>CM057459.1:1225012500-1226416500 GCA_016271365.2 Neoceratodus forsteri | reverse complement strand
CCAGATTTCTTTTGCAGCCATGGTTTGAGCCAGTTGGTATGCATGAGTTAGCTGGGCCTTTAACTTTTGCACATACTGTAAATAGTTGTCAGCTTGAACCCCATCAGGAGAGACCCCAAAACACACATCTACTGGTAGTCGAGCTTCTCTTCCAAACATCAGGCGGTAGGGGAGAATCCAGTGGCATCACTTTTGGTGCAGTTATAAGCATGTACCAGGGTGCTAATTTGTTGGCTCCATCTAGGCTTGTCCCGATGCAGGGTGCCTAGCATATCTAGCAAAGTGCGTTGAAACGTTCAGGCTGTGGGTCCCCTGGGGTGGTAAGGAGTGGTTCTGACTTTCGCGACTCCCACAGAGAAAGCATCTCTTTGATCAGACGACTCTCAAAGTCTCCCTTGATCAGAATGGATTCTTTGTGGAGCCCCATAGTGAACAAAAAGTTTTCTACAAGTACTTTGGCTACAGTGGATGCTTTCTGGTCTTTGGTGGGAAAGCTTGGGCATATCTCGTGAAATGGTCAGTGACCACCAGCACATTACTGATATTTCTTTGATCTGACTCTAAACTTAGAAAATCAATACAGACCAGCTCCATGGGTGCACTGGTGGTTATGTTAACAAGGGGGCAGCCTCTGGGGCAAAGCTTTCCTCTGTAAGCAGCGACTACAAGTTCAATGTGTTGCTCCACATCAGCCCCCATCTTAGGCCAATAGAATCTGGATCTCACCAAGTCAAGTGTTCTGTCTATACCAAGGTGCCCCATGTGGTTGTGCAAGGACCTCAATACTGAGTCTCGAAGGCAGTGGGCAGCACTAGTTGTTGTTTGTCTACTTGTCCCCTCTGTCTACTGTTTCTGTATAACAGTTTATTGATCAGTTTCAATTTAGGACCTTCTTTGTATAACAGTGCAGTTCTCAAATCAGTGGAGCTGAATTTGGACACTCTTTTCCTGCATAGAGGGCTTCTAAAGCTGCTTTGATCATGGGATCGCTGGATTGAGCCCGCGATACTGTCATTGTCCAGCTGAGGCAGTGCACCAATGTCTATTGCAGAAAAGTGGCAATAAGCGGCAGGTATGCAATTCTCAGAGGGTCCCAAGCAATCCACCATGCAGTCCACTGCGTCCGTGGACATTTGTTCCTCCCTGTCAAACTTCCGCAGAGTGCCAATGTCAGGTTCTGCCAATCGGACCCAATCATTCTGGGGAACAGGCCTCCTGGAGAGCATCAGCATCTATGTGGTTCAGACCTGCCTCGGTATTCGAGAGCACAGTCATATGTAGATAATGCAGAAAGCCACCTATGGCCAGTGGCATCCAACTTAGCTGAGGTCTGCACATAGGTTAAAGGATTATTGTCAGTTTTACTAGTATTTTAGCCCCATACAAGTACTCATGGAATTGGTCAACAATAGCCCACTTCAAAGCTAGAAACTCTAACTTATGTACAGGATAGTTCTTTTCAGATGGGGTCAGACTTCTACTGGCAAAGGCCACTGGTCTCAGGCCATTCTCGTGCTCTTGGTACAACACAGCCCCCAACCCTGCAAGCTAGCATCAGTGTGCAGGACATAAGGTTTCTTGGATCGGCATAGGCCAGCACTGGAGCATGGGTAAGTTGATAAATGATCTCATGAAAGCAGTCTCACAATCAGGAGTCCAGCGGGCCTCAAATACTTCACTCAGATGAAAATACACTCTTTCAGTCTTGAGGGACGCTGACTTTTGGTATTTTTGTGGGTTGGGGATACCTTTGAGTAAGGTTATAAAGGGCGATCACTCTTGAATAGTCCTTGATGAAACGCGATAATAACCAGAATCCCAGGAATCTTTGCAGTTCTTTTAGATTTTTGGGCTGCGGCCAGGTGGTCAAGGCCTCAACTTTACTTGGGTCGGTCTCTATTCCTCGGTGGATACTATGTCCCACATACTTTACTGATGTTTGAAAGAATTGACACTTATCAATGGACAGTTTAAGGCCAAAGTCCTCCAGTCGGTCCAATACCTTAAATAATCTGCTCTCATGTTCCTCCAGTGAGCTGCCAAACACAATAACATCATCTAGGTATACCAGGCACTCTAGTAAGTTCATGTCCCCACTGCACGCTCCATCAATCGTTGAAAAGTGGCTGGGGCACCTGAAACCCTTGAGGCATCCTCATGAATTCATAGAAGCCAAGCGGACAGATAAAGGCTGTCTTTTCACGGTCCTCTGGGGCCATCGATCTGATAGTACCCACTCGCGGAGATCCAGCACAGAGAACCACTTGCTCCCGCTTAGGCAGTCCAAAGCATCCTGAATGCGGGCATTGTGTACTGATCAGGGATAGTCCGCCGTTTAGGTGCGATAATCCACACACATCCTTACTGTTCCATTCTTTTTCCTCACTACCACAATGGGGAAGCATAAGGCTTCTGGATTCTTGTATTACACCAGCAGCTAACATCTCTTGCAGATGCCGCCTCACATCATCTATGTCAGCAGGTGCCAGGCGTCGAGACCTCTCACGAAATGGTCTTCGTCATGCAGCCGGATATTGTGCTCAGCTCCTTGCACGCATCCCACGTCCCATTCCTTTAAAGTAAACACCTGGTCTCTCTGGGCAAGCTTCTCACTGATCCTCACTTTCCATTCAGCTGGCAGCGGAGTCGCAAATCAAACAAGTCAGGCGTTACTCTGTCATTCTTCCTTGAACTCTTGCTGCTGGGTAGCACTGCAGTGTCTGCACAATGCACATTAGCCAGGATGCAACCTCTATTTACTCGAATGTCTCTTTTCAGACACATTATGAACTTGGACCATTACCCTTCTGGCATAAGCATGGGCTCTAGCGGGCAAAATACTAGGACTTGACCAGCAGTCCCTCTGGCAATTTTCCATCGCCTGGTGCATCCAACATTAATATTTTATTCTTAACATCCTTTCTGATACGGACCTCTCCTGTAAGGTACACTGGGCATTTGGCGCCAGGATCAGAGACTCAGGATCCTTCTTCCATACAATTCGACCGGTTCCTCTGGTTCTATTTTTCAGCATCTCTGTGCCTCATAGGCCTTCTTAATTAAAGCCGGAACTCTTAAAGCTCTACTAGTCTTTGACCCTGTTTTTCATAACACAACTGTGCCAGCCTTCGAACATATGAGCATTTGTTCCAATCAACAAAGGGCACCATCATACAGTCCAGTGGGGGGACACACTCAAGGCTAGGGTCTCTACTTGTTCGGCCACCCAGCCACGGAGGTGGGGAAAGACAGCCAAATTCGGATATACCCGAATAGGGGTAGGCCTTCACTTAACCCCCATACATGCAGTCCTTCTAATGGTTGTAAGGGTACATCTGACAAATGCTTCTGATACCAATCTTGGAACATAATTGTCACTTGGGAGCCACTGTCTAATACAGCTCTTGTAGACACTCCATTCACCTTTACAGTGGTCTCCATGGAGGGACCCACTATTCTGGACCAGTCTGGAGGCGATAGTGGGGCCTGGGCAACTGACCTTGCCACAAAGGACGTGAGTTAGCATTTTGGTGCCCTCACTGAGATCATTTCGCGGCACCTCTTAACCACTGATTTGTTCTCCAAGCTCTCCTTGTAGCCTATATGCAACTTTGTCAGTGTCTTTGGGGACTGGCATTCCCTTTCATGTGCCCATCTTTCCCACAATTATAGCAAAACATACTTTCTGGAGTTTGAGCTGGCCGAGGCGCCACACTGGGAGCCAGGGCGGGGTATTACTAACTGGAAACCTGGGTGCCATCTCTGTCTGCGGCGTGATAAGCATTTGGAGACATCTCGTCAGTTTCTCCACTTCCATGGTCAAGGAATTGAGTTTGGAGCTGTTATCAGCAGGAGATACATGGGTGGGTACCCCCACCCCATAGCAGATGCAGTCGGATATAGGTCAGGGCCCGTACTTGCAGGCGTGGCCTTCATAAAGGGACTGTTTTTGAATTCCCGGATCTCTCTCAACAGTTCGCCCCATTGTGGCATATCTTTTTCCTTGTCAGAGCACTCATTGACTGCCAACCTCTGCCCCTGAACTTCACTTGATGGGTCATCCTCAGTCACTCGGTCGTAGCTGCAGCTATTGGTGCAGGTCCCTCCCGAGGTCGCCTTTCTTCAACTCCTCGAATTTCTCTCATTAACTCATCATAGGAGGGTGGGGATTCCAGTCGATCTGCCAGGCGAACTGAAGCAACAGCAGTTCTGAGAAGGGGGCAGACTTAAGGATCCTGTCCAGCCTGGTTCGGTCCAGTTCAATCGCTGGCAAACTACCTTTTCTGAGGCATTCTTGCAACAATTTTTCCAGCCGAGATACATACACAGACAACAACTCCCCTTGGTACTGTTGTGCATCTCTTACTCTCCACCATAGGTCCTCATCAGAATCTGGGCTCCATACACATTCTCCAGGGCCTCAAGATAGGCCTGTGCAGTCACTTCAGGGTTACTGGCCTGTTTAGCATGAATGGTAGCTAGGCAGGACCTCGGAGGCTCTCACTAACCCTTCGGCTGCTTCCAAGCATTGCCATTCTAGCACTTGGGGTCAACATAGTCTATCCAGGTCTCCCAGTCATCCTCCCTTGGGGGTGGGAGGGTGCCAGAGAAGATCCTCAACCTTCGTAAGAGTCGGACTAATGGCAGGTGCAGAAATTGGAGTCTGCATTGGTTCAGCCACCATACGGGCACTGGAGCGGAGAAGGTGTTGGGAGGAACACCCCAGGTGGCAAGAATAGTTTTCAAGTCCTCCACAGTTTTCCTTCCCCAGCAACCATTTAGCAAATTTCTCCTCAAAAGTTTCAGATAGTGGTGGGGGCTCATTCCCCCGGTCTTTACTGTCCTTAGTTATCACCTCCAAGCAGTGAGGGCTTCCTCTGGGGTAATGGTCTGTGGCACTTTGGAGCTATCTATGGGATCCTTAAACTCTACTAGGGCCAGGAAAGTGTGGGTGAGCAGATTAGCATTCCGACCCACCACCACAGGGTTTTGTAAACCTTCCACCTTGGAAAGTACTCCTGCACAGTGTCCGTATTGATACCCAGGGGATGTCCAGGATAAGCGTAGCATTTTGGGAGTCGATCTCCTCCCAGTACACCACTCCACCAGCCGTGCACAGCCACTTCTGTCGGGGTACCCATTTTTTCTTAACAGTGGTTCGTGAATATGGCCACTAGAGGACACACAATCCCAGCGGTGAGCCCCAAGATGTAACCCCTAGATGGCGCTATCCCAGGGGCTACTACCCCTGCCTGATTTGCCACTAACAGGTTGAGGGGCCTGGATCCAATGGCGGTGCCTCCACCCAGAGGTCAGGGTTTGCAATAGTTAAACTAACTTGGTCACAGCCCTCTGGGACACTGCAACCCCCTTCTTCCCACTAGTGGCCCACTCAATATATCAGAATTACCTTCACAGTATACACTTACCCCAGGTCTGGTTCCGCACTGGGACCTCCTGTGAAATGAGATACAGTGCAACAATCACAGTACAGTACTTTAACATAGACAAATACCTCAGGCAGTATAACTTTGCTGAAACAAGCAGCTCTGATTTATTTAGGGGATATAACAAGGACAGGGGAAATCAGGTTAATTAGCTTATCACTCTAATAATTCTACCTATGGCTCTGTGCACAGGCCTATCCCTATCAGTTACTGTCCCTGGTACCCAAGCCCTAGTGGCTAGTCCAAACCGTGGCAGCTGGTAGGGGCCCTTTCACACAGAGAAAAGGAGAATTAAACAGTCAGCAGTACAGTAATTCCATTTGGATTTAATGTGGCAATTCAAAAGGGAGCGACCCTGAATTAGTACTCACAACCTCCAAATAAGATAGGGTCCTTCAATGTCAGCAGGGCTCACTTGAGGTACACAAACCTCTTCACACATCCATATAAAAGAAAGCACTATACCAGGCAGGCTGCATCTGTATCCCGATTGCAATTACTGCACAATACCCGGAGAACACACAGCAGATTCAGTTCCTGACAGACCGAGTGCAATTTTCAGCAATTCCTCCAGTCTTCTACAGGTGAGCCTGGTTTCTACTCTTCAGAGATCCTTTGATTCTTTTCACAGGACGGATTCAGTCCTAACAAGCTGTTACACAAGCTGCAGACCGAACTCTGGGCCTTAACACGTTTTTGACTAAACTGCACACTGAAAAAGCACAGGGCTTCTTCCTTCTTCACTGCCAAAGCTCAACTGAAACTCCAACTGACAAAACCGGGCACTTCCTTTGAATTCCTCCCAGTTCTTGACTGGATTGGCTGTCACTCACAATAGACTGCTGCTGTTGGTCCAAAAGGCACTGAAGTCTAAACTACATCTCCCAGAGTCACTGCCCATACAATCCTCTTGTGGCTGGCTCAGATTATGAGTCCAAGTTCTGATTCGTCCAAGGCACCATTTTAGAGCTAGCTTACCCCACACTGATTGGTCCAGTTCAGCAGTTCAAAACTAGAATGGGAACTAGCAGACACAGTTCTGACTGCAAAGAAAGCAGGTTAGACAAACTGTAATTTCATTATTACTCTAAATAATTTCTGGCAAACAGTTACATCTTTCAGATAGGTTCCCTTGCACTCCTAGTGACTGCAAAATGAAGTGAATTGGCAGCAGCTTGAGTGGTACTCAATCAAAGAAACACACAGTCCCCCATACAACTAATTATGTCTGCAAGCAGACAGCTCTTAAAGAGACAGTACCAGAGGTTCTAAAAACACTCACCGATAAATGGCTTAAACGCCAAACACCATTCAGGCTTGGAGCATTCAAGCAAGCTCCTGGAAGTCTTTTGGGAACCCCCATTTGCAGGGGGGTTACACTTAAATATGTTTTCTAATGTTGGGATGTAAAAACATTGAATTTCTTTTATGCTTAATACTACTAAAGCTAATTGTTATATTGTGCTCTAGTAATATAATTCTTTAAAGATATTTATTATCTTTATAAGCTTCCCAAAATTGCTTTTGGCACTTTGTTTAGCTTAACTGAAATATATTTGAACTCAGAATGTATACATTACTAATTGAATATGAGTTGTAATTTATTTTACTCTATGAATATATGCAAGTAAAAAAAAAAAACTAGGACCCTCCCCCAGACCCAAAAGCAGATTAATGTACCCCCTCCCAATGCAGGTGACTCTTCCACAGGTAACTACAGCCTCTTTCCTTCCATCCTGACCAGGCTAAGGTGCAGGAAAACGTGTACTCTATCAACTCTCCTCCTTACTCGACTCCTCCTCCTTCCTCTCTCCCTTCCAGTCTGGTTTCTGCAAACATCACTCACCATCTCCTTTCTCCTATGTGCCATTGACTCCATGCTGAAAAGCATGGGACAGGGCCATATCACTTCAGCCATTTCCATCGACTTGACTAAGACCTTCGATATGGTTGCACACCCCCTTCTGCTGGATAAGTTAGGAGGCCAGGGCTGTCTGATCTGGTGATCAGTTGGTTCCACTTTAACCTTTAGGACCACCACCACTCGGTCCATGTTGACAAAGTCTTATCCACCCTCCACATATCACATTGGGTGTCCCTCAGGACTCCATTTTTGGCCATATTCATGTCTCCTTTTTCTCAGATGACCTCCCTTTATCTGTGCCTCCTCCTCTATTTACATCAATGCAGAGAACACAGTACTCTTTGCCTCTAGTGTCTTGGCTGCATCTACTGTAACTTCAGCAGGACTTGATGACATCAGTGCTGGTTGGTGTTGGCTCCTATGGTGGGTACAGACTAGTGGGTGTGTCCTCCTCAAAGCCAGGAGATAGGCTGAAAACTGAGTGAGTCATCAGGACCACAGCTTGACCCAGAATGTTCAGTCTTCAGTCTGTCTCATTGTGCAGGGACTGTTGTTTTACTACAGATATTGTCCACAGTAAACAGAACATTAAGAGCCTGGTACCGTACTGGGTCAACCTCACTACTGATGCTAGATGCCTCACAGTGGCAAACTCAGTACTGTCACTAGTTGACTAAGGCCTCCCTGGCTACACAACTGCCTGTGACTCAATTCTCAGCAGAATAAATGTGATCTATAATAAGGCTTGTCACGTTGTGCTTGGGGCTGACAAGTGCACCCTCTACATCCAAACAAATTAGTAACCCCTACCTTGCAGAGTTAAATTCCAGGCATGTCTGCTAGCCAAGATGGTGCTACTGGACCTAACCCCACCCCCCAGTCCTAACTCACTGCTTCCATCCTGACGCAAATCTCTACTTCACCAGAAGCATGGCTCGGAATGTCCTTGAACTGTCTTTTCACCGTACTCAGCTGGGCAAGCATTCACTCACTGTTAGGGCCACTGAATGGTTAAATAAGCTACCTGATACCTTGCTTAATCTATCTCATTTCGACTAGTTTACAAGAGTACTATGGGCAACCCTAACAATTCAATGCAACTGTAACTGCTAATCCTTATAACTAAGTCCCTCCTGGTATACACTTTGAACGGTGTCAGAAGGTGGCTCTGCAGCCATGTAACATTACCATGCTTGTTCTACGTTGTTTCTGCTTACATGCCTTATTGTAACATTGTATGGAACTGAACAGGCCTATTTATTTGTAATTGTTCTACTATATTGTACTTGTTTGACTTCACTCCACTGAAACTTGCTTATTGTATTTGCTAAGTCACCTTGTAATTTCTGTTACTAATGTGGAACCTTAGTAAAAGAGTACATGTGCTCAAAGGTATTCTCCAAAATTTTCAATAAATAAACAATAAATCAATAAAATATTTTACAGTCATTTTCTGCAAATCTTGAGGAGGATCAACAGTCCTCGACAGAAGAAACCTACCAATGACTCCTGATCTGCATCAAAATATGATGGGGAAGTTTGCTTAGGTAGGGTTTCTTTTCATGGTTAGGCCCGCCACTCGAGTCCCATGCCATTTCATGGCAGACTTGGAAGGGGGAAGGGCAGTATCGACCTACTCAAAAGCCCTCAAGTGCAAATGCTGCAGTTCTTGATTGGAGGCTTCAATTGTAGGGTGGTTCTTCCCCAGATGCCCACAGTCACATGCTGAGGGCAGGAAACAGGCCAAGATGTAGGCCTCAAGGAGAAAAAAAAGCATGAAAAGCAGTGTTGGGTTAAGTGCAGATAAAAGTCATTCTATATCAGATAAACATCATTACGTACATCAAGGGCTAGAGGTACTGTGAGTGTTCCATCTGTTAGAGACCCCATCCTTATTTCCTACTCGATTTTAGAACTGGTCCTGAGCCCATACTTCTAGGACACATTCACCTAGGGCCCTGAGGGACACAGGTTCCTTTTGGCAACTGGTACTACACTGGCTCATTCAAGTAGTAGGCACATTAACCCACATTATACATAACAAAGCAACACTTGGATACAAACGAAAACAAGCCCCCTTTTCTATGGCTTTCCCAAGTCCCAGCTGTTCAAAATCCAGCATGGACAGAATATTGCTGCCTGCCTCCTCATACATACCAAAAAGTAACACTGTCAGCCCTACCCCATAAACTCCCATTTAAATCAGGATTAAAACTAGAATTGTTCTCCCAGTCCTTACAATTCTCCACAGATTTGGTGCTTCTGCCTACCTTTCCAAACTTACCTCTCTCTATTCAACCACCCTAACTCCTGCTTTCTTTCTCTTCCATCCCCCAGCACAAGGCTCCAAGCTGTTAGTAGTAGAGCATTATAAAATAAATTGAAAACATCCAGAAACCTGATTGGTCTAGAGGCAGTTCTAGCTGTGATGTTATCCCAGTATAACATCAGGGTCTAAAACTGATCTAAAGAAAAACCCACATAAAAGCCTTCTTTTACTTTCCAAGGGATCCATTTTATAATCATCAGTTACGCACCACAGGGTGGGTTATACTGGTTAATGCCACTTCTCGCTGGTTGAAGTTACTTGTCTGTACCTCGCAATGTACTTGAGATCTGATGTTATCGTAGCAAAATGCTCCCTGACCCTGTCATGCCTTATTGCTTAATTCTCCATTGCATCACCAGCCCTCTGGAAGAGCCTTCCTGTTTCACTTCCTCGTGGGTTCTTCCTCCTTTGCCAACTCCTACTACACTATTGTGTTCTTAATATGAATTATATATATGTCATTATGTACTTACATTCACCTCAATGCTATTTTCATTATTATAATTACCTTGAACTGACTTGGATATTCTCACATATTATTGTATACATGTATTACGTTGATATTTATTATCTATATTTATGTTTCTGTATGTCATGTACTAGATAGTTTTGTGTCGATCATAAATAAAAGAACTTGAACACTACTATACAATGCATCTGTTCTCACCTATCATTGCACATCTCTCTCTCTCTCTCTCAACCATACCCAACACCATTGCTGCCAGTTTTATGGTTAGAACCCCGTTTCCAATCAAATAACTTTTTATTTCTATTTTATTTATTCTACAATATAATACTGTACATTTCTGTTTTAATGCACTAAGTTGGCAATGAGACATAACAGGGTGTTGGTAGTTATACCACATGCCATAGCAGTACAGTAATGCACAAGGCCACACACACTGAGTGCCTTCCACCCCAAGAAGTATGGTTATGGCACAACTACCGAGAAGCTGGAATGTCTTACTGCACTTATAAAATGGGTGCCTACTGTAGGTAAAAAATATTGTTATACAAGTTTTATCTGTTTAAATTATTGAAGAAATATGAAATTTAGGACAATTAAAAATAAAAAAAAGTTTAAAGAGCAGCTGACACCTGAACGCCCTCCGGTCAGGCAACTTGTGGCAAGGAGTTGCCTGCCTGAAGACCTAAATCGCACATACTTGGAACTTTTTCATTCAGGCATTAAGTAGATATTTAAACAACAATACCTGCAATCTCACCTTCATATCAGTGAAAGCCACCGAGCATCTGCTGCAGCATCACCCCTAAAAACAGTGTTTTGATGATGCTAAATAGAGAGAAGAGCCTACAGGGCTAATAATGGCTATAGATCGTTATCATGCACAGCAAAGCCTTCTAAATGCATATAGTTTATTGTGTAGGCATTTACACATGTTAAAAGGGGTGGTACATAAATGTAATACCATACTACCTCCCCATCATGTGTAGGTGCCTACAAAATAAACTGTATGCATTTAGAAGGTGTTGCTGCTCATGATAACTATCTATAGCCATTAGTAGCCCTGCATTCCATTGTAGCATCATCAAAACACTATTTTTAGGGGCAGGTCTGCGGTGGGAGCCCAGCAGCTTTCATTGATGTGTAAGCAAGATCGCAGGTACTGTATTGTAGTTTAGATATCTACTTAATGCCGGGATAAGAAAATCCCAAATATGTGCAATTCAGGTCCTCGGGTCAAGCAGCTCCTTTCCAGGAGTTACCTGACCTGAGGTGTCAGTAACTCTTAAAATGTAATGTAGAATAGTTCCTCCGTCACCGAGAGCCACGGGGGGGAGGGGGCAGGTTTACTGTTAGTGTGCTAGCTGTTTGCAGGAAATATTCTAAATGCTTACTAGAACACTGATTTCCCCTTCACTGTGCCCAGGTAGGCAGCACGTGTTTTTTGGCATTAGTAGAGGCTCACCATGCACAGTCATGGACCAATCAAGTTGCAGCAATTTTCCTACCTATTTTATTATGTAGAATCTGTTACAGTAAATCTCCCTTATAAAAACTGGTCAAAGAACCTGCTGCTCATCTAGGAACATGTTTCCAAACCCCAATTCATTTATATTTATGCCAGTGATTTTGTCATGATCTAAGAACACATGTATTTCTGAAATAAACTATCCACCACTCAAAAATAGCTTTGTGTCTGAATTTTTGACAATTTTTTTTTGCCATTAGCTGTGATGCCAGTCAACAATAATATTCATATCTGGATAACCAGAATCCTTCAGATGCTAAAAGATACCGTTATTCTGTAAATGGGTTGTCACACAAAATTAGTTTATTAATAATAGTAACTTTTTTCATGAGAAACTGATACACCACTGAGTCAGTGACTTGTTTACAACGCTTTCCAGCAGCAGATCAAGGAAAGATAGGATCTAGTTACAATTAGAAGTTATTTAGACAGTATAGCCGAAAGCAGCAGTGTGTGTTCCAGGTGAAAATTGTGACCTATACTTTTTTATTGTATTTAAGATTGCCCCTTGTCTCCTATCTTGTATGATATCCCTTTTTCCTGTTTTGTGACTTGCTTAGCACTTTTTATATCTGAAATACTAAATCAAGCGCTCCTTTTATTATATCTTCAGACCAGGTTTTCATCAGTATTCTGTGCTGTTTCTGTATACCCATTGTCTCACAATGTCAGGGAGCACCATCTGATTCATGCTAGTTCATTTTAGTCACATGAAAAGTGATGTTAAACAAGGGGTGTTCTAAAACAGTGGATAATACAAACAAAAAACTAAGGACATCCATATTAAAAGGAGTGCTCTTACTATTTCAAATATAAAATAAAAAATGCAAAAGGGCATCGTACAAGACAAGAGATAACAGCTGTCTAAAAGGCAATATAAAAGTATATGTCAGAATTGTCACTGTTAATGTGCATCGCTGCTTTAAATACGTAATATACATTTTCAACACAGGTACTGTACATTCCACATATAGCTCACATGGAGTGATGAACTACAACATAGCATTGATACAGTTTAGATCAGCACAATATATAGTCACACACACGATTGGCAACTGGCAGGACTTATTCAGTCACAGCACGCCGTATGCTGTGCACAATGCAGATTTTACCATCTGCATATGGGGCAGAACCTGAGGTCATGAATGCTTATACACCCAAGCCAACATGTTTATTGGGGCTGGGAGTGCTGAAAACCTGGTGCCTGGCACAGCTCTACTCCCTTGGCCGCCGCTGCTCCCTTTCCACATGGGTATGGGTTGGCAGGGCATGGTGTCTGCTGCCAACATGCAAGGCACATGGGCTGGCATGACGGAGCAGAGCTCCACCAACTGGCAACACATGACTTGCACATATGACAGCCCCCATAATTAATGGAGTCGGAGGGCAACCCCCAAGGCATGGCCGTAGCACTTTGAACTACAGTATAGGGTAACTACAGTGTAAGATGACCTAGTTCAACACCATGAGCCTTACTTCCTGCATCAAGTCAATGAGGTCTAGAGAAGTTGCAGGTGTAACTCACTCGAACCATGGTGGAGGGGCTACCTGCTATTCTAGACCCCCCAAGCAGATTTCAGAGGGGGACAATTGGATATTGGTAGGAGGTAAATTAAATAATGATGTGAGAAAAGTTCTTCTTAACTGTAAGGATGGTGGAGCCTTGGAACAGACTGCTTCCACAGGTCGTGTGGGTGCAGATCCAAAGGGGATTCTATCATGGGTGGGACAAGGGCAAGGGACTCACAGTCCCTTTTGGGGGAACCAGTGAGGGTGAAGAAGTGGAGGGGAGGCAGGGGGTGAATAACCCACCATGCCACTAGGTTGGGGAGTAGTAATAAACACAGGCAGGGTTGATGGACCATTGGCCTCCTTCTGTGATCAGATTCTATGTTTCAGGGCAGCTTTGATGCCACACATGTCTATGTGGATTCCAGCTTTTGCTGCTGGAGGCCAGCTACAGCAAGGTAGTCCCTACTAAATGAAGAAAGATATAGGGGAAAGGTCCTCATAAAAACATAGCAGGATGAAAAGACATCACCTGCCAGAGCCTCTCCTAGGGCATCCTGGACCTCAGACTTCTTACTAGCCCAAATCTCACTCATAGTTATTTGATGGGCCTTGGTGCGGGGAGCTGAAGAGGTGTGTCACAGGCAGTGAGTAACAAAAAACAAATGTGTCTGTCTAAACAGCAGTCAGACAGGCAATCTAATAACTCCAGCTGTCAGCAGGAGAGAGGATCTAAGATGAAAAGCTTATGAACAAAAAAAGCACAACAGTGATTTCTGACACCATCAAACACTTACAGGAGGTAGCCTAAAAGCTAGAAATGCAGTTCATTATGAGGAGTTACTGTTTATGTACATATGGAAAGTTTATTGCAAAGAATCAACAAGTCTGAACATGTTAGGCAAAAGTCAACTCATGTTCTCATCTTTCAAGGCAATTGTTAGAAAAAAAGGTACACCACAAAAAGCATTTTTGTTCACTACTTTGAACACCACACAAGCTTTACCTGGGGTTATTCCATAGATCTCCTCTGCTATCCTGGCAGCCTCCTTTCTGTTCCCTTGGACAATATAGAAATGAGTAAGCAGGGCCAATGAAATTTTTATTAAAAGCTTAAAGCAAAACAAAGCAAAGATAGTAACATAAATGTTATTAAAAGCGCTTAGTATTGAAGAATCCTCCATGCTGATTTATCCCCCTTGTGTAATTCACTGGGTCCTGCTACAAGTTTAATTAGACTATTCTTGGTATCATATGACATCTATTTTTTATGCCTTTCGACAGTTGGTGCTCCTCCTCTGTTACTAAGAATACCAGCAGCCTGTTTTATTTCAGGGCTGAAGCAGACATTGAATCACAATGCTGGGGATTAAAGCCTTTGTATTGGACATTGATGTCATGTTTTGTGTTGGGGAACTGGCTTGTGCAAAGCATGACTTGAAGAGCTTTCCATCTGCTCATAATCACCTGGTAAACCTTAAAGGAGTAGTGCACTGAACCTGTACGTTTTCTGTATATATTGTTTGTTTTTTTTTAAGTACTATCTGCAATGCTATTGTTGTTCCATCTTCTGAGCCTTTTTAGCAAACTCAGTGGAAGTTTCTGAATAAGGCCCTGTCCACATTGCAAAGCTGAAACTGGTTAAGCTAAGCTAAATCAGTTTAGCAGTGCTTGTAAAGGCTGGTATTGGCCAAGCTGGTAGAATGGTTTTTGAAAACTATTTTGAGACCACCCTGGATGCTAATCTTAGCAATGGTTTAAGCGAATAAACCATTCTACCTGCAGTGTGGATGCAGAGTCCTCTCTGTGCTAAACCATTATTATGGTTATTGTGGTTTAGAACTACTTTTATTCAGACAGTGTCTGTCTGTGAAGGTGAGAAGAGGGACATGCTAGTTGTGGTTTGGAAGAGGGAAGGTACAATGGGAGTGTTGGGGGCTCCCAGTGCCACATGGTGACAAACCAGGAAAGTGCAAAGCAACACTGAACCTGCAGTCCAGATCAATGGTCTGGGTGGCCCTTGATGGACTTCCACTTCTCTGATCCATTTCCCTCACCAGTCTTGGCTCCTGCCATAGATACATAGACAGTGTTGGTAGATAAGGGCCTACAGCCCACCCAGTCTGCCCATTTGAACTTGTAAGTTCACTTTATGTTTTCCTAGAAGTCTGCTGTCCCTTACCCCTGACTTCCAGAATTCCTTTATGTCTATCCCATGCATTCTTAAATCCCGTGATTGTTTCAGCCCCCACCACTTCCTCTGGCAGGGTGTTCCACTTGTCCACCACCCATTCTGTGAAGAAATTCTTCCTCACATTTCCTCTGAATCGTCCTCCCTCCAACTTCATGCCAATGAAGAAAGAGTGCAATGGGGCCGTAAATTCATTCAAAAAGAAAAGTTCCCTTGTTCCCTTGTTTGTTCTGCTCTTTGTCCTGGCTCCTGCCAGTGAGGAGAGAGCAATGAGGTTCTTAACAAACAAACACAAAAAAACAAAACAACACTTTACTCCCAGTTTGTTCAGCCCACTGGTCCTAACCTCTGCTGGCGAGGGGGAGGGAGAGTAGTGAGACTGTGAGGCCTACTAAAGAAACAACTTGCCCCTGGTTTATTCTCCTCCTCGGTCTTGGCTCCTACTGCCAAAGGGAGAGAGACTTGAGCCACTGGGCACTTCTAAATAGCAACAACAAAAAAAAGTTCCACTGTTTGTTTTCCCTAACCAGTCTGGCTTTTGCTGCAGGGGGAGTGTGGAGTGGTTGAGCCATGGGGCCATTCCTGAAAAAAAAGTCCTCAGATGTGCCTGGCAGTATGCATCTATCCCCATTGCTGGAATTATATCCCCCCTCCCCTTTTACCTCCACCCTCCTCCAGACTGTGAACAGTACATCCCTCCTCTCACTTCCACAACCAGCTGCAGTCTGAATAAAAATAGCTCTAAACCACAATTAGCATAATAGACATATAGCACTGTACTTCCAATGATGCCACCATGGTGAATAGCTGCCTGAATACAGTGCTCCACTATCCTCCTCAGACAATCTAACTTCTTTTCTATTCTCCATTTTCAGAGAACCTGCTGAAATTGACGAGGAAGTCACAGCATCCAAAAGACCAAAAGAAGATGGAAGATGCCAGCAGATTCAGCCCTGATGACTTCGACTCTGACATGTCTCATTGCTCCAATGTGACCTTACATACAGAAGCCAGCAACCTCACTAATCCCATCCGTACCCCAATGAAAGGCAACAAATTTAACTTTTTCATTAAGGAGCTGGCTGCTTTCTGCTCTGACATGAAAGAAGCCTTGCAACAAATTAAAACTGATTTTTAAAAACTTGACCAAGTGGATGATGTGAAGCAGCAATGCACCTTAACATATACCAAACTGGATAAACTGGAGGCCCTGCTTCTTTCTGTGGCCTCCTCCCACTGTGACATGCAAGCCCGCCAGGATGATATGGATGGCGGAGCTAGGCGGATATCCATCTTTATGGAGTAACTGAAGGGATGGAGGGCTTGGACTTAAATAAATTCCTGGAGGACTTTTTAAAAGATAAATTCAGCCTTCCCTCAGATTACTAATTTGAAATAGAGTATGCACATCAGGCACTTTAATCCAAGCCATAGGGCCTTATATGCATGCCCCTGTTCTATAATATATAGGATAGTGTATGGTAGCCCATACACAACAGTGCTGTTCTTAAACAGAGTAGTTACGATGACATCAAGGACCTCAAGAGCGAAGCTCAAGAGGTCCCTTTGATGTCATAGTAACCATGACATGTGAGGAGAGTGATGTTGTGTATTTGGGCTATCATACACTATTCTCTATAGTTTATGGACCGAAAAAAACACAGTCGCTTACTTTATCTTGTTTAGGCAGTCAGTCTCTTGCCATCCACAACTCGCACTTCTCAGCCATCTGCATGTAATGCTTCAACTGCCGCTAGTCCTATCAACAGCGCTGATGGGGTCACTTGCACTGTGACATCCATACTTTGTTCTTTGTACATAAGTTGTTCTGTGTTAGTATGAACATCACTACTGCAGCAGAAGGACTTTTTACAGTGTCTGGATCTCCATACACAATAACATTCTTCCATACACTATTATAAGATTTTACGGCAAACACAGAGGCTGCTATTATGGGCTGCACTCTTCACTTATACAATTAAGGTACCAGTGCTCTCCCCCACCCACTCTGCTGCTTAAAAGCCTGCAATTTATTCAAATAACTCCAGTATTTTTACTTGTTTTAGATTATTAGAGTTGTTCTTGGTCTCATCTTTCAGCTGAATTATGATCAAGCCTGACCACCACTAAAAGGTGACCACCTCATCGGTCAGAAAAAAGCATCATATTTTACCTTGCCATTCTGAGCTGATGTTCCCCTGCTTTCTCTCTGTCTTATGGGGAAATGACTCTCTAGCTTTATTGCTTATAATAATAATAAACTTTATTTGTAGAGCGCAGTACACAAGTATTAAAGTGCTTTGCGTGTAAATAAACAATTAAAATAAAATGAGACAATAAGTAATTAAAATTCAGTTAATAGCAGCTAAACTCATCCATATCAAGTTAATGAAAAACAAGACTATAAAAATAGGTTTTCAGTACGACTTTAAAGCTCTCCACAGTCAGGTCTTCTCAAACCGATGAGGTAGAGAATTCCACAGGGTCGGGGATACATAAGAGAATGCTTGAGTGCCAGATGTTTTCAACTGAACCCTGGGAATCTCTAGCAATCCCTCATCGGTGGAGCAAACGGGAGGGGCAATAGGGGTACAGAAGCTCTTGCAGGTAGCACAGTCCCTGTCTGTGTAGGGCTTTATAGGTCAGCAAGCCGACCTTGAAGGTAATCCTCCACTGAACTGGTAGCCAATGCAGCTTACTCAGCACAGGTGTAATATGGCTAGATCGAGAAAGTCCAGTTAGTAACCTGGTTGCCACATTCTGCACTAGCTGCAGCCAGCTGATATCAACCCCAGGATGCCCTAGGTACAGGGAGTTACAGTAATCCAGATGGGAGCTCACAAAGGCATGGACTGACATGAAAAAATTACTCACCTTAGTAATTGCTTTTCTTCTCATGGAGTCTTGCTATATTATAACAATAGCAGTCAGCCACTGCAGCTGAACTGCCCCGGAGAGGAAGGAGTTAACTCCAGAAGATCTGGAGATCTACAGCGCGAGGGCGCTGTGCCCAAAGCTCTATCTGGCAGTTTCAAATGAAACTGTCAGATCTTTACGAAGCTAACATCAAAGGACAGAAAGTCTGTGTGGAAAAAACTACGCTAGCCCATGGCTACCTACTAGTAGTAATAACAACAATATAAAGAACAAAGAAACACTCAGAGCCATAATAACAAAAATTGATGGTATTATGGTTCGTTTTACCACCCTTGACAAGCACATATGAACCCCTCCTCCCCAAAGACTCAAGTCCAGGAAGGGGGCAATATAAATAACCTAAATGAAACAATCTAGATCCCTAACCCAAAGGAAAAGAGGGTAAGGGAAAAACTACAATGGCATGACACAATGCTTGCACCAATTCGCCACCCCTACCCAAGTAGAAGTTCTGAGAGGGCAGGAGGGAGGAAAATAATTACAAGACTCATGAGAAGAAAAGCAATTACTAAGGTGAGTAATTTTTTCTTCAAACACCATGAAGTCTTGCTATATTATAAACAATAGCAGATTACACAGCAGTACCTCCATGGAGGAGGGTCAGAACCTACTTAGGAAATAGGCTCTGAAGCACAGCTGTGCCAAACCGAGCATCTCTCCTGGACTGGACATCCAGGGAATAATGCTTGGTAAAGGTGTGAACTGTCTTCCAGGTAGCAGCTTGACAAATCTCCAGAATGGGGATGTCTCTAGCAGCCACTAGAGACGCAGCTGTGCCCCTGGTGGAGTGGGCCCTCAATCCTGAGGGGAGTACTCTACCCAGTTTCTGATAACAGAATTGGATACAAGAAACAATCCACCTTGCAATTGTTCTCTTAGTGGCAGGTTTCCTTGCCAACCTCGCCATAGGTAAGAAAGAGTTGGAGGGATTCAACCTATGACCTCTGGTGCGCTCTAAATAGTAGCTTAAGGCTCTTTTGACATCCAGGCTGTGCAGTCTCCCCCTCACCTGAGGAAGAATGCTCAGTGAAAATACTGGGAGAGAGATAGATTGATTCAGGTGGAAATCAGAAACCACCTTAGGCAAAACTTTCTATTAGTCCTAAGGACTACCTTATCTCTATGGAAAGAGATAAAATCTTCTTCCACTGACAGGGCCTGTAGCTCACTTATGCCTGGCAGAGGTGATAGCTACTAGAAAATGGTTTTCCAGTTAATACTTGAGCTCTGCAGAAGACAGAGGCTCAAAGGGGGTTGCATTAACTGAGCAATGCAAATATTCAGGTCCCAGGTGGGAGCTGGTTCCGAAAAGGAGGGTTAGTATGAAGTAACCCTTTAAAAACTTGAGAACACCGGTGAGAAGAAAGGGAGGCAGGCTTCCTGCTGACACAAAAGCAGAGACAGCTGCCAGATGAACCTTCAGGTAGCTGGTCTAAGGCCTAGGGAATTCAGATGGACCAAATAGTCCAGTAGAATGGGAAGATCAGCAAATTCTGGGATAATCTGCTCTCAGAGCACCAGATGGAAAACCTCTTCCACTTAGAATTATAAGTGGCCCTAGTGGAAGGCTTCCTTGAAGCCTTTAAAATATCCATGACACCTTAAGAAAGGTGTAAGTCAGCAAATTCTAGCTCCTCAAGAGCCAAGCCTCGAGGTGGAGGGATTTGAGGTCCGGATACCACACTCTCCCCTGTGCACAGGCCAGTAAGTCGTGGACTCTGGGCAGGCTCAGGGCAGGGTGGACTGCCAAGGACAGGAGCAGAGGGTACCAGGGCTGTCTGGCCCAATCTGGGGCAATCAGAATCACTCTGCAAGGTTGAGATCTGATTTTTACTAGTACCCTGAAAAGGAGAGGAAAGGGGAAAGGCATACAGGAACTTCCCTTTCCAGTCCAACAGAAAGGCCCAGAGGGACTGAGCCCAGAACTGGAGGCCTGCAACAGAAAAGAGGAAGTTGGTGGTTGTCTGGGGCTGCGAAAGATCTATCTGAGGAGTGCCCCATCTGGCAAAGACAGACCCCAGCACTTGTGGATTCAGAGCCCATTCGTGATGGCCCTGAGAAATTCTGCTGAGGTCCGCCAGGACATTGTCCTTCCCTGGGAGATGAACCGCTATCAGGGAGGTGTTCAGGGAGTAAGCCAGAGACCACAACTTCATTGCTTGGTGCACAAGGCTGAAGACCGAGTGCTGCCCCTTGCTTGTTGATGTACCACATTGTGGTGGTAGTGTCTGTCCTGACTTGAACCACTTTGTTCTGGACAGAGTCTGAAAACACCAAGAGCTAAAAGACAGCTCTGAGTTCCAAAAGATTGATGTGGAGCAGAGACTCCTGAGGAGACCATACCCCTGGTGGCAAGGTCGCCCAGGTGAGCCCCCACCCTAACAGGGAGGCATCCATGGTGAGGGTGAGGGTGAAAATGGGAAATGAAGGAACCCCTGTCTTAAATTGCTCTGGACCTGCCACCAGTGGAGGGCTAGGATCAGAGTTTGAGTAACTGGGACCAACTTGAGGGGGTCCTTCCTTTGAGACCAATAGGCCCTCAAATGGAACTGAATGTCCCTCATCTGGAATCTTGCTCCCTGCACGACAGCTGTGGAAGCAGCCATGTGCCCGAGGAGTTGCAGAAAATGCCTTGCTGGTCGAGAGACCCTCAGGGTAAAGGAGGATGCCAGGCGATGAGTCTGTCCACCCTTTCCGAGGGAAGAAAGCCCTGGCTAACCTTGTGTTCAATTCTAGCCTATGAAAGTTGGGACCTGAATTGGTTCCGAACTGACTTTGGTAAGTTTAGCAGGAATCCCAGGAAGTGAGAAGTTGCTGGGTGACTTGCAAGTGGGATTACCTGACCTGGAGACTGACCCACAATGAGCCAGTCGTCCAGGTAGGGAAACACAGCAACCCCTTGCTCTTAAGCGAGCCACTACTACAGCGAGACATTTTGTGAATACTCCTTGACGCAGAGGTAAGGGGTCAAGGGCATTGCCCTGAACTGGTAGTGGCCTGAGGGCAGTTCAACCTGAGGTACTTTCGTGAGAAGGCCTGATCAGAACATGAAAATAGGCATCCTTTGAGGTCCAGGGAAGCTAGCCAGTCCCCTGGCCTTAGGGAAGGCAACATCATTGCCAGAGTCAACATTTTGAACTTTGGTTTCAACAGATGCTTGTTCAAGTATCTTAAATCTAGAATGGGCCGCCATTCTCCTGTCTTTTTTGGGGTAAGAAAGTATCTTGAATAAAGCCCCTTGCCCTGATGGCAAGGAGGAACCCTTTCCACTGCTTTGCAGTCCAGCAGAGCAGAAACCTCTGCTTCCAAAGCAAGGGCTTCTGAAGGATTTGCAGGTGGAAAATGCCTGGCTCTCATCTTTGGAAAGTGTTTGAAGCTGAGAACCAGACCCTGGCCTATTACCTCCAGAACCCATCTGTCCGTAGTTAGGGACAGCCAGTTCCGGCTGAAATAGGCCAACCTGCCCCCCACTGGTACAGGAGAATCGGCCCTGGGCACCCCATCAGGGTGCCTGCTTAGCAGCAGCCTTAGGCTGAGGGGAGGGACGGCCCACTTGAGCCTCGCTGCCTACTCCTGCCTCTGAAGAAACCCTCTCAACAGCAGAGGAGGCTTGAAATTGGTAAAAGGCTCGGAAAAGGCCTGCCCCTACCTCTGGGAGCATGCCTTTGTGGCATGGCATGCTTCTCCTTAGCCTGGCACTTTTGTAGGTAGTTCTGTATTCATCCATCTTTTCATATAGTTTTCTGTTTGTTCCCCAAAGAGAATTTCCCACTACAGGAAAATCCATAGCCTTTGACTGGGTATCTTGGGACAGATTAGTGCATCTGAGCCATGCCAACCTCACGGGAAGCTACAGAAGTGGCCATGACCCTAGAAGAAACATCATTAACATCAACAGCAGTATGAAATTGAACTTTAGAAGCTCAATGCCATCAGCAGCCACCTGTTCCAACTCACTAGCCAGCTGGCCATGGGTCTGCTTGGCTAACTGCATACTGTGTCCCACCTAGATTTCTGATATCTAGCTACATAAGCCATATAATTTGCCTGCCTGAGCCCCAAAGAAGCTGCCATATACTGTTTCTTCGCCATGGCATCAATCTTCCTGGAATCCTTATCAGGAGGATGTGAGGCCAGAGGAATATAGCCTTGTCACAGGCTGCAGCTTGTACCACACCTACATGACTACACTGCTCAGTAAGGAAGTCTGTATCCGAGCCTGACAAAGTATACCTTCTGTCCATTTTTTATCTACAGGAGGGACAGAATGAGGATTTTTAAAATCTTTGTTGTTTGCTTCTTAAATGACTTATGCAAAGGAATAGACAACCTCCTAGAATCTGGAATATCCATCATTTCCACATAATCAGGCTCCTCTTGCTCATCCACAGCCTCCTCTAAAGGAAGCTGGAGGGTTTCTGCAACCTTTGTAAAAATAAAGAAAGAAGGGACTCAGACAGAATAGGAGGAGATTCTAAAGGTCTGTCTGGAGAAATGTCCGGTTCAATGGGCACATCCAGACTCCCCCAGCCACACACATAATGATCAAATTCCTCCTCCCCCTCCTGTGGTTCATAACAATCCTCAACTTCAAAATCCTGAACCACTGGGACTGAACGAACCAACCTTTTACCAGCTGTTGGTGGTTCTACAGATCCCTGAGACAGTGACTGGACAATCTGAATGGCTTTAGCTATCTCTACAGCAGTTGGAGACACAATTTTGGACTCAGACCTACTGATTTCCTTGTCTTTTTACTTGGGACTGGTTCCTCTGAACCAGCCTTCCTTTGCTACCTGAGAAGTCTCCCCTGGTCAGAGGCACTCCTCTGGTCCAGTGGGTACTGGACCGGGCTGGCCATCTGGGTCAGCGGACTTTTGGCCTCTCGTTCCCTGAGCCGCCCAATCTCTTCTCCAGGGTGGCTGCAGGAAATTTTACGCCTGGCAGTCTGACAGGAGGTGGTCAGCCCCCAGACAATAAACACAAGTGGTGTGTGGGTCAGCTTTGGCAAAGGCGTCCCCACAGACATCACAGTGTTGAAACCCAGTGGGCCCGGTTTTTCTTTTGGGTTTCTCAGACATAATGCCAGCCTAACCAAAACTTGCCCTTTTGATGGCAGTGCCAGGCAAGACACCCTTATCGGTTCCTAACCGTGTCACGGGTATTTGAAAAAACCGTTACAATTCCGTTTTTTAGAACCGATAAGAACCGGGAACCGCACTCTAAAACCCACTGTACACTTTTAAAATACAGAAAAACCAACCGATCGGTTCAAAACCGAACCGAGTAATTAATTTTCCACACAGACTTAAATTTTTGTACTTACGGTTACCAGATAGAGCTTTAAAACCGGAAAATGCGTAAAAATAATAACTTTTGCCGGTTCAAATGAACCGAAAAATACTCGCTTGAACCGAGAATGAACCGAGCTGAAGGAGCTGATCTCCGGAGCGACTGTTCAGTGAAGCGGAGTAAAGAATCTGACAGTTTCATTTGAAACTGCCAGATAGAGCTTTGGGCACAGCGCCCTCGCGCTGTAGAACTCCAGATCTTCTGGAGTTAACTCCTTCCTCTCCGGGGCAGTTCAGCTGCAGTGGCTGACTGCTATTGTTATAATATAGCAAGACTTCATGGTGTTTGAATGGAAGATTGTCAGGCAGAACCAGGTGTTTAATCTGGGCGATATTCCTCAGATGGTAGAATGAGGGCTTGACAACGGATGACACCTGAACTTCAGGGCCAGCCACTCATCAAAAATAACACTCAGACTCTGCACCCATTCAGAGGCCCTCAGCTGGCTGCCTCCCAGCACAAGACCAATTGCCTGCCCCACTGAAGACCCCTCTACTCGATGACCCGGGTCCACAACCAACACCTCAGTCTTGTCAGAATTCAACTTTAACCAGTTGGCACTTATCCAGTCTTGGATCTTGGATAGGCAGTTGTTAAATACCGAGACCGCTGTATCCTGTTTGGGTACAAAGGATATGTACAGCCGAGTGTCATCTGCATAGCGGTGAAAACTCAGCCTGTACCACCTTACAATGTCCCCTAGTGGCAACATATACACCGCAAACAATATGGGAGACAGCACAGAGCTCTGCATGACCCCACATGGCAGGGAGAATGCGTCGGAGGAATAAATCCACGACACTACTCTCTGAAACCTGCCAGTGAGGAAGGACTGAAACCACTTGAGGACTGTACCCGACAGTCCACAGATCAACCATAGGTGCTCTAGCAATATCATGTGCTCTGGCCAATAAGAGGTTCACAGCGGAGCTCACCAGTTAGGAGAAGGCCACAGTTCTCCTGCATGTAATTCAATATAAAGGGCTTGTCGGACAAAGTTGCACAGCAGCAGAGAAACCAAGTACATTGCATGTAGTACAAGGCTACCATATATGACTGTCTGTCTACAGCCCCCACAGTCCTTAGCAGTTCATTTAATGCCCTGTTAGATATAAACTTGGAGAGTGTGCCAAATGTATCCTCTTTTCTTTACTGCTCACACAGTGGTAGCAGCTCCAAGTTTAGGCACGAATATGCAGTTTAAAATCACAGTTTTGTTTAAATTAATAATAAAGAGCTTTTCAAATCATGGTTTTGAGTCAGTTTGGAAGCATAGAACCTTTTAATCATGGTTTTGATTAAAGTGCTTAAACGACTACCCTTTCTTTATTATGAATCGTATATATCTCCTCCTCCAGGCATCTGCTGAAGGTCTATTACCACTGACAGGTGGGCAGCACTTACCAACGGCGTGGTTGATAAGCACTGGCTTGATCAGCAAGCAGCTTAGGCAGCAGCGGTGAGATCAAAGGAACTGGCATCCCAACAGTCACCTGAGGTAGTGACAGACAACAGACATTCTTCCATAAATTAAGTGACATACCTGTTTTCAGGCCAGAGAAGAGGATATTGTCAGTGATTCCCCCCCAAGCCTTTTTTCTTCTGAGAAGGAATTTGCTGAGGCAGAACCTAGGTGCAAAGGCAGCGCAGGTTCCCTCAGGTGATCCCACCAGGAGCAGGGTGTAACTGCGTATGGACTCTCCTCCTCTTATAAAAGGAAAGTTGAGAAACACCTAAGGAGGATGGAGAAACAGGGCAAATCCCTATTCAATGCTCTAGATGGGGCAGGGGTGATGCCTTCTCAAGCAGGAGGTCTAGGGATCGGCCCCACAAGGGGTACAATAGTAGGACATCAAAGAGTGGGGATTAGTTTAGTTTAGTTTATTTAACCACACATTGCAGCCACATATCCCACAAAGGAGAGTAATGGCTAAGGTTACATACATTTCTGCATCAGAGGAGGAGAAGGACCTGGGAGTGATGATCATTAGTGACCTGAAGCACTCCACGCAGTGCAAGAAAGCAGCAGCAAAGGCAAACAAGATGCTGGGATGCATATCTAGGGGGATCAGTAGTAGGAGAGAGGAGGTTATACTGCCCTTGTACATGTCACTGGTAAGGCCACATCTAGAGTATGGAGTTCAGTACTGGTGCCCACATCTCAAAAAGGACATTAACCTTCTGGAGAAAGTCCAGAGGAGGGCTACAAAGATGATAGCGGGTCAGCAGGATAAAGCATACAAGGAGAGGTTGAGGGCACTAAACATGTACTCCCTGGACGACAGGAGAGAGAACAGAGACATGACTGGAACCTTCAAGTACTTGAAAGGGGTAAATAAGGTTAATAAGGAGAGTCTCTTTAAGTTGAGTGGCAACCATAACATAAGGGGGCACAGTCTTAAGCTGGAGGGTGGGAGGTTTATGAGGGAGGTCAGGAAGCACTTCTTTAAAGAGAAGGTGGTGGACACTTGGAATGCGCTGTCAGAAGAGATCATCTCATTGAAGACAATCAGCAGCTTTAAGAGAGGCTGGGATAGGCATGGGAAGTAGGGATCATGGATAGGGAGAATGGGAGGAGAGGGGTGGGAGGCAGGGACAGTAGCTCAAGCTGTGCACCCTGCAATACGAGCAGACTTGACGGATCAAATTGACTTGTTCTGCTGGCTTCTTCATATGTTCGAATGTTTAAAATAGAAAAAAACAACGAACTTGAAAATGCAATACACTGACATTAAAAAACAGCAAATACAGCAAATATTACCACTTTACAACAATGCCAATATAATATTATAAAAACTTGTATCATCATACAAAGATTGATTTCATCATTCATGCTACATGAAGTTAGGGAACTAGAAAGGAGTTTGGGAGGATAAGAGACTGTATGCCAAGGACAGGCTTCATCTTGCCCCATTAGGGAAGGAAGTTCTTAAATAGGGGTTGGCTGACTACATTCACAAAAGATGGGGTTTAAACTTGTGAGGGGGGGAAGGGATAAGGGAGGGGCGGACCAGAAGCCTCTCCTCCAGATGAGGGAGTAGCCTTCAAACTCAAGGGGAGGGAAACAGACTTGGGGTGGAGGTTTCAGTAGGAGCAGAGGAGGATAGAAGTATAAGGAACCTGGGTGGGGCTCGACAAAGGGGATCAGGGATAAGGGGTGGGGGTTGGTGTTAGTAAATGCCAGGAGCTTGGGAAACAAGTTGCCAGAGTTCCAGGCCATGCTGTTCGGGGGGGGGGTGGATGTGGCAGCGGTCACGGAGACGTGGGCCAACAAAAACCATGACTGGGACCTAAACGTGTGGGGGTACATTATGCTTAGGAAGGATGGAAAGGAGGGCAGAGGGGGTGGAGTGACTATGTTCATTAGAGATGACATAGAAATTGCTAGGGTAGAAGAGGCAGAGGGAAACGTGGAGGCCTTATGGGTCACCTTACGATCCCCAGCAGGAGATAAGGTCAAGCTGGGTGTAGTATATAGGCCCCCCGGGATGAGTGATGTTCTAGAGGATGGTTTGCTGGACAACATCATTGCCCAGTGTGGACCAAAAGGGGAAGGAGTGGTGTTGATGGGGGACCTTAATATGCCAGGTACAAACTGGGGAACCATGTCCTCTAACGTGGCCAAGAAGCAGAGGCTGCTGGACGGCTTCCAGGATGTGTTCTTAACACAGCATGTGATGGAGCCCACAAGAGAGGGGCATGTCCTGGACGTGGTTCTGGCAGATGGGGATCTGGTAAGGGACCTGGTTGTAGAGGACCCCCGACTGGGAGCGACCACAATACTGTCTGGTTTCAAATAAGCATGGGGGAGGGGAGATCTAGGACACTGGCAGTGGACTTCAGGGGGGCAGACTTTATGGGCATGGGAAATATTCTCAAGGATCACTTGAAGGGGATTACATCAATGACAAGTGTGGAAAGGAGATGGGAGGTCATAAAACGGGGACTTCATGAGGCAGGCAGGATCTGCGCTAAGTTGAAATGTAAGGGAGCAAGGTCACATAAACCATGCTGGTGGTCCAGTGAGGTACAGGTAGCAGTCAGAGAAAAGAAGGCGGCCTACAAAAAATATAAAGCAACAAGAGGGGATAGGGATAAGGAAATGTACCATCTTGCATCTAGAAAAGTCACCCGGATGGTGAGGGGAGCAAAGTCCAGTAAAGAGCAGCGGCTGGCACATGGGATACATGGAGGGGAAAAGGGGTTCTTCTGGTACATTGGGAAGCGGAGAAAAACTAAGGGCCATCTCAGCAGATTGAGATCAGAAGGAGGGTGGGTGAATGAGGCGAGGGACCAGGCAGAGGTTTTTAACGAGTACTTTGCCTCTGTGATCACTAGGAAGGGGGATGGGATATCTACAAAGCAAGGCATGATGGGGGTAGAAGCGGCAGTGAGTGGGATCAGGGGAGCACCAGAAATGGAACAAGAGGAAGGGAGAGATATCCCAGGGGTGTCACATCTGGATAAGGATAAAAAGGCCAGTAAGGTGGAGGGGACGGATGATGCTATCTCTGCCAAAAGGGTGTGGTTAGCCCTCAAGGCCCTAAAGAAAGACAAATCTCCTGGGCTGGATGGCATTCATCCGAGAGTACTGTGGGAATTGGTGGACATGCTGGCTGCACCCCTGGCGAGCTCTTCAAACAGGTCACTTGAGACAGGGAGGGTACCTAGGGATTGGCGAGAGGCACATGTGGTGCCAATCCATAAAGGGGGGTCGAGGGAAGTACCAGGTAACTATAGACCCATCAGTTTGACCTCGTGGTGGGAAAATTAATGGAGAGTATACTAAAGGAATGACTGGGGTGTACTTGGAGGAGGTGGGAGGTCTGGATAGTCGGCAACATGGGTTTGTGCCAGATAGAACATGTCAAACCAATCTTGTGGAGTTCTAATGGGTAACATCAGAACTGGACAGGGAAAGCCTGTGGATGTATTATTCTTGGACTTCAGCAAAGCGTTTGACTCTGTCCCCACAATGGTCTGGTGGAGAAACTGATGGGGTTAGGAGTAGGCCCTTTGATGGTCAGATGGATTGAAAACTGGCTAGCTGGACGCACCCAGAGAGTAGTGGTCTGTGGGGAGCTCTGAACCCTAGAGAGGTTGGTAGTGGGGTACCGCAGGGCTCGGTCCCGGGTCTGATCCTGTTTAATGCATACATATCGGACATCAGGGAGGGTATAGGGTGTGAAATAAGTCTCTTCGCTGATGACTCCAAGATGGGAGCAGTAGTTGGGGGAGAAGAGGGGAGGTTGGCCCTGCAAGTGGACCTGGACACCCTGGAAAGCTGGGCTCACATGAAATTAAATTTCAATATCACCAAGTGCAAGGTGTTACATCTTGGGTGGGAAACCTAAACACAGGTACACCCTGGGAGGGAGGTGCTGGAGGCCTCAATAGGGGAAAAAGACCGGGGTCATGGTGGATGCATGTATGAATAACTCTGAGCAGTGCAGGAGAGTGGCTAGCAAGGCAAACAGGATGTTGGGATGCATCATAAGGATCACCTCTAGGAGCAAGGAAGTGATTCTGCCGCTGTACAATGGACTGGTTAGACCACACCTTGAGTACTGTGTACAGTACTGGAGACCACACTTGAAGAAGGACATACAGCTCCTGAAGAAGGTACAGAGGAGGGCAACTAAGATGATACGAGGGCTAGGGGATTTGACGTATGAGGATAGACTTGAGGAGCTCTGTCTGTTTTCATTGGAGGAGAGGAGAGGAGAGGAGAGACAGGAGGGACATGATTGAGGTCTTCAAGTACCTCAAGGGAATAAATAGGGTAAACATGGAGGGGATCTTTAGACTAAAGCAGGGAGGTATCACCAGAGGGCATGGTTTGAAGTTGGAAGGTGGAAGGGTGAGGGGGAAAAGAGGAGGAGGTTTTTCACTGAGAGGGTGGTGGACCCTTGGAATGCACTGCCTGGCGAGCTGGTTCAGAGATCCACAGTAGAGGGCTTCAAGAGAGGGTGGGACAGACACAGAAAGTGGATGTATCAGATGATGGCCTGTCCCAGGGGGGTGGGGATGGATGATAGGGGTTTCTGGAACACAAGGGGGCCTCGGCACCCAACTAGGGATCTGAGGTTCGAGCAGACTCGATGGACCGTAAGAAAAATTACTCACCTTAGTAATTGCTTTTCTTCTCATGGAGTCTTGCTATATTAGGGACTTATTGCAGTTAGCCACTGCACTTGAACTGCCCGGGAGAGGAAAGAGTTAACTCCAGAGAATTTGAGTTCTAAAAGCGAGGGCTATACCAAAGTTCTATCTGGGCAGTTTCAAATGAAACTGTCAGATCTTACTAAGCTAACACTAAGCAGCAAGTCTGTGTGGAAAGCTCTACACTAGCCAAATGGCTACCTACTAGTAGTAATAACAACAATATAAACAACAATAGGAACAACAATAACAATAATAAGAATGAATGATGGTATTATTAGTTTTCCCCCCTGACAAGCACTATTAGGACCCCCCCTTCCCCCAAAGACTCAAGTCCAGGAAGGGGGCCAACAAATCACTCAACACAGAAAACCCTAGTTCCCTAACCCTAAATAAAAGAGGGTGAAGGGAAGAACTACAATGGCATGACACAGTGCTTGCACTAATTTGCCACCCCCACCCCAGTAGAAGTTCTGAGATGGGCAGGTTGGGGGGGTGGTCTAATATGTAAGACTCCATGAGAAGAAAAGCAATTACTAAGGTGAGTAATTTTTCTTCAAACACCATGAAGTCTTGCTATATTAGGACTTATTGCAGATTACACAGCAGTACCTCCATGGAGGAGGGTCAGAACCTACTTAGGAAATAGGCTCTGAAGCAGCTGTGCTAAAAGCGAGCATCTCTCCTGGACAGAAATCCAGGGAATAATACTTGGTAAAAGTGTGAACTGTCTTCCAAGTAACAGCTCGACAGATTTCCAGAATGGGAATATCTCTAGCAGCCGCTAGATATGCAGCTGTACACCTGGGAGTGAGCCCTCAGTCCTGAGGGGGCTCTCCTACCTAGTCTTTGATAACAAAAATGGATACAAGAGACAATCCACCTTGCAATTGTCCTCTTAGTGGCAGGTTCCTTTGCCAACCTCGCCTAGGTAAGGAAGAGTTGGAGGATTCGAACCTGTGACCCTTGGTGCATTGACAAATAGTAGCATAAGGCTCTTTTGACGTCCAAGCTGTGCAGTCTCCTCTCCTGAGGAAGAATGCTCAGTGAAAAATCCTGGGAGAGAGATGGGTTGGTTCAGGTGGAAACCTGAAACCACTTAGGGACAAACCCTGTGTTAGTCCTAGGGACTGTCTTATCCCTGTGGGGAGAGAAAAATCTTCTTCCACTGCCAGGGCCTGTAGTTCACTTTTGCGTCTGGCAGAAGTGAAACCACCAGAAAAAAACATTTTCCAAGTGAGAAGCTTGAGCTCTGCTGGGGACAGAGGTCCAAAGGGGTTGCATTAACTGAGCAATGCAAACATTCAGGCTCCATGCAGGAGCTGGTTCTCGAAAAAGGAGGGTTGGTGAAGCAACCCCTTAAAAACTTGGAAAACACAGGTTGAGAAGAAAGGAAGCAGGCTTCCTGCTTGCAGAAAAAACAGAGACAGCTGCCAGAGGAACCCTTAAGGTAGCTGGCCCAAGACCTAAGGAATTTAAATTGGACCAAAAAGTCCAGAAAATGGGCAGATAAGCAGACTGTGGTATAATCTGCTTCTCAGCACACCAGACTGAAAACCTGTTCCACTTAGAATTGTAAGTGGCCCCAGTGAAAAAGCTTCCTTGAAGCCTTTAAAATATCCGCGACACCTTGAAAAAGGTGTAAATCAAGCAAATTCTAACTCCTCAAGAGCTGCCTTGAGAAGGAGGAATTTGAGGTTCGAGAACCACACTCTCCCTTGTGCAAAGGCCAGTAAGTCGTGGACTCTGGGCAAGCTCAGGGTAGGTGGACTGTCAAGGACAGAGACAATGGGTACCAGGGCTGTCTGGCCCAGTTTGGAACAATCAGAATCGTTTTGCAGGGCTGAGATCTGATTTTTACTAGTACCCTGAAAGAAAGGGAAAAAGGAGGAAAGCTGTACAGAAACTTCCCTTTCCAATCCAAGTGAAAAGCGTCCAGGGGGGCTGATCCCAGCACTAGAGGCCTCAACAAAACAGAGAAAGTTAGTGGTTATCTGGGGCTGTGAAAAGATCTATCTGAAAATGAGCCCCATCTGGCAAGGACTGAACCCAGCACCTGAGGATTCAGAGCCCAATCATGATGGCCCTGAGAATCCTGCTGAGGGCATCTGCCAGGGCATTGTCCTTCCCTGGGAGGTGAACTGCTATCAGGGAGGTGTTCAGGGAGTAAGCAGAGACCACCACTTCATTGCTTATGTGCACAAGGCTGATGACCGAGTGCCCCCTGCCTGTTGATGTACCACATTATTGTGGTGTTGTCTGTCCTGACTTGAACTACCTTGTTCTGGACAGAAGCTGAAAACTCCTAAGAGCTAGAAGACAGCTCTGAGTTCCAAAAATTGATGTGGAGCAGAGATTCCTAGGAGACCACACTCCCTCGTGGACAGGTCGCTAGCGAGCTCCTCTCACCCTAACACAGGAGCATCCGTGGTGAGGGAATGAGGAGGACCCCTAGTTTTAGATTGCTTTGATCCTGCCACCAGTGTAAGGCCAGGATCAGGGATTGGGTCACTAGAACCAATTTGGAAAGGGAATCCTCCTTTGGGACCAATAGGCCCTCAGATGGAACTAAATGTCCCTCATCTGGAATCTTGCTCCCGCACTACAGCTGTGGAAGCAGCCATGTGCCCTAGTAGTTGTAGCAAATGCTATGCTGGTCAAGAGACTCGCAGAGTAATGGAAGATGCCAGGGCAAGAGACTGCCTACCCTTTCAGAGGGAGAAATGCCCTGCTAACTTTGTGTTCAACTCTGCCCCATGAAAGTTAGTACCTGAACTGGTTGAGAACTGACTTTGGTAAATTCAGCAGGAATCCCAGAAAGGTGAGAAGCTGCTGGGTGACTTGCAAGTGGGATTTTACTTGATCTGGAGACTGACCCACTAAGAGCCAGTCATCCAGGAAAGGAAACAAAGCAATCCTTGCCTTCTTAAAGAGCCACTACCACAGCTAGAATTTCAATACCCTTGGCGCAGAGGTAAGGCCGAAGGGCATTGCCCTGAACTGGTAGTGGCCTAAGGGTAACCTGAGGTACTTTCGTGAGAAGGCCTGATCAAACATGAAAAATAGGCATCCTTGAGGTCCAGAAAAGCTAGCAGTCCCTGGCCTCAGCCAGAGTTAACATTTTAACTTTGTTTTCAAAAGATGCTTGTTCAGGTACCTTAAATCTGAGGTGGGCCGCCAATCTCCTGCCTTCTATAGGGTAAGAAAGTATCATGAGTACAGCCCTTGCCCGGTGGCAAGGAGGGACCCTTCTACTGCTTTGCAGTTCAGAGGAGAAGAAACCTCTGCTCCCAAAGCAAGGGAATCCGAAGGATTTGCAGGTGGACCTGTCTGGCTCTCATCTTTGGAAACTGTTTGAAGCTGAGAACCAGACCTATTACTTCCAGAACCCACTTGTCCGAGTTAGGGACACCCAATTCTGGCTGAAATAAAAACCAACCTGCCCACTGATATAGGAGAATCGGCCCTGGGCACCCCATCAGGGTGCCTGCTTGGCAATAGTCTTAGGCTAAGGGGAGGGGGACGGTTTACTTGTGCCCCGTCTATCTCTGCCTCTGAAGAGACCCCTCTGGCGAAAGCAGAGGAGGCCTGAGCCTCTACCTGGGCACTTTTGTAGGTAATCATCCCTGTTTTTCATATAGCTTTCTGTTTGTTCCTCAAACAGAGAATTACCCACAACAAGAAACAAATCCATAGACTTTGACAGAGTATCTTGGGACAGATTAGTGCATCTGAGCCATGCCAACCTACGGAAAGCTACAGAAGTGGTCATGACCCTAGAGAAAACAAGATTAACACCAACAGCAGTATGAACTTGAACTTAGAGGCTTCAGTGCCATTAGCAGCCACCTGTTCCAACCCGCTAGCCAGCTGGCCATGGGCCTGCTTGGCTAACTGCAATACTGCTTCCCACCTAGATTTCCGAAATCTAGCCACATAAGCCATACAACTTGCCTGTCTGAGTCCACAGAAGCTGCCATATACTGTTTTCTTGTCATGGCATCAATCCTCCTGGAATCCTATTCAGGAGGATGTGAGGCCAGGGAACTAACCTTGACACAGGCTGCAGCTTGTACCACACCTACATGACTACACTGCTCAGTGAGGAAGTCTGTAACAGAGCCTGATGAAATACACCTTCTGTCCATTTTTTTATCTTACAGGAGGGACAGAAAGAGGAATCTTATAAAATCTGTGTTGTTTACTTCCTAAATGACTTATGCAAAGGAAAGACAACCTCCTAGCCCATCTTCCTACATAATCAGGCTCCCTTTACTCATCCATAGCCTCCTCTAAAGGAAGCTGGGGGATTCTGCAAGCTTTTGTAAAACATAAACTGAGAAAAGGACTCAGACAGAAAAGGAGGATTCTAAAAGTCTGTCTGGAGAAAATGTCCGCTAAGTGGGCACATCCAGACCCTACCAGCCACACATGTATTGATCAAATTTCCTCCTCCCACTCCTGTGGTTCATAACAATTCCTCAACATCATAAACCTGAACCACTGGAACTGAACGAGCCACCTTTACCAACTGTAGATGGTCTGACAGGACCTAGAAACAGTGACTGGACAATCTGTGGCTAACAACTACTTCTGCAGCAGTTGGAGAGACAATCTTGGACTCCAAACCTACTGATTTCTCTGCCATATTCATTTTTTTTTTTTTTAAACTGGTTCCTCTGTACCATCCTTTTGCCCGAGGAAGTCTAGCCCTGGTCAGAGGGCACTCCCTCTGGTCCAGTGGGTACTGGACCGGGCTGGCCATCCGGGTCAGCGGACTTTTGGCCAATAGTTCCCTGAGCCGTCCCTATCTCTTTTCAGGGTGGCTGCAGAGAAATTTTAAACACCTGGCAGTCTGACAGGAGGTGGTCAGCCCCCAGACAATAAACACAAGTGGTGTGTGGGTCAGCCTTGGCAAAGGCTTCCCCACAGCATCACAGTGTGAAACAGATGGGCCCGGTTTTCTTTTGGGTTTCTCAGACATAATGCCAGCCTAACCAAAACTTGCCCTTTTTATGCTGCGTGCCGAGCAAGACACCACTTTATCGGTTCCTAACCATTTCACGGGTATTTGAAAACCTATTTAAAAATCGAGGTTTTTTTAGAACCAATAAGAACCGGGTACCGCACTCTAAAAGCCCAAAACTTTAAAACGTTAAAATAAGCAAACCGATCGGTTCAAAACCGAACCGATAACTAAATTTCCACACAGACTTTACATTTTGTACTTACGGTTTACCAGATAGAGCTTTAACTGAAATGCGGTAAAATAATTACTTTTTGCCGGTTCAAATGAACCGAAAATACTCGCTTGAACCGAGAAATGAACCGAGCTGAAGGAGCTGATCTCCGGAGCGACTGTTCAGTGAAGCGGAGTAAAGAATCTGACAGTTTCATTTGAAACTGCCCAGATAGAGCTTTGGTATAGCGCCCTCGCACTTTAGAACTCAGATTCTCTGATTAACTCTTTCCTCTCAGGGCAGTTCAAGTGCAGTGGCTAACTGCAATAAGTCCTAATATAGCAAGACTTCATGGTGTTTGAATGAGGATTTTTTAAAATCTTTGTTGTTTGCTTCCTAAATGACTTATGCAAAGGAATAGACAACCTCCTAGAATCTGGAATATCCATCATTTCCACATAATCAGGCTCCTCTTGCTCATCCACAGCCTCATCTAAAGGAAGCTGGAGGGTTTCTGCAACCTTTTTGTAAAAAATAAAGAAAGAAGGGGACTCAGACAGAATAGGAGGAGATTCTAAAGGTCTGTCTGGAGAAATGTCCGGTTCAATGGGCACGTCCAGACCCCCCCAGCCACACATATAATGTTCAAATTCCTCCTTCCCCTCCTGTGGTTCATAACAATCCTCAACTTCAAAATCCTGAACCACTGGGACTGAACGAACCAACCTTTTACCAGCTGTTGGTGGTTCTACAGATCCCTGAGACAGTGACTGGACAATCTGAATGGATTTAGCTATCTCTGCAGCAGTTGGAGACACAATTTCGGACTCCAGACCTACTGATTTCCTTGTCTTTTTACTTGGGACTGGTTCCTCTGAACCAGCCTTCCTTTTGCCCGAGGAAGTCTCGCCCTGGTCAGAGGGCACTCCCTCTGGTCCAGTGGGTACTGGACTGGGCTGGCCATCCGGGTCAGCGGACTTTTTGGCCTCTCGTTCCCTGAGCCGGCCCAATCTCTTCTCCAGGGTGGCTGCAGGGAAATTTTTACACACCTGGCAGTCTGACAGGAGGTGGTCAGCCCCCAGACAATAAACACAAGTGGTGTGTGGGTCAGCCTTGGCAAAGGTGTCCCCACAGACATCACAGTGTTGAAACCCAGTGGGCCCGGTTTTTCTTTTGGGTTTCTCAGACATAATGCCAGCCTAACCAAAACTTGCCCTTTTGATGGCAGTGCCAGGCAAGACACCCTTATCGGTTCCTAACCGTGTCACGGGTATTTGAAAAAACGTTATAATTCCGGGTTTTTTAGAACCGATAAGAACCGGGAACCGCACTCTAAAACCCACTGTACACTTTTAAAATACAGAAAACCAACCGATCGGTTCAAAACCGAACCGATAATTAATTTTCCACACAGACTTAAATTTTAGTACTTACAGTTACCAGATAGAGCTTTTAAACCAAATGCGTAAAATAATAACTTTTGCCAGTTCAAATGAATCGAAAAATACCGCTTGAACCGAGAATGAACCGAGCTGAAGGAGCTGATCTCGGGCGACTGTTCAGTGAAGCGGAGTAAAGAATCTGACAGTTTCATTTGAAACTGCCAGATAGAACTTTGGGCACAGCGCCTTCGGCCGTAGAACTCCAGATCTTCTGGAGTTAACTCCTTCCTCTCCGGGGCAGTTCAGCTGCAGTGGCTGACTGCTATTGTTATAATATAGCAAGACTTCATGGTGTTTGAAATACTCGCTTGAACTGAGAAATGAACCGAGCTGAAGGAGCTGATCTCCGGAGTGACTGTTCAGTGAAGCGGAGTAAAGAATCTGACAGTTTCATTTGAAACTGCCCAGATAGAGCTTTGGTATAGCGCCCTCGCGCTTTAGAACTCCAGATTCTCTGGAGTTAACTCTTTCCTCTCCGGGGCAGTTCAAGTGCAGTGGCTAACTGCAATAAGTCCTAATATAGCAAGACTTCATGGTGTTTGAAGGCCTAATCTGCTGGCAAATAGTATGTTAGTATGTACAGCCAATCACCCAAGGGAGTTTTATTCATCTAAGAATCGAATAAAAAAGGATGATCTATATTTCTCAGTTCTAAAGACTGGTTTTCACCATCTAACTAGCTTTCTTAAACTATACACAGCCACATATTTTGACAGTGACGGGGGGTGCATTTTATGTTTAGGGTCACAAGCTTCCATGAACATTTTTTTTCCATTTCCTTCCTTCTGTCATCTAACCTTACCAAATTACAGTACACTTTGTCAAGGCATCTTCATAAATGACTTCAGCTCCCAAAATTATTCGCAGTGCCTTTTTTTGTATTCTTTCTAACTCTTTGCTTTCTAGTTTTGTGAGTCCCGCATCCCATATTGAGGAACCATATTCAAGTACTGGCCAAATCACAGTACAATAAAAATATATCAAATCCTCTTGACTAATCCCTGCCCTTTTTAACATAGTCAGGAAACATACTCTTTTCCGTCCAAATCATGTTGAATAGTAGTTCTCAAAGGTTTTACACTTTCCACCCTTTGACTCCTCCTCCTCCTACAAGCATAGAGTGGCCTTTCAAGACAAGAGTTCCCAGGATGCTGATTATTCTGACCCCAAACTTAGTGAGAAATATAATTCTGGGAAGTGACAGCTGGAGGGGAGCTTAGGCCCCCTGGCTCTCCTAGGGCAAAGAAAGCTCTTATGAAGACAAGGCACCTGGGTGACCCCAAAACACCCAGATGCCCCCCCCCGACTTGGATCTTTCCTCCTCTCTGGTGTGAAGTCAGACCCCTCATGAGAGGGGTGGTCAGACTCGGGATAAGAATTGGACAGATCCCCACATTCTACCTGGTGCAGAGGCAGCCGACCCCTGCAGAACCATGATGAGGACACCAGGGATGAGTTGGATCAGGGTCACAAGAAAAAAAAAAAAAACTTTTAACCTGGATACCTCAGGCGATTCTTCCTTTGAATGGGTATCACTACCAGAGGTGGCCAATTATTTGGTATTGAGATTCAGAAAGTCTCTGGATAAAAAGGCCAGATGAAAGCTGCAGAGGGACTGTCTGAGACCGTCACTCCACTATAAGATGGCCGCTGTGCCTGATTTTGATATATAATTCTTTGTTTATCTATGGAAGGTGAGCAAGGACCCAAAACAGGGCCAGGACATGAGACTGCAGGTGGTCTAGGAAAATCTCCTGGATCTTGTAGGTCTGCTGGTCCTTTTGAGTGATGTGGTACAGAAGGCACTGGATGACAGCAAGCTCATGGACCCAGCATACCTCCAGGGTATCATTCAGAGGGTCTTCTATTTCCTGAGAAATGCCAGTATGGCATTGTTTGCAGAAAGGTGCAAGTCAGCCCTCTTGCACTTCCGTCCAGACTCTACGGAACTGGCCTATACAGACAAAGGTATTGGGGGGGTGTCTATCAAGCAGAGGCCCCTACTTAACAACTCCACAAGGTGGGGAAGGGTTATATCTCAATCAGAAAGACACAGACTTCATTTAAGAACAATAGGCCACTTTTTGCAAGGGCCAGATAGGGAAGGGATTACCCTTTCAGCCAAGCCAGCAACAGTCAGACTATTGTCAGACCCCAGATATGGATACCAGGGAACCACATGTGGATATGAGTCTTTCCAATGCAAATCTAGGGGTTTCCATGACAGAGGTCACACCAGGGTAGGAGGAGGGCACAGCACACTTCTCCCTCCACAACAGTAGAAAAGTATATCTGATTGGCTCCCCCTGATGTACAGGGTCCCTGGTCCTGTGCAGCTCAGAAAGAGACTAGCACTTTTTGCAGACAACTGGAAAATGATCACCCAGAATCCTTGGGTGCTTGCAGCAATGCAAGGTTGGTGCCTAGTATTCATGAAGTGCCCTCCCCATCTAAAATCTCCTCATCTCCCTCCCACTGGTTTTCCCATGAGGAACCGGCTTTGGTAGAACAGGAGTTATCCTTTCTGTGCATCAAAGGGGCGATCTCCAGGGTTTGAGTCTCTGACCTCTGGATAAGCTCAATATTCCTTGTCCCAAAAAAGGATGGAGGATCAATCTCAGGGATTGAAACACTTACATTTCTTACAGGCACTTCAAGATGGAGGGCGTTGGGGTACGTCGCTAGTGTGGCAAGATGATGGACATGCTTTAGTCTGGCACCTCTGGGCACAATTCTCTTAATGGCTTAAAACTTTACAAAATGAGAGAGATCAAGAACTTACCTGCTGCAACTTGCGGCAGAGGTCAATGGCAGCTGGGAAACGAAAAAGCAAGCAGCTAAAATTAAATTTTGAGCCTCTGGATCCTCCAGGAGAGCAGCGCCAACACCACAAGGTCCGTACCAGGCTGCAGGCCCAGGCAGCTGCAGAGCATGAGAGCAGCATGTCCAATCTGGAGAGTGTGCTGGTCGGGGTGCCATCCACCCTGGCAAGCATGTAGAATGAGATGAAAGCTGGGTTCACAAATATTGCAGTACAAATAGTTGACATCCAGGGGATCATTACTGGACTGTCAGAAACGTTGGCTACTCACTCTACCAGAATTAATGATCTTGAAAAATGTGCACGTGATCTTGAAGACACCTCACTTTAATCGTCTGGGAACCTAATTTACTGAAGGACACAGTTGAGGAGTTGCAAGACAGGGTTGATGATCAAGAAAACAGATCCCACAGGTCTGACTTGCATATTTTTGGTCTTCCCAGGGAATGGAGGGCTCCAATCCGAACACCACTCTGCAACAATGGTTGGCGAAACTTCTTCAAATGGACATTGATGCCCTGAAGCATGAAGTGGAGACAGCCCACAGGGTCGGACCCCCCCCCCAAACCCAGAGACCATCCCCGTCACTATCTGATCAAGTACCTCCGATTTACTGACAATTAGGTAATGCTGAAGGTGCCCAAATCTCAGGGTCCAATAAATATCAACAGGGGCAAAGTTAGGATTTTCCAAGATTACAGCAGGGAATTGAATGCCAGGCAGCAAAAGTTTAATCATGTCAAATCCCAGCTCTACAACTTGAACTGGACTTTCTCATTCATGTATCCTACAAGACTCCATGTTTAGAGAGTGGGTAAGCCCCCTAGACTTTTTATTAATTACCTTGAGGCAGAGAAATTTGTGCAAGAGGAATCTGCTACTGGGGAGGGTCAATCAGCTGTACGGGCTACTGCTCTGGCAAAGAGATGATCAGATCCCGTAGAAAACTGCTCCTCTTTACTGTAGTATAGTGGCAGTGTCCTGTCTGTGTTGGCTAGGGTTGCAGTGAGTCTCCCCCCACCCCATCAGCTATATGAATTTTAATGCTTTATCAATAAACCTGCAAGAATCTGATATATGGGGGGGGGGTCCGACAGGATGGGGACCGAAAAGCAGGGGCTGTAGGCCACACGACATCCCATTATGCCCTGGCAGCTAGAATTACTGATGCCACCTTTCTATACTCCCCCTGTATAAAATGTAATACACTGTCTCCTGCTGAAGTTGCAAACTGTTTTTTGCTGAGCCCTATGGCAAGTGGATGACAGGGACGGGGAGCAAACAATGGTTGCAGTTGGACTGCCCTTGACTGTCACAAGGTGCCACGAGGTGAAGGGCCATTTTGTTTCATCACAAGCTTTCCCCTTCACTTCATGATTCATATATTTTCCTGTCCTTCATAGACTGGCAGTGATACAGCTGCATGCCCACTTTAAGGGCAAATTTGCAAGAGGCCGATCCCCCCACCAGGACCAATCATTGTGATCAGTCAATTAAACTTGGCAGATCACCAGCCTACTTAGTGTTCTCCTTTTGAAGTTATCAGTTTCTTGTAAGTAACTTTGAAACTGACACATTGGCCCAATGAGATAAGACATGGGGGGGGGGGTCTGCTCTTGTTCACCACGGCTCAGCATGATATCAATAAATGTCATTTTCTTTTTAGTATTCTCTCATCAATGTTATTTGCAGGGGTACTCTTGCTACATGCCCCACTTATGCTTCTCGCCTGGTTGGATGAGCCACTTTGGCTACCCAAATGACTAACTCTGTCTGGCCCGGTTGGATTAACTCTGCCGATACAGTATATGGTTCTGTTTCTTGCTCTCTGACTGCTCCTGGAGTGACATGGGCAGGACTCTTTATTTACTAGCACCGGACCTCGCATGAAGGGGATCATCCTATCAGGGGTGAACAATGGAGCTATTGGGGGTCACCCTGACCATGCCAAGGGGGCATGGGTTTCAGCGTGGCTCTCCCGACCAGGCTTGAGGGCTTTGACATACAAAGATTATCATAGTGCCTCTCACACTGGATTAAGCAGTACGGCTACAATACTGTTCAAGTGCAACCCCATCAGCCATTCGCTATGTCTCTTTTTTGGTGAACTGCAAGGGCAGAAAACATCTTATTGGGGAAATGTACACAATTGCTTAACTGACTATACCCCTGTCCCTGTTTTTCCTTTCTACATCTCCCATCTGTATGGGCGGAGACTTCCGCCCAGTTATTGTGGGTGGACAGATCCTGCTCAGTGCCTCAGGGGATTATGATGTCAGTGTCAGTGGTTCAGCAGGTTGCAAACTTGCTTCTCAGGCCAGAAGATCAGAAGGCTGTGGGTTCTATCCTCACTCCAAGCACTTGGGTTAAATCCTAATACTGACACTGTAGTGCAGCATGTGGGGGTTGCTGCACTCCTGAGGTGCTGTCCAGATGCTAAACCAAGGTCCCATCTGTCCATTCTGGTGGTAGTTCAGGTGGATGTTAAAGATCCCATGGCACTTCTTGAAAAGAGAAGGGAAATATTTTATTAATAACACAAAAGAGCACATAATACAAAGGATAAGGGAGGAAAAAAGAAAAACAATAACTACAATTAGCAATTCATTGTAGGATTTTACAAGTTAAATCACTTGAATATCAAACTCATTTTTTTTAATTATGTCAGAAACCAACTTCATCAATGTGTAACCCCATTACCTAATCACACTCTCCTTCAATTTTTATTTAAATTTTATAAAAAAAAAAAAAAGGAAACCACTCCACCACATCTTAACACTTGACATTGGATGATGTCTAAATCCATAATCATGTATGTTTTGTAAACCATTTTCACATAATAATCGAAAAGTGTCATATGACATCAGTCTTTGTTGTAATGCCCACTGACATACAGCATTCCATAAATAAAATTTTAGACAAGAAAAAAGAACATGTAATGAGGTGACATCATATTTCTGCAGTGCCTGAGGGTACATCCCAAATATAATGCTATCATAATTTAAGTTAGCCATTAAAGGTGCCATACCTGAGCCAAATATTTCCATAAACCTTTGGAATATTCACATTGGAACAAAAAATGTTCCATGGTTTCTTCTGGTGCTATACAGGTGGGATATGGACAGGACCTTTCCTCTTTCACTTTATGCTTATTATTTCCTTTAACTGAAAGTCTGCCGTACACACAGAGCCAAACTGTTTCCCACATGTAGGGGGAAATTCGTGCAGTATTTAGAAGATGTAACACTCTAGAATTATTTTGTGCCGGACAGTTTTTAAAAGCCAGAGATTCTGGAAGGAAGGTGTCCATAACAAATTTATACAACCGGGAATTACCCAAATCATGGACCAAATGTTTGGGTACATTCCATTTCCTAATTTTCTGAGTTTGCTGAATACTGGATGGGTAAGTAAAAAATGTTGTCTGTTTGGGCAGGGTAGCTTCCCATACCCCAAAAAATCTTTCCAGATTATTCAAAATCTGTTTCCTAGTTATTGTGTCCCCCTGTGTAATGCCAATTTTAAAAGTTTTGGACCAAAAAAGAACATGACAAAAAAATCACCGGCTCGATCATCCCAAGACCATCTTTTTCTTTAGCCAAATATGTATATATTCGTTTAATGGGATAAAACCGACTTCCCAACAACATTTGAAAAAACAAACTATGTAACTTTGTTTCAAACTGAGAAGGGAAGGGGAAAATCAATAGGCTAGGGATTAAGAATTTTTTGATAATAGCAATTTGTTTCAATTTAGATAATCTCCACCTTTTCCATCTTTGGACCTTTAGATCACAGCTCTTAACAGTCCTCTCCCAGTTGTAAGAACCTGAATCCATGTAAGAAAAAAAGAATCCTAAAATTCTAATTGGTTCCTGCCACAGTGTTATTCCTGCAATGTGAGTCACATTTTTTGTTCCAACCCTAAAGAAAACCCAGCACATTTTTCTATATTCAGTTTTGCCCCAGAAACCCCCTCATATGTAGCTATGTCCTGCAGCATATGCAAAATGCTTGTTTGGGTTTCTGCAAATAAACAAATATCGTCTGCACAGGCGAGAATCCATACCTGATCCAATGTCTGCAACCCTCGGACCCCTTGTAGTCCAGTTCTATGTGTAATACTATGAATTAAAGGATCTAGTGAGAAAATGTACAAGGGGCTTAGGGGACATCCCTGCCTAACCCCTTCATTATTTTTAGTTCAAGGCCTAATTTGCCTAATATAATAGGGGAGGATGTGCCAGAAGAATATAACATCTGTAACCACTGAACGAGTTGTGCTGGCACTCCATAATGGAGTAGGGTTAAAACCAAAAAATTGTGGTTAACCCTGTCAAAAACTTTACTAAGATCAAGTGATAACAGAAACCCGATGTGACTATGTTGTTTATAAAAAATAATTATTTCCCTTATTAGAATAACAGCCTGATGGATTTTTCATCCTGGAAGTCCACAGAACTGAGTGGGGTGTAAAACCTGTGAGGCGTATTTCCTCAACCGAATATTTAAAATACTGGAAAGAAGTTTAAAATCCGTATTAAGGAGACTTATTAGTCTTCAATTTGCAATAAGTGTTCTGTCTCCAGATTTAAACAGAAACATTATCAGACCTTTAGTAAAATATTTTGGAATCTGACCCTGCTGGAGAAAAAAGTATACACTATGCTAAGGCATAGAGCCAATTCATTTGAAAAAGTTTTATAAAGTTCATATGTTAGACCATCTTCACTAGGTGATGAATTCAATTTAGATGTTTTAATAGCTTCCAGGATCTCAGACGTGGTTATATCACCAATTACATTTTTTGCTAAGTGTTTATCAGTAGTATGTGACACAGAAGATAGATAATGCATAATAGACTCCTTAGTAGGTTTGTTCCATTGTCTGAAAAGATTGTAAATGGTGGGCTATAATGGACTGCAATTTAAGGGAGTCGGTAGTCAGCTGCCCATTTTTGTCTATCTGCTCCCAAAAAGTGGTAGCCTCTGTTTTTGATTTGCACATCTCAAAGGGGTCCCCTTGAGGTGTCTTCTGAGTCCCATATATAATTGGCTTTCACCGTTTGTGCTCTATCGTACTGATATTTCAGTAATTCTGATTTTAAAGTGGCAATTTGGTCTGATAAATCTTTCCATGTTTGGTAGGCCAGAGACATTAAATGCTGAAATTTGGCACGTAGTTTAAGATAGTAAAAAAAGAAGCCTTTTGCTTTTCCCATAATTCTGAAAAAATATCCTTAAATTATGCGTAGTGTCTGCCCACCAATCTCCTGTGTCATCATACAAATCCAGAATGGAAAATCTAGCCCTTAAAAGATGTTTAATAGAATTTTGAACCTTTGTGTCCACTAAGGAAGAGGAGTTCTAGGAGGAGTTCTAGGAGGAGTTCTAGACTTCTAGGAAAACAAACTGAACTTACAAGCTCAAATGGGCAGACTAGGTGGGCCATAGGCCCTTATCTGCAGACACTGTCTATGTATCTATGTATGTATCTATGTATGTATCTAGTTAAATTTCCATTTGTTTGATTGGCACTGAGTAGATACGGATTGAGAAAAGGTGCTTTTTAATATAAGATGGTCCGAAAACACCGCAGGGAATGTGACCGAAGTAACTTTTTGATGATGCCTACTAGTAAATATGTAATCAACAGTGGATGTTACCTTGCCCCTATGATATGTAAATTGGGGTCCTTTTTCTCTAAAATCCCCACAATTTATAAGGTCTGCCATTACAATACATTTATACAACATATTAGAATCACAATAAACCTTTTTGGGGGAAGTCCAGGTGTTGGGTTTCCCAAGGGTACAATTAACAGCCCCCCCCCCCGATAAACTATCCGAGTAGTAACCAGAAAAGTCTGTAAAGCTTTAAAAGTCGAACCTTCTCAGCTTTTAATTGTGATGCATACACATTTATAAATCTTCTAGGTTGTGAGTCCCAGATCCCATCCAGAATAAGCACCCTACCAGGTATGAAGTCAATTAATTTAGTCAGAGTAAACCTATATCCTGAAAATAAAAAATCCACCCCATCAGATCTATCCAAACCAAAGGACCAAAAAGAGGGCACCCAATACCATTCTGTTTAATACAGTTGAATTTGAGAATCTGATCATATCCAAGTCTCCTGTAAGAAGTTAATGTCTGCTGATAAATCATGTAAGTTTTGAAAAACCACCTGCAGTTTCTTTTGATTCAATAAACTGTAAATATTAATTGATACAATAGAAGAAAAAATTACTCACCTTAGTAATTGCTTTTCTTCTCATGGAGTCTTGCTATATTAGGACTTATTGCAGTTAGCCACTGCACTTGAACTGCCCCGGAGAGGAAAGAGTTAACTCCACAGAATCTGGAGTTCTAAAGCGCGAGGGCGCTATACCAAAGCTCTATCTGGGCAGTTTCAAATGAAACTGTCAGATCTTTACGAAGCTAACACTAAGCAACAAGTCTGTGTGGAAAGCTCTACACTAGCCAAATGGCTACCTACTAGTAGTAATAACAACAATATAAACAATAATAGGAACAACAATAACAATAATAAGAATGAATAATGGTATTATTAGTTTTCCCCCTGACAAGCACTATTAGGACCCCCCCTTCCCCCAAAGACTCAAGTCCAGGAAGGGGGCCAACAAATCACTCAACACAGAGAACCCTAGTTCCCTAACCCTAAATAAAAGAGGGTGAAGGGAAGAACTACAATGGCATGACACAGTGCGTGCACTAATTTGCCACCCCCACCCCAGTAGAAGTTCTGAGAGGGGCAGGTTGGGGGGTGGTCTAATATAGCAAGACTCCATGAGAAGAAAAGCAATTACTAAGGTGAGTAATTTTCTTCAAACACCATGAAGTCTTGCTATATTAGGACTTATTGCAGATTACACAGCAGTACCTCCATGGAGGAGGGTCAGAACCTACTTAGGAAACAGGCTCTGAAGCACAGCTGTGCCAAAAACGAGCATCTCTCCTGGACAGAAATCCAGGGAATAATACTTGGTAAAAATGTGAACTGTCTTCCAAGTAACAGCTCGACAGATTTCCAGAATGGGAATATCTCTAGCAGCCGCTAGATATGCAGCTGTACACCTGGTGGAGTGAGCCCTCAGTCCTGAGGGGGGCTCTCCTACCTAGTCTTTGATAACAAAATGGATACAAGAGACAATCCACCTTGCAATTGTCCTCTTAGTGGCAGGTTCCTTTGCCAACCTCGCCCTAGGTAAGGAAGAGTTGGAGGGATTGAACCTGTGACCCTTGGTGCATTACAAATAGTAGCATAAGGCTCTTTAGGCGTCCAAGCTGTGCAGTCTCCTCTCACCTGAGGAAGAATGCTCAGTGAAAAATCCTGGAGAGATGGGTTGGTTCAGGTGGAAACCTGAAACCACTTAGGGACAAACCCTGTGTTAGTCCTAGGGACTGTCTTATCCCTGTGGGGAGAGAAAAATCTTCTTCCACTGCCAGGGCCTGTAGTTCACTTTTGCGTCTGGCAGAAGTGAAACCACCAGAAAAAAACATTTTCCAAGTGAGAAGCTTGAGCTCTGCTGGGGACAGAGGTCCAAAGGGGTTTGCATTAACTGAGCAATGCAAACATTCAGGCTCCATGCAGGAGCTGGTTCCCGAAAAAGGAGGGTTGGTGTGAAGCAACCCCTTAAAAACTTGAAAACACAGGTTGAGAAGAAAGGAAGCAGGCTTCCCTGCTTGCAGAAAAACAGAGACAGCTGCCAGAGGAACCCTTAAGGTAGCTGGCCCAAGACCTAAGGAATTTAAATGGACCAAAAGTCCAGAAAATGGGCAGATAAGCAGACTGTGGTATAATCTGCTTCTCAGCACTAGACTGAAAACCTGTTCCACTTAGAATTGTAAGTGGCCCCAGTGAAAAAGCTTCCTTGAAGCCTTTAAAATATCCATGACACCTTGAAAAAGGTGTAAATCAACAAATTCTAACTCCTCAAGAGCTGCCTTGAGAAAGGAGGAATTTGAGGTTGAGATACCACACTCTCCCTTGTGCAAAGGCCAGTAAGTCGTGGACTCTGGGCAAGCTCAGGGTAGGTGGACTGTCAGAGACAGAGACAATGGGTACCAGGGCTGTCTGGCCCAGTTTGGAACAATCAGAATCGCTTTGCAGGGCTGAGATCTGATTTTTACTAGTACCCTGAAAGAAAGGGAAAAAGGAGGAAAGGTGTACAGAAACTTTCCTTTACAATCCAAGTGAAAAGCGTCCAGGGGGGCTGATCCCAGCACTGGAGGCCTCAACAAAACAGAGAAAGTTAGTGGTTATCTGGGGCTGCGAAAAGATCTATCTGAAAATGAGCCCCATCTGGCAAGGACTGAACCCAGCACCTGAGGATTCAGAGCCCAATCGTGATGGCCCTGAGAATCCTGCTGAGGGCATCTGCCAGGGCATTGTCCTTCCCTGGGAGGTGAACTGCTATCAGGGAGGTGTTCAGGGAGTAAGCCAGAGACCACCACTTCATTGCTTCGGTGCACAAGGCTGATGACCGAGTGCCCCCCTGCCTGTTGATGTACCACATTATTGTGGTGTTGTCTGTCCTGACTTGAACTACCTTGTTCTGGACAGAAGCTGAAAACTCCTAAGAGCTAGAAGACAGCTCTGAGTTCCAAAAATTGATGTGGAGCAGAGATTCCTAGGGAGACCACACTCCCTCGTGGACAGGTCGCCTAGCGAGCTCCTCACCCTAACACAGGAGCATCCGTGGTGAGGGAATGAGGAGGACCCTAGTTTTAGATTGCTTTGATCCTGCCACCAGTGTAAGGCCAGGATCAGGGATTGGGTCACTAGAACCAATTTGGAAAGGGAATCCCTCCTTTGGGACCAATAGGCCCTCAGATGGAACTAAATGTCCCTCATCCGGAATCTTGCTCCCTGCACTACAGCTGTGGAAGCAACCATGTGCCCTAATAGTTGTAGCAAATGCTATGCTGGTCAAGAGACTCGCAGAGTAATGGAAGATGCCAGGGCAAGAGACTGCCTACCCTTTCAGAGGGGAGAAATGCCCTGGCTAACTTTGTGTTCAACTCTGCCCCTATGAAAGTCAGTACCTGAACTGGTTCGAGAACTGACTTTGGTAAATTCAGCAGGAATCCCAGAAAGGTGAGAAGCTGCTGGGTGACTTGCAAGTGGGATTTTACTTGATCTGGAGACTGACCCACTAAGAGCCAGTCATCCAGGAAAGGAAACAAAGCAATCCCTTGCCTTCTTAAAAGAGCCACTACCACAGCTAGAATTTCAATACCCTTGGCGCAGAGGTAAGGCCGAAGGGCATTGCCCTGAACTGGTAGTGGCCTGAGGTAACCTGAGGTACTTGGTGAGAAGGCCTGATCAAAACATGAAAAAATAGGCATCCTTGAGGTCCAGGAAAGCTAGCCAGTCCCTGGCCTCAGCCAAGTTAACATTTTAACTTTGTTTTCAAAAGATGCTTGTTCAGGTACCTTAAATCTGAGGTGGGCCGCCCAATCTCCTGCCTCTATAGGGTAAGAAAGTATCATGAGTACAGCCCCTTGCCCCGGTGGCAAGGAGGGACCCTTCTACTGCTTTGCAGTTCAGAGGAGAAGAAACCTCTGCTCCCAAAGCAAGGGAATCCGAAGGATTTGCAGGTGGACCTGTCTGGCTCTCATCTTTGGAAACTGTTTGAAGCTGAGAACCAGACCTATTACTTCCAGAACCCACTTGTCCGAGTTAGGGACACCCAATTCTGGCTGAAATAAAAACCAACCTGCCCACTGGTATAGGAGAATCGGCCCTGGGCACCCCATCAGGGTGCCTGCTTGGCAATAGTCTTAGGCTAAGGGAAGGGGGACGGTTTACTTGTGCCCGTCTATCTCTGCCTCTGAAGAGACCCCTCTGGCGAAAGCAGAGGAGGCCTGAGCCTCTACCTGGGCACTTTTGTAGGTAATCATCCCTGTTTTCATATAGCTTTCTGTTTGTTCCTCAAACAGAGAATTACCACAACAAGAAACAAATCCATAGACTTTGACAGAGTATCTTGGGACAGATTAGTGCATCTGAGCCATGCCAACCCTACGGAAGCTAGAAGTGGTCATGACCCTAGAGAAACAAGATTAACACCAACAGCAGTATGAACTTGAACTTAGAGGCTTCAGTGCCATTAGCAGCCACCTGTTCCAACCCTCTAGCCAGCTGGCCATGGGCCTGCTTGGCTAACTGCAATACTGCGTCCCACCTAGATATCCGAAATCTAGCCACATAAGCCATACAACTTGCCTGTCTGAGTCCCACAGAAGCTGCCATATACTGTTTTCTTGTCATGGCATCAATCCTCCTGGAATCCTATTCAGGAGGATGTGAGGCCAGGGGAACTAGCCTTGACACAGGCTGCAGCTTGTACCACACCTACATGACTACACTGCTCAGTGAGGAAGTCTGTAACAGAGCCTGACGAAATACACTTCTGTCCATTTTTTATCTTACAGGAGGGACAGAAAGAGGAATCTTATAAAATCTTTGTTGTTTACTTCCTAAATGACTTATGCAAAGGAAAGACAACCTCCTAGCCCACCATTCCTACATAATCAGGCTCCCTTTACTCATCCATAGCCTCCTCTAAAGGAAGCTGGGGATTCTGCAAGCTTTTTGTAAAACATAAACTGAGAAAAGGACTCAGACAGAAAAGGAGGAGATTCTAAAAGTCTGTTTGGAGAAAATGTCCAGCTTAAGTGGGCACGTCCAGACCCTACCAGCCACACATGTATTGATCAAATTCCTCCTCCCACTCCTGTGTTCATAACAATTCCTCAACATCATAAACCTGAACCACTGGAACTGAACGAGCCACCTTTTACCAACTGTAGATGGTTCGACAGGACCTAGAAACAGTGACTGGACAATCTGTATGGCTTAACTACTTCTGCAGCAGTTGGAGAGACAATCTTGGACTCCAAACCTACTGATTTCTCTGCCATATTCATTTTTTTTTTTTTTTTAAACTGGTTCCTCTGTACCATCCTTTTGCCCGAGGAAGTCTAGCCCTGGTCAGAGGGCACTCCCTCTGGTCCAGTGGGTACTGGACCGGGCTGGCCATCCGGGTCAGCGGACTTTTGGCCAATAGTTCCCTGAGCCGGCCCTATCTCTTTTCAGGGTGGCTGCAGAGAAATTTTAAACACCTGGCAGTCTGACAGGAGGTGGTCAGCCCCCAGACAATAAACACAAGTGGTGTGTGGGTCAGCCTTGGCAAAGGCTTCCCCACAGCATCACAGTGTTGAAACCCAGTGGGCCCGGTTTTCTTTTGGGTTTCTCAGACATAATGCCAGCCTAACCAAAAACTTGCCCTTTTTATGGCCGTGCCAGGCAAGACACCCTTATCGTTCCTAACCGCTTTCATCGGTATTTGAAAAACCCTATTTAAAATCGAGGTTTTTAGAACCAATAAGAACCGGTACCGCACTCTAAAAGCCCAAAACTTTAAACGTTAAAATAAGCAAACCGATCGGTTCAAACCGAACCGATAACTAAATTTCCACACAGACTTTACATTTTGTACTTACGGTTTACCAGATAGAGCTTTAACGAAATACGGTAAAATAATTACTTTTTGCAGTTCAAATGAACGAAAATACTACGCTTGAACCGAGAAATGAACCGAGCTGAAGAATACAGTCTCCGGGCCGACTGTTCAGTGAAGCGGAGTAAAGAATCTGACAGTTTCATTTGAAACTGCCCAGATAGAGCTTTGGTATAGCGCCCTCGCGCTTTAGAACTCCAGATTCTCTGGAGTTAACTCTTTCCTCTCCGGGGCAGTTCAAGTGCAGTGGCTAACTGCAATAAGTCCTAATATAGCAAGACTTCATGGTGTTTGAATGCATACAATTTAACGTGAAGGAGAGTTAGTTCTGTTTTTTCCTTTTTTTTTCTTCTCCATATATCTTCCATCATAACGTTCTGATGGTTCTGAAGAGACAGAATTTGTTTCTGTGTCCTCAACTCCAACCTCCATGTCCCCGCAATCCTATGATTTAAAGATCGAAAAGGGATTTACTGTGTCAAATGAAACTGTGTCCGAGGAGGTTAAAGGGGTTTCAGCAGATTTACTTCTGGTGACCGGTGTTGACCAAGGGATGGGTGGCTGTCCCAAAACCACAGGATTCACTACCTCAGAATAACAAACAGGATTCAATAAACCCTCTGATAGTGGTTCCAGAGGAGGAGCCACTCGACCAGGTATAGAGGGAAGGTCCACAATTATTATAGCAGGAGCTTCTTAGGGACCATATTCTCTGAGTTGTTCTCCAACAATCAAAGGTATATCTGTATGGTCATTTGAAGGTGTAGGTTCTGTATGGTCAGAGTCCTGGGGGGTCTGGATTCTGGTGGGGGAGGTCCTTGTGGGGGGGATCCTTTGTTGTTTGTTGAGCTTTCCGAATTAGCTCATCAGAATCCATCCTATCTTCCCTATTCCTCGCTGCCCAAGAACATTTGGGAAAAAGGTGTCCAGATAATTCAGAAAGAGAACATCTAGTGTGATTAACACATTGCATGCTCATATGCCCCACTTCCCCACAAATTACACAACAAGGTTTGTCACACACATAGGACAAGTGTGTTCTGGAACCATACTTGTAGCATGCCCTTGGCTGACCAGCATAGAAACAACCCCCCCAGTCCCTACCCAAGTAGAAGCAGTTTGAAATGTGTTGGATGCCATCACAATTTTGATTTAATCTAACCTTATATCTCCAGCCCCCAGTCCAAACATTTTCAGCATCTAGAATTGCTTCTGGGTCAGATAAAATTGTACAGCGTTGTTGCAGCCAACGAGTGATGTCCTCATTGTGGACCCCCTCACTGTGAAACAGCACAGTGACAAATTTAATGAGAGGCTTGGTCAGGGGTATGACCAAAAAAGGGGGCCCATAGATGTGAAAACTTCAATTGGTTATGCCTCATCCAAAACACTTCCAGTAAATGTTGGGATCAGAAACTAATGTCAAAATTATCCTCCCCTGATATGTTGATAAACGCAAAGACTTCGGCAGGTGTGAAATTGAGGGATTCCTTCAGCAGCTTTTTTCCAATGTAATATCTGTCTGGACTTATTTCTAGACCCTCCTTGTACCGAATGCACACCCCATTATGCCTGGGGGCAGTCTCTGTCTTATTAAAAAAATCAGAATATTTTTGTTTATTTTTTTCATTAGCATCCTGGTTGTCAGCCAGAGGGGGCTCACGTTGTGTTTGCTCTTTTACGTTTTCTCTCTTCCCAGGGAGTAAGTGCTCCTGTGTTTTAACCATGCGCTCCATAGAGGGTAGACGCTTTGAGGCCTGATGAGGTACCTGTGAAGGTTGAGGAACATCAACAGACATCATAGGTTTCCAGTGAGGATTCTCCTGAGAGAGAGGGGTAGGGTCCCAGTCCAGGTCAGGATACCAGCTACCTGCTTCGCTTTTGTTTCTACCCAGCCCCTCCTAAATAAAGTATTCCCTGGTGACCAACCATTTCCAAAATCATTGTCCTGAGCATCAAGGCCCAACCTTGAGATCTATGGGGGGTCAAGTCCCAATATTTGTGGAACCACAAAAGGTTCATTTGGGGATTGCTGCCTTATGTTAAAAATGTTTTGCCCATTCATTTCCAAATTACAGTCAGGCTGAGGTTTTTCCCCAGCATCCGTAATCAGCTCCAGCAAGGAAATTTTTTTATTTTCTAGCTCTGTTTCCAGCTGGGATATTGACATGCTGTATTTGAGCTTGCAGTGTCAGGAAGAGCAATCTTCCAGGAGCATGATCCTTATAGAGACCTTCTAAAGGGTTTCCCACAGTGTTTAATGCTTTCAGTTGTATCCTGCACCACAACCAGTTGTGTGGTACAGTTTCGAGGCTCGGTACTCGGCTGTACAGGGGCCTTGCAGCGTTACATTTTCCTGAGCCATCTTCCATTCTAAGCGTAGCAAAGCCATTGTTTTTGCTGTAAATGTAAAAAGTGTAGCCTGTGACCGATCAGTATTACCATGAGAAACAAAGATCGTACCTTCTGGGTTTGTAGTGTGGTTTCCTGTGGGTATCTCGGTTAGTTCATGTAAGTGTGACTGAGGCCATTCTGTTGATACAGGAGAAGTCGTCACTGATAAGACATCCATCGCAGCTGTCAGCTCCTGTCACTTCAAGGCAAATTTCTTTTCTTCAGCTATTAACCAGAGCCTGTAATGTTCGTACCTTTGAGTCCTCTACTGAAGTAGAAATTGGAGGTTTCGATAAATCCTTGATAATATTAGATAGAAGACCTTTTGCATTCAATTGCAGATTAAGGGGTTCTTTTTGTCGTTCCATATTTGTTTCAGTGATAAAAACACCTGATGCATCATGAAATTCTTTGGCCTCCAAAGGTGACAGAGCCATGGAGGAGGCCTGCTCCCCAACTACCAGCACATCCATGCTTGCCAGAGGTGCGGCGAAAGTGGCCATCTTGCAAAAATGGCCAACGGTTTCCCCTGCAGCTCAGTAGGGGAATTTCCTTGGTGTCCTGGCCAAATTTCCCCCATTCACTAAAAATACCACCAACAGCTTAAAAAATCTGGTTCAATTTCAGTTGGCATCCATCTGTATCCCCCCCCCCCGGGATGAGGCTGAAAATAGGCAAACATTGTCTAGTCCTCCTTCCCAGTCAACAAAATGTAAATAAATAAAAATAAATAAATGATGAATGTGAAGGCTTTCCCATACCTATAGCCCTCTCCTCTCTGGGAGGAAGGGCATGAAATCTTGCTGGGTAAAATGTATGGGGTTGATCCCCCAGTGGGAGTGATGGGTGAAGTTGAGAGGAGATGGAGTTGGGGCAGACCTGCTTCCTGATGAGACTTGGTGGAGTTATACTGGGCAGATTCCACCCAGGTCCGGTATTCATGTCACAACCCCCCTCTTGCTTGGTGAGGATATGTCCCCAAGGATTTTGTGATGCAACATTCTGCCACACAGAATCTCTCTCTCTTTTAATGTTCATCTCTCTCTCTCTCTCTCTCTCAGTATCTTTTAGTTTCTATTATACACCTCATGTGTCTTTTATTTTTAGCATTTTCACATCTGCAATATGATCTTTATGTGCCCATTAACTGCTATTATCCATCTAACACAGATTTGAAAGGGAAAGCTCACTGAGGGCCTTAACAGTGTTTGGTGGGTGGGATGATAGCTAGAATTGCTCAAATGGCCATTGAGTTGTGTCTGGTTTTAAACTTTCTAAACAGTTTTGAATTCTTCATCTTCTATGGATCTCAACACTTGCTCGTGAGACAATATTCATTGTTGAATAACTTATCACAGTCTGTAGTTCAAGTTTCAGTGCAATCATATGTTGTTAGTACAGTCTCAGTTTTTGTACTGCAATGTCCTAGTACAAACTGCCTGATGTTTAGACACCCAAATGGATGACAAGCTAAGTGTTTCTACCTGGAATGTGAATGGGCTCAAACATGTGATTAAAAGGAAAAGAATGGCATCTGAGGTGAAGAGGTCTAGGGTAAAAGTCCTGCTGATGCAGGAGACTCACATGTCCACAAGCAAGGCCAGCAAAACATCTGGGAGTGTGGGTAGCACATGGGTCACCTCCTGTTTTTCATCTAAAGACAAGGGGGTGGCTATTTGGTTCCCCAAGGGGTACAGGTTAATATTAAAAGCACTTAGTTGGACTCTGCTGGTATATATGCCCTGTCCAGGATACAGCTCGGAGGTGTGGGAGAGTTCTCAATAGGCTCTATTTATGCTCCTAACTTGGAGGACCCTAGTTTTTTCCAACAGTTGATTGCTGACATGGCCTCCATGCCGGAACTGTGGGTATTGGGGGGGGGGGCGATTGTAACTGTGTCAGGGACACAATCTTAGATGGAACCAGTTCCTCCGCATTGGCAGTCTCAAAACAACGCTAAGGCCCTCGTGAACTGGAGGCACTATTCAGCTTGATTGATGTGTGGAGGCACAAGCACCCCGCAGGGTGACAATATAGGCTTTTTCTCACATGCCCATCACTCATATGCCTGGCTGGATAGGCTGTTGGTTAGTGCCCCACTTGTGACTAACTTGCACTTGACTCTACCGAGTATTCCCCTATCTTAATATCGGACCATGCAATACTCACCATGGCCATCACAGCCCTTGGTTTGGCTGTGGCATGCCGACCAAGGAGGCTGGACCACCTATTAATTAAGGACCAAAATGTTATACCTTACATGTCGAACTCTATCCAAGAATTCCTATGCCATAACAAAAGAGGCGATACCTCAGATGGCTGCAGGTGGGAATCTTTAAAAGCCTACATCAGAGGACAGGCCAAAGCATATTCCGCTCATAAAAAAAGACCAGCAGAGGAGGAGCAGGAATGCCTTAAATTGAAGATAGCCACCTGTGAAGAGATGCACAAAAACAGGCCTCACCCAAACCTATGCAATGTTGTGCAAAAGCTTAAATGGAGATTCAACCTGCTGAGCTGCACACTGTGACAGGGAGCTCCTGCCACTCTTGAGGACCAACCTTTTCTTAAATCTGTTGCAACAGTTCTTCTATTTCTTAGCCTAGTCTATTGTTTACAATTTTTAGTCCATAAGGTTGGCCACCTATGGGCACCCCCTTCCCTTTCCTGACTGTACCATATTGTCCTCTTTAAATTACCTTTTCCCACTCAGGTCCTCATACAGGGAGGTTATTGTTGTGACCTCCCAGCTGATATAAAACAACAGGCTGTGTTCCTCATTGTTGGATTTAGTATGCAATGGCACTATGTCATAAAATACTTTAATGTATATACCTCATGTGTATAAAACCTCTAAATGTTGAAAATACCATGGCATTAGGTGTTTTTGATAAAGGTAAAAAGTTACTAGGGAACTGTATGATAAAAATTAAGTTAGTTGGGCTATTTAAAATGCATGTAAATTGCTGTAAACTGAGTCAGTCTAAAATGTCATGGTGATCTGCATATATCCCATGATGCTTTGCATTTTGGAAGTATGTGTGATGTTGTGTTTCTTTGAAACTTGGCTGGTTGTCAGTGCCCTTTGGGGTAACTCTTGTTTCAGTGCTTCTGCACTGAGGTTCTTTGTCTTTAGCTTTTTTTTTTTTTTTTTTTTTTTATTTGAGCCCCCACCGCCCAAGGCATACACAGAGGAGGCTAAATCTCAACAGATAAATTAGATCAGAGATGAGATCAGTGAGTCAGTAGGTGCTGGCTAAGTGTAAAAGAAAGGTTTGCATTGTCTATTGCTACAAACTGATGTACTGAAGAAGGGATATGCCATTGCTGAAGGTTATTTGCTGCATTTTGAATAAACATCACAAAGAGATTGTGTGTTGAACTTGAAATTCGGCATCTGTTATCCCACAACCCCTCCACATGCACGAGTAGAAAGATCCATTCTGCTAGCACAGGCAGGTTCCTACTTTAATGGAGATGGGGGCAAACATTTGGCATGGCAGCTGTGCAAAAAATAAAGTGAAGGCACTATTCAGCAAATATGCAAGCATGCTGGCTCAATGACCCTGAATCCAGGAGAAGTGGCAGAGGAATTAACTTTTTTTTTTGTTTCATAAATCCCTCTATTCATCGGAGGTGTCCAGCTCAGCGGCCCAAATGGATAACTTCTTTGCTAGCCCACATTCAATCCATAAGCCCTGACACATCCCGACAACTGAACTCGCCTTTGAACAGGGAGAAAATCCTCAGTGCTATTAAGTCCTTCAAGTGTGACAAGGCACCAGGACCGGATGGAAATCCAACCTAGCTGAGCCCTTATATAACATGCTTGTGAAGAGTCTGGAAATGGGGATGTTGCCCTCCTCCATGCAGTCAGCTATAATTACAGTACTTCTTCAACCAGGCAAGGACGCCACTCTATGTGCCTCATATAGGCCGATTACCCTACTCACGGTGGCCTATAAGATTTTGGTCAAGGTGATTGCCACTAGAATTTAGCCTATCTTGCCATCTATATTTCATACCGATCAGGCCAGTTTCGTAAAAGGGCAACAAGGGATATACCATATCCGTAGAACTCTGAATATCATCCACCAATAGTCAAAATTCCATCATACCCATGGTGCTACGGTCCTTGCCCTTGATGCAGAGAAAGCATTTGAACACATGGAGTGGGGGTACATGTTTGAAACCCTCTAACACATGGGTCTTGGCCAACAGCTACTAAAATGGGTCCAGGCAATGTACACCTCCTCCGCTGCGCAGATTGTTATTAATGGTGGTTTGAACCCCCCCCCTTTTCATTTAGAAAGGGGCACAAGACAAGGATGCCCATTGTCACTGCTATTGTACATCATAACCCATGAACCTCTGGCTGCTGCTATTCATGGTGATCCGGGTATACAGGGCTGTGGGGGAGGAGGAAGTGTACACAAAGACACCCTCTCTGCAGATGGCAAGGGGTCATAACCGCGCATGATACTATGCCGCATGGCAAAATCGCGCTGCCACTACAGCATGATTCTTGCCATGTGACATATCTCTTTTATCTCAAACCCGGTCCCAGAAGCACTGCTTGGGTTCCCTGCTGCTGTGGCTCAGTCCGTTGAGCCACAGCAGCTGGTCGGTGGAACCCACTCCCAGCAGAGGTCTTATCCTCTGCCTGGGAGAGTGAGAATGGTGCAGCAATGTACCAAGTTAACCATAAAGTCATAAGCTATTAAACGTGTGACATTATGACCTGGTAGGTTTGCAGATTACCTACTTTTATACCTGGGAAGCCCTGGACAAGACCTGCCTCGCATGCATGTGCTGTTGGAGGAGTATGGCTCCCTCTTCGGGCATAAAATTAACTGGACCAAAAGTGCATTGATGTCTACTGGAATATGGGACAGAGACCAATTGGTGGCCAACCTGGGGGGTTTACAGATGGTGAACCAGATTAAATATCTGGGGATAAGTATCCCTGCCAAGCTCCACTTATTGTATGTTAAAGACTTTAAGTCCCTGATCCTCAGAATATCGGATGAGTGCGACAGATGGCAGGCATTACCTCTACCCCTAATCGGGCAAATTAACACAATCAAAATTACCATTCTCCCCAGATGTTTATATCTGTACCAGTCCCTGTCTATACATGTTCTGATGGCCCATTTCAGGTGTTTAAATTCCATCCTTCATAGATTTCTTTGGAAGGGGAAGGAGGCCCACATAAAAAGGGTATACCTACAACTGCCCAGCTCAGTGGGTGATTTGGGTCTCCCCAGTTTTCTACATTATTACTGGGTGGCCGAGCTGGCCCTGCTGCCGGTAGGGAGTGCAGCCCCCAGACCTGCCTGTTTTTTCTTGGAAGAGAAAGAGCTGAAGGGTGATTGGTACTTCATGTACCTCTCTGGCTTGCTTTCTGGTGCATCTCTCCCAACGGTACACAACCCTTTCATGGCAACATCTATTAAGGTGTGGAGGAAGGTGCATCAGAGGCTGAGTTGCACATGGTTACCCTTCTGTCTGGGGAGACATAGTCATTGCCATGAGGAACGGGGGTTCATGTTTGGTTCAGCTGCACCAGAGATTAATGGCCTGGTTCTGTTTGGGTCTGTGATCTGTGTTGCAGCTTTAAAGGGGACATAGGTTACTGGAATTTTTGGAAATGGTGAACAAATGGGGCAACCCAGCTGGAGGCTACTTTGTTTACCAAAGTCTGCGTCAGAGAGCTGGTGTTTCATTGGATGGTGCCTGTAGCTAGGGACCACCATCCCCAATTGAGGAAGAACTGTACAATCCACTGCCATGTAGCAAACCCCTGGTGACCTATTACTGTATCCTTCAGGGGGGAGGACCAACCATGTGATACTATTAAGGGGAAATGGGAGCAGATGCTGGACGTAACCATAGATGCCAATATATGGCATGCAGCATCTAAACAACTTCAGACATGCTCCCAGAGCAACAAGCTGTGGCATGTCCACTTTAACTTTATGTACTGGATGTACATGACCCCAAAAAGGTTACATAATATAAATCCTGAATTCTTGGACTTGTGCCCTAAGTGTGAGTATGAGGGGCACACTTCTTGCATATGGTTCTCACATGCCCCAGGGTAGCCCCATTCTGGCATGAAATGCACTTTATAATGTCCATGACACTGGGCTACTGGCCCTCTAAATCCCCTCTTGAGCTTACGTTAGGGGCGGATCCATCCAGTGTGGTGGGGGACAAGGGAAACCCCTTATGGTCCATAGCAATTTTAAATGCTAAAAAAAAAAAAAGTGGCTCGAAACTGGATGTCCAAAAGTGCCCCAACTATCTCACAATTGGCCCAAAACATCAAATCATGCCTCGTCCTAGAGAAAATACAGCTAACCACCAACAGTCTAGCCCAAACTTCATCTGACATACTGGGTGCCTTGCAGCAGGTCATTGAATGCGGATTGTTTCCAAGGTGAACTTCCCCATCACCCAACAACTAACACACCGAAATCTGGCCAATGGAAAATCATGTACAGAAATGCTCACAGCCTGGGAAATAAGATCCCAGACCTTCAGGCAATGATGTCAGAGGCTGAACTGGACATAGTAGCAATTAGTGAGACGTGGTTTACCAGTAACCACACTTGGGAGACTTCAGTACCTGGCTATGTATTGTTCAGAAGAGACCGAGGTGCAAAAAGGGGGGGAGGAGTGGCCCTGTATGTCAATGAAAATATCAAATCTACAGAAATTCAGAATACACATAAGGAGCCAGAAGAACTGTGGGTCACCCTAGAAACAGGAAATGGGACAGCCATAAGAACTGGGGTTGTCTACAGGTCCCCAGACCAGGGGGAGGACATAGACATATTACTGTTAGAAGATAAACAAAACATGACAGCTAAAGGGGAGGTTCTGATAATGGGAGACTTCAACATGCCGGATACAGATTGGTCAATACCAGCAGGAACATCTGCCAGAACTAGACAAATAGTGGATTCCCTGCAGGGGGAGGGCCTCAAACAACAGGTAAAGCAACCCACAAGAGACAGGGCTATCCTAGATCTAGTACTGACTAACAGGGAAGGGATCACAGATCTCCAGGTAGAAGGTCACCTGGGGGTCAGTGACCATCACATGGTATGGTTCAATTTGGCTACTAACATACTATTTGCCAGCAGATTAGGCCTTACGGTCTATCGAGTCTGCTCGAACCTTAGATCCTTAGTTGGGTGCCGAGGCCCTCCCATCCCTTGTGCTCCAGAAACCCCTATCATCCATCCCCACCCCCTTGGGACAGGCCATCATCTGATACATCCACTTTCTGTGTCTGTCCCACCTTCTCTTGAAGCCCTCCACCGTGGATCTCTGAACCAGCTCGCCAGGCAGTGCATTCCAAGGGTCCACCACCCTCTCAGTGAAAAACCTCCTCCTCTTTTCCCCTCACCCTTCCACCTTCCAACTTCAAACCATGCCCTCTGGTGATACCTCCCTGCTTTAGTCTAAAGATCCCCTCCATGTTTACCCTATTTACTCCCTTGAGGTACTTGAAGACCTCAATCATGTCCCCCTGTCTCTCCTCTCCTCCAATGAAAACAGGCAGAGCTCCTCAAGTCTGTCCTCATACGTCAAATCCCATAGCCCTCGTATCATCTTAGTTGCCCTCCTCTGTACCCTCTCCAGGAGCTGTATGTCCCTCTTCAAGTGTGGTCTCCAGTACTGTACACAGTACTCAAGGTGTGGTCTAACCAGTCCATTGTACAGCGGCAGAATCACTTCCTTGCTCCTAGAGGTGATCCCCTTACGATGCATCCCAACATCCTGTTTGCCTTGCTAGCCGCTCTCCTGCACTGCTCAGAGTTATTCATACATGCATCCACCATGACCCCTAGGTCTTTTTCCCCTACTGAGGCCTCCAGTGCCTCCCCTCCCAGGGTGTACCTGTGTTTAGGGTTTCCCCGACCAAGATGCAACACCTTGCACTTGGTGATATTGAAATTTAATTTCCATGTGTGAGCCCAGCTTTCCAGGGTGTCCAGGTCCCCTTGCAGGGCCAGCCTCCCTCTTCTCCCTCACTGCTGCTCCCATCTTGGAGTCATCAGAAGAGACTCATTTCACACCTATACCCTCCTGATGTCCAGTATGTATGCATTAAACAGGATCGGACCCAGGACCAAACCCTACGGTACCCCTACCAACCTCTCTAGGGTTCGAGAGCTCCCCACAGACCACTACTCTCTGGGTGCGTCCAGCTAGCCAGTTTTCAATCCATCTGACCATCAAAGAGCCTACTCCTAACCTCATCAGTTTCTCCACCAGACCATTGTGGGGGACAGAGTCAAACGCCTTGCTGAAGTCCAAGAATAATACATCCACAGGCTTTCCCCTGTCCAGTTCTGATGTTACTACATCTAAATCATCCCATTCCAAGGCGAAAATATGGGACTTCAGAGGAGCTGACTTTGATAAGATGGCCAACAGAGTTAAGCTAGCCCTGGCAAAAAGAAACACAGGTGAGGGGGTACAGGCAAAGTGGGCAAGCATTAAGGATGCAATACTTGAAGCAACATCCCATTGTGTTAGACAGAAAAGGAAGTGCAAAGAAGAAGGAAACCACTTTGGTTCTCAAATACAGTAGCAGAAAGGTCAGAGCCAAAAGGCTGGCCTTCAGGAAAAATAAGGGAACACAGCGGGATGAAGGTAGGGAGGCATACTAAACTGCCCTAAGGGAAGCAGGGAAGGCAGTAAGGCAGGCAAAGTCCCAAACTGAGGAAACACTAGCACGAACAGTAAAAGGAGGTGACAAGACTTTCTATAGATACATTAGTGAAAGGAGAAAGTCCAGAGTGGGTATTGCTAAGCTTAATGGAGAAAAGGGAGCATGTGAGGAGGAGGACCCTGTAAAGGCATCTATCCTAAATAGATACTTTTGCTCAGTATTTACTGAAGAGAAGGTAGGGCAGGGCCCACAGCTCAGCATCATGGACACAGGGGGAGGGAGGTGAGCACTACTCCCTTCACAAAAGAAAGGGTCCTACAAGAGCTTGCTAAGCTCAGGGTGGATAAGGCAATGGGACCTGATGGCATACATCCCAGGGTACTTAAGAAGCTAAAGGTGGAACTAGCAGAGCCATTAGCAGAACTGTTTAGTGAGTCTCTGAGCACAGGAGAGGTCCCAGAAGACTGGAGAAGGGCTCATGTGATCCCGCTTCACAAGAGTGGTAGTAGGGAGGAGGCAGGGAACTACAGACCCGTCAGTCTTACCTCAGTAGTGGGAAAGATTATGGAGGCACTCCTTAAGGAAAGGATAGTGCAACACCTGGAATCCATAGAGGCACAGGATCCAAGACAGCATGGGTTTACGAAAGGAAGGTCCAGTCAAACTAATCTCATAGATTTCTTTGACTGGATAACCAGGAGTGGTGGACCAAGGGTGAGCAGTTGATGTCGCCTACCTTGACTTTAGCAAAGCTTTTGACACTGTTCCACATAGAAGATTGATAAATAAGCTGGGTAGGCTCGGGTGGGTCAGAAGTTGGTCAACTGGGTGGCAAACTGGTTGACGGGCAGAAACAGAGAGTGGTGGTAAATGGTATACAGTTAGAAGAGATGCAAATCACAAGTGGGTACCTTAGGATCAGTCCTGGGGCCAGTCCTCTCAACATCTTCATTAGTGACCTTGCAGATGGACTAGAGGGTAAGGCTTGTCTGTTTGCAGATGACACCAAGATCTGCAACAGAGTAGATGATCCAGATGGGTGGGCAGAATGAGAAGAGATCTGGATAAACTAGCAAAATGGTCAGAAGAGTGGCAACTGGGATTTAATGCAAAGAAGTGCAAGATCATGCACATGGGGAAGAGAAACCCCTGAAGCCACCTATAGGCTGGAGGAGTTGCTAGCAGTCACAAAGGAAGAAAGAGACTTGGGCATCATCATCACTGATGACCTGAAATCATCCAAGCAGACCCTCTAAAGCAGTAGGTAAGGCTAGGGGGTGTTAGGGTGTATTAGTAGGGGTATCACAAGTCATAAGAGGGAGGTAATAACCCTCTTTACAAGACACTGGTTAGGCCCCATCTGGAGTACTGTGTGCAGTATTGGAGGCCACACCTTCACAAGGACATTAACCAAATTGAGGCAGTCCAGAGAAGGGCAACCAAAATGGTGCAGGAACTGCATCAGAAGACATATGAGGACAGATTAACAGAGCTCAATATGTATACCCTTGAGCAAAGGAGGGAAAGAGGTAATATGAGCGAGGCATTCAAACACCTTAAGGGCATTAACAAGGTGAAAGAGTCTAACATGTTTAAATATAAGAAAAATAGCAGGACAAGAGGATACAGCATGAGATTAGAGGGGGGCCGATTAAGGGGGAATGTGAGGAAATTCTTTTCACAGAAAGGGTGGTGGATGCATGGAATGGCTTACTCAAGAAGTGGTGGCTATGAATACAGTGCAGGGCTTCAAACAGGCATGGGATAGGCATAAGGGAGCAATACAAATGATTATGAATAGATAGGCCACTGACAGAGCAAAGGCCGATGGCACATTTATAAGGTAGAAAATGAAATGGGCAGACTGGATGGGCCTTGCGGTCCTTATCTGCCGTCAACTTCTATGTTTCTATGTCCCCATGTTCCCGGTGGAGGGAGGCCCGAAATGAGATCTGTGCATTCCTGGAGTTCCATATCACTTTCAGTGGGATGAGAATACTATATTAATGTTCAACTATGGGTTTTTAAGGTGCCTTGGGTGGAAGTAACATTCCACCCCATGTATACACTGTTGCACACTAAAGTATACCGGTTTCTAAGTTGTATGTACTAGTTGTGTAAGTTGCTTGATATTGTTTATCTCATCATCTTTTAAGATTAGCTTGCCTGCATATGACTGTTTGTGTGATTTGTTTTTGACTGTTTAAGGTTTCTAATTTTTTTCACTATTTGTATTGTATGTTTTTGTGTTACATGAATAAAAATATTTAACAAAAAAAAAGTGGAGGGTGTTCATCTCCTCAGGGATACACTCTTAATAGGGGACTGGATAGTCAGACTGGGCATGAGGGATGCCTATCTAGTGGTGCCCATCCATCCTTTAAATAGGGAATGGCTGAGCTTTCTCTGGCATGGATAATGATGGCAGTTTAATTACCTTCCGTTCAGATTAACTTCCACTCCCTGGTGCTTCACCAAAATCCTCTGACCCCTAGTAGCATGGTTCCTGGCAGGGGGAGTCAGACTCATTATCTACCCGGATGACTGGTTGATTATGACTCAGGATTGAGCTCAGCTTCATGCTCATCCAACCATGGCTACCTCGCTTCTGGAGGGCCTGAGATTTGTTATAAATACCAAGAAATTGGTTCTCTCGCCTAGGGAGGTAGTGTCCCTCTTATGTTTCAAAGTCAATTCGAAGACAGCTACTCTCCAACTTACCTCCAAAAAAGTGAAAGACCCAAAGAGGAAAATCAGGAAACTCCTAAAACAGGAGTCTCCACTTCTTTGGAACTTAGTCAGAGTCACTGGTCTTCTGGCAACCTTCATCCAGGCCATACTTCTGGCCCTCATCCACTGCTGGGCTCTGCAGGAGTTCAAGATCAGTTTTCTTTGAGCCACAGGGTCATTCAACACCAGGGTCTCTTCTTACTTCTGTCAGGTCGGAACTGATTCGGTGGCTATGCCAGATGAATTCATAGAATGCTAGAGCCATCTTCGGCACCAAGCTGGAGATGATAGTGGATTCAAAATACAGCCTAGCCAGCTGGGGTTCATGGTGCAAAGGGGTCACTCTGGGGAGAAACTGGTCACTCAGTAAGCCTCTTTGCACATCAGTATGCTGGAGCTATTTGCAGTCAGCTTTACCATCAGAAGCTTTGCAAAAAATCGTCCAGAGTTGACCAACCTGCACCTGACAGACAGTGTGGTGGCAGTCCGAGGCCAGGATTTTCTGGGACTTCTATCTGCAACAGAACATCAGTATCCAGGACACCCATATCACAGGATTAACCAACACAGCAGCAGATTGGAGCTCGAGGTACATAGAGGACTCAAGCGAATTTCATCTACATCCAGGGACCTTCCTCAAGTTATTCCATGAAAAAGGGCCCATTCTCCATAGATTTCTTTGCATTGAGATTGAACAGACATATGAAATGATTCTTCAACTGGTGTTCAGATCCAGAAGCCCTAGCTGTGCACACATGCATGCAGAACTGGGAGGGGAGATGGGCTATGCTTTTTCTTGCTTTTCCATGAGCTGCAGAACTTTGGCTCAGATGAAAAGCCAGACAGCGAAGGTGGCTCCGATTACCCCAGTGTGACATACCCAACCACGGCACCCAGTCCTGCTGGAACATTCAATGGAAATTCCACTCCTGATTCCCATCAGTCCAGTTCTTCTAATGGATCCAGTGGGTGTTCCCCACCCCCTAACCCAAGAGGAATCCCAGAGTCTAGCAGCTTGGACACTTTCACAGGTCCTGAGCAGTCTCAGGAATTTTGGAGGGAACTTTCAGCCTTCTCCATCAGTCATGGGCTGGAGGCAGCAGGAAGGCCTACAGATCGGCCTTGAGTGACTTGTCTTGCTTGTATCTTTCTAGATACCAGGATCCCATTTCTGTCCCTGTGAGAGAGATTGTGGCATTTCCACTCAGTGTTTTCAGCAGATAAGTCTTACTTACAGGTATCAAAACGTGCTAAGATCTTCACTCTCAGTTGGCAATGACCCGGTTGAGGCAAATTTGCAGGCCAGGATCCCTTGATATTCTACTTCTTGAAGGCCATTAAGTGAGCAAGACACCACACCCCATGTACAGATTTACATGGGATTTAAGCAGGGTTTTCAGGCTCAGGCCCAGGATGTGGTCTAAAGCATGAAACAGTATTTTGAAAACTAACCACTCTTCTGTGCTTGGTGTTGATAAACAGAGTTTCAGGCATCAGGGCCTTGGATGTGTCCAAGATGTCTCACACCTTGGAGGGGGTTCACTTTGTCATAGTCAGGCATAGAAAGACTTCCACTCCTGGAGTCTCTTATGCCAGGTTTGATCCAGAGCCAAAACTCTGCGTCGTGTGCTGTATCCAAACATATTTGGAAATGATGGTGAAGTTTCGCTGCCAAGATAAGTTCAACTCCTGATCGCACTAGCGAATCCACATAAACCAGTGTCAGCTGCTACCACAGCTCAGTGGGTTCACTGTGCAATGGCAGAGGTAGGCATTAACCTTGCTGAATTCAGGGTACATTCCATCAGAGGGGCAGTGGCTAGACAAGCCTTCAAGGGTAGTATTCGCCTGGAGGATGTCTTGAAAATTGCAGACCATTCCAAGGACACAGTTTTCAAAACTTTCTTAGACTGGCTCCAAACGTTACTAATATGGTTCTTCAAGGGGCTTTGAAGTAGCCCATAATAGCAGCCTCCGTGTTTGCCATAAAATGTTAATTTTTCTGGAGTAAACTTGCCTGGAAATTATGATTTTACAAACATGGTGATATAGATTATGGTCCCAACTCACCCTCCCTATGTTTGTTCTACCAACAGGACCAGCATAGTGCACGGTCCCAATCAGGCGGAGGCTGATTTCTCAGGTGAGAAAAAGAGTTTCAGTTCCAGTTGTGTTTTGGTTCTAGTTTCAGTTCATTCCTGCTTCCCACTGAAGAGAAGATGTTTGAGTACCCAAGAAAAGTGAATGTATTTGGCATGCTTTCCACATTCATGCCAAACAGGGCATTGTGGGAACCAATAGGGACTGTGGAGGTTGTAAAGTGGACAGTCATACACAGAGGCCTTTTATTAATATTTTATTTTATTTATGTATGTATTTGTCTATCGGGTCAGTGCACTGATCCCAGGGACCATTTTCAGGCACAACCCATGAAGATGGCACACAGGTAATACAGTTTGGAATAAAAACACAACATTTTCACAGAAATAAAAAGCTGGTACAGAAATAGGACATGGGATATAAAGTGCTTGTGCAATTACAGCACTCATTACAGAGAAGTACAATCCAACAGAGGAATCTAACAGCAGGACTATACAGTGGAAACAAACAAAATTCTCCACTGGGTTGGTGGTGCCCATGATAAGAAAGTCATCACAAAAAATACAAATCAAAGCTGGTCCAGTGGCACTGATGGCTGAGACACTAACCGCCTTACCTTGCGCTACGCCGGAGACCCATGTTCAGGAACGAGCATAGGCCACCAGGTTCAGCAGGGGAGGTGAAGGATCGCACATTCAAGGGACTGCTCTCCTTCTCCGGGGAGGGTGCCAGTGGTCAGTGTATGAATGGCCCCTAGCAGAGACTGGGGGGGCAGCAAGCTGATGCTGCAGATGGGGACAGAGATGGGGCAGACACCTGGAGGAGCGCGTGCGGGTGCATGCATGCTCTCTCTGCCGGTGTCATTGCACACCTCATCTCCACAGAGAGAAAATGGAGGATAAAAACGAGTTGCTGCAGTGCATGACAGAGGGTGTCTCACAGCAGGTCCCACTCCCAGCTAGCCACGGCGCTAGCCACACTGGATCCGGTCTCTGGCAGGGGTTGGGGAATCCCCTGCCAGTACCGTCGGGGGGGGGGACAAGCCCTGGGGATCAGAGTCATCACTGGCTGACGGGGACGGGGCTGGAGGCTCCCTCTTGAGGTAAGGGCCACAGCAAAAGGAGCATAAAGTAGTAAAAAAAAAACAAATTAGGCACTCATCACCACTTTTAAATAAAGGCCACTCCAGCTATGTGAACATCATGCAAACATTTTATTAAATTAAAGTGCCATACGGATAAAAAAAAAAAACAAGATTCTTGATGCGTTTCAGATTAAGTAATAATCCATTTTCAAAGGCTAACAGAGCAGCTATAACAGGGTGCTTTTATAGGTCACCCATTGATGAAATCATTACCTGGTGCCATAGCAACGTACATAAAACATTGATTTAAATATAACCAACCAGCCTAAGTGAATAAAAATACAAACTTAATAAATTACACACTCACATAAATATCCACATCAATCTATCCACATACTGATTACTAAAAACACTGCATTCTTACTAATCCTCTGCTACCAAGCTTTATAAATATAGAGGATTGTGTATGAGCAGTCATACCCAACAAGAATATTCTTGTATCGAGAGGTTTCCTTGGTAACAGATGACATCAAGAGTGCAGTTTGATAGGTGCTCTGTTACCAAGGGAACCTCAAGATACAAGAATATCCTTGCTTGTGTATGACTGCTCACATAATCTTTTATAGTGTGTGGGCAGTCACATCATAGAAAATCATACAAAACCAGCAAGTGAAGACAACGGGGAATAGAAATGTTAACATTTTCTTATTTTACTGTCACAGTGTGCTGCAGATGTTTCTGCAAGTTCAATTTTAGAAAAAAAAAAAAAAACAACTTCCAGCTTAACTGAATAGAGGGAAGCAACTATGTGGCAGCATTCCAGGTTGTTCTACAGCAGTAGTGACATCACTACTGCAGCAGAACAACATAAAGATGTCACTACTGCAGCAGAACAAGCATATTCCAGGCATGGATTTCCATTCATAACAGCATTCCACCATACACTATATAGGATAGTGCATGGGGAACAGTTGACAACAGGGCTATTCTTTCACCAAGTTGGCACTATGATGACAGATTGACTCGAGAGTGCAGCTCAAGAGGTAATCCGTCGTCATAGTGCCAATGACGTGACAGATTAGCCCTGTTATCAACATTCCCACACTACTCTATGTGTATGGTGTAAACGTCATTTTGGGGAAAAAATCACTACAACATGTTTCTGCTTCAAAACATTTTTACTGGGTTACTAGAAGGAAAAAAAAACTTTACATTTTGAACGTTTTCACGCTTGACATTTTAACTGTTTAAGAACTTTACATTTTGAACGTTTTAACGTTAAACATTAGTACTGCCGCCGACATTGCTGCTTTCACTACGTGTCTTGTCTATGGAGTGAGCCCTAACTGTCAAATGCTGCTCAAGGACACAGTGTGTGACGTGCGCAGTGCAGTAGAACAAAAAATCGTTCTGCTGCACTGCGAACGTCACTAATGTAGGAGAACAACATTTCGACAGCGATAGATTTCGGTGGAGAACGACGTTCCACCATACACTATAAATAAATACTATGCATTGATTAAAGGAAAACTGTCCACAACAGTGGGGGTAATCACCAGGGCTGCCAAAACACCCAATTACAACAACGTACATAGTTTAAAATAAATGCAACTAATTTTTCTGTAGTTATTTAGCTTCTTAATAGTTCTCCTGGATACACCATGTCAAAACTGCTGCTGCACCAGAAGACGGAGTGTGCCCCTGGCATCCTATCCTGTGCCGGAAGGCTCGTACAAAAGACGAGTGAGGCATATCTACACCAGAGAAAAATAACTATTGTGGCATGTAGAGGTATGTTAACTGAACCTCTACAGCCAATTCCCAGTGAAAACAGAGCCATGTAAGGTACTTTAAATCATTCTTAAAGTTGCAGCCCAAGTTCGGTCACAAGTAGCACCTAACTCTACTGCGCATGCCAAACTTGCATCATTCTCACCCAGTTTCTGTCAAGCTACTGAATTCCTCTTTTCCTTGAGCCTTATTAGTTTGTGGGTGTTATTGGGTACCTTCCCAGTTTTCAATAGAGTGTTTTATTTTGTATTGTTGCTCTACAAATTATTGTACTTCCAAATTTATGGTCTACGGGTTACTTATATAGCTTTCTATTAATGTCATGGCAGTGGTAGAACTAACTAATCCAAGCCCAGCCTTTAAAAGAAATTTTTATCCCAAATGCCCTTGCACACAGCATAAGGCAGCCAACTACAGTACTAACTGGAAACCATAATCCTTCTCATAAGGACTATAGACATACTCGTAAGTTGTATATATATATATATATATATATATATATATATTTATATACCTTTAAGAATTAGCTCATATGGCTGCTCCTTATTTCCTGCTTCCTGACCTGCTGTGTGGTTCAGATCAGTTTGCAGCTCCCAAGCTCCTCCATCACAGCCTTCAAGCCCAACCCCCAGTGGTATTTCAGTATTTAATAAAGGCCGGTGAAAGGTTCAGGTGGGAGGGCGTTTACTCCTGCCACAGAAACCTTTCAGCTAAATTCCACTTTAAGCTAAATTAGAACAAAAAAGTAAAACAATATCAAAACTTACAAGATCCCCTACAAATTAACTCTCTCAACATCAAGTAAAATTAACTAACCCTTCTCTCCTGTAGTTTAAAAAACAATAGCAAAACTTACAGAGATCTTCACCACAGCAAGCAATCTTAACCACTCTTCCTCTCCTGCAGTTTGATGACTCACTCAGAATTTAAAGGCTATGTGGGTGGGCAAGTCTGGCAAATTGCTCAACTGGTAAAAAGAGCTGAATATTGGGCCAAGTAAAAAAGGGATAACCTTCACTTCTATAAAAGTTAGGGAAAGGAGAGTCACAGTACATAAGTCCCATAATAAAACTTGAATAAAAAAATTGTTGCCTAACATCATAAAGTGGCTGCCATACATTTGCAAAAGCATATGACTGCCCCAGTATATAAAGAGATAAATTCTGGCTTAAGAGACTTATTCCTTCTAAAAGAAAGTGATAAAATGGTACATATTAGTCCCCTGCACAACTAAATAACATTCAGCTTAAGAGATTGTCTAGTGCAAAACAGAATAATACTACCCTTTTAACTATTAATATCAATAAGGAACAGTATCTCTGGTTCCATAAATGAAAAGTACCTGACATAACAGCAAAAACTAATGTGTTGAATAATCAGCATGATCATTACTATCAAAGAAAAAAACTTCATATCGAGCTCCTCTTATATTGCTTATAGATTGAAGAACAAAATAAAAAGTAGTGGAGCTGGCCCAGTGGTGTGGAGGGTTGAGGTGCTGGACACCACACCTCACACCATGCCAGCAACCCAAGTTCGGGAATGGACTCAGGTTGCCAGGGGTTGGCAGGGGGACAGAGGATTGAGCATCCCAATGGATGCTCTCCTCCTCCTGGGGTAGGCTATCGGGGGTGCCTTGAGCACCCAATGCTCCTGGGGCCATTGGAGCATGGGCTTTCAGAGGAAACGGTGGCTTCTCGGAGAAGCCAGGAAGGGGAGGATGCTGTGGGCATATGGCAATGTCGTGCATCTGCATGTCATCTGCCTGGACGAATGTCCTTCATGCTCATGTCCTCAGGGGTCTAAAGGGGAGAAAAAAGGAGAAAATATATACACCCTGGTCCCCCGTGCGAGATGAAACCAGGGTGGAGTTGCCTAGGGGGATGCCCAGGTGGACGGAGTAGGAGGGGGTATGAGGCCTCCTCTGAAAGCTGTGGGAGCTGGGCAAGTTAAAAAATAAATAAATAAATAAAAAGTAGCAAAAATTCTATGTTAGTAATAACAACTACTAAGCAAAACAGACCTATACTACCATCTAAGTAACCTATACCATTAAGATAAATAACACCAACAGAGAAGCAGTCCAATAATGAGAAAAAAAAACTGTTAAATACCACAGAACTTCAAAAAAGGGAGCCAAAAAAAAACTTGGCTACTAGGCAGTACCCAGGTAGCAGCAGGCACTGTAGGGAGTTTAGACTGGAAATGCCAAAGAACCCCAGGGGTATCTAAAGCGCCTAAATAAAGGAAGACACAAAGTCCAGAAACAGCCATCATAGCCAAAAGGGAAAAAGAGGGGTGTGGGGACCACATTTTTTTTTTCACAAAGAACCATTAAACAGCTTGACTTGTAAAGAGATTGATAGAGGGACCTGGTTTACCACAAATAAAAGAAAGTCTTATCTATCTGTGGAGTGCACGGGGGTGGCTATCAAACTGGCATTGACAAACTGAATTCTAAAAAAGAATTAGTGCCCCTTCCATTCCACTCTCAACTTCCAATCCTGGGTCCCACTATATGCTCTCACTCCTAAAAATGAAAGCAACCAAAAAACTAAACTGAACTTCATCCGTTGTATAAACACTACTTGGGGCCAATAGTGTTAACATGAGCCATTAATTACATAGAAACATAGACTTTGATGGCAGATAAGGACCGCTGGCCCATCTAGTCTGCCCATTTCCTACCTACAGGATAGGCCGCAGATCCTAGTTAACCAACAGCCTATTTCTCCTACCCCCACAAGAATTGCCTTCGTCTGTCCCATGCATTCTTGAATTCTCACACAGTTTTAGACCCCACAACCTCCTCAGGAAGGCTATTCCATACATCCTCTACCTCTCTGTGAAAAAATGCTTCCTCACATTGCCCTGAACCGTCCCCATCTTTAAATTGTGTCCTCTTGTTCTTGCACGCCTTTTTCTGAAAGATGCTACCCTCTTGGACTTTGTTGATTCCACTGAGGTACTTAAAAGTTTCTATCATGTCCCCCTTCCCTTCTTTCCTCAAGGGTATACATATTAAGCTCCTTAAGTCTCTCCTCATACGGCTTCTCTTGCAGACCCTGCACCATTTTAGTTGCCCTCCTCTGGACTGCCTCTATCCTGTCTATGTCCTTGCAGAGATGGGGCCTCCAGAACTGCACGCAGTACTCCAGATGGGGTCTCACCAACTGTCTGTACAGAGGGATAACAACTTCCTGTTTTCTGCTGGTGATGCCTGTCCCTATGCATCCCAGTATACCACCATCCCTCCCTACTGCCTTCTCACATTGCTTGCTAACCTTAAGGTTATCTGATATGATTACCCCCAGGTCCCTTTCCTTTTTTGTTGTTGTTACTACCCCCCCCCATTGTGTATTCTTCCCCTGGGTTCTTGTTTCCCAGATGCATTATTTTGCACTTCTTTGAATTGAATCCTAGCTGCCATACTTCTGACCATTCCTCCAACCTTGCCAAGTCCCTTTTCATCCTTTCCATGCCTCCTTGTGTATCAACCCTGTTGCAGGTCTTTGTGTCATCTGCAAAGAGGCATACTTTTCCTTCCAGTCCCTCTACAATGTCACTTATAAAGACATTAAAAAGGGCTGGACCCAGCACTGAACCCTACGGTACCCCACTAGTAACCCCTCTTTCTTCAGAGTGGACTCCATTTACAATTACCTTCTGTGTCCTGTTGTCCAGCCAATGTTTTACCCAGGCTAGCACCCTGGGACCCTCTCTCAGGCTGGTTAATTTTACTATTAATCTTTTGTGTGGGACTGTGTCAAATGCCTTGCTAAAGTCTAGGTAGACCATGTCCACAGCCCCTCCCTGGTCTACTACTTTGGTCACCCAGTCAAAGAAACCTATTAGATTCATCTGACATGACCTTCCTGCTGTGAACACATGCTGCCTTGGGTCCTGTACCCCACTGGCCTCTAGGTACTCAACAATTCTTTCCTTCAGAAGTGACTCCATCACTTTCCCTACCACAGAGGTCAACTTGACAGGTCTGTAGTTTCTTGCCTCTGTCTAGGTCCCACTTTTGTGAAGTGGAATCACATCTGCCTTCTACCAGTCCTCGGGTACCACACCATCCTCCCATGATTTATTAAAAAAAGTAGCCAGTGGTTTCACTAGTTCCCCCCTTAATTCTTTTAGAATTCTGGGGTGAATTCCATCAGGCCCTATTGCTTTGTCCACCTTCAGTTTTAGGAGTTCTTGCAGAACCCTTTCTTCTGTGAAAGGACTGAGATCGACCCCCTATCAAGAGTGCTTCTGTTAATTGGATTAGGCATCTCCCTCCTCTTTGTGAATAATGAGCAGAAATATTCATTCAGTATCCCTGCTTTTTCACTGTCCCCCTCTGCCCACCCACCATTCATTCTATTCAGCCTTACTATCCCTCCCTTTGTCTTTCTACGCTCGCTGATGTACCTATAAAAGGTTTTATCCCCCTTCTTAATCGAGTTGGCTATCTTTTTCTCAGTTTGGGCCTTTGCTATTCTGACTTCCCTCCCTGCTTCCTTCTGTCTTAACTGGTACAGCTTGTCCCACTCCTTCTGTGTTTCTTTATACTTCCAGAATTCTATTTTTTTCTCCCTGACTTTCCCAGCCACCTCTTTTGAGAATCATAGTGGCTTTTTCTTTCATTTTGATTTGTTTATTTGCTTCACACAAAGGCTTGTTGCCTCTGTGATGGCAGTTTTGATGATTTCCCATTGTTGCTGCACCTCTCCTTCTAGCCTGTTTGCTAGTGCTTTTCTGAGGCTGTCTCCCATCTTGCCAAAGTCAGCCCTCCTGAAGTCCAGTACCCTCACTTTTGTATGGCTTGACTCTGTAGCTGAGTTTAACGTGAACCACACTGTTTGATGGTCACTTGTTCCCAGATGGCAACCCACTTCTAGATCTGAGATCCTCTCACTGCTCCCATTTGAAAGTACGAGGTCTAAGATTGCTCCCTCATGAGTGATTCCATGGCTATAAAATGATACTTGCCAGCTAAGCTATATATTATTAGATAAACCCTAAGAAAAATATGATGCCTGGCTCTGCATGATAAAACTAAAGGTAAAAAGCATAAAGCCCCTCAAAATTTATCTAGCTCATATTGAAACAAAAACAAAAAAATGCCACATCGCAGGAAATAAAAACAAAAAATGGTAAAAGCATGAGTGTGGAACAGTGCCTGAGTTAATCTGGCCTGAAGTGCACTATTAATCCCTACAGTTACTCCTGATGAGAGTAAAGTAAACTGAGCCTAGAAAAATTATGAGTGATCCAGGTATAAAAAAGCATCTGTCAATGATGAATGTTGTCTCGCTGGCATTGGCACTGGTAGTACAGGAGTTAGAGATGCATAATAGGAATGGCAGTGAAGTATTGAACTGATGCCAACCCTACCCCCACCCTGCAGAGACTGACAGGCATTGGGGTGTGCCTTTGGGTCATCAGCTATAACGCTCATGCAATTTAACCTCACCCTACCCTGTAGACACTGGCAAGTGTTGTGGTGTGCTTTGGGGTCTTTGGGCCTTATACTTACCCCATTCCATAAGGAAATACACTGAGATGAGTGCAGCATAGGAGAATGGGGTGAACTTTGGGGCTGAACACTCCAAGGCATATCTCGATGCCTGTCACTGGCTGCAGGATGGAGGTGGGGTGGAATAGCATAAGCATTACAGCCGATGATCCGAAGTCACACCCCTGATGCCTGTCAGTCTTTACAGGGTGGGGTGTTACAGTTGGAAACCTTAATGCTGAAGGCATTTGTTGGTATTCTCTCCAAATTTTCAACATGGGCTTTTTGTGACCCCACCTCATGAAAAGTGGCACTATCAGTTTGTTAGCTGAAAGGTGATTTTGCACAGTGACTGCTCCGTTTGGTGCCACTGGTAAGAAAACACATTTTGAGCAGGATGTGAAAAATGACAACTGTATTGTTCATGAGGAGGTGTAAAAAAATGGCAACATTAAAAATCTGGTGTGAAAATATGAAAAATCAGTGAAGTCATTAGCATGCATAGAAACTGTCCAAAGAACATCCGTAACCCAATTATTTTTGGGATTTTTTTAACCACATTTTCAACATAGGCATTTTGGGACCTCCCCTCATGAACAGTGGCACTGTGATTTTGTTAATTTGTCCAAAAAAAGTTGATTTCCCACAGCGACCATGCCATTGTACGCCATTGGTGTGAAAACACATTTCAGGCAGAATGTGAAAAATAACCACTGTACTGTTCATAAGGAGGTGTGAAAAACTGGTAATGTTGAAAATCTGGAGTGAAAATATTATAAATTCACAAAGATATGAGTGTGCATGGAAACTGTGCAATGCACACCCATAAAACAGTCATTTCTTTGGATTTTTTTCACCAAATTTGCAACATAGGCTTTTTGAGAGACCTCCTCATGAACAGAGGCACTGTCATTTTGTTAATCAATCCTGAAAGGTGATTCCACACAGTGACCACAAAATCACCTTTTGGGACAGAATAACACCATGACAGTGACTGAATTCATGAGGAGGGGTCCCAATAACCCCATGCTGAACATTTGGTGTCAAAATTCCAAAAACCTCCTGAGATATGCACCAAAGTTGAAAAAAACCCTATCTATGCCATTATACAGCTTACCAGCATTTCTTCAGTTCATGGTTAGCTTTGAAGAGTGCAGACATGTTCCTGGTCCACCAAAGATCTTCACACTGGACTCGGATGTAAGTATGGGGTGAGGGGGTGTGGAGGCAGTGTGCACAGATGGTGGGTGCGGGTTTGGGGAGGTGCAGGAGAGACCTTGAGGGACCATTTTCTTGTTTTACAGGGTAAAAAAAGAAAGACAATGAGGGTTGGACAAGGGACACCGTGCATTAAAAGCTGTGGCTGTCCTATTGCTATATGCTGGCTGCAGTGAAACCAGTTCCTTGCACCAGACTGACCCTGTGCCAGCCCTGCATCTGAAACAGGTGGTACACCACGCGGAAGGGGGCTTGAACTACAGCAGTGCTGCAGCATCCCAAAATTGGGATTATTAAAGACCCCCAAAGGCCACATGGCTCGCAAAGGTTTAGACCAGCCAGTGCTGGTCTAACAGCCCATGCACCACTCCTGGAGCTGGTGCTTGGTGAGAGGTGTTCCCATGCACCCCTGTTGCAGTCAGTTGCCCTTGGATACCATGCCCACACATCTCCTGTACATACTGGCACACCACCAGTGTGCAGTGGAAACAGTGTGCCCCGGGATATGTTGGGGCATAATGCTACATGACAGCCTTCTCCGGTACACATAGCACTGTGCATGTTGCTATTGTCAGTCTCTAGGCCACATTGGTGGTGATCCAGTCCCCCAACCAGTGGACAGTGATCTCATTACACATATCCCTGCTAGGTACCGTAAACCATTCTGGTACCATCAGTCAAGGCTTGAGTACTTATATGCCTGCAGAGAAGTGTGTCATGATATTGGCCAACATCCTACCCTGATAAAATGATCCAGCTGAGTATCATTCAGAATCATTGCTGTTCAGTGGGTAAGGTATATCTGCCCACCCTTCTCCTCTGCCTCTACAGTACAAATGGGTTTATGACACCTGGACTGATCAATGGAAGCAGCTGTGCTGCATGATTTTCAGTTGATGCCCACATGCGGGTGCCTCTGTCAAACCCTTCTGTGACCATTTCTTTGACAAACAGCAGGGTTGTGGCACCTTTGGGTGTTAGCCAGGACCCCTCAATATCAAAATATGGTGCAGGGTCCCTGGTGCATTGGAAGTTGACACAAGCTGCCTTTTGACATAGCTTGCATCAGTCTCCCAGCACCTATGAAAATCGAGCCCCATATCACCACACTGGTTAAATCAATACACACTAAAAAAATGTTTGTCCACTCATTCAAAATAATCTAGGTTCAGTCCCTACTTCTGTCATTTATGGACTACAGGCTTCCAGTCTATGTCACTGCTAGTGTCACAGACTTGCAAATAGTTACAATTCTATATGAATATTTGCTGCCTACAGCTCCAGATTTCTTATCACTGCACTCTTTACGAACACCAAATATGGTCTATAAAATACCAGTTCAAGATTTCTCTGTATTAGAGCAAAACGTGCCTCCAATAAGATTCAATCTTTCAAACTCATGTTTTTTAGAGCTACTTGTGTACTGTTTTATGTCATCCATTATGTTGATAAGTGAACATCTAACATAGCAGCAGATGGTCTGGTGTGGAAAATGTAACATTAATCTGTAAAGGAGGAAGTCTCCGATAATGACTTCCAGTCTTGAGGAGGGAGAAGAGAAGGTAAGTTCTGCTGGATACCCAGTAAAATCTCTCTGCTGCTTGTTCTTTTACTGGACTTCCAAAGTAATGGAGTTGTTTAAAGACTGAGGGCCCGATTTTCAAAACTTGGCTTGCACCGATCACACGTGCGCCACAGATCCTCTGCCCAATTTTCTATCAGGTGGAGTCCAGCTGCCAATGTCCCACAGCTTGTGGCAACTCTAGCAGAGCATCTCACTGAACGCACATCTGGAAAGGGTGCCGCAAGCCTTCATAAATATGCAGCAATGTATGGAAGCATCCCCCTATCCCTGATCATTGTGAATTATATTACTAGTAGCTCCCTTTCCCCAGTTGTCTAGTGGTCCCCACCCCTTCCCGAACCATGATCGTTGTTAACATAAAAGGTAAAGATACTCTATTCCCTGGTTGTCTAATGCCCTCCATATCGATGACCCTGACATTACTGTAATAATGACCACCTGGTGGTCTAGTGGCACCCCCACCCTTCACCCGGTGGTGCCCAGCCACACCACTTCCCTCACCAACTCATAAGGCAGCCTGCAACTGGCACAGCCCACATCTCACAACTGTGTCCATCCACCAACTGAGCTCTGCGTGAGCTCTTACTGTACATAGTATGTGCTCAGTGACTGACAGCAGCTGTCAGTCACTAAGCACAGACTGTGCACTGTACGTGCTCATTCAGAGCTCAGTCAGTGGTTGGCTATGGTGGTGAGAGGTGGGCTGTGCCAGTCACCAGTTCTCTTATGGGTTGGGGGCAGCAGGATGATTGGGCACTGCTGGGTGGAGGGTGGGAGGGCCACTATACCACTAGGTGGTGACTATTACAGTAATGTCGGGGTCATCAGGATTGGAGGCACAAGACTACATGAGAATAGGGTCTCTTTACCTTTATTGTAACAATTATCGGGTTCAGGAGAGAGTGGGGACCACAAGACTACTAGGCACAAGGGAGTTATATCTTTATATTATGATGATTGAGAATCGGGGAATGGTGCCACTAGACTACCAGGAAAATGGGTTGTTATGTCTATATTGTACAATGCTCAGGGGAGGCACAAGACTACCAGGGAACTGGGGGCAATGTTTATTTCTTTTTCCAGCAATGGGTTTGGGTATGGGGAGACCATGGCACATTGCAGCTCTCTGGTCAACTCTCCAGTGGTGACATGTCTAAGTACCTTTAGACAAGCCAGTGCTGGTCTAAGGGTACTTAGACATATCACCACCGAGGGAGTTTTGTGAATAGTGATACTGGGGATTCAGCAGCCTGCATCTGCCACAAGCCCCATGCACCATGCCACAGCCCAATGTTGGACACATGGGAGGTGCAAGCCCTGTTTGAGGCAGCCATCCTGTGGATGCACACTGCCTATGTGAATAGCTCCAGGTGCAGTTTCTGGTGCAAGGTGCAACTTGCGCCATTTCTGTTTGGCACAGTCATCTTGTGTCCAATGTAGGGTTTTGAGAACTGGGCCCTGAATCTTTCTGGAGGCGCGTTTTGCTCTAATACAGATAGATCTTGATCTGGGTTGTTCTTCACAGTATTTTAGACCTTCTATGTTCATGCTGATTACAGCCTTAATTGAATGCAGAGTACTGTACGTAGCTGAACCCAGATGATCCAACTGAAATATAGCCCACAAGGATCATAAAGAGAAAGGGAGGGAAGGACTGAGAAATGGTCTGAGAGCTGGGTAGTCTGTTTTTTCAAGAGCCTACTTGTTTATTATAGTAACACAGCTCAAATAAGTGCAATTTGGTATTTTTAAAACTGAAAACATTGTCTATTTGGCTTTTTAAGAATGAAAACATTATCCGGGGTAATCCATGATGGATACCTATAGGTGTCATTATAGAACAGAAGCACATCTTTGAACATCACTGTGACTTTTGCTGAGCAAATATGGATTTAACATACTGTCTAAACATTAACTGGCAGTGATGATCAAAAATGATGGTTGTAAATGTATAAATGTCACACAATTTCCCCAGAAGAAAAACATGATCGCTGAATCAAGTGGAAAAAAAATGCTGGCCTAGTGGCACTGAAGGTTAAGGTGCTGGACGCCACGCCTCCTGCTACGCCAGCGACCCAGTTTTGGGAACGGACCCGGGCCACCAGGGGTTGGCAGGGGACAGGGAAGATGGAGCATCCCACGACTACTCTCCTCTCTCTGGGGTGGGTGAAGGGGTTCACATCACTCTGCAGCAGTGCCCGATGGAAGTCGGGTGCACTAGAGCAGTGGTGTGCAGCAGAGGGAAGGAGCTTGGAGGACGTCTGCTCATTAATGCTCTGATGTCATTGCATGTCTGGCTCCAGGGAGTGAAAATGAGGTGGAAAATTGTGGGGCGGTCATGGAGGCTGATGGCTGTGTACTGCACCCCTGAACCTAGAGAGGTGCACACCCCCAGGTGTTGGACAACCTGCCAGGAGGAGAGTGTATATCGCAGACCAGACCCAGGTCCGGTGGTGCAGGTGATGGCAGCCAGACGACTGACATGCCTGCTCCACAGAGGAGAAAAGAATATTGTAATAAAAACAAAAAGTGGAGAAAAAAATGCCAAAAGTTAAATTTTGAACCAAGGACCCTGGTGGTGCTGTAACCCAAATCAACTTTTTTATAAAACCGTCCCACACCCTCCCGACCAAACCCTATACTGAAGTATTAGAAGTGACTTCATTAAACACACCTTAGTGGGATAAAAAAGCCTTATACCACTGCCTCTATTGTGAAGTCCCTCATCAGGGATGATATACTGTAGTTTCTGAGTTGAAATTAAGTGGTAAGGATAGTGGAAACTAATAAATCTAATATTGAGCCATCATGTAAAAAACTTGTTTAGAATGATGAGCATGACATGTATGACACTACAGTATTTAATCAACCTGCTGACTCAATGGTACAAGTGACAATGGTATATCATGAAAATGAGGGGAAGAGAGATATTACATTAATAGAGAAACAATTTAAACTACAGACTGTATTTGTGCTGCAATCAGGAATGGTGATGGCTTATAAAGGCAAGCTGAAACGAAAAAGCTTATAAGTCCACTACAATGCCCAGGTGAAACATTTTCATTACCTCTACAATGATGCATAATGCAATACAGAGGAAAGAAACCATTTCCTGCAGTTTGATAAATGACCTTCGCATGTCTTGGTGGTTAAAATGAATGACCCCAGGTTGAGCATAAAGGAAGGTGAACAGACTTTACTTGATAATAGAGTGACGAGAGTTAACACTTCAGGAAAAGCCATTCAGTTAACTGTTTCTAGACTGGGGAATGCAGGCTACTTTGCCCTTAAGACAGATAGTCAGATTTTCAAAGACCTTCGAATGACGCAAGGTGCTTGTGTCAAACATGTCTGACGCAATTGGTACCTTGCATCAAAAGATGTGGCTTTCCCAATTCAGAAACACAGTCTGCATCTGAATTGGGACCCGCTGCACCAAAAAGGCACTGCTCCCCCCTTTGTGACATTAAGAAGCATCTCAGGTCTCTGAGGGCGCTATGCTTATGGTGTGCTTACACCATCCCCTTTTCCAGTATTCTGTATACCCCATTGTGGGTGCTGCAAGGGCTGAAATAGACCAGCAATAGCTGAGTCTAAGCCCCTTGCCCCAGTGCCACACTGTGGCAACTCTGGTGGGGGGCCCTGAAATTTGGGTCTGAGGGTGGAAGGAGCACAGGGTGCCATAGTTGGAGTTGGGAAGGCTTTGGTCTTTCAAATCAGTGATGTGACACCCAGCAGAAGTGCCAATTATAGAGCAATAATACCAGTGATATGGTACCGTGGGGGGGGACAGGAACATGCAATGTCATGGCCTGATATGGGCACAGCTCTGGCAGCAGACATAGGGCTGCTTCCATGGTTGTGCACATGTTGGGCCATGGCACTGTGTGTCCCTGCCCCCCCAATGGTACCATGTCATTGGCACTATTGCTCTATAATAGACACCCCCACTGGGTGCCACATCACTGACATGAATGCCCACAGCCTCCCCAACTCCCACTCTGGCACCCCTTGCCCCTTCCACCACTGAACCCCTCCTGCCTAGCATGTTTTATACCCCAACAATCCCGGCTCCTCTAGTGTTGCACTAGGTGGGAGGGGGGGCTGCTGCATTACTGCAACATTTCCCGCAGGTGCACTGTTAGTGCTAGCCAGCTGGTGCAGCAACTCCCTGGTTTGTGGCACAGGGCCCCCACTTTTTCCTGAATACTATACAGGATCCCTAACCCAGTCAGAGTGTGCCGCAGCCCCAGATCACCATAAATTTCAGTGATCTATTGACTTTTTGAAAATCTGTCTCAGAGTCTAGGTTGCTTCGAACAAACTAAAACCTAAATAAAAATATTACAGCCCAGATGCCAGTAGATGATGTAAGAGGACAGACTCACAAGTGAAAGATGCAGAAAACCTTGGCTCAGAATACAATGTTGATTCTTGGAAAGTCTTGATACTTTCCTTCCCTGAAGTGCTGAAATACAGTTGAGATGCATCCCAGAACAAAAAATCCTCGACTCTTATCCCTTTTTCTGCAGCCTACTGCAGTAGCAATCTTTGCTTTGGGTCTTTCTTGACCCGTTTCCCTATTCAAACTACAAGGGGGAGGCCTCCTGTTGTAGCCTTTCACTCTATGCTTCCCAGCTATATTTCTGTTTCATTTCTGGTGGTGTAAAAGAAAGATAGAGTAGTTTTTTCATTGGTACAGTCTAAATGCAAGTGGATAAAATAGTGCACAATATGCCCACTATAGGCTGGTAAAAGATTTGAGTAAAGTGGAAAAGCCTCTGTAAATAGAAGGGCTACTAAGAAATAATACAGGGACAGCTGTAAAAAGTTAAGACCCCTTTAAGTACTACTAGGATGAGAAGTAAAAGTTACCGCTTGATGTGGTTGGAATAAAAAGTATTTTTTCTTTCCTTTTCTTCTTGGTGCAGTGCTTGACTGACGCTCCCGTGGCATGCTTGTAAATGCCAGGGAGAAGGTCAGCAATTGCAAGAAAGTACCCGCTCTGGTGCCTTGAAACAAAGCAGATGTCTCCTGAAGGGCTGAGAAGCAATAGGGAACTGTACTGGCAGACTCCAAGATGCCGCAATAACTGAAATATCTTGCCGAGCTACTTTCCAGCTCAGAGCAGCAAAGCAAGAGCAGCAGAGTCCAGGTACTGTACAAGGGAGTGTTTGAAACTCCTTGTGAACCTGTTGGGTCACACAAGCTGTAGAGGAAACAAATAAGACCGAATGCAATTTAACCCATCGGGCTGACAATTTCAGCTGACAAGACAGAAACATGCATCATTTCTGTTTGATTTATGTTCAGAGAATGAGATAATTAGTTCTGTTCACTGCTTCAGCAAGTAAGAAACAATGTATATACTTTTATAAAGTAGAAGAGGTTTTACAGATTCTGGGTGGGATATTCAAAAGGTTGCACCATGCACAATAGGGTTGCGCATGCGCAAGTCCGAAATTGTGCCATTCTCCGATATTCAGCAGGAGACAGCTGCGCCACTGAAAACAGGCTGAGCAACAGCGCAATACAAATGAATGCATGCTCAGCTGGAGGGGGAGGAACTATGCATAAACTGCACAGCCCGATATTCAGCCGGGCTGTGCAGAGTTGTGCAGGCGCAACCCCCAACCTGCGCCTGCATGACTTTGAGCCAAAAAAAAAGGCTTAAGTCGAGGGCCACCCACAGGTGAGCTGCTGCATTGCAGGGCACAACACAGCAGCTGCCACCTGTGGCTGGCCCCCAACCCAGTCCCTGTGCCCTCTGCAGCCCGATCGCTGGCAGCACGTGGCCCCTAATGGATCTTGGGTCCAGTGGACTCTAAATGCTCGACAGTGCGTATGTTTATTAAATCTTCGGTTCTTTCAGGTTGGTAACCTTCATTTACTTTCAGTCATTTCACCATTTCTTCCTTTTCCTTTTTAGGTGCTGGCAGGTGGTGTCTTCACCTGCTCGCTGACTGACCGTTCGTATAGCACGCTTATTGGTGGAAGCATGATGAAAGAGCAGATAGTCCAGCTTTTGTGAATGAACCATCTCACAAAACTGACCGTCTTGTACGGTATGGGCTGCATGCCCATTGGCTTATGCTTCCACCAATGGTGTGCAGCTCTACTGGGCAGTCAGTCGGCGGTGGCAGGGCGGCAGGCGGGTGGGATGTTGCCACCTGCCAGCTGCTGGGGGAGCGGGTGGTGGGGCTACGGGGTGGTGGGTGGGGGACACTAGCCACCAGGGATACGCTTGGGGGTTTATTAAACATACTGCCTGTGATCAGGCTTTCAGTCCACTGGACCACCAGGGATACCTTCGGGGATTATTAAACATACTGCCCGCAATCGGGCATTTCGGTCCACTGGATCACCAGGGATACCTTCGGAGGGGGGATTATTAAACATACTGCCCGCGATCAGGCATTTCGGTCCACTGGACCACCAGGAATACCTTCGGGAGGGGGGATTATTAAACATACTGCCCGCGATCGGGCATTTCGTCCACTGACCACCAGGGATACCTTCGGGGATTATTAAACATACTGCCCACGATCAGGCATTCGCCACTGGACCACCAGGGATAGGTTGGGGATGCTACATTGCTGCCCGCGATCGGGCTGTTGGGGGAATTAAACCATGCCTGTGATCGGGCCAGTGGGTGGTGGGGATTCTACACTGTTTTGCCCATGATTGGGCTGCAGGAGCATCAGTCCTCGACGGCTGCCATTGGCAGGGGCCAGGCGCAAGTCCTCGGATCGGGCGCACCTACATGCTAATGGCATGCAAATGGGGCTATAATCAGATGCAAATGACCCCTCTGGCGCCTTGCATGAATTATGGCCCCATTTGCATGTCACCTTTGAATATTAGGATTTCTGCGTGGCACAATGGTGCCGCATACCTCGGATGAATGCTCACCCCTTCAACTTGCGGTGGCGCAAGTCCCCACTGCAGCTGCTTTTACAGTGGCAGTGGTTGGGGTGATATTCAAAGGGGTTGCTCAATAGCGCAACTCCTTTGAATATCGCCCCGGACACACCCCTGCGAAACTATTTTGCGCAGCGCAAGGGCTTGCGCCTTAGAAGAGCACAGTTTGAATATCTGGCCCTCTGATTATATAGCTAGACATATTTATGTACTGGGTCTCTACATAATATGAAGGAAACAGCAGCATTACTTTCATAGGAGGAGTTTAAAGGACTAGGCATTTTTTTCTATTTTATTGTTAGATGCTGCAACAAGAAAGAAAAATGTCTGGAAGCTAAATACACGATACAAACAGAACTTCTTTTCCTTGCTAAATGCAGTGGGCAATGTGTTTATAATTAGCTGCAATAGCAAGCATGGAAAGAACGGAATTTCTTGCAGGAAAAGCAAAGAAAGATGTGTTCTTTTAAAACATGTTCATTAAATATATTAAACCACATGGAGATTACTTTGGCATAAAAAGTATAACTCTCTGAATTATTACACAGGTTAGAGAAAAGTGTCTCTAACAGATATAGAGAATGAATGAAGGTATGGGTGAAAAGGGCAGAAAGCCTTAAAACTTTACCTGTTTCTTGTGGCTCCAATAATCAACTGGTGTTCCTTTAGAGTCAACGGGTCCATACCAAGCCCTACTTATAGCAGAACTACAGATGATGTCATCAAAAGGAGGGCGGGGCTTAGACCCTTAAGTGGCCCTTAAACTTACTATGGTTATAAAAAAGGTTTGAAAGCCTCTTAAACAAACAGAGTAGCAAATCCTGATGTTGTTTAAGTAAATGGATGTTCTGGGTTAAGCTGAACCCCCACATGCCTGTATTAGCCTAGATTATATGTATATAACAATTAGGATTGGTCAGCTGACCATATGATGTCACCAGGAAGCCCTATAAGAAGTCTATCTTTTCAGCTAAAGATTCAGTAATGCTAGGAGAGTTGTACTGAGTGAAGGTACATCTGGGAAAAAGCACAGAAGATAGTGAAATTTACTGTTTGTACTCGATTTTCACCCTGTTGGTAGTATTGTTAAGGCAGAACATTGCTGGAGCTCGGGAGAGCAAGTACAGTATTTTCTTTATTTGATTTATTTATTTATTTTCTTGATTTGGATTATTTTGGATCTTATTCTGAAGTCAAGAATAAATCTGTTTATTTTGAAAATAAATATCACACAAAAGAAATGCGTGTTTTACACTTTTACCATTGTGTCTAGTGTTGTCTATTCCCTTACCTCCTACAAATTGTTGTCACAAGTGGGATTGCTAGTTGTTCAATGGATAGTGGGGGAAACCAGTAATAGGTATTAGACCTGATACCTAGATGAATGCTAAACAATGGCTAAAGGTGGAGATGAGAAGAAACTTGGAACGGTGACCAGATTGGAGACCAGAAGGATGGAAGAACCTTTAAACCCAGGGCTGGCTTATGACGTTTGACCCAAGATGAGAAAGGATAAAAGTGAGGAAGAGGAAGAAGAGGATCAAGAGCCAGAGCCTAGGGAGAGATGATAGGAGACCGGAGAGGGACTGCCAGAGGATTTAGGAGACCTATTATGGTGGCTGGTGGTCTGCCAGGTGGAAATCGAGAGACAACAGGATATTGATGCCCAGGAGAGGGATCAAGACTGGAGATGACAAGATCTCAGGTGGGCTGAAACCATGCAGGCATTTAGAGACTTGAGGGCAGGGCAAGGGATAGATGGGAGTACAACAGGCACTAATACCAAAGATAAAAAAATCTCTAAAATGTTAGTCACCGATGATATTGAAGCCTATCTTACCACCTTCAAAAGAGTGGCAAGTGTATGTGGGTGGCCGCTGACACAATGGGTAGTGTAATTGGCACCCTATCTTTCAGGAAAGGCACACTTGGCCTATGGGAATATGGACTCTAGACTGGTTGATGACTGCGATCTAGTCAAACAGGAGACACTGAAGAGGTGCGATATCAATGCAGAGACATATAGGCAGAGGTTTTGTCCCCTAAAACACTTTGCTCATGATCCCCCTCATGAGACCTATGTATGACTCAGGGAACTCTGTGTAAAGTGGATATAGCCTTAGTGAAAATCTAGGAATGACATTATCAAAATATTCGTAATGGAGCAGTTTTTATAGCTGTTACCACCAGAAGTACAAATATGTGTTAAAAAGCATAACCCTGAGACTGTGGAGATTGCGCTTACCTTGGCAGGGGATGATTTATCAGCCCACCAGCCCTACAAAAAGGGAGGACAGCAGACACCTGACTCTTCAGTAGTGAAACCAACTACCCAGCCAGTAAGACCTCAACAAACTGTATATAACAGATATATGAGAGCAAGAGTGGGTCAGGGGACAGAACTTTTCCCCCAGATATTATCTGTAGAAATTGTAAAGAACTAGGGCATATTGCTAGATTTTGCCCTACTAGAAAGATGAACACAACCCATTTAGCCCTGTTGAATCCTGGGAATTTTCTATGCCTGTGTGCCTGGGGAATAGACAGTAATGGGATTGATAGACAGGCAGTAAAATACATTGGTGAGAACTGATCTAGTGAAGATGGTTAATCCAGAGCCTACAATGAAGGTGGTATGTGATCATGGGGATGCTCACCAATACCCAACCATAAACATTGACATTGGGGTAGAAGATAAGAAAGTGACTGAAACCACTGGGATGATACCTATAAGCTACCTGTCCCCATTGTTATTAGGCATGACTTTCCTGAGTTTGCATCACTTATCAAAAATTAAGGGGCTTTCTCTGCAGTGACCACCCAGTCACAAAGTCACAAGGAACTGGTATTGGGGGAAGGTTTTCCTTTTAAAGGAGAAGTGATAGACCCACCAGAAAAAACTACTAAGACCCTAAATGCCAAATAGAAACTTCAACAACAGAGTCAGCAAAAAGAACAAGGACTCCCTATGCCTAATAATATTGTTTTTGTAAAATCAGACATGTATGACAGTCAAATGAGTGATGCAACCCTGAAACCTTTTTTTCAACATGTTGGAAAAGATCAGAAGACAGGTACACCAGAAATGGTGATTATTCAAAAATTGTTGTACCGAATTTGTACTCACCCTGATACAGGGGAGAAAGCAGAGCAATTGATGGTGCCCCAAAGGTACAGAAAAGATATCATGTCCTTAGGGCATGACATCCCATGGGCAGGACAATCTGGGTGGGATAAAACTCTAAACAGAATTCTGCACAGATTCTTTTGGCTGGGTATTCATGATGAGGTAGCAAGATATTGTCAGGCATGCCCAGAGTGTCAGTCGATGGCTCAAACAGGAAAGAAAGAGGTAGTTCCCTTAGGTGCCCTCTACCATTAGTCACCACATCATTTGAATATATCGGTGTGGATACTGTGGGACCCTTGACAAGAGCTCTAAGGGAAATAGATTTATTTTAGTGGTGTGTGACTACGCCATTAAATATCTGGAGGCCATACCTATGAGGACAGTTAATACCCCAAGGATTGCTGAAGAATTAAACTATTCATTCAGATGGGGATCCTGAAGGAAATCCTTACTGATAGAGGTAGCAATTTTAATGCATCCCTCTTGAAAGAACTTTATAAATTGTGGGGGACTGTAGCAGTCAGAACATCCCCATACCATCCTCAGACCGATGGATTTGTCAAGAAGTGTAACCAAACCTTAAAAAGAATGGTTAAGAAATTTGTGAGAGACGAAGGAAAGGACTGGGATAAGTATCTGCCTTTCTTATTATTTGCATACCGAGATGTTCCTCAGACCTCGACTAGCTATTCCCTTTTCCTGTTATTTGATGAACACCTTGAGGGCCTCTTGATGTAGTCAAGGAATGCTGGGAGGAAGGAGAGAAATAAAATCCCCAGGTATAGCCAGCTGTATGAAACTGTTGTGGCAGAAGTTATTCTTGTATACTGAAAAAGCCCATGAGACTAGGATACAGGCCCAACAGATACAGAAAGAGGGCTATGACAAGGGGACTGCTAGTCAAAAGAAATTTGATGCTGGGGAGCAGGTCTTTTTATTACTATCCACCTCAACCCACAAATTGATGATGAAGTGGCAAGGCCCTTATAAAGTGGTACAGCAGACTGGGCCAGTCATGTATGAAGTGGAGATTACAGATAAAAAGCAGGGTAAGAAAATCTACCATGCTAACTTACTAAAGAAATGGTATGACAGAGCCCCCCTGAGTTTGAGTATGGTAGTTATGCCTGAGGTAAAGGAGGCATAGATGGAAAGTGCTTATGGGATGCTGCAGAATGAAACAGGGGTGGAAGATGTTTATACCAACCACCAGTTAGAACAAAACCAACACCAGGAATTGAAAGCCCTACTAACTGAATTTGGAGATATCTTTACAAGCCAACCAGGTTAGTCTAAGGGAGCAGAGCACCAAATTCGAACTGAGTCAGCCCCCATCAGAAAGAAGCCTTATCGACTCCCAGAGTGGGTACGTACAGAGGTGGAAGGGGAGCTGAGGAAATTGAGAGCCTTGAATATATAGAGCCATCCAAAAGTGCTTGGGGGTTCCCCATTGTGACTGTGCCAAAGAAAGGGAGGCATCAGATTATGTTTAGATTTTAGGGGTCTAAACCAAGTATCGCAATTTGATGCCTTTTCAATGCCCTGGGTGGATGACATTTTGCACAAAATAGGGAATGCTAAGTTTATTTCAACACTAGACTTGACAAAGGGCTACTGACAGATCCCCCTAGAGAAATCAGCCCGAGAAAAGACTGCCTTTAGTACTCCAGTAGGGTTATATCAGTTTCTTACCATGCCTTTTGGACTGCACAGGGCCCCTGAGAAATTCTAACATATGGATAAAGCGCTGGCACCTCACACTAATTTTTGTACGGCATATTTAGGCGATGTCATTGTCTATATTCAGAATTGGGCAGAACATTTGTTACATCTAAAGGCAGTGCTGTGTTCCCTCAGACAGGCAAGTATGACAATAAACCCTACCAAATGTGCACTAGCAATGCAGGAGACCTGGTATTTGGGATTCATATTAGGCAATGGGACCATCAAACCTGAAATTAGTAAGACTGAGGCAGTAGCCCAATGCCCGTGCCCTGACTAAAAGCATGTCAGATCATTTCTAGGGCCTGGCTGGATACTATAGGAGGTTCATCCTAATTTTGCTACCATAGCAACTCCTTAATAGATTTAACCAAAAGAAGTTTGGTTGTGATGAGGCTGTTAGGCAAATTAAGGCTGCACTATGTTCTTCCCATTTCTCAGAAGCCCAGATTTCCAGCATCCATTTGAGGTGCATACTGATGCCTCAGGAACAGGCATAGGAGCAGTGCTGAGTCAGACTACTGGAGGTGAAGAGCACCTGTGATACATATATATATATATATATATATATATATATACATATATATATATATATATATATGTATATCTCAGAATCGCATGACAGACAACAGAGGTATTCTACTGTTGAACAAGAGTGTTTGGATGCTAAATGGGCCATAGAGGCATTAAGGTTTTACTTATGGGGTGTGCCATTCACTCTAGTTATGGACCACAGTCCACTAGGTTTCATCTATAAATGAAGGATAAGAACAACTGCAAAATGCGGTGTTACCTGGCTCTACAGTCCCATCAATTTGATGTGAGGCATAAAGCTGGATCCCTACATTTTAATACACACAGACACCCCATGGTTAGATATTTAAGTAATGATGTTTTATATGATAGAGTATAGCAGGATGTTGTAATGTTGTACTTTAGTGTTAAGGGACCCTGGGGTGGGGCTTCCAAGTGAGGGTGGGCGGAAGCTCCATCCTACCCAGTGGGTATTTGGGTAGGTTGTCTGAAAAACCAGTAGCAGGTTTTCAACCAGTTTTCATTTAGTGTTGGGGTGTGTGAAAGTCTGGATACTTTCCTTCCCCGAAGTATTGAAATACAGTTGAGATGCACCCCAGATCAAAAACCCCTCTACCCTTATCCGTCTTTCTGTAGCCTACTGCAGTACCAATCTTTGCTTTTGGTCTTTCTTGACCCAGTTTCCTATTCAGACTACAATGAGGTGGCCTCCCATTGTAGCTTCTCACTCTGTGCTTCCTTGCTATATTTCTGTTTCATTTCTGGTGGTGTAAAAGAAAGATAACAGGGTAGTTTTTTCCGCGGTGCAGTCTAAATGTGAGTGGGTAAAATAGTACACAATATGTCCACTACAGACTGGTAAAAGACTTGAGTAAAGTGGAAAAGCCTTTGTAAATAGAGGGGGTTCTAAGAAATAATACAGGGACGCCTGTAAACAGTAATGACCCCCTTAAGTACTATTAGGATGAGAAGTAAAAGTTACCGCTTGATGCGGTTGAAATAAAAAATATTTTTTCCTTTCCTTTTCTTCTCGGTGCAGTGCTTGCCCGCCCCTCTGGTGGCATGATTATAAATGCCAGGGAGGAGATCAGCGATTGCAAGGAATGACCCACTCAGGTGCCTTGAAGTGAAGCAGATGTCTCCTAGAGGGTGGAGAATCAATAGGGAACTGTACAGGCAGACTTATTATGCTGAATAACTGAAATGTCTTGCTGTGCTACCTTTCAGCTCAGAGCAGCACAGCAAAAGCAGTGGAATCCAGGTACTGTACAAGGGAGTGTTTAAAACTTCTTGTGAACCTGTTGGGACACGAAAGTCAGAGAGAAACAAATAAGGCCTAATGCAATTTAACCCATCAGCTTACAGTGTCAGCCGACAAGACAGAAACATGCAGCATTTCTTTGTTTGATTTATGTTCAGAGAATGAGGCAATTAGTTTTGCTCACTGCTTCAGCAAATAAGGAATAATGTATACCTTTAAAAGTAGAAGAGGTTTTATAGATTCTGATTATATAACTAGACATATTTATGTACCAGGACTCTACATAATATGATGGAAATAGCAGGATTACTTTCAAAGGAGGAGTTTAAAGAACTAGGCATTTTTCCTATTTTGTTGTTAGATGCTTTGCAACAAGAAAGCAAACAGATGTCTGGAAGCTAAATAAACTATACAAACAGCGCTTCTTTTCCTTGCTAAATGCAGAGGGCTATGTGTTTATAATTCGCTACAATGGCAAGAACGGAAAAAGGAATTCTTTGCAGGAAAAGCAAGGAAAGATGTGTTATTTTAAAACATGTTCATTAAATATATTAAACCACATGGAAATTACTCTGGCATAAAAAGAATAACTCACAGAATTATTATGCAGGTTAGAGAACAGTGTCTCTAACAGATACATAGAATGAATGAAGTTATGGCTGAAAAAGGGCAGAAAGCCTTAAAATGTTACTTGTTCCTTGTGGTACCAATAATCAACTGGTGTTCTCTTTAGAGCCAGCGGGCCCAAACCAAGCCCTACTTATAGTAGAACTACAGATGATGTCATCAAAAGGAGGGTGGGGCTTAGACCCTTACGTGGCCCTTATACTTCCTATGATTATAAAAAAGGTTTGAAAGCCTCTTAAATGAACACGGTGGCAAATCCAGATGTTGTTTAAGTAAATGGATGTTCTGGGTTAAGCTGAACCCTCACATGCCTGTATTATCCTAGATTCTATGTATAAAATAATTACGGTGGGTCAGCTGACCATATGATGTCACCCGGAAGCCCTATAAAAAGTCTGTCTTTTCAGCTAAAGATTCAGTAGAGCTAGAAGAGTTGTACTGAGTGGAGGTACAACTGGGAAAAAGCACAGAAGATAGTGAAATGTACTGTTTGTATTTGATTTTCACTCTGTGGCAGCATTGTTAAGGTAGAACATTGCTGGAGCTCGGGAGAGCAAGTATTTTCTTTATTTGATTTATTTATTTATTTTCTTGATTTGGATAATTTCTGATCTTATTCTGAAGTCAAGAATAAATCTGTTTGTTTTGAAAATAAATATCACACAGAAGAAATGTGTGTTTTACACTCTTACCATTGTGTCTAGGGTCTATTCCCACACCCTCCTACAGATTCTGAAACTGATTCAGGCTTGGATACCACCCCCCACCTCCCCATCCCCCGGCTAAGAAATAGTTACGAGAAATGTATGAAATTAGAACATAAATTGACAGAATTGGAGAAACTGCTTTGGAAGTAGACAGAGGTTTTAGGAACTGTGAATAACGATGTTACCAGAATAGGAGAAGCAGAGGTTTATATTTGCAAGCTGGAAGCTGAAAATTTGGGATTGACCAGCATACAGAAAAAATGTGAAATACTGAAGAAAAAGAATTGTTTGATAAAATCTGTGATTTTAACTTAGATCAAGGAGTAACAAATTATGAATTACTGGTGTTCTAAAAGCTTGGGAGCAATATATGAGTTTACATGATATTGCCAAAGAAATTTCAAATGTTTTATGGTGGGGGTGGATGAGGCTTATTCTAAGTTTAAAGGGACACTGTCAACCTTTTTGCATCATGTTATTTCTGAGTAAAACCTGACAATTTATGATTGTGTACCTTCTCTAAAATGTGTTGTTGTTGCTAGCTGCTTCATCTGCTTCCTTCTTTGTAGAACTGAAATGCATGATAATGGTATAATTATAAGCAACCTTGTTTCGTTTCATATTCTCGATCTGCACTTATTAATACTTCCTGAATATTAGAAAATCCCCACAATAGTACAGTCACTCATGATTCAATAGGATCTTCTCCTCCCACGGCATCATGAGTGGCTACATTGTGTTGTGGGTGTTCCAAAGTCCAGGAAACATGCAGTGGGAATTGATCAAGCAAATGTAAGCAATCATGTTTTTGTGTGGTAACACCTGTATGGTGGGCAGTCTGTTTTTCACTTTTTAAAATAAAAAAAGAATCAGAATCAAACTGTCATTTACATAAACAATCTCTATAGAATGTGACTAATCATAAAATGTTGTATTTTAAACGAGGGACATTTTGAGGCCTACAGGCGTTGACAGTGTCCCTTTAAGATTGACCATATTCATAGAAATCTTTGTCAAAACCTGTGAATGGACAACCACCTAGGTTTTTATACTGAAATGTATGAGATCCCTGGATAAGCAAATCATTATGCAGGCAGTGTATCAAAAAAGTGACTGACACTGAGTGATGCCATTATTTCTATCTTTCATGCCATTATTTCTATCTTTCATGACCTGCCAACAGAAGTTGTTTAGAAGTGAAGAGCATTTGATGTACTATGAAAGAGATTATATGGGACTGTGGGCATAAAACAATTATGCTCATACTCCTCTAGATAAAAGTTACAATGAACAATCAAGTGGTTATTTTTCTACCTAAAGAGGAAGTTGAGGCTGGCCTGAGAATACACTTGCCATACATTGTCTTTTAATCAACAAACTGATAGGAGCTTATATGCTTCTCCAAATATATTTTAAGCAGTCTGATTATTGTTAATGTATGGTTTATGGGTCACGTGAGAATGGGCAAGCCAGCGCTAACTAATCTTTAATAAATGGGTAGAGGCATGTTTTTAAATGCCATGCTACTCTAAGTGTTATCATTTTTTGTTATCATTATTAAGGATTCTTTTTTTTTAGTTTTTGAATAAATTTGAGGGTAGACACAACTGAGATAACAAAGTAAGGGGAATATATATATATATATATTATGGTAGCACGGTAGTGCTACCATAGCTAGGGTTGAGGAGCCATTTCTATGTTAAACCCCACATCTTTGCACCTTAATAACTTTGCAACTGTTAGATGGATTTGCCTGAAATTTGGAATACATGATCAAGAATCATAGGCCTTAGGAACTACCAAGTTTCGTACCAGTCAGATATACGGCTGTGGAGTTATTAAGTGTGATCTGTGCGCACGTTTACGCTTTTTCTGGAATTCTATGGTCGCACCTACAGGTCGTACAGTTTGTGCGACCAGCCCAAAATCTTCAGGGAACATGTGGCCAGGGTCCCTGATGTGCCTTTTGAAGATTTGGTGAAAAAATATTAAACGGTTCATAAGTTATTCAAAAAACAGTTTCCCATTATAAGTCAATGGGAAAAGTTAACAAAAAGTTCGACAGTGTCGCAAATTAATTTTTACTTTCACAAATGGGCCTGTTACTTTCACAAATCAGCCATTTTGTTTTCAGTTGGTGATCAGAAAAATGGTTGGTATTTAAATTTGAGACCCTCTAGCAACCTAATTCTTTTTGTATGCACCTAGTCGGGCCCTGAGGATGCTTGCCATGTCTTTATTTTGTGGTAAAACACCCCAGAAATATGTTTTTCAAATTTCTGGAAAAAGTACTTTCGCAAATTACTTTCATGCTCACGAAAGAAAGCTTTCGCAAATTGCGACAGTAGTTTTCCATCTGTGGGAAAGTGACAGCGATTCTTTGGCACTGCGCTGCAAAAGAACCGTTGGGAGTTTTGGGCTGAAATTTGGAGGGAACGGAGACGACATCTCACAGATGTGTCTTTCAGTGGCTTGGTAAAAAAATATTACATGGCGGCAAAGTTATGGCACTCCAAAATTGACAGTTTTTCCCATAGGATAACATTACGGTGCCCCACGCATTACAGAAATCCTTTGGATCCCTGCTGCAAAATAACGGTTTGGTCTTTTTTCCTGAAATTTGGAGGCAAGACAGCCAACAGCCCACAGATGTGCCTTTCAGTAGTTTGGTGAAAAAATATTAAAGGGAGGCAAAGTTATGGTGCTCCGAACTTCTCTTTTTTTCCCATAGGATAACATTACGGAGTTCGCCGCACCTTTCAGGGCCCGTATCTCGGAAACAGTGCGAGATACAGACTTTTCGTCGGAAAAATCTTTAGCCCCCTATTAGGAGCTAAGTACCAAATTAGCCAGGACAGTTGTAAATAATATGACTTTAAAATTTTTTTTCTACGTCGTACGGTTCCTGAGATATAACATATTTAGTATTCCAAGTTCTCATTTTCTGCGCCGATACTCATTATTATGCATACATTATTTGTACTCAATGTCTTTCTCTATGCAGGTTTTGGGGAAAATCAGCCTATGCACTTACATTACTGTTACTGTTGCCCTTTCCGCTTGCGGTTCCGTACCCGTTTCACTTACCGTTGACGTCTGCGCCACCATGTACGTTATCCTTTGCGTTTTCATTTGCGCTTGCGTTTCTGTTATTTTTTGCCATTTCTGTCTACAGTACTGTTTATCTTTCTGTTTCACTTTACGTCACCATGCCCATTGACATTTCTGTTTCCAGGCACCATGTTACTCTGTGACAACACATCACGTGGCAGACCGTTCCGGTCTACGCCACCATGTGCGTTACCCTTTCTGTTCTCATTTGCGCTTGTGTTACCATGTGCCCCACTGTTAGCATTTCTGTTTGCATTGCTGTCCCTGTTAGTATGCCACAAGACATCATGTGCGGGTGGCGAGACCCAAAGGGCCCGTGCTCCCGTCGCTGCATTACATTCACTATTTCTCGTTATCATTCTCAAAAGAAGGGCAATTAGAGGCAAAAAACTCCATTTAATGCATTAGTTAGGGTTGTTCCACAGTGACAAAAGTGAGGAAATTCACTGTTAGGGTTGAAAGCCCCCCTTGGACCCCCCGCCCACTCCCCCAACCAGCACTGGGGTGTGCATTGGGATCATGGGTCCTAACTCTCACCCCATTCTCCTATACTTCTGCTGCTTTAAGAAACCAGCCTGTGCGCTTACATTAATGTTACTGTTGCCCTTTCTGCTTGCGGTTCCGTACCCGTTTAACTTACCATTGACGTCTGTGCCACCATGTGTGTTATCCTTTGCGTTTTCATTTGCGTTTGCATTTCTGTAACTTTTTTGCCATTTGTGTGCCGTACTGTTTCTCTTTCTGTTTCACTTTGCGTCACCATGCCCATTGATATTTCCATTTACAGGCAGCATGTTACTATGTGACAAGACATCACGTGGCACAACGTTCCCGTCTACTCCACCGTGTTCGTTACCCTTTCTGTTCTCATTCGCGCTTGCGTTACCTTGTGCGCCACTGTTAGTGCTTCTGTTTGCATTGCTGTTCCTGTTAGTATGACATAAGACATCATGTGGTGGGAGTGCAGGGCTCCTGCCACTGCTTTACATTCACTATTTCTCGTTATCATTCTTAAAAAGAAGGGAAATTAGAGGCAAAAAACTCCGTTTAATGCATTAGTTAGGGTTGTTCCACAGCGACAAAAGTGAGGAAATTCACTGTTAGGGTTGAAAACCACCCTTTGACCCCCACGCCCACCCCCCCAACTGGCATTGGGGTGCACATTGGGATCGTGGGTTCTAACTCTCACCTCATTCTCCTATACTTTTGCTGCTTTACACATGTGATGGGGTGAGAGTTATGTCTAATGACAACCAATGTGCATCCCGGTGTTAAACCTTGTTCAGTAAATGGTTTACCTCATCATGTATGTCAATAAAAGATTAACATAAGGCTGTTAGGATGTTTGCAGGGAATTACAAACCTCCATTTAACCCATCACGTGGCAGACCATTGTCATCTGTGTCACTGTGTGCATTGCCATTTATGCTCTCATTTTCACTTCTGTTACCATATGTGCCACTGTTAGCACTTCTGTTTGCATTGCTGTTGGTGTTACTATGACACAAGACATCACCAGCAGGGTCGGGTAGGCAGTGGAGCACCCAATGTCAGACAAAGTTAGGTAGTATATTGTAATTGTAGGTGTAGATGACTACACAGATGTATTTGTAAACTGAAGCATACTGTATACCCTCAGCTTGTATATTTACAATTGTGTTCTATTTGATCTACTGTTTGCTTTCCGGGTCACCCCTGAAAAAGGGATGTCCGGGGACTTGTGGGCTATACAGTTATTAAAATTCAATTAAGCAATAATGCATGATGCAGGGTTATGTTAATGGTCTGTTAATCACCTTCAAGGAGTGTACTGTGGCACGAGGTGTGGCGAGTGGCATATGTCGATAGGGTGATTAACTGACTATTATCGTTGCCGTTAGTAATGCCTTATTGCTATTATTATAAAAATGTTTTAAACTGTTTAAAAGCTTGTTCAGGAAATGGTTAACCTCTGTATGTATGTAAATAAAGATTTAGAGAAGTCTGTTAGAATGTTTGCAGCCGGTCAGAAAGCTCAGTTTCTGAGACTCTTTTATAATTAATTAATAAGGCATGACAAGGGTTATGTTAATGGTCTGTAATCACATTCTAGGGGTGTGCTGTGGCACGAGGTGTGGCGAGTGGCACATGTCTCTGAGGTGATTGACTGACCATTAACACAATTCTTAGGGTGACTTATTGCTATAATAATGAAACATGTTTTTAAACAGTTTTAAACCTTGTTCAGTATATCGTTACCCTCTTCATGTATGGTAATAAAAGATTAACGTAAGGTTGTTAGGATGTTTGCAGCCAATGAGAAACCTCCATTTTGTCAGACTCTGAAGTACACATAGTAGTGATTGAATGGTACATGTATAGTCACAGCTGTGACCTGTTGGGTGCTGATGTGTGGCACCTTGGTATAGTAATAATGACTGCATAGGCACAGGAAAAGTAAGTACATTGCTGAGTGTTTTACACTGTTAGGAATTCTGTCAAATGTGACATGCAATGTCCCACATCATTGCATATGCTGTGATACTGACTGCATGTCATAGGTACCAAACAAATTGATGCAGGTATAGTTGTAACAGTATTAGTTAACATTGATTTGTATGCTTAAGTCATAGACACTTATTTTTATGTCATAATGGTGTTTAAAGAGTCGACACAGGTGGTTATGGTTTGAAAAAATTTATTGCCAATTTGTCAAATGGAGAAAAGGTCCAATCAAGAGTGAAATTTAGTTAACAGAAGCAGTCTCACAATACAATCTTTGTATGTGTGCAATCATTGCTTGTCATATATGTAAATGTGTAAGAATAATAAGAACTGTATAATATGGATTGGAGTAAGTATGTGCTATTATAGGAAACTAATCAGGTGTTGTGTGTTTCTAGTTATGTTTCAGTATTCACCACTCTTTATGTGAGGAAGTAGTTTCTGACATTCAACCTGGAATTCTAATAGTCAGACTGAAGCTGTGGCGCTTCATTATATATTTAATATTGAATGTGAATACAGTTTGTAAAAAAATGTAACTTTTTTAAAAATGGTTGTATGTTGTAATTATGTATAGTGCATTACTTGTGTGGTATGTTAATAAGGCAATGTCAGTAGGTTGTGAAGTGTGATTACACACATGATAGACAAGTGTTTTGTTGTAATTGTGTGACTGCTAATGTGGATGTTCCTGTGGTGGGCAAAAAACCATATGCTCACTGTCTAAGTAATACAATATACAAAAATGTTAGTTTTGTGACATTTGATTGGTGTTATTTAATAATATGTCACTGACTAGGCGCAAATGGAAAATTCCCAACCGACCCCTCAATTGAGGCGATCATAAATATTGTCAGGAACAGGTATGCAGTGTGTTGTGATCAGTAACAGTGTCTGATTTACAATTGTCAATATTTTTTACATACGTTAGAATTACTTATGTGACAAGTTTAAAAAATATAATATTTTTACATGAACAAATGACATATTATCAATTCTACATTGACTTCTATATAAATTCTTAACTTGTAAATACTAAAACTGTGCATGGAATGCATTTTTTAACAAACTTATGGTTAATTAAATGTAGTTAGTATAGTGCTGAATAATATGTAAAACATTCACTTGTACTTTAGTGTTACACTAGTATTTTTAGTACAGGTATCAAACTAGTTATTAACAATGTACACCTGAATACAAATGTTTATATTATGTACAAGTAATTGCAAACACATGTAAAAGTCAGTAAATGAGATTCTGCAATTGGTTCTTATTTACAGTTGTGTAATTCAGCTTCTTTCATTATCAATAAAGGTAGTTATTTTTACATATGTACAATACTAGTATTACGCATGAAGGTGTGATAGTTCTACACTGTTGCATGGTGACTGAATGATGTTCACTATATGTCAAGAGTCAATAGACAAATTGAAGTGTTGATAGACAACTTGTGACAGAGTGGAATGTTTGTTGAATGTTAGAAGTGTTGCTCAGTTATTTACGATAATAACTGAGAAGTTATCTTTGTTTGCAAAGAGTAACAGCTTATAAGTCGTATCAATTTGTTGTTATGTATGAGTTGATACATGGATGCTTAAAGATACGTACAGAGGAGGAGAGCAGTAAGTCCTCAGTTTTTAGATGTACAATCTTTGATACATATGTAATCATGGTTTCTCTAGTGACTGTGAATATTGTTGGCGCGATTGAAGCCACTACAACAATTTTCATGTAGTCACTGATCCCTAGATCTTACATGTTACAGTGTATGGAATGTCTCTGTCAGAATTGCATTTTGTTGAAATTGTATGGTTTGTTTAGAGTCATACATTATACAACATTGTAATGAGGTATGAATGTTTTTGGGACAAAGTAGTCATGTTTTAAATGCAACATGTTTTGTCCCATTCTTCTGAAATATGAAGGTTGTCATAATTCTTCAATATTAGAAGATATGCATTTTTCAAGTGTCGTGGCAGTCTCTGTTTAAAACTGCTTGTAGAGTCATCACACTCTAACCATCCAGTTCTGCACCTTAGTAACGAGGTGTAATGCGCAGAATCATGGATTGACCATGGTGATAGATTATACTGTGGTGTCAAACACTGACTGGTTGAAGACTATTCTACTAGCTGTGTAATCTGTGATAGGAGTATCAACTCTGAGCCCGTTGAGTCAAATCTGTGCAACATAAGCAACAGATATTGAGATGAACTCCTGAGACGTATGGACTGAGTGCATCTGCCTCCACACCTTCCACAGGCATGACTACATTCAGCATTGGTGAATAGCTGTCAAAATTTGACACTTTTGGTTTCAGGGACAAAGAGAGTAATCCACAGCATGTCTTGTGTGGTTTCACGCTGTGAATTGCCACATGAAACACATACATATTTTGTAAAATATGTTACTGTGAAGTACTGCCGCATTGGGGTGCTGTCTTCATCCAGGTTGTTTATGACAGCCATCATAAACTCAGTAGTGTCTTGCTGTATGTCTGCAGCAAGCGTACTACTCAGCATATGTTAGCTAACACCTGTCGTAGTGGTGTTAGTGACTGTACATTGTAGAGTGTCCAGAAGTCATGTTGATAATCTGCTTCAAAGCGTTTGATAGGGATTGTCTTGTGAAGCAATATTGCCTGCACAAACTGTGGCATGTGTAGAAAAACTTGCATAGCTGAGTTAGCATAGCAGTTTACTCTACTGCTGTTGTCAAAGACTGGTACAGCAGCTACACCAACTGATTTCTGACGAATTGCTGGCTGTGAATGTTTACTTGAAGTTGTGGCCTTTGCTGAACTCTTTTTTTGTTGAATCATTTTTGGAAGCTTGCTGCTGTTTGTTGCTACCTCTAGCTGTGACTGAATTGTGTGAGACAGACAGATATGTAGACAGCGGTATTAAAGACATTTGTGGCTGATGTAGAGTACGTAACCTGTTGTACTCAAGAATACATCACTTGTCAGCTTGTATTTTCTGAGGTGCTATACTAATGATGTGCAATCCAGAAAAGGCTGCGTACACGTGAAAGTGCGACGTAGCTCATGCCATCCTTGAAAATGTCTGTACCTATGTCTACCATTGCTGAATCCAAACTCAGTCCCTGAGATTTGTGAATGGAGACAGCATATGCAACACATAATGGGAACTGTTTTCTGTTTACATAGACATCCTTGAAAACCTGGAATTTAATGCAGGTTCGATCTATGTGTACAGACTGCTGCATGTTGTCAAAGTGCACTACAAGTGTCTCAATATATGTCTTCTGGTCATTGTAGACAAAGTCAATGATGTTTCCCATGGCACCGTTTACCATACCTTGTTCTACATCTAGATTACGTCGCAGCATGATACGTGCATTCTTATAAACTGTGAGAACAGCTTCTAGGCCAGCTGTTCGTGAAACATCTGACTTCAGTTCACTTAGTCGTTCGGTCATCTTTGCTACTAGCTTTCGACTAAGAATAACGCCATCAACTGTATCAACTGCATGCAGAGTTAGAATCTCTTGGTTTTCTCTCTGCAGCATTAGATTGTTGAATTCAGCGCATTTCTTTAGTCGTGGCATAAGACACACTATGTGTCTGCCAGTAGAGTATATATCACTGAAGACATTACATGCTGTTTCTATGCATGCACTATGTACTGTGATTTTTCGATCATTTAACATACAAACATGTTCTGGTGATAGAGAACCTGTATGAGCTTCATCTAAAAGTGATTTGCAAGCTAGATCACCACTTTGGCGCATGTTCTCAGACAACTCAACATAGGTAAATAATTCCCATATGTTATAGCCTGCAATGCAACCGAGGATATTCTTAGCTTGCTTGGCAGTTAGAGTTGTAAATACATGCTCTGCATTGACTGGTGCAACTTGTAAAAGGTCTCCCAACACAAGTATACTTTTGCCACCAAATGGCACTCCATACGTCGGTACCTAAGATCTGCTGTAGACGTAGATGAATACAGGCAAGCATGACAATGGAGACCACGCTGATTTCGTCAACGTTGAGTAACTGCATCTTTGTGAACATGGAACGGAGCTGAGATGCAACCTCGATTGACAGTTTATGATACTCTCCAGTTCTCCCATGTTCGACTGGCAACATAAAGAGACGGTGTAATGTTACTCCACCAATGTTGTATGCTGCTAGTCCTGTGGGAGCAGTTACAGCAACAGACATTGAAGAGCCTGTCACACTCCGTACTTCTGCAGTGATGGCTTCAATCAGGAAACTCTTTCCTGTGCCAGCTGAACCGCTAACAAACATTAGTAGTGGCTTGTAGTGAGTGCAGTCACATTGTTTTGTTTCATGTAGTATACCATGTTGGACAGCTTCAACTACTTGAGAGTGAACTGTATGCTGCAGCTGATTTAGTCTTTCTCTTAAGTCAGCTGGGTTGACCATAGAGTGTGTGCCATGTTCCATGGCTGTCTCAATTCTGACATTAACACTTCTGGGGCATTTAAGGGCAGAGGGTCACCTAGAACACCTTGTCCTTCTGGATCAAGGTTGTCTTGTGAACTAACTGAAGTGTCTTCCTGAAGTTGCTTCTCTGCCTTCTCAAGCTGTCCTTTCTCAGCTTTCAGTCTTTGTATATATTGTCTGTAGTACTCAATTTGGAAATTCTCGTAAGTGAGACTGAACTGGTCTTGAATGTGTCAGAGTCACCTTTTAATTCAGACTCAGTCCTCCAGGGTCTAATAGGAATAGGAGAGGAAAATAGTAATGTTCTGTGCTCTCTGATGTGCCTAGATGCAGTTGCAGTGATCTATAAACCATGGCTTGTGTCTCTTCACGAGACAGCCATCTGGTCCATTGACCTTGTAAATGTGGCGTGTTGAGTCAGGTGCTGCACCTGTCTTGTAGTCATACCACTTAGCCACCTCAAGCAGACAAATATCATTCATGTCGTTGTGTCTACGTGGGTAGCATGTGTCTATCAGGTTATTCTTCAAGATATGTTTTGAAGAAGGTGTATTGACAGCGAGCTCCTCAATTTCGGCATGAGGAATCAGTACACGCTTCCATTTCTCTTTGTAGTTTACACTGAGAAAACGTACAGCATCAGACTTCCCGTACAGATGTGTACTCATTAACCGGTCACTGGCTTCGTAAGCTCCACATTCTCTGTGTGAAAGAGTCTTCAAACCCAATGACCACAGCTGAGATGTCAGGCTTTTGCTTGAAGTGGCAATATCTTCCCAAAGATCTTGCAAGCTAGTTTGTTCATGTTTGGTTATGTACGAAGTGACATACTGAACCAGGGCCAGTGAGTTATCAGCCACAAACTGAACATCTATGTTTGCTTGCCACATTAGGAGAAGAGTTGGGGTTGTAGTCATTGATGTACACCTCTTTTTCATCTCTGGGTAACTCGTATACCCTCTTGGTTGATTTTGCCTTCAAGTGGTGTCGCATTGCTGAGAAAAGGTCATTCATGGCACCATTCTGACAAACTCGTCTAGTAAATCCAAAGCGACATCGTGTGTACCAATTAGATTTGTTCTTTACTACTCGCTGGCACTATTTTGTGCAAATATGTCGCTGGAACTTTTGTACCAACTTCCATAGTGTAGGACTGTCATACTTGTCTGGAATGTGACAAGTGATATATTTTTTGATGAATGATAGCACTTCTGCTGCTTCATGTTCACCAATGCGTGGCGCATCCTTGATCCATAATAACATATAGATATGAGGGGCACCTCGTGCTTGATATTCTGTCCTCCAAAAGTAATGTTCCACAATACCTAGAGGAGGATTGTCCTTTGACAAGAGGAAAGTCAGAATGTCATGGAACCGCTTGTGAAAATGTCTTGTGACAGACACAGGATCAAGTGAACACATTTCTCCGACAGTCATCGATGAGATGCCTTCGACATTAGAATTTGCCCACTTCAACAGTTCAATGAGTTCGTCCCAGGCATATTCAGCACAACTAAGTGTGACAAACCATGTGGCTGCACCATACTCTAGCAGCATTGTCATCACTTCAGAGTGTCTGCGATACCAATATTCTTTGGTGCCACAGAGACTTGAAAGTATGGAAGACAGATTCACTTGCACATTTTCATCTTTCTGCTTTAATTTCTCTAGAAATTGAGCAGCTGTTATTCCATCTAGTGGACTTGTTAGACGAATGGTATGTGCTATAGACGCAGACAGAATGCTAAGTTCAGTCTCCCAGAGGAGATGGAACAGGTACTGTATGGTACGTCTGAATTTGCCATCTTTGCTGAGGACACGGCTAGTGCGGTACTCAGCACCCTGTACACATACTTCTCTTTCATCTAGGCGTCTGCCTGACCCTTTTGGAAATAGGTCTGGGAAACAGCGTGCTTCTAGTGTTGCCTCCCAAATGCTGACAGGCTCACCTTCCACCTGCTTCATTTGATAGAAATCAGTGTTGTCTCCTAATAGATCTCTGCCATGTAGTGGGTGAATTGTGTACTGTTCATACACATTGTCACTTGTCTGTGTACTGACCCTCTCAATGATTGGCTTACTTTTTTCTAAGAGATCATGTTGCACAGAGAGACTGGCCATCTGATCTATGTCAAGGTCTATATAAAAGGAATTGTTACTCTTTAAATAAGCAAGAGCAAGCTTTACCTTTTGCACATTGACAACATCTTGCCAGATGACCTTGGCCTTTGTAGGCACACCATTTACAAGAATTACCAAGTTATTTTCAGTTGAGATTGCTTGAACATTTTCCTGTAGAGGAAGTGGTAGATACATCACAGAACCCTTTAGAGATCTAATAAGCTCTTTCTGTGGAATGTTCCGTGTCTTTGTGTTCAGACGTAGAATCATTTGGAATGGTTTCATTGTCTGAATTAGAATACGTTCAAACATATTCAATGTTGAAATCTCACTTGGTGTAACATCTGTTTCCATGTTATTCAGCATTGACCTTGCTGGCAAAGTGTTACACTTCACTTTTGTAAAACAGTGTTTGCATAGCACAATGGTGTCTTGTAAGTGAAAGTCAGATTTCAGCAGCAAGAATACTGCCAGGCGGAACCACATGTCATTGTATGGTGACAAGGTTTCTAGGTTGACTGTGACTGTTTGTTTCGTGTAGCACAAACAGTTGCATGACACACATACAGAATCAAACTTCTGAGACTTTGCAACCTCAAACTTAATTTCCTTCCCATACTGTTTTAGAATGTCATTTTCTAACACTGAAACAGATTTTTCTACAGAAGTGTTACACTGAAAATTAGTTGTTTCTGGTACAGAAGTAATGTGTTGCAGTTTTTTGGAAAGTGATGGCACCCGCATGTCACCTGATTGCAATAAGTCATTTAAACAAGTGTACTGATGTGCAGTTCTCGCTGTACTTCATATACTCTGTAGACAAAGTTTCGCATGCCTGTTTGATGCACTGCAAGCATCCGCATGTTGTGAAAAATACTATCACAAACACCAATATTGAGACATGCAAGTGAGTGACCCATGAGTCCAGTATGTGGCCGGATTTCACAATGGTCAATTTTTGTAAACAGTTTATGTCTTTCTTTGCGATCTGTTATTACAAATAGGTTAACAAAGTGTTCTACTTTTTGAAATGACGATTGCCTACGGTTGCAGGTGTCATCACATGACCATGTCAGGCAGTGCCTTTATTGAAGACTGTGGTTGGATCACAGTCATCATCAGTATCCAATTGATTGTCATCAGAGATACTGAGGACATTTGTTATTTGCCAGACTCATCAATACTGAACTTCTGTCTTTTGTTAAGTAATGATAAGACTCTTCCCAGAAATATGCCTCTGAGTGCTGTGTGCAGCCACTGTCCTGTGAAAACATGACAGAAGTTGTCAACAGTCAAACAAGGATACTGTTGAAGCCTTTTTTTAATGGCATATACAAGTTTCCTGAATTGTTCAAGCACATGACACATCTTACGCCACAATCGTTGTAGTACATACAGTGCTCTGTTGACAAAAGTTTGTACTTTCAGACTTAAATTCATCAGAGAACGGTGACTCTTGCTCTTTTTGCGGGTGTGCCGTAGCACAGCAGCGATAAGTCTTCGATCTTAGCTACTTGCTAGTGATCGGAAATACTTTCTTTCTGAGTTGTAAATCACAATTTGTGAGTTTCCAGTGTTGTTTGAGCATTTCTTGATGGTTACATTCAAAATAGTTGTGTTTTGTCTCAGAGATCAACACAACATTTGTGATGGTATACATTTTTCTTTTCTGTTAAGGAATTTCGTTAGGTTGTGCAGTGACTTGATGTAGGGGTCACTGTTGCAGTAAAGGTCTGTCAATGTTCATTTTTGGTGTGCCTTTACTATTTTGTTTGTTTCTTATACAACAGTGTAGTACTATTATACCGCTCTCTTTTGAGACACATCTACGTCTGTATTTAGTTGGCATATTTTGCTATTATGGATGACAGTGACAGTAAGCAATTTTTCAGAAGTATCAGGCACCTGTATGAGAGAGAAAAAAGTTTTAGAATAGGCTTCAGTAAATTTCTTCTAACAGTGTGTATTGATAGAATTGTAATGCTAAGTATGTTTACAATTTGGTAAAAACATAACTAAACAATAGTTTTTATGAATGTGCATTGCGCAGCTGCTACGTAATATCAGAAGTTTGTGCATTCTCAATATTTCTAGTCCACATTTAAAATATTTTTTCCCATGTGTACTTATGATTAGGATAGGTGTAATTTTTTACATGTGGACGAAAATGTGTTTTCTACCATGTAGCGTGTCATGGCATAGTCAGTATGCTAATTCACTATATGGTAGACCAAAAACTTGAGAGTGATAGTGTTCATTACCAAATCTGTAACAATTAGTATGTTTACAATTAGAGGGAGAACATGCCACTATTACTGTTGTGTGACTTCGTGTAGCACAGTTGCTAAGTATGCTTGCATGTTAACGAAATTTCAATATCGTTGCTGCATATTATCAACATTGTGCTTTAGTACTCCTGTGTATCACTATTGGAGCTGTTATTTTAACAACATGCAAAAAATGTTTTTCTGCACATGTACTGTGCAATGCTGCAGTTGATTTACAAAATCACTGTATGGGGCACAGTCACAAAATTACAGTGCCAGTGTTTATGAGCAGATGACTTAAAATGAATATGTCAAAAAATTGGTGTGAGAATTCTGAAACATTTCTGATTTACAAGCTTGCAGTGCAGTTCACATGTACACTTGTAAGTTTGTGTATTGTCATACTTTTCAGTTGAGAATTTAAAATTTTGCTTTTAACACACAACCTTATGAATAGTACAGATTGCATTTTCACATCTTGACAAAATTGTGTTTCTGCTTATGTGCTGCGTTTTGGCTCAGTTGATGTGAGAAATGACTATATGGTACAAATGTATAACAATCAGAGTGACACTGTTATGAGGAGAGGTCTTAAAATGGCTATGTTTAGATTTGGGTGTGAAAATTACAACAAATAACTGTTTCACAAGTCTGCATTGCACAGTTGTTATGCACGCTTGGAATGTTGTAAATGTTAAATATCTGAAGTGTACTGAGTTCGAAGCAGCTATGCAGCACATACTATGTTTATAATTGAAAACTGAGGTATTTTCCAATTAAATCTGAAATTGTGGCAATAAATAGACAGTCTTGGAAAATTGCTTTCATGAGCACGAAACTTTCTCAAAAAATACTTTCGTGCATTCGAAAGTGTCGCAAATGTTACTTTCGTGCATTCGATAATATGGTCAAAAATACTGTCGAACTTCGACACTTTCGCAAATTTTACTGTCGTGCTATCGAAAGTGTCGCAAATGTACTTTCGTGCATTCGACAGTAAAATTAATCTAACACTTGGGAGTGCCAAAAACATTCATTATCAAATCAGAAAACAGTGTGTTTGAGTGACAGCTACGTCTACCAATGTAATTTAAGATTTGTCAGGCCATTTCTGAGAACCAATCAGAGACGGACAACACTGAAGAAGAAGTAAACAGCAGCCATTTGCAATATTGCTGAGAGAGCAGTTTGAAACTGTAAGTACAGTCTATCTTCAAATGATTATTTCTAGTATTAAAAAATCTTATAACAACATGTAAATACTATTAATAAAATGTTTTTGATGTTGAATCTCATAATGTAATTTGTTATTATTTAGCAGGCTATATTCTTAACAAAAAATAGTTTAAAGTGAGAAATCATTTTGTACTAACTTGTACAGATACAGCTGCAAATGGAGGTAGATAGGAAGGTACGTGGAGTTCTATGAGAAAATGGAACCAATCAGACTTGTTTCTGATGTTGTAATTGTTTAAAACTGCCTATGAAAAGTATGCATTTTCCCAGTTGTCAGTGGTTGCAGATTTTTTGCAGGAACATAGGTCTAGTAATACTGAATGCATCAGTTAGATTGGTTAATGAAGCCAGAGCAGCAGGGAATGTTTTTTATTTGATTTGTGTGTTTTGTCTGAACCCACTGAAGCTAGCTTGAAATAAGGAGGGAAATATCAATTTGATTTTCAGTGCTGTCTGGTCACTGCAGGGTGAACACTGACTTTCTTTGTAGCTCTCTATACAGTTCTGAGTTTTAAAACTTAGAATGGCAGAAAATAGCAAAAGGATTTTGTGGATAGTTGGAAGCAGTTACATAAGACGAGCAGCTGAGTTTGCAGTTCATAGTAATTTTGGGAGGGACCTGCAGCTCCCCAATTGCTATGTAAGATGGTTTGGTCGTGGTATCATGAGATGGGAACATCTTATGCCAACCATGGACAGACTTTTGATAACTCACTCTCCTCCTGACATACTGCTAATACATCTTGGAGGCAATGATTTGGGCTCAAAATGCTGGGTAGATTTAGTTGCAGAGGCAAAATTGGACCTTGCTTCTATTATGTCTATGTTGCCTGCCTGTATTATCATGTTTTCAGATATTACAGAGCGTAGAGTCTGGCAAGCAGAACATCATATGTATCTGATTGACAGAGCTTGCAGAAAAGTAAATGTACAGATAACTGCTTTTCTACGCATGCATGGAATGTATACTATACGTCACCCCGAAATAAAATACTGTAATGATTGGCTATTCCTACCAGATGGTGTACATTTCTCGCATGCTGGCAATTGCCATTTTCTGGGAGACCTTCGAAATGGAATCCTCAAAGTCCTTTAAGATTGTCAGACTGTTTGAGGAAATATTACAGTATACACAAAGGTTCTTTTCAGAACCATATTAATGTGGTAAAAAAAATTGATCAACTGCATGCATCACTCACATACATGCCACGTATATGGGTTTGCTATATTAGGATAGTGCTGAAACACCAATAGTAATTTACCCTGCTGCTGTCAGTTCACAATTGTATGATGTTGTGTCTCAACATTTAAGCAATAAGGTATGACCAGGGTTTAGATTAACTGTCTGTTAATCACCCCTAGGGGTGTAATGTGGCACAAGGTGCAGCTGAGTGCCATATTGCTCCTAGGGGGGTGATTAACTGACTCTTAATGTAACTCATGGGACTACCTATTATAAAACTGTTTTCGAAAAGAAAAGTGTTAAAAGTATCCTTTATGAATGTTTTCCTCATTTAGAGGGAGATTTTTAATAAAATAGTTCTTACACCAGCAGTTTAAGAATGCTGGTTCAAAATCAGAATGCATCATTACACACATTCAGCTGTGCTAGATGATGGAATGCTGACAGGAGCAATCAGTGTACCATGGTGATCAGGCTGTACATGACAGTATAACATGGATTAGTGTAAGGCTGTTGGAATCCTAACAGCCAATAAGATTGCAGAATTTCTGAGAACCTTTTTTATAATTGTATATAGTTTGAGTATGTTAAATGAGTGTAGCATTTACTGTGGTCTTACAGTATTGTAGCTGTTACAGTATGGTATGTGTACAACAACAATAAAACACAGTGGTGCTGTTCAATGTATACGTTTCTTTACTGGTATGTCAGGAAATAGAGTTATTTTGAATGTAGCAGATATGGGTAGTAATTAGTATATAGCTACCATGAATGCACAACAGAATTATCATACTATTTAACTTTCAATCGGTTTGTTAGCCGTCTTCACATTTATTAAGTATATTTCTAGGTGTCTGCACAGTTGTGCAATGTGTGGTTCATCTGTGTTTAACATCACTTTACTATGGTGTGTGAACAGTTCAGTGTAGTAGACATGGATATGTGATGGTGTATCCAATCTCATGTTCGATGCAGTAGGCCCCCACCCTGAGACTACTGGATGGTATGCTGGTGGGACACCATAGTGTAGCAGCAGTTGTTGTTACTGTTGAGGTGGCTGAATCCTTTCTAGGCCCTGCATAATGCTATTGAGGTGTGTTTCTGCTATGTTGAAGGACATGTGGTCTTTAATTTAATTAGTATTATATGGAATTCGTTTAAGAAATGATTAATATTGTTAGATGATACTAATGTGGATGTTTCTTTCTGTTTGTATTTCAGAACTAAACAATTGTAAAGTGAAATAATGAGGCAGTGGACCTTGCGAGAGGTGTGTGCACTGCTTGAGGCAGTCCAGGCTAGAGGTAATCCAAAGGTATTGATGAGGAGTACAAACCGGAAACTGGATTCGATGTGGAGGTGCATAAATAGCTATTTGTATATAGTTTTAAAAGTTAAAAATAAGACTGTTGTACAGCTAAAGCGGAAGTGGAAGCTGTTGCGCCAACGTTTTTATGTTTTGAAACAACGTGAGGGGATACCGGACAATGATACGTGCTGGTACTACCTCGCATACGAGCTTTGGGAAGCTGCTGGCAAGCCAGCTGCGGGGGAGCGCCTTACTCACCGTAAGTAAATCAGCACAACTTTTCATAATAGATGTGCATGTATTCAGAATTTGTAAAAATAATTGTATACTGCATGATTAAGCAATAAGACATGAGGAGGGATTATGTTAATGTTGTGTAAATCACTGTTTATTGGTGTAATGTGGCATGAGGCACAGCCGAGTACTACATGCCCCCACACAGTGATTAAGTGACCATTAATATAAACACTCAGAGTGCCTTATTAGTATTATCATACCAATATTTTGTAAATAGTGTTGAACATTGTTTTGTATGTGATTAGTCTCTACATATATGTTAATCAAAGATTGACATACAGCTAATAACATGTTTTGCTACTAATCAGAAACCTGTATTTCTCAGCTTAAAATTTTAATATATATGTAAGAATGTACTATGAAAACATGTAACCTAATTCTTCCATTTATTTACTGTGCTGTTGTTCAGTCACAAACCAGAGCTTGCTAAGATAGCCATGCCAGAAATAGCACATTTATACATATACGCACTTACTACTATGGTATGTTGGAAGAGAACAATATGTAACTGTTTAGTTATTGTGATGTAGTGGTATAAAACTTGTACAAGTCTGTAATACTGTGTAATAAACCATCCCTCTCCTCATGAACGTATCCCTGGTGGTCCAGTGGACCGAAATGCCCGATCACGTGTAGTAAGTGTAATAAACCCACCACTCCTCTCGAACGTATACCTGGTGGTTCAGTGGACCGAAATGCCCAATACACAGACAGACACGTACAAATGTACATATCAATAGTGTTTGATGCCCCACCAGTTACAGACTATGTAGATAATGGTGTGCTGGGCCCCTGCACAGAAATATGCAATTGTTATTGTAATATGTGACCATAATGCTTGTGGTCTGTATAATTAGAAGCAATGTTATGTATGTCGTGGTCTGATTTACTGTTGTTGCAAGTATTTCAAAACTGTACTGTGATTCACATCTGACACTTACGTTTTTTTTTGTTTGCTTCATGGTAGAACATCGGAGGTCTCCCCTGGCTTCACACGAGGTAGTACCAGCACAGAGTCAAGCTGTGGAGGGTGGTCAGTCGGACACAGAAAGTGTCATTGTGATTGACTCTGACGGTAAGACTTTATTATTACAAATTTGTTATGCTGTTTACAAATAAGAAACGAGGGTTTCTTATGACACAAAGGGTGGGATATTCAAACTGTGCCATTCATAGGCGCAAGCCATTGCGCTGTGAAAAATAGTTGCACAGGTGTGTGTCCGGGGCGTCATTCAAAGGAGTTACGCTATTGAGCAACTCCTTTGAATATCACCCCCCAGCCACAGCCACTGTGCATGGTGCAGTGGAACTTGTGCCACCGCAAGTTCACAGAGTGGAGCATTCAACTTGGGGTGGCATAAGTACCATTGTGCCATGTGCAAAATTGTGATATTCAAAATGTGACATGCAAATTGGCTATAATTCATGCAAGCCGCAGGGTGGGGGCATTTGCATGTGATTATGGTGATTTGCATGGCATTAGCATGTAGGTCTGCCGATCCCTGAGGAATTGTGCCTGGTGCCCTGACAGGCTGCAGCCATCGGGGAACAATGCCCCCTGCACCCCGATCATAGACAAAACAGTGTAGAATACCCTGCAGCACCCCTCACTGGGCCGATCACAGGCATGGTTCAATTTCCCCCCCAACAGCTCGATCGCGGGCAGCAATGTGGCCCCCCCTGAACGTATCCCTGGTGATCCAGTGGACCGAAAAGGTCGATCGCAGGTAGTAAGTTTAATAACCCCTCCCCGAACATAGCCCTGGTGGGTACTGTACCACCCACCACACCCACTCGCTAAGCCCCAACACCCCTCTCCCCCCCGGCAGCCGGTGGGTGGCAGCATCCACCCGCCTGCTACCTCGCCACTCGCCGACTGACTGCCGGTGGGCTGCATGCCCATTGGTGAGTAGAGCCACTGGATGTAGTTTATATATAAGATCGATAGTTCCAGATTTTTGAATGAATTAATTCATTCACAAATCTGGATTGTCATGTATAGTATGGGCTGCACGCCCATTGGCTCTTGGTCTGCACCAATGGGGTGCAGCCCTAATGGGCAGTCAGTTGATGGGCGGCAGGTGGGTGGGATGATGCTGCCCGCTGCCTGTGAGGGGGTGAGCGGGGTAGTGGTGCTTCATGGGTGGGTGGGTGGGGGACACTAGCCACCAGGGCTATCTTCAGGGGGGTTATTAAACTTACTGCCCACGATTAGGCATTTCGGTCCACTGGACCACCAGGGATACGTTCAGGAGAGGGGTGGGTTATTTTACTTACTGCCTGCAATCGGGCATTTTGGTCCACTGGACCACGAGGGATACATTTGGGGGGTTATTTAACTTACTGCCCGTGATCGGGCATTTGGTCCACTGACCACCAGGGATACGCTCGGGGAGCTACATTGCTGCCCACGATTGGCCTGGTGTTGGGGAGAGTACACTATGCCCGCGGTCGGGCCACTGGGAGGGGTGGAGGGATTTACAGTCGGGTGCCTGCAATCGGGCTGCAGGGAGGGCACAGGGACTGGGTTGGGGGCCAGCCACAGGTGGCAGCTGCTGTGTTTCGCCCTGCAATCCAGCAGCTCACCTGTGGGTGGCCCTCGACTTAGGCCTTTTTTTTTTGCCTCCAAGTCATGCAGGCTTGGTTGGGGCTTGTGCCTACACAACTCTGCACAGCCTGGCTGAATATCGGGCTCTGGAGTTCATGCATGGTTCCTCCCCTCCACTTGAGCATGCATTCATTTGCATTGCGCTGTTGCTCAGCCTGTTTTCAGTGGCGCAACTGTCTCCTACTGAATATCGCAGAATGGCACAATTTTGTACTTGTGCATGTGCAACCCTATTGCGTATGGTGCAACCATTTTGAATATCCCACCCAAAATACTTTAAAAAGGTGTTAACCAACCTAGTGAATGTGTAGTAGAATATGCATTAAGATCTCTGTATTATAATAAACTGGTATTACTACACTGTAGTAATACCAGTTTGTTATGGTAGTACAGGATCTTGTGCCATGGTGTACATGTGAGTGGATACTATTTTCATGAATGTGACAATGGATGTATGTCCATAGCGGTACATGTGGTGTTGTGGGGGGAGGTCTTCTCCTCTGCTACTTTTGGTGGTGGAGTTTAATGTACAATGAGTAATAGATAACCAATTGTAATGTTGTAGGTGTCTCAGTGGTATTCAATGGTGTGCTGCTTAATTATCTGTTGCTAATTACGACATGTCCCTAGATCTTATTCACTTACTATTTCTATATCTCCTGCCAATGTTTCATTTTTATTATTGCAATAGTTATTAATGGACAGCATAGAGTATCTACATGTTTGTTAATGTGTTTTAATAGCTCTGTAGGGGTAATATGCTTAATAACACATAAACGGCTGCCATATTCAGCTAGAGGGTCATTGAGTGAACAGTAACATTATCGTTATGTTTGTGTTCTTCTTATTATAATAACACACATTTTAAAACTGTTTAAGAAACAGATTGTCATATAGTTAGGTATACATCTATGTAAATTGAAGGTACATGTAATGTTTTTAGGATGTTTCTGTGTAACAAATATGCATTATGACAATGTTATAACTATTGCCATTGATGGGTAGGCACTGCTTGTTCTGCACTGCATACTACCAATAATAGATTTCTGAGTTTTCTTTCGGAGAAAACGTAATTGAAGAAACAGTGTTAGGGGAATCACCAGGAAAAAAAAATTAATTTCTTATATTAACTGTTCTGGACTGGATGGGCATTTGTCTTGGAAAAAGATATATACATGGTGTCATTATTTCAACTTTGTGTGGCTTTTTGCAGATGAGAAGACTTGCTATATGCATGTAATACTGACTTAAGAACATACATCTAGCTAGAGAGACAGCTGTTTCTGTAAAGAGATATGTGTTCATATGATAGTTGTATGAATGATGTAGTATTAGAAATTGATGTTTTAAAGAAAACACTTTACCTTGAAATTTCATCTATTAATGTGATCATTTTGACTTCTTTGCTTTAATAGAGCCCAGGAAGCTGCTGCATGTAAAATGCAATACTCTGACTACTTGCAGTGGTGCAAATTCCACACATCATCGCTGCCTAATACTGGGTTGGGTGGTATTAAAACGAGTTCTTGAGTAGTGCAACTGTGTTCAATATTGGGTGACAGACATCACATTGCTACATTATTCAATGCTGCATGGCCTTGCGACACACAGTGTCACACTTTGAATGAGCACCTATACTGTCAAACTGTGTTTTTCATACTTTACTATATGATGCTGTGGTTCCTGTGCGAAATCACTTTTTGGTACAGTGTGAGGACATAACAGTGAGACTGTATGTGAGTAAAGGTGGTAATATGTCTATTTAAAACATTTGTTGCGAGATGAGCATTACATTCTATCATTACAATCAGGTATTAGATATTTCCCATACACTGTAGTAGGTTTGAAAATGTTGTGTATTTATGTACAAAATGTTTAACACTGTAATTTATTTTTCACCTGCTAATGTACTGCACAGTTGTTTTTTTCTCACAGCACTATAAAAAACATCTTTTTCTGCCCTGCTATATCTAACAGCCAGAGGGACAGGCTAATGCCTGTCATCCTCTGCAGGGTGCGAAGTCCTTTGTCGTCAGTAAGAAAGTTTGTTACTTTAGGACTGAGAGGATGATTGCTCTCTTAAACAATCAGTTGCCCCTTTTGAGAAAATCTGGTCTCCACTGGTAATAGCCTACACATAATATATTTATGTTGTTGATGTTCTTTTTTTTTTTTTTTTTTTGGCGGTATTTAGTAGCAGAGCCTTGTGGGGGATGGGGGAGGGAGGGGATGGGATGGATGGGTAGGGGAGGGGAGTCAGTGGAGGCTGGTTATGTTTGTATCTTTTACAGTGTTTATTGATCTATGTTTGATTTTACTGGTACTCTATTTGCTACTTCTTTCTTGTCTCCGCAAGAGGATGTATAAAACGTTTAATAAAAATTAATAGCAAAAAAAGAAAGTTTGTTACTATTACACTATCAATGTTAATGATAGCAAATCAATAATTGTTATTGATAATTGTTAATTTCATATCATACAATGGCAAAGACAAATCCTGGGCTCCCATTTGGTGACTATGGGACTGTAAGCGTCATGTTATCGCAGCACAACATCACAGCTCTAGTCCCAGCACCAGGGTGACCAGATAACTTTTTGGAAAAACAAGAAGTCACTACATGTAGCTGCTTGACAGTGTAATCCCACATTTCTCATTCACACTCTCAACCGCCTTTAACCTACTGTGAGTGCTTCTGACTCGGCTGCTAGTGACCGCTGGCCATGACAGTGCAAATTGTCCCTATGTTGCTCATTTTCCCAGCAGATATAGTGAAATAACTCCCTGTCCCCCACTGACACACAGTGTGTCCATTTTCCTAAAAAAAAAAAAAAGTCATTATAGACACCATTTAAATATATGTGTCCGCGAGTCCATCAGCACAGTAATTGTCTACAACTTGTCAGGCAAAACACCTAAAGAAATATTCACCAACATTATCCCTGAGTATAAACAGATGTTTTAACTAAAAAAAAATATGTCATTTTAGACATCATTTCAATTTCCACGTCAGCAGGAGCACGAGGCCTTTCAGATTGCCACAGTCCTGTGATTACCACTCACTTTGTCGAACTCCTGCACTGTTACCATGAACATTGTAAATTAAACAAATTATCGATAAAATGACAGTCACAGTCAAATAGGCAGTGCACAAAACTGTACTGCATTCCTGGAAATCAGTAAGTGCTCAAACAACCCGTAACTGCTATTACGGTTCCTCAACTGCCCTGCGGTTGATTTTAAAGCCATTCAAAAAAAAAAAAAAAAATACTAATTAAAAAAATATTACCCAGTTCCATATTGGGATGTTAGTGTGTGGACTGCTGTACTTTCCTGGGACGGGGTGGGTGCAGCAGGAGATAGCAGACACACAATAACATTACAGTGGGACTGTTTCTCTATTCATTGTGCCTGACCATTGAGAAATCAAATTGTAAAATACTTTTTAAGACTTTTTGTAAAAATGTTTTGTTTTATTAGTACCAACAAGCCATTGTATAATAGAATAATGTCCTTTGGGGTGTGTGTTGTGCTGGGATAATGTTACTTTTGGGGTGATTAGTTGCACTTGGCCTGTGGCCTCTTGTCTAATGACCCCAGGCGACGTTATCACACCACAACACTTACCCTGGAGTGCATTATTGCTTAAATGTCAGATAGTACATTGAAGAACCTTATTACTGCTGTGCCACATTGTTTTGAAGAATTTTACCGTGTGGCAGTGCAAAAGCACAGTGATGTAGACATTATGGGCATCCAACGGTACAGCAATGCATGCTCAGTGGAGATCAACAGCAAAACTGAGGCCATGTACACAAGCGTTCACATCCCTGATTGCAGCTGCACACAGCGTACCACACTTAGTAGTTGCATGGCCTTACCTACCGATGCCCCCACCAGACCACACCACGTGGTGGGCCACCTGAGCAATAGAGTTCAGCAAAACCAAGGAGTTGTACAGGTATAATATCTCTGATTATAACAAGGGTTTGAGAAATGCAGCTTTCTAATTGACTGTAAACATTGTAACAGCCTTATGTTTAGTTTTTATTAACATACATGTAGAGCCTAATCATATGATGAACATGGTTTAATGTTGTTTAAAAAACAGTTTTATTATGATAGCAATAAGCCACTCCCAGGTATTATGTTAATGGTCAGTTTATCACTGTCTAGCAACATGTGGCACTCGGCTACTCCTCATTCAACATTAAACCCCTACAGGGTGATTAACAGACCATTTAACATAACTGTTGGTCATGCCTTATTGCTTAATTGTCTTTATGAGTAGATACTCTCCCTCTTCTAGGCACTGCAGCAGCTTTGCAACACAGTGTCCCACCCAGTTACACCATACACTGTCTAGTTACTGGAGAATGGCTGTGAATATGAACTCATGAAGATGAACAGTGTAACTTGATCATTACAGTCATCGAAACCTTAGTGTGATTATAAGTGACAGAGTCAGTGATAGAGAATAACCCCTGCTGTCCTAGTACACTTACCCCATTGTGAGTTAAATCAATACTGAAAGACATTCTGTTAATATCTACACTATACCTACTTGATTCCTGTTGTACCACAATAAACATAGTTATCACTTTGATAGCATCAGTGACAGTAGTGAAACCCAAACACTGAGCATACAGCCTGAGTATGAAACAACTGTTAAAAAAATTACACTGTGTCCATAAGTGGCATAGATCACTCATTGCAACAATAGTAAATGTATCACTATTTGAATAAGGTAGTCATCACAGATGCAATGAGATTGTCTTCTCAGGTACAACATACTCAGTAAGTGCCTACAGGAAAATCTATCCTATATACATCTCCGATACAGGTACGTCATTGTTGGCTCAGTAGTGCTATGATATTTAGAAGTTGCTTGGCCTGATCCATGCAATTACACTGTTTCTTACAAAGAATACTTACTGCATCTTTAGTATTGAAACACACTGAAGGTTTATGTATGTACATCAGCAGTACACCTTCATCAGTAAGAATGCATCTGATACTGGCAGTACGAATTTCATAGCGTTGAACAGGCAATGCTTTTCCATACGTTTACATCAGCCTCTCTATCTTGAATAAACCGTTGCAGTAAATGTACTACTATGTAAATCACATATTAAATGTAACACTACTTTTATCTTGAGCATCCTAGTGTCTTGTACTTAATTTATGTACTTCTCTTAATTAATGTATACTCACTATTGTTAAAACCTTTCTACAACTGTCATCATGCACCTTCAGGATTTATATTGACTAACGGCACAGTACCAGTTGTGGTGTGGTGTGGGGCATCGGTAGGTGAGGCCATGCAACTACTAAGTGTGGTACGTTGTGTGCAGCTGCAATCAGGGATGTGTACATTTGGTGTACATGGCCTCAGTTTTGCTGTTGATCTCCACTGAGCATGCAGTACCTGGTCAGGTGGGTGGGGATGTCTCGTAGTACATTTAGACAATTGTTTGTTATTTCTGTCACCTGCTGCTGGATGTCTGTCATTGGTTGTGTTGACTTGGTCCTCCCCCATACTTGCATGTGTGTGTGTGTGTCTGTGTGTGTGTTGTGCTGGGGGTGAATTCGGAGTTAGGGTTTTCAACCCTAACAGCGAATTTCCTCACTTTTGTCGCTGTGGAACAACCCTAACTGATGCATTAAATGGAGTTTTTTGCCATGAATATATATATATATATATATATATATATATATATATATATATATATATATTACATCAAATAACTGCTCTGCAATAACATAAACAACTGTTTACCATGAAAAATTGTGGGGGGGGGGTAGTCTGAAAACTGTCCCACTCATTAATTGTTGTCTTAGTTATATAATTTTCTTTTTATCATATAGATGACATCTAAGGTCTTTTAAAAACTGGAGTCCTGGAACCTCAATGGGATTAATTCACCCATTAAAAGAAGTAAGATGTTGTATTGAAAAATGGGGCTTAGACATTCTGATGCTGCAGGAAACTCATTTAACAGAAAGACTGTCAATTTTTGGACTAAGTGGGTGTCTCAAACTTACCAGACACTAATAAAAGTATAGGTGTGGGGATTTTAATAACAATGGGCATTTACTTTACACACAGATCAAATGTACATACTGTAGTTCTCTAGGCTGAATTATCATAATTAGGGGTACTTTATATGGCTGAGAGGTTATATTAGGCTCTGTCTGCACTTCTTAATGAAATATGTACAGTTTCTTGCTGAAATTATGCATGGTTTATTAGAACTACAAATGGATTTGATAATCTTACATGGGGATTTAATCTTATTAGTTGTTTCTAATTTAGCTAAGTCATCTACTCCAAAAGAGGAAGCTAAACGATCCTCCAATTTATAAATATGTTTTACCATAAATAATAATTTGTTAGAAATATGGAGAATACAGCATGTAGATATCTTACAGTTTTCTTATTATTCCAAGCCATTTGCTCTGTCCTCAAGATTCAATTGTTTTATATCAGTAAAGGTTTAGTGGTTAATATAATAGACTCTCAGCGACTCTCTCTCCACCCATCTTAACTTTTTCCCCCTCCCCACTCCCACTCCCCTATCTGCCCCGTGCCTTTCTATTTCCCCTCTCTCACTCCTGGATTATCCTTCAACTTATCACCCTTCGGCCACCCCCACCATGCCCAATCGAGACCACTACCTAGATGGTGCTCTCTCACGTCATGGTACAAACATCTGCTCTCCCACTTGGTAATCATTAACTTTCTGCTCCTCACAGCGGGAGACATACACCTGAACCCAGACCCTGTGCATCCCCTTCCCTGAACTAATTCTACAGTCCCTTCCTCTGATGTGTCCACTACCACAAGCCACATTGGTGACTCTCTCCCCCGTGGCTTATGACTGCTTCATCTAAGTATTAGAAATCTAGCACTTAATCTTGACATACTCCAGGTGCTAGCCTCCCAACACACTCCCAACATCATCATCCTATCTGAAACTTGGCTAAATAATATGATGAACTCCTCGATCACCATCCCAGGCTACACTATTGCCTGTCAGGACCAGGCTAATAGAGGCGCTGGTGTTGCCATCTATGTAGACTCAGACATACACTTCTCTGTAGTCCTAGCCAAGGCTGAACCACAAGCCCATGAGCTGCTAATTTTACAGTTGGCCCTCCCCTTCTCACTCCTGATTTATATTGCAGGAGTCTACTGCTGGCCTGGCACACCATCTGCAACTGTCACTGACCTCATCACACATATTACCTCTCTTACTCCAGCATGTGAGCTATATATCATGGGTGACTTCAACCACAACTGGTTAACTCCGTCCCTCAACAAAGCCCGTTCTAATATATCTGCCTTAAACCTATCTTAGATCTTCAATGAGCCTACCTGCCTCAACTCCAAATCTATCAATTACTCAATTATCGACTGGGCAGTCACCACCCACCCCCACCGGATCCTCAAAGCAGGCTTACTACCTGAGTGACCACCACATCATCTATCTAGTCTGCAAAATCTAGTGACACAAACCCACCATAAGTTTCTAGTCCAGTGCTCATACAAATCTCTCAATATCATCCCCCTTCTTAGAAGACCTAGCTCTAGCAAATCGGGGCCCCTCCACTACAAACTGCTCCATTGATGATGCCCTCCTATACTTTCAAAATTCGTTCTTCAATGTCCGGAACAAGCACACCTCCCTGTGCTGCATCAGGGTCTGAGGAAACCACCTACCCTGGATTATACCAGAACTTATAGCTTGCCAAAATGCCATGGACAAGGCTTGGAAAGCTCACAAATCATCCCTCCTCCCATGAGATTACAACATCTACTAAATGCTATGCAATAAATGCACCAGAGCAACTCAGCTAGCTAAGGCCAACTACTTTAATGCCACCTCCACTCTAATATAAATAGACCATCCAAATTCTGGAAGGTCATTCACTCGCTCTTCTCCTCACCCACAGCTAATCCCACTCCTCTCTTAAATGCAAATAATACTCTTCTCACTGACCCACATGCAGTTGCCACCAAGTTCTACACCTATTTCTCCATATTTGCTTCTAATCGCCTCTCCTCTCTACCCACCCTTTCAACACCCAGACCCACCACCGAATCTATAAAACCCAATGGGCCTTACACCTTCTCCTTCATAAACTTCTCTCCAGTCAATGTCCTGAATGTCCTACTAGCCCTCAATCCATTGAAAGGCAAATCTCCTGATGGTCTGGACACAAAACTACTCTACCTATCTGCTCCAGTCATAGCAACCCTGCTTGCAGACCTCCTAAATCTATCCTTTGCAACTGTAGCCATCCCTAAGACCTGGAAGCATGCCACTGTTCTGCCCCTACCTAAAGGGGGTGACTCCACCTCTACTGCAAATTATCACCCCATCTCCCTCCTCCCCGGCTCTTGCTAAACTCCAAGAACACCTCATGCTCGCCCAACTAACCACTTTTCTCTCTGACTCCAAATTCTTCACTCCCTTCCAATCTGGATTCAGGAAGAACCATTCCACCACCACTTCCTGACAAGACTACCTGATGCCACCTCTCTGTGATGAATAAAGGTTAAATCACCTCAGCCATCTTTGTTGATCTAGTTGAAGCATTCAACACTGTCTCTCTTCCTCCTGCTAACGTGTTCTCTCTGCATCTGAACTCTGATTCGCCACCAACTGTTTCAGTGCATACCTCACAGGTAAAATGCAATCAGTCAGAATTGCAGATTCCATTTCTCCCTCCCATGAATACCGTGTACCCTAGGATCAGTACTCGCCCCATCCTTTTCTCTATTTTCTAAATGACCTGCCACTAATCTGTTCATCTTCATCCATCCACATGTATGCAGATGACACAGTCCTATTCACCACCGGCCATACCCTGAAGAGGTTGCTACTAACCTTAAGGCTGATTTCAACAAAGTTCAGCTCTGGTTTGGCTCCCATCTATTCTCCCTCAACACCAAAAAGATAGTCTCCATGACCTTTGGCACAAGGCAGAGACTGTCCAAGCTCACAGCCCTCCCCACCTTCCACACCCTAGATGGGACAGTCCTTGAGGATGATTCTACTTTAGGTATTTAGGGTATGGCTCAACCAACACCTATCCTCTCTGCACATGTAGATGCAATCTTGAAAAACTGCACCAAAACTTGGTGCCCTTTAAAGGAATCACAGTAGCCTCCTGCTAACTGTGAGACAAGAACTTGTGCAGAAGATGATCCTACCTACCTTTGACTACTGCAATGTAGTCTACAGTGCCACTCCCAAGTCTTCCTTTTCAAGACTGGACCCTTTTCAATGCTTTCTGCCACTTTGCACTTGATGCCCCCACACCATCATTGTGAGCTGTACCGCCACTAACATTTCCGCCCTTTGAAAATCACCACCAACTGCATTGCTCAACATCTATGCCAAAATTCTGGCTCAGATCACTCCCGTCCTACCTTGCCACCATGCTATTCTCACCTCCCACCCCTCTCATGCCCTTAGATCCTATGACTCCTGACAATTGGTAATCCCTTGGTGGCGGACTCCGAGGCCAAGCTGCCTTCTCACACCAACTCCTAAACTCTGGAACAATCTCCCATACCAAATTCACCACTCCTTCTCCACTCATTCCTTATCTAACCCACTCGTCAAACTACCTTACAGTTAATTGCACCTGTTCATGATACTCCTTCTCCTATCCCCCAGTGTCCCACTACCTCCATTGCCTGACCAGCAGCACCTAGCAACTGCTACAGAAGCTGAATTATATGTAAGCAATAAGACATGAGAGGATGTGCATTAGACATTTCTAACACACGTTCAGGGTCGTAATAAGGCACGAGGTCACAGGCCAAGTGCCTTTAGCCCCTGACCATGCATTAGAAATGTCTAATGCATACCCCTGGAGTGTCTTACTGCACTTATAAAATGGAAACTTGTATTTGTCATAACTGTGACAGTCAAAATTCAGAGGTTTAATACAAAATAGAGTTACATGTTTTGTGAATTTTTAGATAAAATAGTCCCTCCGCCTGTAATCCTGCATTTGCATAGCTGTAGTTTCTATCCTGTGCTGTAGTTCATTGCCCCCCACCCCAACACACACACACACATTTTATAAGCCAGCAACATTTGTTGACTGAGTGGTGCAAGTGAGTGGGTGGCTCAGCAGCAGGTGAGCAGATTGAGCCAGTCAATGACCAGAAGGGAGGAAAGGCACAAGCACGGCGTGAGCAGCGCATTTTTAAAAACAGTCACCAACCTGAATGAAGTGTATGCTTTTTAACCTATATCCAGATTCCTGTTACTTTTTTCCAATGCATGTGCTGTGGTCTGCTGTAGTAAACAAACACATAAACGAGCAGTCTTATGGAGTGGGGGATGCCACGAGGATGTCAGTCTGGATCGGGAGCGCTAGCAACATCAAACGTAGCTGTTTAGGAATACAAAAGCTTCTATTAAGTATTCTTTCTCCAAATACTTTGGTAGTTGAGGTGAGGCTGAGAAGATTGACTGTTCCTGAGTATACTGTGATGACTTGAGCATCAGGAAGGAGCAAGTGAATGGCTGTGTCTGGAGTGAGTGTAGGGCTGAGCAACACTATCGTGTAATGTGTATGAAGTGCAGATGTGGCCGTGAACTGAGACACAATAACATGGCAGTGCTGAGAAACAAAACTTTCTTTAAGATTAAACTGTTTACGTATCTTTAGGGCTTGTTATGGTAAATTGATCAGATTGCTTAGTCGGACTGATTATTTGCTTCTTGTGTGATAATTTCAGTGCAAGTCTGTGTCGCTAGGTGGAAAAAAAAGGTGGCAGTTTAAAAAGAAAGTTCTGTTTGGCACTATGATTTTTATTGTACTGCGTCCTGTCTCACAGTACTTGTTTTTACCTGTGCATTAGACAGACCTAATGCACAGGTAATAACCAATCAGTGTGCAGGATTTTCCCTGCCCATTTTATAAGTACCAACTATGCACTTATCACTCATTGTCATTACTGCACTTATTGATCCATGTCCTAAATGCCTCAGTGCTGTGTATCTATGTGTTCTTTGATTCATCATAACCCTATTATGTTAACCTCGATCTATGTTATAATTCCATACCAAATGTAACCACATGCTATGCTGCAATGTCATGTAAAATGTAATCCCTAATTCCTTGTAGCACTGCTTGTTGATGCCCTCCACTTGTTCCCCTCCCACCAGGTCGCACTGTGAGACAAGCATCTTTTTGCTCAGTGTGCCTTTTCTGGTGAAACATTTCAATACATACATAAATAAATAAAGTATGATGTAATTACAGTTACTTGTCATGCATTACTTATGATAAATATAATACCAAATATGGAAAGGGCAATACTGAAGAATGGTAACTCAGTTGAAAGGCTATGCCTGTAGTTCAATGGGGTGAGCAACTTGCCAAGCCCCTTCCTGAGCTATATAACAGTTCTTCCCAGCCTCCTTCTGAAGCATTTTTTCTTTGCCATCCTGAGGTTCTGTCAGTCTCACTTTCTCCTTGGGGCCTGCTGAGGACTTGCCCCTCCCCCATGCCAGTGTTGCTTGGACTTTGGGCTTCGCTTGATTTATGCTGGATTCTGTTCATGTATTTCTCCTGGTTTGGTTAGTATTTGTTTCGGCCCAACTGCTGTGTTCTTCTTTGTGTGCTTGTTTTCCCATTCTCCTGTGTTTGCATTTTTCCTTTTGCATTTCCTTTTTGGGGGTGGCTTCCTGGCTTTCCTAGCATCCTGTTGCCATTTTTTATATTGTGTTAATCCTGTACCTGTGCTCTCAGACTCCCATTTACTCATCAGATTTTGCAAACCCTCAGTCCCCTGCATTGTTATCTATATGCTTCTGATCAAGCTTCTCCTTCCCTGCCTGGATATCTGCAGTTTCTCTGCAATTGTTATGCATGCTTTGGTTCACACCACTGTTTCTTCACTGTCTCCATGCTTCCATCTTATGGTTTGCACCAGGTCCAGGCTCATACTGCTCAGCTAGTTGCCATTCCCTTTTGGCTATGTTTGTTGTACAACTCTGCTCTTTCTGTCAGTGCTAGTTACACTCAGCCAACTGCTACATTGCTATACTGAAACCTTTAGATATTACATAAAGTGCCGGGTCTCAGCTTACAGCTGCAGGCATTTTAGCAATATGTTTCTGAATTTAACTGTTTTTAAACTTTCAGTCATTAATTTGCTTCCCCTGTTCACATTACTCTGGCAGCTAGCTGTTCTATGGCACTGTCCTTATACAGGACCTTGCCAGTAAATGTGCCTCTTTTGCAGGTTCTTACCCTACCAACATTACAGTCACTGTTTGGTCTCATGGTGCTCAGTTTGTGGCTTCCTATTATTCCCATGGCAGGGGACTGGGTGTCATGGTGGGACATAGTAGCTCCAATTAGTAGGAGCATGCTTTTATGTATGTTATATGATTTTGCCCTGTTCCTTTGCATACATGACTTTTTAGCTATCCATGCATAAATACATTAACCTCACAGCCTACATGACTTTCATGATATTTATTGCATTCCATTATTTCATTGCAAATGCTCCTTACTGGAATAACCTACCTCCATCTTAATAGCATTTCAGGTATTCATGCCAATCATATCAAGTCACTATTCATGCTGAAATCATAGCAATCATCTGCTAAACCTCATCAGTTCAATTATTCTAACTCTCATTGATTCAATCACTGGCATCACAGCTTCTCACTGCCTAAACACCTACCTTCTATGTCATCATTAATTCAGCTACTGTAATGGAACTGGTTGGCTTGTTTTCAGCTGGTTGCTACTACCATCAAACCACCAAATGCTGGCTTGCACTGCAGCTTTCTACCTCACACACGCCCTGCTTTGATAGTTCTTGTTGTTGCTGAGTTGTCTCATAACCTTTCACAGGCTCCTCCTTGGTAGTTCTCATGTTGCAGAATTCACTCACAACCTTTAAAGGCTGGCCTCCTCATCAATATATACAACTGCTGGCTTCACCGGTTTCTCATCAATAATCTATGACCTAATCTATGGCCAATGGCTCACCCAGCCTCCTCCTATCTAGCACTTGAAGCTGATTCATACCCTTATTCATAAATTGAAGGCATGCCAACCATGTCCATTACATTTTCTTCTCAGGGCATACCTTGTGAAGCCAATGGTCATGCTCTACATCCAAGAAGTCCACAACCTGAGCATGTGAACCTTGGGGTGGGGTCATTCTCATCTGCCCATATAGTAGAAATGTCCTCACTCCAGGCAGAGTTTTAGCATGCAGTCAAATGGCACACCTCTTGATGCAGAATTTAGGACTTCAGTAGCTGAGGGTGGGGTCTCCACAGCCCAAGACCGCTCCTTTTGGCCAGAGATATGCCATGGTACTCAGAAAGGTATTCTCCCTATAACCACCTCTGGTTCACCTGGTTTGTTTTACTTGGTAGGCTGACTAAGTGCCTCAACAGTGGTCACTTTTCTCCTTCTGCCTTGGGGGTATGCTTTCACTTCAGAGTATCAGTTGTTGCAGAGGTCCCTCCAACTCTTCATGGCATTCCCATTAGAGGGATCATGAGAGTTTTCCACAAAAAAATTGGAATATTTCCTGTCCTTGATTGGGCTTCTAAATTGCAACAGCAGACCTGTCACTAAATAAATTCCCCCCAGCCTAGAGGGAAGGTGACTAGACCTTGATACCCAGAGGTTTCCTCCTCCTTAAAAGTTTTTTTTCTCTCCTCTATGCCAAAGGTCATAATATATAGTTAGTTGTTTATAGTATATTCCCTAATTTCTGTAGGCAAGTTTTCACTGTTGGAAAGAGATGGATGGTGGCCCTACTTGCTGTTCCCTCTCTCCTTCGGAAGCCCCTTGATGTCATCAGTGCAATCCATTGTATCAGTACTATCCTGACAACCTGTGCATCTCATTTGTGTTTTATCAAGCTGTCTCTTTGCTGTCAATCTGCTTCTCTACCTCGTAGTCAATGGTTACTGCTTAATGTTCTTTTGGGGGCTCAATCCTAAGGTACCTTTAGCCAAGGGAATTTTCCCATTGCACCTCTATTGGTGGAACTCTCTTTGAGGATTTCTTGCCTTTGGTACCCCTACAGGATGGTAATTCCTCATGGAATAGAGAGTCAAATGGCCAAACAGTTATCACAGTTGCACAAGCATAACACTACTCTGGTTGCATAGGCCCATTTAATAATGAGTTATTCAGAATTTAGGACTTTAGAGATTAAGCAGTCTTCTCAAGAACTGAAGCAGACAAAGACGTGTCTGTAGACCCTCCCCCAATTACCTGGACATCAACAAACACTCATGAACTGGGATGGTGAGGTGCACAAGAACCACCCATGGGGAAGAGTCAAAAAAGTTGCCCATGGAGTGGAGGTATCCAGCTAGGGGAGGAGACAGAAAGGTTTAAGAGGGCATGCAACTGAGGGGTCTCCCTATTTCTTCTCCTCCTGAGAGGTCAGATTGGCTGGAGTAAGTGACCACTATTCATTCTCACTTATTGAAAGTCTGAGAGTATCTCCCATTGGTCTGATCCCCAAGAAGGTGAAAGGAAAATACCATATAATAAACCACCTGTCATATCTGGAACAACTCAGTAAACAACCATACTGACCTTCATTTCACAGTGGTACAGTGTCACCTAGTGTCGGAATCTAAAGACAGCTAAGACCACTCAAGTAGGGTACAACATGTGCAAATAATGTGAATTTTATTTATAGAGACCAACAAGTGGTAGTGCAGAAGGCACAAATCTAGTATTTACACTATTTACACAAAGAGCTGAAGAAGGCTGGAGCATCACCTTGAGGATTGAGCTTTCAGCAAAATTACTTCCTCAATTCTTCCCAGGCTGAGGTTCCAACATAGTACCCACATTACATCACTTTGGGTTGAGGAACTTCTCTGATCTCACATCCTGCCTGAAGACAAACAGTGAACCTTTCTTGTTGACTTCAGGAGCTCAGCTGACTTAGCAGGGAATGAACAGGGCTTTTATATGCTGATGCTCCACCTAGCAGGTTCTATGCTCCTCTTCATTTACAGTTCACACTTCTAGTTTGAATTTAACAAGTTATCTGTCATTCTGACACATTACATGGCATTCACTGGAGTCTGAGACAGTTGTAATGACTTTTGTTATAAGCATACATTGTAAATACATACTGAAGCTTTGTAAGAGTAAACAAGATTTGTGACATCATAACTGCTAGCACCTCCCCACTACATCACAGCCTCACAGTCCATATTATTATAAATCACTGCAGAGCAGCAAATAATTTTCACACTATGCATAACCACATTGCTAACAAAAAAGCACTTCAAACAGCTGTAATCTGGTAGAGTCCTTTCAAAGAAACTGTTGGTTTAACACTGTTCTTTGGCTCAGATATAAACTGGGGTGTATGTAACTGCATTTCATCTGTTTGTTTACATCAGTTTAACTGTACAAGAATTCAATACATTGTGCTCAATATGTGTTTTAGCGCTAATACAAATCTAACAGAAGCAGGATATACCTAGGAAAATTAGAGACATAAAAATAATAAAGCAGGCTTGATTTTAATAGATATTTTTAGGAATATAATCTGCACCCTCTCAATGGGTGAATAGAGAGATAACTGTAGCTAATAAGGGCCAATGGCATGTTCTTTTGGATTTTATTATTTGGTCTGGCAGCATTGAGGTTTGGCATATCTTTAGTGAAATAGCAAAATCTGAGAGTGATCATTTTCCTGAGACTAGTAGGCTTAATGCCTGTGAGCAAAGATATCTCAGCAATTAGTGGTAATGTCACTGAAATAAGGACAAGAAAAAAAGTGGTATGGAATCACAAGCTAGAGATGCATATAAACCAAATTATTGAAAATGCTATTATAGTTGATTGGAAGCAATTTACCGAAATGAAGACAGAGTTTATATGCAAATACATCACAACAATATATAAAGAAATTACTGACAAACTTTATGCAGAACAAACTCTGTTTAGTAAAAAAGGGAAAGCAGTACTAACAGGCTGGTTTGATAGTGAATGCAAAAACACAAAACAAATTTATTTATTTATTTTATTTAGTTTTGTTGACCGGTAAGTGCACTAGACAAATCCTGCCTATTTTCAGGCACGACCCGGGAGGGAGATACAGATAAATGCCAACTGACCTTGAACCAGATTAAGCTGTTGGTGGTATTCTTAGTGAATGAGGAAAATTTGGCCAGACACTGGGGAAATTCCCTTACTCTGCTTCCTGTGAGCAGGGGGACCCATTTTCCTGTGGGATCAAGATGGCTGCCTCTGGACTTGCTATGGAGGATATGGAGGTGTTGGAGGCAGGAGGGTTGGTCTCCTTCCCTGTCTCTGGATTGCCAGAGACCTTATCAATTCTTCCTCAAGCTTCTTCTAATGGATCTAAGTTGCATGCATCTCCCAGTTCATTTCCTTCCTCAGAAACCTTAAAGGATCAAAGTAAGTAAACAATTGTTTCTTCCCAGTCTGTTCCTATACTGCAACAGCTAGCATCTGCTAAAGAGTCTCTACATAATACTGAATGTGAATGACCTACAGATGTGGATGCTTTGCTATTACTTGAAGAAACATGCTATCTTACAAAGAAACAGGAGCTTTTAGCACTTAAGAACTCAGCTTTGCAGCTGCCTACTGTTTCTGACTCACTATTGCAGACTGCTGTGTCAGACGCCCGAAAGACAGCCTTGACATTTCCACATTCCAATGCAGTCTGTTCGATAATTTCTTCTGCTCCTGCTGCTGAAACTTCTCCTGAAAACCTTGCTGTTTCTCCTGATCTTCTTCCGCGAACCTCTGCATCTGACTTGCCCCCTGCAGAAGTTGTTCCTCAGGGAAACTGGTCAGTTGACTCTGCTCTTGTTGAGACAGGGTGGAGAGGGATCCAGTTGTCGGTACCTGGCGCTCCAGTCCTTCCCCTGTTCGGATCACCCCTTCAGATGGCCCAGGTGTTTCTCCTGTGCAAGACCAGTTGGATTTCACGCTTATGCCTGCTTTGCGCTTCACACAGTATCCATTCTCAATTTACCAATTTCCACTTCTCCTGCATCTCCATTTTCAGACTCTGACCCTCTTCACTGAAGTTTACCACCCAGGGCCCTGGTCTACCACCTCAACGGACTGAATGATCGACTTCTCTTGCTTCTACATCTACTAAAACATATGCATCTTGTTTTTCTGTTCCCACCCAACAGGCTGAGAGACACAATGCTGTCAGATTACAGTATTTGGGGGGTTTACCTGAAATGCCTGATAGGGTTTTTGTTGGGCGCACTTTGCTTAAAGACTCCATGAAATTTTCTGCTTATGATATCCACGCATTAATACATGTTTCGAATGAGTCCCATTTTGATGTAAGTTTTAAAACCTTAAAAGGTTTAGAGAAATTTTGGTCCCAATTTCATCTGTTGAAAAATACCCCTTTATGGTCACCTTTCAGTGCAATTCCTTTAATGAAACCTGCACAAAAGACTGTCACTATTCTGTTTAGAAATGAAGGTGTTAGTTTGAACGATATTACAGTTTGGCTGAAACAAAGATGTACAGTGCTCTCTGACCCTGAAGCTATTTTTGATTAGGAAAATTTGTGGATGGGAGGGTGGAAGGTTAGGTTATGCTCCGACTACTGATACTGGTATTCAACACCTACCCAATAGTTTTCTGTTAGGCAGGAAGGGAGTTTTGTTCTATTCTGGACAACCTAAAGCCTGTTATAAGTGTGGTTCCACTTCTCATCTCAACAGTATTTGTGACACTATTAAATGTACTGTTTGTGGTGGTCTTGGTCATGCAGAAGAAGAAGAATCAGAATTGATATAGTGTTTTTCATACACAGTATCCCAAAGCACTTTACAAGCAATGCTAGACTGGTAGTGAAGTGACTAGATGTGTGGTGCGGTCATATCGCACATCATCACCCACACACAGCCTGGATAATTGCATGAACCAGTATATGGGAAGGGGAATGCTGGTCAGGATGCCGGGAATATTCCCTGCTCTTTACAAAGAGTACTCTGGATTCTTTTACTTCCACCTGGACACCCACCAGGACAACACCAGGATTGGCAGAAGGGACCTCGGTTTAACGTCTCAGCCGAAGGACAGCACACCCCAGCAGTACAGCACCCCCAATACTGCACTCGGATGCCAGCGATTTTTAGGTGCAAGTCTATCCCGGTGTGGACAAGAACCCATAACCTTCTGGTCCAGAGGCAGATGTGCTACCAACTGAGCCATGCTGACATGCTGATGCAGGCTCACAGTGTACTGAAGAACCTCTCTGTGTTTTATGTGAAGACCTGGGACATACTTTTCAGCAATGTTCCTGGGCTGCCCATAATCCTCCTACTTTAGCTGATGGAGAGGAGCAATGGCTTATTATTACAGTGGCCCAATGCTCTAACATTAAGGGTCCCTCTTCCTTTACTTCTACAGTTGCCCCTCCTCCCTCCTACTACTTTAGCTGAATCACATAGTGTTGTTTCCACTGCCACTGCAGTAACTGCAGGGGAGGATTTGACTGAGCCTGTCCCAGAACCTGTTACATTTTCTCTACCTACCCATCCTCCTTCTTCCCCAGTTCTCCCTAGCTGTTCTACTTCAGGTGGTTCTTCGATGGGACCCTCCCAGCTCCATTAGAAACAATGGAACTTTCCCCTTCTGACCCTTTTACTACACCTTCTAGAATTACAACTGGTTCAAGAAAGTTTGGTTCACCTTCCTCTAAGGCTCAGAGGGTAGAGACTCTCCCTTTGATGAATAAATATGAATTGCTGCAACATACTTCTGAAAACACAGATTCTGACTCGTCTTCTGTCCAGTCCTCTCACCCTGAACTTACTACAGATACTGAAGTCCCTATCAACAATGTGGGGTCCCAAAAAAGGAAAGCCAAGGCCAAGACAAAACATAAAGAATGTACCCCAAGGAAGGGTAGACAGAGGTGATAGCAGTGCATATGTCTACTTCTTTTGCAATACATACTGTTAATGTTAACAGTATAAAAAAACAACATAAGAGGGATTCAGTTTTTTCATTTTTGTCTTGCCTTACTGCTGGTCTCATACTTCTACAAGATGTTAGATTCCACTCTTTGCCTGAAATTTCTTGGGCCCAAAAATCCTGGCATTCAGGCCCCTCATATTGATCATTTGGACAGGAGACATGTTCTGGGGTGGGTATTTTGCTTCATCTTCCTTAATGTCTCTATTATTAAGATTCTTGATTTATGCCCTGGCAGAGTATTATTGATAGACTTTAGGTTCCTTTCTATCCCTTTTCGGATTATCAATATTTATGCCCCACAAACCAAGTGTCTTAGGACTGAACTCTTGAAAGTGGTTTGACCCTATCTTTGCACCTCTATGCACGTCTTTTTTGGTGGTGATTTCAACTGTGGTTTGTCCACTAAGGACAGGTCCTCGGTCTCAAAAACCACAAAATTATTTTGTGATACCCTTTTCTCAAAAATCTTTTATTTTCTGCAAAACTGAAGGATGCTTATCTTTCTCTCACCCAGACACATATCCCTACCTTTCATAAAGGCTCTTTAGCTACCTGGATAGATTTTTTTTTGTGTCCTCCTTTTTACAAACTTCCGCTGCTGAAGTACAGGTGGCTGAATTTTCAGATCATGATTTGCTTACCATTTTCCTTGGTCCTAAGAATGTTGCTACTTTTGGTCCTGGCACTTGGAAATTTAATGTTTCCTTATTGGAGAATTCTCTGTTGTTAACACTTCTTAAATCTTTTTTTCAAAACAGAAAATCAGTGTTTTTTCTTTACGATGATCCTTGTTGATAGTGGTTAGATACAAAGAAGGATTTGACGAAATTACTGAAATCCTTTAGCAAAACCCATCATGAAGATTGTTATTTCACATACTATAGGACAAGACATCAGCTGCAAAAACTCCTTACCCTTTCGTATGCCACTGGCCAGGATTTTTCTTCACAAATTAGTACCCTGAAAAAATCTTTAATGGAATATCACTCCAAAAAATATGCTTCAATGCAACAACATCAATGTTTTAGTGTAAAAGGTGCCTATGATGTGATCTGCCCATTTGTACATTTTTCTAAACAGATTACGGGGAGAACCATTGATACTATTGTGAATGAAGCTGGTCATACAATTACTGATTCTAGGCTTATCCAAAATTATGTGGCTGAGTATACTCAAAACTTATTCAGTCTATTCCCTATATGTCTACATGATATAGTGACCTTTCTTAGTCCAATTTCTGTTCCTGATGTGCAACAATCAGTATCTGATATGCTTGCTTGTGATATTCAGGCGGGAAGTAGTTGAGGTCATCACAACTCTGTGATCTGGGTATCTCCAGGCTTGATGGCCTTCCAAATGAACTTTATAAATTGATTAATATTGAGTTGAGTGTGGAATTGGCTGCAGTTTATAACTTCCTTTAAAAGCTGATACTTTGCCATTAGAATTTAATATGGGTAGTACCTTCTATATCTATAAGAAAGGAGACAGAAAATTACTGACTAATTGGAGGCCTCTTAGCCTACTGAATATGGACTTTAAAATTTTAACTAAAATTATTGCTGTCCATCTATCAAAGCTGGCCCCTCTTGTTATTTCAAAAGCTCAATCTAATAATGTTCCAGGCAGAAGTATACATAATCATGTCCTTTTATTACAGGAATTGGTGGAACATGGCAATTCAAATAGGTTAACAGGCCTCCTGTATTCATTGGATCAAAGACAGGCATTTGATTCGGTGAGTCATGACTTTTTATGGCAGGTTTTGAGACATTATAGGGTTCCTGTGACTATTTTCTCCTGGTTACGCTTATTATATTCTACAGCCACCTCTATCCCTCTTGTTAATAGCTGGAAGGGTCCTTTGATACCTTTAAAGAGAGGTGTTAGACAAAGGTGCCCACTCAGTCCCCTTTTGTATATCTTTTTTTTTGGATCCCTTACTTCGCACCATTAATACAGCACACAATGTTAGGCCCATTAGTTCCTTACCACTTTCTGCTTTAGCCTATGCTGATGACATGAGTTTAACAGTAGCTGATGTTCCTTCGGCAGATGCATCTCTCCATCTCTGTAAGTCCTTTGGTCTTGTTTCAAGAGCATCCCTGAACTTGGAGAAATGTGTTGGTCGACGGCTTGGATCTCAGCAGTCGAATGATGTAATAGTTTCCAGTATTGCACTTTTTAACACCCCATTAAGATTTTGGACATTCTGTTTGGCTCAGGTCCTTTAAACATTCTCAACTGGACTCCCAAACTGGACCTAGTGCAGGCCAAAGTTTCTCTTTGGAACACCTGGAAAGTCAGTACAAAAAGGAGGGTTTACTTGATAAAGTCTCACTTGCTCCCGATTTTTTTGTTTTTGGCTTATGTTTTTTCCCCTCCCTGTGTTTTGGAAACCAAACTTCTGAGTATATTTTTTCAGGTCATATGGGGCAGCCACCTGAATCCAATTAAGCATTCCATTACCTGCTTACCTTTCAAGGAAGGTGGTCTTAATATGATACACCCATTATTTTTTTATAATAGTTTATTTTTTATGACTAATCTTAAACCACTTTTAGTTAATTATGTGGGATGGGAATTTTATTTTTTTCAATCCTGTCAACCCTGGTTTCATCTTTGGGACCTTAACACTCTGAGACAGGTTAAACAAGTATCTTCTACCCCTTCTTATCTTTGCAATACCTGTTGCCATTTAAATCAATGGAAGATTACTCGCCATATGATTATGACTCAAAATAGGAAAGTCATTTATAATTTTTTGATAGATACCACTTGTGTAGACCTTGTAATTTTTCCCAAATGTCCCCCTACTTCTTTACCTGCTTTATACACACTGTTAAGGAATCCTCACATCCCCCAGAAGATCAGCAGGGGTGGGATATTCAAAAGGGTTGCGCCATGCGCAATAGGGTTGCGCATGCGTAAGTCCAAAATTGCGCCATTCTGCGATATTCAGCAGGAGGCAGTTGAGCCACTGAAAACAGGCTGAGCAACAGCACAATGCAAATGAAGGCATGTGCAACCGAAGGGGGCGGATCCATGCATAATAAGAGGCGTGCGATATTCAAAGACTTGCGAATGCGCAAGAGCCAGAACAGCCGAAGGCGCCACAGTGAAATGAGCCAAAAATAAAAGGATCAAGGAAGAGGCGCAAGAACGCTCACAGGGATGCCAAGCAAGACAGACAGAGAGAGACAGACAGCGATAGGCCAGAACAGGCAGGCAAGGGAAGTAGTGAGGGCCATAGGCTGCAGAGGCCAGCAGGGGTACCTGGTGCAGTGGAGGCAGCAGTCAGGACAGCGGGGTAACAGAGCAACATCAGCCAGGGGAACAGAAGCCAGGAGATGGATAGTGGCAGCTTCCACATGGAAGCTGTAATGAGGGGGGTGAGAATGCAAGCTGCAGGAGGACGTGGCCGTGGAAGGGCTCTGGCGGCAGTACGCCCCAACAGGCAGTACCATGTCTGCATCAGCTTTGAGCCGCACAGATGTAGAGATCGGGCCGGTACCACCTGAACAGGGCAATACTGAGGCGGCTCTGTGAGCTGTGCAGTGATGTGATGCAGGCACCCTCACGACGGAGTCACGCTCTGTCAGTGGAGACCAAGGTGACAGCCTGCATGTGCCTGCTCACCAAGGGCACCTTCCAGAGGCCGACAGAGGACACCACAGGCATCACACAGTTGGCCACATTACGCATCCTCACCCAATTCCTCAGTGCACTGCTGCCACATGCTGCGGAGCACATCCATTTCCCCAGCACTGCGGCAGAGCGTACAGCAAACATGCAGGGGTTCCACAGGGTAGCACGTATGCCTGGCATGCTAGGGGCCATAGACTGCACCCATGTGGCCATTCGCATGCCACCTGGCCCCAATGGGGCCACCTATAGGAACAGAAAGGGCTTTTCCAGTGTCAACTGCCAGGTGGTGTGTGATGCCACCGGGTGCATAATCAATGTCTGTGCCACACACCCTGGTGGAGCACATGATGCCTTCATATGGTATCAGTCCGCACTGTGCCATCGATTCAAGAGTGGGGACATCCCCATAGGACATCTAGTGGGTGAGTACGCATGTAGGAATTGCAAACTCGGGGCAAGGGTGGGAATGCCACAGGTGGCATGGTAGTGGCACACAGGGATATGGGCAATATGGACCTGAACATGATACTTATCTCCACTATCTCCACACAGGTGACAGCGGATACCCACTCCGCCCCTGGCTGCTCACACCGTGCTGGGCCCCATGACCCTCATCGCAGCAACGCTATAATGAGGCACATGCGCCACATGCAACATCATCAAGTGGGTGTTTGGGATGCTCAAGGCACGCTTCGATGCCTAGACACCTCGGTGGTGCTCTACAGTACAACCCCTCAAGGCCTGTGGGATATTCCTGGCCTGTTATATCCTGCACAACATGGCCAAAGACTGTGGGAAAGCCATACAGGTCGAGGAGGGGACAGCGATGGGGACACCAGTGGCACGGTGATGATGGTGATGACAGCCCCCTAGGACGGGCGGGACCCCGACTGATCCGGCAGGCCCAGCTGCACGGACACCATCACAGAGGAGCATTATGCATGACACAGGTAAGTCAAGGAGGCCATGTGCAACCAACACTGTCCAGGTGCAACCCACAGGCACACAGGGTAACACACCAGGGGTGCATGACGGCAAGGGGAGTGGAAGGGTCCAGGCACACAAACACACCATCTGGGAGGGGTGAACAGTCATATGGACACACACCAGGCACAAAGCATACATGGGCAGGTGCACAGCAGAGCAGAACAGACATGGCAAACACACAGATCCACAGACCACCCCCACCACCTGTACTGTCCAAGTAAGTGTGTCAGATGCTGGGCACCCTTGCACCTTGGTGTACAGTACAATGCAGGCATCATCATGCACATTCACCTGTGGACAGCAGTTGGGAGGGTGTGCAGGTAGTCCGTGTGTCAGCATATTGGGCAGGGCACCCACCAGTGCACTGCCCACCAAGACACACATTGTACACAGGGCAGCACCAGACAGGGCCGCACTGGGAGACAGATCAATCATGTTGCACTGTTCCACGGCCACCGTGGATGCATGGGTGGCCCTGCCTTGACCCAACTGCACTGGCAGGCTGAGCAGGGCCACATGGGTGGCACCGATGGACCACCAGGGATCCCACCGCATGATCATGACCTTGTCCACACGGGTCTGCAGCATACTAAAATACCTGCACCAGGGTGCTCAGGATGCCCACAGCAGAACCTGGCGTTGACAGGCTGGGTGTCTCATGACACCGGGAATGGGGAATGGAGACTGTGTGGGGTGTGTGGTACAGGGCACCTGCTTGTGTACCCAATGCAGCCACGACAGCGACGAATGCCTGGGTCTGCCTGTCAATGGCGGCGGTCACATCCATCTGCATTTGGACCATCTCTGCAAGGATCAGAGCACAGTCCCTGCTGTGCCACTCCACAGCCATGCACAGTGCCTCCACGGATGTTGCAACCCACCTTTGCTGCTGTACTGATTCCCGCAGCAGGCAGGTGTGCTCTTCAAATGGGTACTCTGCCACAACGGCATCCTGTCCCTCAGGGTATGGAAGGTCCTGATGCACAACACCCCTTGATTGTGGGTGCTGTTCACCAGGACCAGGAATAGGCATATCAAAGGGCGGTGTGCATGTGCCACTGCTGGACACTGTACCCCCAGACCTGGTGGGTGACTGCTGCTGCTGTCCCTCCAACCGCTGTGCCCCAGGGACCACTCGTTCCACTGCTGTGGCCGCAACAGTGCCAGACACCTGCACAGCCACCGGTGCTGACAGGCACAGCCTGGGACTGTGCCGACATGCTGGCACACATGTTGGAACCAGCTAGGCCCAGGGGCACGTGCTGGCCTGCTGTGTGTCCATCATAGGACACACACGTGTCACTGCCCACTGCAGTCCTTGCATCATCAATGATGCAGGCAGTGCTACAGCCACAGTCACAGCGTGCAGGCATGCTTGCATGCCAGACTGCTGAGACACAGGTTGTGCACCCCACACCTGACTCACCGACAACAGAGGTGCCAGCCAGGCGTGCAGCTGGTGCAGTGCATGCCGCTGGCGACAGAGGTGGAGGACCTCCTCCAACCCGGCAGGTCTTCCTCACTGCCTGGTCCCACCACCACCGTCCCCTGAAGATGAACAGGATCTGTAACAGAAAGTGAGGGCATTAGTGCATGTGATCAACCTTCCCCAACACCACCACCATGTCATACTGTGCAGTGATGGGCTTCACCTGTATGGAATCCACCTCCTGGTACGCCCTCAATAGCACTCCACTGCATTGATGCAGCCAGTCGGTCCTCAGCCGAGTCAGCTCCCCACCGCTGGCTGGCCCCTACCTGCCAGCACGTGCCACCCTGAGGGCTGCCACCTTCTCCTTCACGCTCCTGTGGTCTGTCCCCATCTTCTTTTGCATTCCTGCACAGAGGCTGGTGGCTTCCGTGCAGGTTCACTGCCCGAGCTACCCCTCCCATGCAGCCACACGGGCCTGAGGGGTGCCCGCTGTCCACTCATTAGTACCTCCTCTTCCAGGTAGGCCTGGAAGAGGGCCTCTGTCTCCACCATGGTGAAGTTGGGCCTCCTCCTTCGCCCACCATCCTCACCCTCACCTTGGCTCTGCTCGGTCATGTCGGTCTATATGGGTGGAAGTGGACACCTGTCACTGTGCAGCCTACAGCGTTTTCCCATGACCATTGTCCAGAACATCACACAGCATGCAACTCACCTCTCACCTGCAGTAACCGAATCTGGCCAGAGCAGCCCAATGTCGCCTAATTATAGCGCAATGCATGCAAATTAGGTGTGGCGCAACTTTAATGACATGCTAATCGCGCCACTGCGCCTTTGAATGGCTGATCAGATGATTTGCATGTGTCGGCTGAATATCGCGACGTTGCGCTTTGCGCAATAGGGTTGAGCCGACTGAGCCAATGGCGCATTTCTGTGACTGTGTAGTACACTGCACTGCGCATGCCCAGGTAGCTTACGCAGGCATCTGCTGCGCTGATGGCGTGCTGTGCATGATCAGCAATACAGGACACGGCCACCATTGTGTCAGTGGCGCTACAGCGCTGGGCACCATATGGCGCTGTGGCACAACTGCACAATAGTTCACGAAAGTGACCGCTTCGCAGGATGCGAGACATCTGATGGTGCTGTGCGTGGCCTTGCGTCACAGACCCTGACCTTGTGTCTGACCTATGCCCCTGGCTGTTCGGCTGCCATGTGTACAGCTGTGTTGCGCTGTTTTGTGACAGTGCTATGTGAACCGACTGCCTATCGAACAGCGCGATTGGAACTATGGTGGTCTATTGTGCAACATTTCCATGTGGGGTTGCTGCACTGCGGGGCGCCATTTTGCCTGCTCTACTACCACAGTAATGGCACGCAGGAGGGCTCCACAATGGAGTCAGTTGGAGGCGGCCAACCTGGTGGCTGTGGTTGAGCCTCACTGTGGGGCACTGTTTGGGGATCAGCCCCTCACCATGGCCCGCACCCATGTGTGGCAGCAGGTGGCCACTGAACTGGAGGGGGTCACAGGGCAGTGCCAGTCTGCTGAACAGTGCAGGCACAGGTATAGTGACCTCTGCAGGAGGGAGCTGGATGTGCTGCAATGCCTCAGGTCACATGCCAGGAGGGGCATTGTGCCTAGGCCAGGTGGGTGTACCATCTATGCACCTGTATTCTCCGTAGGGGTGTGACTGTGTATTGGTGGCAGTGCATGGGGGATGGCTCTGCCATGGTTGGCTGTGTCAGTGTATGCAGGTGTGAGATGCATGGGTCTGGCTGTGTGGGCAGGCACACTCACTGGGGCAGGGGGCAGTCTGCTTTGGGGTCACACTAATGTTTTTCTCAACCATTGTCACCCACAGGCCTGGCGGAGAGGATGCAGGCCCAGGCTGAGGAGGGCCATGGCGGAGCTCAGGTGGCAGCCGAAGGAGGCATGATGGGTGGGCCACAGTGGCAGCAGCAGGAGCAGCAGCAGCCACAGCTGCTTGATGAGTGTGAGTGTCATTGCATCATGGATGCTATTGCATGCTGGAGGGGGTGGGCATGAACACCAGCCATGGACAACACAACCATGCATGACACAGGTGACAGTCATCACTGTCCAGTGTCACTGCACGTCTGTGTGTGCGTCACTGGTGGTCCATGCATGCACTGGGCACATGGCTGTGGAACTGGCATCCCACCACATTGCCAGCGTCACTTGACAGCCTTGTTTGTGCTGTGATGGACATGGGCAGTGTGTGTGTGCAGTGGTGCACATAGCTGGTGCTGCCTGGTTGGGCATGTCATGTGCATGGTCACTGTGGGTGGGTGTATACCATCACAGGTGCAGGGCACTAGGCTATATGCCTTGCAGGGTGGGTGGTGTTCAGGGTTGTGGACAGTCACAGCCATTGACTGTGTTCCCTTTTCCTAGGTCTCAGCATCCTACGGTGGATGGACCGTGCCCTCCAGCGGCTGACGCAGGTGTCAGTCACTACACATGACCTCCTGACAGACATGCAGCGCCATGGGGTCAGGCGATGCTGGAGGATCTGGGAGGATCAACAGGCAGCAGGGGACCAGCCTGCCAGGCACTGAATGTGCTTCCCCTTCCCACTTCACCCAGCCCTCCCACCCTGCCTTCCCTCTCCCAGTTGTTCACCCCTACCCCTTACCTACCCCTACCTTGTACCCCTACCCCACCCTTGTCTTGTACATATGTATATAGATGTTGTTGGTGTTGTACATATCTTTTTCGAATATATATATTTTGTTATGAATTCTGTGGTGGTCTCTGATTTGCAGCTGGCTATGGTTGCTCAGTTGCAGTGGTGTGCATGGCATCTGGGGTGGTATGGTCCTGGGTATGTGTGTGTGTGCATGGGGAGGTGTCTCCAGTGTGGGAGTGCCTTTCAGTCGGTCTTGCCATCTGCTGCCACCCACTGCTGGGTGCCCAGGGTGGGTGTGGCTTGTATGGTTCTGTGCTACACGAGGTTGCAGTGTGCTGGGGTTGCATGGTGTTTACTGCAGTGACAGTCACTGCACATGGGTGGTGTCTTGGGGTCACAGTGCAGGGTGTGCTGTACAGAAGTGGGGGCTGATGTGCACTGTGGTTGTCGATCCCCTGTGTGTGACAGTCTCAGCCTGCCAGTGGGTGTGCTGGGGCGACATGGCCCTGCTGTGCTTTGTTGGCTTGTCCCCATGGGCCAGTGGATCATCCATCCGTCCCCCAGTGATGCTGTGCTTGGGGTGTGCAGGTGTTTGTTAGTTCTGCAGTGTGTTCCTGTGCCCATGTGTGGCATGGCTGGTGGTGGGCCCCAGCCTGCCTCCCTGGTTGTGCAGTTCCATTGCTCTGCTGGGGGGGGCTCTGCTTGCGCTATGGCACCTCTGAACTGCTCAGCTGGGCTAGCCTTGTTGCGCTATGGTGCATCATTTCTGCTCAGCTTTCCCTTCCTGGTTGCGCTATGGTGCAGTTTGTGCAATGTTCAGACGTTGGCTGCTTGCGCAATTTGTCTTGCTCCATGTTTGAATATCGCTTCTATTGCGCATATGCGCAATTGACTTGTGCTTGCTCCTGCTGTTGCGCACTTTTTGGGCGCAGTTTGAATATCCGGCCCTTGGGATCTACATTGGCTTAGTTGTCATGAATGGATCAATATTAAGGCAAATCATAAACATAAACAGCTGAATGAAAGCTTGTGTTCCAGACCTATATGTGTAAATCAGGATGAAACAATACAACACCTGTTTTTTCTTTGCTCCTATATCACTGTTTTTTTATTATTTTTAGCGAACAGATGGAAGGAACCTTTATTTACTTCTGTTACTTATGAGATGCTATTGTATGGTAGGTTTCCAGCAACCTGGAAAAAGTGGAATATCGACACTCTAAACTTATTGTTTACCATCATTAAATGGCATTTATGGACTGCTCCCGTGTTTTCACCTTGCAGCAAAAAGATATGTCCCACCTACTGGTGGTCCAAATTATTGAACAGGATTTACAAGATGTTTATTTTTCTGAATCAAGAAGTTTGTCATCTGGATCATTGTTTGCTTTATGGAAATGCTTACCATGGGTGGCTGATTCTGATTTTCCTGTTACATGAGTCTTTTGTATTTATTTTTGTCAATGTGATTTTGGTTTGTAGTTTCTTTGTCAATAAAAATTTCCCCTACTCTTTTCGATAAGTGCCATGGGATCTTTAACATCCCCTGAACCACCACCAATCCAGGCAGATGGGACCTCGGTTTAACGTCTCATCCAAAAGACGGCACCTCAGAAGTGCAGCACCCCTCTCATACTGCACTACAGTGTCAGTACTGGGATATTAACCCAAGTGCCAGATGTGGGAACTGAACTCACAGCCCTCTGATCTCCTGGCCTCAGAGGTGAGGTGCTACCTGCTGAGCCACTGACACTGACAAATAGGATGATCAGGAAAGCAAGAGTTGCTGAGGACAGGGCTATATTTAAACAAATAAACATAGAAAGAACAAATATATAATACATTTGTAAAGAAAAAAAATCCTTCTACCTTGGACTCTGGGAGAAGATGCAAATAGCAGTGGGGGAGAATGATACAAAATAATTCTGGACTCTCATTGCCAAAGTCACCAATAACTATAAGGGATAACCTGGATAGATTTATAACACCCAATAGCTGGATTCAACATTATACTAATCTGTATTATAAAGAGGACTGCTTTTCTAATAATCCTATATTGAATATTTAACAGCTGAACAAAATTACTTATTTAACTTCCATCAAAGATATTTATCTAGCCATAAAATCCAAGAAATTAAAAGCTGCTGGGCCTGATGGGATACCAGCTGAAGTTTACAATATAAACACAGCTTTTTGGTGCAAGTCTTTAATGTTACTGTACAATAAATGTGTATTGGAAGACTTTACACCTCATTCATGGTTAGGATCTGTTATTGTACCGATTCACAAAAAAGGGGATCGATTGGACCCCAAGATGTACAGACCAATTAGTTTAATTGACATAAGTCTAAAAATATTCTCCAAAATAGTCCTGGAAAACTTAAACAAATTCAGGCAACAGGAGGATTGAGTGAACTGCAAGCAAGTTTCAGAGGATATTCTACAACTATAACTGTTTTGTCCTAGCCTACCTTGTTGAGGAATATGTACAACAAAGAAATCAGAAACTGTTTGCTATGTTTGTGGACTATTCAGCTGCATTTGATTCAGTAAACAGAGGTACTTTATGGACCCTGCTTTTGCAAAGAGGCACTGATCCAGCCTTGGTCAAAGTTATTGCCAATCTTTACTCACAAACATGGGCAAAAGTTAAAATAAGCATTTCTGGATGCCTGACAGAATCCTTTCCTGTTAATATGGGAGTTTGACAGAGCTGTGTTCTAGCCCCTACCCTTTTCTGCTTGTACATAGATGATTTACCTAGAGGGATTGAACTTCTAGAATTAAATTCCTCAAAAGGTAAGCACCCACAAATATCCAGCCTTGGCATATGCAGATAATCTGATTTTATTGTTCCTCATGAACAGAGGGCTGCAAAAAGAAATTGATCTCTTAGATAAAATTTCTAAAGAGCTCAGCTTATCAGCAAATTCTGACAAAACCCACATTATGATCTTTGTGCACCCAAGGAGAAAGGAACTTGGTTATTACACAAGCAAAAGTTAACACTGACTGCAAGTTATAGCTATCTCAGAGTAACATTTGCAGTGAATTGGTAATGGACACTGCTTGCAAATACTACAGTAGCAAAGGCTAGAAGAACTTTGGTTGGCCTTTAAAAATTCATTAATGCATATAGGGGAGTTCATGCTGAAACCATTTATCAAGGTTTTACAAGCAAATAACATACAGAACAGACGTTTGGGATATCAAAAAAATAAATATGCTCATGGTACCTGTGTTCAAATTATTAAGAGGGTGTCTGGTTTGGGTCAGTCCACCAGCCTTCTATATCAGATCAGAACTGGGAATAGACAGCATTAATGCTGTCATGGACTGCTGTACATTTAACTACTGGCTTAAACTGGCCAGCATGAAGAAAGATAGGCTTCCTGGCCTCTGTTTGGAGGAAAAGAAGCATTGGTCCAATCTGGACTATAAAGAATCAACTGGTACAGCACCTTTGTGATTAATTTAGAGAAATGCAGGTTAGCCAGTCTGAATAACTATTATGAGAACAACATTACCCTCAGCCTAAAATCTAAGGCATACTGTATATTAAAATGAAAATATGTAATTATTGGGCAAATGAAGATTTAATAAACATCTCAATGACAAGATATTCTTGATGGTTCACAGCAAATAACTTAGAATTTTTTATAAATTCTATTTAGATGCCTTGACTGACCCAAAGCTTAGGAAGACATTCATTAGATATAAGTCTGAAACATTTAGAAGTAATGTTTTGGTTGCCAGATATAATAACAAGTATTTGTGAATGCCGAATGTTTGCTTGCAGGTATTAGCATTGGAAATGCAGGCATTAGACAGATGCAGATGAGGAATGGCAGTGAAGTATTGAATGTTATACCAACCCCACCTCCACTCTGCAGAGATGGACATGCATTGGGGTATGCATTTGGGTTGCCTATAATGTTCTTGCCATTTCACCTCACCCCATCCTGCAGACACTGTCAAGTGTTGAAGTGTGCCTTGGGGTGTTTGGATTTACAGTCACCCCACTCCATAAGAACATATGCTGAAATGGGTGCAACATAGGAGAATGAGGTGAATTCTGGTGCTGAGGAGTCAAAGGCACACCTCAATGCCTGTCACTGGCTGCAGGGTGGTGGGGTGGGGGTGGAATGGCATGGGCATTACAGTCGGCAGTCCAAAGACACACCCCTGATGTCTATCAGTCTGTACAGGGTGGTACATGATGGTTAGAAACCCTAATGCCCCGGGTTTTTGTTAGTATTTGCACTACAAATTTTCAACATGGCCTTTTTGTGACCCCCACCTCATGAAAGCATTTGGAACCTCTTGTCATGAACAGTGGCACTATGATTTTGTTAATGTTTCCCGAACTTTGAGTCCCACAGCGATCGTGTCATTGAGCGCCAGATGTACGAAAACACATTTCGGCCAGGATGTGAAGAATGACTGCTAAACCATTCACAGGGAGGTGTGAAGAGAGGTCAATGTTGAAAATCTGTAGTGAAAATAATAAAAATACTCGAACTTCCGAGCATACATGGAAACTGTGCAACACATGCGCATAACATAGTCATTTAGTGGAATTATTTCACCAAATTTTCAACATAGGCATTTTGTGACTTCTGATCATGAACATTCACTATAATTTTCTTAATCTGTCCTGAACATTGATTTCCCACAGCAACTGCACTATTTTGTGCCAGATGTGTAAATGCATATTTTGGGTAGGATATGAAAAATGACAGCTATACTGTTCACAAGGAGGTGTGAAAAATGGCAATGTTGAAAATCTGGAGTGAAAATATTACTAATGCACAAAATTACAAGGGTGCCTGGAAACTGCACAATGTACACTCGTAACACAGCCATTTTATGGACTTTTGTCACTAAATTTCAACACAGGCATTTTAGCACCTCTGCTCATTAACAGTGTCCCTGTGATTTTCTTAATCAGTCCCAAACACTGACTTTCTACAGTGACCATACTTTTGTGTGCTGGAAGTGCGAAAACACATTTCGGCCAGAATGTGAAAAATGACAGCTGTACTGTTCATAAGGAGGTCTGAAAAAATGGCAATGTTGAAATCTGGAGTGAAAATACTACAAATTTGTGAAGTTATGAGGGTCCGTGGAAATTGCACAATGCACGCTTGTAACACAGTAACCTCCGTAGGGGTAGATCTATATGGGGGGGGATGAAAATTGAACCTGATGGTGTGATGGTCCGACCAACTGACTGGCTCCACCACCAGATCAGAGGTCTTCATACCCAGAAGGAAGACTAGGTCCAAGAAATGACTGTGCCTATGGATCACAGAGGTAATCACCTGTGAGAAGCCCAGCAAATTCATCAACTGGACGAAGTCTTGACCAAACTGCGAGAGTTCATCATCCACCCAGGCAGGGGACTTCCATCTGTCTGGTGGGCTCCAACACCATGTCAATGATGAAGTCCATGACTTCCTGCAGGAATTGCATTATCTCATCTCATCCAGTTGTGTATGCATATGAACTATTGTTAGATACTCAAGTATTCCAGGCTGAAAAATTAGCAATGTGTTACAAACTCCAACAGCCCTTTCAAAAATCCTTCCATAGGGGAATATACTTTCAATACAGTAAGTGCAATTTAAAGAGCTGGTGACACATTCAAGAGAACTTTAACAAAACATAGTATTTATGCACTGTCCAGCTTGTATACCCCATTAGTTCTGTATTCCTCCTCTCTATTATTTAGTAGTAAGGTCATTTGCATGAAAACAGGATCTTTGCTGCTGAAGAGTTCATCTATTTCTGATGCTTTCTCCCTACCTGAAGTCATAGAGCACTGTTTGTGACCTCACAGTTACTCCTATGGCAACAGATTGTGATGTCACAACAGAGGTTGTGATTTGAAGTATGGAAGAGCTATAGAGCAGATGGGCTCTAAAGGAACTCTAAAGGCAACAATCATATATTTATACACATTTTTTTAGTAATAAATTATGGGAAGGAGAAATATATAAAATATAAATGGGCCCAGATATTCAAAAGAGTTGAGCCATGTGCAATAGGGTTGCGCCTGCGCAAGTCTGAAAATGCGCCATTCTGCGATATTCAGCAGGAGGAAGTTGTGCCCCCCAAATCATGCTGAGCAACAGCGCAATGATAATGAATGCATGCGCAACTGAAGGGGGAGAAACTATGCATAAATGGCGCAGTGCGATATTCAACAACATGCGCCATGTGCAATAGGGAAGCCAGTGGAAGTTGCACCATAGCGGAAATGAGCCAAACTAAAAGGGAGCAAGGGAGAGGCACAAGAACGCTACAGGGAAGCCACATGAGGGCAAAGTCCAGCAGGAAACACTGGGCAGCAGGGACACACAGGGCAGGCCAGGAAAGGGCACCTGGAAGCAACAGGCACAGGGAAAGGTGTGGAGAGCCACAGTGCAGAAGGGGGAAGTACACCACACAGCAGTGAGGCCAGTACAGGCAGGTGTTCCCGGTGCAGGGGAAGTAGCAGCCAGGACAGCGCGGGGAATACAGAAACAGCTGCCAGGGGGGGTGAACACAAGCCAGGGACATGGCCAGTGCCACCATCCAGATGGAGGCCATAATGAGTGGGGTGAGAAGGTGGTCAGCAGGGGGGCGTGGCCGTGGAAGGGCCTGTCGGCAGTATGCCCCAACAGGCAGTACTGAGCCCACACCAGCTTCGAGCTGTACAGTGATACAAAGATTGTGGGCTGGTATTGCCTGAATCGGGCAATTCTGAGGCAACTCTGTGAGCTGTGCAGTGATGTGTTGACTGGCACCCAACGACAGAGCCATGCCCCTGTCAGTGGAGATGAAAGTGACAGCTTCATGTGCTTGCTTGCCACGGGTACCTTCCAGAGAGCAACTAGGGACACCACAACATAACCAAGTCAGCCACGTCATGCCACCTCACCCAATTCCTCAGTGCACTGCTGCCACATGCTGTGGAGTACATCCATTTCCCCAGCACACCGGCGGAGCACACAGCAAACATACAGGAGTTCCACAGGGTAGCGCGTATGCCTGGCATGCAGGGGAAATAGACTGCACCCATGTGGACATCCGCACACCACCTGGCCCCAAGGGGGCTGCATATATAAATCACAAGGGCTATGCCAGCATCAACTGCCAGGTGGTGTGCGATGCCAGGGGATGCATAATCAATGTCTGTGCCACGCATCCTAGGAGACCACATGATGCCTTCATCTGGCACTAGTCAGCACTGTGCCACAGATTTGAGAGTGGGGATATACCCACTGGCCACCTAGTGGGTGAGTATGCAAACCACATGGACAATCATAGGGCCTGGGGGCATGGTCAGAGGTGACATGGGTAGTGGCCTACATGGCCCGGGGCAGGGTGATGCTGATCACCAAACTAACCTCCACCCTCTACACGCAGGTGACAGTGGATACCCACTCCATCCCTGGCTGCTCACACCATACCGGTGGCCTGTGACCCCATCGCAGCAACGCTACAGTGAGGCATACGCCACCACACATAATGTCATCGAGCGGGTGTTCAGGATGCTGAAGTCACGTTTCCGTTGCCTGGACACCTCCGGCAGTGCCCTACAGTACAGCCCCTCAAAGGCCTATGGGCTATTCCTGGCCTTTTGCATCCTGCACAACATAGCCAATGAATGTGGGATAGCCATACAGGTCAAAGAGGGGGACGCCAGTGACAATGGTGATGGGCAGACCCCCCTTGGCTGACGGGACCCCTGACTGCTCTGGCTGGCACAGCTGCACTGGGACACCATCACGAAGGAGCACTTCAGCCAACCCAGGTAAGTCAGGGGCCATGTGCAACCAACAGTGGCTAAGGCACAACCCCCAAACACACATGGACACACACCAGGGGTGCATTCTGTCAAGGGAAGTGGCCGGGCATGGAACCAAACACACAACCAGGGATGGGTGAGGTCTAACATGCCACATGGATGGACACACACACACACACATGCACACACACAACACACCAGACATGCACAAAGGGTAGGAGGCACACCAACCCAGAATTCCACCCCTAGCCACACACATGTCCACAGACCACCACGCCCAATGCCTGTCCTTGTGTGTGTGTCAGATGCTGAGCACCATTGCACACTGGTATACAGTGCAATGCAGGCATCATCATGCACACGCAACTGTGAACAGCAGCCAGGAGGGTGTGCAGATGGACTGTGTGTCCACGTGCAGGGCGGGGTACCTACCCGTGCAATGCCCGCTGAATGACACAATCCACACAGGAAGCACCAGACAGTAGCCACGTTGTGAGACAGCTCAGTCATGCGCCACAGTGCCCCAGCTACCACAGATGCTTGGGCAGCCTGCCAAGACCCGCCAGCACTGACAGGCTGACCACTGACCTCATGGGGTGGCACTGATTGTCCTCCAGGGTTCCACTGCATGAACACGACCGTTCTCACACAGGGATCTGCAGCACACCAAACATGCCTCGCCCAGGCGTGCTCGGGATGCCCACAGCTGAAGCCGGTGTCAACAAGGAAGGTGTTGCATGACACCAGGAATGGGGGGTGGACAGTGCACTGCATGGTGTCTGCGATGCATGGGCACATGACTGTGTGCCCATTGTGGCCATGACAGCAGTGAATACCTTTGTCTGCCTGTCAATGGCAGCAGTTACATCCTCCTGCAAATGGTCCATCCTGCCAGGATCAGGTGGTGTCTCTGCTGCGATGCTCCTCTGCCACGCCAGAGCCGCATGCAGTGCATCCACGGACGTTGCAAGCCGCATCTGCTGGTTGACCATGCTTGCAGTATGCGGGTGCTCATCCAAGAGGTCATCTGCCTCCTTGGCATCCTGTCCCTCAGGGTGTGTATGGTCCTGATGTCCAGCACCCCTGAGGGTGGTGCTGCACACCAGAATCAGGTCTGGCATGTCCACAGGTGGTGCACTGATGCCACCCCCGACCCTGTACCCCAAGCCCATTAGCTGACTGCTGATGCTGCCCCTCCAGCTGCCACTCACCAGGGCAGCAGTCCCACTGTCCTGTACACACACAGTGCTGCCCACTGGTGCTGACAGGCACAGGCTGGGATTGTGATGACACGCAGGCCTCCATGGCAGCACCACCCCAAGCCATGGCCGCAATGTTACCTGCTGTGTGGCCATCCCATGGCACACATGTGTCACTGCCCAAGCCGTTAGCGACATCATCATCGGTGATGGACCCGGCACCAGCCCGAGTCACAGCATGCTGGCATCCATGGATGCTGGCACGCTGGGACATGGGCAGGGCCTCCTGTCACACTGAGCCACGTATACCTGTGGAGGTGGATGGGCCCTCCTCCATCTCCATCTGACTGTCCTCAGTGGACAGGCCCACCACCGCAGACCCATGCAGATGCTCAGGATCTGTAAGGGAAAACAAAGTCACGTTGCTGCATATGACCTACCCTGCCCCCCAATAGACAGACCATGACCTACCATGCAGTGATGGGCTACCACCCATCTGGAAGCCACCACCGGAACACCCTCAATGGCACAATGCTGCATGCTTCCAGCAACCCTCTCCTCCTGTGGGGCCAGGTGTAGCATCTCCAGCTGTCCCCACCTGTCACAGCTCATACTGCCCTGACAGCAGCCACCTTCTCCTTTATCCTCCTCCTGTCTGTGCCCATCTTCTTCTTGCACTCCTGCACGGAGTGCTGGTGGTTGCCATGCAGGTTCACTGCACGTGCCACCTCCTCCCATGCAGCAGCATGGGCCTGTGGTGTTCCCTGCTGTCTGTTGAGAAGCGGCTCCTGATCCAGGTAGGCCTCAAACAGGGCATCCACCTCAGCCTTTCTGAAATTAGGCATCCTCCTCCTCCCACCACTGTGTTCCTCCTCTCCCACAACTCGCTGTGTCATTATTTAGCCTGTGAGAATGAAAGCTGTTACCTGTGACTGTGCAGTCCCATGCATGTCCCAAAATCCACAGTCCACACTCCTAAACAGCACGCAACTCACCAATAGACTGCAGTAACCGACTATGACCAGTGCAGCCCAATGTCACACTTTTATAGCGAACCTATGCAAATGAGGTGAGGCAACTTTAAGAGGATGAAATTGCAGTGATGTGCCATTGAATGGCTGATTAGCTGATCTGCATATGATGACTGAATATCGCGCTGTTGCACTTTGCACAATTGTGTTGCGTGCTGAGCCAAAGGCGCCAGTTCTGTGACATCTGATACACACCTCCCACTCGCATGCCGGGTTGCTGACGCAGGTGTCTGCTGTGCTGCTGATGTGCTGTGCAGGAGGCAATGCAGGGCATGGCCACCATTGTGCCAGTGGTGCTACAGCGATGTTAGCCTATATGATGCTGTGGCACTGGGGCATCATAGGCGCACTGGGGCAACAGCGCAGTAGGCCGCTACTGGAGGTAGCACACAGGCACCCAATCACACTGTTCCTTTCCGTGTGCCACAGACCCTTGACCCTGTGCCTGACCTTTTTTCCCCCTAGGCACCATGCGTCAGGCATGGGTGCACCACTATCGCATTGTTTGGTGACAGCGTGATAGGGAATGGCAGCGCTGTACCGCGCAGCATCTGCATGTGGTGGAGCTGCGCTGCAGAGTGCCATTTTGAGCCGACTGAGCAAGTGAGATGGTGCATAGGAGGGCTGCCCAGTGGACCCAAATTGAACTTGCCAACCTGGTGGCCATTGTTGAACCACTTTATGTCCCACTGTTTGGGGAGGCACCGCTGGACAGGTCCAGGAGCCAGGTGTGGGAGGAGGTGGCTGACGCCCTGGAGGAGGCCACAGGAAGGGGGAGAACAGCGGAGCAGTGCCTCCTCAGATATGGCGACCTGAGGAGGAGGGAACCAGACCTGCTTGCCCGCCTGTGGGCACGTGCCAGGAGGGGCATGGTGCCACAGCCAGGTAGGTGTTATGTCCACACACTTTTATCTTCCATATGGGTATCATGGTTGTATGTGTCTGGAACATGGGGAGGGGCCGTCTGGTGTTGGCTGTGGTGGTGTTATCAGAGTGTGGGGTGGGGTCTGGCTGGGTGGGAGTACACACATGGGGGCAGGGGACTTTGCTACAGGATTGTACTGATGTTCTCTCTTCATGTTTGCATCACAGGGCAGGAAGAGAGACGTCTGGCCAGGGAGATGCGGCACCAGCAGGACGACAGGGCCGGTAGGAGGGGCGACGGTCCACAGCACCAGAGGGACTGGCCTGATGATGGTGAGTGCCATACCTCCATGATTACTATTGCATGCTGTGTAACAGGGTGAGCAGCGGGGCATGGCCACCATGCATTGACACCACTGCCATGCACGCAACTTGTTACAGTCAACACTATCCAGTGGCACTGCATGTCTGGGAGTGCGTCAATGGTGGTCCATGCGTGCACCGGGTACATGGCTGTGCCACTGCCTTCGCACCATATAGCCATGTCACTAAACAGCCACTGTGGTGTTGTGCATGACTTGGCCGGTGGGTGTGTGCAGAGGTCCACATGGCTGTATGCGCCTGGGTGGGCAGGTCTTGTGGACGTGATCACTGTGGGTGGTTACACACCATCACAGAGGCATGTCCCACGGCCATATGCCATGCACAGTGGGTGGACTGTATGGGGCTGTGCATTCACACCTATTGACTATGCTCCCTTGTCCTAGGTGTCCGCCAGCTGTAGGAGATATGGGAGGCACTGCAGGAGATACTCAATGTGGCACATGCATCATTTGAGATCCTGCAAAGGATTGACTGGCTTGGGGTCCGAAGAAGACACAGGAGGCAGAGCAGCCAGAGCGGGGAGCAGGGCTCCCATTGATCATCCTTCTGCCCCTGATTTCCCCTACCCCCCTGGACCCACCCTCACACCCCTCCTTTCCTGTCCCATTTGTTAACCCCTTTTCCTTACCCACCCCCACCTTGTTTGTGGCCCCCCCACATTTGTACATAGTTTTCTAAATAGTTCTTTTTGATATTTTTGAATACAGATCTTTTGATATGAATACTGTGGTGGTCTCTGATTTGCAGCGGGCTATAGGTGCTCAGCTGCAATGGTGTGTATGGCGTCAGGGGTGGTGCAGTCATGGGTATGTGTGTGTGTCCGTTGGGAAGTGACTATGGTGTGGGAGTAGCTATCAGTCAGTGTCTGTGGTGTGTGTGTTGTGCCCTGTGCACTGGATGACTGTGTGCAGTGGTCCATGGTGCATGCTCTGTGTCCATGGTGCCCCTGTCAGCCTGTCCATGGCCTGTGCAGCTGACACCCTTGCATGTCTGTGACCTGCACAGTCTGCTGGCATGTCAGTGGTGGCTGTCCATGCAGGGCAGCCACTGTACCCTTCACAATGCTGGGTTACCTTCTGTCACTGGTGTGGTGCATGTCTGCCTCAGGTGACGCTGTGGCCTCCGTGGTTGTTGTCCCACCTCCATGCTGTGGCTTGTGTGTGTTGCAGGGGATGTGCACCACTGTCTGTGACTTGTGCTCCGGGCAAATGATGGTGGCGTACAGGTCCACAGTGCCTGCGCAGGGTGGCTGCCATTCCTGTGCCATGGAGGACTTCAGGCTGTGTGTACACAGTTTCCATGGGCCCACGCTGGGGGCTTGGTTGCCCCGCTACTGTGTCCCTGTATTGTTGTGCCCTTGGGTATAGGTGGGTGTTTGTCCATGCACTGTGTTGCATCTGGTGTGGTGCATGCTTCCACGCACCACTGTGGGTGTCTGCGCTGGCTGTTGTGGCCAGTGCTGGGTCTGGTTGTGTCCTTGGGGGGTGTGCAGGGTGCTGTACCACTGGTGGTGGTGTCCGGGGCATGCCCTGTCACATGTGGGGTACCTCGTGTGCCGACACATGGTCGGTCTCTCAGCTGTACCGCGGGGAGGCAGCATGGTGGCACTGTGTATGCCGTTGTTGCATCGCTTTGTGCTGCCACCCACTGATGGGTGCTCGTGGTGGGGCTGCCTTGCATGGTTCTGTGGTGCACAGGGTTGCATTGTCACAGTGGGGGTGGGGGTGGTGGCATGCATGGTTTCCTGCAGTGGTGGACGCTGCTCTGGGCAGGGTGTCTGAGGTCACGGTGCCGGGTGTGCTCTGCATTGGGGATGGTGTGGCACGGGGTGGTCGGCCCTCCTTGTGTGCTGGTCATAGCTTGCCAGGGGGTGTGATGGGGCACCATGGCCCAGCTGTGGGTTGGTTGCTTGTCTCCATGGGCCAGTGGTTATTCCAGCCCTCCCCCAGTTGTGCAGTGCATGGGGTGTAGGAGTAGGATGTCTGTTCTGCTGTGTGTTCCTCTGCCCATCTGTGGCATGGGTGGTGGGCCCCTACATCCCTGGTTGTGCAGTTGCATTGCTGCACTGCTGCTGGGGAGCATCCCTGGTTGCGCTATGGTGCCTCTGGACTGCTCAGCTGAACATCCCTTGTTGCGCTATGGCACATCAGATCTGCTCAGCTTCCCCTCCCTAGTTGCGCTATGGTGCAGGTGGTGAGATATTCAGTCATTGGCTGTAGGCACATCTTGGCCGGCTCAGTTTTTGAATATCATGCCTCTTGCACATGGGCGCAATGGACTTGTGCTTGCTCCTCCTATTGTGCACTTTTTGGGCGTAGTTTGAATATCTGGGCCATGGAATGCAAGTGGAATCGTACCTAATTATTATGTTTTTTAAAGTTTTCTTTGTGGCACCAGTAGCTCTTTAAATAGCTTAATAGAAATTTGTCAACAAGATGTTGTGAATCATGCCATGCTGTGGGGTCATGTGTATTTTCAAAATACTCTCTTACTATTTCCAAAATTCTGTATGAGCAACATCAAACTGTAATTTATGACTAGAACTAGGGGCCCAAACAATACATTTCTCTAACATTTTAATGGTGGATGAGCCCTGTAGCAAAGACAATTAATGTAATTTGGGAAATCAGCCTTGTGCCAAGTTGTGAAATGATATCATGGAGATAAAAATTATCTTAAAAGCATTAACAATTACCAGAATATTTTAGTAAAAATTAGATGAAAGGCGAATGTCTCAGTGATTGTGATAGTTCATTTGTCTATGATACAGATCTGTTTAATCCTATTAGCACTTCATAATGCTTATTCTGTTGAAAACAGTCTCTAGCTGAAATTCATATTGACACCTCAGATATGATATACACACAAATTAATATATATTGGGCATTTCTGAGGCAAGAGGACTAGTAATAGCTCTACAACTAGTCTGTCTTTGCTACTATCCATCTATATTAGTAGAAGAAACACAAAATTACACATACCACTTAATGCAAGGCATCATTTATAATATATGTAAATCACCATGAAAGAAACATTGGTGAACTATGTTTTAAAGTGATTTTCTTATGTTTTCCATAACAAATGGGAATAGTAACCCTGTAGTTGTGAAGCGGTCTCCTACCATTCAAACAGCCAAAAATGCTGTTTTCCATGAACAAAATACTTTTCTTTCTGAGCTCTGCTTCATTTGCATAACCCACCTTTTATTGTCAGTGCTGCAAGCCCCAGCTGTGACATCATACCAGGAAACTAAGGTATGAAAGGGACACATTCAGTTTGTAGTCTTAGATAGATAAAGAAGCTATTTACTATACCCACAATGCCACACCTGTAAATTAGTGTACAGGCTATTATATTTATGTGCTCACTGCAGAAATAGGAGACTACATCTCTCAGTATAGAAATATTGTATGCACAGTACCCATGCAGGTTCCCATGGCTCACTATTGTCCAACAGGTGCAGTGTCCTGATAGCGATCATCCTGATGGCTACATGCCTGATGGTGTTATGAAAGGGGGTAAGGTAGTGGACCTGATGGGTTGCTACCTTACCCCTGAAAACACTGTTGGATCCAGAAGCTGGCCGAGCTTCCCCCATGATATGGAGGTTTAAAGTACAGGCAACTTGGCCAGTGTGCTCCATTGGACCTGGGTTCTGGTCTGGCCACATCCTTTTGGCCCCATAACTGATATATTTTTTAAATCTAGGGTCTGCTCAACCTCAGAGTTAGATATATTACTTACAGGGGGTGTGGGGGCAAAAGCCCCCACTGGGAGTGGTGCGGGGCACAGCATTGTAACAAATGGCATATGTTGCTATGTTGACCAACATTACATCAGGCAAGTGGTGCTGTCGGGTCTGTGCAGTTCGGAATCTGGGCTCGGTATCCTGAGTGTCAGGCTACTGAGTTTCTAGATAACATAAAACAGTATATCCGTATGCACAATGCCTTGTTTTGAAAATAAACATACAAAAGCTTATATTGTTGACACCACTACAGAAATATAAGACTGCATCTCACAGTAAGGAAACTGGAAAACAGCATCTTATTTAACCCACAATGCCTTGCTATGGACATCTATATATTAGGTGCTTACCACTATCAACATACAGGACTGTACTTCTGAGTAAGGCACATTTATTTTTATTTTATTTTAGTCTTTGGTAACGGATAAGGCCCACTAGGCACAAGTGCCTGTTTCAAGGGCTACCTGGGAGCATCAGGTATTAAGTGACTTGTTTATAGTCACACAGTATGCAAGTGGAGGTTGTGAGAATCAAACTCAGGTCTGGTCTGCTGGATGTATCAAGCTCATTCACACCTTATTCCCCTAAACTCTAGGCTATACTGCCAGTCAACATTATAAATTGCCCAGAATTCCTTATTGCTGTATGTAAAACATTGACAGCTCCCTGGTATGACATCATTCTGGGGATGTGGTCGCACAGAAAAACTGGCAGGTAGCCAGAAATAAAGTGCTGATAAAACATAACAATAAAATGACTATGACAGATTGTTTTTGCAAAACAAATTGTAGCTTCAGCATCTGATGCATGGTAGCAATGGCATACTATGTGAAAAGGCATCTGCAAAACATCAGGAAATCCCTTTAAGCTGAATTATTAGATCCCAAAAGGCCTCACAGACAATCAACAAAGGTTGAAAACAGTACACTACAAGCCCATGTTTTGTTTTTGTCAGGAGTCAGACTTATTAGTGTGTGACAACTATGTTTTTTAGTCCAGAAGATGGAGTCAGTCAGCCACATAGTGAGCAAAAAAGAGGAAATTAAGTGTTTGTGTGTGGGGAAGGGGTGAGCATGTGGAAAGAGATGATGGTTACCAAAGGATGACAGCAACAATGGGGAGATTAGAGAGTGTAGTAGTAGAAGGAGGGAAGTCATCATGCCCCTGTATGTGGCCCTGGTCAAACCTTATCTGGAGTTCTAGCTTCAATTTTGTAGACGGTACCTGAATAGGGATATTGAGAGGGTGGATGTGATCCAGAGGAGGGCTATGCGAATGGTTCAGAGGATGCAGGGGAAGGCACATGAGGAAAGATTGAGAGAGCTGGACATGTACTTCCTGGAGGATAGGAGAACCAGAGTGATATGATCAAGATGTTCAAGTACCTGAAAGGTATTAACAGGATACAAAGGGGAAGTCTATTTCAAATGAAAGGATGTTTAGCAACTAGGGGCCATAGCATGAAGCTGAAGGGTGGACTTGTTAAGGGTAATGCGGGAAAATACTTTTTCACAGAGAGGGGTTTGGATGCTTGGAACAACCTGCCAGAGGAGGTGATAGAGACAGAAATGGTATCGAGTTTCAAGCACGCATGGGATAGGCACATGGGAATCCTGTGGGGGAAGGAGGAGCAGGTAAGATCTGGGGAGGGGGAGGGGGAAGGGGATCTCAGTAGCAAAGATAATACTGGTCAGACTAAGTGGGCCATAGTAGATCCTTATCTGCTGACATTATGTATGTATGTATGTATTACAAGTGATACCACCTTTGTTGAATATATCCTATGGTGCACTGTGGCATGGTATAACACGGGGAGAACAGGCAGGAAATTCAAGACATGAATACAAGAAAACATATGCTCTATCACAAATGGCAGAACTGATACTGCTGTGTTAAAGCATTTTGCAGATACCCATCCCTGTAATACAGAGGACATTCATGTAAGGGGTCTGGAATGGGTACCACATCCAAAATGTGGTGGGGACAGACTTATTATGCTGTTCAGGAAGGAGAGCAGATGGATTTCCAAACTAAAAGTATGAGATCTTATGGATTCAATAATCAATGGGATCTTAAACCGTTCTTTAAATAATGTACTTTGGTAACCATCATCTCTATCTGCAGGAGCAAACCCCTCCCCAAACACTTCCTCTAGTCTCTTAAAAAATATGAATTACATGAAAACTGCACTGATTTAGATTATCTGTCTGTTCAAACTGCAGCATCCATGTGTTTAGTTATAGCTTTGAACACATGGGTTTATGTAGTACTGCTTCTCACAATCTGTCTTATTCTATTTTCAGGTTCTATCTGCTCTACTCCTCTGCAGGCAGGACTCAGCATTCCAAACAATCCTCAAATTGAGCTGGAATCCTGGTGGTATATATATATGAGGTGATCAAAGAAGCTTAACAGACTTTTTTCTTACTTTTTTCTTTGTTTGCTGTTGAATGAACTTATGACATTGGATTGTTGGTGCACCCTCTTTAGTAGTCCTGTGACTGCATGAAAGCACTTAAATTTATATTAAATTGATTAAATGTTCAGACACTCAACACATGTCATTAGAAAACATTTTTACATTCTTAAACTGAGGAAATTTGTATCAATCAACCTTGTAAATGTTTGCAGGATGGCCATGTATCTAATTAATTTGTATGAGATGATGCATTTGAAAGGTGCCTTTCTTCTTTATAACCCTGCACCCTGAACGTCATACTGTATATGTTGTAGTGTGGCCACATATCTAACTAATATGTATGAGATGATACATTTAAAAGGGGACAATCTTTTTTGTAACTAAGGCCCCAGATGAAGACTTGCTCAAAGTCAATGCGCAGGGCTAGTGGTAGGCAGGTCTGCTTGCATTTGTGAGGTTTTTACAGTACTTGTTGTTTTTACGTAATAAATGATAGAATATTGAAACTGTTGGTTTCTTCATCTTTTGAAGTGGATGTTCTGGTATGCCACAAAGACCTTTGTCATATTATTTTGAAAATCGACATGACTCCAAAGCATGGCAAGACTCACAACATCTTGAATGGTGGCTGCACACTGTGCTTAGTGAGAAGGACCAGCAGTAGCAGGACTAATATATGCCTTTTCTAAGGCTGAACAGGTATGCTACCACTGTCTCAGCAAATATCAGTCTTTCAGTCATTCTTTTGTCACCTTCTTAGCTCGTACTGTGTTGTTGCATTTCTTGCCCGCTATTCAGGAAGAAGTCCAGGAGTTACTTTCGTGCTGTTGCTGCTCATCACTCATAAAGTTGAACAGTGATTCTGGAAAAAGGTGGCTGAGGGTTTGTGGTGATTGATCCAGGAATGGGAGAGACAGCCCTTCAGAAAGGCTGAAGCAGCACTCCTGGTACCTTCAGATAGAACTAATAGCTCAATGGATTATTGGAATACAGGAGAAATTCAAGCTCTAGAAGCTTTTAATCCCAATCACCCACAGCCTCTTAGCCTGGAGAAAATCCCTATACAAGACTGGGGAGTGAAACGACTGTCCAAGTAACCCAAAGCCCCCATTTCTGCAGTTCACTAAGGGAAGTAGTGAGCCTCTTCTGCTTTTTCTTTCCCACCCTCTTTCTCTCTGAATATTAATTAATTTATTCTCCTGTAAAATTTTATGAAGTGCTGTGCCCCAATTTATATTGTTTATTTTGTTCTGATTATCTAAGAAAAAACAGTGATTAGTGCAATTAAAGTGTTTTTACTAGGTAGTGACTATTCACATTTTACCCAACCTCTTTTCCATCCTTGTTCACCTTGAGTGGCCGCATGGAGGGACAGAAACTGATCCCCCCCGCCCAACGCTCTTTATTCGTCAGCCTTTACTAGGCTGTACTAGTGTATCCCTCAGTTTTTTATCCTATTTTAATATTTATTTTTGAGTCTTGAATTTAAATTGCCTTTTAATGCTAGTAGCTCTGCCATTGGTTGCTTTAGGTCACATATCCCTGGCCCCATATGCGCATGACTGGCATCTTGGCAGATAGATGCGCCATTTTCTCTATGCACTCAAACTTTCTGACGTGATGTAGTGAGTTCTGACTCCCACTCTAAGGGGAACTTGATGGAGAGGTAAGCAATGCATTGACTTTTTAAGATTTTTGATGCTGCTTTCTCCAAAATTCCATGTCAGGAAAGTTGACCCACTTCACTGTTAATATTTAAGTTATTGTACTATTTTTAGACTAGCTCTTACCCCAGTGTGAGATACTTTTTCTGCCCGATGCCTAGAGGTCCTTCCTAATGTCTTCCCTCATCTGATCTTTTTTTTTTTTGCTTTATTCACAGCTCACATGTTTTTGTCTCCTTCCCTCATAATGCTAGATTTATTATTATTTATTTTATTTAGTTTTTGTTTACTGGGTAAGTACAATAGCCAAGACATGACTATTTTCAGGCATGACCCGGGAGATTACAAAGAGGAAGGATAGACAGGGAATACATTTTTGCAAACAGGAAATACATTTTTGTACAGGGAAAACAAAACAGAAAAATATAGACAAAAACAAGATTACACAGTCCATGAGTATATAACAAGACAGGTTAGAGTTCATAAACAGTACCAATACAGTAACAACAAACACAGGTAGCAAACAACAATTGAGTTAAAAGAATATATGAAGCAATTTCAAAATGAGATATAAGTGCCCAAATCAATAACTAGGTGGCCAAGATAAGCAGAGCTCAGTTTGCAGCAGGGGTGAAGGACAGAAAGCAGCTGGAAGTAAACATTCATGGAGGTTTGAAGCAGGTACAGGAGACCTGGCTAAATAGGAAGGAGCGACATTTGCATTTAAATTGGGCATGACTAGGGGATAGACAAACCTCAAAAGAGTGAGAGTTCCAGAGTTTGGCCGCTGGGTGGGAGAAGGCTAGGTTTCCTTTGTTAGATTTACATCTAGGTATGAGCAGCAGAGATTTTTCAGATGATCGGAGACCGTGAGAGGGGGGCAGTGGAGATAGTAGGGTGGCAAGCGAGACAGGGATGCCTGCTCTAATAATATTGTCTGTCAGGGAGCCAAAGGCAAGAGTTCAAATAGAAGATGGGGAAGCCAGTTTAGATCAGCATAAAGTTGACAGTGGTGTTTTGACCAAGAGGAGATAGAGGCATACCTGCAGATGCTGCTGTAGGTGGTAGCCCATTTCCTGAGGAGCATTTTGGATGCACCAAGATAAGCGACTACCCCATAGGATAGTAATGGGAGCAAGATCCCACAGGCTATGGCTAATCTAGCTGACTGCATTAGGATATAGCTGGTTTTATAGGCTACTCCAATTTTGGCATTAACTGATTTACAGGTAGATGCTATGTGCTTGTCAAAGTTAAAATTTTCATCAAGGAGGACTCCAAGATACCTAAATGAGTGCACTGATTCAAGGACCAGCCCACCCTGACCAGATACTCAAAAAGTCCCAACTGTGTTTTAATTTGGCTGCGGAACCAAACAACATAGTTTGCATTTTACTAGCATTAAGAATTAACTTATGGTGGAAGAGCCAAGATTGAATAGACATAAATGCCGAGGTAAGGGTCTGATTAATGTGGCAAATATTCTTATCACTACAGTACAAAACCAGGTCATCTGCGTATAGGATAGCAGAGCAACCAGGGATATTTTTTTTTTTGCATTATGTGTTTATGCCACCTACCATGCTTCACTGGCTCCCACTCCTTCAGGCTCTACAAGTTCCCCCCAACCCCACTGACCTTAGCCAGCCCTCCTCAGGTCCTCAAATTGCAGTTGATCCCCGGATATCCCGTGTATCCCTATCACTGAGGGTCCCTCCTCCCAGGGAGAAGGGCACTGGGGGAAAGACCCCAGCACACACTTTATTAGGGCCCAGGGATGCTGCTGAGGAACAGGAGGCCCTGGCCAGGTACTGGGGTGCTCTGGGAATGGAAAGCTGTCATTTGGAGGCCAGTGAGCAGTTTTTCCCATTTTCTGTGGGCACAGCGTGGTGACTTCATGGCGAATGCTGACGTCCGCTCCTCCCTAGTCAACTTGGTCCATGCATCCTGTGATACTCCCAGCTCCGCTTAGAGCCAGCAGGCACCGGACCCATCCCCTACCCCCGGAGAAGGACAGCTGTCGTAGGATGCTCGATCCTCTCCCTACCAGGGATATTTGATGCAATATCATTAATAAAAATAAAGAAAAGGAGGGTCCTAAAATTGATCCCTGTGGCACACCTAGGTTTATGGCCAAAGAGCTGGACATGGCAGAGTTGAATCTAACATGCTGTGTTCTATTTGATAGATAGCTATTAAACCAGCCCATAGAGTTAAGGGAGAAGCCAAGGGCTAGGAGACTGTCTAGGAGAAGTGGATGACTGACAAAGTCAAATGCCTTTGTCAGGTTGATAAAGACTGCTCCAGTGAGGTGGCCATTGTCCATAGCAGTTAGAGTGTCATTTAATGTACTTCACCTTAAGAATTGGTGGAGTAGTAATTTGGGAAGGCAGAGTAAAGCCAAGTCAATAGTTTTCATTGGACTTTGCACACCATTATAACGCAGTACTCTGCTTCGCTTATGGAGCACTCTATAATTCACTTTTGCTTTGTGATTCACTTCACAGAGTGAATTGGGACAACTTTGCCCATCTCTACTGACAATATGGTGCAAGGGCTTGTGGTGATTTAACTGGATTTTCCATCCTGTCGACAATTGTCACAGGTTAGACCAACTGTTCATGGTATAACTTGCAGCACCCTCAGGGGCCTGTGTTATGGAGCTTGCACCAGATATGTGGCACAGGCTGCCATAACTCATGAAAACTTTTGCAACACACCCAAAATTGTAAAATCAGGGGCAGTTGCAGTAACAGGGCTGGCATACTGCCAAAGTGTCATGGTGCAAGCCTGGATGCAAGCCCTGCATCACACTGTCAAAATCCAGCCCTATTTGTGTAAATCTGGTGGTCTTAAGCTTTTAATTATAGTAGAGCTGTTCTTTAAGTATTCATAAAAAGAACTGATTTAAAAACTTTACATTCTAAAATGCACAGTATAAATTGGACAATAGGGTTTGCCCTTTAATTGGCAGACCAGGTTGTCCTGGTGCATCCCTTCCCTATCCATCAGGATGATGTGCTCAGAAGGGGAGGGGGGAAGGAAGCAGAGGGGCAAGGGGTAGAACAATGGTCAGGCAACAGGAAGGGGAGGGGCAAGTGGAGATACATAATGGACAGCACAGGGGCTCAGCCACTTTTTGCTGGAGTTTTGATCTACAAAAAACTGCAGCACATCAGATTGGTGTATTGTTTGAAAGGTTTGTGCAACAGCATACAGCAGGTAAGAAACTAACAACTACGACAGGTTAAATAAAAAATATATAGACGTTGTTTTAATGAAATTTGGTGGAGATGGTTTGTTGGGATAAGTGTGTGAAGATTCTCCATGAGATTAGTTTTCTTTTAAATGCAGATTGTCTAGGAAGCTGGATTAAATAGGCCTCCACTGGCCTTTAGCATTCCTGGCTTGAGAAATGTGATTTTAGTTAGTCGGAACAGAATTTGGAAGCTTTACTGTGTTTGTCTGCTATGGCTTTCAAATCGTGAGGTGAATTAGTTTAAATGAGGAAGGTTTGTTAAAAAGCACTTTGGGCAAGAGAAGGGCCATTCAGCTAAAGCTGAGTTTATTTTATGGGTAGAGCCTGATTGTTGAAGCTGGTTGACTAGGACTCCACTGGGCCTTTTTAATTGATTGTTGAGTAGAGCTGTACTAGTCGATGGGAGCAGGTTTTTAGAAGTTACAGTGCTGCACAGGCAGCAGTTTATTTCGTGGAGTGATGCATATGTCAGTGGTGAAGGAGTGTTGGGGATAAAAATGTAAGGAATGGCAGGAGAGGGTGAGCAGAAATGGGAGTTAGCGGCTTTGTGGTGCAAAAGGAGGCGGCAGGGCACTAAAACATGGAAAGGTTTGTGGTTTATTGGCACAGTGGTGACGATTTGTAATGAGGAACAAAGGGAAGCATGGTAAGGGGCCTGTGGGGACGGCCCAGAAGTGAATTGGGGATAGTAAAGGGAAGCCGGGGGGTAATCCAGAAAGCATGGATCCTGGCATTCAGCTGGTTGCCCGATGGGGCTTGACAAGAGATTAAGGGGGCAGGGCACTGGACTGGAGCACCGCATGGAGAAGGTGCATGTAGAAAGCCTGAGCAGTGAGGCCTAGTGCAGACATAGAGTAAGGGACAGATGTGGGCGTCCACGTGGGCGTGACGTGACACACCGCATGAGGCCACGAGGTGAATGGGAGTTAGCTATGGGGAGAGGGTGGGGACCCAGGGGATGGCAGGCAGAGGAAGGGACAGTAAGGGGGGGCCAGGGGAATGTGAAGACTGGGGGCCTGCACGGAGTAGGCCGCGAGGCGCATGGCATGACGTCACATGCCACAGGACCACACGGTTCAGCCACAGATTGCTTGGGGGAAGCTGGAGGCAGGCTATGACGCCTACGAAAGGACAACGTGCACTGGGGGGGAGGGAGCAGTCAACGACCGGAGCTGCAGGGTCGGACAATGAATGCAAACAGAGGATGGTGACGACAGCCACAAGCAGGAGGAGGCCTAAAGGAGGCAGGGCCCACAAAACAGAGGGGATCAGAATAAGCCCGCGAGCCTGAGTAGTGCAGCAAAGGGAGAAGACTGAAAGGACAGGCCTGGAGGGCATCATGAGGAGGCTATGACAGCATAAAAGGGAGCGAGCCCTTGCAGGCCCAAAAGGTGTACAAGTGGTGGCTTTGAACCCATAGCGATGGCTAGTGCGAGCGGAGGCCCGTGGGGCCGGGCATGAAAGGGAATGAACAGGCCCAAAGGGTATCAACTGGGGGGCATGCAAAAGCATGCAGAAAGGGAGTTTTGGACTGGGAGTCCACAGGAAAGAACACCAGAGATGCGTGGGGGCACGATCATCCTGAGGTCCAAGTGAGGGGGACAGGTGATGAGGCAGGGGCCTGTCAGGTGGTGGGGAAGAGAAGGAAACAAAGACAGGGTGGTGGGGACCAAGGTTGGAGGCTGGAAGGGCCTGTGGTACGACTGCAATGTAGGATGGCCAAACAACAACAAGAAAAACATACGTAGGATCGATAATAATAATAATAATAATATTCTTTATTTTTAATGCTTTCAAAAATCAAGGCGAGAACAGATTATAAAATCACACCATAATAAGACATTACAATACAAATCAATAATACATCACAACAGACAACATGTTAAAACAGTAAAATCAAACCAGATCAACCTCTTCCCCATAAGCCTTAGTCCATAAGAAGGATTTTAGGCTTGTTTAAAACCCTCACTGTTGCACACTCTCTAATCCAACATGTTAGAGAATTCCAGAGGGTCAGAGCCACAAACACAAAAGCCGGGCACCTGATGATTTCAAAATAACTCTCAGAATCTCTAGCAACCCCTTGCTGGCCGATCGGAGTGGTTGCTCGGAGATAGGAACCAGGAGCTCTTTCAAGTAGTCAGGACCCAAACCATGCAGGGCTTTGTAGGTCAGCAGACTGACTTTAAAGGTGATCCGCCACTGGACCGGCAGCCAGTGCGGTCTCCGAAGCACCGGTGTAACATGGGAAGAACGAGAAGTCCCAGTTAACAACCGGACTGCAGAGTTCTGCACCAGCTGCAAGTGGTGGATATCAACCCCAGGAAGCCCAAAGTAAAGGGAACTGCAGTAGTCCAGATGCGAGGTCACAAAGGTGTGGATCAGCATAGGTAGGTCTCCGGATGGAACAAGGTGCTTGATTCTAGCGATGTTCCTAAGATGGTAAAAGGAGACTTTAACAATGGCCGTCACTTGAGCATGTAGTGTCAGCCGATCGTCAAGAATCATCCCTAGGTTTCGCACCTGTTCAGAAGTGGGGATCTCAACACCCTCCAGGAATAAACCTGAGAGATGGTTTGTCCCCAACCCCCCTATCCGGCAACCAGGATCCACAACCAACACCTCCGTCTTTCCCAGAATTTAACTTCAGCCAGCTGGACCTCATCCAACCTGGATTTCACCGAGGCAGTTATTAAACACCGAGAGTGCTCTATTCTGGTCAGGTGTGAAGACAGGTAGAGCTGAGTATCATCAGCATAAAATGAAACTCCAGCTCATACCGCCTTACAATGTCTCCGAGGGGAAGCATGTACACCGAAACAACATAGGACAGCACAGAGCCCTGAGGCACCCACAGGACAGAAAGACAAGATCGGAGGAAAACACCCCCGATACCACCCTCTGAGTTCTACCAGTGAGGAAAGATGTAAACCATCTGAGGACTAGACCTGAAAGCCCATAGATGATTCTCAGGTGCTCAAGCAGAACCCCATGGTCTACAGTGTCAAATGCTGATGACAGGTCCAAAAGGACCAAAATGGACCATTTTTTCTGGTCTCTCGCCATCAGGAGATCATTGAGCACCCGAACCAGCACAGTCCTGGTGCTGTGCCTCTTTCGAAAACCCAATTGAAGGGGATCGTAGATGCTATGGATGGTCAAGTGGTTGTCTTACTGTGTAGCCACTACTTTCTCAATTACCTTCCCAACAAAGGGAAGGTTTGAGATAGGCCGGTAGTTACCGAGGAAGTCAGGGTCCAAAGAAGCCTTCTTCAACACTGGTGTCACCACTGCCTCCCTTCAGAGCAAGGATATTCACCAGAGTCTAAGAAGCAGCAGACTATCTCGCCAGAACCAGGAGATAATCTCCCCACAGCCCATAACCAAGGCTGTGGGGCCAGGATCTAAACTACAGCGACGTAGTGCGCATACCCCAGACAATCCTCATAACATCTTCAATTTCCAGCCTTTTGAAGAAACTCCAGGAAAAAAGAGGGCATGCGACCGGGGCCTGGTCCACGGCCATTCCCATAGAGAGTGTCATGCAGGTCTCCACCCTGATGTCTTCCACCTTATCTGCAAAGATCCGAACGAGCTCCTTGCACTGAGATTGGGAAAAAGCTCTACGAACCTGCAGACAGGCTGGGTTGCACAGTCTGTCTACGGTTTGAAAGAGCTGTGCCGGTCGATTCTGAGTAGCAGCAATTTCCCCGGAGAGGAATACTGCCTTCTTACGGGCAATTGCTGACTGGTAGAGTTGATTATGCTCTAGCCATCTAAGGTGGTCAGCAACTAAGCCAGATTTCCGCCAACACCTCTCTAACCTGCGTCCAAGTCGACGCATCTCCCTCAAGTCCCCATTGAACCATGGGGACCGCTGGTGAAGGGAGAGAGGACGACATGGATGGAGCATAGAACCAGGGCATTGGTAATGACCTTGTTATAGGCCAGAACCAAGGCCCTGATCCGAGCTCATCATCGGAAATTCTTGATAGGTCAAGCACCGCAGTTAGACCATCAGGAGTCACATCCCGTAAAGGGCGGTACTTGACCATCTCCACAGGGGTAGGTCTATGCAAGGGGGTGCTGAAATTGAATCTCGCAGTGTGATGATCAAACCATCTGACAGGTTCCACCCCCACACCGGAAGCTTCCATCCCCAGGAGGAAAACCAGATCAAGGGATTGGCTGCATTTATGAGTGGCAGAGCTAACAACCTGTGAGAGGCCCAATGAATTCATCAATTGGAGGAAGTGCTGTCCAAATTGCAAGAGTTCATCGTTGATCCAAGCATTGAAGTCGCCCAGCACCATCAACCTGGGAGACTCCAATACCAGGTCAACGACGTAGTCCGCCACTTCCTTAAGGAATGGCTTCTCGTCCCCGGGTGGATGGTAGATGAGAGCCAGTCAATAGCCCCCACCTACCACTACAACACATTCGAAAGATCTGGTCTCCTCAACTGGAACACTAGTGAGACCCAATTCTGTCTTAAAACAGACCGAGACCCCCCCCACCCTTGCAATCCAATCTAGGGTGGTGTATCACTGAATACCTGGCCGGAACGGCCACCTCAAGAATGGGGCTGGCATTTCCATCCAGCCAGGTTTCGGTGATGCAAGCCAGATGCAAGCAAGAAGGGGGGGGGCTACTACATGAGGGCATGCTGTAAACATAAGTTAACAACAGAACTTCTTGTTTTCTTCTCTTCAGTTGTCTTCACAGTGTGAGAGGAACGAAGGACATGGCACCAAAGAAGAGCAGGCCTTCAAAGGAAGACGCTTACAGGGCTATAGTCAAATTGGTGGAAAAATCCAACAGAATGTGGGAGATGGTGGAAGGGGAGGAGCCTGGGTGACCCGGGGAGAAAAGGAAAGCAGGAAGGGAAAAAGGGGGCAGAGGGAAGCGGCTGGTCAAAGGGCCATTCAGTCCCACCAGGGTATAACCAATGGTAATGGGACCCACCAAGGTGGCTTATCCAGTACCTCTGCACCCTATCGACCCGGTACCACCAGTTCCTCTTCAAGACCAAGTCGGGATCCCCCCTGGGTAACAGGGTGGTTCCTCCACAGCTGCTAGTGGTGCACCCACCCACTCAACCACTGGGTGCCATAATGGGCACCAGGAAGATGGCAGGCAACAAAGCTCGGACAAGGACACAGGTAACACACCCAGTGCAGTGGGTGACAGTATAAAAAGTATATTCATCAAATTGTGTCAGCACCTGGGACAGGGAGGCCAGTGCAAATGGAGTCAGTCTTGGCAGAGATTAGGCAGAGAAAGAGGTACTGAAAGGGAAGGAGGGAGGTACAGAGAAAGAGGAAAAGGAACAAGAGAGATAGGTGCCCCGGATTAGGGTAGTCGAACATGTTCCACTGGCCAAAAGAAAAGATATGGAAAGGAGAGTATGTGGCTATATTTGCTTTGGTGAGCCGGAAGCGCAGCGAAGTATGAGGAAACAGAGACCATAGGAAAGACTGAAATGGCAGCAGCAGTAGTATTGTTAGGGAAAAGGAGGAGGACAAATTCACAAAGGGGAAGACTTGGGATGGGTGGTTTGTAGGTTTGCCACCTTCTCAGTCATTGTATTAGAAAAGAAGCCAGAGTTGGGCATCCTGCTCATCACATACTCCCTAATAATAAGGCGGGCAAAGGCAAAAGGGGGTGGGGGATATACTATGATTAATTTTTTCTGCAGAGAACGGCAACATATGGGGATATGAGATGGGATACTGAGCAGCTAGACTTATGGACAGATTTCATAATGGATCAATCCACACCTGAAGGGGAGTGGGGGAGGAAAAGAGTTGTGCCCCAGAGGTGCTGCTGGGTGTACAATAGGGCTTTTTGTTTGTGGCCTCAATATCATTTTCAGCATGCGTGTTCAAAATGCAAACAAATGCAGAACGACATGGGCCCAGGGTGCACAAGGATCTGGGGGTCATAGTTCAGGTCAACAATTTTTTTGAGAGGGACAGGGGTTTAAAGGGCAGGCATGGAACAGGGGAGGGAGGGGTAGGGGAACTCGAGCAGAGGTGGTCAGAAGTACTGATCAAAAAAGCCGAGCACTGAATGAGAGGGCAGGACCGGGGAGGGAAAAAGGGAAAGAAGACAGAGAGCAGTTTGGGACAGCCAGGACCCAAATCAGGATAGAGGTATGGAAAGGTTGGTTGGACAGATATCCGAACAAAATAGTAGCGGGGATGATCAAAAAAGGGTTTTGCACTGCAATTGCACTGCAATGTTATGGGCCCAGACAAGCAAAAGAGGCAAGCAATCTGGGGTTGGTAAAAGGGAAGGAAGAGATGTTAAGACAAAAGATAGAGAAGGAAAAGGTAGTGGGGCAAGTAGAAGGCCCATTTGATACCCCACCATTGCAGAACATGAGGATCTCGCCATTAGGTTTGGTACCCAAGGAACAGGAAGGAGAATATAGGGTGATTCACCACCTATCCTTTCCAGAAGGGGATTTGGTGAATGATTTTATTGGGGAGGAGTATAGTAAGGTAACATATGCGACATTAGAAATGCAGTCTGGATAATCCGGGCTACTAAGGATCCATGGATGGCAAAGATGGATATTGAATCCGCATTCAGGTTGCTGCCAGTCAGGAGAGAAGACTGGGACCTCATGGGTTTTAAAGTTGGGGGTCAGTACTATTTTGACAAAGCCATGCCCATGGAATGTTCTATAGCATGTGCAACATTTGAAGCATTTAGCACCTGTTTGCAGTGGATATATCAAGAGAAAACTGGTTGTAGAATGGTTATTCACTATTTGGATGATTTCCTTTTCATCGGTAGTGGGGAAAAGGAGACACAAATAATGCTGGGCAAATTTCAAGAGCTGTGCAAGGAATTAGGGGTTCCACTGGCACCGGAAAAAACAGAGGGGCCCTGCAGGGTGCTAGAATTCTTGGGTATTGAAATAGATGCCCCAAGGGAAATATTCCAGCTGCCAGCCAAAATTATAGAAAAACTGAAAAAATTGATCCAAGTACATACCAGCAGGAGAAGGGTACAACTAAAACAAGTACAGCAGGTACTAGGGCACCTGAACTTCACCTGCAGGGCTATTGGACCAGGACGGGCATTCACAAAAGGTTAGCAAGGGCTACAGTCGGGTGACCAGACCACAATTGATGTAGACCTGGACAGGAGGTGTTGTGGAGATTTAAAGTATGGAAGGAATTTCTCAGGGAGTATAATGGCTGCTCTTTCTGGCAGGAGGAGAGGGTGTACAACACAGACCTCGATCTTTACACAGACGCAGTCGGGGGCCTAGGCATGGGTGTCTACCTGATGGGCAGGTGGTTTACAGAACCATGGCCTTCTGACTGGGTAAGGGATGGCAAGGCAAGAGATATAACATTTCTAGAGATCATGCCCATCTGGGCATGTACCCTGGTGTGGGCAGAAGAGTTACGGGATCAGACAGTGACATTCTGGTGTGACAATAGAGCAGTGGTGGAAGTCCTAAACAACAGGGGGGCCAGGTCAGAAATGGTCATGCAAGTCTTACAACATTTAGTGTTAAGGGCCTTGCAGCTAAACATGTCATTCAGAGCAAAACACATAGAAGGGGTACACAACACTCTGGCTGACAGCCTTTCCCGTCTGCAGCTGGACCGTTTCCAGAGGCTGGCACCAGCAGCGAAGGAGCAAAAAATGCCCATACCAAAGAACATCTGGGACATTGGCAAGAAGGAGCAGAACTGTTGTTTCACAGTTCATGGGCACTCGGACTCTGAGGGCCTACGATGGGGCCTGGTGAGTGTTTCAAACATTCAGGGCAACACACCATATAGAGGTAAGTGGGTCACTCACAGAGGAACAATTGGGAAAGCTCCCCATGGAGCAATGGCAAAAAGGAACAGCCCACACCACCACAATGGGGATCTATTTAGCAAGGATTAGTGTTATCTGCAGTCTAAAGGGATGGAAGGACCTGACAAAATCACTGTTTATTAGAAGAATGATGCAGGGATGGGGTAGGTTGAAACAAGAGCCAGTAGACAATAGAAGACCAATAGGGGAACAGTGGCTAGTGAAACTAAAGGATGTGCTCCCGCCAAAATGCAGATCGAAGACTGAGGCCCAGCTATTTCACACACTTTACATTGTGATGTTTGCAGGTGCCATGAGAGTGAGTGAGGTGGTAGGCCATGGCAAAAAAAAAGACAGGGAGGGGGGATTAAAATAGAAAGATATAAATTGGGGGATGAAAGAGATACAGATTAAGATTAAGGGGTCAAAGACGGATCAAAGGGGACAGGGTTGCATAGTGACACCAAAGAGAAAGGTAGAGGTCTTGGTATGCCCAGTACAGGCTTTGTGGGCTATCGCCTCAGAGCAGGGGACCAGGACAGGGAGATTATTTGTTCATGGTGACGGAAGAAGGGTCACCGGTTACCAAGTCACAGCATTGATCAAAAAGGCATGCAATTCCTGGGGCAGGACCCAGATAATTATTCATCCCACTCCTTGCGGATTGCGGCTGCCTCACAGTGGGAAGCAGCAGGCGAAACAGTGAATAGTATTTTTGAAAAAGGACGCTGGTGGTTTGCCAGTTACAAGAGATACATACGAGCACTGAAGTAAAAAATGTATATATTACCTATGTTTTGTTACAGATCGGAAGACAAACGGGTTGGGGGGACAGGGAGAGGGATACTATGGTGAGGAAGATAAGACCATATATAAGATAATTATTTTTGCTTAAACCCCATACGAAAAGGGAGAATCACAGAAGTCTGGATCTGCTGCCACTCCTATATGTATTGGGCAGAAAGGAGAGCAGAGAAAAAGGCTGGGTGAAAGCAGCTGTACCAAGATGTGAAACAATGTAGGTTGGTTTGGCGTGATATCCGGGGGATGAGATGGGCACAACTGCTTCCCACCCTGAAGGAACTTAAGGAATGAAGACCCTGTCCAGACTTAATTATGATACATTTAGGGGGAAATGACCTTGCGGGCAAGCCATGGGTCGACACATACTTGCAGATAAAAAGGGACTTAGAAACAATACAGCAGTGGTGGCCTCGGGTAAGTCTTGCCTGGTTGGATATCATTCCAAGGAGGGTTTGGAGACAGGACCACAGTCATAGATCTGTGGATAGGGCCAGGAGAAAGATGAACAGAAGGGTAGGGACATTGATAAGACAAATGGGAGGACAGGTAATACTGTGGGGCATGGAAGAGTGGTTAGAAGATTTCTACAGGACAGATGGGGTGCACCTGTCAAATCTAGCCATAGACATGTTTAACACGGAAATGATGGGTTTATAGAAGCATGGAGGAGGCATGTAACAAACTAAAAAAAGAGGGGAGAAGAGAAGGATTAGAAAGTAGGTTTCCTGAAGTAGGGGAGAATAATACCCTGGTGAGAGAAAGCCAGTCGTCCAACACAAGCTGGAGACTAGCTAATGGGGAAAAGGGGGGAAGGAGGGGAGGAAGAAAAGAAATGAGGCAAAAAGAGGAAGAAGCTGAAGGAGAAAAGCGTCTCGGTTTTCACTGTTACCTAACAGAAAAGGAGAAGAAAAAGGCACCCAGGGTGAAAACCTGGGGGGAGAAAAAGAGGAAGAAAGAGGGATGATCAGGGATTAATATATGGATGAAAATAAATGAAATTGTGAGAGGTATAATAATAAAAGATGGTGAAATGGAACATGGAATTATGAGATATAAATAAATTCTTTGCCAATCTGAGCACAACAAACAATGGTCTTTGTCTTTTTGTGAGAGAAAAAGGGGGAATCTGGGACAATGGAGTTTGCCCTTTAAGGGGGCAGACCAGGTTGTCCTGGTGCACCCCTTCCCTATCCATCAGGATGGTGTGCTCTGAAGGGAGGGGAAGGAAGGGAAGGACAAGGGTAGAACAATGGTCAGGCAACAGGAAGGGAGGGGCAAGTGGAGGTACGAATGGACAGCACAGAGGGGTTGTCACTTTTTTCTGGAGTTTGATCCCTCCCACCCACCCTACAAGACAGAGCAAGAGGGGAAGACAGTCAAGAAGGACTGTATGGTAGGTCTGTCAAAGGTGGAGGACAGACGCATCCAGTAGGATGGTTATTGGACTGCCAAGGTGGATGGCAGATAATAATATGATATTGGACTGCCAAAGGTGGATGGCAGGAAAAGGGGGAAGAGGGGAGAAAGAAAAGGAATGAGATGAAAGAGGAAGAAGCTGAAGGAGAAAAGCGGTCTCAGTTTTCACTGTTACCTAACAGGAAAGGAGAAGAAGAAGGCACCAGGTTTTCACCTGGGGGAGAAAGAAGAAGAAAGAGGGATGATCAGAGATTGATATATGGATGAAAATAAATGAAATTGTGAGAGATATAATAATAAAAGATGGTGAAATGGAACATGGAATTAGGAGATATAAATAAATTAATTGCCAATCTGAGCACAACAACAAACAATGGTCTCTATCTTTTTGTGAGGGAAAAGAGGGGAATCCGGGACAACCATTGGTCTGGCTCAGATTCAAAATATGGAACATCATCACCTGTGAGGTTGCAGGACTTACATAACTAACTTGGGCCTTGCCTCTCATGAGTTATTGTTCTTCCCCCTCAGGCATTAAAATAAATTGCATATTCTGATTTTGGCCATTGTATATCTCCAATATATGCATTGTATATTTGCCAACAACTTTATATTTTTTTATTTATTTAGTTTTTTTGACCAGGAAAGGAGGACTAGGTAATATACTTGAAATGGGCCAATATTTGCATATTTAAATAATTTTTGGCCATATGTAGAAATTTATTTTTGTTCTGTATGAGAAGCCAGAGCAATCATTAGTGGTGAAGATGACTGCTAAAAATGAGATTCAATTGAATGATGCTACAATAGGCTATGAAATACAGTACACACAACAGAGCTCTTAAAGTCTGCCTTAGTAATCATTCTACTAAAAATGTGAAGACTCAGAGGAACAAACAGGAACGTATCAGTATTCAGAAAGCGTAGTACATAACATTACAGTATCATTCAACAAAGCGGTTTTATTTCTTTACCTGTCAATCAAGTATATTACCATCTTGAGGTAAAATTATCAAGTCTCAGTGCTTGCAAATTAAATATCACACCTGCAAAACTGTTGTTTAGGTCACCAGGAAACTGAATTAGTACAGCTATGAAGGCATGAATGAAGGTTTATGAAAAACACTAAACACATGATTATGACTAAAATATTTTTGTAGGCATGTGCCAAACAATAAAATTGTGTCATTCTTTTATTAAAATTGATTTCAGTATTTGAACTTGCTATATGTGTACAACACACATGCAATGAGACATGACTAAACTATAATAAAATATGCAGTTGTCAAGCACATTATTATCTTCCATTGTTTTGCAGGCATATGGGAAAGCAACAAATCATTTGTGTTTACAAGATCGGAATTGAAGATTTTATCTTCTTTTACATCTCATATGTAGAAATAAAAAAATCTTTCTGACCTGGACTTCATTAATACCACATTGATCATTTGAAATTGTATTACATTATACTTATACAGGGAACATGCAATATAATTATACATACGTGATAACATTAATTAGTTTTTTATTTCTTCACCTGGTAATCAAGTATATTACCATCTATAAGTAAAATGATCAAGTCTCAGTGCTTGCAAATTAATATGTCTCATCTGCATAATTGTTGGATAGGTCAGCAGGAAACAGAATCACTACAGATATGAAGGCATAAATTAAGGTTTACGAAAAACTCTAGAATCATGAGTACAATTGATAGTAGTTTTGGTAGACACATGCTGAAGAATAAAATGTTTCCTTTTTTATTAAAGCTGGCTGGGGAATTCAAACTTTCTTTATGTGTACAACACATGGCAAACTCCAATAAATATGCAGTTGTCATGCACAATGTCATTATTGTGTCAGTCTTAACAGATTATTGTCTTCTGTTGCTTTTGCAGGCATAGCTAAGGAAAGCAACAGGTAATTTTGGTGTACTAATTTTGAAATGAAGATTTTATGTGATATAATTTAATATCTAAAATCATTTCATTGCAGATTAATTTTGCTTGTATATGACCTGAAAATCTGAAAATGTTGAAATAAAAAATGAAACAGAAATCTTTCTCTTGATAAGTCAATGTCTATTATTAATATTCTGATATAGTAAAAGTGTAATTACACTATACTGATATGTCAGAAGTGCATTATTAGTGCACTGATATGGTAAAAGTTTTATATAAGCACAGTGGTGCCTGTAATTTAACACATTCTGGGCTTTTGATCTACAATAACAACAGTTTACTGGTCCCCAGTAGTTCACCATTTCCTGTGGATTTGATTATTTTTCATCATTTGTCTTCTGGTGGACAAGATTATTATATTACATACTTTTGACTTACTTGCAGATGAGCAGGGCGACTACGCAGGCCACATCAGTTGCTAGGAGGGTTCAGTGATCAGAGTTGGAGCACCGAATAGGAAACCAGGGCACCATTTTTGGAACTCATGGCTCAGCTTTTTAAGGGATAATCCCAGCCGCTCCTGGGATGCTTGGAACTTACTTGCAGAGGAGCAGGGGGACTGCGCAAGCCGCATCGGCGGGCTGCTCCTCCGGGTCCAGAGGTCCTATGGGATGGTGCAGGCCACATCAGCAATGAAAGAGCTGTTGCAGGGGTTGTATCAGGAGCAAATTTGGAGCCGGGCACAGCCACATTGGTGGCTAGGAGGGTTCAGTGATCTGGGTTGGAGGCCCAGTAAGCCAGGGCCATGACCTGGGACTTGCATGTGGCTGGACCTTTTAAGGGATGAGCCCAGCCGCTCTTGGGACATTAGTTTGCCACACATCCATTCCAGCCCCAACCTCCATTAAATGCTCGGAGGAGGAGGGGTCAGGTGGAGGTAGGTCCCTGATTGGTTGGGTGGCTATACTGGGGTTTTCTCCAGTCATGACTCTGACTATTCTTGGAACTGTTAGGGGATGTAACTCTGTTCATGCTCTTTTATTCTGCTTAGTAGCTTGGTCCAAGAGCTGTGTTTTTAATTTCATGGGATATATCACCCTGTATGGCTGGCTGTAGAGGTTGTGGGTAGGTCTACCTGGGGTGGGGACCTGATCAAGGGTGATCGTCCAAGAATGTTTGGAGAGGGCCTCTGGGATGGCCTCCAGCCACCAGGGCAGGCATCTTTAGCAGGATTGTGGAGTGCGCTGGCTGTGGGGCAGCATGGTCCTAAACTGGGCCTGGAGGGAGGGAGATTGCCCAGTCTGTAGGCAATTATTGCAGATTGGGGGGGGTGACTGGATATGGAGGAAACTAGAATTGTTGGGGGGGATAAACATGTCTGGGAGGGCCTGTGAGGAGCAGAAGAGCAGTGATAGAGTGCAACCTGGATCTGTTTCATCAGGGAGGAGTGGAGAACCTATGGGGTGTGGGTTAGTAGCAAAGGGAGTAGCTACCTGGGAGGTAACTGGTAGAGGGAACAGGCTAAATCATAGGAGGAATGGGGGGAACAGGTGGGTTGGGACTGACAGGGGGCCTACTGGAGGAGTGGATAGTGGGAAACCAGGGCAAAAAAAGGAGGTTGGCTTTGAGTGCTATAAATAATAAATTTGAGCCATTGAGTAAGTTGGTTGGAGAGGATGTGGTGCGGGGGTAGAGAAGGAAAAGGAGGGTGGAAGAGAGAGGGATACGGTGAATCGGACAAAGGTGGGCATCGGTAATTTAAATAAGTATGCTAGCAGAGGAGGGGCAAATCAAGTGTCAAAGAAGGGAAGGGGGGAACCAGCAGAGGGAAGGTGTGGAGGCTGTGAGTCAACTCAGTAAGAAAGGAGGAGCGATTGAGATGAGGAAGGGGCATCCTTCAAGGTGGGAGGATCATACCAGAGAAAGGCCCAATGGTAAGGGGGACCTGCAGATGGGCGTGAAAGGGGGCAAGAGGAAAGGGAAGGAGGTAGAAGATGGCGATGGTGATGGGAATGCCTTGTGGGGGGACTAGAGGTGGGAGCTGGAAGGGGGAGGAGGTTGGAGAAAAAGCTTGACAGGGGTAGGGAGTGGGGTGGAGGCTAAACTTAGGAGCCAGGAACTCAGTTATAAAGGTGAGACAAGAGGGTAGGTCGCAAGGGGTTCTCTTGTAGAGGGTCTGGAGTAGTGTTCCCATTAAGACTGCAGATCTGGGGGCCTGCAGAGCCCGAGCTGACAGGCAGCAATTTTCAGTAGCTCTGAAAAGAAATGCTATAATAGCATAAAATATATATTTTACTACAGTCTGTTCAAAAAAAAATATTACAGTTCAAAAGAGGAACTCAGGAAATCTAAGATGGGTAACTCCAGAAAAGATAAGAGCTGGAGATCTGACTCTAAATCATCTGGAGTTGTACAAGCGGCAAAGTTGGAACCAAGGAACAGGCCGTATCCCAGAGGAGCCTGAAGAAACCATGTCCTCAATTGGTATCAAGCTCCAGAGACTGATAAATTCAGTAGCTGACCTAAATTCTAAGCTAGATTTGTTTGCCGCCAGGGATACGATTGGCAAGAAATCAGTGGAAGGATCCAGCAGGAGGTTGGAGGTGCAAAAAGCAAGCAGAATCTGCCATGACCTCCTCTGCTCTGCTTGTGAAAGAGAACTACCACATGCGGGTTAGGATTGAAACCTTAGAAAATCAAGCCAGATCTGCACATATCAGAATCTTGGGGTTGCCTGAGGGGATCGAGGGGGATTACCTCTTATGTTCATTCGGGAGTGGCTCGATTCAAAATTGTTACCAGAGGGTCAGAGTTTAAATATAAATTTTCAGAAAGCCTACCGGCTTACTCCACGTAGCTACCAGGAGGATTTGGAGAAACCACGAACATTTCTTCTGGTTACAGATGGTATTGGGTCCAGGGATAGAGTACTCCGGCCAGCTAGAAAAACAGGGCAAATAACGGAAGAAGACTGGAACATCTACCTGTTTCCAGACCTGAGCTATGCAACTCGAATGAGGAGGAAAAAGTTTGACGGTGTAAGAAAACTACTGCGGGACGCCTCCATTATCCACATGATGGTGTTCCCTGCAAGGCTACGTATTGTACGCAGAGGAAAAGTTTGTGCCTTCTCTGACCCCGGTGAAGCAGGAAAATGGGCCTTTCATTTTGTAGCTGATCGGGAAGAGACGAAGGAGAGAATCAGACTCTGATACCAAAGACTGACTCTTCTTTACATCTGTAATGTATAATCAGATTAGAGAGTAAAATTACCCCTTTCATTTGAAAATTTTACATTGCAGTCACAAATATAGAAAGTATTACATGTCAAGGGTGGGATAATTATGTACTCTGTTGTCCCTCCTTTGTTTTTTCATATAGATTGGGTCATATAATGATTAAACATACACATGGGGGTTTCTGAGTTCATTCTAAAGTATTCTGAATTACTGAAATTTGAAGTGAAGATTTGGATAGGTCTAAAATGTTTATTTGTGCGTCTTTATATTCATGTTTATTTAATACATACTTGGAGTAAGAAATTGCTGATCTGGGAATTACTTGATGTTACTTTCAAACTTCTAGCCTTAAAGTATGACACCACAAGCCCTCTAGTAGGGAATGGACTATAAGAGACCTTTTTTTAGACTTAAGTGTTATAAGAAAAGTCATACTGCTCATGGGCTCATGTTTGCAGCTTAAGATGTTGATATTACTTAAGAGGTTTTTAAATATTTAGTAACCCCTCACTGTGGTGTCACTATATCGAGGATGCATTTAATTCCTAAATATTAAGGAGAAATGTTATTCTCCAGAAGAAACATAGAAACACAGAATTTGATGGCAGATAAGGACCACTTGGCCCACCCAGTCTGCCCATTTCCCTAGTTAATCAACAGCTTACTTCCTCCTACCCCCACTAGAATTTCCTTATGTCTGTCCCATGCATTCTTGAGTTCTCCCACTGTTCCTGACTCCACAACCTGCTCAGAAAGGCTGTTCCATGCATCCACAACCCTCTCTGTGAAAATATGCTTTCTAACATTTCCTCTGAGCTGTCCCCCCTCGATCTTCAAATTGTGCCCTCTTGTTCTTGCACATCTCTTTTTCTGAAAGATACTACCCTCTCGTACTTTGTTAATTCCCTTGAGATATTTGAACATTTCCCACATGTCCCCTGTCCCCCTCCTTTCCTTAAGGGTATACATATTAAGCTGCTTTAGTCTCCTCGTATGTCTTCTGGTGCAGACCCAGCACCATTTGGTTGCCCTCCTCTGAACAGCCTCCACTCTGTCAATGTCTTTGCGGAGATGGGGTCTACAGAATAGCATGCAGTACTCTAGATGCGGTCTCGCCAACTGTCTGTACAGAGGATAACAACTTCCTGCTTTCTACTGTTGATGCCTCTCCATGCATCCCAGTGTTCCCACAGCTGTCCTTACTGCCTTCTCACATTGCTTGCCCACCTTTAGGTCATCTGATATAACTCCTAGGTCTTTTTCGATTTTTGTTGTTGTTATTATCTCACCTTCCATTGTGTACTCTTCCCCTGGGTTTTTGTTTCCCAGGTGCATTACCTTACACTTATTTGCATTGATTCTGAGCTGCCATATATTTGACCATTCCTCCAGCCTTGCCAAATCCCTTTTCATCCTTTCCACCCCACCCTGTGTATCAACCCTGTTGTAGGTCTTTGTGTCATCTGCAAAGAGACATACTTTTCCTTCCAGGTGCTGTCCAATGTCACCTATAAAGACATTAAAGAGGACCGGTCCCAGTACCAAACCCTGCAGTACTCTGCTAGTTACCCTTCTTTCTTCACTGTGGACTCCTTTTACTATTACCCTTTACGTCCTGTTGTCCAGCCAGTTCTTTTATCCAGGCTACCACCTTGGGACCCACTCCAAGGCTGGCTAACTTGTATATTAATCTTTTGTGTGAGACTGTGTCAAATGCCCTGCTAAAATATAGGTAGGCCATATCCACAGCCCTCCCTGGTCAACTACTTTGGTCACCCAGTCAAAGAAATCTATTAGGTTCATCTGACATGACCTTCCTGCTGTGAAACCATGCTGCTTTGGGTCCTGTACAGCACTGTCCTCTAGGTACTCAACAATTTCTTTCCTTCAAGTGATTCCATCATTTTTTCCTACCACTGAGGTCAAACTAACTGGTCTGTAGTTTCCTGCCTCTGCCCTGCTCCCACTTTTGTGAAGTGGAATCACATCTGCCCTCCTCCAGTCCTCAGGTACCACCCCATCCTCCCATGATTTGTTAAAGAGAGTAGTCAGTGGTGTTACTAGTTCTACCCTTAGTTCTTTTAGAATTCTGGGGTGAATCCCATCAGGCTCCATTACTTTGTCCACCCTCAGTTTCAAGAGTTCTTTCTAAACCCTTTCTTCTGTGAATGGACTGGTATTGATCCCCCTATTCAGGGTGTTTCTCTTGTTTGGTTTAGGTACCTCCCCCTCCCTTCCGTTGTGAATACTGAGCAGAAATATTCATGCAGTATCCTGCTTTCACTATCACCCTCTGTCCACATTCTCTTCCTCTCATTAAGTCCCTGTATCCCTCCCTTGGTCTTTCTTCGCTTCCTAATGTACACACTAAAAGGTTTTATCCCCTTCTTAACAGAGTTGTCTATCTTTCCTCAGTTTGTGCCTTTGCTATTCTGACTGCCTTCCCTGTCTCCTTCTGCTTTAACTAACATATTAATTGCCAGCAGATTAGGCCTCACAGTCTATCAAGTATCTGAACCTCAGATCCCTAGTTGGGTGCCGAGGCCCTCCCCCCCTTGTGTTCCAGAAACCCCTATCATCCATCCCCACCCCCCTGGGCCAGGCCATCATCTGATACATCCACTTTCTGTGTCTGTCCCACCCTCTCTTGAAGCCCTCCACTGTGGATCTCTGAACCAGCTCACCAGGCAGTGCATTCCAAGGGTCCAGCACCCTCTCAGTGAAAAACCTCCTCCTCTTTCCCCCCTCACCCTTCCACCTTCCAACTTCAAACCATGCCCTCTGGTGATACCTCCCTGCTTTAGTCTAAAGATCCCCTCCATGTTTACCCTATTTATTCCCTTGAGGTACTTGAAGACCTCAATCATGTCCCCCCTGTCTCTCCTTTCCTCCAATGAAAGCATGCAGAGCTTCTCAAGTCTGTCCTCATATGTCAAATCCCCTAGTCCTCATATCATCTTAGTTGCCCTCCTATGTACCCTCTCCAGGAGCTGTATGTCCCTCTTCAAGTCTGGTCTCCAGTACTGTACACAGCACTCAAGGTGTGGTCTAACCAGTCCATTGTACAGTGGCAGAATCACTTCCCTGCTCCTAGAGTTGATCACCTTACAATGCATCCCAACATCCTGTTTGCCTTGCTAGCCGCTCTCCTGCACTGCTCAGAATTATTCATACATGCATCCACCATGACCCCTAGGTCTTTTTCCCCTATTGAGGCCTCCAGCACCTCCTCTCCCAGGGTGTACCTGTGTTTAGGGTTTCCCCCCAAGATGTAACACCTTGCACTTGGTGATATTGAAATTTAATTTCCATGTGTGAGCCCAGCTTTCCAGGGTGTCCAGGTCCCCTTGCAGGGCCAACCTCCCCTCTTCCCCCTCAACTACTGCTCCCATCTTGGAGTCATCAGTGAAGAGACTCATTTCACACCCTATACCCTCCCTGATGTCCGATATGTATGCATTAAACAGGATCGGACCCAGGACCGAGCCCTGCGGAACCCCACTACCAACCTCTCTGGGGTTCGAGAGCTCTCCACTGACCACTGCTCTCTGGGTGCATCCAGCTAGCCAGTTTTCAATGCATCTGACCATCAAAGGGCCTACTCCCAACCCCATCAGTTTCCCCACCAGACCATTGTGGGGGACAGAGTCAAATGCCTTGCTGAAGTCCAATAATAATACATTCACAGGCTTTCCCCTGTCCAGTTCTGATGTTACCCATTCGTAGAATTCCACAAGATTGGTTTGACATGATCTACCTGGCACAAACCCATGTTGCCAACTATCCAGACCTCCCACCTCCTCCAAGTACACCCCCAATCGTTCCTTTAGTATACTCTCCATTAATGTTCCCACCACCGATGTCAAACTGATGGGTCTATAGTTACCTGGTACTTCCCTCGACCCCCCTTTATAGATTGGCACCACATGTGCCTCTTGCCAATCCCTAGGTACTCTCCCTGTCTCAAGCGACCTGTTGAAGAATTCCATCAGGGGCGCAGCCAGTATGCCCTCCAATTCCCACAGTATTCTCGGATGAATGCCATCCGGCCCAGGAGATTTGTCTTTCTTTAGGACCTTGAGGGCTATCCACACCCTTTTGGTGGAGATAGCATCATCCGTCCCCTCCAACTTACTGGCCTTTTTATCCTTATCCTGATGTGACACCCCTGGGGTACCTCTCCCTCCCTCTTGCTCCATTTCTGTTGCTCCCCTGATCCCACTCACTGCCGCTTCTGTCTCCACCGTGCCTTGCTTTTTAGATATCCCATCCCCCTCCCTAGTGAATACAGAGGCAAAGTACTCATTTAATATCTCTGCCTGGTCCCTCACCTCTTCCACCCACCTTCCTTCTGATCTCAATCTTCTGAGATGGCCCTTAGTTTTTCTCTGCTTCCCAATGTACCGGAAGAACCCCTTTTCCCCTCCATGTATCCCCTGTGCCAGCCACTGCTCTTTACTGGACTTTGCCCCTCACCATCTGGGTGACTTTTCTAGATGCAAGATGGTACATTTCCTTATCCCTATCCCTCTTGTTGTTTTATATTTTTTGTGGGCGCCTTCTTTTCTCTGACCGCTACTTGAACCTCACTGGACCACCAGCATGGCTTATGTGACCTTGCTCCTTACATTTCACCTTAGCGCAGGTCCTGACTGCCTCATGAAGTCACCATTTATGACTGCCCATCTCTTTCATTTGTCATTGATGTAATCCCCTTCAAGTGATCCTTGAGAATATTTCTGATGCCCACAAAGTCTGCCCCCCTGAAGTTCACTGCCAGTGTCCTAGATCTCCTCCCCCATGCTTATTTGAAACCAGACAGTATTGTGGTCGCTCCCAGTCAGGGAATCCTCTACAACCAGGTCCCTTACCAGATCCCCATCTGCCAGAACCACATCCAGGACATTCTCCTCCCTTGTGGGCTCCATCACATGCTGTGTTAAGAACACATCCTGGAAGCCATCCAGCAGCCTCTGCTCTTTGGCCACCTTAGAGGACATGGTTCCCCAGTTTGTACCTGGCATATTAAGGTCCCCCATCAACACCACTCCTTCCCCTTTTGGTCCACACTGGGCAATGATGTTGTCCAGCAAACCATCCTCCTGAACATCACTCATCCCGAGGGCCTATATACTACACCCAGCTTGACCTTACCTCCTGCTGGGGTTCGTAAGGTGACCCATAAGGCCTTCATGTTTCCCTCTGCCTCTTCTACCCTAGCAATTTCTATGTCATCTCTAATGAACATAGCCACTCCACCCCTCTGCCCTCCTTTCTATCCTTCCTAAGCATAGTGTACCCCCGTATGTTTAGGGTCCCAGTCCTGGTTTTTGTTGTACGTTTCCATGACCTCCACACATCCACCCCCTCGAACAGCATGGCCTGGAACTCTGGCAACTTGTTTCCCAAACTCTTGGCATTTACTAACACCACCCCCACCCCTTATCCCTGATCCCCTTTGTTGAACTCCACCCAGGTTCCTTATACTTCCATCCTCCTCTCTGCTCCTGAAACCTCCACCCCCAGTCTGTTTCCCCTCCCCTTGGGTTTGAGGCTACTCCCTCATCTGGAGGAGAGAGCTTCTGATAAGCCCTTCCTTATGCTGCTCCTTCTGTGTTTCCATATATTTCCTGAATGCTATTCTTTTCTCCTTAACCTTCTCTTCCACCTCTTTTGAGAACCATAGTGTTTTTTCCTTCATTTTGTTTTGTTGACTTGCTTCACACAAAGGCTTGTTGCCTCTGTGATGGCTGTTTTCATTATTTCCCAGAAGGAAACTGTTTGATGTATTGTTGTCCTGAATATGAGAATTTTATTGTATATATGCATAATGACAAAGTAAAAAAATATAAAGAATAAAAAAAAAGACTGCAGATCTGGGGTTCACTGTACTTGGTGCACCCATGCAGGTCAACAACCTGATGGCAAAACACAAAAAAAGGCCATTATGGTGAGAGTCACTGTAATGGTCCTTTTTTGGTGCTTTGCTTTCTGCCAGTGTTCGCCCCCCCCGGACCAACTCCAACCTGGAGTTAATAATCCAAATGTCCGGGGAGTGTGGGGGGCAGAGTCTCCCACATGGGGGTTTGGGGGGGCACAGCGCCCCACAAAAAACACTCGTTGCACGGGCAGCACAATACCTGTGCCGGTACTGTGCCATTGTTGTGGGGGAGGTCGGCATTTTCACTGTCGACCTCCCTTGGTGCTTCCCACTGTACACTCTCCAGAAATTTTCAGGGATACAAACTGAATTACAAGAGTTCACTGTACCATTTCTACAAAATATTTTGTGGGGTACATGTACTGCAAACAGAATTATGGGGGTGCAGTGCATCCCCTTCACACAAAAATGTCCTTGAATTTCATAATTTATGCAGGAATGGAAACACTGGTCTGGAGAGAAGCCATGGGGCAGTGGTCTCAAGGAGGGTGGAGGTGATGGGGGCTGATGGGGGAGTCCAAAAAGGAGATGCACAAAAGATCAAGGGGGATACAAAAGTTCTCCTGCTGGGGGACTCCATGATCAGTGGTATTTATTAGGTGGGGCAGGGTGAGAGAAAATCCAGTCCAGTTAAGGTAGTGGGTATTTCCAGTGTGACTGTGCAAAGGGTAAAGTTAATGGTGTATGAGCTGGAGAGGAACTGTGGAGGATCACTGGAGTTCCTGATGCATCTGAGAGCAAATGATATTGAGGGGAATAGTGTGCTGGAAATTCAGGCAAGGTTCTGAGAACTGGCCAGGGTCTGTCATAACAAAGGATTCATAGTTTCTTTCTCAGAAATCCTGCCAGTGCCAAGGTCCACTGTGGAGAACAAACAGAAGATCAGGGAGATTAATGACTGGCTTGGGCAGTGGGGTGAAGCACTGGGGATTGGGGTGTTGGAAGACTGGGGAGTTTGGGAAGACAAAAGGACAGTATGCCAGGGATAGATTCACCTAAATCTTGTAGGAAGGAAGTTCTCAAATGGTGGATGATGGATTTTATTCAGGCTAGATGGAGTTTAAACTTGTGAAGGAGGAGGGGGACACTGCCGGGCTGATCCAACCATCCATACCGCTGGTAGGACTGGCCTGCAACCACATGGGGGGACAGACAGTACCCTAGGGGAGAAGTGTGGATGGATGTATGAAAGATCTGGGGAGAATATGGTAAAGATGGGTAGGGACAAGGATTGGAGGGTGGTTTTAATAAATGCCATAAGCCTGGGGAATAAAATGTCCCAGTTCCAGACCATGTTGTTTGAGGTGGAGAGGATGTAGCAGCAGTCACTGAAACTGGGCCACCCTGGCCATGACTGGGACCTTAATCTGAGTGAGTACCTTGTACTAAGGAAGACAGAAAGGTGGGCAGAGGGGAAGGAGTAGCAATGTTCATTAGGTATAACGTTGAGATTATGAGAGTGGAGGAAGCAGAGGGCAACGTGGAGGTCCTATGGGTCACCATGCGAACCCCCCTGGGAGGGAAGATCAAGTTGGTGGTGGTATAATAGGCCCCCAGGACTAGTGGGGGATCTGGAAAATGTCCTGTTAGCTAACATTAAGGGGCAGTGTGGACTCAAAGAGGAAGGAGTGGTGTTGATGGGGGACCATAATATGCCAACTACTGATTGGGGTACAATGACATCCACTGTAACCAGGGAGCAGAAACTGCTTGATGGCTTCCTGGATGCATTCATCAATCAGCAGGTGATGGACCCAATGAGGAGGGTCATATCCTGGATGTGGTTTTAGCAGATGGGGATCATATACGAGATCTGGTTGTGGAAGAACCCTGGCTGGGAGTGACCACAACACAGTCTGGTTTCGGCTTAAACCGGGGGGGGGGAATCATTCTAGGACAATGATAGTTGATTTTAGGGGGGTGGACTTTCAGAACATGGGAGATATTCTCAAGGGGCATTTGTGGGAGATATAACCAGGTTTAGACATGGAAGGTAGGTAGGAGATCATAAAGCGGGGGCAACAGAAGGCCACCAAGACCTGTGCAAGAGTGAAGCCAAAGGGCGGTAGGTTTTGTAAACCATGCTGGTGGACCAAGGAGGTCCAGTAGGCGATAAGGGAGAAGAAGGCTGCCTATAGGAGGTACATAAAAATGAGAAGACAGAGGGATAGGGAGAACTATCGCCTTGCAACCAGAAAAGTCACCAGAATGGTGAGGGGGGTAAAGGCCTGGAAAGAGCAGAGGCTGGTGCAGGGGATACAGGGTGGGGGAAAAGGGGTTCTTTAGGTATATTGGTGAGTGAAGGAGGGTCAAGGGCCAGCTCAGTAGGTTGAGGACAGCTGGGGGGTGGGTGGAAGGGGCTGGAGAGCAGGCAGAGGTACCGAATGAGTACTTTGTCTCAGTGTTCACAAGGGAGGAGGCTGGGAAACTTCCAAAAAATGGGTTGAAAGACACAGAAGGCATAGCAGACCTGACTTTGGGGTACCTGCTGAAGAACAAGCCACTGGGGGAGGTAGGCCAGGGGTGAGATATCACGCTGGTTCTGCTGAATGGGGGTGGGAAGAGATGCTGATATTCCTATCAGTCGGGTGTGGGAAGTCCTCCAGTCCCTAAAAAAGGATAAATCTCTGGGTCCTGATGCTATTCATCCCAGAGTACTGTGGGAGTTGGTGGATATTTTGCCTGCCCATTGGCAGAACTCTTTAACTTGTCGCTCCAGACAGGGAGGGTTCCATGGGATTGGAAGCAGGCACATGCTGTGCCCATCAATAAAAGTGGATCGAGAGATGAGCCAGGAAACTATAGACCCATCAGTTTGGCGTCGGTGGTGAGGAAGGTAATGGACAGCATACTTAAGGAAAGGCTGGGTGGTTTCTTGGAGGAGATGGGTTACCTGGATGACCAGCAGCATGGGTTTGTGCCAGGTAGTTCATGTCAAACAACCTTATAGAGCTCTATGAGTGGGTGACATCAGCACTCAACAGGGGGAGACCAGTGGATGTACTGTTCCTGGACTTCAGCAAGGCATTTGATTCGGTCCCTCACATTGGCCTAAGGGAGAAGCTGGGGGAGATGGGGCAGGCCCATTGATGTTTAGGTGGATTGGAAATTGACTTTCAGGTCACACTCAGTGGGTAGTGGTCGGAGGGAGGTCTCGTCTCCTAGGGAGGTCATAAGTGGGGTCCCAGGGATCAGTCCTGGGTCACTCCTGTTTAACGCCTATATCTCTGATATCCGGGAAGGTATCATGTGAAATGAGTCTCTTTGTGGATGACTGTAAGCTGGGGTGGTGGTGGGGGGAAGGAGTGGAGACTGACTCTTCAAGAGGGCCTGGATACTCTGGATAGGTGGTCCTCCACCTGGAAATTGAAATTTAACTCCTCCAAGAGGCAAGTGCTATACCTAGGGCAGGAAAACCCCAACTATGTGTATACTCTGGGGGGGGGGGTGAGTTGCAGGCCATGGCAGGGGAAAGAGACCTAGGAGTCTTGGTGGATGTTAAAATGAATAATTCAGAACAGTGCAGGAGGGCTGCAGTCAGGGCAAATAGGATGCTGGGTTGCATTGCTAGGGGGATTACCTCAAGGAACAAGGAGGAGATTTTGCCACCGTACAACAGCCTGGTTTGACCACATCTTGAGTACTGTGTGAAGATCTGGAGGCCACACCTAAGGAGTGGCATTCAACTCCTGGAGAGGGTTCAGAGGAGAGCAACCAGAATGATCTGGGGCCTGGGGATATGACATATGAGGAAAGACTAGGGGAGCTCAACCTGTTCTTGCTGGGAAGAGGAGCAACTGGGGGACATGATTGAGATCTTCAAGTACCTCAGGGAGTAAATAAGGTAAGCTGAGATAGGATCTTTCAAGTGAAGGAGGGTAGAATCACCGGAGGACACAGTTGGAAGATTGAGGGTGGTAGGTTTAGGGGGTAAGGAGGAGGAAGTACTTCACCGACAGAGTGGTGGAACCATGGAATGTGCTGCCTGGGGAGCTGGTACAGGCTGCTACGGTGGAGGATTCAAGGAGGGTGGGACAGGTATAGGCAAGTGGTGAAGCAGAGGCTGGTTTGCCTGGGGGGGCAGGACTAGGGGATGGAGTAACACTGGAAGGAGACAGATGGAGGGCTACGGTACCCAGCCAGGGTGCTGAAGCATGAGCAGACTTGATAGACCAATAGCCCTACTCTCCTGGCATCTAGTATATTAGTATGTTATATTAGGCTTGAGACCTGATTTTTGTACCTTAGTAACTCCACTCCCTTTCAGCTGCTTTTTCTGAAATTTAGCAGGCATGGAGTCAGTGCCAATATCCTGCGAATGTTGTGACAAATGGTTGGGAACGGAGCAAAGTTACTGAGGTTCAAAAATGAAAAAAATTACCAAAATGAGGACATTTTTGCTCACATACTGTATAACTAAACAATGTTTTTGTTTTGAAATCTGAACCTTCAGATTTGACAGTGTTTTATCTAAGATACACACTTTTGCAACAGACCAGTTTTTAAGTTATCTAGTTTTGAAATGCAAGTATACAACTGTGCCATTTTCTGAGCATGTTCTGTTTGAAAATGAAGAGTGTTCGATTAACTGTGCTTTCCCAAAGCAGTGTAATGAAAGTGTGTTCTTTCAAACTGCTTGTGTCAGCTCAGGTTCCCAGCTGATGAAAGCAGTGGAAAGGAATCTCTTTTATGTTGGCTCGCACTTGCGCAGCCAGCATATTGCAGTAGTAGCAGATTTGAAGCTGCAGTCACTGTGGGCAAATGCAGGGCACGCATCAGCAGGTGTGTCCCTCATTCCCCAATAAGGCAGCTGCAGGCACTGACACCCTCAACATGTAAACTGGCCTCCAGATCTAAGGAAAGGTTCACTGCAATGAGTGCCAAGCTTCTCACGCAGCAGTGTGCCTTTCCTGGTGAACCAGTTTACAAAATATGGTGGCATGCCACTGCAGAGTGCCCTGACCCACTTCATTTGCTGATGGGGGAGCCCACTCCTCGTAGGCATAATGCAGCCCCGCTCTGATTTAATGTGTGTGCTGAGGGGGTGCCCAGTCCCCCTCTGCATCATGTCCCCCCTTCCCAGTTTAATTTGCTGACGGGGAGCCCACTCCTCATCGACATAATGCCCCCCTCATTTGTTGTGTGCCAATGGGGGTGCCCAATCCCCCATCAGCTACAGAACCCCCCAAAAAACAAACTCTCAGGTGACATGCTGGGAGCTCACCCCAGCATGCCAAATGCCCCTATAAAAGAAAAAACGTCCTGCGATGTTTTTTTTTTGTTATTAAAACCTGCAAAGCAGAAAACGGTCCTTCGCTGACTCCGTGGCTCCAACCCCGCTACCACCCTTCTGCGCACTCCTGCTTCCCCACACCCCCATCCCATACTTACTCCTCCGAGCATGGTACGATGATCTTTGGTGGGCCGGAACACATCTGTACTCTTCAAAGCCAACTGAAGAAATGCCAGTAAGCTGTATAATGGCATAAATAGGGTTTTCAACTTTGGTGCATATCTTAGGCATTTTGGGAATTTTGGCACGATATTTTCAACATAGGGTTATTGGGACCCTTCCTTATGAATTCAGTCATTGTCATGGCATTCTTCAGTCCCAAAAGGTGATTTTTCTGTCACTGCATGGAATCACCTTTCAGGACTGATTAACAAAATGACAGTGCCACTGTTTATGAGGTGGGCTCTTGAAAAGCCTGTGTTGCAAATTTGATGAAAAAAATCCAAAAAATGGCTGTTTTACAAGTGTGAATTGTGCAGTTTCCACGCACACTCATAACTTCATGAATTTATAATATTTGCACTCCAGATTTTCACCATTGGCATTTTTCCACACCTCCTTATGAACAGCACAGCTGTCATTTTACATACCCTGGCCAAAATGTGTTTTCACACAACCGGCACAGAATAGCTTGGTTGCTGTGCAAAATCAGTTTTCAAGAAAGTTTGAGACAATGACACTGACACTTTTCATGAGCAGAGGTCCTTAAATGCATATGTTGAAAATTTGGTGATGAACGTCCATAAAATGACTGTTACAAGCGTGCATTGTGCAGTTTCAGGCACCTTGTAACCTCATAAATTTGCTATATTTTCATGCCACATTTTCAGCACTGGCATTTGTTCACATCTCTTTATGAAAATTACAGCTGTCATTTTCATCCTGCCCAAAATGTGTTTTCACACTGTGGCGCAGAATGGCATGGTCACTGGGAAATCAACTTTTGGGACAGATTAACACAATCACAGTGCCACTGTTCATGAGGGGAGGTCCCAAAATGCCTATGTTGAAAATGTGTCTCTCCAGGGTGGGGGTGAGGTTGGCATCAATTCAGTACTTCACTGCCATTCCTATTATGCAGCTCTAACTCCTGCACTACCGATGCCAATGCCAGAGAGACAACATTCGGCACTGACAAATGCTTGTTATCACACTGCTTTCCCTAATACAGTTATTTGAAGAACTGCTTATTCCCCCATATTTCCTGGTTTACCAGTAAGGTGTTTTAAACTGGCAGCAGCTGCTCAATGGTACCACTGGCATCCCCCTCATACCCAGCCAATGTATAGAGAAACGCATGGTGGGTGCCTCATCCCATTGTTAGTCCACCAGACCAGGCATGCAACATTTTGTGCAAATTCATTTGCTCCTGGAAGCCATCCCATTGCTGTTATTTACTTTTGTTTATAAAATAGGCTTTAGAATCCTAGCAACTTTATTGGTTTCAACACATCACCTGACTTTTTATTAATCTCTGGTATATGAACAGTTCATAACTAACCTTCCCTAATCTACCTAGCAAAAACAGCATCTTAACCAAATGAAAATTAAACCTTTTTCCATTAAAATAAAACTGTTTCCACTTTTTAAACACAGAAACCCTCATCATACATATACAATATATGCAGTATACTGTGCATATTATAGTGGCATGGGAGCAGCACTTTATTTAGGGTTGCATAGGCACTTTAATGTTAAACCTCAAATTTTGAACTTTAATATATTTGCAACCATTCAAAGGATCTGAATGAAATATTACTTGAGTAGTCACAGGGGGGTAGAGCTCTTGATGTGCCAAGTCTCTTTCTTGTTGGATGTGTGGATTCCAAAATACAAATAGTGAAAAAATTCAGACAATCACTATTTTTTGCTGTTTCTTTGCTACTCTGTATTGCCTGGATGGTTTGGAACTTTGGTCTGAAATTCTCAGGGTAGAAAGGTCTTGGCCCACAGAAGTGTCTTTCACTGGTTTGGTGACAAAAAATATGAATCTATTCCAAAGTTTAAAAATGCAGGTTCTGAGCATGCAAACTAGCAGTAAAAGGGGTGTAGCTTTGATGCATAGAGTCATCTCGCATCACATGAATAACCATAAGCTTATTTGCATACCTGTATTTTTAAATTGCTCGAATTAGAAAAATCAGGTGAAAATTAAAAGCTGACCTTCTTTGGGAAGCTTGGTCTGTTCAAAATAACTGTTTACAGGAATTTCTTTTTTTTTTGCACCTGTTCACATTACAAGAAGAACAGTTCCTTAATGTGCCCCATGTTTTCAAAAATGTCAGTGTATGCACAGCTCATAAATAATCATGAGGGTTGAGCAGTGGTTTCTATGTTAAACCTCAAATTTTATACTTTAATATTTTTGCAACTGTTCAATGAATTTGCACAAGATGTTTACAACTGTTCAATGAATTTGCATAAAATGTTGCATGTCTGGTCTTGTGTGCTAGATTTGTTCATCTGCTAAGTTTTGCTCTAGTGGGATGTACAGATTCTGAGAAGCCAATAGTGAAAAAATGTAAAAGAAAAAGACAAAACTGTTTTTGCTTTTTTTTCTGTCATTGCTGCGCCCAAACGGTTTTGAATTTTGGTCTGAAATTTTCAGGATAGAAAGGGCATGGCCCACAGATGTGCCTTTGGCTGGTTTGGTAAAAAAGATGAATCCATTCTAAAGATATTAATTTTTTTTAATTTAGCTTCTGAGCATGCTCAGTAAGCATTTGCCATATGAACTGTTGTTTGCTGCTTATACATTTCCCTCAAGCAAAAAAAATGGTTCTCAGTTGATAATCTGGTTCACGACCCTGAAACTGTAGTTCCAACTAGCACCTTTAGTTCTGGATGCAGAAAATGTGCTCCAGCCCCCTGGGTATGGGGCAAGGCATGAAGTGCAGCTGAGTGCCTTACTACACCCCTGGGCATTGTAAGACATGAGCTGTAACCCAGTGCCTTCAGCACCTGAGCATGGTGTTGCACGAGGTGAAGTCAAGTGCCTACTATGTCCCCTTAGGTATAGTAAGACAAGAGATGCAGCTAAGTGCATTCAGCCCCTGGATATGGGGTAAGGTATGATGCACAGCTGAGTGCCTTACTATACCACAGGGCATAGTAAGTCATGATGTGTAGTCAGTGTTTCCAGTCCCTGTGTACCATTGTGCTATCTCAAAAAATAAGGAAATTATTTGCAAAAAAGCGCATTAATGCAACATTTAGTGTTAAGCCTAAACTGACAAATGTAGAGAAATGTGGTTTTAGTATTTCCAAACCTAAAACCCCACCCTCACCCCTGAAGCAAATCAAGGATGGAGTATTCCTCGAGTTGTCAATCCTAAAGCTCACCCCATCTTGGTAGCAAGAAAGCTCAGATGTGATGGAATAGTATTATTGTATCCTCATTCACACAGGTCATGGGACCTCCTTGAACAATCATGTACCTAGGAAAGCCCAGGGCCCTCCAGGCCCTGTGCTTCCATCTCTCCATAGATGCATATATGACATGTATGTGCTTGATTGTAATTGTTTCTTAAAGAGCTCAGGTCAAAGGGAAAAATATATTAACTGCCCCTCTTAATTGCCAGCGCAAGACTGCACAGGGCAAAAATGTGTTTTTTTTTTTTCACCCATACATCAGTAACTTTTTGTTGGTGTCCTCAGAAATCTGCTATTTTTGTAGTAGAAGTGTAGATACACCTTTGGTGGATTTTTGATGATGATCAGATTTTCTTTGTGGATTTGGCACCATGGTGAATATTGCAGGTGATTTGGGGGTACACTTCATAACCCATGAATGTTTAGGGGGTGATTATGTACTACTGCTGTAGTACTCATTGATAACTTCTATATGGACACAGTACTCAAAGTGGAGTCTCACCAATGATCAATGTACTCATTGTGATGAGGATGTTTTTCTTTACAGGTATAATAAGGATTCTGCCACTGGGATTTAGCAGCTTTGGAGGAATAAGGGTGTCTACTCACTAGAGGGTGGCAAGGGATGGTGGCTTTAATTGGTCATATGGCATGACCGGGTAATGAGAAGGAAGGATTATTAAAGGAAGATGCATGCTGCTTTAAAAGTTGCAGGGCTGTAAGAGGCAGGGCCTAATGGTGGTGGTGGGGGATATCTTTTTAAAGTGGATAGTGTGGTTGGAGGAGGAGGGTGAAATGGGCCATAGGACGAGGGGTGGATTTATTTTTGTTTAAAGTCTTTTAAAATTAATTAAATTAATTTAAAATGTACAGGTGTAAGTACAGGAACTTCACAAAGCTTTTTGCCATGTGTAAAGTTCTCAAATTTGCATAAGCTTATCTGGCAAATTAACATTTTGCAACATATCTCTAGGTTTTAACAACGATGTGCTGCAGCATTGCCGTTACTCTGTTCTTTATTAGGCAATGTGGGGTTTTAGCATATTTAGGTGTAGCTTGTCCCTTTACAGCCTGTAGTATTTAAATAGAAGTGCTGCTTTGGTTAGATTGTAAGATGCATTTTTCTATGGTGTTTTTATTCATGTTTCTGTTTGGTTTATCTGATTTGATTATGTGCTGTTCATATGTATGTCTGTTTATGAATATTAATGAGGTACCTGTATATAAGGCTGTATCTGTGTTCCTATCAGACCCCCCCCCAAAGGAACACTCATGAGAGTCAAAGCACTAAAATGGCTTTGTTTGTAGTAGCAGTGTGCATGTTCTGCTGGACACTTGTTTTTTTCGAACATACGAAATTTGCCAGCAGATAAAGGCCTAGAGGTCTATCAAGTCTGCTCGAATGTGCAGCTAGCACCCCTTATTCTGCAGCTGCCCCTCCCTTACACCCTTCCTCTTCATTAACCCTCCCTCTTGTCCTGTCCCATCCCCTTTTGAAGCAGTCCACTGTTCTACTGGATACCACTTCTGCAGGTAATGCATTCCAGCCAGCCACCCTCTCTGTAAAAAAGTGTCTCCTCATCTCCCTCCTGAACCTTCCTCCCTCCAGTCTCATATCATGGCCCCTGGTGTCCCTTCCCTACCTTACTTTGAACAGCCCCTCTGTACCTGTCTTGTTTATTCCTTTCATGTATTTAAAGGTTTCAATCATGTCACCCCTGTCCCTCCTGTCCTCCAGTGAATACATGTTCAACTCCCACAACCTTCTTTTGTATGATAAGTCTCCCAGCCCCTTGATCATCTTTGTCACCCTGCACTGCACCCCCTCCAGTAACGTAATGTCCCTCTTCAGATACGGGCACCAGTACTGTATGCAGTACTCCAGGTGCTGTCTAACAAATGACCTATATAGTGGCAGAATCACCTCCTCCCTCCTCGAGGATATACCCCTTGCAATACAACCCAGCATTTTGTTGGCCTTTGCAGCTGCCTTCCTACATTGTGCCGAGTTGTTCATTGACCCTGTAATGAGCACCCCAGATCCTTCTCCTCCTCGTCCTCCTCTGTCTGGGCTAGCTGCACTCCCCCCCCAGCTGGTAACTCCTCCTTGGGTTCTTCATCCCAAAATGCAGCACTTTGCACTTTTTGGCATTAAACCCCAGTTGCTAGGTGTCTGACCAGGTTTCAAGCTTTGTCAGATCATTCTGCAACCCCTGCCATCCCCCTTGGGTCATCCACCACCGCTCCTACCTTGGTATCATCAGCAAACAGACTGATCTTGCCATTGTTGTCCCATGATATGTCTGCAATAAATATCCCAAACAACACTGGTCCCAACACCGAGCCCTGTGGAACACCGCTTATCATTACCCTTGGGTGTGAGAGCTCCCCACCCACCACTACCCCTCTACTGCCTTCCCTGAAGCCAGTTTCCTACACATCTCACCAGCTTTGCACCCACCCCTGTGCCTACTAACTTACTTTCCAGCCTTCCATGCGGCACTGAGTCGAATGCCTTACTGAAGTCCAGATACAGGACATCCACTGCATGGCCCCTGTCCAGTTGCCTAGTTACCCAGTCATAGAACTCCACCAGGTTGGTTAGCAGGATCTGCCCCATATGAAGCCATGCTGTCTGCTGTCCTGTAGTCCTTTGGCCTCTAGGATGCCTACCAGCCCTCCTTCAGGATAGTCTCCATTAGCTTACCCACGATGGATGTGAGGCTTACTGGTCTGTAGTTTCCGGTTCATCCTTGGGCCACTCTTGTGGAGGGGCACCACATGAGTCATCCTCCAGTCCTGAGGTACACCCCCAAATGTAGTGAGGCATTAAATAGGTCTGCCAAAGGTCCTGCAAGGACCTCTGCCAGCTCCTTCAGTACCTTGGGGTGTGCCATCTGGGTCTGGCACCTTGTCTACCCTCAGTGCCTTCAAACCCTCCTGAACTCTGCCCTCCATGATTTCCCACATCTGTAACCCCTTCCCCCTGCTTCTGCCATTTCTCCCCCTTGGGTGTCACCCCTCTTCTCTTTAATAAATACTGAGCAGAAGTACTCATTTAGTGCTTCTGCCTTATCGCACCCTGCTTCCACCCAACCCCCTCCTTCCTAATCCTTACTATGTGATCCTTACAGCTCCTTTTCTCCCTGATGTACCTAAAGAAGTCCTTCTCCCCCTTCTTAATGCCTTGTGCCAGCCTGAGTTCCATAGATGCTTTGGCTCCCCTTACTGCCCTTGTCACCTCCTTCGATTCTGTCAAGCACTCCTCCCTGTCCTCCCTCCCTGTTTTCTTGTACTTCCTAAAGGCAGCTCTTTTTCTCCTTACCTTTTCCATGACCTCCTTGCTCAATCAGCTCGGTTTCTTAGCCCTAGACTTCTTGCTCTGGGCCTTGCAGCAGGTTTTGGTTGCCTCCACTATCCCCCAGATTTATGAGCTCCCACCTCTGGTTGAGTGTTCATACTAGACTGAATTCTGGCCAGGTATCCTTTACCTCCCATCCTCCCAAAGTTGGCTCTCCTGAGGTCCAGCACTCTTGTGCCTGATTCCACTCTTCCTTGCCCATATCCAATGTGAGCCATACTGAGTGGTGGTCACTCCCTGACAGCGGTTCCTCCACTGTAAGTTCTCTCAAAGTCCCCATTTGCCAGCACAAGGTCAAGGGTATTTCCTAACCTTGTTGGTTCACTGACCATTTGCAGCAGGAAGCTGTCCTGGAAGGCATCCAGCAGTACCTGCTCCCTTCTGTTCCAGGTTGTTGAGGTACTCCAGTCTACTCCTGGAATGTTGAAGCCCCCCACAATCACCACACTACCCTTCTCGCAGGTCCTCCTGATCTGTTCTGCTAGTTCCCTATCTAACTCCTCCATCTGAGATGGTGGCCTGTACACCACTCCCATTCTAAGAATCCTATTCTTGGAATCCTGGATTTGCATCCAAAGTGAGTCCATACTACCCTCCTCCCCTTCCTCCCTTACACACTTCAGTCCTTCCTTCACATATAGTGCCACATCCCCTCCTTTGCCAATCACTCTGTCCCTACGAAATAATCTGTACCCTGGCACAGACAGGTCCCAGTCATTGTATTGGGTGGCCCATGTTTCTGTGATGGCTGCAATGTCCACCTCTCCCTCTGCCATGAGCACCTGTAACTCTGCAGTTTTCCTCCCAAGGCTCCTAGCATTAAGGGTAACCACCTTCCACCCTTCCCCCCATCCTGCCCTTCTTTCCTAGCATCACCAATAGTACTTGCCATTTGTCCTTTGTCACTGTTATAGGGGATAAGCTCATATGGTTTCCCAACCTGTGGTCTCTGCATATCTGTTGCCCAATTGCCACCCCCCACTCCTAGTTTAAATTCCCAACTTCCTCTATGTACTCCTCCATCCTCTGTTTCAACACTTTCTTTCCCTCCTCACTCAAGTGTAGTCTGTCCTTGGCATAGAAACTACTGTCCTCCCACCCCAAGGAGGCATGATAAGTAGCTGGAGGGGTGCAGATTCGTGAGAGATGTGAGGAAGTACTTCTTCACAGAAAGAGGGTAGATTCCTGGAACATTCTTCCAGCAGAGGGGGTGGGGGCAAAACAGTGCTGGGATTCACAAATGCATTGGATAGGCATAAGAGAATTTTAGGGAAAGGGAAGAGGGGGGTGAATAGACTGGTGATCACGTAGGATCTACGGTGACACTATAGGCCAGGGAGAAATGTGCAGACTAGGTGAGTCAAGTGGTCCTTATTTGTTGGCAAATTCTGTCTCTGTCTTTCTTTATTGGGAGTGCTACTGGGATGCTGGGTACATATGGAGGGGTATCCACAACAGAAAGAAGAAGGTGGTGTTGCCTCTTTATAAATCACTGGTAAGACCTCACGTAGAGTACTGTGTCCAGTTCTGGAGACCATGGGCTCAATTCTCAAAGGTTGACTCATCAAATTCTGTGCAGTCCTGAACTCATTGCTGCACCATGCACCCAATTCTCAAAGGTTGTACACATTCATGACACTTTACTCCATTTACTGCAGCTTGCACCAAATATGTGGTGCAAACCTCATAAAAAGGACCTCAATGTTAAGTCAGCAAATGCTGGTCTAATTCATGACATGTGTCGCACGAGTTGAAAATCGATAGCCTTTCAGGGAATCCCACAAGCCCATGCACTCTGTGTATGTACATGGGGCTTGTGGCGATGTAAATCGTGTGAGAATTGAGACACACATCTCCAAAAGGATATTGACACAGTGGAGGTGGTCCTGAGGAGGGCAACTAAAATGCAGCGGATCTGCATTAGAAGCCCAAGGAAGAGAGACATAAGGACCTGAATATGTACACATTTGAAGACAGAGGTAAAAAAGGGATATGATAGAGGCATTTAAATACCAAAATGGGATAAATAAGGTACAGGAGGGAAGTCTTTTCAAACAAACATGCTCAAGAACAAGGAAGCATGATATGAAGTGGGGGGAAATTTAGGAGAAAGGTGAGAAGTACTTTTCACAGAAAGAGTGGTAGTTTCCTGGAACAGCCTTCCTGTGGAGGTGCTAAGGGTGATAACTGCTATGGTTCAAGAATACATGGGATTGGCACAAGAGAATCTTTGGGAAAGGAAGTCAGGGCAGGTTAACAGATCAGAGACTATGTAGGATCTCGATGATATTGAAGACGGGAAAAAATGGGCAGACTAAGTAGGCCAAGCAGTTCTTATGTGCTGGCAAATTCTGTTTCTATGTAGTCTTACTGTTCTCACCTGCCAGCACTCCTCTGGCCAATCTGTCTTCTCGTTCCAGCTTCCAGCATAGAGACCAACTTCCCAGCTCTCTTTGCCCTATCCCTCCTTGCTATCTCTTAGATCCTCAGTGCTAAATTTTATATCCCCATCTTCTCATACTTCAAGTCTCCCTAGTTCCTACCTTTCTCTTCCTTCTCCCATGTTTTGTAGCCCTGGCCCCTGTATAGTAGTTCTGAATTCAATTTAGCATTATACTCTGTGTTGTACCTTATGTACAGTTCACTGTGTCTGGCCTCCCTTATCCTGTGTATAAAATTAGAATTGCCCTTGGGCTGCACTGCTGAATTTTATCAAGCACATTTTATCCAGTTTTGTTCATGTACCTGCATCCATAGTTTTGTATATACATGTCTTGTGTTATTGAACTTTGTGACTCATTCACTGTCACTCTATACCACCTGTTCTACCTCAGCCAGGCCACACCTGGAAATGGTCCTTACCTCAGTGTGCCTCTCCGATTTACTATTTTTCAAATAAATAAAAATTGACTATAAGTACTGATAATTCTAAAATAATGTTTGTGATACTGAAGCAAAATAAAAGGTCTTTGTAGTACAAATTGTATAAAAACTATAGTATTACATTATCAAGAAGGCATTGGAAGTGGTGGACAAATTTAAATATTTATAATTTTGGTTGGACAGCATTTGTACAGGCAATTGCTATCTGAGGCACATAATAAAGACTGCATGGGAGATGTTGGGATTCCACTTTAAGAATTGCCACATTCTCCTTTTGACAACTTAGTAGCATATTATTCAAACTTAATATTTCCTGTTTTAAATTATGAAGACATATTTATCACTCAGCTTTAAAAAATATGTTTAACCAAGCTGAATATTGTGTACAACAAAATGGCTAAATTTATCTCAGATGTCTGAAAGTCCTTTTCTTCACTGCATCCTTCACAAAAACTCAGCTGGACATCTCTGGAAGATAATAGTTACAAAAATTGTTGTTTGTAGTGAAGTGCACTAGAGAAGAAGCTTCTGAATGCTTGACTTCAAGACTGATTAAAGAGACACATACTAGGAAGTCTAAAGAGTCAGGATTACAAAAGTGTAATATTCCCAAGGTTAAAACAGCTTGGGGCATAAAAGCGTTTACATACATATGTCCTTCCCTATGAAACTTATTACCAGAACAATTTCATAGTTGCTGAGGCAGCCACTTTCAAAGAAAAGCTCCTGACAATCATCAAATGAATCATGCCTTTTTATACATTCTTAGGTGTATTCAATGTGATTATTTGACTACTGAATAATACATTTGTTTTAATTTCTTTTGTGTACCTGTACTAATAAAGCTTTAAGGACACCAGTGGAAATGAGCTTTTCTTACTGGTTGTATTCCTAATAAAACTAAATTGAAATAAGGCTGAATGGATGCACGTCTAACACTCCCATTTTACTGACTTGTGGTGCCACTCACACTTTAACAAACCTTGGTCATGGGTACTGTCAGATCCTACCCATTTATCATGCATATCCTAACTATGCTATATACATCCAGCCAGAAACAGATCATAGAGTACAAAGAAACTGTCTACTAAGAAGTGTCTTGCCCCAGTATTTTATTTATTTATTGAAAATCGGTAACCAGGAAAGACACACTGAGCCAAGGCTCATTTACAGGTGCAGTTCGGTTGAGGAAAACAAGGGAACAATACATATGTAATGATAAAATGCAAATATGCATACACAAACAATATACAGGCCCATGGGGTCGGGGGAGGTTAGGCAGGTAGGCAGGTGTTTCCTAGGGACAGGTGACATATAGCTGGAGAGGAGGAGCAAAAGCCCTATAAAGGCACAGGTATGAAAAGTGTTCTGTCTCTTGGCTCCTTTCCCTCTAGTTGGAACACTGGGGAGTCTGTGGCCTTCTCGGATGTGCTCCCAGTACCCTGCGCAAGCACAGTGAGAAAGGAGAGGATTGGGGAGTTGAACGCATGGTTGGTAGAATGGTGTCAAACTAAGGGGTACAGGGTTGTGGGCGGCTGGGGCAGTACCTGGGATAATAACAATCTGTTTGCAAGGGGTAGGCTGCACCTGAGTGAGGAGGAGAAGGAGGCATTAAAGCAAAGAATGGGGAGCTATATTGCGGCAAAGGTGTATTTAAGCTAGATAGGGGTGGCAAGTCAACAGCAGTAAGGCAGGGATCCGATAGAGTGGAGTCACAGCCTACCCTCCAGACTAGCAGGGAAGGACTCAGGGCAGCCAAAAAGGGAGGGAGTAGAAGGGAGGAGATGGAGGGTGATGAAGGGAAGGGGCAGGATGAATGGTGGTCTCGCTGAATGTGAGAAACTTAGGCAACAAATCAGCTGAGCTACAGGCACTCTTGGCAGTGTGGAGGTGGATATTGCAGCTGTCATGGAAAAGTGGAAACCAAGCACTGGGACTGGGATCTAGCAATCCCAGGATACTGAAATTATACAGGAAGGACCATAAGGAGGGAAGGGGGTGGGTGGCAGTCTGTGTGAGGGGCAGGATAAAATGCATAATGCACAAGGGGGAGGAAAGAAGAACAGAGGCAATCTGGCTGCAGTTCCTAGAAACAAGGGGTAGGAAACTGAGGTTTGGGGTGGTATACAGGCTGCAGTCCTAGTCTGAGGAGCTTGACAGGGAAATAGCAGGACAAATCAGAAAGGTATGTAGAAAAGGGAAGGTGGTCATCATGGGGGATTTTAACTTGCCGGAGATTGACTGGAGCATTCCGGTCACCTTCAGTGCTAGGGAGCAAGTGCTTCTGGATGCAATCCAGGAGGGTCTCCTGATGCAGTTGCTCAGTGTACATACTAGGCTAAAGAACATTTTAGATCTGGTTTTGTCAAATGGGGAGGCAGTAAGGGAAATAAGGGTGGAGGAGCACTGAGCCACAGCGATCACCAAACGTGGGTTTATTATCATGATGTGTGGGGGTCGAGAAGTCAGTAACCACGGTGGTAAACTTCAGGGGAGGACTTTGGGAGAATGCGGAAGTACTGAAAGGAAACTGGAGGGCATAAGGCAGGAGATGAACGTGGAGCAGAAATGGGCTATTATTAAATGTGGGATTACAGAGGCAATGGAAGCCTGCACCAAGACAAAGAGTAACAGGAGCAGAGCAAGGAAACCATGCTGGTTGAACAGCGAGGTAGTGGAGGTGGTGAAGGCAAAACAAAAGGTGCACCAGAGGTACAGGATAATGGGGAAGGAAGGGGACAGGGGGGATCATGCAAGATGGTAAAGGGAGGTGACCAGAAAAGTAAAAGAAATCAAGGCCCAGAGGGAGCTGAGATTAGCACAGGGAATTAATTGGTGGGGGGACTTTTTCAGATACATCAGGGAGAAAAGGAAGTGCAAGGAGACAAAAGTGAGGACAAAAAAGGGTGGGGAGTGGATGGAAAAGGGGGAGGAACAGGCAGAAGCACTGAATGAATACTTTTGTTCAGTGTTCAAGAAAAGGGGACTGCTAACACCATGGGCCAGGAGGTAGGGATAGGGGGAGAGAAGGTGACAGATAGAAGAATTGAGGGAGGTAGAGTCCTAGAGGAACTGAGAGCACTGTGGTAGATTAAGGCACCAGGGCTGGATGGGATCCACCCCAGGGTGCTGAGGAGATGGCGGAGGTGTTGGGGAGCCACTGGTGAATTTGTACAACACCTCACTGGAGTCAGGATGTGCCACTGGACTGGAGGATGGCACATGTAGTGGCGCTACACAAGAGCGGACCAAGGACGAACCAGGAAATTATTGTCTGGTAAGTCTCACCTCCATAGTGTGCAAACTCATGGAAACAATATTAAGGAAAGACTGATGTCATACCTGGAGGACAATGGCCTCCAGGATGTAAGGCAGCATGGGTTCATTTTGAGGAAATCTTGTCAAACCAACCTGATACAATATTATAACTGGGTGACAGGTGAGCTGGATAAGGGTCATACGGTGGATGTTTTTTACTTTGACTTCAGCAAGGCCTTTGATTCAGTGCCTCATGGGCAGCTTGGGGGCAAACTAGCTGGTGTAGGGGTAGGGGCAAAACTGAAGAACTGGATTACAAGCTGGCTGAGTGGGAGGCTGCAATAGGTGATGGCAGGAGGGGAGCTATCAACTCCAAAGCTGGTGATGAGCGGGGTGCCGCAGGGCTCTGTGCTGGTACCAGTTTTATTTGGGCTCTTCATATCAGACATTGAACACGGGGTGGTGAGCAAGGTTAGTCTGTTTGCAGACGACACCAAAATGGGAGCAGTGGTGGATGGAGGGGAAGGATGGAAGCAGCTTTAGGGGGACCTAAGCAAGCTAGTGGAGTGGTCAGAGAGGTGGCAGCTGGGGTTCAATGTGAAGAAATGTAAGGTTATGCACTTCAGGGCAAAGAACCCATGGAGAGAATACTGTCTGGGGGGGTAAAGCTGGGGATCACTGAGGAGGAGAAGGACCTAGGGGTAATAGTAATAGGGACCATGAACAGCACTGCCCAGTGCAGGAGAGTGGCTGCAAAAGTGAACTAAATGCTGGGGTGCACAGTGAGGAGAGTTTTGTCCAGGTGAAGAGAGGTGGCCTTGCCCCTCTACAGGTCACTGGTAAGGCAGCACTTGAGTGTGTGCAGTTTTGGAGGTCCTACCTGAAGCATGATATCAGGCTACTGGAGGGGTGCAGAGGAAGCAATGAAGATGATATGTGGAATGGAGGAGAAATACCATGACAGCAGGCTGGGAGACCCAAATATGTAAACCCTGGAGAATAGAAGGGAACAGGGGACATGATAGAAGACATTCAAGTATCTGAGGGAAGCAATAAGGATGGGGCATATAGGTCTTGAAGGTAAGGCGGGGGGGACATCAGGGACACAGGCTATGAATACAGGAGGCAAGATTTAGGAGGGAAATTAGGAGACACTATTTTACAGAGAGGGTGGTAGCAAATGGAATGCACTACCAGAATGGGTGGTATCATGTAAATCTGTGAACAGCTTTAAAAGGGCATGGGACAGGGAGAGTGAGGGTGGGGGAGGTGGGGGGGCAGCAGTGGGATGACAAAGGGGAGGAAGCAGAGCAGCTGCAAACTAAGGGTGCTAGCTGCACACTCGAGCAGACTTAGACTGGGTGGTCTGTTTCTGCAGATACATTTGTATGTTCGTATGTTCGTAAGATAGCTCCAGCATACACCCTCCTGTCCAGGGCCCACTGCAAATCAGATGTGCCCTTGACTAATGCTGAGGTGGTATTATAAAGAGGTCTAAACCCCAACTGACAGTAAGTAAACACATTATTTTTCTCCAAAAAATTCAACAGTTGTTTTCCAATCAATTTTTCAAAGACTTTTAGGGCAACTAATAACAGTGAAATTGGATGGTAGATTTCTGTACTATTTTTTGAACCTAATTTAAATATTGGAATGAATTTAGCCAAGTTTCCAGTCATGAGGCAAGACAGCAGTATTTATGGATAAATTAAATATGTTTGTTAAAAGAAAGGCAATGATAGGGGCAGCATATTTAAACAGCTTTCCTGGAATTTCATCTAATTTAAAATGTTCTTCATAGACTTCATCCCCTAAGATTTCCTGAAATACAAAGTTTGTTTCTAAAACAGGCTCAGTTAATTCTGCAGCTAAAATGAGAGAGGAATTTGCCCATGGCTGCAGTGCCCATTTTAATAAAATAATCATTAAATTTGCTGACTACGAATTCATTTAGCAGAACATTTTATCCATCTAACTCAAAATAGTTAGGTACGTCAGAATCATTGCTAGCTTTTAATTTATACATGGTTTTCCAAAATAGTCCCAGGTTGGATTTTATATTCTGATTGTTCATTTTTATAAAACTCTTGCTTAGATTCCCGGAGTTGAAGGGTGTTATGATTTCTAGCATGTCTGTAATTTAACCAGTAAATTTCACTGTTAGTAAATTTAGCCTTTTTTCACATTTTATCTCTTATTTTATGTATTATATGTAAGCATGAATTAAACCAGGGGGCATTCCCAAACTTAATTTTTCTTCATTTTAAAGGCGCATGGAAATTATGGATATCCCTGAAGTTCTGGTAAAAGAAAAAAAAAAGACCAGGCTTCATGGACTCTGGGGGTCAGTTTTCTTCTGTACTGTAGTGATCAGTTTTATTCTGTACCAATCTTTACCCTCTAAGTCTAAAATAAAACTTATAGTACATACTTTTTGCTTTTTGATTTCATATGCAGAAAATCACCTGGTGGTTATAAACAGAGTCAAGTAGGACTCCAGATAGAGTAACATTCCCAGGATGAGAGGTCAAGATTAAATCTAAGATGGCTGAGTAATGTAAGTCTTTAAAGTTTACTCTATTAACATCTTTAATAAGCTGGGTAAGGCTTAAACTATTAGTGAAGTCCATTAGAAAATGCTGTATGTCAAGTTTATTCCAATCTACATTCAGATCACCTAACAAAAAATTCTCATAGCTCATTTTATAATACATTAGGAAATCTTTTAAAACAGGAAAAATATCCAGACTGGCACTGGGAAAACAGTACATCCCTATCAATAATTTAGGTTTTGTAGCTGGAAGAAGGATTTCCACAAAAGTACCTCTGATTTGCGCCAGTCATGACCCAAGGCATATTCTTTTACCTCCAACTCTGAGTTGGTGTAAATTAACACCTCACTTCCTCTTTTGGAATGGTCCTTGTACCATAATTGAAAACCATTAATTTTAACAGAAGTGCTGAGCCATGATTCAGATAACACTATGACATCAGGGTTATAAAATGTCCATTCCCTAATGTAATCGATTTTGTTAGAGGTAATGCATGTGTTAAAATGTACAAAACTAAAACCCTCCCCCTCAGAGAACATCAACTGTAAAAAGAGGATTTGTGCAAATATCTGGGCAGGGATTAAGGTACACATCTGCACAAATAGTAAGACAAACAACAATGGTCAATTTACATGAATGTAACCTACTACGTTTTCCCATTCATCTTAAAAGTGCTTTGAAGGGGGAGTCATGTGATGAGCTGCTTGGAATAGCTGCTTCTGTTCCCTGCTCCCAACCACTCTATGTTGCAAATATTAATATAAACACTTTACTATTTCACTGATCCTCAATTACTGAATACTATTTACTGTACAGTACGTGTAGAGTGTGATGTTCTGAAGTTTTCTCACTGATCTGATGGAAGCAGATATGAAGCAAGCACCTCCACTCCACACGCCTCCTGCAACCCCAGAATGTGATAAGGCTGCTAAAAGAACCAAGGGCTAGAGTGCTGCAGCATCCAGAGATATCACCTCACCAGCAGTCCTCAAGGAGGATAGAGTCCTCCTCAAATTCAGATCTTTGAAGGATTCATTACAAACACTGAAGAAATAAAAGGGATATGTTCCTCCATATATTTGCTCTTCCAACATATTGGGGATCATGAGGAAAGGACCAGCTTGATTGAAGACTGGAAATCATGGACAGAGCAAGAAAAAATTTCTCAGAGGCAAAAGATGGCATGGATGGAATCCCATCTCAAAGATCTTTTTTTGTAATCTTTATTTAAAGAATTTTTCAGGTTCCATTGGTTTTAATAACTTGTACAAAACTAGTTCACCTGCAATGTGAATTGCAATATACAAGAGAAATATACTATACAGCACATGATTTAATTAAATATACATGTTCTTATGCATACTGGGTATTTCCCATTTCTTCTGCATCAACCCATTTCCTGTCCAGTCAATTAATCAACAAGGTATAGGCAGGAAGGGGAGACAGGGATCCCAAAAGGGAATCTCCCCCCCCAAAGAAGTTGAGCAACCAGGCTCAGTGAAGGAATACCAGTGGTCCATTGTCTCTACCTAATGGCACTCATAACGGCTTACAAGGGTCAATCATTATTCTTATATTACTCTAAAAAACTGGAAACCATGGAGTGGACAAAGCTATTTCTAAACTTCCCCAGATTTGAAGATAAACTTCTTCTTGATTACTGGCACTATACTGCATGTGTTGCAATTTCATGCAGCGCAGTAAAGCCTGCACATAATGAGCCACAGACGGGGGCCTTATCCAATCTCCAATTCTGTGCCACCACTTGTTTGGCTACTGCTTTCCCAAGTCTCAATAGGGGATGTTCCATTTCACTACTACCCTGTGTATGTCCTGGGAGGCCTGGTAAAATATTACAGGGATCCATATTCTGCAATTCTTCTAAGATCCACCCTAACAGAGCAACCACCTCCCACTAGAATTGAAATACTTGAGGACAGTCCCAAATTAAATGAAAAAGGTGCCTGTATGAGCTTTGTACTTAGAACATAAATCCAGTTTATCCAGGTCTATTTTGTGGGCCATAACAGGAGTCGAATATGTTCTGTGGAGAACGCTTTAGTGGACTGTCCTCAGTCTGTTATTGTGGGAACACTCCATTCCCTGTCTAAAGACAAGATTCCAATCCTCCTCCATCAAATGTTCAGGTGACAGATCTTGTCCCATTTCTGTTTCAAAGGCTCCATGGGGTCTTGAGGCCACCCAGAAGGGTTCTGTATAAAACAGCAAATGACTCGCATAGGATTAATCCTCTCCTAAACCGAACCTCCTCTATTGGGGACCTAATCAGAGGTAAAGAGTCTCCCAGACCCTGGCCCTCCATCAATCTGGCACTAACCTGAAGATATGTAAAAATGTAGAGGGGAAAAGAAACTCCTTAACTAGGACACCAAAAGGTTTCAATATCCCATTCTATAACAGTTGAAAATCCTTAAAAGCCCCTTGCCTCCCAGGACAACAAAACACCATGAGTCAGGCTGGATCAAAATGTCATCCCACACTGTGGGTCTGATCAGTGCTTCTGGCAAAAAGGATGGAAGGAATCCCAACTCTGAATGGTCCTTGAGTCACTATCCTCATATTAGATCTGGTAAAAGGATTAGCAATTGCTATAAACTATCCCTGCCAGGGAGGGGCAAATAAAGTATTGTATATTGGTTCCTCACGGATTACATTCTCACGCTCCACCCATGTCCTCTATGGCTCCGGACCTGAGAGTGAGTCCAGAAGAAATGCCAGTTGTGCCACCTTGTAGTAAAGTTTAAAATTTGTTGGGCCCAAGCCCCCTCTGATGAGTGGTTGCCACAAAATCTCCTGTCTTACCCGTGGTTGCCTATCATTCCACAATAAAGTACTGTAGTCATACTACTCATAAGGGACTTAAAATACTTATTCAGGACATAGCAGGTGAGGGTCTGAAAAAGAAATAAACATCGTGGAAGCACACACGTTTTTGTTAAATTAACCCTACCAATTAAAGTAAGGGGGAGAGTCTTCCACCTATCACAGTCCTCTCTAATGTTCTTTATAAGGGGTTTAAAATTCGCTTCTCTAAATTTAGATAATGCCCTAGGAAGAAAAATACCCAAATATTTAATAACTAAAGCTGCAGTTATTAGGCATCACCAATCCAAACAGTAGAAGGCAGACCAGACAGGGATAGCCATTCACACTTGGCCCAGTCTATTTTATGTGGTGGACTCAATTATGTTATGTGGGGACTCAATTATTAGGGGATGGAACTGGGGGGCAGGGAAAACTGAAGCAAGGTGCCTGCCTGGTGCCATGGCTTGAAGGGACAGGAAGCTCATCCTCAGTATCATGAGAACAGCTGCATGGGAGACTGAGCTGGACATCTTTGTCCACCTATGGACAAATGACTTGGCTCAACATAAGATTAGAGTAGTGCAGGAGGAGTTTGTGGAGTTGGGAAGGGGTCTAAGACAAGTAGCACACACAGTATCCTTCTCAGAGGTGCTGCCTGTCTATGGCATGGGTGAGGCGAAGGTACTTCGCACCATGCGATTCATTTAATGGTTGAAAAAATGGTATGGAGCAGAGGGGTTTGGCTTCATTGGGGACTGGGCTTCCACCTGGAGGGATACCAGCCTATACTGGCAGGATGGTCTGCATCTGTCCAGGAAGGAAGCAAGTCTTCTGAGCGATCAGTTTAAATGCTTCATTGGCAAGCTTTTAAACTAGTCAAGGGGGGAAGCACTGATAACCAGCAGGGAATTCCTAGCCTCCCCCTACAAAACAGGGTACTAAATGAGGAAAAGACCAAGGTAGAAAGGTCAGTGGGGAGCAGGACAGGGATAACTAGAGAAAGCAAAGTCAATGAGGACAGAGATGTTGTTATAAGAGGTAAAGCCATCAAAAAATGGAAAGCAATGAGTACCAATGCCCGTAGTCTGGGCAATAAGCTTCCTGAATTAGTGGCCTTGATGGAGGAGGAACATCTGGATATCGTGGCAGTCAGAGAAACATGGTACACACAGAACCATGACTGGGATGTAAACATACTAGGATATACTATCTACAGGAGGGACAGGGAGGGTAAAAGAGGAGGAGGAGTAGCTCTTTACATAAGGGAAGGAATAAAAGCAACAGAACAAAAGGGTAAACAGGGAGGAGAGGAAGCACTGTGGGTCAATCTGGAGACAGACAATGGCACCACAGTCTGCACAGAGGTTGTATACAGACCACCATCTCACAGGGAGGAAATAGACAAGGAAATGATAGAAAGTATTCTTAGAATGGTAGAAAAAGGGGAGATATTGCTGGTGGGGGATCTGAATATGCCAGATGTTAACTGGAATGCAGTTGCAGCAGCCACTTCTAAGAGTGAGGTTGTTCTAGATGCCCTACAGGCGGCATGCCTTAGACAACTAGTATTGGAACCAACGCGAGAGGGCGCAATCTTAGACCTGGTACTCTCAAATGGAGATAGACAGAGGCTCACAGATGTAGAAGTGGGTAACCATCTGGGAACTAGCGACCATCGAATGATATAGTTTATGATAAACACAGCAGTAGATTCAAGTCATACAAAGGCAAAAGTACTAGACTTTTGGAGGGCTGACTTTGCCAGAATGGGTGAGAGCCTAAGGAATGCACTAGCAAATGGGCAGGATGAAGGGGTGGAAGAACAATGGGGAATAATCAAAACTGCCATCACAGAGGCAAGAAGACTTTGTTTGAATCAAATAAACAAAACAAAACAATGTAAGAAACCACTATGATTTTCAAAGGAGGTGGAAGGGAAGGTTTGAGAGAAAAAGAAAGCATTCAGGAAGTACAAGGAATCACAGAAGGAGCAGAACAAAGAATTGCATCAGTTAAAGCAAAAGGAAGCTGGTAAGGCAGTCAGAACAGCAAAGGCCCAAACCGAGGAAAAGATAGCCAATTTAGTTAAGAAGGGGGATAAAACCTTTTATAGGTACATCAGTGTGTAAAGGAAGACCAAGGGAGAGATAGTGAGGCCTAATAAAGGGAAGGGGGTGAGCAGAGGGTGACTGAAAAGGCAGACATACTAAACAGATATTTTTGATAAGTATTCACAAATGAAGAGGAGGAGGTACTGAAACCAAACAATAGAAACACTCTGGATACAGGAGTTGATACCAGTCCATTCACAGGAGAAAGGGTTCTGAAAGAACTCTTAAAACTGAAGGTGGACAAAGCAATGGGGCCTGATGGGATTCATCCCAGAATTCTGAAAGAACTAAGGGTAGAACTAGTGACACCACTGACTATCCTCTTTAACAAATCATGGGAGGATGGGGTGGTACCTGAGGACTGGAGGAGGACAGATGTTATTCCACTTCACAAAAGTGGGAGCAGGGCAGAAGCAGGAAACTACAGACCTGTTAGTTTAACATCAGTGATAGGGAAAATGATGGAATCACTTCTGAAGGAAAGAATTGTTGAGTACCTAGAGGCCAGAGAGGCACAGGACCCTAGGCAGCATGGATTCACAGCAGGAAGGCCATGTCAGATGACTCTAATAGATTTCTTTGACTGGGTGACCAAAGTAGTAGATCAGGGAGGGGCTGTGGACATGGTCTACCTAGACTTTAGCAAGGCATTTGACACAGTCCCACACAAAAGATTAATATACAAGTTAGCCAGCTTGGGAGTGGATCCCAAGATGGTACCCTGGGTAAAGAATTGGCTGGAGAACAGGACAAAGAGGGTAATAGTAAATGGAGTCCACTCTGAAGAAAGAGGGGTTACTAGTGGGGTACCACAGGGTTCAGTACTAGGACCGGTCCTCTTCAATGTCTTTATAAGTGACACTGCAGAGGGACTGGAAGGAAAAGTATGTCTCTTTGCAGATGAAGCAAAGATCTGCAACAGAGTTGATACACAAGGTGGGGTGGAAAGGATGAAAAGGGACTTGGCAAGGTTGGAGTAATGGTCAAATGTATGGCAGCTTAGATTCAATGCTAAGAAGTGCAAGGTAATGCACCTGGGAAACAAAAACCCAGGGGAAGAGTACACAATGGGGGGTGAGATACAGACAACAACAAAAATAGAAAAGGACCTGAGGTAGTCATATCAGATGACCTAAAGGTGGGCAAGCAATGAGAGAGGGCAGTAAGGAGGGCTGGGGGGATACTGGGATGCATAGGGAGAGGCATCACCAGTAGAAAACAGGAAGTTGTTATCCCTCTGTACAGACAGCTGGTGAGACCCCATCTGGAGTATTGCATGCAGTTCTAGAGACCCAGTTTCCACAAAGACATAAAGAGGATGGAGGCAGTCCAAAAGAGAGCAACTAAAATGGTGCAGGGTCTGCACCAGAAGACATATGAAGAGAGACTTAAGGATCTTAATATGTGTACCCTCGAGGAATCGAGGGAGAGGGGGGACATGATAGAAACTTTCAAGTACCTCAAGGGAATCAACAAAGTCCAAGAGGGTAGCATCTTTCAGAAAAAGAGGTGGGCAAGAACAAGGGGGCACAATTTGAGGATAGAGGGGGGGCGGCTCAGAGGTAATGTAAGGAAGTATTTTTTCATAGAGAGGGTTGTGGATGCATGGAACGGCCTTCCACAGGAGGCCGTGGAGTCAAAAACAGTGGTGGAATTCAAGAATGCATGGGACAGTAATAAGGCAATTCTAGGGGTTGGGGGTAGGAAGAAATAGGCTGTTGGTTAACTAGGATCTGCAGCTTATCCATTTGGTAGGGAAATGGGCAGACTGGGTTGGCCAAGTGGTTCTTATCTGCCATCAAATTCTATGTTTCTATCTGATAATGGGCCATATATTGGGTGTTTACTCACCTGGTAAAGGTGATAGTGTTGGTTGACATCCATGGCACTCCAGACAGTACCTCATGGGTTTTAGCCCACCTGATAGGCTAGGTGATGCACATGACTCTAGGATCAAATTTCTTGTATATCCAGGTCCCAGAAACCCCTGTTCTCCAGTTCGAATCTTCCATAGCTGAAAGTAAGGTTAGTAACACAGCCACTACTAGCAAAAAAACACTAACCATCCTGTATAAAGAATGCAGAGTGAGGCGACATGTACAAGTGAGCCGTCGGCCCTTATTTTATTTTCCTATTAGTACAATCTAAACTCGACCCATAAGGGGTCGACGGTCAACATCCTGGATGTCCCTTAGAAATGTGGAATCAGTTATTTCCAGATAATTTCTATTCTCTAATCCTGATCACTTCTGAGCACTGTCAGGAGGGTCGTGGAGTGCCATGGATGTCAACCAACACAATCACCTTTACCAGGTGAGTAAACACCCATTTTGATTGGTTGACCATCCACAGCACTCCAGACATTACCTCATGGGTAGATAAGAAGCAGTACTGTACCCACAGGGGGGAGACAGAGTGGTCTAGGAGTGAGAGGAAGAGCTGGTGGCTGAGAGGACCTGTGTTGCAAAGGTTGGCTATAGCCTGTACAGGTGCTCTAGTCTATAATGCCTGGCAAACGTATGGATGGAAGTCCAAGTTGCCGCCTTGCAGATGTCTTCTGCCAACACATTGGCCCTTTCTGCCCAAGAAGTAGCTACTGCCCTGGTGGAATGGGTCTTCATATCCTCAGGGGGCATCATCTGTTTTGTTTTGTAAGCCTCCTGAATGGTTCTCTTGAGCCAGCCAGCAATGGTAGTCTTGGAGGCTGCCTTGCCTTGTCTTTGTTCCCTAGTGACAATGAACAACCTCTCAGTCTTGTGTAGGGCAGAGTTCTAGATATGTATATGGATAGGGTGATCCCTATGTCTAGGTGGTGTGGGACGGGCTTGTCTCCAGGTTGAGTGTTTCCAGTAAAGGTAGGTAACTCAATGGGTTGTTCCCTGTGAAAGGTGGAGGAGACCTTTGGTTGGAAGGCTGGTACCATGCGTAGGCAGACCCCCTGAGGGGTGAACACCATGTAGGGATCTTTGCAGGGCAGCGCCCCTAATTCCCCGATCCTTTGGGCTGAACATATAGCGACGATGAAGCAGGTCTTCAGACCAACCCAGAACAGGTCTACCTCCTGTAGCGTCTCGAAGGGGTTGCACTGAGGAGTCTAGTACCAGCGGGAGGTCCCAGGGAGTGATGGATGGTCTGACTCTGGGTATCAGTATTCTACTGCTTTCAGAAAATGCAAGGCATCCGGGTGATCCCCAGGGCTGTGTTCCCCATATGGGACCAATGGCTGCTCTGATGGCTGACAGCTGTACTCTAAGAGGCAGTGGGCCAATCCTTTGTCTACTCCTTGTTGAAGGAATAAGAGGATAGTGGACATGTCTGCTAGTTCAGGATCCTTGCCCTGATCTCAGTACCACCTACCGAACACCGACCATTGTCTACCATAGGTAGAAGTGGTTGAGGATCATCTGGATTGCAGTATTGTGGAAATTACTGAGTCATGATACCCCGCGTTCATCAGTCTCTTCCTCTCAGGAGCCAGGCTGTGAGCTTTAGTGTCTGTGGGGCCGGATGTAGTACCAGTCCCTGGGTCAGCATATCGGGTTGGTATGGTAACCTGAGACTTGACATTGTCATTGCCAATGCTGTAGCAAACCATGTTCTCCATAGCCAGTAAGGAGCCACTAGAATGATGGTCCATCGTGAAGATCAGATCTTGGCTAGTACTTGGGGTAGCATGGGTATGGGTGGGAAGACATACGCTTGATACCCGGGACCATGGTTGTGACAGGGCGTCGGTCCCCTGTGACTGAGTTTCCCTGTATCTTGAGTAATATCTCTTGACCTGCGCATTTTCTGCTATGGCCATGAAGTCCATGGATATCAGTCCCCAGGTCTCCTGGATCAGATCGAAGAGGCCGGGGTGGAGACACCACTCCCCTGGGTGGACTTGTTGTCCACTGAGCCAATCTGCATGAATGTTGAGCTTGCCACAGCACCAAGATGGGAGAGGCTGTTCTGTGCCCAGTTGAGAATCGTCGCCGTCTTTCTCAGCATAGCTCTGATTCTGGTGCCCCCTTGCTTGGCGATGTACGCCACAGTGACTTGGTTGTCAGAACGTATCAGGACAGACTGACCAGAAATGGAGGCTTTGAAAGCTCTGAGAGTGTGGTATACTGCTCACATTTCTAGGATGTTGATGGACAACTGGGCCTCTGATGTTGTCCATTGGCCCAGTGCCATCCTGTCACCTAGGCAAGCACCCCATCCCAGAAGGCTTGCGTCGTCTCTATGGAGGCGTGGTAAGAGGCCTCAGTGGGACCCCTCGGGTGAGATTGGTGCACACTGTCCACCATGTTAGTGACTATCTCACTGATGGTGGTAATGGGACTGTGACATGCAAGTTGTATTCGTTCTGTGACCCCCATATGAGGAAGTAAGTCTGTAGGGGTCGCATGTGCCACCTGGCCCAAGAGACCAGGTCGATACAAGATGCCATGTAACCTAGTAGCTGGGCTAGTCATTCCATGGTTGACTTATGGCAATCCCGCAGTTGGTGTGACAATCTGATTAGGTTGTGCACCCTTGTCTGGGATGGTTTTGCCCAGCCCTGTAATGTGTTGATCTTTGCCCCTAGGTGTTCTATCTGTTGCATGGCAACAGATGACTCTTGGCTTGGTTCATCACCCATCCATGCTTCTCGAGAGCCCTCAGAGTGAGCCCGGTGTGTTGGAGGGAGCGCTCTCTGGAGCACGCCCGAATCAGCCAGTCGTCCAGGTAGGGGATGATGTTAAGACCTTGTTCTCGGAGTCTGGTCACTTGCACTACTGACACCTTGGTGAATACTCTTGGTGCCGAGGTAAGCCCAAAGGGTAGGGCCTGATATTGGAAGTGCTGGCCTAGGATGTGGAATCTGAGGTACTGTCTGTGTTTTGGTCTGATGGGAATATGAAGGTATGCATCCTTTAAATCTATGGAAGTCAGAAAATCTCCTACGGATACTGCGTAGGATCAACTTTAGTGTGTCCATTTTGAACCTCTGGGGAACTACATGCTGGTTGAGGTGCTTCAGGTCCAGGATGGGGTGTAGTTCGCCTGATTTTTTTGGGACAAGAAAGAAGATGGAGTATACTCCTAGCTTCTGCTCATGCAGAGGGACGGGCTGTATAGCTCTGTTCTGGATCAGGTCCCACAGGATCTGTTGGACCTGATGGGCTGTAGCCTTCTTTTTGGCAATGGGAGATGTGATGAACTTGTGTGTGATGGGGGATTTTGATAAATCAGTGGAGTATCCTCTTGACACCACCTCTTGAACCCACTTGTCCGAGGTCGTGTAGAACCACTGGTGGCTGAAGAGCGACAGTCTTTGTCCCACGGGGGGACACTGTTCCCGCCCGTGTGGAGATCTGTTCGAGTAGTCATTGTTGTTTTCCCCTCTGTCCTCTACCTCTTCCTCCGAACCTTGACCAGCGGGATCTGAAGGAGGAGGGCTAGTAGGAGTGGGTGAAAGGGATATGGTGTTCAGTGTGGTTACCTTTGCCTCAAAATGTACTGGTTGGGTATGAGGTGTCTCTGTGTGTGTGGTAAGACTTGTTTCCCCCCAAAAAACCTTCACCTAGCGGAAGGTAGGTAGGAGTGCCTACTTTTGTTTTTGAGGAGTTCTTTTCCCTCCTCTTTCTGCTTTAGGAACTCCTGCAGGCCCTCCCCAAATACATGTTTTCCCTTCATGGGCAGGTTTTGTAGCAATGTCTTGGATTCATTGTCGGCCTCCCATCATTTGAGCCACAATGCCCTTCCGCACGGTTAGTGATGGCTGTGGCCTCTGCGTTCAGTCTGAGTGAGTCCACTGCCATGTCAGCCAGGTATTTGGCTGCATTGAGAGTGCATTCCAACAGTTCCACCTCTCTAGATTTGGCGTTGGCCTGTTCAAGAAGCTCTTCTAGCCAGCGTATCTGGGCACGTGCCATGTAAATGGCCATAGTGGATGCCCGTGCAGCCATTCCTTCTGTTTCAAAGGCCCTCCTTAACATGACCTCCACTTTCTTGTCAGTGGGGTCCTTCAAAGATATAGTCCCACATGGCAAGATGGTCTTTCTACTGAGTGCCACCACCTGAGGATCAATAGTCGGGGCTGTGCACCAGTTGTTGGCTTTGTCCTCTTGAACTGGGTACATGCGGTCCAAGTTCCTCTTGTTCGACATTCTGCTAGGCTCTGCGGATTGCCACTCCTTGTTGACGATATCCTATATCGCTAGACATACTGGAAATGTCTCCTTAACTGTTGTCTTCTGTTGAATCATGGGGTTCAATTTTGACACGGATTTGCCCTCTTTAATGTTGAACCCCATTGTGGCCTTTACTATTTTCATGAGGCCTGGAACCATGTCAAGAAGGCGTATCTTTCAAAAAAGAGGTGTGCAAGAACAAGGGGTACAATTTGAAGATAGAGGGGCAGCTCAGAGGTACGTGAGTAAGTATTTTTTCACAGAGGGTTGTGGATGCATGGAGCGGCCTTCCAGAGGAAGTTGTTGAGTTAAAAACAGTGGCTGAATTCAAGCATGCATGGGACAGCCATAAGGCAATTCTAGGGGTGGGGGTAGAAAGAAGTAGGCTGCTGGTTAACTAGGATCTGCAGCTTATCCATTAGGTAGGGAAATGGGCAGACTGAGTGGCCAAGCGGTCCTTATCTGCAGTCAAATTCTATGTTTCTATGTAGCTTGGATGTGAGGGATGGAATGGATTTGGCTCCATGTCCTAGTCGTCACTGTCTGCCCCATCTTCCTCGTCTGGCATGTCCTTGTCCTCTCCGGAGTCTGGTTTGTGGCTATCTGGTACTGGCTGTGCATGATCCAGGTGGTCCTCATTGCCCCCCCCCCGCAATGTCTGGCTCTGGAGTTGGTGCAGTTGGTGTCCTGTGCTAAGTAAGGGATTCTAACTTCTCCATCACCTTCAGCATGAAATTCTGTTGACTCTCCATCATCACTACCATGGCCTGTTGGTTCTGGAGTAGGAAAGTGCCCGGATCCATCCATGTGGAACCACTGGGCCCAGGATTATTGGGGCCCATGCCAGCTGTTTGTTCCAGTGATAGGTCATCGTCGTAATGGAGGTAGGTGGCACATGGGGGCCAGGGGTGTGGAGCAGGAGGTTAGCGCTGCAAGCAGTGCATTTCTTGGCCTTGACCATGTGGTGAGAAAGAAGACAAAAAGGGATGTGTATTCTTTAGGCTTGGTTAACAATGGGCCTCCAATTCTGTGGGTGCCCATATCTGCTTAGTGCTGCTGATAGGTTTTGGACTGGTGTGTGGAGAGATGCAGGCTATGTTCAGCATGGGGACACTGTAGAGAGGGACCCGCATGGAGACAAGCAGTGTGGAGGTTGCTATGGAGAGGACCATCAGCACATCATTATATAAAGTCTTGGGCACATGGGTCACTATAGAGAGGAACCCATAGGGACCAGAGGGGGGTACCTCAGAGTATAGGGTCACTGGAGGGAGGGACCCCATATGGTGGTAAAGAGCGAGGCTCTAGATGTGTTTATGTTATGTAGTCCCCTTTGTAAGCAGCATGCAAGCTCCCTGGTAATTATCCAGCATTTTAAATATAGGGCTGGATCCCTGATCTGCTGGGGACATGCTGAGGATATGACTCCTTCGTATGTTGCAGGGTCTAGGCATGGAATCGCTGGGAAAAAAGGTTTGTAGCATGTCCCAGGGGCATGTGATTCCTAGCTCTGTAGGAATATCTTTTTTCCTACAGCATCGCGATACAGGGCATGTGCGCGGCTAGCAGACCACCCCCCCATTCATGCAATGCTAGGCCTGGGGCCTAGGCAGGCTGTGGAGTAGGCCGTGAGGGCCATGCGGTTCCAGAGTGGGGGGGATGTCGAGAAGCATGCCAGGGGCTGTCAAGGAATTTGCCTCTGAGAGTGGGATGGATTGGCTGGCCTGGGTGCAGTCGCACTCAACTGGAGGGAGAGGGCGACCTCTGTGGGGAGAAAAATGCCGAGGCCATGTGGTTGGGGAAGGGGGAGGAGTGCCACGCTGCGCTGAGGAGCAGGCCAGAGGTCACGAGGATGTCTCCCCTGTGGGATCAACGTTGGAAACCTGAACTCCATTTTCTTTATGCCCCCTGTCTTTGCCTTTTGATCCTACCACATACTGTGGTGGGAGCTGCCCAGACACTTGCGATACACCGAGCGATGGTGGGAGAAGGGAGGCCATAGGCCTGTTGCATCAAGCGCGTGCTGCACAGCGAGGAGTAGGTGCAGGGAGGCCATGGGACCAACCAGTCGCCTCAGGGGGGAAGAGAAATGAGTGGAAAGCTTCCAAAACGCAGCGCAGCAAACTGCATACTTCCCCATTAGGCTTCCAGGAAGCCAGTGGAGCGCTGCCTATTTCACTATCATCAATCAGAATAAGCCTCTAACGAACATGTAAAACTAACAAGGACCAAGCTGTTTTGCAGAGGGACCTTAACCTTAAGCAACAGCACAACATAAAAACTTTTTTTTTTTAAATAAACATAGCGCTGTATTTTCTACTCATCTGAGTAAACAACAGTAATCTTAAGGTTAGGAAAAGGACACAGTTATAGCAAACCACAGTAATCTTGAGCCTTAGTTAGGAAAAGGACACAGTAGTGTATGTTTTCCTTGCCCAAGAAAGCAATATTTTTCCCCTGATCTCAGGGCTAATTAAATATAGTAAAAGGAAATATAACAACAGATTCCTTGCTGAGGAAAAACATACTCCCTTTGGGGACTAATATCATTCTAAACAACTGCATATATGGTAGGATGCATCTCCTTGAATCAAGTTGAGCAAATCAGCTAATTATAAAAGAGGCCTACCTTTGTAGAGTAGAACAACAGGGATCCTGATGTGCTTGTAGCCTGATCAGATGCATGATTTGAACTGGAAAACAGGGGTTTCTGGGACCTGGATATACAAGAAATTTGATCCTAGAGTCATGTGCATCAACTAGCCTATCAGGTGGGCTAAAACCCATGAGGTAATGTCTGGAGTGCCATGGATGGTCAACCAATCGCAATCATTAAAGATCTCCATCAACTCTGAAAAAGTTTGATCTGGGATATCTATAAAAAAGCAAAACATCATCTGCAAAGAGCGAGATAACATGCTCCTTCCCCCTTACACTAACCCTTTTATATTGGAATTATGATGAATCGTTTGGGCCAAGACCTCTATTGTTAAAACAAATAACAGAGGAGACAAAGGGCATCCCTGTCTGGTCCCTCTACATACAGTAGTTTAAAAGGGGGAGATAGAGTGTTGTTCATTAATATTTAGTCATGGGGGACCTATATAAAGTAGCTATCCAGGCCTGAAGTCTATGTCCGAAACCAAACTTATCTAAAACAGCAAACATAAAAGGCCATTCTACCAAGTCGAATGCCTTCTCCGCATCTAGCACAAGAAGGCCTCGAACTCCCTCCCCATGCTTTAAAGCCCAATTATACATGACATTAAGGGTCCTCCTAATACTGTGTTTCACATGCCGCCCTTTGACAAACCCTCCCTGATCTAGATGGATGAGCCCTGGCAGAACCCCCCCTCTAATCTCACCACCAGAATCTTAGCTATAATCTTACAATCAGCATTGAGAAGGAATATAGGGTGTTACAAACAACATTTCACAGGGTCTTTACCCTGCTTAGGGAGAACTGTGATAGTGGCCAGAGTCTGTGAATCAGTTAACTCACCAGCGTCCAATACCTCCGGGACCATTAATAACATAAATTGATTCAGTTCTGACCAGAAGGCTTTATAGAATTCTGACGGGATGCCATCTGGCCCGGGACATTACCAGTGTTGGAAAACCATATGGCTTGTTTAATGTCTACAGGTGTGACTGGGCATTCTAGTTCTGTAGCCGTATCAGGGTACAGCAGGCAGCATGACATCCTGAAGGAAAGTCTCAGGGGTTTGTCCTTGTGGAGTTTCACACTTATATAAATTTTCATAATAATTTTGAAATGTTCTGTTAATTAGATGCTGATCACTTGTGACTTTCCTATCCAGTCCTTCAATTTCCATTATTTGTCTCTCCGCCCGTTTATGATTTACCAACAAGTCGAGTCGCTGATTCACCCTGTCCCCTTCAAAATAATATCCCACCTTAGCAATTGGTTAAACTTGCTCTTAAGCCATCTGAGCTCATTCACAACTGCCACATCCCCACCCTCCCGGCATCACTAATTTCTCTAAGGTTGTAATTTTGGTCTCCAGTTCCATTCCTTTCTATGTTTATGTGCTGCATAGGATATAGAAATCTCTCGAATATAGGCTTTCAAAGCCTCCCATGTAACCCTTGTTGATGTGTCAGCCACCATGTTATGCTCTAAGAAATCTTTAATCACCACCCCCATCTGTTCCCGAACTCCACCTCTGGCAGCAAGATAGGGTCCTTGTGCCATTGTGGTCATGGAGTTGGATTGATCAATAAAAGTATCTACACCTCCAGAGGGACATGATCAGAGATACAGGTCAGTCCATAAGAGGCCAGCGTACAGTCTCCCAAAAGGTCCATAGACACTAAAGCCACATCTATTCTGATGTAGATCTTATGCACATGGAAATAAAAAGAAAATTCCCAGCAGTCTGGATGCAAATGTTGCCATACCTCTACCAGAGCATTTTCCTTAGCCAGACTCCACAGAGCAGCCACACTCTTGAATGGAGCATAGAAACATAGAAATTGTCAGCAGATTAGGACTGGTAGGCCCATCCAGTCTGCCCATAGGCCCTATACATGTATGCATCCACTCACCTAAGTGGTCAATGGCTTTTCGTCACTCCCTTCCCACCCAGGGCTCCCTGTGATTGTCCCAGGCATGTTTAAACACCTCCACTGCGCTTGCCCCACCATCTCTTGTGGCAGACTATTCCAAGCATTCACCACCCTCTCCATGTAGAAAAACATCCTCATGTTACCACTTAATCTTCCCCCCTCCAATTTCATATCGTGCCCCCCTGTTCTGGTATTTTTTCTACACTGGAAAAGATCTCCCAGCTGCACCTTGTTTATGCCCTTGAGGTACTTAGAAGTTTCTGTCATGTTGCCCCTTTCTCTCCTCTCCTCCAGCGAGTACATATGGTCTCTTAGTCTCTCCTCATATGCTTTGTGGTGCCCTATGACCACAGTGTTTCAGAACTGGGTCCCAAAAAGCATTTTTATCTCCTTCTATATACAATCTATCCTTTGAAAAGGCCACTCATACAGCCAAATTATAAAAAAATTCCAGACTATCAAAACTGGGTCCATATACTGAAACTAAATTAAGACCCCTCCCCCTCAACCTCAATGTCTACTATTTTGTATTGCCCTTGGGGGTTGGAAAAGGATGAGAGGACATGGGATCATAACCCTGGCCTAAATCAGACTGCCACCCCTCTGGCTTTTGAAGTAAAACAGGCTCCCAACAATAAGCCCCTCACAACAATCTCGCTAACTTGTACAACTCTACAACAGAGAGATGAGTTTCCTGCAATAAAAATATATCTCCGCAAGCTTTTTCAAAGTAAAAGTAAAGTTTTCATTTCACCATGGACATTAGACTGTTGACATTCCATGAAATGATTTTCAACTTACCCATTTCAAAATACCATAATATTTGCAAATACTCAGCACCCTTACATAACAGATTAGTCTTTTTTTGAACAAAAGACTGTAAATTAGAGATAGAAAAAACAAAATCAGAACCTTATTGAACCATCTGAAAACTGCAAAACAACTATCCCCCAAAATACCAATAACACAGCTCCCAAAAAACTGACCCTCCCTCCCACTCTCACCCCATAAAACTGCACTGTGAACCAGTTTAAGGCTACAAAGTAACACTAAAGTAAAAATAAAAATAAAAGGTACCCCTCCCTTTAATCTATTAGCAAAAGACCACCACCCCGTCTCCCCAAACCCCCCTTCCTCTTAAGAAAAACAAAACCCCATCCTTCATCTCCTCTTAACAACAAAGAAGGAAAAACCTCTACAGGCCACCACTACATGGGGAGCGGAAGTCATAGAAACCCAACATATAAAAACTAATGTCCCCAAAGTAAGAAAGCATCTGGGTTATGGGCACTAGTCATACAAAACTAAAAAAAAATTAAGGAACTCGTAATGTGAGCCTTGGGATCCCCCTTCATAAGAACTGGGGTCCCCTTCAAGAGGGCTATGTCCTGGACCCTGCCCCCATCCTCATCTACACACAGGTAAAAGGTAACAACCTCAGTCCTGTTGGGGCTGTCATGAGTAGGATGAAGGGACAACATCACAGACATGCTGAACCATGCCCTACTTTGCCCCTCCACCCCCCCCCAATACATGCATATCTCAGATTTACCTTTTACATTGCTCTGATGCACTCAATTAATTAAGTGACAGTCCCCTACCTTTGAGAGAGTGGAAGACCACAAACCCAGTGCAGAACCTCCTCACCGTTGGTCCCCTTCCAACGGACTTACTTTTCCTACCCTCCCCCAGTAAATGCAGTAAGTTTGTGTGTGGATTCCAAACAAAGTAAAAAGTCCCAATCCCAACCCCCATAGCCTTCATATAGTGTAACACCTTTACTTAGCTCCTATTTTGATCTTATAGAACCAACCATGAACAGAAAGCATTGCAGTCCCCAACATCCCCATCACCTATCGTCAAGGCCTGCCGTTCTCTGCAGCAAACTTTGTAAATTCTGGCAGGGACTCTGAACTTCTGTAGCACTGTTAGGTCAAATTCTGTGGCAAGGTTTAAAGTTCTGCAGCACATGTATATATAAATAGTACAGAGCCAGCTTTACAGTTTTGGGGGGACCCCAACAAAGATGGCCTGTAAGGAGGGTCCCTGACTTTCCTCACATAAATGCAAGCTACATAATGTCCCTTAAGTTTTATTATTTTGCTTTTCAGATGCTGTCCTGGTTCTCTATATTTATTTAAATCTATTTAGAGCTTAGTGATATGTCATGCAACATTAATGGCTAGTGGCAGGTACCGTCTCAACGTACTGGCAACAAAGCAAATAGCTGAATAGTTGTCCTCCAACAGACAACTTGATGTAGATTAGCCATGGAGAACCCAAGACTCCTCCTCTGGGAACACCTATCAGGGGCCCACACACAGTCGTAGTTGGGGTGGCAGGCTATTGGTGCATGCAGAAACTTCCCCTTACTGCCACTCTGAAAATTGCCATACATTAAAAATATAAAACATTCAACATGCAGAGTCAGCATGATTATTTCTGTCTTTTTCTCTGTTTCACTCTGTCCTTGTTTAGCTGTCACATTTTGAATTAATAATCTTTAGCTTTGTTGTCATCTTTCTTACACTGGCTTCATTTTTATATTTTTCTTCATGTGCACCTCATTTCCCTAGCCTGAAAGCCCTGGCATCTGCGAGGCCCTCTGACCATGGGCTGTCCTAGAGCAGGTAATCTCAGGATTGCACCTAATCATGGGTTGCCCTCATGGAACCTGGATGCACTACTACTAGCCTAGTAGGGTGGTTCAGCCAACTTTTTGTATTTTTCCCTTTTTTTTCCCTTCTTCTAACTCTGTAGTCTCATTGTCTGCATTCCTAAATCAGGCAAAGTTCCCTTCCCCAGAGGAAAAAATGTCAGCAGTGCCCCCACCTCTACTCCAGATGAGACCAAAATGCTGCAATGCCCTCTGCTCTCTTTTTCCATCTCCAAAACCTTGTAAAAGAAAAGCTTTCTCCTCCTTCGCCTCCCACCTACTGTACCTAATGTCAATAATGCTATCTCCTCCCATAATCTACATAATGGGAGCAATAATCTCTCCTCTCCTCTCCTCTCCTCTCCTCTCTTCTCCTTTCCTAATCGCAGCAATGATCTCCTTTCTCCCACTTCTCCATACTGGTAGTAATGCTCTTTGCAACCTCCCCACACCCTAGACTTAATGGCAGTAGGATATATTCTCCTCTTCCTAGCATGATTTTTACTCCCAAAAGTCTTGCCTGGTCCCAGTTTTTAAAATCCAGTGTAGTCCTTCTCCACCTATTTTAGCACCACTACTCACTCAGGAAGAAAAGGGATGGTATTTGTAATGCTCTCAATTTTAACATAGAATGTTAACACACTAGGGCTGACTATCAGACTAGGGAAGTAGAAGAGACAGGGTTACCAGTTAAACAAGGCCACAATTCCATTTATTCAAATTGAGGGTGGGCTAGTCTGGATTTATTATTTTGTAACTTTATCTGGTTACCAAAGTACAGACAAACATGAGTACTGTATTGAATGGTCAAGCTAAGCATGCTTAAAAAATCTTAGAAGCTGTACTGATGCTCCAAGTAAATCCACTTTTCCTAAGTGGCATTTTTTATATTTGCTTTAGTGCATGCAAGAAACATTATGTGGCAGCTTAGAGAGAAGCTGGTTGTGGAGGTGTGGCACTGTGGTAGCCAATGCCGGCAATGCATTTGTGGGCTTGGCAGTGTTCACCCAATGCAGGCCCAGTGTCCTGATGACACTGGTTCTGCAGAAGTGCCACCAACTTGAAACGATTTCACCACCCAATCACGGGCTGCCTCATCATTGCAGTGTCAGCCATTCCACTGCAATGAGGGAGCGACCCGTCATTGCATGGTGGTACCTTGCCTGGTGTAACATTCCCGTCAACATGGCAGCAGCATAGCCGCCACCTAAGAGCCCCATGAAAGCCAAAGGGGGTGCCCAATCCTCCAGTCAGCATGCCCCCGACCCAGCTGATTTGCTCACAGGGGAGCCCACTCCCCATCGGCATAATGTTCCCCCAATTTGTTGTGTGCCTAGGGGGTGCTCAATCCCCTTGGCATCATGCCCACCCAAACAGTCTTTTTCACAATGGGAGGGGCCCAGTCCCCATCGGCTTCAGTTCCCCCTCCCAAAACACAGGTGGCACACTGGGAGCCCACCCTAGTGTGCAAAATCAAACCTGAAAAAATACCTTCCTGCAGCATCCTTAGTTTGTGTCTCTAAACAAAGAAAATGGTCCCTCACAGTCTCTCGCGCCCTCCTCCAACTCGCACCTCCATCTGGCGTGCCCTACCTCCTCAAAACCCCCACCCCATACTTACCTCTGGAGCGTGGCGCAACAATCTTTGCTGGACCGGAACATGTCTTCACTCTTCAAAGCCGACACGTAACTGAAGAAGTGCCAGTAAGCTGTATAATGGCATAAATAGGTTTTTTCAACTTATGTGGGTATCTAGGCCATTTTTGACTTCTGGCACCAATTATTCAACATGGGGCTATTGGGACCCCTCCTCATGAATTCAGTCACTATCATGGTATTATTTGGTCCCAAAAGGTGATTTCATGGTCACTGTGCAGAATCATCTTCTGGGACCGATTAATGAAATGGCAGTGCCACTGTTCATGAGGTGGACTCTTGAAAAGCCTATGTTGCAAATTTGGTGAAAAAAAACCCCAAAACTTACTGTTTTATGAGTGTGCGTTGCACAGTTTCCATGCACACTCATAACTTCGTGATTTGTAATATTTTCACTCCAGATTTTCAACATTGGCATTTTTCCACACCCCCTTATGAACTGTACAGCTGTCATTTTTCACATCCTGGCCAAAATGTGTATTTGCACTTCTAGTGCAGAATAGCATGGTCGATGTGGGAAATCAGTGTTTGGGACAGATTAAGACATTCACAGTGACACTGTTCATGAGCAGAGGTCCTAACATGCATATGCTGAAAATTTGGTGACCAAAGTCCATAAAATGACTATGTTGCAAGTGTGCATTGCGCAGTTTCCATGCACCGTCGTAACTAAGCAAATTTGTAATATTTTCACTCCAGAGTTTCAACACTGGCCTTTTTTCAGACCTACTTACGAACAGTATAGTTGTCATTTTTCACATCCTGGCCAAAATGTGTTTTCGCACTTCTGGCACACAATAGCACGGTCACTGTGGGAAGTCAGTGTTTGGGACAGAGTAAGAAAATCACAGTGATACTGTTCATGAGCAGAGGTGTTAAAATGCCTATGTTAAAAATTTAGTGACAAAATTCCAGGAAATGACTGTGTTATGAGCGTATGTTGCACAGTTTCCATGCACCCTCATATTTTCATGCATTTGTAATATTTTCACTCCAGATTTTCAACATTGGCATTTTTTGACACCTCCTTATGAACAGTACAGCTGTCATTTTTCATATCCTGCACAAAATATGCATTTACACATCTGGCACAGAATAGCATGATCACTGTGGGAAATCAAAGTGACAGTGTTCATGAGCAGAGGTCACAAAATCCCTATGTTGAAAATATGGTGAAATAATTCCACTAAATGACTGTGTTACATGCATGTGTTGCACAGTTTCCACTTACGCATGGAAGATCAAGCATTTTTAATATTTTCACTACAGATTTCCAACATAGCCATCTCTTCACACCCTTCCCTATGAATGGCAGAGGTGTCATTCTTCACATCCTGCCCGATTTGTGTTTTCATACATTTGGCGCAGAATGGCATGGTTGCTGTGGGAACTCAAAGTTCGGGACACATTAACAAATGCACCTATCAGGTCATAATGTCGCACACTTAATAGCGTACGACATTATGGCTAACCTGATACAGTGTAGTATGCTATCGTTACTGGTGCAATACCGCGTATACTGCTGTACGCGGTATTGCATCAGTAGTGCTTTCCCAGGCAGAGGATAGGGCTCTGCTGGGAGCAGGTTCTGTCAAGCAGCTGCTGTGGGTCACAGGACTGAGCCACAGCAATAGGAACCCAAGTGCTGCATCTGGGACTGGGTTTGATTCCTGGTCCTAGAAACTTTTATTTTTTTACGACTTGTGTGCTCCCCAGTTTGGACTCCCCCTCCCAGAGTTGAGAATTTTTAGTGGGGTTCAGTGGTGCAACCCCCCATAACGGGGGGTGTTGGGGGTGGAGCCAACCACAGAAAAAAAGACTTATGCCTCATGGCTGAAATCGCACTGTATTGGCAGCATGATTTTGCCATGTGGCATAATGTCTTGTGACATTATGACCCCATACCACAAAATCACAGTGCCACTGTTCATGAGAAGGGGTCCCAAATGCTCTCGTGAGGTGTGGGTCACAAAAAGGCCATGTTGAAAATTTGTAGTGCAAATACCAACAAATGCCTGGGGCATTAGGGTTTCTAACCATAATGTCCCAACCTGTACAGACTGACAGGTATTTGGGGTGTTCCTTTGGATTGCCGACTGTAATGCTCATGTCATTCCACCCCATCCCCCCACCCTGTAGCCAGTGACAGGCATAGAGGTGTGCCTTGGACTCTTAGACCCAAGAGTTCACCCCATTCTCCTATACTGCACCCATGTCAGTGTATGTACTTATGGAATGGGGTGACTGTAAAGCCGAACACCCCAAGGCACACCTCAACACTTGTCAGTGTCTGCAAGATAGGGTGAGGTGAAATGGCATAAGAACATTATGGGCGATAAACCAAACGCATACCCCAATGTCTGTCCATCTCTGACAGGGTGGAGGTGGGGTTGGAGTGAAGTTCAATACTTCACTGCCATTCCTATTCTGCATCTTTTTAACTTCTGCATTCCCAATGCTAATACCAAGCAAGCAAACATTCGGCATTGACAAATGCTTGCTAATTGTGATGCAGTGAGGTTGGAATCGGTCTTGTCCACCTTACATGTTGTACTGGAGCAGCATATAAATGTTAAAAAATTAAAAAAATGTTTCATCTGCAATGTCATTATGACTTCCTCTTTTTCTCAATTTGTTTTTCTCTTTCCTTGTTTAGTTTCCACATTTTACATAAATAATCTTAGGCTTTTCACTTTTCTTACCTTGGTTTCATCTTTTTAATTTCTTCAGTCTATCCAGCATTCTCTCATTCCTTTCCTGCTCCAACAGTTTTTTTATTTGCTTAGTTGTCCCTTTGCTTGCATTTTTTATAATTTACATTTTTCTTTCTTAGGCACCAGAGTTGACCCATCAAGTGGGCAACCTCACAGTTCCATCCACATCAACCATTTGTGCTCTAAACCCAATAAGGATAGCAAATTGCCCCCCAAAGAGTACTTCACCCTGTCATGGTTTTAGAACAGGTAAACCCCACCACTGCCCATCTCAACCCCACCAATTTCCTAACAAGCCTTGAGAATGCTATTGAGTGGTCTTGTAGATTTTAATGTATGTCATTATCCAGCCCAACCTGCCTCTTCCTGCCTCAAAAGTATTGTAAAGACTCCTCTTAGACATTACTTTGCCCCCTCCTTAACACAAGAAATACCAACCCTGCATAGTTAAGTCCCAAGAGTCATGCCACCCAGAGCCTCATTGAATCATTCTGTTTTTTATATTGACACCCTTTTTATGCTCCAATAGTGCAGAACAGTTCTCCACCTCTTTCTATTACTGCTGGATCCAAATGCTGGATTCATGCCACAGTATGGCTTTGTGTGGCCCTACAAAGCACTACTGGGATAAGAAAAAAACATTCTGGCCCACTATCAGTGAAAGGAAAAACAAAGGATTATCATGTAGCCTTACACCAAAAATGGGGTGCCGATATAAAAAAATAGGGTGACTATAGGGGGGCTCTCAGGCCTGGGTAGGGATAGTTTGCAGGGTTGGGGTGAATTTTCGTCCTTATAAAGGTACAAGCAGGCAGTGGAATTGCTTGAAAGGAGTGGTATCAGTCTCTGTCTATCTTACTGGAGCAATTTCTGTGCAAATTCTGCAGCCAACCCCAAATTTTGCGGAAGGCCATAATTTCTGTGGCAATTGCCGCGTGCCGCAGAACTGCAGAAAACAGGGGGTTTTGCCTATTGTACACAACAAAACATATAAGCTGCTCAGTGCCATACCATTATACATCCTAAATTAGTACCATGCACAAAAGAAGAAAAGAAAAACAATGTTGTCTGTATGCCATACTGAAGAAATCCTTTAAGCTCCTCCTATCATACAGTATGTTAATAGCACTTAAACCCAAAAAGTAACAAGCATGGTGTGCCATAAAACAATTACTATAAACAAGTGTCTTTCAAGAAAGTCAGAAGGTTGCATAATGAAATAGTCTTAATGCAAGAACTATAGTTGACCACCATTAAGTCGACAAGGCTGAGTTCAAATCGAAGATTCATTAGAAGTTACTAATGAACTCATTACTGTAAGGCTCTAGAAATTGGACAGCATGCAGAGCTACCTCCATAAATCAAAGAAATCCACTGTCCCCCTCCTGGGAAACATCTGTCAGGGAGCCAACATGGGTGCACACGGATACAGTGCACCCAGCCACCATTAGCACCACGAAGGAGGAAGAGGGGCCTCTGCAGTCTCATCCCTATAGGCCAGGCAAAACCCATTAGAGACCATGACTGCCTAAAACTCCCATCGTCCCTCTCCCCAACAAGGGACAACCTTTGGCTTAGAGTACAGTATATACCTCACCAAGAAGGCAGCTCAAACAGTAGGTGGTCTTGGCGATGTGTTGACCTTCTCTGGCCTTCCCTCCAACTCAGTAGCAATGTATGTGAGTACCACCTTAGGATCTGTAAAGGATTTGGAGGTTTTATCTGGGGTCCATATCATTAATCTTGCTGGATAAACCAGAGAAAAGGGATAGTTCAAAAGATGCAGTTTCTTTTTAACTTCCCCAAAAGTCTGCCTCTCTTGTTGTAATTTTTGGGAGAAGTCAGGAAAAATGTGGACTTTGTTCCCATCAATCATTATATAATCCACCTTCTGAGCTGCTGCAATAAGAACCCGCTGCCGATCCTGAAATCATAAAAATGTTATAATGATGTTCCTTGGTCTATCGTTGGGGCTTGGTCTCGTACCCGGAGATCGACAAGCCCTCTGTATCTCAAGTTACCGGTCCTCTGGCAACTGGAGGGTAGTCAACAACCATTTTTGAAAATATTCTACACTGTTTCTGCCCTCGACCCCTCTGGGAGAACAACCAACCTCAGATTACAACTTCTCTCACTATTTTCATGATCATCACGCACCTCCTTTATCTTTTCTGTTTCTTGCAGGGCCCCTTGCAGTTTAGGATCCAACCGAGATTCTGCATCCTCCTGGGAACTGAGTCAAGACTCCAGCTCTGAGATGCAGCCTTAATGTTTGTCCAGCGTTCACTTATTGAATTAACTCAGCAGGGCCGCAGACCGATATATCAGTCCTGAATTCCTATACATTCTAATTCTGTCGGCAGCCTAAGGGTTAATGGTCTCCTGCAGGTAAGTGAACTGTGTATTAATGTTGCTAAACCCACCTGCATTTGTGTAGTCAGGTTGTACTTCATATTAGTTATCAGAGTTTCTAAATGTTGTGTTTGTGATGTGGATTGTGCAGCCATCAATACTTCACCTTGATGTTGCATATTGGAGATCGTTCTGGAAGCCACCCTCATTAAGGAGTGTTCGGGGCTTGGCTGATTTCCCTTCTCTCTAACCAATTTAAACAATAGTTGGGACTGTTTTTTCACCAATTTTGATGAGGTTGCCATTGGGGAATTACTATCTCCACTCATTGAGCAGGATCCACAATTTTTCTCATAGGATGGGGCATAATTTGAAAGGATGGGCACGGAGCTCAGCGTTCAAGCTGCGATCTTCATCCCTGGCTTGGCTACTCCTCCCATCTTGAAGATCTTGAAGGCCACAGTCACTGAAATTGTGTAGTGGTACTCTGGCTTCCTGAAAGAGAGGAGGGTCCCCAGGTTTTGTTGTTTGTGCAAAACTGTGTGAGAAGATTGCAAGACCCTCCTAATGACTCGTCTTACATTATAGAGAGTGCACATCAGTCTCTGTTCCCTATGCCAGCCAAGGATGCCCTCCATGCCCCTAATCTTTAAGGTTTTAAATTATTAAGATCAGCAACACCTGCTGACCAAGGTCCAAGATCTAAAGCAGGTAACCTGGGAGGATTGTGTATTAGAGTGGCTCAGGACCTCCTTCTTCAGTCCAGCAATGGAGAGCTGTGTTCCACCAAATTGTTTCTAAATTGATTGCTGCCAGTGTGGGATTCTGTATGAAGTACCTCGCCACTCTCCAGGTTTTGCATGCCAGAGTTTGTAGAAGTTTTGAACCATCAGAGCAGGCGTAAATGGAGCTCTCAACCTGTTCCTCCATCTGATCAAAATCCTGTGATTTATCTGTTGGACTATTATTTTTTGAGAGATATGATCAACCACTGTTGGGAGGAATAATTGCTTTTTTTTTTCACTTTCATTTTTATCCCTGCCTTTCTGGCCTCTCGTTCCACTCCTTCAGACCCTGATCATCCCAGTAGATCCCTTCCTCAGAATCTGCCCCTAGAGTGCCAGACTTACTCCATTGTCCCTCCTACTTTACTCCTCTTCTTGGGAGTGCCTGCACAATGGGGTCTGTCCTGTGGGTAGGTGATCCGAGGCTTAGATCGATCATCATCTTGGACCTAGAGGGTTTTTTCCCATTTTTCCCCTTAGTCCCTCCTTCTCCTGAGGGCGGCACATAGGATTTACTGTCCAGACATGGCAGTCAAATGCCTAATTTTTCCTCCTCTCCCCTAACCCAGGGGAGAGCAGTATATGTTGCTTATCTGGATTTCAAGAAGGCATTTGATTCCATGCCACACAGGGAGACTGCTATGTAAGCTGCCATGCCTGGGGCTGGGGCAGAAGGTTGTTCAATGGGTGGGAAAATGGCTGGGGACAGAAGACAGAGGGTCATTATAAATGGAGTGGCATTCGGAGAGGGCATGGTCACAAGTGGGGTCCCTCAGGGGTCAGTGTTGGGGCCCCTACTGTTCAATCTGTTTGAGAGGACATTGTAGAGGGCTTTAAGGGGGTGTGAGTCTGTTTGCAAATGATATTAAAATCTGCAATACTGTGGACACTCCGGAAGGGGTAGAAAGAATGCAGAGAGTTGGGGAGGCTCAAAGCATGGTCAAAGAGGTGGCAGCTTCATTCAAGACAGACAAGTGTAAAATCATGGCTCTTGGTTACAGGAACCAGAGGGCAGTGTATCAGGGGGCAGGAGCCTGGAAGTAACAGAACAGGAAAGGGACATAGGCATCACTGTATCAAGGGACCTGAAGGTGGAAAGACACTGTGAGAGAGTAGTGGCTAGGGGCAGCAGAATGCTGGACTGCATCAGAAGAGAGATTACCAGTAGAAAAGGGAGGTCATAGTACCCTTGTACACCCATCCAGTTAGACTGCTTTGGAGTATGGGGTCCAGTTCTGGAGGCCATACCTCAAAAAGGATGTGGGAGGCTGGAGCATATGAACATATGAATGTGCCAGCAGAAACAGACCACCGGTCTATCTAAGTCTGCTCAAGTGTGCAGCTAGCACCCTAGTTTGCAGCTGCCCCACCCCTCACATTTTTCATCCCCACTGCCACCCCTCCCCCACCCTCACTCTCCCCTCTCCCTGTCCCATGCCCTTTGAAACTGTTCACAGATTTACATGATACCACCCATCCTGGTAGAGTGTTCCATTTTGCTACCACCCTCTCTGTGAAATAGTGTTTCCTCATTTCCTTCCTAAATCTTCCCTCTCTATTCTTAGCACATGTCTACTGGTGACCCTCCCCATCCTTTACTTAAAGACCCCATCTGCCCCATCCTTATTGATTCCCTTCAGATATTTAAATGTGTCTATCATGTTCCCCCATCTCATCTATCCTCCAGGGTGTACATATTCAGGTCTCTCAGCCTGCTGTCATTTTCTGTACCTTCCATTCCCCATATCATCTTTGTTGCCCTCCTCTGTACCCCCTCCAATGGTCTGATATCATGCTTTAGGTATGGCCTTCAAAACTGCACACAATACTCTAAGTGCGGCCTTACCAGTCACCTGTAGATGGCAAGATCACCTCTCTTTGCCTGGACGAAAAAACCCTCGCTATGCACTCCAGCATTTTGTTCACTTTTGCAGCTGGTCTCCTGCACTGGGCAGTGTTGTCCATGGTCCCTGTTATAATTACCTCAGGTCCTTCTCCTCCTCAGTGATCTCGAGCTTAACTCCTCCCAGCCAGTATTCTCTTCTTGGGTTCTTCACCCCAAAGTGCATAACCTTACACTTCTTTGCATTGAACCCCAGCTGCCACCTGTCTGATCAATCCTCTAGCTTGCTTAGGTCCCCCTGCAGCTGCTTCCATCCCTCCTCTCCATTCACCACTGCTCCAGTTTTGGTGTCATCAGTGAACAGACTTATCTTGCTCACCACCCCATGTGCAATGTTTGGAGAAAGTTCAGAGGAGGGCAACGAAGATGGTAAAGGGGCTCAGTCACCTGTTCATGAGGAAAGTTTGAGAGAATTGAACATGTACTCCCTGAAACAAAGGAGGGAGAGGGGGGACATCCATGATTGATACCTTCAAGTACCTTTTAGGGTATAAACTGGGTATCAGTGGAAGGCATCTTCCAGCTGAAGGTGAATCAGAGAACGAGAGGGCATGGATTACAGGTTGAAGGGGGACAGTTCAAGGGTAACATTTGGAAGTACTATTTGACAGAGAGGGTGCTGGATAAGTGGAATAGGCTCCTGGAGGAGTTGGTTGGAGAAGCAACAGTGGAAGGCTTCAAAAAGGCATGGGACAGCCACAGGAGAGTGTTGGGGGGCATGTCCTAGCAGATAGCTATACAAATGGGCGAACTAGGTGGGCCTGTAAGTCCTTTTCTGCTGTCAGTCTATACTGACGTCCCTTACAATGCAGGTACCATCAATATATTTAATTTGAGTAAGTCCCTGCCTTTGCCTATGGAGCTCCCTGAGTTTGAGAAAGTGGCTAATATCTCTCAGAGCTACTGTCTATGACCTCTAGTTCTGTTTTCTAAAGGGCGGCTGCTGAGCTCTTTCCATGGCAGTGAATTTAAATTGTTCAAGCATCTAAGACTTTTTTACATCCCCTGGTTGATTGGGTGTGTCCCCTATTACTTTGTTGAATTGCTCAATTTGTGCTGCAATCGCAACGCGATAGTAGCATAATATCAAATGTTTTCGGTTGAACTGACTGCTGCAATAATATGAGCCCTGCAACTTTTTTATTTGAATTAGACTGGCAGGGTTTAGCTGGATTGGTTTATTTTGAGCCCCACTTTGCTGCCTGACTTGCTTGTGAACTGCTGGATTTCCTGTGAGATCGCCTTTCTTCTTTGGGATGTCATCAGCCAGCATTGTGGTAGCTTGTTTTTTCTGTTGAATTTTAACATCTGCCTGCTGCCCTTCCCAATGGTGTGTGGGTGCTGGAGCCTTCTGCAGATGCTGTTGTCACACTTCTGATGTGGACCTCATCAATCGGCAAGTGGACTTATTTTATTTGCAGTGAGCTGTTTTCTGGGACACTAGAGATTCTCATGCAGTCCTATATGTCAATCATAGCTAAGGTTATTGAGTTCATTCCTGTTTTGCCAAGCAGATGCATGGTTATGGTCTCAAACTTATTCTACATACTGGTTTTTAAACAATTTTAGTTATAACAGCCTGACTTTTTCTTTTTCAAACCCACGCTCATTATATTTAGGGTTTTCATTATGTCTGGATTTGGTGGAGTATCTGTTTTTAGGACTTTGTCCATTTGTTTTGTTTATTTTGTTTCTTCAAAGTTCTGTGGCTGCCCTAACTTAGTGACAATGGGGACTATTGTTTAATTTTAGAGTATGTTAAGATACCATGAGACTGCTCCATATTTCAATGGTGTTTAATAATACAAGTTATAACTGTCTACATGATTTGACTCTCTGATCTCTATTTTACTTTATAGTTATGTGTGGTTCATAACTCAGTGCTTGTGCTATGTATGGTAGCTGAATAACGTAGGTTGTGCTTGGATACAGAGGCCAGACCAGTAAGTAGGACAATGCATACAAGGTGTTAGTTGTATGAAATGATTAGTGCTTAGGTACTTCAGCACAGACATGAGCAAGTCAGTACATGTGAACTGGATAGTATGCAAGGTGCTTAGATGCCTGAGCTGATGAGTAACTTGTTATGACTTGATGTTTTGGCCTTTCTCTGTATCCCACCATAGGAAGGGTGCTTAGTTGAGTAGGATGAGCCCCATCAAAAGAAATGATGATTATCAGTACAATTCTCCTCCAACTCTGGAGATTGTGACTAGTAGCATGCAGGAGAGGAAAAATCCTTGGGTGGAAACCTCTGAGGACCCATGGCTACTGACCTGCCCATCCTTCTGGGCATACTAAAGGAGAGTAATCCTAACTTAAATATATTAGGTTGTCGGCTAATCCAAAGTCCAATAAATCTTAAACCCTGAATCCAGTGTAACAGGGAAGCTGGTGTTGGAGCCCTGATGATGAGTCTGTTGAGATCTGGCAGCACATCCTTCCAGCAAAGTCTGAGTCCAATAGATATTTACATCCCTGGCAAGAATCAGGTACAAGTAAGTTCAAATCCACAGGCAAGCATAAACAATCTGAAAATGATCGAGTTGTACTGGTCAAAACAATCCATCTGGTAAGGAATTCTTTTCGAGGAGGACTTGAGCTTAAACGAATAACTCTAATAATCTAGAATAGGAGGATCTGTGGTCCAGGATTGGATAGCGAGCTATGCAAGGATAAGGTCCTTGGTGAAGCAAGGAAACTAGATGCAGGTTATGAGGCTGGGCAGAAAGGTTGAAATCTCCGTCCTGAGCAGGCTGAGCATATAGGAGTGATCTTTGCAACAGAACTCATAATACAAGTAGAAGGAGAGCTGAAAGATCTCCAGACCCAGATGGGTTAAGCAGGTCTTATAAGCGTGCATGATACTCTCGATGAACCTCCAGGCCCTGAGGGCAAAGCAGGTATGCATTAGTAATAGAAGTTCTATAGACCCCCAGGTCCCATAGGGGCACAGGTTATTCGAAGTGCGATGTGATGACACCTCCGGCCCCATGGGGCAAAGCAGGTTGCAGAGCAGTTGTAGACTGCAGAGCAGCAATCCCAGAGGCTAAGCCAAGGATGGTGGTAGGTATGAGTAATTAGTGTATAAGCAAGAGTAGATGTGCTCATAGTTCAGTAGTAGTAATACTTGGCAAATCTGTATGCTATGCAGCAGTAGTAGCGGAGGAGTGAAGAATACATTGTATGTGGTACGGTAAGATGATAGCACATCCTGAGCAGATTCCCAATCCGAGCGGACAATGACCAGAGAAAACTGTCGATAGAAGGTCATTAACTTCCACTTGAATGTGTAGTCTATCTTGGAGTAACGGTATGAGTCCCAATATACGAGTTATGGAATCATAGAGTTCCGGAAGGTGAGGTGAATAAACTGGATGCAGTTTGTGAAGCTGAAGATGTGGAGCAAATGAACCCCTGGTCCTGAGCAGGTGAAGCAGTACTTGGATAGTAGGCTAGAATAACCTAAAAAACACCTCCATCCTGTCCGGCGAAGCAGGTACCGTGAGAAACAGAATCTCCATGCTCGAGCTGGGTGAGGCAGTTAGTAATGGAGCACAGGAGCTAGATGCAGACTACACAATCTGGAGGGGGTGGAGCAGTAGGAACCTCTGGTCTGGAGTGAGTGGAGCAGGTAAAGTGAATTTGCAGTGGATTTTAGTACAAACAGGTAGACATAAGGCTTGACGGACCTCCAGGCCCCTCGGGGTGGAGCAGGTCGTAGGAATGGCGGAGACGGACTGTGATGAACCACCAGGCCCTGTAGCAGCAAAGCGGCTAAGTATGAGCAGATAGAGTAAATACATGGACCTGCACTTAGGTCAGCAGTAGTAGTAGTGAATCGGACCTGCATGATGCAGAGTAGTAGCAGGAGGAATAGTGTTGCATAGATTATGTATGGTATACAGCAGAGAGCATTGCAGAAATGTAAATAAGCATGTAAAATAAAGAGCTTCTGATATATGGTTAGGGAAGTCAGGATGGTACAGCTGCTGGCATTAAACTTGTGAATGTGCTGACAAGTCCTGAATTTGTGTGCTCCTAAGTCATGGATGGAGATAGATGAAGGAGGACTGAATTGGAACTTAGAACACTGGAGTAAAGTAATGTAAAGGCCTAATTCATGAGATAGAAGGTCTTCTGGATAGGGCACAGCTGAATGTCCTGGAAGGAGTGCAGTAATAGTTAATCCATATGAATTGACAAGGCATGGGAGAATCATCCAATTGATGGCAAATGTCCAACTAATTGGGGGGTCACGAGGGTCCAGATAGGAGCTGCCCTCCCCAGACAGTGCATCCGCGATGCCCCCACGAGCTGCAATTGAAGCGGGGTCACGAGGGTCTAGATAGGAGCTGCCCTCCCCAGCCAGTGCATCTGACGATGCCCCCCCCCCGAAGCTGCAATTGAAGCAGGATCGCGAGGGTCCAGATAGGAGCTGCCCTCCCCAGCCAGTGCATCCGATGATGCCCCCCCCCACCGAAGCTGCAATTGAAGGTACAGACACTCTTGGGTAGGCGCTGAATCAAAGTCTGTGTTGGCGCCAAAACTGAATTTCAAATCCTGAACAATGAACTATAAAATTGCTCTATCCCTAAGGACTTTAATTTAATTTTCTGTTGATACAGCTTTATAGATTGTTTTTATTTACCAGCCATAACTAGCTTTCTACTGCTTTCTACTGCATTTCTGAGGAACCCTAGAGTTAGCTAACTGCCCAGTATAGATAAAACACACGCTAAGCTCTATTTAAAGGTGCTAGCTTTATTTTAAAAGCAGTTGGTACTGAAGTAACTACAATTTGATGCATGCCACTGCTCCATATAAATGGTCTGCATTCTCTCAGTTTTAAACTGTGCATGTTTATTGCAGACAGCCTGTACATGTACCTTCCTGTTGCTCCTCCCTCTCAGTGACTATAAATATCTTTCTCCATTCTTTCCACAGCGGGGTCGCGGGGTCCAGATAGACTACCCTCCCCAGCCAGTGCATCCAACAATGACACCTCCCCACCTAAGCTGCAATTGAAGGTACAGATGCTCTTGGGCAGGCGCTGAATCGAGTCTGTGTTGGCCTCGCCACCCCACCTGACCCTTTGTAGCTCAAGCTTTATAGCGATCACTCACGTGACTCCACAGCCTATCAGTGAGCTCCTAGCTTTATAGCGATCACTCACGTGACTCCACAGCCTATCAGCCCACTCTCCCATTTGCAGCTTATCAGCTGCAACCACTAAGTGCTGTCCCTCTGCTCCAGCATTACTCTACTTATTGCCATCATGTTGCCTTTTCTAACACTGCTATTTTCCTCACTTGCCCCACCAGCATCCCTTCCCCAGCTATCTTCCGAAATGGGAACTGGCCCCACTCATGTCCCCTACATTATCCCCAGCCCAACTCATAAACACTCACCAACAGCAATCCCACACCAGTGCACAACTGGGCGCATTAGCGTTACCATCCTGCCCCTCTTTTCACTCCAGGTCATATAGTTCTCCACCTCCCAGCCCTTTGTAGTCCTCCGTCCTTCTCCACAGGTCCCACCCCAGCCCCTAGGCCCAAATACCTCTGCATAAATCCAAACAGTATATCATACTGCTACTCCTCCTGGCTGGGGATATTGAAGCTAACCCTGGACCTACCCCCCCAAACTCTTCCACCCCGTTTTCCTTCCCAAAAGGTCTCAGGCTCCTGCACCTCAACTCCTGCAGTTTACTAAACAAAATAACCACGCTACAACCAATTGCCCCGTCCCTTCGCCCTGATACCCTGATCATATCTGAAACCTGGTTAAAGCCTCACCACACTGATGTTGAGGTATCCATCCCTGGCTACTCAGTCATCAGACATGATAGACAAGGAAAAGAGAGAGGGGAACAGCCATGTTCGTCTCCTCTAGGCTGCAGTTTACCATGATCAAATTCCCTCCTTCCAGCCCACATCGACTCTCTCCCAATCAAACTCTCACTCCCGCTTACCACCCCAGTGTACGTTGCAGGTACCTACTGCCCCCCCCAGCATCCCCTGCCTGACATCTTAGCCCACCTGGACACACTAAGACCTTAACCGGGAGGCCCAACTTCATGCCGGGGTGATTTAATCACAAGTGGCTAGCCAAAGATAATGCCCATCTCAAGACCAAGATCAATGCTCTAAATCTCACCCAACTAATCGTAGACCCCACCCAGCTAAACCACAAAATGCAAAATCACTCACTCCTGGACTGGGTCCTATCCTCCCACCCACAGAATCCTGATGCAGGGCCTGCTCCCAGACTCCCTAAGTGACCACCACATGATCTTCATGATCAGGAAAGTGCACAGGCCCACCCCCCAAGATACTGCGCAGAAGGTCATATAATTCCCTGGACCTAGTATCACTCTTGCAAGACCTAGGACACGTAGACTGGTCCTTCATCCCAGTGGCCCCATCTATTGACTCTGCATTCAACCCTTCAAGGCCACCTCCTAAACGTGTGGGACTCCCCATGCCCTCAGCACACAAAGGGTCAGAGGCGCCCACCTTCCCTGGATCACTGCTGATATCATCAGCCAATGCCACTCTAGGGACCATGCTTGGAAAGTCCACAAGAAACTAGACACCCAAGCATCTCTCCAATGCTACAGAGCGCGTCGCAACTCCTGCACCAAACTCATTCACCAGGCTAAAAAGAACTACTTCCTATCGGCATTCAGCGCAAACCTTAATCACCTGACAAACTTTTGGAAATCATTTAAATCCCTTTTCTCCCCCCCAACCCAGCCACCATCACCGACACTATCATTACAGGGCACTACCATCACTGACCCCTGCGAGGTAGCCGCTACTTTCAACACCTACTTCTCCAGCTGCGCAGACTCGCTCCTATCGTCCCTCCAGCACCCACCCACTCTGTGCTCCCCCCCACCAAGAGCACTCCTACCGACCATTCAGCTTCTCCTTTTGCCCTGTATCCCCGGCCAAAGTACTCAAATACCTACCGTCTCTGAACCCTAACAAAGGCAAATGCCCCATGACTCTGGATGCCAAGATGTTATACTTGTCCGCTCCAGCCATAGCTGCCCCACTAGCTGATCTTTTCAACCTCTCTTTCTCACTTGGCAAATTACCAACCAAATGGAAACAGCTACTGTCATACCCCTCCCAAAAGGGGGTGACCCCTCCTCACCAGGTAACTATCGCCCCATCTCCCTCCTCCCGATTCTGGCCAAACTACAGGAACGTCTTGTCCTTACCTACCTTGACGCATCCTCCTTCTTCACCCCATGCCAATCCGGCTTTCAAAAATCACACTCAACTATCACTTCCCTGCTAAGAATCACTGATGGCATACTCACCAGCATGGACAAGGGCCACATCACCTCTGCCATCTTTATAGACTTGGCCAAGGCTTTCGACACCATCTGTCATGCTCTGCTTCTTTCTAAACTAAAAGATGCCGGCCTCTCCAAGCAAGCTTCCAAGTGGTTTCATGATCACCTGGTAGGTAGGCACCAGTCTGTAAAAATCACCTCACACATCTCTAGCCCCCTACCAGTTACTGCCGGCATCTCCCAAGCCTCAGTCTTGGGCTCACTGCTCTTCTCCATATTTTTAAACAACCTCCCATCAGCCTGTCTTTACTCATCCATCCATATGTATGCGGATGACACAGTGCTGTATGCCACGGGCCCTTTCACAAGTGATGTGGCTAATCTACTACAGCAGGATTTCAATGCCATGCAGCACTGGTTCCGCTCAAACCAACTATTCCTAAACCCTAAGAAAACGATGTCACTAACCTTCGGTTCACAGCAAAGACTCTCCCACCAAGCCCCTTGCCCCCCTTTCCAAACACTGGACGGGACCCTCATAGAAGCATACACCAGTTTCAGATACCTATGTGTCTGGCTCGATCAGCACCTGGATTTCACCACTCATATTGATTCCATCCATAAGAAACTACTCCCTAAACCTGGCGCCCTATATCAGTACAAAGGCTGCCTCCCCTCTCCAGCCAGGAAAGCTATTGTTCAAACGATGATCCTCCCAATACTGGACTATGGCAACATAGTCTATGGCACTGCTCCCTGCTCCTCCTTAGCCAGCCATAGAAACATAGAAACATGAATTTGATGGCAGATAAGGACTGCTTAGCCACCAGTCTGCCCATTTCCTACCTACTGGATAAGCTGCAGATCCTAGTTAACCAGCAGCCTACTTCTTCTTACCCCCACACCCTAGAATTGCCTTATGACTGTCCCATGCATGCTTGAATTCCACCACTGATTTTGACTCCACAACCTCCTCTGGAAGGCCGTTTTCCATGCATCCACAACCCTCTCTGTGAAAAAATACTTCCTTAAATTACCTCTGAGCCGCCCCCCCCCATCTTCAAATTGTGCCCTCTTGTTCTTGCACACCTCTTTTTTTGAAAGATGCTACCCTCTTGGACTTTGTTGATTCCGTTGAGGTACTTGAAGTTTCTATCATATCCCCCTCTCCTCCTTTCCTCGAGGCTATACATATTAAGATCCTAAGTCTCTCTTCATAGTCTTCCGGTGCAGACCCTGCACCATTTTAGTTGCCCTCCTCTGGACAGCTTCCATCCTGTCTATGTCTTTTGGAGATTGGGTCTCAGAACTGCACACAGTACTCAGATGAGGTCTCACCAGCTGTCTGTACAGAGGATAATAACTTCCTGTTTTCTACTGGTGATGCCTCTCCCTATGCATCCCAGTATCCCCCCAGCCCTCCTTGCTGCCCTCTCACATTGCTTGCCCACCTTTAGGTCATCTGATATGACTACCCCCGGTCCCTTTCCATTTTTGTTGTTGTTAGTATCTCACCCCCCATTGTGTACTCTTCCCCTGGGTTTTGTTTCCCAGGTGCATTACCTTGCACTTCTTAGCATTGAATCTAAGCTGCCATACATTTGACCATTCCTCTAACCTTGCCAAGTCCTTCTCATCCTTTCCACCCCACCCTGTGCATCAACTCTGTTGCAGATCTTAGTGTCATCTGCAAAGAGACATACTTTCCTTCCAGTCCTTCCACAATGTCGCTTATAAAGACATTAAAGAGGACCGTCCTAATACTGAACCCTCAGTGTACCCCACTAGTAACCCTCCTTTCTTCTACGTGGACTCCATTTACTATTACTCTCTGTGTCCTATTCTCCAGCCAATTCTTTACCCAGGCTGTCATCTTGGGACCCACTTCCAGGCTGGCTAACTTGTATATTAATCTTTGTGTGGGACTGTGTCAAATGCCTTGCTAAAGTCTAGGTAGGCCATGTCACAGCCCTCCCTGATCTACTACTTTGGTCACCCAGTAAAGAAATCTATCAGATTTGTCTGGCATGACCTTCCCGCTGTGAATCCATGCTGCCTAGGGTCCTGTGCCCCTCTGGCCTCTAGATACTGACAATTCTTTCCTTCAGAAGTGATTCCATCATTTTCCCTATCACTGAGGTTAAACTAACAGGTCTGTAGTTTCTCTTCTGCCTTTGCTCCCACTTTTGTGAAGGGGAATCACATCTGCCCTCCTCCAGTCCTCGGTACCACCCCATCCTCCCATGATTTGTTAAAAGGTAGTCAGTGGTGTCACTAGTTCTACCCTTAGCTCTTTTAGAATTCTGGGATGAATCCCATCAGGCCCCATTGCTTTGTCCACCTTCAGTTTTAAGAGTTCTTTCAGAACCCTTTCTTCTGTAAATGGGCTGGTATCAACTTCTGTATCCAGAGTGTTACTACTGTTTGTTTTATGTACCTCCCCTCTTCATTTGTAAATACTGAGCAAAAATATTTGTTTAGTATCTCTGCCTTTTCACAGTCTCCTCTGCCCACCCTTCTCTCCTTTATTAAGCCTCACTATCCCTCCTTGGTCTTCCTTTGCTCCTGATGTACCTATAAAAGGTTTTATCCCCTTCTTAACTGAGTTGGCTATCTTTTCCTCGGTTTGGGCCTTTGCTGTTCTGACTGCCTTCCCAGCCTCCTTTTGCTTTAACTGATACAGTTCTCTGTCCTGCTCCTTCTGCGATTCCTTGTACTTCCTGAATGCTTTCTTTTCTCTTGAACCTTCACTGCCACTTCCTTTGAGAATCCATAGTGGTTTCTTACATCGTCTTGTTTTGTTTATTTGCTTCACACAAAGGCTCGTTACCTCTGTGATGGCAGTTTTATTATTCCCCATTGTTCTTCCACCCTCCTCCTGCCCATTTGCTAGTGCATTCCTTAGGCACTCACCCATTTTAGCAAGTCAGCCCTCCTAAAGTCCAGTACTTTTGTCTTTGTATGCTTGACTCTATTGCTGTGTTTATTGTGAACCATACTGTTCACGGTCGCTAGTTCCCAGATGGCTACCCACTTCTACATCTGTGATCCTCTCTCCATCTCCATTTGAGAGAATCAAGTCTAATATTGCTCCCTCTCGAGTGGGCTCCAGTACTAGTTGTCTAGGCATGCCCCTGTAGGGCATCTAGAATAACTGAACTCTTTGAAGTGGCAGCTGCAACTGCACTCCAGTTAACATCTGGCATATTCAGATCACCCATCAGCAATATCTCCCTTTTCTGCCATTCTAAGTATACTTTCTATCATTTCCTGTCCATTTCCTCCCCTGAGAAGAGATCTGATCTAACCCTGTGTGTTGTGATGCCATTGCCTGTCTCCAAATTTACCCACAGTGCTTCTTCTCCTCCCTGTTTACCCTTTTGTTCTGTTGCTTTTATTCCTTCCCTTATGTAAAGAACTACCTCCTCCTCTTTTACCCTCCCTGTCCCTCCTGTAGACAGTGTATCCTGGTATGTTTATGTCCCAGTCATGGTTTTGTGTGTACCATGTTTCTGTGACTGCCATCGATATCCAGATGTTCCTCCTCCATCAAGGCCACTAATTCAGGAGCTTGTTACCCAGACTACGGGCATTAGTACTCATTGCTCTCCATTTTTTGATGGCTTTACCTTCTGTTGCAGCATCCCCCACTGACCGTTCTACCTCAGTATTTTTCTCATTTAGTACCCTGTTTTGTAGGGAGAGGCTGGGATTTCCTGCTGCTTGTCAGTGCCTCCCACTTTGACTAGTTTAAAAGCTTGCCAATGAAGCATTTAAACCGATTGCTCAAAAGACTTGTTCCCTTCCAGGATAGATGCAGACCATCCTGCCAGTATAGGCTGGTGTCCCTCCAGGTGGAACCCCAGTCCCCAATGAAGCCAAACCCCTGTGCTCCACACCATTTTTTCAACCATTCATTAAACCGCATGGTGCCAATTACCCTTGCCTCCCCCATGCTTTTGACAGGCAGCACCTCTGAGAAGGATACTGTGTGTGCTACTTGTCTTAGGTCCCTCCCAACTCTGCAATGTCCTCCTGCACTGCTCTAATCTCATGATGAGCCAAGTCATTTGTCCCTAGGTGGACAATTATGTCAACTAGGAATCCTGCAGCTATTCTTGTGATCCCTGAGGATGTGGCTTCCTGTCCCTCCAAGCCGCACCAGGCAGGCACCTTGCCAGTTTTCCCAGCTCCCCAGTTCTATCCCCTAATAATTGGGTCCCCACCAGGAGCTGCTTCCTTTCCTGTGGTGTCCTCTTCCTCCTTCCTGTGGGCCTCCCTTGTGACAGTTATCATCAGTCTTCTCTGCAGGTGCATCCATGGGGAGCTATGCTCCCCAGAATGGTGTATGGATTGTGGAGTGGAACAATTGACTGGGTGTGCCTCTGTTCACCCTCCTCACCCTCCCTGAGCCCACTGTGGTCCAACTGCTGTGCTTTCTTCACAACCTCTGAGGTAGTGGTGGTGGCGCTAGTGCTCCCTGGATGGGGGAGGTTCCCTTCCTACTGTCCAGTGTAGCCTGGAGGAAGGTTTCCTTACTACTGTCCAGTGCAGCCTGAAGATGGGCAACTTCCTCCCTCAGGGCAGATAGTTGTCTGCAAATAGGGCAGCATCTCAGCCTCCAGAAAGACTCCTGGAAGACTGCTGCCCCACAGCCATTACATTGCACAACTCCCCACATGTTTATGTAGTTTTTTATTGTATTTGTGTAAAGAGGTCCCCTCATGTGTGATTGTGATATAGATAGAAATATATATATATATATATATTAATTATACAACGTGTATGCTTATATTATCAGTGAAGTGTGCTAGAGAGGATATGACAGTGAAATGCACTAGCACTCGAGGAACTGATGTCAGAACCTCAGGTATAAAGGAACTATTTCCAGGGTGGGTGGGGTGAGGGTGGAAGGGTTGGGCCTAAACTGTGTCCTCACAAAACAATCAACTAAAAGCTCTCACCCACCGCTGCGATGAGTGCCTTCCTGTCAGCAAGATACCCTACACAACAATTTGACAGATAAAGTACCCTGCTAATCAAACAGAGAAAAATCCAGACATCCAAGTCAGACACAGGTAAACCTCTCCAGCCCCAAAACAGCTTGGTGGTTTGTTAGCCACAAAGGAAAATCAAATATGCAGTTATTTCAGCCCTTCTGAGGATGCTGACAAGATAAGCAGTTTTCAAAACCCCCTTCCTGACTTAAAAACTAAAACAAACACCAAGCAATACCACTTTAAAATACAAAATACATGCACATAGTGGGAACTAGCTAAAAGCATGAGCAGCTGGAGGAGAAGTGGGTGCTGAGTAGGAGATTGAGGTGGTGGGGGTTAGTTTAGGCCAAACCCCTTCCCACCCCTCAAATAACTGCATATTTGACACACTTTTTCACTCCTTCTGTCGCTTTATCCTCGACTGCCCGCAAACAACCCACCACTGCACCTTATACAGCTCCCTAGCCCTGCCATCCCTCCAAGACCACAGATTAACCCACTGTGCTAGGTGCACAGCCAAATTCTGGTCCCTGTCCCTTCCCCCCTACCTGGTCTCTGTCCTCTCCCCACTACCACCCCCTGCTTGCTCCCTCAGAAGCATGGACCCCAGGCTCCTCCATGTCCCCTTCATGCACACAACCAAAGGACAAGCAGCATTCAAATTCCTTATCCCCCAGCTCTGGAATGCCTTGCCAGCTGAAATTAGACACTCATCTAACCCCCACCGCCTTAATCTCCTACTCAGCACCCACTTCTCCTCCAGCTGCTCATGCTTTTAGCTAGTTCCCACTATGTGCATGTATTTTGTGTTCTCAGATGGTATTCTGTGTAATTTTATCCATTTGTATTTCCCCTTCCTCTGTTCCCTTGTTTCTACCTGCCGAATGTCTGTTATGGCAGGTGCCCCCTCACTGTGATGTATAATTACTGTGCCTTGTGATGTACTCTTTCTTGGGACTTGTCCCCCAGGTTGCACCTGGAATCAAGCAACCCTGCTCAGTATGCCTTCCTGGTTAAACTCATAAATAAATAAATAATTCCGATGTCAATCCATAGCAGAACAAGAAGCTCCTTGAAGGCTAGCAGACTGTAAATCTTCATGGATAGTAAGGAGCAGTGAAGCAATACCAGGTGAAGCCCTCACGTGGCTGGTGAATGCAGCCAGACCCCATGTAATCCAGGTGAACGAAGAGTGAGTCAAGCTAGGCCCCACGTTGGCTAGATGACTAAGGCACCACCATAGAGGGTAGCCCAGAGCAGCAGGCATTCCAAAGGTAGAAGAGACGTCCTGTCCCATATTCATCTGATAATTAGCCTCAGGCAAAGCTAGCTCGATGAGCTAAGAGCCAGTAGCTTGTATTCTAGAATGTATCTGATCTACGAGTATCAAATGTTTCAGAGAATTGGAATTTCAGGGGATAGAGTCAAGGAATGTCTCAATAACTGAGAAACTGGAGCTGGGTTAATGTTGGCGTGATATGCAGACATGAGCTGTCATATAAACAGGGAGACATAGCCTGTAAAGTACTCCCATAGGACTGCAAAAAGGGAGATATATGACATAGGTTGAGTGCGGTGGTTTAATGTTACATAAAGAGAATCCTGTGTGCTTGGCTAAATGCTTACTTAAATGCTGAGCAGCAGTGTGCAGCTGAATATAGGTTAAATCTGTCTATGTCGAAAGAAATGGCGAACTGCATTACATGCAGAACGCTACAAAATGTGTAAATGCCTTGATCGACAGCATTAGGTCAGGTAGTTAGAGCTAGCATTGCAGAAATAAATGCCTTTAAATAGATGCAGTGTCTTTAAGCCCATACATTACAGACAGCAACCTTTAATAAAGAGAAAAAGCATCTGGTACAGTCTTGAAACATGGCTCCAAACAGTTCCCTGTCCTTTGCCCATTGATCTAGTAGAAAGTAAGAGGTCTTCACCGAATGAATGTCCAGTGGTCTGGGTAGGCCTTGCAGGATGATGTTTAGATTAGCTGTATAATACCCCACACTTGCGGACATGATGGGCTAACAAGTATGGTAGTAACTAGCACTGCTATGAAAAGAAATGTCAGGTAAACGTTGCTGCTGTTAAACCTGTCTGAGAAGCTACCGAAGGCAGACTCTTCCTGGTTGCAGCAATGAATGAAGTAACATACCAAACAGGTGAAGGTGATAATGTGCAGCAGGAGTTGCCTCAGGTCCTTAACTTGGACAGTAACTGGCCAGAAAATGCCTGGAGCTTAAAGGAGAACACACCCTAATGATAGTAACACTGCCAGAAGACACCTGCTCCTGTGTTACATATAGTAATAGTGATTATTTATGTTTCTTCAGAACCTCAGGCATTTGTTGTCTTGAAGTGTTCTCGTAGTCACTCCCACAGTGGCAACATAAGGCAAATCTCTGAGGCTTCCATGGTTGGGTCAAATTTGCTATGGCTGAAAAACATGCTTTATAGCTCATTAGCATAGCCAGTGCATAAAATTCTGCTGAGTGCTGGACCAGAACATCCCAGGAATGAGCAGGAGTAGCAATCCAAAGCCCCAAAAAGAAATAAGGAGCAGCAAGCGGCTCAGCATGCCACAGCCAGGAGGGAATGCAAGGGAGAATCTGAGGAGGCAGCATACCGGAAGGAGTGAGCAGCAGCCAGAGCACCCGCGAAGCGAACAGCACTCGTGGGGAGACAAAATGGATGGAAGGTGTGAAGCTAGCATGACACAGAGAGAGCATCCAGATGCAGCAGACATGAGTGTCCTGGGCAGCACAGGTACAAGGACAAGCAGTGGAAGTCACAGTCCAGCGACAAGGAGGAGGAGCGCAGGACCACGAGGCAGGAGAGGTCCACAGAGGAAGCGGAAAGGCAGGGAAGAAAGATGGCATGAACTGTGGTGCAGTGGAGCTGAAGTGAGGCAGACAAACAGGCAGGAAAAGGGATAAAAAAGTAATGGAGAGGGAGGGCAGAGGTGAAGAAAACAAACAAGGCAGAAATCAACAGGAAGTCACGAGAGCACTGGGGGAGGGGTACAGCACACAGGAAAGAGCCAGCCCAGCCGCAGCACAAATGATGCAGTGAGTGTGACTCACTCTAAGCAAAGCTGTGGCATCTTGCTAGTTTAAGTAGTATGTGGGAGAGCTCTTCCCCCGTAACTACAGGCATGCGCCTTAAATTACAGGGTGAACTCTTGATATGTCACTAAATACTTCTAGCAATAATTAAATCTGTGCAGTGTAGCATTTGATATACTTTTATTGTTCTTGTTCTGCTGTATTAATAGTTATTTAGTTCCTGCCTAGTTTGTTTTAGATTGTTGTTGTCTTACTCGTTACTGTTCTTAAATATTTTCACATTTATAGAAAACTTGTTTCTATGTCTAGAGTTTGAGGGTTATGCATTCAAAGCATATTTTTCACGTTTGTTACTTGTTGCATATTTGGGGAGCCAGGGGAGATCATTTCAGCAGTGAGTGAATTGCTTCATGGACTGAGTTGAGGTAGTAGTGTAGTCACTTGGACTGGGTGTATTGGTGTTGCTTTGGTTACTCTTTAGTTGAGGGTGGCATATGTAGTTTTCCGAGATATTTGGGTATGCATTTGAATTCTTATATTCCTTGAGCTTCTTAGTCCAGGAAGATTTGGTGGGGGTATTGGGGAGGGATTGGCTTCTTTGTTTGGTGGGTGCAGGTAGTTTCTATTTTTTTTTACTCTTTGCTGTTTTGGGTGGGGGATGGTATTCGTAGAGTTACCATTTTATGCATGATTCATTTTTTGGGGGGGCATCGATACTCTATCCACTCAAAGTGGGATGACATTGCCATTAGTTTTCATATTTCCAGATGAGTAGTGCATTTACACTTATTTCATACAATATTAAAGGGGTTCAGGATAAGCATAAATTGCACATGTTACTATGCCACCTTAAAAAGCTTCGAGCTAATATTGCCTTTTTACAAGAAACCCATTTGAAATAGGATGATGTCCGCTATTTCCACTATGATTGGGAAGGTCATGTTTGGGGGCGGGCATCAGCAGTAAAAAAGGAGGAGTTATAATTGTAATAGATATGGGCATTGCTTTGCAATTCATTTCAGAATGTTGCGATCCGGCGGGTCATTATATCTTGGTGCATGGCCATTTGGGAATCACCAAGGTGCTTCTCCATTCCTTGTATGTCCCAAATATTGACTCCCCTAATTTCTTTGTGGGAAATAAGAGGGCAGGAGGGGATGGGCTATCTTTTTTGGGCAGACTAGATGGGCCGGATGGTCTTTATCTGCTGGCAGGATTCTATGATTCTATAATCTAACTACTAAGCTAATCCCCTTTACCCAATTGCCTATTCCACTGGGGGAAGATAGGAATCTGGTTTACCAGACTGATTTAATTATGACAGGCTCAAATAGGAAGGGGCTATCACCAGGTCAATGAGGACTGAGGTGCCTGATGGGCTCATTGAGTTTGGTGGACCCTGGAGGACTCTCTTTCCTGGAGAACAGCAGTACACCTTCTTCCTCCCCACAGCACTTCTTCATCTATTGATTTTTTTATTAGTAAGGAGTCACTTGCTTGTCTTGTGTCTTGTGACATTCAGGCAATGGTAGTGTCTGATCATGCACCTGTGTCCATGATACATTGTATTCATGCTATGGCAGAGTGGGATAGAGCTTGATGACTCAATGGTCAACTCCTTAAGGACCCCAGATCTATGATAGTTGAGACTTCATTCAAAACCTCTTTCTAATGAATGAGGAGTCGGTGAAGCTCTGGATATGCTGTGAGGGCAGTCAAGTGTGCTATCAGAGGAGAATGTATTAGATTGGCATCTACTTAAACCAAGTAATATCAAAAAAGGAACAAACACGGCACCAACACTTCATACAAAAATGAACTGTATTATGACTGAAAAACAGATTTACACACCACGTCAAATGCAGTAACACCATGCAAGACAAGATCAGCTCAAAACAAAGAAACGCCCGACCGGTTTCGTGTCAAAACAGCGCCTCCTCAGGGACACATACAGAAAATACCAAAGGCTAGTATATATATAAAAAACTAATTAAAGTGACAGTGCACCACTATAATACCCACAATACTACATAACCTATATGGCCGAAAATAATAAATTACATAAACTATGTATAAAAAGTCTAAGAATATGCAAAATCCTATTCACGGGTATAACTATAAAAATACATTAAAATAAATAAACATTATTACAAAATATCATATATGCAAACAGTAGAATTTATAATCTCTTACGATGAATCGTAATAACAATTTCATAATATCATAAATATGCCAAAAACGGAACTTCTTCCTATAAAAAAAGAAGAGAAACAAGAAAAACATGAGTTTAATAGCTGTGTAAACATCACCAAGTCAATATAATAGGGCACCAAAGGGCTCACCTATATGATACATTCACTGTCTCAAAAACAGAGCAATATCAAAAGAATAATTTAATCCTGGATATAATAAAGCATTAAGGCCCAGATATTCAAACTGCGCCAGTCTGAGGCGCAAGCCCCTGCGCTGCTCAAAATAGTTGCGCAGGGGTGTGGCCGGGGTGATATTCAAAGGAGTTGCGCTGTTGAGCAACTCCTTTGAATATAGCCCCGAGCCACAGCACTTGCGCATGGCGCAGTGGAACTTGCACTACCGCAAGTTGCCAGAGTTGAGCATTCAACTTGCGGTGGCGCAAGTACCATTGCGCCATGCGCAAATTTCCGATATTCAAAAGGTGACATGCAAATGGGGCCATAATTTATGCAAGGCGCAGGGGGGGCCATTTGCATCTCTTTATGGCCCCATTTGCATGCCATTTGCATGTAGGTGCGCCGATCCCCGAGGACTTGCTCCTGGCCACCCTGCCAGGCAGCAGCCGTCGGGGACCGGCCTACACTGCAGCTTCGATGGTGGGCATCACAGTTACATGCCCCCACACCTCCCACAGCCCGATCGCGGGCAGAACACATACATGTCGCCCCACACCTCCACAGCCCGATCAAGGAAGCAGAACCTGTATAAACCCCCCAGTGCCCAATCGCTGGCAGAACCTGTATAAATCCCCCAGTGCCCGATCGCGGGCAGAATGTCACAGCAGAACCCCCAAACATCTCCCTGGTGTCTAGTGTCCTCCCCACCCACCCACGAAGCCCCTCCACCGCTCCCCCGCAGCCAGCGGGCGACAGCATCCAACCCGCCTGCCGCCCCGCCGCCCGCCGACTGACTGTCTGGTAGGGCTGCACGCCCATTGGTGCAGAGCTACAGCCAATGGGCTTGCAGCCCATACCGTACATGACAGTCCAGATTTGTGAATGATCATTCACAAATCTGGACTGTCATGTACGGTATGGGCTGCACGCCATTGGCTGTAGCTCTGCACCAATGGGTGTGCAGCCCTACTGGACAGTCAGTCGGCGGGCGGGCGGGCGGCAGGCAGGTGGATGCTGTCGCCGACGGCCGCGGGGAGCGGGTGGAGGGGCTTCAGTGGGTGGGTGGGGACACTAGACACCAGGGAGATGTTTGGGGTTGTGCTGTGACATTCTGCCCGCGATCGGGCTTTACGTCCACTGGACCACCAGGGAGTTATTTGGGTTGGGGGAGGGTACATTCTGCCCGCGATCGGGCACTGGGGGTTTATAGGTTCTGCCCGCGATCGGGCACTTGGGGTTTACACAGGTTCTGCCCGCGATCGGGCACTGGGGGTTTATACAGGTTCTGCCCGCGATCGGGCTGTGGGATGTGTGGGGACATGTACATGTACTGCCCGCGATCGGGCTGGTGGGGGCACAGGGAGCGAGTTGGGGCCAGCCAGGGGTGGCAGCTGCTGTGTTGTGCCCTGCAATGCAGCAGCTCACCTGTGGGTGGCCCTCGACTTAAGCCTTTTTTTGGTCTGCTTGTGCGATGAGCTTGGGTTATGATTAATTCTTGCGCAACCCGACTGAATATCGGGTTGCGCAGGTTATGCATGGATCCTCCCCCTCCTGTTGAGCATGCATTCATTTGCATTGCTCTCTTGCGCAACCTGGTGCCAGTGGCGTAACTGCCTCCTGCTGAATATCGCAGAATGGTGCATTTTGGACTTGCGCATGGCGCAACCCTGTTGCGCATGGTGCAACCCTTTTGAATATCTGGGCCTAAGTGTATAAATCCAAAAGGCTTCCCTACGTAAAATCTTATTCTCTAAATCCCCACCCCGTGGGCCATTGCTGACCCTCTCAATACCACAGAAAGAAAAAGTGTGTGTAGCAACATCGGAACATCGCTGTAAATGTTGCACTAAAGCGTTTTTCACATTATGACAGCGGATATCACTAATATGCTCACACACCCTCAATTTCAGCGGTCGTGAGGTTTTGCCAACATAAAAGGCACCACAAGTACACGTCGCCAAATATACAACCCCAACCGAAGAACAGTTAATAAACTGTCTTATATGGAATTGTTTGGCAATGTTTTTCGTAGAGAAACACTTGGTTTGATTCATAATGTTACAGAATTTACAGTGTCCACAACGAAAGAAACCCACCGGCTGTGAAGGTAGCCAACTAGCCCTTACACCCCTACTGGATTGGTGAGAATGCACAAATTGATCAGAAACACTCTTGCCCATTTTATATACAAACCTGGGGCAAGTTTTAACCACATCCTTTAATGAAACATCCGTGTTCAAAATGGACCAATGTTTATTAATGATGCCCCTAATCGACGTGGCATTCTGACCAAAAGTTGTAATGAAATTCAATTGCACATCATTCTGAATTGGAACCTGATATTTAGTAAATCTTCCCTAGGCATCTGTCGTACCTGACCCATGGTCCGCTCTAATATATTAACAGCATAACCCCTCTTCAAAAACCTATCGTCCATTTCAGACATATTTTTCTCAAAATCACCCGCTTCACTGCAATTTCGTTTAACTCTCATAAATTGAGACTTGGGAATGTTACTGATGGTGTGGCGGGGGTGGCAGCTCGAGGCATGCAAGATTGAGTTTCTATCAGTTGGCTTACGAAAAATGGATGTACAAATAGTGCCATCTTGCAACTTGATAATATCCAAATCCAGAAACTCGACATGTCTCACATCTGCCTGTACCGAAAACTTTAAATGTTCATTAGATGAGTGTAAATATGCTACAAAATCCTCCAATTCAGAAAAAGTCCCCCGCCACACCATCAGCACATCGTCAATAAATCGTCTCCACAAGTCAATTTTATCATAAAAACAATTTTTGCCACGATCATAAATAAATTCCCTTTCCCACTGTCCCAAATAAAGGTTAGCGTAATTGGGAGCAAAAGTTGCACCCATCGCAGTACCTTTAATTTGGTGATAATATTTCCCTTGAAAAGTGAAAACATTAGATGTAAGTACAAATTCAGATAGTTTAATTAAAAAATCTACTTCACTTCCATCCAACACAGTAGTGAGAACCAGCCAGTTACGCATCGCCTGAAGACCACCCTGATGTGGTATGTTAGTATGTAAGACTCAATGTCCATAGAAACCAACAACCACGACTGTTCTATCTGCAGGTCATCCAGGAGGCCCAAAGTCTGCATTGTATCCCTCAGATATGATGGTAGAGTAACCACTATATCACGAATATGTGCATCTACATATTGAGAAAGTGGTTCAGTGAGGGAACCCATGCCCGACACTATGGGTCTCCCTGGAGGACACTGCAAATTTGTATGTACTTTCAGCAAAACGTAAATGGTCTGTCTCACTGGATGTTGTACAGTGAGAAAATCAAGGGAATCTTTTGATAGCATACCATCATCAAACTCTTGCAGTAGATATATGTCAATTTTCCTTTTAAAGTCTAGAGTAGGATCTTTCTCCAATGGTACATAAAAAGTTTCATTTTTCAGATGGCGTTGTACTTCACATATGTAATCAGAGGTATTTAATATCACCACAGCGCCCCCCTTGTCCGCCGGTTTTATGGTGATGGACTGATCATGTTCCAAATCAATCAATGCTTGTCTCTCACCCCGAGTTAAATTACAATATAATGAAGGCTTCCATTCCTTAAACAGGGTATCAATATCATTCAGACAGGCTGTCTCAAAGTCATAATTGTTGCTGAGGGCAGTGGATTAAAGTAGAACAAACCCTTGAAGTGCAATAAATGTCCATCGTTGTTGTAAAGGGGTCAAAGTGGTTTCAAGATCTTTCACTGAATTCACAGGACGCTGATCACATTGTCTATTAAAAAATGATTTGAGACTTAACTTACGAGTGAACTTCTTAATGTCCAAAAAAATATCAAACTTGGAAATGATGCACGTCGGTACAAATTTCAAACCTTTTGCCAAAATAGACACTTGATCCTGAGTAAGATCAACATCAGACAGATTAATCACATTTGTTATATTGGCCTCCCCTTGTTCTTCTGTATATTCCTCTGCGTTTGAAAAGCATGCCGTTTGCCCCCAGGAACCTTTGTTCTTACGTCTTCTTCTTCCCCCTCGGCGTGTCTGGGATCTGATTCGAATCTGACCAGCCTCTCTGAGCGGCGCGGTTGGCTGTTGCTCACCGCGCCAACCTCCTCTAAAGGGTCATCTGAAGACTCAGAGGTAAAATAAAAACTGCTTTCTGTGTTACTATTATTACGCAGTATAGATTTAGATTTATTAGGCTCTGTCTTACTCTTATAATTTCCTCGTTTATTTCTGCCAGTATTCTCAGATCCCTTCCAAGAAGACTCGATTAGTGCATAATCAAGCGGTCACGCTCAAATTTCTTAGTTTTAACAGCCTTGAGACGAGTATCCTGTTTAGTAATTGCTGTCTTTAATTTATTCTCAAGATCTTTAAATTCAGGATCATTGTTATATTTAACAAAGACGGCTTCTTTCTGCTTAACAAGCGGTTCAATCAATGCTTTCTGTGCTTGATAATCTCTAATTAAACATTCCTGAAGCATCATAGAGGCAGACTGCAATTGATTCATCCAATCTTCCTTAAACTCAAAGCGTTCCATACCATATCCAGGCCATTTAATAACTCGGAGACCCCTCGGGACCCAGTTCACCTGGACATATGCTTCAAGGCTAGTCAAGTTCCAATAAATTCTCCTTGCTTTTAATGCTGACTTCTCAAGTTCATAATAAGCAGTGAAAATACTGGCCACAGGTTCACAATTAGAAGATTCCCCAGAACATGCAGAAATAACTGAAGACATGGCCGAATCTGACTCCGGGGCAATAAATGGATTAGAAGTCCCAATACCCGAGAAAAGAAAATTACTAAATGTCGTAGAGCCGTCATTGCCCGCATGTACATCCTCTAAATTAGAGGACATACTGGGAGAGACAAAAATTGATCAATCAAAAAATGCCCTAAAAAGACCACTAAAAAATAAAAGCAGTCAATAAGTAATATCCCAAGCGCTAGTGTGAAAGGTGAATTGAGACAGCTAAAATCAATCACAAAATCACAAAAATAAGGCTCCAATTCATGTGCCTGTGTAACAAAGTAATATCAAAAAGGAACAAACGGCACCAACACTTCACACAAAAATGAACTGTATTATGACTGAAAAACAGATTTACACACCATGTCAAATGCAGTAGCGCCATGCAAGGCAAGATCAGCTCAAAACAAAGAAACGCCCTACCGGTTCCACGCCAAAACAGCGCCTCCTCAGGGACACATACAGAAAATACCAAAGGCTAGTATATATATAAAAAACTAATTAAAGTGGCAGTGCACCACTATAATACCCACAATACTACATAACCTATATGGCCGAAAATAATAATTAATTTGATAATAATTTTTGATATTACTTTGTTACACAGGCATGACATGAATTGGAGCCGCTATTTTTGTGATTTTATCTACTTAAACCAAATCAATCTATGGAGCTCAGGCTGGCACAAGGCATTAAGAAGGGGAGAAGGGCTTCTTTTTAGGTACATCAGAGAAAAGGAGCTGTAAGGACCACACAGAGTAGTAAGGATTAGAAAGGAGGGGGGTTGGGTGGAAGCAGGGTGTGATAAGGCAGAAGCACTAAATGATTACTTCTGCTCGGTATTTACTAAGGAGAAGAGGGGAGTGACACCCAAGTGGGGAAGAATGGCAGAAACAGGGGGGCAGGGGGTGACAGATGTGGAAATCATGGAGGGCAGAGTTCGAGAGGGTTTGAAGGCACTGAGGGTGGACAAGGAACCAAGCCCAAGTGGCATCCACCCAAGGGTACTGAAGGAGCTGGCAGAGGTCCTTACGGGATGTTTGGCGGACCTATTTAATGCCTCACTATACTCAGGGTGTGTACCTCAGGACTGGAGGATGGCTCATGTGGTGCCCCTCCACAACAGTGGCCACAAGGATGAACCGGGGAACTACAGACTGCTGAGCCTCACATCTATCGTGGGTAAGTTAATGGAGACTATCCTGAAGGAGAGGCTGGTGGCCCTCCTAGAGGCCAAAGGGCTACAGGACAGCAGACAGCATGACTTTCGTATGTGGCAGATCCTGCCAAACCAACCTGGTGGAGTTCTATAACTGGGTAACTAGGCAACTGGACAGGGGCCATGCAGTGGATGTCCTGTATCTGGACTTCAGTAAGGCATTCGACTCTGTGCTGCATGGGAGGCTGGGAAGTAGTTAGAAGGCACAGGAGCGGTGCAAAGCAGGTGAGATGGGTAGGAACTGGGTTCAGGGAAGACAACAGAGTTTGGTGGTGGTGGGGAGTCTCACACCCAAGGTTAGTGACGAGGTGTTCTGCAGGTCTCGGTGTTGGGACCAGTGTTGTTTGGGATATTCATTGCAGACATATCATTGGACATCAAGAGCAAGATCAGTCTGTTTGCTGATGATATCAAGATGGGTGTGGTGGTGGATAACCTAGGGGGATGGCAGGGGTTGCAGGATGAGCTGGCAAAGCTTGAAACCTGGTCAGACACCTGGCAACTGGGGTTTAATGCCAAAAAGTGCAAGGTGCTGCATTTTGGGATGAAGAGCCCAGACAGAGGAGGAGAAGGATCTGGGGGTACTCATTACAGGGTCAATGAACAACTCGGCACAATGTAGGAAGGCAGCTGCAAAGTCCAACAAAATGCTGGGTTGCATTGCAAGGGGTATATCCTCAAGGAGGGAGGAGGTGATTCTGCCACTGTATAGGTCATTAGTTAGACCGCACCTGGAGTACTGCGTGCAGTACTGGCGCCCGTCTCTGAAGAGGGACATTAAGTTACTGGAGGGGGTGCAGCACAGGGCAACAAAGATGAACAAGGGGCTGGGGGACTTATCACATGAGAGGAGGATGAGGGAGTTGAACATGTACTCGCTGGAGGACAGGAGGGACAGGGGGACATGATTGAAACCTTTAAGTACATGAAAGGAATAAACAAGACAGGTACAGAGGGGCTGTTCAAAGTAAGGGGGGGAGGGACACCAGGGGCCATGATATGACACTGGAGGGAGTTAACATCAAAATGTAAGGACAGTTTTCTTTATAGGTTTAATAATTCATTTATAGTTTTATATTATGAGTTAGAAAAAATGAAAATGAATTTTGTTTTATAATTTGTTGATTTTATTGATTTTATAGAGTAAACCAGTTTCCTGATGAAGGGTTTACCCAAAACGCTCGATTGTTATTGTCCAAACTGAAGCTACATGATTAAATCTTTGAAATATAAAGATTTATTGTGATTCATTTTGTAGGGTGAGTGGGCCTTATTACCCAGTATCAGTCTTTAGTTATTTAGCGTCAGCTACATACTGGTGTTAAGAGGTCTTTCCCCAAGATAAGTGACTAACACTTATTTTACACATATTTTCATTTGAGGAATTTGTCTGTACTGGATGAATCTTTTTTCTGGAGGGAGGAAGGTTCAGGAGGGAGATGAAGAGACACTTTTTTACAGAGAGGGTGGTAGCTGAGTGGAATGTGTTACCTGCAGAAGTGGTATCCAGTAGAACAGTGGACTGCTTCAAAAGGGGATGGGACAGGACAAGGGGAAGGTTCAATGGAGGGGAAGGGTGGAAGGGAGGGGCAGCTGCTGCAGAATAAGTGGTGCTAGCTGCACATTCTAGAAGACTTGATAGACCTCTAGACCTTTATCTGCTGGCAAATTTCATATGTTCGTATGTTCATAATATGTCCACAGGACTGCATCCATAGTGAATTTGTGGATGATGATGATGATGCTATATATATGACCTGTTGCTATATGGGATCCTGAGAAAAATAAAGTTAAGGTGGCTGTAGGTGAACCGTCTCTTAGTAAATCCACTCCACCTCAAAGTTTTTTTGATGTAGCTGTGTCGGTGGATGACCCTAAAGTCATAGTGATAGATTGTGATGTTCAGTCAAAGTCAACATTGGCATCACACCAGAAATCATGTATCCCTCCCATTTCACCTCCTAAAAAATTGCAGCCCCACATGCAGCAGCAGTCTCATGTGAAATGTAGGGCAGCCAAATCCCAAATTAAGGATTTTTTCATACAAAATTAAAATGATGAAACAGTGGAAATCTACCAGCTTTACCAAGCGTGGGTGAGGCATGGGAAAAGGGTAGCCAACAAACCAGAGACCGAGGTCTCAAACCATAGTGCTACACTTGACCACAAGTTATCAAAGCTTTACATAAAGGTAAATGGACTTATTAAGAAGTCTGCGTCCATTTATTAAAGTGCTTAACTATACATACACACAGCAAGGTAAAGTGAATGGCGGCAGACAAAGATCTGATTGTGCTAAAACAAAACCTATAGGCACCCACATGGTGCTTGTACCGTGCACACACTAGAGACCAGCGACCTGAACAGACAGCCCATGTGCATGATGACAGGATAGCCACCTTGGCACTGGGGACCAGCATACTCACCTCAAGATCAGGCACATGGCAGTGTGGACTTGGCACCAGAGGGGAGCTGATGGCGTAGTGGGGCGTTCACCCTAATCAACCTTAGTGAGCAAGGTATCCCCTTCCCAAGTCAATGTAAGAAGTCATGTAGGTAAAAGTTGTGAATTAACACCAGAGGATTACTACAGGCATGAGGAGGAGGATGACTTTGAATGTTCCCGCAGCGGTCAGAGTAGCAGTGTTGGTGTCAGTATTACAAGCCAAATGTAGTCATTCTACTACATCAACCCCTGGGCTTAAAATACATAAAGTAGCATCATTTATTAGACTGTCACCTGTGCACCTACCACAGGTCAAAGCCATCCCATTCATGGCAGTTTACAAAGCAGAGATGTTTAGCATGTCCTGGGCAAAATGCCGAACAATGCAACCCATGTTGTAGAGCCCTTTTGAGCGGCACAGTAAATAACCACTGAATCATGCAATTGCACTTGAACTGAATGCTGCTGTAGTGGAATTCCTTACAACTGACCTATTGCCATTCTCCTTTGTTCAGAATGCGGGATTCCAATGCTTTGAGGCACGTGCATGTCTTAAATGAAAGATCCCGTCCAGGACATAATTTGCCACACGTGCTGTCCCTGAGTTATATTGAACTGTGACAGAGTCTGTAAGACATTCCCTTCAGCATTCTGCATCACCTTACATCCACTTAAGTATGGATATGTGTGTGACAGGGAGCTTCTGCCACTCTTGAGGACTGACCTTTTCTTAAATCTGTTGCAATAGTTCTTCTGTTTCTTAGCCTAATCTATTCTTTCAATTTCTAGTCCATAAGGTTGACCACCTATAGACACTCCCTTCCCTTTCTTGACTATGCTATAGTGTCCTCTTTAATTTTCCTTTCCTCTCAGGTCCTTGTACAGGAGGTTATTGTGGTGATCTTTGAGCTGATGTAAAACAACAGACTGCGTTCTTTATTGTTGGATTTAGTATGCAGTGGTACAATGTCAGAAATACATTGATGCATATCCCTTATGTATATGAAACCTGTAAATGTTGAAATTACCATAGCACTTGGTGTTTTGATACAGGTAAAACGTTACTAGGGGACTGTATTATGAAAATTAAGTTAGTTCTGCTTTTAAAATGCATGTAAATTGCTGTAAACTGAGTCAGTCTAAAATGTCATGGTGATTTGCATACATCCCATGATGCTTTGCATTTGGGGAGTATGTGTGATGTTGTGTTTCTTTGAAACTTGACTTTATTGCCAATGCCCTTTGGGGTAACCCTGCTTTAGTGCTTCTGCAGAGATTCTTTGTCTTTAGCATGTTTCTTTTCTTTAATTTGGGCCCCAACCACCCAAGCAAACAAGGCCTGCATAGGGGAGGCTGAATCTCAACTGAAAAGTTTGATCGGAGATCAGTGAGTCAGTAGATGCTGACAAGTTCAGAGGAAGGACATAAATAGTCTGTTGCTGTAAATTGATGTATTGAGGAAGGGATATGCCATTTCTGAAAGTTACCTCCTGTATATTAAATAAACATCACACAGAGATTGTGTGTTGAACTTGAAGTTCGGTGTCTGTTCCATCTGTTATCCCACAACCCCTCCACAGACTTGGTGTTAGAAGTAGGACAACTTGCTGGAAACATCTGGACTGGCCTAAGAGGGACATTTATATCGCCCAGATATCCCATGTGGACTGAGGCACCAGGAGTTGCCAGAGGAGAACATGGAGAAGAAAGTCTGTGGAGTTCTGACCAGAACAATGGCCAACAGACTGGGAGAGAAACTGCTGCCTGAACTGGGCCTGGGAGCTCGGAGGAAGACCAAGCCTGAAGATGATGAAGAGATGCAAGAGGATGAGGAAGAATTGAGGGAACTGCTCTCTTGAAGAAACTCCACCTGAGGACGTAGGGTAGTTGTCTAAATGGCTCTGCATAAAACAGGTACAGATGGAAAGAGAAAGAGAAAGAGACACTGAGTGGAGAAGTCAAAATGCCAGATGGGGGATACCATGAGGGTCTTACATGCCATCAATGCAGGGCAAACAGGAAGAGCCAGTAGCCCAAAAGACATTAAACTGTTCAAACTTTCGGACAGTGATGACATTGAAGCCTGTCTCACAACATTTGAGAGGATTGCTCAAACATGAGCATGGCGAGGAACAGTGGTTGTTTGACTGGCACTGCACCTGACAGGTAGTGCCCAGTTGGTTTATAGCCACATGGACTTCCAAGAGGCAGAGGACTATGATCGTGTGAAGCAGGAGATACTCAGGCACTATGATACAAACACTGAAACATATCGCTAGAGGTTTAGGTTTCTTAAAATGCAGTCACTGGATACCCCCCGAGAGACTTATGCTAGTCCAAAGGAGCTCTGCTACAAATGGTTACAGCCGGATAACAAGAGCAAGGACCAACTTCTGGCAGCAGTGATTATTGAACAGTTTATTAAAGTTTTACTCCAATATGTCAACTTTGGGTTCAGGAGCATAAGCTGGATTCTGCTGATAAAACCATCATGTTGGCGGAAGACTTCCTGGCAGCCTGATCATCCAGACCCAGAGGGTTCCAAGGGACATTAGCAGCTGCGACCACCAGCAATCCAGTAAGGAACCCTTTTACTTACTGTACATACTGTCAAATCCAATCCCAGAGAAACAAGACTAAAGAGCAGAGAGAGGGGGGTGCATCACAGTAGCAGAGATTGTATGTTATGGTTACCATAAGAAGGGACATTATGTTATAAACTGTCCTAATATAAAACAAAGAGACAGCTCATGTAGCCTTAGTGAACTGGGGTCACTTTATGACTACTGTGCAGACTGGATCACAGCAGATGATGGGGCTGATTGATTCAGGGAGCCTCCAGACTCTTGTGCGACCAGATTTGATGACCGGGAATAATAAAGGGCCGAATACAGCAGTTATCTGTGTGCACAGTGATACCCATTGCTACCCTACAGCCACCATAAAATGACTGTTCAAGAAAAGACACATGTGGTAGAAGTGGGGTTGGTACCTTGCCTACCTGTGCTAGCTGTTATCAGGCAAGACCACACAAACTTTGCTTCATTTATACATCGTCATGCCACCCAGGACTCTGCTTAAGTTGCTGTAACCACCAGAGCTCAAGTGAAAAGGGACATTTACCATCTGTGTTCCCATTTGCTGATGGTGTTTTTGAGGATCTCAGCAAGGACCATAAAACTAAGGCGGAGAAGAGGAAGCTAAGGAAGGACTGATTGATACTCATACTGGTGTACAACCAGACTTGGGACACAGTTTTAAATGTGACATGCAACATGAGCAAAAAGCAGACACTTCACATAACCTTTTTTCTTCAAAGGTGGAGAAAGGAGTGGAAAAAGGAGCCCCTCAGTTTTTTGTAAAACAGGTAATATTGTATAGAGATTACACTAACCCCAGAACTGAAGAGGTAGTAGACCAACTAATAGTTCCAGAAAAATTCCACTCTCAAATCATGTATCAGGCACATGACATCCCTTTAGCAGGCTATGCAGGCATGGATAGCACCCTGAATAGGATATTACCCAGGTTTACAATCCAAAGATACTAGTGCACACACCCTTCCACATAGCATAGCATATTTAAACTTTCCTCTGCCAAAATTGGCTATATTTACTTCAAGCTCCATGTGAGGAGTGGATCCTCTTAGTTTCAGACTGGAATTCCAATTTGAGTAAGATAAATCACCAACGTCAAGATAGGACCCTTCGATTTAGTCCCTAACTTTCCAGTGCCTCATAGAAACATAGACTTTGATGGCAGATAAGGACCGCTTGGCCCATCTAGTTTGCCCATTTCTCTACCTATAGGATAGGCCGCAGATCCTAGTAAACCAACAGCCTATTTCTTCCTACCCCCCACAAGAATTGCCTTATGTCTGTCCCATGTATTCTTGAATTCTCCCACAGTTTTGGACCCCACAACCTCCTCAGGAAGGCTGTTCCATGCATCCACTACCCTCTCTGTGAAAAAATACTTCCTCACATTGCCCCTGAACCACCTCCCCTCTATCTTTAAATTGTGTCCCCTTGTTCTTGCATGTCTCTTTTTCTGAAAGATGCTACCCTCTTGGACTTTGTTGATTCCACTGAGGTACTTAAAAGTTTCTATCATGTCCCCTCTCCCTTCTTTCCTCAAGGGTATACATATTAAGCTCCTTTAGTCTCTCCTCATACGGCTTCTCTTGCAGACCCTGCACCATTTTAGTTGCCCTCCTCTGGACTGCCTCTATCTTGTCTATGTCTTGCGGAGATGGGGTCTCCAGAACTGGACGCAGTACTCCAGATGGGGTCTCACCAACTGTCTGTACAGAGGGATAACAACTTCCTGTTTTCTGCTGCTGATGCCTCTCCCTATGCATCCCAGTATACTCCCAGCCATCCCTACTGCCTTCTCACATTGCTTGCTAACCTTAAGGTCATCTGATATGATTACCCCCAGGTCCCTTTCCTTTTTTGTTGTTGTTACTACCTCCCCCCCATTGTGTATTCTTCCCCTGGGTTCTTGTTTCCCAGGTGCATTATTTTGCACTTCTTTGCAATGAATCCTAGCTGCCATATTTCAGACCATTCCTCCAACCTTGCCAAGTCCCTTCTCATCCTTTCCACGCCTCCTTGTGTATCAACCCTGTTGCAGATCTTTGTGTCATCTGCAAGAGGCATACTTTTCCTTCCAGTCCCTCTGCAATGTCACTTATGAAGACATTAAAAAGGACTGGACCCAATACTGAACCCTGCGGTACCCCACTAGTAACCCCTCTTTCTTCAGAGTGGACTCCATTTACAATTACCTTCTGTATCCTGTTGTCCAGCCAATGTTTTACCCAGGCTACCACCCTGGGACCCACTCCTAGGCTGGTTAATTTGACTATTAATCTTTTGTGTGGGACTGTGTCAAATGCCTTGCTAAAGTCTGGGTAGGCCATGTCCACAGCCCCTTCCTGGTCTACAACTTTGGTCACCCAGTCAAAGAAATCTATTAGATTCATCTGACATGACCTTCCCGCTGTGAACCCATGCTGCCTTGGGTCCTGTGCCCCACTAGCCTCTAGGTACTTAACTATTCTTTCCTTCAGAAGTGACTCCATCACTTTCCCTACCACAGAGGTCAAACTGACAGGTCTGTAGTTTCCTGCCTCTGTCTTGGTCCCACTTTTGTGAAGGGGAATCACATCCACCTTCTTCCAGGCTTCGGGTACCACACCATCCTCCCATGATTTATTAAAAAGAGTAGCCAGTGGGTTCACTAGTTCAATGCCTCAGTGGCTACTAATTGACTTCTTTCATACTGTGCTCCCATTAATGATTTTACACAGGTGTTTCAAAGGGAGCATGCTAAGAAGGAGCACCACAGACTCCCTAAACTCAAACAAATCCAAAAAATAACATGTTCAAACCTTTTATGTTACTTCACACTGGAATTCACATTTCCTCTAAGGGGTGTTGCTAGGTTGTGGCAAACAACATACAATCCAAAGATACTAGCGCACCCCCCCAACATAGCATAACATATTTAAACTTTCCTCAGCCAAAATTGACTAAATTTACTTCAAGCTCCATGTGAGGAGTGGGTCCTCCTAGTTTCAGACGAGAATTCCAGTTTGAGTAAGCTAAATCACCAACGTCAAGGAAGAACCCTTCGATTTAGTCTGTAACTTTCCAGTGCCTCAGTCACTACTAATTGACCTCTTTCATACTGTGCTCCCATCAAGGATTTTATTGGGCCTTACCCACAAGAACTTAGCTGAGTATTGCAAAGCATGTGCTGAGTGTCAGAAGATAGCTCGGACAGGAAAAGGGATAGGCTACCACTACAGCCCATCCTCATTGTGACTATCCCCTTTGCCATGATAGCCAAGGGTGTAGTGGGCCCCCTGGAAAAGAGCTCCAATGGTAACAGATTTGTACTGGTCATATGTGATCATGCTACCCGCTACCCAGAAGCTATCCCTATGAGAACTGTCACCACCCCAAGGACAGCAGAGGAGCTAGCAAAGGTATTTAGCCGCATGGGAATTCCCCAGGAAATAGTTACTGATCAGTGGAGTAATTTCATTGCACACCAGCTAAAGGAATTGTACCATCTGCTGGACGTGGTAGCAGTGAGTACTTCCCCATACCACCCACAAACCGACATCCTCATAGAGAGGTTTAATCAGACATCAAAAAGAATGTTGAGGAAGTATGTAAAAGAAGAAGGTAAAGATTGGGATAGGTACTTCCCTTATTTACCTTTCACTTACAGAGAAATTCATCAAGCATCCACTGATTTCTCTCCTTTTTCATTATTGTATGGAAGGAACCTGAGGGGGCCACTGGATGTTGTTAAAAAAAACACTGGGATGAAGGAAAGGAGGTGAGACATCTTAATGTCATAGAGTACATGACTCAGTTACACAAACGCCTGGTGAGGGTAACCTATGAAGTGGGCACATGAGGAAGGGTGCCATCCGTTATGGTGACACCTTCCCTGTGCAATCCACTCATGGTGACAGACAGGTAGGGCGGCCAGATGAAGGGGTGGGTGAACTAGGTGACAGGATGTTGCTATATGTACGCAGGCGGGGGGGTGGGAGTGAGCATGGTGAGCGTGGGCTGGGAGGGGGTGGAGAGGCTGTAGGGAGTGGCACTGCAGTTGCCAGTCAAGCTGCATTGTGGTGTCAGGGATTGGCTAGTGGTTGGGATGGCTGAGGTACCTGGTTTGGGTCCGGGCGCTGGTGCGATTTTATTGCACCCGGCCCAAATCTTTTATTTTACTGCTTTCACCCCAACATGCACCCCGGAGTTGAGAATCCTTAGTAGGTGGTGCAGGGGCGAAACCCACCACAAGGGGTGGGGCACAGATCCCCACAGAAAGCGTAAAATATGTCCTGGCGCCATTGTGCTGGTGCATCGGGGTTGTCAGAGGGTTGAAAATGTGTTCGGCACTTGACTGAGCGATAATAGTGATCGCCTTTAGCATTCGCCATTATCACATAGACCCCTGGTGAGGTATATCAGCTTGGCACACCAGAGCTTAGAACAGAAGCAAGAGTTGCAGAAAGAAAGATACGACCAGGGTTTGAAGACTAAAACATTTCAGTCAGGGGACAAAGTGTTGTTACTCCTTCCCTCCACAGAGAACAAACTACTCATGAAATGGCAGGGCCCCTTCACCATTTTGAGGCAAACAGGAGCAGTAAACTATGAGCTTAGCATGCCTGGATAGAGGCCTGCCCAGAAAATTTACCATGTGAACCTCCTTAGGAAATGGCATGAGAAGCCTAACCCTTCCCTTAATGTCCACCCTGAAGTTAAGGAGTCAGAGCTGGAGGTTGCCTATAAAAAGGCTACAGCAGTCAGTACCACTGGAGGAGATTCAGATGAACCCTGAATTGGAGCCTCAGCAAAAGAAAGATTTTCAGGGGGTATAACAAGAATTTAAGCTCATATTCACAAACATCCCATGAAGGGCCAAAGGAATTGTGCACACTATAACTTCCACGCAAGACAAGCCCATACAGCAAAAGCCCTACAGATTGCCCATGAAGGTGAGGGATTGGATGATTCAGGATCAGGAAGTCAAAAAAATGGAGCAGTTAGGCATAATTGTGCTCTCAAAGAGTGCATGGTCTTCACCCATGATCATAGTGGATGAGAAGGGGGCGGCACGTCTTTGCCTAGATTTTAGAAAGCTTAACGACTTGTCATTATTCAATGGCTTCCCAATGCCCTGGATAGATGACATCACTGACAGGCTAGGCAATGCACAGTATATCTCCACTCTTGACCTTACTAAGGGATATTGGCAGATCCCCTTGTCACCTGATTCACAAGATAAAACCACATTTAGCACCCCAATCAGTTTATACCAGTTTGTCACAATGCCATTCAGACTACATGGGGCCCCAGCCACTTCTCAGCATTTTATGAACCACATACTAAGACCACACACTGCGTACTGTGTGACTTATTTGGATGATGTGGTCATATTCAGTTCTGACTGGGAAACCCATATTAGACACTTGTCCGAGGTATTGCAAGCAATAAAGGAGTCAGGAATGATCATTAATCCAGCTAAGTGTGCCCTAGTAAAGACTGAGACAAGATACCTAGGGTTCATTTTAGGAAATGGACAAGTGAAGCCTGAGGTAGAGAAGGTTATAGCACTAGCAAACAGCCCATTACCTACCACAAAAAGGCATGTGAGAACTTTCCTAGGCTTGGCTAGTTATTACCAGAGATTTATTCCTAATTTGTCATCCATTGCTAGTCCTTTGACTTATCATACTAAAAAGGGATGCCCGAATAAGGTTCAGTGGATGAGGCATTTAGGAATATCAAGGCAATTCTATCTGCAGCTCCTGTATTGAAAATCCCTGACTTCAGCTAAGTGTTTGAGGTTCAAACCGATGCATCAGAGAATGGTACCGGGGCAGTCTTATCTCAGAAAATAGATGAGGAAGAACGTCCAATCATGTATATCTGCAGGAAGTTACATGAGAGGGAGAGAAGATATGCTACCATAGAGAAAGAATGCTTGGCTCTGAAGTGGGCTGTTGAGTCTCTGAAATATTACTTGTGGGGAGTGGAATTTAAGGTTGAAACTGATCACAACCCCCTCTGCTGGTTACACCAAATGAGAGAAAAGAATCCCTGTATAATGTGGTGGTACTTTGCTCTTCAACGTTATCGATTTACTGTGTCCCACAGGGCAGGGACAAAAAATGTAAATGCTGATTTCATGTCTAGCTATGGTGCTGGAATTGATGTCAATGAAATATGACATACTTTCCCTAAAAAGAGATAGTTCAGGGAAGGTACCATTAGTCTCTGTTGAGAAATGTGTTAATGCCTCAGAGTAAAGAATGATGATTACCACTATGTTTATGATGGAATGTTTATTGTTAAAAGGGACCCTGAGACTGAGCTTCTGAAGATGGATAGGTGGAAGCTCCATCCCTTCCTGGGAAAGGAAGGTGGTAAGAAGTCTGCAATAACTTCTTCTCTCTTAAAGTGGGGGATATGTGATAGGGAGCTCCTGCCACTCTTGAGGATTGACCGTTTCTTAAATCTGTTGCAACAGATCTTCTAATTCTTAGCCTAATCTATTCTTTACAATTTCTAGTCCATCAGGTTGGCCACATATGGGCAACCCCTTCCCTTTCTTTACTATGCTATAGTGTCCTCTTTAATTTTCCCTTTCCCTTTCAGGTCCTTGTACAGGGAGGTTATTGTAGTGATCTCCAAGCTGATGTAACACAACAGGCTGTGTTCCTCATTGTTGGATTTAGTATGCAATGGCACAATGTCATAACATACATTGATGTATATACCTTATTATGTGTATGAAACCTATAAATATTGAAAACACCATGGTACTAGGAGTTTTTGATAAAGGTCAAAGGTAACTAGTGGACTGTATTATAAAATTAAGTTAGTTGTGCTATTTGAAATGCATGTAAATTGCTGTAAACTGAGTCAGTTTAAAATGTCATGGTGATTTGCATACATCTCATGATGCATTGCATTTTGGGACCATGTCTGATGTTGTGTTTCTTTGAAACTTGGCTTTATTGCCAATGCTTTTTGGGGTAACTCTTGCTTCAGTGCTTCTGCACTAAGGTTGTTTGTCTTTAGCTTGTTTTTTTTTTATTTCAGCTCCCAACACCCAAGCAAACAAGGCCCGCAAAGGGGAGGATGAATCTCAACTGAAAAGTTAGATCAGAGATTAGAAGGTGCTGACAGGTGCAGAGGAAAGACATAAATAGTCTGTTGCTGTAAACCAATGTATTGAAGAAGGATATGCCATCGCTGAAGGTTATCTCCTGTATTTTGAATAACCATCACACAGAGATTGTGGTTGAACTTGAAGTTCGTGTCTCGTCAATCTGTTATCCCACAACCACTCCACAATGTGGACAAGTGGCAAAATGGTGAGTAGTTCTTATCTGTGCATTACTGTACATCGGGACAGCTACAGTACCTGGGGTTGTCTGTGATGGTGGGATGGAAAAGCACTGTGTCGTCAGACTCTGGTAGTAGTAACCTTCATGGCATTAGACAGAATGCCATGCTTGCACTGCAGAGTGTAGCAGGGTCACCAACAGGCAAACATGTTAGACTTGTTACTGACAGAAATTGATGAGTGGCTGCACCCGTCCCTAAAAGCTGGCTTTATAGCAAGCAATATTGGGTCAAATGTTGTTAAATGTATCAGCAATGGTGGGTTTGTGAATGTTCCTGCATGGCCCACTGTCTAAATCTTGTAGTACAGGAGTTTCTACAGTACCCTGAATTCAAGCAAATGCTGACTGTTGCATGCCACATCTGTGCCCACTTGCAAGTCCTGGAAAGGCCACAACCAACTTGACAGCTGCAGATCCAAAACAGCCTCCCTCAGCACTGGCTCAAGCTTGAAGTTGTCACAAGATGGAATTCCACACTTTACATGGCTTAGCACTTGTATGAGCAGTACAAAGCAATCTCAGAGTACCTTGTGATGCACACAAGCCATGACAGTTCCAGGGCATCAATGTTTCTCACAACTGAGCAGTGGCCACTCATAGGTTCAGTAATACAAATTTTGAGGCTGTTTGAACATGCCACAGAGGCAGTGAGTGGCTACACTGCATCAATTAGTTAAGCCATCCCACTGCTATCGGTGCTGAGGTGGACATTGTTGAATCTGCAGCCTAGCCTTGATGTGGCCAGAGACAGGTCAAGTTCTGCATTACTCAAACACATGATTACAATCTTAGATAGCAATAGACAGATCGCCATCATTCAGCAATTTCCAGAATTTTAAATAGCCAAATGCTGGACCCACACTATAAACATGGCATTGCATCCATACTGGAGGGTAGGCATGATCAGGTTCAACATTTCACTGCACAGCTGGTCAGATTGGTTCATGGGGCACATATGTTATGTGCAAAGTTCTGGAACCCACAGTATAACCAGGTTGAATGTAATTGTGGCCACAGTGCCTCCCTTAGGTGGCTGAAAACAAGGGCTAGTGTCAGCCATACAGTTGCCCATTAATCTACTTTGGGATGCCTTATCCCAAGTTGGAATTTGTGACCTAGAGGAAGGGGGTGAACAGGTGGATGACTCATCAGGACTGCATGCATCACAGAGCATGGTTGCTGCCTATTTGGGAGAAAACAGGTATCCAACAATATTGGATGATCCTCTGGTGTACTGGAGTGGTAAGATGAATGAATGGCCAGCGCTGACATCAATGACACTAAAGTGCTTCACCTGACCACCCTCTAGTGTAAGCATGGAGATGGTATTTAGTTCTGCAAGCGGCACTGTACATGACCATCGTACTGACCTATCACCTACTAATGTTGGCATGCTGACATTTATCAAAAAGAAAGAAGTTCACATTCCAAGTAGGACAAGCACATCTATATTTGTGCCCAGTCACAATGATGGTAGTGCTGATGAGGGTGAAGCAGACCATCCTGGTGGAAGCATCAAACAGCATTCCATTGAGGTTGATGATACATTTATGGAAAAAAGAATTTCCAAATGGGAACAATTCCAGCATTAAGGATTGCGAGGGATGCTTCCTCACTGATGAGGATGAAGACATTGGTGGAAGTGCATAAGGAAAAACTTGGCATTAAAGTACTTCTGGTTCTAAGTTTTATAATGACATGTCATAATAATCTGCCTTCACCTTCCTTACTTTTGCCATTACAATTCCCAGAATGTGTGCAGTCATTATTACCTGTAGTCATCTAAATACAAGTCACTTTGTAATAGCCACTGGCATCATGCTGATTAAATGAGGGATAACATGCCCCTGAAATATATAAGCCACAACAGCCATCCACCATGCTTGTTGTGTGAGAAAGAGAGAGAAAGAGAGAGACAGACAGACAGACACTTTGTGCCTTTGCCCAATATAACAACCCACAGCCAGCCAGCATGATAGGACATCAGCTGCAAATGCAACAATCAACACCCATCCAGAGATTATTTATTTATTTAAGTCTAGGATTACACAATACCTTTGAGCCAAGGCTCTTTTACAAAGGTTTCACGTCAGATAGTACAGTAAACAGTATGAGACAGTAAATGATCATTAACATTTGACGAACATGCGAATGCAGCTACAAGGAGTACAAGAGGGTCAAGGATGTGGGGAAATAGGGACAGAGGTAAGAACAGTGTGAGGGTGGAGGAGAGGACATCACAGAGTTTAAATGGTAAGGGAGAGAAAACTGGTAGGAGGAGCTAGGAGGGAGGCAGGAGGGGAAGGCAGGCAGCCTGTGGGCCTTGTCATGGACAGACAGGTATAAGTGGCAGGTTAGGGAGCAGCATTTTGTCAAAAGTGCTTGATGAGGGGCAAAGAGCAGGAGGATGGGGGACTACTTGGATAAGCAGTCACAGGAGCTGGAAGCAAGCAAGGAAAGTTGAAGTCTGGACTTGAAGGCACCAAGTGTTGGTGCAGCAGAGATGTCGCTACTAAGGAATTTAGCCGTTGGGTGCCCTGTAGGCAAATGATCTTTGTCCTTGGGTAGTATGACACCGAGGATTTGTAGGAGTGAGGCTTGGACCTCCTTATATAGAAGTAGCTGGATCTGGATGTGAGAAGAGCACAAACTCCAGGAGGAGCAAGACCCATCATTATTTTCTTGGCAGTGATGCAGGTTTGGTATTTTATTCGACTGTCAAGTTGCAGCCACCCAGTCTGGGAGTAGAGGTCACATGTGTGAGTGAGATGGTGCGATCCTGTGATGAGTCGACAGGCTTTATTTAGGGAGATAGTTACACATTTGAGAGAGGTGGCGGTGGTAGAGCCATAAATAATAAGACCATAGTCAATAATGCTAATGACAGAGCTTTGGTCGGCAATTGACAATGTATCAGAGGTTAGGTGTTTCCTATGCCAGAACAGTAGGCCCAGTCGGGTATTAGCAGCCTTCGCCACATTATTAATGTGGGCAGCATAGGAGAGATGGGAGTCAAGGGTGATGCCAAGGTACTTGAAGGATTGCATTTGTTCAAGAGTGACTCCTTGCTTAGTTTTGATAGAAAATTGTTAGTACTTGTTTTTGTTGTGGGGGCTGCAGAAGGTCATGGATTTTGTTTTCTTCTGATTGAGGATCAGTTTATGAGTTGAGACCAGGCCTCAATGGATGAGAAGCCCTATGATGAGAGGCTAGGATTACCACATCATCGGCGTACAGGATGATTTGCTGTGGGCAGGAATCTGGTAGAGAGTTTAGGAACATGCTGAAGAGGAGGTGTTCAGGATAGAACCCTGGGGACCCCGAGGCAGACAGGTCTGGGGTCAGAGAGGGTATTAGCAATTCTTACTCTCTGGGTTTGATTGACAAGGTAGCTTTTGAACCAGCTAATAGAGTCAAGTGAGAGCCCAGCATTTTGGAGCTGGCCCAGCAGGAGGTGGTGGTTAACAGTGTCAAAGGCTTTAGTCAAATCGATAAAAATAGAGCCAGTTAGTTGGCCATTGTCCAGTGAGTTATGGATAGCACCAGTGAATTTGAGAAGTGCAGAGGAGGTGCTGTTCCCTTTTCTGAACCCATGTTGTTTTATTTATTTAGTTTTTGATTACCGGGTAAGTGCACTAGCCAACAGACTATTTTCAGGCACCACCCGGGACGGTACAGAGACAAACATCAAGAAAAAACATTTTTGTACATAATACAGGAATTACAAGTATGCGTTGAACAATTAACAGCGGTAGATGTGACAAAACAATACAGCATTTGGGTTTACAAGTGTCAAATACAAACAAGTCAAAAGTTTTTAAGGAGAAACTGAGCAGTATACAAACAATAAAGAGTAAAGTGCTGTGAGAGCAAGTAATAGTCAGTAATAGGCAAATAATAGACAGGTGGAGTGTAGTGAAAGGGGAGATAGTAAGAGTGCTGGAAAGAGGAGGAAGGCAATAGTTGGGTGGGGGGAACAGGTATGGTATAATAAGGACAGGTTACTAAGTAGGGTTCAGCTGATGAGAAAGAGGAAGGCTGCAAAGTTTGAAATGAGAAAGCACCCAAAGTTAACCAGAAAGGGGAAGGAAGAATTGAATACTAGAAGGTAGGAGGAGTGATTGATAGGAAGTGCTCACTGTTGGAGTAGATCTAAGGCAATCTGTGAGACTACAGAGAGTGTGAGGGGGGGGATTAGAAAGTGGGGGCTAGGGTGGTTTGAAACAGGAGCATACATAGGAGGAGAGCAGATAGTGGCGTAGCTCTCTCTCTTAAAAGAGATATGGGATGCAGCTTGACGTAGGGTTAGGGGGATTGTGTTCCAGAAATGAGGTACATAACAGGCAAAGACACGACCACCTTTTGAGGTGCGATGCCTTGGAATAAGAACTGGGGCATTGTCCGCTGAGTGCAATGCATAGTTGGTTTTCTGGTAGGGGAGGAGTTTGGCCAGGGGTTTAGGTGAGCGGGATCTGATGATGTTATTAGTAATAGAACCAAGTGCATAAGACCTTGGGGAGGTAGCCATCCCAGATCTGTGTAGAGAAGACAGTGATGTTTCAGTCTGGGGGAGCAGGGAAACGAAGCAACAAATATTATTAAACGTAACATCCCATTTTCGCAGACTCGAGTTGCAAGCTGAGACATAGTGTAGTGACCCCTCCGGTGAGGGAGGAAGTAGTATCCACGGGCATAGCAAGCCTGGCAGCTGAAGTGAGAGCATAACTAGCACGGTAGGCGATACCAAGTTTGGAGTTAACCTGCTCTCAGCTGGATTGAATGTGAAGGTCAAAACTCAGTGTTTGGTCAAGAGTGACCCCAAGATATTTGAAGGATTTTACCAACTCTATCGGTGATCCATCAGGGGAGGAGATGTTAAAGTGTGTCTGGGAGAGTTTAAGTTTAAGTCTGGAGCCAAATAACATAGCTTGGGTCTTGGCTTTATTTAGAATGAGTTTGTGATTTTCAAGCCACTGGTGTATAACCTGAAAATCATAGTAGAGTAGAGAGTTTATATCCTCTATACAGTTGGAACTGGTATAAAGTACAATGTCATCCGCATATAGTAGAGAGGAAGTTTTGAGTAGATTAGAGGTGATGCTATTTATAAAGATAGAGAAAAGCAGAGGACCTAGGATAGACCCTTGGGGTACACCAATATTGATAGTAACCTTGTCAGAGAGGGTAGAGTTAAATTTCACGTATTGAGACCTATCAGTCAAGTAGCTTTTAAACCAGCCTACTACATTTTGTGAGAAGCCTAGAGAGACGAGAGTGGCAGAGAGGATGGAATGGTCAACAAGATCAAACGCCTTTGTCATGTCAATGAAAATGGCCCCTGTGAGCCAGCCAGAGTCCATGGCCTGTAGGGTATCAGACGTGAGTTTGAGCAGGGCAGTAGTAGTACTGTGCCCTTTGCAAAAGCCATGTTGAGCGTCAGCTAAGAGGTCATGTTTCAGCAGGAAGTCAGTTGTTTGGTTGGCAACTAACTTCTCAATAATTTTGCTGCATGCAGATAGGATGGTAATGGGTCTGTAATTTGTTGGGTCAAGTGGGTCACCTTTCTTATGTACCAGAGTGACTCTGGCCATCTTCCAGATTTCAGGGACAGAGCTATGACAGACAGAGAGATTAAAGATCTTAGCAAGGGAAGCAGCTATGTGTGGGGCAGCTAATTTTAGAAGCTTGGGTTCCAGTTTACCAGAACCCATGGCTGCATACTCTGAGATGTTTCGTAGAAGTCTGAGAACCTCATTTCTTTGGATGGACTTGAAATAAAAATTTGGCCCTGTGGAGCTTGCTTGTATGACAGGTTATAATGGGCTAGTGAAAGTAGAGGTGTACTGAGTGAGGTCAGCAAATTGCGTGTTAAAGAAGTTTGCAATAGTGAGGGGGTTGTTACAGTGGATGCCTTTAAGAGACATTTTATTTGGAGTAGAGGACTGGTTTGAACACAGGAAGAACTTAATGTGGGACCAGAATTTTTTAGGGTCCCCCGGTAGTCTATTAATAGGTCTTTGCAGTAGGAGCTTTTGGCTTGCTTGATTTCATTCTTACAAGCATTTCTTAGAGCTCTGTAGGTATGAAAAATCTTCAGGAGACCAGATTTCTTGTACTGGAACCAGCTTTTTATCCCCAGGCAAAATTTAGAGAGAGATCAGATTTCAGCCAGCGGGTCTGTCTATTTTTACACATCTGGTCACAAGATGACTGTGGTATTCTTGTAGTGCTAGGAATTTGGTTAAAAGATGTCTAGGGCAGACTGGGCATCCGATGATTCATAGAGAGAGGACCAGTCGATGCAAGTGACGTCAACAAGAAGGCCTGTGGGTCAAAGTTAGCATAGTTGCAGAAAGTAAGGAGAAGGGGCTTCATAGGTTCAGGCCTGCCTTTTACCCAGATACAGTAAGTGGGGAATGGTCAGTGATGGCATCAGGTAGGACGCCGTGTTAATAATGTTTTCAGGACTGTTTGTCATAATCCAGTCTAGCAGTGTGCTGGTATTCAATAAAGGAGCGGTTCTAGTAGGTAAAGGGATAAGTTGATGCAGGTTGTAGCTTTGCAGTTTGGTCAGGGCTGTCATTTGGGAGCTACCCAGCCAGTTAATGTTAATTCTCTCAGTAGAAGAACTTCACTATTTCCTGAGTGAGAAGCGGTTTGATCAAGTAGCTCATCCTTCCGTTTTAAGCCACGGGTAGGGGGATTATAGGCACAGACAATGAACAGCTTCTTGGAACCTAGGGTGAGGAGGACATGAAGTGCCTCACAGTGGTCATGGGGAGATGAGCTAATTACAGGGAGCTGGAGGTGAGATTTGAAATAAATGGCTGTCTCTCCCCCCCTTTTTGGAGTTGGCCTGTCATTTCTCAGGAGATTATAAGATGGTAGGGAGCACTGAGAGTCAGGAGTGGATGGCTTCAGACAAGTTTCAGTGAGGCATATTATATCTGGCTTATAGAGTACAGTCCAGGATTCAAGTTCAGCAAAGTTTCATTCAAGGCTTCTAATATTATGGTGAGTAATAAGTAGACCTTTTACATTAGGAATAGGAGCGGTTGGTAGATTAAGGGGCCCAGGGTTTGGTTGTATATCCCCAGAGAGCAGAATAGCCAGTAATAGGAGGTACCAGACCTTCACATGCAGGAAAGGTGATAGGGCATGAGCTCTTGGGAGCTGCTTTGTGAGCATAGGCAATCAAGTGGACCCATGCCTTGTTTGTAAGTAAGTGTGTAGTATCACAGTGAAATGTAGGTACCACAAGAAGATTTGAATAGGTGAAATCATTTGGTTGATAATGTGAGAGAGAGTATTCAGCTGGAGGGACCAAAATAATTGATAGGTGTGGCAGAGGCAGAGTGCCTATGAGGAGAAATACCAGCAACTGATTATACATTTTTAGGTCCCAAGAGTAGTACATTCAAGAGGGGTTTGGGACTAATAGCAGTTCTTCGAGCATAGTGGGGAGGAGAGAGACGTAGCAGAGAGCAGTCCCTTGATACAGGTTTATAACAGTCAGAGTAGAGTGTGGGTGAGACAGCAAGCCGAGAAAGGGAGACAGAAAAAATATTGGGCAGTTTGGGTTAGAGTGGCTGATGTTAGACAAAAACTCAAGAAATTAGGAACACTTAGTACACCTACAGACAGGGCCAATAATTCATCAGGTGGAGGGGGTGGAGGAGAAAGGAATTGAGAGAGGGTTGGTGAGAGACAAAGTCATGGAGACAAGTAGTGTATGTAATAGGAGTCCTAGGAGGGGTGGTGGGAAGAAATTTCAAAGAGTCCCGGAGCCTACAGCAAGAGTAGTTAGGCAGTGAGAAATGCTGTAGAGAGAGCTGAGTTTCAAGATGCACCAATCGGAAGCCTAGCGCCACCCTCTAGGCCAATCAGGAATTCCTCAACAAAAGGTGCATCAATCAGAAAAGTAGCCGCCATTCAGCAGGTCGACTCTGGAGCTAAAAAATCAGCGGCTGTACTTGGGTGTGCGATCCGGAGTGCAGGACCAGGAGGGCGGTTGGGGAGCCACTGGTTTCAACGGTGATGGCGGCGGCTAGGTAAATGGCTGGAAAGGCACCGCCATTGCAGTGGGCGTCACTCAGGGCAAGGAACAGTCTATGGGGAAGAAAGGAAAATTATCAGAGTAGGATATAGTGGAAGCCAGACTAAAGAAAATGTAGTGGGGACGTGAACTGGTGGCAGACCATCAGCAGGGGGTCAGGGTGCCTAGGTTAGAAACAAAAGACAGAAATTAGCAAATGTGAGTAAGGTGGGGGGGTAATCAAGGGACAAAGAGATAGTTAGAGGTTTTAGCTTGGGCAGGGGGATGGGTTGGGAGTCTTGAAGCAATTTCAGATACACAGCAAAAGGGGGGGCAAAGGTCTGATGGAGTGGTAAAAAGTAAGAGCAAGGGCAAGGCAGGCAAAGACAAAGTATAAAAGTGAAAACTGTCAGTAGTATCAAGACAAAACCAGGTTCTACGTGCCATATTGGCCAATTAACGCTGTAGCATGCAAAAACTCAAGTAAACAAATTCAATAAGGAGCTGGCAATCACAATAATATATGGTGAGTCAAATATAGCAGGAATAAACAAAATTTCAAAGAGTCCCGGAGCCTACAGCAAGAGTAGTTAGGCAATGAGAAATGCTGTACAGAGAGCTGAGTTTCAAGGCGCACCAATCGGAAGCCTAGCGCCACCCTTTAGGCCAATCAGGAATTCCACAGCAAAAGGCGCGCCGATCGGAAAAGTAGCTGCCGTTCAGCAGGTTGACTCTGGAGCTAAAAAATCAGCAGCTGTAAATGGGTGTGTGATCCGGAGTGCAGGACCAGGAGAGTGGCCAGGGAGCCAGTGGTTTCAACGGTAATGATGGCGGCCAGGTAAACGGCCGGAAAGGTGCCGCCATTGTCATGGGCGCTGCTCGGGGCATAGGACAGTCTGGGTGTGCAATCCAGAGTGCAGGACCAGGAGGGTGGCCGGGGAGCCAGTGGTTTCAGTGGTGATGACAACAGCAAAGGTAAACAGCCGGAAAGGCGCCGCCATTGCCGTGGGTGCCGCTCGGGGCGCAGAACAGTCTGGGTGTGCAATCCAGAGTTCAGCCGGGGAGCCAGTGGATTCAGCGGTGATGGTGGCATCCAGGTAAACTGCCAGAAAGGTGCCGCCGTGCCTTGGGTGCCGCTTGGGGCGCGGCCAGAACAGTACGTTGTACTTATCCAGAAAGTCAATAAGCTGGTCAGAGACAATACTTTCCAGCACCTTGGAGAGGGGAGGAAGAATTGAAATGGGTCTGAAATTCTCAAGGCCAGTTTTGTCACCTCCTTTGTGGAGAGGGGTAACGGTGGCAGATTTCCACTTGTCCAGGAACTGGTTTGGGCTGAGGGAGAGGTTTGGGATCTTGGTCAGAGGCCAAAGTACCTCTTCAAGGGTGATAGACAGGAGTTTGAGATCAAGGGAGTCATTGCTGAATCTTGATTTGCTAATAGCATTGGTGACATACTTGTGAGCCTGGTGAGTTGTGACCACTATAAAGTAGAAACCTGGTTTGTTTGAGTATCATCTGGCTTGTCTGGCTCATGTCACATACAGTACTGGCTGTCCAGAACACACTCGTTTTCTGATGCCATTGTGGGTTCACGTCCTTTGAATATGTGTTAATTTATTTCTTATTGTCCCATTTGCATACTATAGTCAGTTTTGCAGAAATTTGTTTTATATTGTCATCATCATCAATATTAGCTGAATGTTCCTGAAATAAAGCCTCCAAATTTAGCACCATTGTTTTAAATTGTGTAATTAAAAACAAAATTGGTTCAGGATTAATGGGGTTCCAGCATTCTGTAATGATGGACTATTTTTTCCAAAAACTTACTTTGTTGTGTTTGATGATTTTTTTTGTATTTCTTTCTCTCCCCATCTCCAGCAGCCCATGTTCAGGAGGGAGCGCCATCCTCACCCCCCCCAATGTCCACCGTCAGCACCGACCATCTTCCCACAGGGCTTGCCCCACCTGGCGAGGTCAGTGGGGGATCCCCTGGCCCCCACTACAGACTGGATGCAGTTCTGGTCAGCACCTGGCTGATTGGGGAGCAGGACAAGCAAGCACCTCCTTCTTCCAACCACTGGAGACATTTTTCTCTCCTTTCTTTCAGAGGAAGAACATGCAATGATGCTAGTGGCGGTGTCACATACTCTCCCATGTGTGGCACACCTGGCATCTGCCCCACCTCCACCCACCCTGTAGAGCATTGGTGTGCCATCCCCCAGCCTCTGCTAGGGGCCAGGCAAGCACCAATCGCTGATCCCCCTGCCCAGAGGAGGAGAGCTGTCCTTTGGACGCTCGATTATTCTCCTCCCTGGCTGACCTCTGATGACCCGCTCACACTGTAAACATGGGTTGCCGACGTGGCAGGATGCCTCAGCCCTTCACAGTACCAAGCTAGCCATTAGATGATTTTTTTTAAATATATCAGCATGATCAGTACAAGATGACATGACAAAAAGTAACATCAAAGTAAAAACCAGAAGTAGAGATCAGGTAATACACAGAACTCAGAAATTCCAGATGCTTGAATGTCTGATTAAAAAGCTGCATATATTTATTTATAGTTAAAACTGGAGACACACACCAAATACCCGCCAAATGTTTTTGAGCCCCACCAGGCTCTTCCTCAAGGTGTGTCATTCATTGTGCAAACCATCCCGTAAAAGGGATCCAATTAAAGTGATAGTACTCTATTTCATCATATATATATATATATATATATATATATATATATATATATATATATATAGATAGATAGATAGATAGATATTTGTGTCTATATATATATATGTATTACAGTATAGAACAAGTTAATCAGTTGATTAAGTTTGCCCACCACAAATGACAAGTACATGCACACCATAATCATTAAATTAGTTACAAAAATAATGGTAACTATTGCACTTTGATGTGAAAAAGAAGACTGCGGGAGACGGAGGGAAAAGGAAGGGGAATAGGGACAGACAAAAGAAAACAGGTAAGGGAGAAGGAATAAGAGGGGATTTAGGAGGAGGGAATTTGGGGGAAGGGGGAAGGGAGTGTGAAAAATAGTAAATCCATAAATTATTATAAGCTACAAAATACTGTTGATCATAATCCAAAAACACTGATGCACATTATTTTGAGAAGCACCATATTATATATATATATATATACAGTATATATATATAGTATATATAAATCTATATCTATATCTATATATATATATTATGGTATCATGGTAGTACTACCATAGTTAGGGTTAGTAGCACTTTTAAGGTTAAAGGGTGAAACTTTGCACCTTAATAACTTTGGCACTGTTTGACAGATTTGTCTGAGATGTGGTATGCATGGTTGTGCATGGTAGGTCATGGGATCTGCCAATTTTCATACCAGTTGGATGTACAGCTGCAGAGTTATTAAGCAACAACCAAATGCGCAATTACACTTTTTTGGGCATTCTTTGCTCATGCCTACAGGTCGCACGGTTTGTGCAACCAGTCCAAAAACTTCAGGGAATGTGCAGCCGGGGTCCCCAATGTGCCTTTTGAAGATTTTGTGAAAAAAATATTGAACGGTTCAGAAGTTATTCAAAAAACAAGTTCCCAATATAAGTCAATGGAAAAAGTTAACAAAAAGTTCAACACTTTCACAAATGCAATTTTTACTGTCGCAAATGGCCCTAGTAGTGTCACAAATCCGCCATTTTTTTGTTCAGTTCCTGATCAGAAAAATGCTTACCATTTAAAATTGGGACCCTCTAAGAACACAATTATTTTTGTGTTCATCTAGTCGGACCCTCAGGATGCTAGCCATGTCTTTATTTTGGGGTTAAACACCCCAGAAATATGTTTTTCAAATTTCTGGAAAAAGTAGTGTAGCACTTGCGACACTTTTGCAAATTTCTGTGAAAGCATTCACAATTTGCTACACTACTTTTCCAGACTATGGCCAAAATGACAGCAGTTCTTTGCCACCCTGCTGCAAAAGAACAGTTTGGTCTTTTGGGCTCAAATTTGGAGGGAAGGCAGCCAACATCTCACAGATGTGCCTTTTGGTAGCTTGGTGAAAAATATTGCACAGATGCCAGGTCACAGTTACTCCTAGAGTTGGCATTTTCCATAGAAAACTTAGTGGCGTCGCCCATATACGAGGCTACGTATCTCAAAAGCGGTGCGAGACAAGGAATTTTTGTAGTGACAATGGCTACGCATTTAGCGAAAATGTAGCCAGGAAAATCATGAATCATGTGAATTTTTTTCCTAAGTCGTATGGTTCCTGAGATATAAGCAATTTAGTATTCTAACAGCTCATCTTCTGCTCTGAGGCCCATTATTATGTATACATTCTTTGTACACACGGGGTGGGATATTCAGAAGGGTTGCGCATGGCGCAACACAGTTGCGCCATGTGCAACCCACTGATGCGCCCTGGTGTGATATTCAAAAAGGGAATGTGCGTGGCACAAATCCAGATGCGCCGCAGCGCATCAGTAATGCATGCGGCGCAAGTGGGGGGGCGTGGCCATGCATACACCGCTCATCCCGATATTCAGCCTGGGATGTGCTGAGCAGATGCAGGTGCAACCCATACCTGCACCGCACACAGTTGAGTGAAAAATAAAAGGAGCAACAGCTGGCCACCCACAGGTGAGCTGCCATATTGCAGGGTGCAACACGGCAGCTGCCAGCTGTGGGTGGCCACCAAGCTCCAGCGGCACCTTCGTGGTAGCACCCCCAATGCCCGATCATGGGCATTAGTAATGTATTAATGGTCCAATAACCCTGGTGGTCCAGTGGACCACTCGCAGCCCGATCACGGGCAGAAGTATAATTAAATATGCCTCCTATATCCCTGGTGGTCCAGTGGACTGCTCGCAGCCCTATCGCGGGCAGAAGTATAATTAAGTATGCCTCCTATATCCCTGGTGGTCCAGTGGATGTGCGGTGTATGCACTGCCATGCCCCCCCACTTGTGCCGCATGCATTACTGATGCGCTGCAGCGCATCTGGATTTGTGCCACGCACATTCGCCTTTGTGCTCTGCACTCCCACCATGTTATTTTTTTGTGACATAGTAATGGTAAGTGCAAGGGAAATGCAACCGCTAATGGTTGTGCACATGGTGACTGAAATGTAAATGGAAAAGAAAATGTAGTAGAAATGCAAGCTCAAAGTGACGCCAAAGCGAACAATGATGCAAAAGGAGATGGAAGCGTGTAAGGAAACACAAACCATGAAGCACACAGTGACTGTACCACAACTGGAAATGCAAACGGTAATGTTAACAGCAGATATAATGCCAAAGGAAACAGAAACAGAAATGCAAACACAAGCACGTACGCAAACAGGAAAGCAAATTGTAACGCACATGGTGGCGTACACGGTAACGTTAATGCAAACAGTCATGGAAATGCAAGTGGAAATGCTAACTGTAATAGTAACTAGATGCACACCCTGTTTTAACCCAACAGCTGCATAGAGAAACACAGTGTGTACAAAGAATGTATGCATAATAATGGGCCTCAGAGCAGAAAATGAGCTGCTGGAATACTAAATTGCTTATATCTCAGGAACCGTGTGACGTAGAAAAAAAATTAAAATTTCACATGATTCATGAGTTTCCTGGCTAGGTTTACACTGAATGTATAATCCATAGTGCTATGCATTGTCATGACAAAAATTCTATATCTTACACCATTTCCAAGACACGAGCCCTGAAAGGTGCGGCGGGCGCCACCATGTTAGTCTATGGGAAAAAATGTCAACTTCAGAGTACCATAACTTTGAATCCCTCCAATATTATTTCACTAAACCACCAAAAGGCACATCTGTAAGATGTTGGTTGTCTTCCCTCCAAATTTCAGCCCAAAAGACCAAACCATTTTTTTTGCAGCAGGGTGGCAAAGAATTCCTGTCATTTTGGCCATAGCCTAGAAAAGTGTCATGGTTTGTGAAAGCTTTTGCAAAATTTGCGAAAGTGTCACAGGTGCAACACTACTTTGCAACACTTTTTCCAGAAATTTGAAAAACATATTTCTGGGGTGTTTAACCCCAAAATAAAGACATGGCTAGCATCCTCAGGGCTCAAATAGGTAAACACAAAAATAATTGTGTCCCTAGAGGGTCCCAATTTTAAATGCCAAGCATTTCTGAGATTAGTAACTGAAAACAAGATGGTGGATTTGAGACACTACTAGGGCCAGTTTTGACACTAAAACTGCATTTGCGAATGTGTCGAACTTTTTGTTAACTTTTCCCAGTGACTTATATTTGGAACTTGTTTTTTGAATAACTTTTGAACCGTTCAATATTTTTTCATGACACCTTCAAAAGGTACATTGGGGACCCTGGCCGCATGTTCCCTAAAGTTTTCAGACTGGTTGCATAAACTCTGTGATCTGTAGGCACGAGCAAAGAATGCACAAAAAAAACGTAATTGCGCACACGAATGTCACTTAATAACTCTGCAGCCGTATATCCAACTGGTATAAAAGTTGGCAGATGCCAAGATCTATGATAATGCTCTGTGTCTGCCAAATGTCAGGCAAATCTGTTGAATGGTGGCAAAGTTATTAAGGTGTAAAGTTTCACCCTTTAACCTTAAAAGGGCTACCCAACCCTAACTATGGTAGCACTACTGTGCTACCATAATATATATATATAAAATATCACTATTTCTTTAAAAACGTTTTGAGCTGAACTTTGTCATTCAGACCAAGTCCATTTCTCCTTATTGCCACTAGCATATATTGCCAGAAGCTGTCTTTCTGTAACAAAGCATTATCTCTGGCCCCGCCCCTGTCTTGTACACCAATTCTGTCTATCCATTGGAACTGAACACATGATTAGGCCCCATTCTGTTTCCATGCTGCGCTATGGCATTCCTGGCATCCTTTAACTCCGCTGCTCTTAAGTGCTCACCTATCCTTTGTTTCAATTTTCTAGTTGTTTTCCCAATATAGAAATTGTTGCACACACATGTAGCTTTATAAACATCATATTCAGTATTGCAATTTAAAAAACAATTACTCCAAAAAGCCTATCATTGTGCAGGCTGCTAAATGTATTGCCAGTCTCTACATGCCTGCAAAAGGAACAGTTATTGAACTTAAAATTCCACATAGGAAGGGGATTCTCAGTCATTTTATCTGTTGGATTAAAGTGAATAATTTCTGCTTCATCTGTTTGCAGGTAACATCGAGGTGCTGTGGTATGTTCCAGTCTCAAGACGGACAGCATCTCAGGTACAGTGAAGACCTGGAAAGAAGAAAAAATAATAAGGAAAATTGTTTTCCAATGAGGCACCACTCCAAAAAAAAAGAAAATACATACTTTTCATGGCTCGCAATCGTAGTGTTGCTGAAGTCAACAATCAGACACATGTAGAACCCATCTGTGGTGGCAGCATGATTTCATTGATACGGTTGTGAATCTGGGTAATACAATCTGAAAATGTAAAAGAAAAGAACAGTAATGAGAAATGGTTATAACTTACTCACCACAACAGTAACCACCCCCCAAAAAAAATTTACAGTACCACATTAGACAGCGGCACATATGCACGGCAGGTGAATGTGATCATGGCCAACACACCGGTGAAGCAAAAGCATTTAATATATATTATGATGATTCCCTGCAAAGGGACATCAAGACAGGCTGCTTACAACAAATAACGAGATTCACTACAAATTCAGTGGCAGTGTCTCTCAACAAACATAACAGTGACACTTTCAATAACTTACCATTGGTGGTATGACTACACACACAACAAGCAGCATGTTTCAGTCAATGCAGCAAAAGACATTTGAAAAACATCAAATTATACTTCAACCTATGGTCATCTGTGGCTATCAGCATTCAGCTGCACACTGTATATCAGCACCACCAGCTGCAGTCGCCTAAAAAACACTGATAATGAACAGCACATCTTGAAGCTCACATTGAAAACTCTCATTATGTATACTGAAGTTTCTCAGTTATCAGTACAAGATGTTTCCATTTCATTCTTGTAAAGGTCTGTCATGTTTGTAGTGACCAGCAGCAACAGACGTCAGCAAGCAATTTTCTCACTTGGGCCACTGATACACAATCTCTCTGTGCAAATTTCCTGGAATGTGACAAGAAATAGTTAGGACTTTTGTGAACAATTTTTCATGTGCTTATTCTTTATCGAGACTTTTCAGGAAATTAAGACAGCAAGACAACAGCAGCATGGGCGTCAGCAAGCAATTTTCTCACTTGGGACACCACTACACAGTTATGGCTCTCTCGTAAATTTTCAGGAGTGCAACAAGGAATAGCTGGGACTTTTTGAACACTTTTCATGTGCTTATTATTAATCAGGACACTAATACTGTATGCTGATTGATGTAGCCAGATAGCAGTAGAAGCTGGCTACCTTGACATAAGATTTTTGTGGTTTGGATTTTCATTGTAGGTGATTTTGAGATATTTTGATTTCAGCTGTGGGTGGACTAAGAAAATTCAACACAGTCCTCAATAAGAAAAAATAATATAGCATGACAATTAACATAGAACAGGAAGAAAATATTAATGGAAAAAATATATACTTATTTGGTATGTACAAAAGTATTAAGTAGGAAAAGAAGGAAAAGCGGAGGACAGACATTTTTGAGGGTTAAACTTTTGTTTTTTGGTGTGTTTTCATTTTCTTTCCTTTTTGGGGTGGGGAGGACAGTGAGGAAAAATAAAGACAGATCAAACACTAAATGTTAACACAGAAAACAAATAAAAATAAATAAACTCCTGGGCCTGGGTGTACCAGTCCGTGTGTGTAGCATCGCAATATTTCAAATTGGTTTCAAATTGGTGATACTCCATTCTTTGCAACTACCAGTGAGTTTGGTCAAGACTGTTATGCAGGTACTCGACCTCAGCCACCAGGATAGCCAGGTCCACCTGTGTGACTGGTGTTTGTGCTTTGTTTCTGCTGCTGCAGAAGCTGCCACTTCTTCAGCCCTATTTTTCTGCTGTGTTCTGAATGACACAAAGGCTGTTGCTGTACTGCCCTCTCTCAACTGCACCTCCTTCCAAGGGCAGTTTTAATTCCTGAAACTTGGCCTCCACTGGATATGGTGATGCAGTGACAGGTGCATTCTTTGGTCACCCATGACCAAGTGGCTGCCTTTTCTACCACAATGAACCACCATGCCACAGATGTTGCATTTGACCACACTTAGGTCATCTGTCAGTGTACTGAAAAATAGCCTCACTGGTGAGCTATAGGGAGGATCAGGTGCAGGCAGTGGGGGGCACCAGCTGTTGTAAGCTGCTGTGCAGTTGGGGGGGCAACAAACTGCTGCTGCTGTTCTTGTTCCTGCTGCTAATGATCAGGCTGCTGTGGGGGGTCAGTAGCCACTGGTGTTTTAGGGGTGGTGCCATTAACCGCAGAAGAAGCAGCTGCTGCTGCTGCTTCTTCTGGTACCACACTTCTACTGGCAGTGGCGACAACATTTTACAAGGGGAAGCACTAGAGGCAAAATAATTTCCTGATTCAGGTGATTGGCTTGACAAAGGCCCCCACGTCCTTGGGCTGCAAGGAATGCCACTTGCACCACCTCTCCAGTTTGAAAAAAGTTACTAAAAGTATTATTAGGGGTGCTAATGAGCAGGAAAAGGAGAATGATGTCTCAAAACTGGTTCAGACTCAATGAGGATTAAAAGTCATGTTTGCAGTGGTTTTCCATTAAAAGTGGGTTTTTCCACGAGAGTAATGTGGCTGCACCTACCCCTGTTAAGCTCCACTGTATTACACGTCCTTGCTCTATCCCCCACCTTCACCTCTACCTGGTGTATATTTTATTTTATTTTTTTCTTCCGTTACTTCCTCCTGCAACCTTAGATAACCTGCTTTATCTTCCTATAGACACTTCTATGTATGTAAATACCCTGTAATCTGTACAATATCTGTATAATTCTATGTACATATGAACTTCTTTTTCTTCCTCTCTGTAAACAGTATTTTCTGTATTGCCTTGTAAATACCTGTGTTGACCTGTATATACAATTGTTCATGCTCCACCCAAGTCCATCTTGCAAATGAGCCTGTTTAAATAAAGACTTGATTGATTGATTTTCCTTTTTTCGAAAAATGTCTTGAAATTCTAAACATAAGGAAGAGACTGAGAAGAGTTTGAAGTGTATCGACAAGTATTTCTCCCCAAAAACAGCTTCAGAGAAGCAGACTTTTCAGTGTGGGACTGATGGAGTTCAGACCATATTGAGAGGAATGGCTTCCCAGCAACAACAAATTCTGATACTGAAGAAATGTGAAAGCCTCCCAAAAGCCTTTCACAATGGCTTCACTACAGCAATTTCTTATGGAATTTCAAGCTGACACTAAGTCTACACTTATGAAATAAAATCTTCACTTTCTGACATTAGTACCAGATGTGAAAACATAGAGGCAAAAATGATGGTGGTAGAATAATGGCTTACAACTGCTGAGAGAACTACTGAAAAACATTCTGCAAGAGTTTTGACTTTGGAAGGAGCAGTGAATACTGCTCTATATGAATAAGTTAATACTATGGGTAAGCTTGAAAAGTCAGACAATACTTTGCTCTTAAAGAATTTATGGCTGATTGGATTTATAACTGCAGTGCTGGATTCAGAGTTAAAATGGGAAGTCAAAAAAATGCTAACCTTGACTCTTTCTCCTGGACAGCCAATTGTTTTGGAGTCCATTTTTGACCTAAACAACAAGCAACTGCTTGCCTAGAGACATGTGCAAGTTATCGATTGCACTTTCCCACGTTACTTCAAAGGAATAGTTACTGCAAATAGCAAGAGCTAAAAAGGAATTATGTATGAGGGAGGAGAATACATTTATATCCAGACTTTTGTGTTGCAACTCAACGTCGTAGGAAACGTTTTTGATCCTGAAATTAATTTATTCAAGCAGGAGTTTGAGCAGTTCTCCAAGCTCCTGCCAAGCTTAAGTGTCATTTCAGAACAAGGATTATTTTTTTTGATGTAGACAAAGCAAAGAGTTTTTGTGAAAAAAATGTTTCCTTACCAACAGAACTGGAGTCGGATTCTGTTCAAGAAGTGGAAGATCTCAGGGAAAACACTCAGTATATTCCAATGATGGATGGATTAAAAAATTAAGTTCAAAGACAGCTGGAACTTATTCCATGGGTGATTTGATTGGGGCTGCACCTTAAAGGAACTGTTGAATCTTTCTAATTTTTGGAGGGATGGATTAAAGTTTGGGGCTAAAGTGGGTGGAGGTGGTACTTTGTGTTTAAATCTTTAAACCCCTTTAAAATCAAAAGAAAATGTTTTGTACTTTTTCGTATTGATTATGGGTTATAAAATTGTTCGAGAAGAAGTAATTAATTTGAATTGTTTTAGTTGATCTATAATTTGTTCTCTGAATAATAAAAAAGTATAAAACAAAAGTGGGTACAAAATATATTAACTGCAAGGGAAAGTATGATGGATGAATTTCTTGTGCCAAATGTGGGTAAGCCCTCATGGAATGCAGCTAAATTCAACAAGAAAGCTGTGGTTCATGGGACTGAAGGCCCAGGCATCATCTTGTTGTCCACCAAGGAAACGGAGGTAATCAGGCTGACTTAAACAGAACAAGTCACAGTGGCAATTAATCCCAAATAGGACGTTATTATCAGCAAGATCGATGATATGGCAGAACAACTCACAGGGCAGGCTGCAAAGATTGCAGAGGCATAGGTTCATATTTTGACCCTGAAAGACAGAATGGAGCAGCTGCCAGAGACTGTGGGAGACCTCAAAAAGGAAGTGATGAAACTATGTGAACAACTACAGAATTACCAGTGGTGGACAAACTTGAGAATCCATGGACTCCCGGAGGACAAGGAGGGTAATTCCCACAAGGACTTCTGCGCAACGGTTCTCCCACAGCTCCTGGGCCTGCAACTGAAAGGATGCCACTGAAAGACTGAAAGGGATCACTGGGCCTTGGTGTTGAGGCCCATGGTAGGGGAGCCGCCATGCCTGTTCATCTTCTGCATGAATAACTTTGCAGACAGGCTGGCAATACAGGTCACATTTAAACAAAGAAAGGAGGTTACATACCAGGGATTGAGACTCTACTTACATCAGGATTTTCTCCAGCTCCTTCAAAGAAAGCAATGGCTGTTTAATCCTGTGCTGGTTACCCTTAGTGCCTGCAAGATGGACTTTCAATTCATTTATCCAGCTATGATGAAGATACAATGTGGAGGAGCAACACTCACGTTCCACTAGATCGAAAAAGTAAAACAACAATTCCTAAAAGAGCTGGAGGGCACCAGGGGAAGAGCAACTACACAGTCAGATCAGTAACACTTTCAGTTCTGGGGACAGGGATTTAATTTATGACAGTAAAAGATTATACCGGCTGGTGACTTTGGAGTGAGGGAAAACATTAAGGCCTAGCTGAACCCTGTCAGTATTTTACTCAGTTCCACAGAAGCATACAGATGGATGTAAATGCCAGTGAAGTAAACTGGGGGCTTGTTAACCACATAGCTTATCCACAGGATTTCTCTCTTTTTTACCATTGGTTCAACCACTGCTATAGGAGGAGCCTTAGGGGATGTGGTAAAGTTGTACTAGAGCCTGCACTAATGAATGATGGGATATCTGGGGGTGCTTGAGGATCGTGGCACCCACCCTGCTCAGACACTGAAGGTCCTCACCTGGTCATGACTTTGCAGTGTGATGGTCAGTCTACATAGCAGGCCCCCAGCGGTGAACTGCAACTGTGATGCTGACCTCAATAAAGGCCTAAAGACTACCACTGGGGACTCAACTTCCTGACCAGAACACAGATAATCTCCACAATGGAGGGCGTGGGGGTGATAAAGAACTGTGTATTGGGGTGTCTGGAAAAGGAGCAGTAATGGAAGGTTTGGGAAGTTTAACTGAAGAGGGCAGGAGATTTGTTGGGGATTTTCCATGCCATGTGACAGGAGATTGATGACTGACTGGCTGACATCCGGGGACAATCTGAGTCAGGGACTGGCATGTGAATATATAGGATGTCTGGGGACAACCAGAGCGGGACCCACAAGTGGGCAGGAGGCATAAATGTGAAAGGAAAGTGAGGTGGAAGGGTCCCCTCTTCCAAGGAAATATGAATTGCTGTATGGTGATTATGGTTGGGGGATTCTCTTGTAGTGACAAAAGAGCTGGGGGAGACACTGGGGAATGATGGTTAGCAAAAGGGGAGGGGGTTTTGTATTCCTGGGGAATGATGTTGGGGCAAAAATGGTTGGAGGAAGGAGGATACCATAATACATAAGCAAGAACTGGATGCATGACGCTGGGGTTTCTGGAGGATCACAGCAATAATAAATCCTTGCATGAAATGTCTATGCTTTTGTTCTAGGCCTCTGGAGAGAGCCACAATGAAGGTGGAGGATGAATACAGCATCTGTATCACAGGGGTGGCAGACTGACCTTGCTCCTAACAGAACTCAGCTCAGTGGTAAGTAGGGGCCCCACTAGAGGCCTTGAAACACAGGAGAGGGGGGATTGCAACAGCCTTGACTGGAGTTGTGTGAAACAGGGTTGGGGGGCAGGGCACGAACTGAAAGTGAGATTAAAAGGAAAATGAGAATATATATAGACACAAAGAGGGTAACTGAGTGGAAGCTAAGGGGGAAACCACTGGGACGTATGGATCACAAGGGTAAAGGCAGGGGGGTGGTTCTAATGCCTTTAAAGTTGAGTGGGAATGTTGGAGTGGAGAGAGGATTACATTGCTCCTTCTATATCTTTACTGGGAATAGGGAAAAGGAAAGAAATGTGATTCAATGAAGGGTGAGAACTGTATACAATGTGACACTGCAAGATGAACAAACTGCTGCATATTATGTTTTATGTTTGGAACTGTATGGTTTGAAAAACTGCTATTGCAGGAACTGTTATGAGATGGAGAGGGCGATAAAAGAGGGATGATGTGGAAACTACATGGGATATAATATTCTGTGCCTATACTGAAGCCTTTGTGAAGGTAGGGTTTCTAGACATTGAGGGGCATGACTCCAGGATGGTAGGATGATGTAAATATAGGGAAACAAATGGACGGAAGAGGCCAATATCTTTAAGGGTTATGGAGCCTGAAACAGTGTCATATCTTGGAGCATAAGAGGGTTTCTCAATCCTGTTAAATGGAATAAGGTACTGCAGGCCCTTAAAACCATCAGGCCAAGGTGGCCCTACTACAGGAAATACAGCTCACTGCTGAAGAACATAATAAGTTGGTTGGGGGATGGGTGGGGACATGCCAAGGTGGCTGCCTACAACTTTCATAAGAGAGGTCCCTGTGATATTTTCACAAGAATTACCCATTCAAAGTGAAGTGGGTAGTGGCAGACCCACAGGAAGGCAGCTGTGTCTTTGTGCAGGGCAAGCTGGGGGAAGAACAGATCATGTATACTAGTATACACTAACTTGTTTTTTTTTCTCTTTTAGATATTTCCTGAAGAAGACCTAAGGTCGAAACGTAGATTTTTAACTCTATTTTCTATTTTCAGCGTGCATTTAATATAACCATTTTGTTTTACTAGTATATATGCCCCCTCAGTGTTTGATGCGGAATTCTATAAGATGCTAATAGACCTGCTGGTTAAAGAGCAATTCCATAATCAGTGTATGGGGGATTCAATTGCATGATGGAGCCCAGCCTGGACCACTCAGAGGGAATGGGGTTACATGACGGTACCATTCATCAATGGAAACAGTAGGTGGACCTAGTGGGTGTATGGAGGGCAGCTAACCCTGGGGCCCAGCAGTACACATTCTACTCTAACCTACATGGTACATGATCCAGGCTGGACTATATATATGTATAAATATACACGCCATGGTAATTATGCAATTGTTTCCAGAGGTAGAGAGTCACCCTATCTCAGGATGGAGGTTCCCCACATAACTGACGACTTCGGAGAAGTTTAGGGAGTTTCTTAAAATGCAGTGGGACAATTGCAGGACAACAAATGAGGCTACATCTCCTACTAAAGTGGCCTACTGGGAGACAGGGAAAGCATACACAGGGGCATGATCACAGGGTATGCAAGCAATTATAAACAAGCTCTGACAGAGCCGCTATGACTGTAAATGGATTAACTAGATAAGGGTTTTTCATGGGCTTAAACATAAAGATGAAATGCTGTTGCATACTCTGACTGAATCAAAGTACAGTACATTGAGAAAGGGCAGATATAAAAATAAAGCCACTGCCTGTATTCCAGTTAATTATATATTTCACTTTTTTTTTCGCCTCACCTTTGCTAGCCAGAAGTTTTGTTTGTGGCGTAACACATCAGTCAGTGAGTTCCAGTTTGTTCCTGTGATTTTTCAATCAGAAAATCGATGATTCTCATAGCCCCAGTTTGAGCCAGGCATGGATTGGATCTGACTCTCCAGTCGATTAAGCGACCCTGACTGATCAAACGCTGACCCTGACAAATGAAGCGGGAGCTGATATATGCTGTTTTTAATTTAGTAAAGGTATGCTAGCATTGCCTGGGTAAAATTTCCTGGATTCATACCCTGGATTCACACCTGACTAAATCAGCTTTTTTAATTTCTCTTGTGGAGTGGTTTTGTCTCTGGCTCCTTCTTTCTTTTTGCAGCAGTGGAGCTTGGTTGTTTGGTCGCTGGTGAGGTTGCAGCAGTGTGAGGAGGAAAGGGAGGCGGAGTATCTCACGTGGGGGTGCAGCAGGATTGCTGGTCCAGCCTCTGCATATTGCAGCGATAGCAAGCTGTTTGCGTCTGCAGGAGGAGAAGTGATTATTGTCCCTGTTTGAGTCCGCTTGAGTCTGCCTGAGTCAAGCCGTGGTGTTTAGAGATATCTGAAGTTTCTGTGAGTCTCTGTGAATACCCCTCAATTTTTCTAGAGGGAAGTATTATATTTTTAAATATTTGGTAATTGGCTCTGCTTTGTTTTATTTGTGTGAATACACCACTTATTATTTTATCATTTTTTAGTAAAGTATTATCTAAAACTTTTTTATGTGTGTGTGTAATATTTGTGCTTTGTCTTATTTAGTGTTAGTTAGTTTTATAACTAGTTTGATAATTATTACCATATGTTCAGGCACTTTTTAAAGATTGTTTAGGATTTGGTGATAAAGAAAAGATTTTATTTTATTTTATAGGTTTTTTGTGGGTTTTCCTTGAAAAACTGTCACATGATCACAAGATCTGGTGAAAAGCGCATGCGCTGGTGTTCTTCAGATCTCCAGTTGGCAGTGGCACTCTGAACATTGACTTCACTCCTGAAGTATTAGTATTCATGGTGGCAAGTCCCTTTTCATTTTGATTTTGTTTGTATGAGATATTGGTTTACTGCACTGTGAAGAGTCTTTACCAAAGTGGGCCAAAGTGGATTCTAATGAAATCTGCCTCTCAGTCTCAAGTCCTGGTGGTTAATAACTTATTAGTTGCAGTACTAATTTTCATACATAAATATGAAGAGTAAGTAGTATTGTTTTGTTGTGGTTTGATATTAGAAGAAGTAAGTTTTATGCCTTTTTTTGCAATATTGGTTTGTTAGTAGAGCCTAGTAAGAACAACTTATGTATTTTATGTTTTTTAATCCTGGCTTCTATAAGCTCTCCTAGTTCATAGTTGGTATGTTTTGATTCAGTTGATTTATTAAAGTTCTGGATAAGGTGAACTTGATAGTTTTTAGATTTCTATGTTATTTTATAGTTATTTAAGGGTGACTATCAGGTGGTTGTTAGGTGTTAACTTGTTAATTTATTAATTTGTTTAAATTTAACAGCTTTTGTGTGTGTGTGTGTGTGTGTTTTAGCAACTAACCTCCGTTATCATTCTTTGGATGCTGAAGTCCAAACTTATCAAATAAAGAAAAACTATAAACATTGTTGTGTTAAAGATTGGATTTATTTAGGGATAACTCAACTCCTAGAACCTCTTGAACTATATACGAACTGTTTTAAGGTTCTATCTGAGAAGTTCTGTGTTTTTTTCTGGGCTACTTCTGAACTACTCCTGATTTACTTTTGAAATAATCTGCTTCAGTATTGTGCAATGACTGCTCTGCATGAATATTACTGAATATGACACACAGCACTAAATCATTGGATGTTGGAACTAAGTCTGAAAACTGTGGATATACAAATTGAGGATTCATTAGTGGACTTCATTTGGTGAATTGTGGACTGTGTGAAATTTTTGTGTGTATTTCTGATCAATTAATTTTTTTATCATATAGGTTTTATATATCTTTATATATAATAAATTTCTCCTAAAGATGAATATAAGAAATGGTAAAATCATCACACCTGCCCTTAAAGGAAAGGTAAGATCACTAAAATTCTAAAGAAAAGGCAAAAGATAGCCGATTAAGAAAAGGCTGTGTCTTTAGGGGAAATCTGGAAATAACAACATCAACCCCAGTGGAAAAAATTCAGAAAACAAAGGAAACAGTCAATGATAAGAAGGAGGAGGTTGACTTTGGGTGTGAATCTGAAAATTTAGTATAAAGTTTGGTAGATGTGGCTATGGAAGGAAAAACCTTGGAAAAGATGACATAAATTCTCAAAGAAAATAATAATAAAGAAAATAGAAAGCAAACACTCATGAAGGTATGCTTTGAGAATATAGTTGAGGGAGACAGCTTTAAAAATAAAGAATTTATAGAAAGTTTAAAAGTTGGCACAACACATTTAAAATCCTTACTAGATTACCTTTTTCTTGATAATGTAGAGAACGCCGATAAGGTTAAGAAAGAAAGAGAAATGAGTAAATGTCTAGGAGAGGAATTCCAGAAGGAGATAGATCCTCCTATTAGTAAAATTAAAAACAGCACCTCTAAAATTTCTGATTATTTTGAAGTAAAGGGGCATAGAAAATCTAGGAATAAGTGTGAGGAAAAAAACAAGGAAATAAAACCCTTAAATAAATTGTTGCAGGGAGAAACTAAGATAGATGAAATAATTACAATTGATGACTCAAAAGAGATGACCAAGTTAGATCCATTTAGTCTGTTAGATTTCTGAAATCTCATGATGCGAGAATCTTTAGATATAGCAGACACCTCTATTTTAGTAGGATCTCCAAATACTGTTTTCCAAAAGCTTGATAAGGAAGTTGAAAGTATCATTTTGGATCCTGAATTCCTTATGCAATGCCCTGATACATTGTCAAAATATACCATTAAGTCCTTGCTCATCCAACAATGGCAAACATAGTTTTGCTGGAGGCCCTTAATGATATAAGAGGAAAAATTAACAGTTTTACTAATATGTTAATGGAAACAAATGGAAACTGTAGAACGTAAAATAAGCAATATTGAAAGCAAATTGAATAAGGGTAGAGTATCCGTCTCAACACTACAGATGGTAGATGATCCCATAATAGAAAGGAAGACATTTTGTAATCAGAATGGGAAGAGGAAGGAGATAGTGGAAAAAATAGAAAGAGTAAAAAGATAAAAAGGAATCATTAAAGGTGGAAAAAATAAAGAATGAGGTTTGGTGCTGGTAAATTGTTGTCAGCATATTGAACCAATAGTAGTGTTAAAGAATAAAGAATAAAGAATTAAGGTACTCAGACAAATGAAAGATAATTTTGACCAAAGAGGGAGTGGAGAAAAAGATACAAAAAACTGAGAAACAAACTTCAGAAATAGAAAAGAAGAAAGAAATGACAGACACCGAAGAGATGAAAGTCATTATATTAGAAGGGAAAGAAACAGTTGTTAGGATAACAGGAGTTTTTAGAAAACGTTATGAGACAATGAAATCATTGAAGGATCTTATGAAATATTTATTTAAAGTAGAAGTGGAAGTAAATTTAGAAACTCAGGACATATTGGTGACAAGAGATCGTCCAGTTTATATTCTACTAAAAGAAATGGAAGCTGCAAAAAAAATCTGGTTTAAGCAACCTGATTACAATTTTTTAGGTCTTGAAATAGCTGCACCATCATGGCAAACAATCATGTCTCAATTTAGTCAGAACCAAATTTCACTAAAAGAAATTAATCAAGATCTTTTGATATAGTTTTGGAGAATTTGAAATGGGATTTCTCTAAAAAAATGATGAAAATGTAAAACATATAGAGAATGTTAGAGAAATCAATTATACTTTGTCACTTTTTGATCTGAACAGAATGCAAGGAGAAAATGAGGTGGTCTTACAATCATTTATAATGTCTCTATTCTCAAGTTTGATGAAAATAGAAATAACAAATAGACATATAGAGAGAGTGGAAAGAATGTTTTTAAATGGTCCAAATACTCAAATTAACATCAAATGTCACTCAGAATATAGTACTAAAGAACTTTTAGTGTATGCAGAAAAATTGGATATATCAGGTCTGTTATTGACAGACCAGAATAACTTGTCACAACCAGGTTTAAATGAAAAACAACATTGACTGGAAGATGGTATTGCTACTCCTCTTAACTTTAATGAAAGTAATAATCATATGTTTTACAACGCTAACCTATTGACATGGAATATAGCAGGATTATCTGGTAAATTGATGGACAATGAATGGAAACATTTTGTTAATGAGTCTGATATTATATTGTTCCAAGAAACCTGGTCTAAAGAAAATATTGATTTAAATGTTTTTTTCTCCATTTCATTCACCAGCAATTAGAAATAAAACTTATGGGAGATTCTCTGGTGGTCTAACCACATATATAAAAATCAAGAAGCATATTTCCTCTGTAACACAGATTAAAATTGAAATTAACTATATAATTGTAAGGTTAAGATGGGGATGTCAACAGTTAATTTTTATTAATGTGTTTTTTCCACCTGCCTCATTCAATAATAATAATGAAAATTTGTGGATTATGTTTCCTGAAGATATAGAATCTATATTAAAAAGATTCCTTGAACATGTTATGATTATAGCAGGTGATTTTAACACCAGAATTGCCAGACATAATAATTTAAGTTGTTTTGAAGGAGAATTAAACTTGGATGAATGTAACAAAAGGAATAGTATGGATAAAACCACAATCACAAATGGAGTGAGGTTAAAGAAATTGATAGAAATGTCCCACTTATGGTTTTAAATGGTTGACTGAAGGGTGATTTGGAGGAGAACATGACCTTTTTCACATTGTGGACAGAGTGTTATAGATTATGTATTATGTCTACCCGAACATTTTGACATATTTGGGACACTAAAATAACAATGAGACCTGAAAGTGATCACGCCTCTTTAGAATTGACTTTAAAATTGATGGATGATGAAAGATGTGGTGAAGTAGTCAAACCACAATGTCAGGTGTCCATTAGGGGAAGAAAGGTCTTGCTTCACTCACAAGTGAATAAAGGAATGTTAAACGAAATGTTTGCACATTGGGATATGCAATATGATGTATTGTCAAAGAACTCAATAGAGGATGTGTTCCTATTGGATTATTCTTTGGCTAAACTTAACGAGTAGATAATTAGAAAATATAAGAAAAAAATACTAACTTGAAAATAGAGGACTTGTGGTTTGATAAGCATTGTATTGCAGCTAAAAAGAGCTAAACACCCTGATTAGATGAACCAAAAATCACCCTTCTAGAAAAATTGTAACAATTTAAACAAAGCCAGGAAATTATATATAAAACTATTAAGAGAAAAAATGAAGATAAAATGAAACAGTGGGATATAATGATGCTGGTGATAGAATCAAATGATATCAAAAATTCTGGGAATTGGTTTCATCAGGAACTAATAATTATAATTCTACCCCTACAATACATGTTCCAAAAGATGTTTGGATAGACCATTTTAAAACAATATTTAATTATAAAGAAGGGTATGAAAATGTTACATTGATGGAGGATTTCTCCTTTCATGATTATGACCCTTTAATCATTAGTTTACAAGAGGTAGAATTGGCTTTATGTAAATTAAAAATAATAAGGCTCCAGGCCCTGATTTAATTCCTGCCTGAGATTTACAAACAATACAATTATTTTTGGATTCCAGTATTGACTTTTTTAAATTTATGTTTAAAATATAATTATACCCTCCTGATTGGACAACTAATATTATTGTTCCACTACATAAAAGGGTTCTGTATGTGACCAAGTAATTTCAGACCCTTTAGTTTATTGAGTATATCATCCACAATATTCTCCAGAGTAATTTTGGAGAGTTTCTCTCATGGATTGAAGAACATAATATATTATCACCACTTCAAGCTTGGTTCAGAGAAGGTTTCTCTACAATAGATAATATCTTTGTCATAAACCATTTATTAGAAAATACAATAATCTTAGAAAAATGAAAATTTATGTATTCATTGATTTTGCACATGCATTTGATTCAGTTAATAGAAATATATTATGGAAACTATTGTATGAGAAACATCTCCCATTATCCCTGTTACTGCCAACTGTTGGATTGTACTCTAACACTAAAACAATGGTGCGATATGGAAAGTTAGGGGAACTCACTGAACCCTTCCTGTCTTATAGTGGAGTAAAGCAGGGTTGCCTTTTGGTGCCTATATTATTTAACATCTATATAAATGTTATGCTTGAAGATAAAGTAGATGATAAATTGGATTCTCCAAAGATTGATTCAATGAACGTGAGTTCTTTGGCATACGCTGATGATATTATTTTATTATCCCTTTCTAAGTCAGGTCTGTAAAAAAAGATAGATATTTTGGCCAAAAAAAGTACTGAATTAAAATTTAGGATTAACCTGGATAAAACAAAGGTTATGATCCTAGGGAAACATAATACGGATATTTCAAAATGCAAAATCTATTGTTATAAGGAATTAATAGAGGTAGCATCAGAATAAAATTATTTAGGAGTAAAAATTACAATGAAGGGTAATTGGATAAAACATCTAAAAGCTCAATGTGTCAAAGCTAAAATATGTACAAAAGCCTTATTAAAATTTAATTACCAATATGGAGAGAAGTCAATTCTCCCTGCACTAATTGCAGGAGAGGCTAAGCTGAATCCAATTTTGTTATATGGGGCCGAAATATGGGGCTTTCAAGATAACATTGAGAATTTGCTGGAAAGCCCTTTATCATACTATTATAAAGCACTTTTACAAGTTCCACAGGCAACAGCTAATGCAATGGTTAGAGCAGAAACTGGCAAGGTAAAACTCTGTTTTATTAAAGAAACACGTTTATTAAACTATTGGTTAAAAATCATAAATAATGAGAAAAATACTCTTCCTATGCTATGTTTAAAGGAGAAAATGAATTGGTTTGAAATTGGGATAAAAACAAGGTGGTTGAACTATTTGGTTAAGACCCTGGAAAATTATAAATTAGCACATTTATGGAATGTTGCTAACAGAGATATTAAAATCTCTGTACAATTCAAAGAAATAATAAAGAAAAAAGTTATCTGGACTGCCAGGACACAAGATATGGAAAAAGTTAAAAAACAAAATATGCTTCTTGGTTTAGAGAAAATAAAACAACTCATAGCCTTGAAGAATATTTAACCCTCTCAATTTCAAAAGATCAACGTAAAGCCATTACTTGGGCAAGAATGGGCTTAATTACTTTTTAAATATGTATATTTTAATAGAATAGATAAAACAATTATAGATGATGATGAAAACTGTAAATGTAGGAAAGGGTTTAAGGAGGATTTGCATCATATTATAATTAATTGTCCTTTGTACGATAAAGTTAGAAAAGTTCAGCTTGTATTGACTGATGTGGTATTCATTCTACTAAATCGAAGGACTTATGAAGAAGCAGTTAAGATTGCAAACTTCTTCATGACGGTGATTAAGCAAAAGAAAGAGGAAAAAGAAGAAGCTTGCAATATAAAAATAATACTTACTGCTCTTTAATAATATTGTTGTTATTCAGTACTATTTTTTTGTAAACATTTTTTGAATGCACTTTATCATATTTTCTTACGCTTCGTCATTGTTTTAAAACAATTTTTAATATGTATGTATTGTTGTAATGTCCAATAATTTTGTTTTAAGTTTTGGATGAACAATAAATTGTGACTGACTGACTTTTTATTCTATGCACTGTTATAGCAATCAACTCAACAGAACCGGGTCATCATATACATGAGGGTACTGTACCTTAATTGCAGACACTGCTGAGACAACTATGTGTTGTGATAAGGTGGAAGATAAACACAATGTCGAGACATGTTTTGAAGACATTTGGGCTCAGATATTCAAAAGGGTTGCACCATGCGCAACAGGGATGTGCTAATGCAAGTCCGAAAATGTGCCATTCTGCGATATTCAGTGGGAGGCAGATGTGCTCCCCAAATCACAATGCGCAAGAGTGCAATGATAATGAATGCATGCACAACTGAAGGAGGAGGAGGAGGAACCATGCATAAATGGCACAGTGTGATATTCAACATGCGCCATGTGCAATAGGGGAGCAAATGGAAGTTGCGCGATAGCGGAAATGATCCAAAATAAAAAGGAAAAAGAGACAGGTGCAAGAACGCTACAGGGAAGCCACATGTTGGTGAACTGCAGGCAGCCACACAGGCACACAGAAACTGGGAGCAGGACAGGGCAGGTGCAGGACAGAGCACCTGGAACCACCAGGAACAGGGAAGGTGTGGGGAGCCTGTGCCACAGTGCAGAACAAAAGGGGGAAGTGCCACACAGCACTGAGGGCACAGATAGTAGGCAGTACAGCCACTACAGGGAGGTGTTCCCAGTGCAGGGGGAGTAGCAGCAAGGACAGCGGGGGGAACAGACAAACAGCTGCCGGGGGGGTAACACAAGCCAGGGACATGGCCAGTATCACCATCCAGATGGAGGCAGTTATGAGGGGGGTGAGAAGGCAGGCAGCAGGGGGATGTGAATGTGGAAGGGTCCGTCGGTGGTATGCCCCCAACAGGCAGTACCGAGCCCGCACCAGCTTTGAGCTGTACACTGATACAGAGATCATGGGCCGGTACCGCCTGAACCAGGTGATCCTGAGGTGGCTCTGTGAGCTGTGCAGTGATGTGATGCAGGCACCCACATGACAGAGCCATGCTCTGACAATGGAGACCAAAGTGACAAGTGTCATGTGCCTGCTTGGCACGGGTACCTTCCATAGACCAACAGGGGACATGACAGGCATTACCCAGTCAGCTGCATCACGTCTCCTCACCCAGTTCCTCAGCGCACTGCTGCCACATGCTGCGGAGTACATCCATTTCCCCAGCACACTGGCAGAGTGCACAGCAAACATACAGGAGTTCCACAGGGTAACACGTATGCCTGGCGTGCTCAGGGCAATAGACTGCACCCATGTGGCCATCTGCATGCCACCTGACCCCGAAGGGGCCGCATACATGAATCAGAAGAGGTATGCAAGCATCAACTGCCAGGTGGTGTGCGATGCCAGGGGGTGCATAATCAATGTCTGTGCCATGCACCCTGGGGGAGCACATGATGCCTTCATCTGGCACCAGTCTGCACTGTGCCACAGGTTTGAGAGTGGGGACATCCCCAATGACCATCTAGTGGGTGAGTATGCAAACCACGCAGAAAGACATGGAGCTTGGGAGGGGCATAGTCAGAGGTGACATGGGTATTGGCCTAGATGGCCCAAAGCAGGACGACGCTGATCACCAAACTAATGTCAACCCTCTACACACAGGTGACAGTGGATACCCACTCTGTCCCTGGCTGCTCACACCATACCAGCAGCCCGTGACCCCATCGCAGCAATGCTACAATGAGGCACATGCCACCTCACGCAATGTCATCGAGCGGGTGTTCAGGATGCTGAAGGCATGTTTCCTTTGCCTGGACATGTCTGGCGGTGCCCTACAGTACAGCTGTCAAAGACCTGTGGGTTATTCCTGGCCTGTTGCATCCTGCACAACATGGCCAACTACTATGGGATAGCCGTTACAGGTCAAAGAGGGGACAGAGATGGGGGCGATGAGGCGCTGGTGAAAGATGGTGATGGGCAGCCCCTTGGTTGAAGGGACCCCGACTGATCTGGATGGCTGCAGCAGCCAGGACACCATCACAGAGGAGCACTTCAACCAACCCAGGTAAGTCATGGGGGCCTGTGCAACCACCAGTGGCAAGGGCACAACCCACAAACATGCATGGACAAACCCAAGGGGTGCATGTCATTAAGGGAATTGGCCGAGCATGGAACCGCACATGCTGTCAGGGATGGGCAAGGTCTAACACGGCACGCAGTCACACACACACACACACACACCCCACAAGACATGCACAAAGGGTAGGAGGCACGCTGACCCCAACTGCCACCCCTAGCCGCACATACATCCACAGACCACCACGCCCAGTGCCTTTCATTATACATGTGTCAGATGCTGGGCACCATTGTACAGTGGCGGACAGTGCAACGCAGGCATCATCATGCACACACCACAGTGGACAGCAGCCGGGAGGGTGTGCAGATGAAATGTGTGTGTGTGTGTGTGTGTGTGTGTGCGTGTGTGTGTGTGCAGGGCCAGGTACCCCACCCATGCATTGCACTTTGAACAACAAAATGCACACAGGGCAGCATCAGACAGTAGCCGTGGTGGAAGACAGGTCAGTCATGTGCCACAGTGCCACGGCCACCACGGATGCATGGGCGGCCCCACCGAGACCCGCCAGCAGTGACAGGTTGACCTATGGCCTCATGGGGTGGCACCGACGGTCCACCGGGGTTCCACTACGTGAACATGACCGTGCTCGCGCAAGGGTCTGCAGCACACAGAACATGCTTGCACCAGGCATGCTCGGGATGCCCAAAGCTGAACCCGGTGTTGACAAGGAGGGTGTCACATGATGCCAGGAATGGGGGATGGACATTGCACTGTGCGGTGTCTGCGATGCATGGGCAAATAACTGTGTGCCCATTGTGGCTATGACAGCTGTGATTGCCTGTGTCTGCCTGTCAATGGCAGCGGCCACACCTTCTGCATCCGGTCCATCCCTGCCAGGAGCAGAGCAGTGTCTCTGCTACACCCACAACTGATGATTGACTGATTCTTGGAGTATGCGGGTGTGCTCTTCTAAGAGGTCATCTGCCTGATCGGCATGCTGTCCCTCATGGTGTTCGTGGCCCTGATGGGCAGCACCCCTTGAAGGTGGGCACTGCACACCAGGGCCAGGCCTAGGCATGTCCACAGGTGGTGCACTGGCGCTGCCCCTGACACTGACCCCCCGCCATTGGCCGACTGCTGGACACTGCCCCTCTGGCTGCTGCTTCCCAGGGCTTAATGGTGCCACCACAGTGGCCCCAACAGCCCACTGTCCTGGACACACACCAGTGCTGCCCCACTGTGCAGACAGGCACATGCTGGAACTGTGATGTCATGCAGGCATCCTGCGCGCACCACCCACGGCCATGCCCATGATGTCACCTGCTGTGTGGCCATCCTGCAGCCCACACGTACCACTGTCCATGAAGTGAGCTCCATCATCATCAGTGATGGATCTGGCACCAGCTCGAGTATCAGCCTGCTGGCATCCATGGATGCTGGCACACTGGGACTCGGGCAGGGCCTCCTCTGCACCTGCTCCACCAACATCAGTCCAGATGTCCAGGTGGGCCCACTGTTGCCCTGACCCTCGGATGCCTATGGAGGTGGATGGGCCCTCCTCTATGTCCATGGTATCGCCTTCAGTGGACAAGCCCACCACCCGTGCCATGTAGAACACTCAGGAGCTGTAAGGAACACAGTAGAATCAATGTGTCTGCTCTCACCCTGCCCCCATTGACAGACCAGAAATTACCATGCAGTGACGGGCTACCACCCATCTGGAATCCACCACCTGGAACACCCTCGATGGCACAAAACCGCATGCTGCCAGCAACCCGCTCTTCTTGTGGGGTCAGGCATTGCATGGCCGGCTGTCCCCCACCGGTCACAGACCGTGCTGCCCTGATGGCAACCACCTTGTCCTTAATCCTCCACCTGTCCGTGCCCATCTTCTTTTTGCACTCCTGCATGGACCACTGGTGGCTGCCATGCAGGTTGATGGCACGCGCTACCTCTTCCCATGCAGCAGCACAGGCCTATGGTGTTCCCCGCCATCCACTGAGCAGCGGCTCCTGTTCGAGTTAGGCCTCAAACAGGGCATCTGTTTCTGCCTTTGTGAAGTTAGGCTTCCTCTTCCTCCCACATCTCTGTTCCTCTTCCTCCACCTCACAATCGCTCATTCTTCATCTTGTGAGAATGACAGGTGTTATCTGTGACTGTGCAGTCCATGCATGTCCCACACACCACAGTCCACATTCCCAAACAGCATGCAACTCACTGCAATAGACTGCAATAACAGACTATGGCCCTGCAGCTTAATGTCACATTTTTATAGCGCAACGCATGCAAATGAAGCAAGGCACAATTATAAGTGGATGAAAATGCAGTATCTGTGCCATTGAATGGCTGATTAGCTGATTTGCATATGGACGTGAATATCGTGCTGTTGTGCAATTGTGTTGAACATGCTCAGGCAAGGCGCATTTCTGTGACATGTGCAGTACACACCAAATGGCGCATGCCTGGGGTGATGATGCAGATGCCTGCCACGCTGCTGATGTGCTGTGCATGGGAGGCAATGCAGGGCATGGCCACCATTGTGCCAGTGGCACTACTGCACTGTTCACATATGCGCTCTGGCGCGGGTGCCGTGGGTACACTGAGGCCTGGCGGTGGTGAGGCCACTACAGGAGGGTGCGCTGATCAGGCACCCAATCGCACTACATGCAGTGAGTACCAATCGCACTGGCAGTCCGTGTGCGAGACCCTTGACCATGTGCCCGACCTTTGCCCCCTTGGTGCCATGCATCCACATGGGTGCACCACTATCATGCTGTTCGGTGACAGCGTGATAGAGAATGGCAGCGCTGTACCGCGCAGCATCTGCAAGTGGCGGACCGCGTTACCGAGCACCATTTTGACTCCAACCAGCTTCAGAGATGGCAAGAAGGAGGGCTGCTGTTTGGATCCAGGTGGAGCTGGCCAATTTGGTGGCCATAGTCGAGCCTCTGCTGTAATTTTGGATATGCACCCTGGACAGGGCCAGGAGTGCAGTATGGAGGAGGTGGTGGTGGTGGTGCTGGAGGAGGCCACAGGAATCGGGCGCACGGCTGAGCAGCGTCGCCACCGATACAGGGACCTCCAGCGCAGGGACCTGGACAGGCTTGCCCGCCTGTGGGAACATGTCAGGAGGGGCATGATGCCATGGCCAGGTAGGTGCCCCATCCATACACTGTTAACGTCCATACGGGTATCATAGTGGCATGTGTCCAGCACATGGGGGGCATCCAGTGTTGGCCATGGTGGTGGTATCAGGGTGGGGGTGGATGGGTATGACTGTGTGGGATTGCACACACACGGGGGTGGGGGGACTGATGTTCTTCTCTCCATGTTTGCACCCTAGGCCCAGAGGAGCACCCATGGGCGAGGGAGAGGAGGCGGCACCAAGATGACCAGCAGGCTGGGAGGGATGCCAGACCACACAGGTACAGGGACCAGCCTGATAATGGTGAGTGCCTTACATCCATGATTACTATTGTATGCTGTGTAACAGGGTGGGTAGTGGGGCATGGCCACCATCCATTGACACCACTGCCATGCATGCAACTTGTTACAGTCAGCACTGTCCAGTGACACTGCATGTCTGGGAGTGTGTCAATGGTGGTCCATGTGTGCACCGGGTACATGGCTGTGCCACTGCTTGCACCACGTAGCTGTCACTGTACAGCCATGGTGGTGCTGTGCAGGACATGGGTGGTGGCTGTGCAGTGGTCTGCATGGCTGTGGGTGCCTGGGTGGGCAGGTCTTGTGGACACGGTCACTGTGGGTGGTCACACACCATCACAGGAGCGTGGCACATGGCTGTATGCCATGCACAATGGGTGGGCTGCAGAGGCTGGACAGTGACACATATTGACTCTGCTCTCCTTGTCCTAGGTGGACAACACTGGATGGCCCTAGAATGTGACATGCAGGAGCTGCTACAGCTGGCGCAGTTGTCCCTGGCACTTCTGGAGAGCATGGAGTGGCACGGGGTCGGGAGAAGAAGCACCCGGATGCACCACAGGAGTGGAAAGCAGGGCAGACAATAGGCCCTCCATGACCCCCTGACTCACCTAACCCCCCCTGGACCCACACTCACACCCCTTCTTCCCTCTGCCATTTGTACACTCCTGCCCCATGCCTGCCCCCCACCTGGTGTGTGGCCCTTTTCCCCCCACCCTTGTATATATTTGTAAATATGTTTGATTGTTTATATTAATACATACATTTTGTTATGACAACTGTGGGGGTCTCTGATTCGTAGCAGGCTACAGGTGCTTGGCTGCAGTGGTGTGCATGGCGTTGGGGGTGGTGCAGGCATGGGCGTGTGTGTGTGTGTCCAGCAGGGACCCGCCTATGGTGTGGGTGGGGTAATCAGTCACTGTCTGTGGTTTGTATGTTGTTCTCTGTGTACTGGTTGCCTGTGCAGTGGTCCATGGAGCATGCTCTGTGTCCATGGCGCCCCTGTCAGACCATCCATGGGCTGTGCAGTTGACACCCTTGCATGTCTGTGATATGCACCATCTGCTGGCATGTCAGTTATGGCTGTCCATGCTGGATAACTACTATACCCAGCACAATGCCAGGTTGCCTCCTATCACTGGTGTGGTGCCCGTCTGCCTCGGGTGGCACTGTGGCCTCCGCTGTTGTTGTCCCACCTCCATGCTGTCACTTGTGTCTGTTGCATGGGATGTGCTCCACTGTCTGTCACTTGTGCTCTGGCCGCATGCTGGTGGCATACAGCGTCATGGTGCCTGCGCAGGGTGGCTGGCACACCTGTGCCATGTAGGGGGGTGCTGGCCATGTGTACATTGCTGCTGTGGCCACATGCCAGTGGCTTGGTTGACCCACTACTGTGTCCCTGTGTTGGTGTGCCCTTGGGTATGGGTGGGTGTTTGTCCATGCACTATGTTGCATCCTATGTGGTGCATGCTTCCATGCAACACTGTGTGTGTCTGTGCTGGCTATTGTGGCCAGTGCTGGGATGGGATGTGTCCTTGGGAGGGTGTGCAGGGTGCTGTACCACTGCTGGTGGGGTCTGGGGCATGCCCTGTCACATGTGGGGTACCTCATGTGCCGACATATGGTGGGTCTCTCAGATGTACCTCAGGGGGGACGTGCAGGGTGGTACTGTGTATGCAGTTGTTGCATCGCTGTCTGCTGCCGCCCACTGCAGGGTGCACATGGTGGGGCTGCCTTGCATGGCTCCATGGTGCACAGGGTTGCATTGTCACAGTGGGGGTAGTGGCAAGCATGGGGTGTCCTGCACTGTTGGGTGCTACTCCTGGGCAGGGTGTATGGGGATTCTGGTGCAGGGTGTGCTCAGAATTGGTGGGATAGTGTGGCATGGGGTGGTCGGCCCTCCTTGTGTGCCGGTCACAGCTTCCCAGGGGGTGTGCTGGGGCACCATGCCCCGGCTGTGGGTTGGTTGCTGATATCCATGGGCCAGTGGTTATTCTGGCTCTCCACCAGTTGTGCAGTGCATGGGGTGTGGGGGGGCGATGTCTGTTCTGCTGTGTGCTCCTCTGCCCATCTGTGGCATGGGTGTTGGGCCCCTGTATCCTGTTCCTGCGCATCCCTGGTTGTGCTGTTGCACTGCTGCCCTGCTCCACAGGGCATCCCTGGTTGCACTATGGCACATTTGGACTGCTCCACTGAGCAGCCCTGGTTGTGCTATGGCACATCTGAACTGCACAACTGCACATCCCTGGTTGCGCTATGGCGCAGGTGGCACGATATTCAGTTGTGTGCTGCAGGCGCATCTTGACCTGCGCAGTTTTTGAATATTGCACTTCTTGCACATGGGCACAGTGGACTTACGCTTGCTCCTGCTGTTGCGCACTTTTTGGGCGCAGTTTGAATATCTGGGCCAAGATGTGTTAAATTTATTTTTTTAGAGCTTGCTACACTGTACAGTTCACACACATACTTAGAATAATATAAAAGTACATATATCAAAATGTCAGTGTAAATTTTACACATTTCATTACTAGTTGTTCTCTTGAAGGACGATCTTACTGTACAAAGCCTAAAAATGGGTGTTAGGTAAAAGTAAACTGGGGTAGTGTGTTATTGAGGGTATTGTATAGATTATCTTTTATTGCTGCTCCACCCAGGTACACACAATATGATCAACATCCCCTTGATATGGAAGCAACAGAAATTATTTAGTACAAGGACAGAAACAAGTAGGAGACTGAGTTAGTGGGTAGACAAGCATAAGTATGGTAAGTCAAATAACATTTCAAAAGTCTCACAATTATAATTTATTTTTACAAATGCGTCTGCACATTTGACAATTTATGAAAAAAATAACAATGGGAGTTATTCCACATATGTTCACAGGTGCCATGGATGCAGGTGGAGGCTGGATGAACCAGTCTGCCCTGCTTTGACTCAGAAGATCATGGTGGAGAGGCAGAGGTACTCGGTGTTCCATCGATAGTTGTTGAAGAAGCAGAGGGAACCAAATCTGATGAGGCCAAAGAGGGTCTATTACAATCATGTGAGTCCCTTCTGCTTGTAGCTTCAGGAGAACATGCTAAAGCACTGGGAAGGGAAGTAAAGCATACAAGAACCTCCCTGTCTCACAAAAAGACAGTGCATCTCACAAGAAAACACCATGCCTGGGAACAAGTGAGCAAAAATTAGGTAGTTTTGCACTAGATGGGGAGACAAAGAGGTCTCTCTCTCTCTTGCCGACCCCACAGGTCAAATAAGCTTTCAACCATCTCTTGATTTAACTCCCACTCATTAGCCCTGACAGTGGTGTGGCTCAGACTGTCTGCCAGGATGTTGTTGATGCCCGGCACATGGATAGCAGTCAGGCGGAGATCATGCTGAACTGCTTAGTACCACACTCACATTGCCTCCCGGCATAGAGGGTATGAGCGAGTGCCTCCCTGTTTGCTCAGGTACCAGATCACAGACATATTGTCGGTCTGAATCAGTAGTGTTCCTGGACATAGAAGAGGCTGGAAGGTCTGGAGGGCATACAGTACTGCCCTCATTTCTAACACATTGATGTGTAGAGACAGTTCCAGCTGAGCCCATGTTCCCTAGTTCTAATGGTCTCCTAGGTAGGCTCTTCAGCCTTGACATGAAGCAGCCATTGTAAGGGTCATGGTAGGAGCAGGGGGTTGAAAGTGGAATCCCCATGGAGACAATGGACAACTCCTGCCACCAAAGAAGATCCTTCTTCTTGTACCTGGACACTAGGACCCTGTGTCCTGATCCCATTGGACATGAAGAGTCCATTGGGTCACCCTCAAATGCAGTCTGGCTAGAGGAACTGTAAGGATCACAGATGCCATCAGTCTGAGAAGACAGAGGATCAACCAGGCCATAGTCCAGCATGAGTTAGCCACTAATCTGGCCTGTTCCTGCAGGGTCTCCACTCTGTTCGATGGGAGGAAGGCCCTGCCCTGCACCATATCAAGCATTGCCCTAAATGAATTGTAGGCACTGGGAAGGGAGAGATGGGACCTGGGATAGTTGACAGTTATTCCAAGTCTGGAAAAGAGGTCCAGGGAGAGGGAGAGTAACTCCCTCAGACTGTTCTGTGATGGGGCTAATAGAAGACAATCATCTAGATACAGGCACAATTAGATCCCTCTGCAGTAGAGGGTCACACCACCACTTCTAGACACTTGGTAAAAACCTGAGGTGCTGAAGATAGGTCAAAAGGAAAGTCTTGAACTGGTAATGTTCCCTGGAAGGCAAACCAAAGAAAGTGTTGGTGGTCCTGGAAGACAGGAATGTACAGGTAGGCATCCCCATGCCTGGCACACAAAGCCAATGACTCTTATGGAGCAGGGTAAAATTCTTGGATGGTGAGCATGTAACCTCTTGTACTTGAAGTACAGTTTGAGCATGCTGAGGTTCAAGATGGGTCTTGGGTCGCCTGTCTTTTTGGGCACTAGGAAGAAATGGAAGTAGTATCTTCTTCCTGTCTGGGTCAGAGTCACTGGCTCTATGGCTGGCTTTTGCAGCAGAGCCTGGATCTCAGCCCCTATCAGAGACAGGTGCCTTGGAAGATAATGGGAGAGGTCTGGGAGGTTGTCTGGAGACTTGTCTAGGAACTCTATGGTGTGATCTCTTGCTATTAACTGACGGATCCAAAAGTCTGTGGTTGTGTCCTGTGACCCCCAGAAGACAAAGGCAAATCTCCCACCCCAACTGGTTCCCTAGAGGATCTGGAGGAGGCATGGTGGTCCCCACAAGTCAGGAGGCTGAAGGAGGAATGGCAGCTCCTCCGGGGACTTCTGGGACTTGACAGTGGAGTAGGGGTTCCTGATGCTGGATACCAGCATTTGTCCTGGTGTTTGGCAGGGGCCTCTTTGGTCTGGCATCTCTGTTTCAAAGAAAAGGCTGTTTCCTTTGTAACCCCTCAGTACATGAAACGGACGTTGCAGATTGATTTACCTCTGTCCTGCAATTCAGTTATAATAATATCCTTCCTTGACGTCACCTCTGAATAATATGGATCACCTGAAAGGGGCATCCAAGATGGAAGTCTGGATGTCTTGTGCAAGACCAGAAATCCTGAGCCACAAATGTCATCTAATGCAGGCAGCAGTGGCTGTGGTGCAAGCAACTGAGTCTACTCTGTCATAAGTGCCCCGGAGGGTATGACAACTGAAGATTTTAGCCATTCTCACTGTCTTGGCAATCTCAGCCTTAAGCTCCTGGTCCTGGATAGTGCCCATCTTTGACTCAAGTGAGGCCAGGAAGATTTCTGTTAGGAAACCATATGAGCCACATAATTAAGGGACCTGAGGAACAAATGGAGAAGAAATGGATCTTGTAACCAAAATTGTCCTGCTGTAGACTCCTTATCAGGAGGAGGCATGCTCAAATGTTAGGGTTAGAGGACAAGTCATGGGCAGTCATAATAACAACTGAGTCTGCATAAGTGTGTGACCCCATATGGGGGGTTGTATACCCTGTCTTCCTTTTTGAAACAGCCAGAATGGAGGAAGGCTGTTGCTAGATATTGACATCAGGTCTTCATGGGGCCCACGCCAAGGCCGTATGGGCATAGAAGCTTTGTCAGTCATGTCTAGGTACTCTGCAAGCCTTTTCTGATTTGGATCCTGTTCCCAGATAGCCCAGCCACAGGTATTTTGTATAGTTATGAGGAGTTCTACAAAGGAAGAGTCCTCAGAGTGGATTTCAGAGACTCCTTAGGCTGAGGCTCTATGGTGTATGTGTACCAGAGCTGGAGGACAAGTCAGAGTCAGAGTCTGAAGATTGCCTGCTGAGGGTCTGAATCCTTTTTAAGGAGTGTCCTAGTTTTTTCCTGACTTGGCATCAAGAGGAACCTTCTCTGGAAAGGTGGGAATCCACAGGAGAGGCTTATCTAGGGATCAGAAAGAAGGCAGGAGTAGAGGCCACCACTGGTTTCTGATGGTCAAGCTCTGAGGATAGTTGAGTCCTGTCCTCCTGAATCAGGGTCTGAAACACTGCCTGGATATCAGTCTGAGGCTGATGTGGAGGCAGGGACTGAGCTGAGGAGGAGGTGGTGAGAAGAAGGAGACTGGTATAATAGATAGCCCAGCATCTGATATTGAGGATATCCATGAGCCTGGTAGAAGTAAGGCAAGCCAGAAGGAACATACCCTTGATTAGACATAGTCCGGCATCTGGTACCCGGTACATAATGGGGTTGATGTCCAGGCATTGGATACCCTGGAGAAGGGAACATTGGGTATTGTGGTGGCAGATAGCCTGGAACATTGCCCATAGGTCCAACCAGAGGTGGAGCTGAAGTCCCGGCAGCAGCTGGGGCCAAAGACCTGGCAGAAGGTCCAGAAGGACAAGGCATTGGCCCCGAAGGGACATTCGAAGGAGCTGACACTGAATCTGGCACAGGAATGTCCAGCACCAGAAGATTCTGTGCCAGGGGTCTGATGGAAGGCTGTCCAGCATTTAAGGAATGGCTTGAGTGCCAGCTATACCATGACTCCATGAAGGGTCACATGGTGAAGGGTCACTTGGGGACGGGGTGTGAGTAGAACCTGATGGAAGACTCGCCATTGTCTGGGGAGCTGGAGTCCAAGATGGTGTAACCTGTTTGTCCAAGGGGGCTTGGGTTGAGAAGGTCCCAATGGAAGGTCCCCAGAGGCATTAACAATGGGCCCAGTGGGTGAATCAGGAAGAGACTGACCCGGTGAAGGAGTGGGAACCTCCAGATTAGTGCCCACCTCCAGCTCTTGATCTTCAGGCAAGCCCGAAGGATCTGGTTGTGTCAGTGGGAGTGAGGAACCCTTAAAAAACTGTTGCACATCCAGCAGCTGGCTCAATTCAATGTCGAGGGTGTACTGCAACCCCGACAGGAGAGCCCCAGCTGTGCGGTCCCTAGAGGAACAGCAGAGTGATTTGTCAGCCACAGCAGTGCAGGCATCAGAAGAGCTAATGTCCAATGTATCAGCCTGGGCCATGCACACAACAGTGGAGCTGGAGTCCAGTTTACTGGCTGAGACCATGTGCTCCTCTGTGAGGCTGGGGAGCAACTTATTGACCTGGCTGCTGGTGATAGATTCTGAAGAAGATATGGGCCTAAGGAGCACAATAGGGTTCCTCATCCAAGAAGTGCCCAGACTGCACCATGAGTAAAGCAGAAAGGGAGGTCATGGTCTGATCCACCAGAGTGATAGGAGACCTGGCAGTAAGGGTAATTACCGAAGTGGAGGCCCCTCTAGTGCCAATGGTGCCCGATGGTTGCTGTCAAGTGGATGGAGACCAATCCTGGTCTCAGTGCCTCTCCTTGTCCTTTTTCTTCTTTTTGGGTTCTGGCATTGGAGAAGAAGATTTTGTACTGTAGATTCTGCAGCTTCTTTTCCATCAAAGTTAGGCACTTTGCCAACAAGTGGGCTTCAAGCTTTTTCTGGTGTGTAATCCATGTGGCCTGATTGAAGGATTGACGGGGTGCACAATCCTTGACCCAGTGTTTGGGGCCTAGGCAAATCATGCAGTGAGAATTGCTCAGCAGCATGCAGGATCTGGGTGCCGCCGGACTTGTACTTCTTTTCAAAGCATCGCATAACTGTTCATGTTCCTGAATTGTACCTCCAACTATGTCCCATGCTGTAAATTTGTCAGTGTTATTTGCTTACCCTTTCTTCTGTATATCCCTCAAGATCTTTGTATTAGACCTGTTTATACTGTGTTTTATTATGTAATTGTTTGACCTGGTGTTCTGTTCTCTTTTTATGCTAAACTGGATGTTTGTGTAAATGGACATTTTTGCTCACATACCTTTCCATATAAAATAAAGATCGATTGATTAGAAACTGGACTGACTGACCTGAACCACAGCAGTTCTGTAAAAATCCCAACTGGCCATAATGGGAGAAATGTGCACAAATACTGCTGGTCACCTACATATCTGGTCCACTCCTGGAAGTCTGTTTTTCAACTTTTCCTTGACATGATTGAAAATGGAACTGTCAGGACCAGACCAGACAGTAAAAAGCTAGAGCAGATCATCAGGAGTGAGTGGATCAGAAATATTTGTACAAGCTGTACCCAGTCCAGATTTTACAGCTCTGTTCCAGGTCTGGTGATCTGTTTTTTACCCATACCCCACTGCATGTGGCTTAGTGACATACTGTGCAGATGGATACAGCCTAACCCACTGAAGGATGAAGTTTCAGAAAACCATTATGCTAAAATATCAAGACTCACTCCCCACCCCAAATCACATAGTCCTCTACCAAAGACATGTTTAAATATTGGTGCCTCTACATCCACAAATTAAGCTTTTAACGCCATCATGCCTCTTCTGCTGCCATGAGTTCCCCCATCCATGAAGTCCCATTCTTCTTGTGGCAGCCCCTGCCCCCCCCCAACCAGGTAATTTTCCAGGTAGCAGCTCTTTACACCACATCAGCTAAAATACTGCTAAACTCCTTATCTTTAAACATTGTGTTGAGAAATTTTTGATTAGTATATCCATGGTCAGGAAAAATGAATTTGTAAAAGAAGCCAAAGCCCCCATGTATCAGTTAATTTAATCACAATACAGCATGTTATGAACTGATCAGATTCTGTGTGTAACCCAAGTCAAACAAAAATTAGACACATACATGCCTACCTATTTGCAAGTGAAGAAAATGAGGTTACTATCATTTAGTTGTAAACACCTATAGTCACAAATTGCAGGTTAAGAACCTTCTGTAGAATATAAACAATAGCCCAGAACTGCCTGCCTGAGAACATGAAGTTGGTGTATTATTTGGAAACAGGCAACACTGAGACTCTTGCTATGGAATGACCTGCAGAGTTGCAGAATGACTGCTATTAGAATGGTGGTGTCAAATGGCTTAATGAGGTTGTTCATAGGGGCTTAGGGAAACAGCAGAGCTTATTTGTTATACAGAAAGCTCCAGTAAGTGTTTAACCCATTCTACTTCCAATAGCTTTCTATGATGTCTGTACTATCCATTGGTAATCTGACACAGAATGACTGTCAGAAGACAATAAGTTAACTTTCTGTGGGCTCGATTAACTTCTCAAGCCAGAGGAAAAAGAGTGCTCTACAGCTTCTTATATACACACAGGCAGCTTAGTGAAGAGGCTTTAGTGGAGAAATCTATTTTTAACACTCCATTATGTTGTATAGTAGTAAAAATGATATCAGCCCTTTTCTGAATGCAAAACACCTACTGGGCTAGTCCCACAGTCATAAAAACAAAGGAGAGACAGTGGGCAGGCTCTAGAACATCAGCTTCAGGATGGAGAAAGGAGAATGATAGACAGGCTTTCAGAGAGACTAAGAGGGGAAATGTTAGTACTTAGGGGTGTCCTCAGTTTACACTTGATGAGGGAGGCCAGGGCATCCCTGTTGTATGCACAACAATGATTATATGAATGGTGAAACAAGTTGTGAGCTATATTAACATAGCTCACTAGGGGAAGAAGTGGGGCAGCGGTGGTGGTAGGGTGGGGGACCGGGGAGGCCAATTACTGACACAGGGTGACATAGTTGGGGGGTGTCTTTGTGACCCTTTATAAATCACTATATAAGGCAGAATATGACAATACAGAGCCACAAGCCACAGAGTTTCTAGGAGGGCTCCAGATCCCAAAGGAAGATAGGGGAGGACATTATAGCAGGGGAGATTGGGAATGCAATAGTGCAAATAATGAATGAGAAAGTGGGAGGACCTGTTGGCTACGTCATGGAGTACTACAAAAGTTATGAGGGGAGTTAGCAGGGGCTACGGTGGTGATGCTGGAGGAGGCGGGAGAAGCGGGAAGGATTACCAATGAAGTGTTTTCAGGCAATGAATGTGTACTTCCCAGGCCAGGTAATGACCTGGAGGACTGTGGGTCATATCACCCCATATCCCTTCTGAATTGTAATATTAAAATCTTTTCCAAGGTGCTTGCATGGAGACTGGAAACGGTGCTACCACAGCTGGTATATCCAGACCAGAAAGGGCTTGTACATAAACTTCTTTCATATCACATGAGACATTTACTCAACGTGGTGTAGTGAGGAACTCGGCATGTGGGGCAAGTGGTGGTGCTGTCCATGAAAGCCAAGAAGGTCTTCAATCGCATTGAGTGGCAGTACCTCTTTGAGGTTCTGGGGCAGTTTGGGCCATGGGGCTCTTTTGCCAGGATGATCAAGATGCTGTACCAGCACCCCAGGGTGCAGGTGCTGGTTAATGGAAGCAATTCTGATATGTTTGAACTACATAAAGGGACATGGCAGGGGTGCCCCCTGTCTCTGCTCCTCTTTTCATTGGCTATTGAGCCACTGGCCATCAGTATTTGAGAGGATCTTAAGATCCAGGGGGTGCAGGAGGAATCAGGAGTGCAGCACAAGATAACTTACATGCAGATGATCTGCTGCTGTTTACCATAGACATGCATATATCAATCCCCGCACAGCTGGAGGTGGTACAGAAGTTTGCAGTTTTTTGGGGTTATAAGGTTAACCTGTCTAAACTGATAGATGGACTTGTGGGGAGGGAAGGGGATCCCACATGGGGTTTTAAGGTGGTGAAGGATAATTTCACATATTTGGGACTTACGGTGGGGTGGGAATTGGATGGCCTCTATGGACTTAATTATGTCCCTGATGCATACAATTAAGGCAGATTTGGAGATGAGGATACTGCTTTGTACCGTGGATCAGATTCATCAGTCTCCTAAAGATGAATGTGTTCTTGTGGATATTATACATCATGCAGATGCTTCCAATGGACTTACTAATGGGGATGTTAAGAATAGGGAAAGGGTATTCAGTAAATTCAGTAAATTTATCTGACAGAATAAGAGGCTCAGAATGAGCCTACTGCATCTGAAGGGTACAATAACGAAGGAGGTCTGAACTTCCCAGATCTTAAGGGATACTTTTGGCAATACAGAACAGATACATTCAGGATTTGGTACATAGGGGAGGGTAGTCTAGTTGGGTGGATTTGGGAGGGGAAGAGCAGTTTGACTGGCAGCCTACTTAGACCCTGGGGGTAAGGGAGCTACTGTCACAAATGGACTCAGCAGGTCAGGCCTTCTGCTCCCACAGTGCCAACCTCAGAGCGCAATAGTGTGAACAGGTAACAGACAGGGTAACCCTCCTATCTGCATTTGGGTCTGAATCACCTTTAGTCTCAAGTTCAGGGGGGGATTCAAACTGTGAACCTTATACTACTGTAACCAATGTACAGGCTCAGATACATACCCTCTTTGGGGATGCGGTACAATCTTATGCCAGGGGCACCCAGCCAGGCTTCCAAAATGAACACTTAAAACTCTATAAGAAACCTTAGGTATATTCTTACCTTTTTCCAGTTTAGTAACACCATCAAGCTGTTGAACAGTTTGGTCAGACTTAATCTCTTATACGTCGCATGCATAAAGAAAGAACTGGCAGACACCCACGCAGTCTTTTAAATAAAAGGTACTTTACTAAAAGATGATAAAAATATGAAAAATGTAAACACATAATATGTTAGAGTATACAGTTACTTAAAAGAACAATGGCAAAGTACAAAACAAAAACTCCTATCAACATATAGTTAGATCGTTTCTATCTAATGAATTACCTCTGTAAGTGCAGTTAAATTAAATCAGAGAGCTGTGTCTTTCTAAAGTCCCAAGATTGTATATAACTCTCAAACAGTTCAGACACAAGTATTAGTGTAACTCTGTCTCTCCACACCCCTTCTGTGAATCATCTAGCTCTTCCTTTTAGAATATAAAAAACATACAAACATGATGTCCTATCAGGAGGCATATTAAATAAGGTGACATCAGCAAAAACTCATTTCCCAAATTATGAGTCTTTGATCCACCAGTTCCTTTGAGCTTTTCAACCCTGCAATCTGTCACCTATGTGTGATATGGCCAACAGGAATCAGCTAAATGATGTCCTATCCTGTAATAAAATGTATATTTATTTTCCCAACTTCAAAGCAGCAACAGGTCATAAAAAGGCCATAAAATGCAATTTCTTAAGGAAGTTAATTACATTACAAAGATATCTTGGTCAGTCTACATATCCTGTAGCTTCACTGAAACCTGGGGGTAAGGGGCACCCATGGAAGCCCAGGCTATCTTATGCAAGATAATCACATACTATATTTTTATTTTACAAATAGCATACAATAATCATAACCAGCTGGCGAAGCGTCACAGTCCTCCCTCACCTAGACTGAATTTTGGGGCTCTATCCCCTGCATAGGATGAGCTTCCAAAGTCAGTTCACTTCTCATATAGACGCGACAAGCCATCTGTGTTCTGACTAGTCACTCCAGCCCTATGTAAGATCATCATGTCATACCCTTGCAAGGCAAGACTCCATCTTAATAGTCTACCATTAGTTTTTCCCATTTGTGTCAGCCAAACCAGGGGGTTGTGGTCAGTTTGTACCTCAAAATGCTGCTCATATAAGTATGGCTCTAACTTCTTTAGGGCTACATTATTGTAAGACACTCTTTGCCTCAGTAGAGCAAGCCTGCTCCCTGGGAAGTAACTTTCTACTCAGGTACACTACAGGGTAATCTTTCCCTTGGTTGGATGTCTGACTCAGTACTGCCCCAATACCCATTTCTGAGGTGTCCATCTGGGCAATGAAGGGTCTGCTATAGTCAGGATTTCCAGCACAGGAGCACTGCATAGTGACTCCTTCAGTCTAGTAAAGGCTTTCATGAGTATGGTTTCAGGTAATTTTCTTAGGCATCTTTTCTTTACCAGGTCAGATATGGGAGCAGCCAGGGTACTGTAATTGGGTACAAATTTCCTATGTACCCTGCTGTCCCTAGAAAACTCCTGACCTGCTTCTGTGTTTCTGGTCTGGGCCATACCTGATCACCTCTATTTTATTGGTTAGGAGGGAGTTGTCCTGCCTACAACATGCCCAAGGTATGCCACTCAGCCATGTAGCCTGGCACTTCTCAGCTTTTACAGTGAGCCCAGCCTCTCTATATCCTGTCCAGTATATCCCAAGGTTGGACAGGTGTTCTTCTCAGCTGGCACTAAAGATGGCAGTGTGATCCAGGTATGCCACAGGGTACTCTTAAGCACCATTTAACACCTGGTTCACCAACCTTTGGAAAGAGGCTGGGGCATTCTTCATTCTGAAAGGCATTACTTTAAATTCAAATAAGCCTGTTAGAGTGATGAAGGCCAATCTCTCCCTAGCTCTGCCAGTTAACTCTACCTGCCAATACCCCTTCGTCAAGTCAATAGTCGTAAGGTATGTCACCCCTCCCAGCTTGTCCAGGAGTTCATCCAGGGCATCGGGTGGGTGTCTGACTTTGTGGCTGCATTCAGACCATGATAGTCCACACAGAAATGAGTACAGACATCTGGCTTGGGCACAAGGACTATGGGTGAGGCCCAGGGGCTGTGAATTAAAACCATTTTTAATCAAAAAAAAGGAAATAGTTTCCTAGAAAAACTTTTTGTTATAAGTGTATAATATATCTTTCGGCTTCCAATTTTATTACTGAACCTCTCTTCCCCCCTTTTGCTATGTGTTGTTTCACAACCCCCCCCCCCAGTCCTGCAGCTAATCTATAAAGATTTAATAAGGATTTATTAATGAAGAAGAGATTTTGTTATTTGTGATTAAAATGATAAAAATAATGGAAAAATAGTTTATATTCTTTTCTATACTATTTTTTTTCTTCTTTTTAAGGTTCCTCAGACTGTGAGGTGGTATCATGAAATATAGGATCAGAACATGATTATTTTTTGAAAAGTTTGTGCGTTTGAAATCAGCTTTGTATTTCATGTTCGACTCTCACCACTTTGATTGTGCATAAAGTACTTGTTTAATGTTTTCAGTGACTCTGGACTTCAGCTGTTGATCATTCTTTTGGCTTTTGACTTAACCACCAGGTACCTATCTGCAAGCGACTGGGTGCAACTGACAAGTTACAACAAGGATAAATGGGCATATCATCCTCTATTACTAACAACCTCCTTGCTCTGGGGCCCTAGACGCCTGCACTGGTCCAAGCCGCATAAGCCTCAGAAGTGTAATTCTATTGACTACGAAGTACGGCAACTGTCTCTTAAACTCCTACTCCTCCTCCTCTTGATATCAGGAAGTGTCCACTCAAATCCTGGCCCTATCTCCTACAGTACAACAAAGCCTGCCAAAATGGAGGGGGGGGGCTCAAAATTGCTACCTTAAACATCTGCAGTCTCCTCCCAAAACTGGCCTCCCTTCAAATCTTTGCCAGCCAACACAACCCGGATATCCTTGCCATTGTCGAAACTTGGCTGACACCTAATACTCTGGATCATGCCATCTCTATACAAGGCTACAAGACATTCAGGCTGGATAGGACCTCGAAAAGCGGTGGTCGTGTCAATCTACATAAAGGACTACCTCACCTGTCTCCTGGTTCTTACCCACCACAGAAACCTCAGTGCAACTCCTCCCTATCAAGATACTACTTGGTGCCCAAAACAAAGTCCTCACAATTGCTGCTGTCTATATCCCACCAAAAGATCCTGATTCCGGCCTACAGGCTGACCTCGAGTTCGTAAGTACACAACCTTCTGACATCGAACTCCTTCTCCTTGGGGACTTTAATATCAATTGGCTTGCTCCTGATGCAGGGTCAAACAAAGATGCTATCCTAGCAGCAAATTTAACACAAGTGGTAAACTCCCCTACCAGGAAAAACTACAAATCAGGGACCAGCACCCTCATTGACTGGATCCTTACCAGTCACCCTACCCGTATAACCAATATAAGTGTTCTCCCTGACTCGCTCAGTGATCACTCTCCAATAATATGTACCTGGACAAATAAGTTTCGTAAGCCGCCTCCAAAAACCATCTACAGCAGAGTCCTACCTTATGGCAACCTTACTCATCTCAAGACCTGTCTTAGGCAGATAGACTGGTCCTTGATTTACAAAACTCAAGATGTGGACCTAGCCCTTGATTACTTTATTACTACTTTCAACACTGCCTCAGACACCTATGCACCAGTCAAAAGCGCAAAATCAAAGCACCCACAACTCCCTGGCTCATGGTTATTGGCACAACTCAAAAGTAGGGATCACCTCTGGGCCACTGCAAGAGCTACGCCACTCTGTCAGACATCCAGAAATATAAACAGGCTCGCAACCACTGTACTAAACAGATCCGCTTGATGAAGAGCTCTTACTTCAAGAATGCCCTCCAACTCCTGGGGTGAAGGGAAATCTTCTGGGACAACATAAAGAATATCATGGGACAGCAGTCCAAATCCTCTCCTACTATAATGAATGTGGATGGAACCACTACATTAGACCCAGAGATCATTGCAAACACCCTAAATGATACCTTCACGGACCTTAGTGGTGTCCTCTCATCTGATTTCTTCACTGATGCTGACCCTCCAATTTCTACTTCTACTACTGCTCTCCAACCGAACCACCCTTCCATTTCAAACTAGTAAAGGCACATGAAGTCTATAAATATGTAAAGAAGGCCATTTCTAAGTCCCGAGCAAGCAGCGACACTATTGACCTTAAACTTGTCCCTCACTCTGGAGGAAGTACTGCCCCTCACAAAAATTTCAATCTCTCCCTCTGCTACAGCCAATTCCTAGGAAATGGAAGGCTGCAGTTGTCACTCCGGTGCACAAAAGTGGTGATATGTCACTGCCTGGTAACTATCGCCTGATATCAATACTACCACCTCTCTAAGGCCCTTGAGCGCTGTGGCGGACCAACTTTCAGACTACCTGGAAAAGCACAATATCCTATGCACTCAGCAGCATGGATTTGGAAAGGGCACATCGATCGTCTACTTGAATTCTCAGGTAATCCACAATGCCATGGACAAAGGAAACTAACTGGAGCAGTCTACATTGATTAACCAAGGCATTTGATACAGTACACCATGGCAAACTTATCAAACAACTACTATCCCTTGGGCTCGAGGGTCCTGGTGACTGGTAAAATTACCTTGCTCAGGGCTGCTCAATCTGTAAAAGTAACTGAGTTCTCTCAGACTCAAATCGTCTGACTCAGGAGTTCCCCAGGGATCCATCCTGAGCCCTCCTTTCAGCCTTTCCCTAAACTCCCTCCCCAAATCCTGCCCTGAACAAATAATCCTCTATGCCGACAATGCCGTGATTCTTGCCACCCATAAAGATCCGAACCTCTTACGCCACCCTTCAGCATGCTTTTTCCAAAGTTGAGATGTGGTTCCTTGAACATAAGCTGGTTCTAAACCACAAAAACTAAATCCATGCTCTCTCTAACCCTGCAAACAAGAAACGGCAAGTTCCACTCACCATTAATACATACTTGGGAAATACCTTGAACAAGTGCCAATTTTCAAATATCTTGAATCAACTTTGATAAAGGCCTAACCTTTGCAACTCACATTGATAGTACAGCAAAAACTATTAATCAGCGAATTGGGATTCTGTATCAGAACCGACAGCTCCTTACCCATTCTGCACTGAGGATTGCCATCCAATCCTCTATCATCTCAGTCGTTGACTATGGCTTAGTTATACATGGATCTACCACTACTACAGCACTTAGTCGCATTACAACATCCCTAAATAAGGCCTGTCAGCTGCTCACTGGTGCACATCGACGGACCCACACATGTGAACTCTATGCTGACTCAGGTTGGTTGCAACTCTCAAACCGGATAAAGTACCTTACCTGCCTGATGGCAAAAAAATCCACTCTGGGCCTCACTCCACCTTGTATCCAAGACCTGTTATGCTCTAGCGCTAGCACCCGTTTTACCAGAAGATCAGAACACCAGCCTCTCCAAGTCCCCCGATGCCGGACTTCTCAGGGACAAAGATCATTTGGCTCTCATGACCCCAGCTGGCTAAATGCCCTCAGCACTCATATTACTGCCTCCACCTCTCTAGGTATTTTCAAATCAAGGCTGTTCTCTCACCTTGCCACCTCCAGCTCCTGTGACTGCCCTGATTAAACCTCCTATTTTCTCACTACCCACCCTGTTCCTTTATTTGACAAAGACATGTTTGGGAAACCTTTTCTCCTGCTGTTGTCTGCTCCCCACACCTTTCACTTACCCTCTCTGTTCTGGACTTTTTCCCTATTTGTTTCTCCTAATCTGGCATGACCTCTTTCTTGTAATAATAATGTGATTATTGATATCTCATGTCCTTTTGCACAAATGATTTGATATGTATTTGTATATGTTTTCTCGCTTTTGACACAGCACAAATTGTTGTGTTATCTATGTAACCTTTTTTTTACTGTACCTAATTGACGTGCAACCTTTGTAAAAGAGCCTCTGGCTCAAAGGTAGTAATTCCTAGAACAATAAACTAAAACTAAACTAAAACTAAAACTAAAATGTAATCAGTTAAGATGGGTGAAAAAGACATGTGATAGAGTGATTTGATTGGTTTATATGTGAAGTGACATCAATGGTGGGAGAGTATATATTATTTGAATAGAATGTAATTCACTAGCTCTGAAGAAGCCCATATAGATGGGTGAAATGTAAGCTATCCTGTCTGCTGCACTGCTATGCCTCTCAAGGAGTAAAATGACTTTGAAGCACTAATTTTGGTGCATGTGTCATTTCTTTTATACCTACTGCCAGTAGGGATGAGTGCTCTCCACAAACTGTATTGGTTAACTATTTTGGAAGCTAGCACCATCAGCCCTGTGAATCTCCATCACTTGTTGAATGTCTATTACTCTTATTTGGAGTAGCACAGGTTTGGACCTAAAAACCTACGGATCCCGCAGTTACCCTTGAGTTTAATTCTAAGACATGGAGCAGTTAAATAGTGTGGGCTATGACAAGGATAACTCAGAAGGAGTGAATCTCTATTCCACCTTATTTTCCGAGGAACCTGGAGAAAATCTTATATGACAAGCTGCACCGGACCTTGTCAGAAAACCAAACGGTGAAAAGAATACAGGGACAGGTGAGAATACCATCAGAAATGCCTTCTATAGTTTGGAGAAATTAGCAAACTCAGCCACAGACTTTTTGGCAGAAGCAATGAATGCTTATCTTCAGGTGCAAAGAGCTCCGAGAGGCTATGAATTTACAACATGTCGCATCAGGAAACGAGACCTAATTTAGTCACAAAATAGGAAAAAGTTATTCATAATGCTTCACAGGAATTAATTAAGTTAGTCATCGAAGATGGTGATGAGTTAATGAGTGAATTAAATGTAGCAATTGAACAACAGAAGAGTAGTGACCACCTTTAAAGATCACCCCATTTTCCATGGTGTCAGATTAAGTTCAGTGAATATCTTAAGAATTATGATGTCAAAATAAAAACTAAAACAGAGGAAATTTTTTCATGACACTAATCTCATACAGTCATTTCACTGTCGGACAAATTGTCACGGTCATGTTGTAGCAGACAATAGTCGGGGCAACAGCTAATGGGACAAATAGTCACGGGACAACGGATGATGTTTGAAAACCGTTAAGAATTTTATATCTGAGGGGAGAAATTTGAAAGATTCATTAGTCTCTAGTTATCACACAAAAGGAAGCATAAACAAATTACAAGTAAGAAGAGTTCTGGACCGTGTGGGTTTTGCAACACATGCCACTTTATGCAAAAACTGAGTATTTTTTAACCCCAGGACAGGTAGAGAGGAGAAAATACAAGATCATATTACTTGTAAAACTAAGTGAGTTATTTACAAACTTACCTGTATTTGTGGTATCTTGATATTGGGAGAACTAAGCGGCATTGTTGATTCAGATTGAATGAACATATTCTAGCAATTAAAAATGGAAATTCAGATTATGCTGTGGCTCTCCATGTTAAGAACAACAAACAAAGGCATTCATGAAGTTATGGCCTGTGGTTTGGAACATGTAAAAACCCATGTTAGGGGTGGAGATGTGGAAGCTGTTTTGAAGTAAAAGAAACAAAGATGGATATATAGGATGGGAGCTATGGATCCCCTGGTGTAAATGAGAAATTTGAATTGAAACCATTTGAATAAAAAAAAAGGAAATAGTTTTCTAGAAAACTTTTGTTATAAGTGTATAAACATATCTTTGGCCTTAATTTTATTATTGACTTCTTTTGCTATGTGTTGTTTCACACCCCCGCCTTCTGATGTTAATCTATAAGGATTTAATAAGGATTTATTAATGAAGAAGAGATTTTGTTATTTGTGATTAAAATGATAAAAATAATGGAAAAATATTTTGTATTTTTTTCTATACTATTTGTTTTCTCCTTTTTAAGGTTCCTCGGACTGTGAGATGGTATCATGAAATGTGGGATCAGAACATGATTATTTTTTGAAAAGTTTGTGCATATGGAATCAACTTTGTGTTGCATGTTTGACTCCCACTACTTTGATTGTGCATAAAGTACTTGTTTAATGTAATCACTTAAGATGGGTGAAAAAGACAAGTGATAGAGTGATTTGATTGGTTTATATGTGAAGTGGCATCAATGGTGGGAGAGTATATATTATTTGAATAGAATGTAATTCACTAGCTCTGAAGAAGCCCGTATGGATGGGTGAAACATAAGCTACCCTGTCTGCTGCACTGCTACGCCTCTTGAGGAGTAAAATGACTTTGAAGCACTAATTTTGGTGTATGTGTAGTTTCTTTTATACCTGCTGCCAGTAGGGGAAAGTGCTCTCCACAAACTGTATTGGTTAATTATTTTGGAAGTTAGCACCATCAGCCCTGTGAATCTCTGTCACTTGTTGAAAGTCTATCCCTCCTAATGTCCTTTTGGACAGACTCTGACACCCAATATGCTGTCCGCCATATGGGCATCTGTGTCCCTGTCTCCACATTGTGCATCACTAAGGGGGATAATCCAGGTTTGGCACTAAACAGTGTGGCAAAGTCTGCTAAAACCTCTCTTATTTCCTGGATCTTGTCCGGGGCCAGCTAGGGTGACAATTTAACTGCCTCCACAGAGGACTCCCACTTGCTTTCTTCCAGTAAGTCCAGAAGGGGGTCTCCTTCATCTATCCCCTCCCCAGGACTACATACTGCAAACACCATGTCAGCCATATTAGTATACGGCTTCATCATGTTGACATGGTACATTCTTTCTGTATGTCTTCTGTCAGGTAACTCTATGATATCATTCTCGTCATTTACCTTTCTGACTACTTTGTACAGTCCTACCCACTCAGCCTGCAGCTTGTCTTTCTGGATCGGAATAAGGACCATGACTTCCTGACCCACTGTGTACGAGCACGCTGTGGCTCTGCGGTTGTACCACACTTTTTGTTTCTTTTGGGCAACTGCCAGGTTGCTGTGGGCTGTTCCCATAAGCTCCTTCAGCCTTTCCCTAAATCTAAGGATGTAATCCACTATGGGAGTGCCCTGGGTGATGTGCTTGCCTTCCCAGTCCTCCTGGATCAAGTCAAGGGGCCCACATACCCGGCATCCATATACTGTAAGAGCTCAAAGGGGGGAAATCCTGTCAACTCTTGGGGCACCTCCCTGTATGCAAAAAACAGGTGGGGAAGGTATTTCTCCCAGTTCCTCCCATGCTGTTCAGCAAACGCTTGGAGCATTGACTTCAGGATACTGTCAAATCTTTCCACAAGCCCATTGACTTGTGGGAATAAGGTGTTGTGCATCCCTGCACCACGCCACACTTCTCCTCAAACATTTCATCAGGTCCGACATGAATGAACCCTCTCGATCGGTGATAACCTCCCAGGAAACTCAACACGGAGAAAATCCCAAGTAAGGCAACTACCACTTTGTCTGTCCTCAGTGAGGATAGGGTCACTGCCTCTGGATACCAGGTGGCATAATCCATCACAGTCATGATGAACCTCTTCCCGGAGTAGCTGGGGGTATTTAAAGTCCCCATAATATCCATTCCCAACCTCTGGAATGGCTTCTCCACTATGGGCAATGGAATTAGGACAGCTTTGGATTTCTTACCCGTCTTTCTTATTTCTTGGCACTGATGACAAGACCTGCAATACTCCCTCACCTGCTGGGTGAATTTGGGCCAATAGAAATTTTGGGCCAACCGCTGTATAGTGTGTGCAATTCTCAGATGTCCAGACAAGGGAATACCGTATGCAATCTTGAGCAACTGCTCATGGTACCCCTGGGGAACGACAAGCTGCCTGCCTATTACTCCTCCCTCTGTCTTCACATCTTGAGTATACATCAGTTCATTTTCCCAATAAACTTTGTTTTCTGTCACCTCCCTGTGTCTGTTAGTCTGCCCAAGCCTCAGCTTCTCTAGACTACTTTTCTGAGCAGCTGCAAACTCCTTGCACATTCCCAAGGCATGGGACAGGTCCCCATCAGTATCTAAACTAGGTCCCTAGCTCTAGAATCAGGGCACTCTGGATTACTGTCATACCTAACCTCTGACAGTGAGTCACCTCCTCCTTCAGAGTAACCCTGCATAGCTGTATGGTTAACTGCTACTGGGGAAATTTCTACCCTCTTTCATTAGTCTCTATATCAGGAGACACAGGCTGGGGAACCAGCCTCCCAGTTAGTTTCCACAATGGCTTCTATGGGGTCTGGGGAACTACAACTTCCCCTTCTCCCTTGGCTATGGGTAACTTCACACACCATTCCCTGTTTGAGATTGTTGCCAAGGATGATGTCAACTGCTAACGTTTTGGCTACAGCCACCTGTTGCACAGTTCCCCCGTTTCACCCCAGTCTAGGAGAACACTAGTGAGTGGCAATGTTTTCTCCTCCCAAGTGAAGTCTTGTACAGTTACAGATTCATTGGGTATAAGATGACCAGGCTCTACCAGATCCCCTCTTACCAATGTCAAGGATGTCCCTGTGTCCCTTAACCCTTGTGTCTGTACATCATTCACCATGACTTGGTGCATGTGTTCCCTCATGTTCACAAGCATGCTTCCAGGGACATGCAAACAACCACTTCTTTCCTAGCTCCATTTTGCTTATTGCTCCGTCCTTTTGGGACACTGTCTGCCAATATACCCAGTTTCTTTACAAACCCAACATTTGTTTCTTTTCTCAGAGAAATCTTTTCTTTGAAACCTAGGGCTAATTGGTTTTGGTGGAGACAGTGAGGGTTTTAGCTGCCCTAAAGGTGTGCTTTTCCCTATCTGCACTGCCACACCCATCCCATTCACTCAGAGCAGATCTGCTCTTGGCATAGCAGTCAGAGAGTTGAGCAGCCTCTTGCACTGTTTTGAGCTCTTGGTCCCTCTAGCCAGGTTTTCAGCTCTGCTGGTCATGCCCCAAAAACTGCCTTCAAACAATATAGCATTTTTAATTTTATCTACAGTGTTTGCTTCAATTCCTTCCCACCAATGTTTTAAAAACTAATGTTGTTTCCTGGCTAGCTCCTCATAGCTCATATCAGGGCTTCTCCTGAGCTTCAGAATTTAGCTCTGTATGCTTCAGCAGTTAAATCAAACTTTTTTAAAAGTGCAACTTTAAGTTTGCTGTAATCGCTACTGTCCTCATTGTCCATTTGACCCAATGCATCCTGAGCTTTCCTGGTAAGTAGCGGGGATGGCTGGAAGCTCCAGGACCCTCTAGGAATTTTTGCCTATCCTCCCTCTCTTTAAATTTGGCTATCAATTTGGAATTTAATTTGTAACCCAGTCCTGCAGTTCCAGTTAAACCTAAGCCACTTACGTGTTCTGGTGCTGGTGGTTGAGTCTTAACTTCCCAGTTCATGTCACCTCTGGCAGTCATGCTCCTCACGGTCTGCTCTTGCTGTTCACAGTCCTTCTTCTCCTCTGCAGCTCATTGTTCTCACTTCTCTTTCTCTTTCTAGAACTCCAACTCCATTCTGTGCAACTCAGTCTGCAGCCTGATTGTTTCTGGCTCCAGAATGCTGGTGACCTTCCCCTGCTGCTGTAGCCCTGGGCTTGCACTAGCCCTGCTGTCCTCCCCCTCCAGATCTGGACACTGCACTGGCCACTGACCCCTCCACATCCAAGGTTTAGTCCTTTACAGTCACGGTCTATGACTTGACACTCTGGGCATCTGCTGCCATCAGAGCATCCATGAGGTTGTGCTTGGTGGCTCTCCCCTTGTACAAGACTCCACTGTCCTGGCACAACTGCCTCAAGAAGTCTCAGTGTGCCCGCTGTAGTTAGAAGCCATCTTGTTCCCTAACTAATGCTACTCTAAATTGCACTTTGAAAAAAATAAAACAGGTAGGAACTTGACTGTAAGCAAAATGATATAGTTCTGATTCCTTTTTGAATATAAATCACTGCTTTATTTTGCAAGTGAGCTGTACAGTATCAAGCTGACACACTGAACAGTTAAAGCTTGTGTTACCAAATGTTATTGCACTGCTGCTAACCAAATCTGTCACAAACGCACTTAGCAGGTCAGGCCCTCTACTCCCACAATGCCAACCTCAGAGCGCAATAGTGTGAACAGGTAACAGACAGGGTAACCCTCCTGTCTGCTTTAGGGTCGGAATCACCTTTAGTCTCAAGTTCTGAGGAGATTCAAACTGTGAACCTTATACTAGCGTACCCAATGCACAGGCTCAGATATGTACCTTCTTTGGGGATTACGGTACAATCTTACACCAGGGGCACCCAGTCAGGCTTCCAAAATGAACCCTTAAAACTCTAAAAGAGACCTTAGGTATATTCTTACCTTTTTCCAGTTCCGTAACACCATCAAGCTGTTGAACAATTTGGTCAGACTTAATCTCTTATACATCACATGCATAAAGAAAGAACTGGCAGACACCCACGCAGTCTTTTAAGTAAAAGGTACTTTACTAAAAGATGATAAAAATATGAAAAATGTAAACACAGAACAATATATCAAAGAACATACAATCACGTAAAAGAACAAGGGCAAAGTACAAAACAAAACTCTTACCAACATACAATTAGATCTTTTCTATCTAATGTATTACCTCTGTAAGTGCAGTTAAATTAAATCAGAGAGCTGTGTCTTCTAGAGTCCCAAGATTGTATATAACTTTCAAACAGTTCAGACACATGTATTAGTGTAACTCTAGCTCTCTGAACCTCCTCTGTGAGTCATCTAGCTCCTCCGTTTAGGAATACAAAAAAAAATACAAACATGAAGTCCTATCAGGAGGTATATTGAATAAGGTGACATCAGCAAAAATGAATTCTCAAATTATGAGTCTTTGATCCACCAGTTCCTTTGAGGTGTTCAACCCTGCAATCCATCACCTAGATGCTATATAGCCAACAGGCATCAGCTAAATTATGTCCTGTTCTGTAATAAAATGTATGTTTAGTTTCCCAACTTCAAAGCAGCAACAGGTCATAAAAGGCCATAAAATCCAATTTCTCAAGGAAGTTAATTACATTACAGAGATCTCCTAGTCAGTCTACATATCCTGTAGCTTCACTGAAACCTGGGGGGCACCCATGAAAGCCCAGGCTGTCTTATGTGAGACAATCACATACTATATTTTTATTTTACAAGTAGCATACAATAATCACAACCAGTTGGCCAAGTGTCACACCTACCATAGACTCAGAGAAAGGAATCCCATTGAAGAATGGACAGTGCACATGTGGGAGCAAAATAAGAAGAGGAGGGGAGTGGTTGGGGAAGCAATGCGGATAATACTATTGGTGTGGAACCTGGCCTTTCTACCAGGGATAGAGGATGGAAGCTTTGGGATATGGGAGCAAGGGGGAGTGTGATGTTTAAGAGATCTATAGGCAGATGGAGGGATGTGGACATTTGAGGACATTAGTGAGCAGTTTGGCACACCGGCCACACATAGATATAAGTACTTCTGAGTAACAGGTAGAGGAGGTATGGAGGGGCAGATGAGAGCCCTAGAGCCACTGGATCAGCTTCTGTGGATGATGTGGGCTGACCCAAAGCAAATGATAGCACGAGCTATGAAACAAGATAGATAGTTGTTTCCGGACAGATCCAATAAAGTGAAAGAACTATGGGAAAGGGGTCTATGCATCCAGATATCTGAAGAGAGTTGGATCACTGTCCTGATCTCACACATGGGGCTATTGATGTGCAACAAGTTTAATGAGTCTCAGGTAAAGTTTCTCCACAGGCTATATTGCCTCCCAATGATGGTTAACAAATTTCATCCCACAATTTCACCGATGTGTGGTAGATGTAATAGAGCCAGGTGGGCTTATTTACATTATTTCTGGGAGTGTGGAGAGCAATTACCCTTCTGCTCAGCCATTGCACATGAAGTGACAGGAGCAATACATATTCAGGTGGTGGACACGGAAGTTAGCATTGTGTGAAATTAAAATTTCAGCAGGCGAAATATGTCACATAATTTTGAAATGTTACAAAATGTTTTGCCCCAGCGAAATCTGATTTTGCCTGGGATTTTGTGTAATTGTGAAATTTCGCATAATATGCTTTCACTGAACAATTTTGCCCACCCATGCTTAAAATATTGCCTTGAGGTAAAACTTTTGCCAGTGTAACTTTTGATTTCACCAGCGGAGTTATGCACTAAAGGTGAAATTTGCAGTGCATTGTGGGTATATAGGGCAAATATTGCATGCAGGTTGTTTACAGCACAGTCTTTGCCTGTTGGGATGGAGAGAAGCTGTTGTGGTGCATCACAGCCAATAAACCCTTTTAAAATCTCTTTAAAAACTTGTTTTTAAGAGCTAGTTGCTCCCAGATATACAGTTTGTTCCTAGTGCTGCTAGGGAACACTTTCTAATTTTGTGGATTTTTGAATAATACTTTAATTAGTTTTTAGTTTTGTCTGTGTCTGCGAAGGAGGTGAGTGGGGTAGGGTAGGTGTGTAAAACCAGTGTAGGCCTTTTCTAGCCTTTACAAACAGATTTCTACAAATTGTGAGTGATTTACTGTTATTTCTTTTAAGCCTTTATATTTTTGTTGTTGTTCTACTTATTTGTATTCATTTCCTTATATCTCGACATGTATTTTTTTCTTTCTTTGAAAAGTTACTCCTGTCTGAGAGTTCCTGCGCCTCTTAGTTAGCCTGTGTTATGTACCACTCTTCTGCTTTTAGTTGTGAATTCTAAAGTTTTGAACACACAGGGCTGATCCCTTATTTCATTTTTTATTTTTTGTTGTGGGGATGTGATTCCCCTTCACAAAAGTGGGACCACGACAGAGGCAGGAAACTACAGATCTGTCAGTTTGACCTTGTGGTAGGAAAGTGATGGAAGGAAACAATTGCTGAGTACCTAGAGGCCAGTGGGCACAGGACCCAAGGCAACATGGATTCAGCAGAAAGGTCATGTCAGATGAATCTAATTGATGTCTTTGACTGGGTGACAAAAGTAGTAGACCAGAAAGGGTCTGTGGACATGGCTCACCTAGACTTTGCAAGGCATTTGACACAGTCCCACATAAAAAGATTAATAGTCAAATTAATCAGCCTGGAAGTGAGTCCCAGGGTGGTAGAGTGGGTAAAACATTGGCTGGACAACAGGACACAGAAGGTCATTGTAAATGGAATCCACTCTGAAGAAAGAGGGGTTACTAGTGTGGTACCGCAAGGTTCAGTATTGGGTCCAGTTCTTTTTAATGTCTTTATAAGTGATAGTGCAGAGGGACTGGAAGGAAAAGTGTGCCTCTTTGCAAATGACACAAAGATCTGTAACAGGGCTGATACACAAGGAGGCATAGAAAGGATTAGAAGGGACTTGGCAAGGTTGGAGGAATGGTCAGAAGTATGGCAGCTTGGATTCAGTGCAAAGAAGTGCAAAATAATTCACCTGGGAAACAAAACCCAGGGAAGATTACACAGTGGGGGAGTAGTAACAACAATAAAATGGAAATGGACCTGGGGTTAATCATATCAGATGACCTTAAGATTAACAAGCAATGTGACAAGGCATTAGGGAGGGCTGGGGGATTCTGGGGTGTATAGGAGAAGCATCACCAGCAGAAAACAGGAAGTTGCTATCCCTCTGTACAGACAGTTGGTGAGACCCCATCTGGAGTACTGCGTCCAGTTCTGGAAACTCTTTTCCGCAAGGACATAGACATGATAGAGGCAGTCCAGAGAAGGGCAACTAAATGGTGCAGGGTTTGCATGAGAAGCCATATGAGGAGAGACTAAAGGAGCTTAATATGTATACCCTTGAAGAAAGGAGGGAGCGGGGGGACATGTTAGAAACTTTTAAGTACCTCAATGGAATCAACAAAGTCCAAGAGGGTGGTATCCTTCTGGGGAAAAGAGATGTGCAAGAACAAGGGGACACAATCTCTGATAAATGCCGCTGGCTGCCTTGTTACAATGCTATCCTTGAATTGTATTAATCTGTACTCTGTTTGCATTGTCCAGATTGTTGTAATGTCTGTCTTGATGTTCCCCATAATTTGTATTTCTCTGACATGGAACCTCTGTAAAAGAGCCAAGGTTCAAAGGTATTTGTAATCCTAGACTTGATAAATAAATAAATAAATAAAACAATTTGAAGATGGGGGGGGGGTGGTTTCGGGGCAATGTGAGAAGTATTTTTTCACAGCGAGGGTGGTGGACGATGGAACAGCCTTCCTGAGGAGGTTGTGGGGTCTAAAACTGTGGGAGAATTCAAGAATACATGGGACAGACATAAGGCAATTTTGTTGGGGTAGGAAGAAATAGGGCTGTTGGTTAACTAGGATCTGCAGCTTATCCTGTAGGTAATGAAATCAGCAGATTAGGTGGGCCAAGCAGTTCTTATCTGCCATCAAAGTCTATGTTGCTATGTTTTTGTGTTTGTGGTCAGTTCTGTTTGCTGTGAACCTGTGTCACTTAAACTGTGAAAAGCAACAGTTCTATATTTTTGTATGAAAACTTAAGTACTTTTAGTTGATCACTTGAACTTGGCCATATACAGTTTCACTGCTTTGGTGATTGCTCCCCTCTGTATTTTATTGCTGGAGCTTTCCTCTGTATTCCGGTGTTCCTGTTTCAGTTGACTTTGCTTACCCTTTCCTGTTACAGCATTACTACCTGTCCCATACAATATAAAACTACATATTAATATGGTAGTTGTCAAGCTATTGCTGAAACCATCCATATTTTGTAGCTGCCTTTGTTTGTCAATGTTATATGGTTGTCTCTACCCTTATATAACACTAAATTGTAGTAGTAAGTACTAGCACATTGCAGTATTTCAGTTGTCCAGACACAAGTGATCTGTTTTAAAGTAGGTTACCTGTGCCCTTTTTCCCTGTGTTGCTTTAATTCCTGTTTGGGGAAGGAAAAAAATTACCTTTTTGTGTTTACTAGAATAGGCTGCCATATATGGCATTAGTTGTAGAGAGTGCTGCTACCTGTCCTGATTGTGTTTAGACTTGGAAAGAAGTTAATACTGCATGTGTGAGGTGTAATTCACAGTTTGTAATACAGCCTTTCTTGATATACAGAGAATGCTTTGATGCAGCATATAAAAATGCCTGCTAAGAGATGGTCCAGTACAGGTAAATGTACCATGGGGGACAAGGCAGCTAAGAAGTCTTTTGAGGAGAGTACAGCTTCATTTCCAGTTCCTTAAGGCACACATATTTCTGCATTAGTGTCTTCTGTGGGCTCTGGTGGTGCTGCAGCAGGTACCAGCAAAGGAGTTGTTCAAAGAAGCACTGGCATTCCTGTGTTTCAGTTTTTATGGCCAGAACTGCTGCATCCATGCTGGTGGGGGATAATAGTGAGAAGAAGGGAAACACAGACACCAGCACTGGAACAGTGGTGAAGGAGGAGGGTGATAAGTCTGTCAGTGTGACTGTCCCAAGGCCTGTTCCTACTGGAGTTGGTGGTGGTGACAGTGTTCAGCCGGAGTCTGATAATCCAGAAGATATGGGTAGTCATCCCCCTGGCCCAGAGGAGATGCTGTAGAGAAAGAAAAGGTGCCATGCAAGAAGACAGTGATAGGGAGGAGGACATGGACATCATCAGCATCAGTGCTGATGACGATGACTGGGATGAACCCTCATGGGAGCCTGAGTTTAGAAAGGTCAAGGGTGATGTAGGCCAAGGCCATTTACATGCAGAGTTCGTGGGTCAGGCTATCACAAAGCCTATCATCAACCCCTAAGCAGTCCAGTCACCCCCTTCCAAAAGTAGTCTTATGGAAATGATGAAAGCATCCCAAAAAGCAAAATCTTCCACACCTGTTTCTCAGCTCTCCCAGTCCCACCAGCAGCTTGTTAAGTCCAGAGGTCAAAAGTCATTAGTTTGGGACTTTTATGTGCTTGATACTGCTGATGAGACCATAGTGATATGTCAACTTTGTCAAGCACGTGTTAGTCAGGGAAAAAATGGAAGCCACATAGGCACCGGTGACCAACACGCCCACTGAAAAATAAGCACCCGCTCCAATGGCAGCAACACCAGAAGGATGTTTCTGATATCTCTCACATATCTCATATCTCTCACATATCTCTCAACCATGCACAGTTCTTAGCATTCAAGTTGGCTACTCCTGGGAGTGAGGATAAAATAGTAATCCTTGAATAGGCATGGTGAGGGGGAGTGTGAGAACAGCGCAGCTACTTTGTTGGCTTTTTTAAAATACTTTATATCAACTTTCCTCAACAAGAACTTAAAGTGGCAATTTTATTTCCTCTGAGAGAAGGGGAACCAGCTTGTCAGCTGAACTGACCAGAATTGCTAGCCCACAACAATCTCCCTGCACCATCAGACACTCTATTCATTAAAAAGTAATTTAATAATCCAAACAGATCTCAGATGGTACTAATATTGACAAACAGCCCTCTCCATATGTTGCTGACAAGTTTCACATTGATGGCTCGCATACATGGGGGAAGGGGGGCTCTGGCTTGGTTGGAAATTTACAGATACAGCTGAGAACATAATACTGGGCTACAAATAAAAAGGAAATAGCTAAAGGATTTTTGACTAACTGAGCTGGACAAATCCAGACCACAGATAATTCTGAGCTATGCTGAAAGGAAACTCAGTTTGTACAGAACTCTAACGGTTCAGATTTTCACTATTACCAGGCACTGAACAATAATCTGAGAAAAGGAGTTAAAACATATCTTCTTTCAACTATAATATATACAGTATATGACTTTAGGAATTGCTATATTATATACATAATAGAATATGAACTCTCATTAACAGTGCTTATTTGGCCACAACAGGGATTTATTTAACTCCAAAATTGATTAGCGCTTTGCTATAAAAGTACTAAAACATTGTGAAATGCATAGCACTTGCCTCACTGTGTTTAACAAACATAACACTTCTAGAAAACCTATATAAATACTTTCTGTACAGTTAGTATTGTCCCAAGAAAAAAAACTGCTAATCAATTATTTAAAACCCTGCACAAACTTGTGCATAGGCAGGGGCATAAAGAAAGCCCTTACATAACTTTATTAGTATGGTTCTAATGTATAAGTTGCTGCAGCATGAACACCGAACATTACTGACCAAGAGATGTGTTCAGAATTTTTCAGAAATCGACATCTTGTTTTGGGGGTTTTCATCTGATGGTGACTTTCTCCTGTTTAAGCAGAGCGTTAACTATAGAATACAAGCTAGCTCATGTCTGAGACTGTGGAAACTGCTGATTGGCCATTGAAATCAAACTTATGCGTGATGCAACATGTAAATGTAATGCAGTTGACAGATTTGTGAACATATGGAGCATGTGAGATGGAATCACACAACACTCATGGTACCAGTGAAGTTCATTTAGAGTTGATAGCTATATATTTTTATTTGTTTTAGCCTTTAATGTTCTTATTGGAAAGGAGCAGAATAGCATGAGTCCTGTTTCTCCTGCATGCACTTTGCAATCAAACAGAAGAGTTAGTAGGGTCTGCAGCACAATCTGGAAATGGTAGGACATACCAGGTGCTGGATTTGTATCCAGAAAAAAAACTTCAAACAACTCCAAATGGTAAGGTAGTGCTAAATAAGCTAATTAGATTATATTGCAGGTCATAATATTCACTACAGCTAATTGCTATTATAGGAATTCATAGCGTGGGCATTAAGCTGATGAATTATGAAATCAAGGGGTGTTTTTCTTGTTTAAAAATCCCCCTTTTTCAAACTGTATGAGCAAATTAATAACAGATGGAGTTAATTGATGATGGAGGCTGGTCACCAGTTTCTGAAGCCTGTTTTTTCAACAAATAGTACATGTAGGTTTATATCGAATAGTTATAGTGCTGCATATAAGTGTTTCACTATTTAAAAATCTTTTATCTAGTTGTATGTGGGAGGAAGATGGAACTGTTCAGTCTTTAAACACTCAGGAACAGAAGGTGAGTGGTTATAATCCTATAGAGTATTAGTATACTTTGAGCATTTGTGCTTAAACTACTTAACAAATTAATTATTGCTAAATGGAAGGGGGAAGGGGACAGAACCTAAACAAACATTCAAGAATTTTGAACTCTTGGTAATCTGGATCCTTTTTTTTTTTTTTATGGACTGCTGTTTCTTTATTCTTTTCTATTATCTTTCTTATGTCTCCTCTCATGTCTTCTACATGCAGGCAAGAATAGTTTCTTTGGTTTTGAAAAGTAAATATTTAATTATAATACACATTGCAGTCTTAATATTTTCTAAGAATGGGCATGGTAATTTTTACTTGTGGTTAGGATGATGGTAGGTCCATGGAAAACAACAACTAGAAATGTAAAAGGACTAAAATAGAATACAGTAGTATCAAATATTAAGACACCTGAAGTTAGATACATAAACTGGTTTCTACAGTCTCATATTAAGCAAGTTCTAGCCAGAGCTGATATGGCTATGGTGAGCTTGAAGAAGCTCAGAGGAATGAGCGCAATGAGTGCCGCTAAATGCCATCCCACATACACCATGCAAAGAAACCTTGACATTGTTTTTGTTATCTTTGCATGACTTTCAGCAGTCTAAATGTGATGAAGACATACTCTGACTGTACACTGCAGTCACTAAACATTTTAGTATAATTTATCTTGATCTGTGCTGTATATTAGAATGTAATCCAGTCTATAGTTTTAATTTCTGACATGACCACATTTACCCCTTTGTACAAACCTGTCATAGTAGATAAATAACTTAATCACTGTTTTAACTAATAGCATCTTCAGCAATAACAATATCAAGTCCAAATCTCAGATCTGAAGTAACAAAATGTAGTGCTCTGAAATGTGTCATAGAACACACAACAGTAAAATGTAGTACATCAGATTTATGGCACAACAGAAAACAGTATTCTGCAGTCTTATGCTTACAGAGTTGTTATCTTGCTTGAGATAAATGAATCACCTGCTTCAAATCCCTCCAGATCCACTTATACATGATGACCCAGGAGCACTTGTGTTAGATTGGTGTTACTTTCATCATGTTCATGGCTGCCTCGCAAAGTAGAATCTATGCACATATAACATAAGGGAGATGTATGATCATATTGTTAACCAGTTTGTTAACCATCGAAGCTGCTAGGGCGACCATGTAAACCTCTTAGAGCAAAGTTTGAGAGGTTTACATCACCATGGCATCCTCGAGATGGGTTAAAAAACATGTTGATGATCAATATACCATACATTATATTTTATAGTGTATGGTACCGTTTATGTTCAAAAATGAGAAAGCAGTTCTTACTGCAGTTGTTTTTGTGTCACCTCTGCTCTGATCCAGGTCATGCTCTCACCCTGTGGCCATTTCATGGCTGCCTGATCAAGTTACATGCATGCACAGCCTGTTCCTTGTTGTTAACCCATCAATGTGACGTACCATCGACGGGTTAACAACATCGTGACGTCGCATCGATGGTAAAACATTGTTATAAAAAGGTAGATTTCTACCTATAACAATGTTCTACCATACATTATTGTTTTTTAAATCTGCATTGAATACATTTTGTTGTAGACTGTAATCCATTCCCCTGTTGCAGCAAGGGTAAACTGGTTCCAAGGAGGTACATTATGTAAATTGAAAGTAAGTGCATGCAGAGTGAATAACAGAACAGAATTTAAAGGATACTTAAACCCTAAATTTGTATCTGAAGTTCCAGTTAAAATGGATCCCAGAGTGAAGCAGAATATACAGTGTCCAATTACAGAGTGTGCTTCCTTAGCATGGAATCAGTTTAACCTTGTTGCAACAGGCAAATGGACACACATTCTACAGTAAAATATATTTAAACAAATTTAAAAAATATATATGTGTGCTTAAATCCGACGTTATAACAGTAGACATAAACATGATGAAAGTAACCCTGATCTAATACAAGTGCTCCCAGGTCAGCATGTATAAGTGGATGTGGTGGGCTATGAACCAAGCATCCATTTATCTCAAGCCAGGTAACAACTTTGTAAAAATAAGACTGCAGAATACTGTTTTCTGCTGTGCCATAAATCTGCTGTACCATGTTTTACTGTTACGTTTTCCATGACACATTTTCAGATCACTGCAGTTTGTTAATTCAGAGCTGAGATTTAGAAATGCTACATTTATTACTGTATGCAGATGCTATTACGTTGAATGAGTGATGGAGTTATTTTCCCATTATTTCAAGTTGTACAAGGGGTAAGGGTGATCATGTCAGAAATTAACAATATAGACTGGTCGTCATTGTAATGTACAGCACAGAGCAAGAAGAATTTTATTGAAATGTTTAGTGATTGCTGTGTACAGTCGGAGATCATGTCTTCTATAAGTCACAGTGCTGGGAGTCATGGGAAGATTGAACATAAAACAGGCAGCCCATATATATATTCAGGCTCTGGAGTTAATTCACCACTTAAGCTGACATAAAACATCAGGGGGGAGGACCCTTCCAGGGGAGTCTAGAAGGCCTTGCCCCCCCGAGAGGGAGGAGGAGAAGAATGAGGGGAAGTTACAAAGACAAACGTGGAAGGGGGAGAGATGGAAAGAGGAGGGGCAGGATACAAGGTGGACTGCAGTATCCTTGAATGCAAGGAACTTAGCAAACAAGGTGGCAGAGTTCCAGGCAATGATGGCAGAGGGAAAGGTAGACATTGCCACTGTCTCAGAGACCTTGGTCACCCAACGCCGTGACTGAGATCTCACAACCTGGGATGCAAGGTGTTCCACAGGGACTGGGATGGGGGGAGGGGAAAGATGGTGGGGTGACTATTTATGTCAGGGAGGGGATAATATGTACCATGAAGGAGGGGGATGAGGGGAGGCCAGAAGTCATATAGGTATTGCTCCAAAGCCCTAAAGGTAAGAAGCTGAAGATGGGGGTGGTGTGAAGGCCACCCTCACAGAGCAAGGAAGTGGATAGGGAGATGGGGGAGCAAATCAGGAAGGTCAGTGGCAAAGGGAATACAGTTATAGTGGGAGACTTCAACCTACCTGGGGTTGACTGGCAGAGAGTAACTACAGCACACACACCAGGGAACAGGTGCTTCTGGAGGCTATCCAAGACAGCTGCCTAGTGCAAGGGGTGATTGATCCTACTCAGGAGGGGAACATACTGGACTTGGTGCTAACAAATGGGGATCAAGTCCAGGATGTGGTAGTACAGGATCCTCTAGCAGCAAAATACCACTGCTCAATGTGGTTTCTGCTCAAAACAGGGAGGGAGTTGGCTAAGATGAGGACAAGAGTGTTGGATTTCAGGAATACAGATTTTGCCAGAATGGGCAGTACCCTAGAGGGGTATTTAGCTAAAATTAACCCAGGGATGGATGCTGAACAGAAATGGGAAATCATTAGGAAGGGGCTGAATGAGGCCATAAATATGTGTGCCGTGTCTCGGAGTAAGCAGTCCAGGTAAAAAAAAAAAAACTATCTGGCTCAGCAAGGAAGTGGAGTGGAAGGTGAGGGAAAAAAGTTTGGCCTTCATTAAGTTGAAAAATTGGGGCAAGAGGAGGCTATAGAGATGTTCACAAAGGCATCTAGGGAGATGACCAGGTCAGTCAGGGCAGCCAAGGTAGCAAGGAAGCTGAAGTTAGCTCAGGGGATCAGAGAGGGAGAAAAGGGGTTCTTTAAATACATAAGGGAGAAGAGGAGTTGTAGGGATGACAATGTTAGAATCAAGAGAGAGGGGGATCAGCAGAACAAGGGGAAGATCCGGCAGAGGCACTCAATGAGTATTTCTGGTTGGTGTTTATGAAAGAAAGGGATGGCCCATTACAGAAGGAGAAAGGGGGCAATGATGGAGGTGGGGCAGAGATAAAAGATGGGGTCATCCAAGAGGATGGAGTTCTGAAGGGTCTTAAAGCCTTGTGGGTGGACAAGGCACCAGGTCCGGATGGTGTACACCCAAGGGTCCTGAAGGAACTTGCAGAGGTGTTGGCAGGCCCTCTGACAAACCTGTTCAACACCTTCTTGGAGATGGGGAATGTACCCATGGACTGAGAATGGCTCATGCGGTGCCCCTTTACAAGAGTGGACACAAGAACCAACCGGGCAACTGCAGACCGGTGAGCTTGACTTTCACAGTGGGGAAGTTGATGGAGACCATTCTGAAGGAGAGACTGATAACCATTCTCAATAGCAATGGTATGCAGGATGAAAGACAGCATAGGTTTGTCACAGTAAGATCTTGCCAACTAACCTGATCGACTTCTTCAACTGGGTCACCAGGGCGATTGATGAAGGCCATGCTGTGGATGTTCTGTATTTGGACTTCAACAAGGCTTTAAACTTTGATGCCACACAGGAGGTTAATGAGTAAGCTGAGCACATGGGAGTGGGGAAAAACTGGTGGGGTGGGTGGAGAGCTGGCTACAGGGCAGACAGAGGGAAATTGTAAGGGAGGAGACATCCAAGCAAAGTCCAGTAATGAGTGGGGTACCACAAGGTTCAGTGCTGGGCCCTGTTTTGTTCAATTATTTTTTATGGAGACATTGCAGAGGGGGTCAAGAGTAAGATCTGCCTGTTCACGGATGACACTAAGATTTGTGCAAAAGTGGACAGTGAGGAAGGGAGGCAGGCACTCAGAGAGGATCTAGCTAAACTCAAACACAGGTCTAGGGAGTGGCAGTTGGAGTTTTACACTAAGAAGTGCTAGGTCATGCACCTCAGAGTCAGAAATCCCAGGAACAGCTACTGGCTGGGGGTGCAGGTAACAACTTCAGAGGAGGAAAGGGACCTGGGGTAATAGTTACAGAGGACATGAAGGTATCAGGACAGTGTAGGAGGATGGCAGCAAGGGCAAATAGAATGCTGGGTGCATTGCCAGAGGTATCACCTCTAGAAGGGGAGGTCATCCTGCCATTGTATAGATCACTGATGAGGCTACAGTAGTACTGTGTACAGTACTGGTGCCCATACCTCAAAAAGGATGGGAGATTACTGGAGGAGGTGCAGCATAGGGAAACAAAAATGATTATGGGACCGGGGAGTTGCCATATGAGGAAAGGTTGAAGGAGCTCAACATGTACTCGTTGGAAGAGAGAAGGGAAAGAGGGGACATGACAGAGAACTTTATAAGTACTAGAAAGGCATAAACAAAGTCAGGGAGGGAAGAGTGTTCTGCTTAAAGGGAGGAATGGTCACTAGGAAGCACAGTCTAAAATTGGAAGAGGGAAGGTTTAGGAGGGAGATGAGGAGGCACTACTTCACAGAGAGAGTGGTGGCGGGTTGGAATGCACTGCCAGGGGAATTAATCGCTTCGAGGACAGTGGATATCTTTAAGTGGGGTTGAGATCTGGTCAAGGGCAAGGTTAGTACAGACAAGAACACAAAGTGGAGAAGGACCGGGAAAGAGGAGGAAGGGAGGGATTTTGGTGGGGGTGGTGCAGCTGTTGTGATATGAAATTAAGAGCTGCACTATTGAGCAGACTTGATAGACCTGAGAGACTTTTTCTGCCGGCAATTTCATAGGTTTGTATGTTTGTATCTCTGCTCTTTATTAAATGACATAACAAAACAGTTTCTAAATGCCACACATATTACTTCTAACTAATACTGATTTACAATGTAAAAGAATGTGCAAAGTCCATTTATGCCATACTGTATGGTACACATACAACAGGTGTTATTTCTTAGGGAAGAACTGATGCTATAGTTAGTAAGAGCCTAAAAAACTAGTCAGAACAAATACTGTCAGAAATAGAAAGAGATACTGCATGCTATCAGTATAATCGGTTTACAGTGCAAGAATATAACAGACTACAAGTAGAGGAGATAGTGCTTGTTATTAAATAATACATAGTTAGAGGACTTCACAATAACCTGAGGTTGGTATATATTTGTTCACTTTTCTGTTTGTTTTTTTTTAAACAGGGCTGTTCTGTGAGTAAAGGTAATGATTGTTAGAAGATTTCTAGGTGGGATGAAAAGCTGATACTGGCTAGCTCCAGCAGATCAGTTCGAGGTGAGACTTCAAGCCAGGCACTGTCTGTCAGAACTGTCTGATGTTACATGGCTAATGATTGTTGGAAGGCTAGGCTTGTGGTTTAATGGGGACATAGCTCCTCCCATCCTCTATAGTTATTCAGCTTCCACTCCCTCTGCTTAGGCGAGTGGAATCGCTGGTGCTGCGTTGCTGTGGTGCTGGCTCTTCTTGCCCCGTGCAATTGGTGCCCCCTTGTCCTTCCCTCATCCTTTGTTCCCCCTTTCCCTTGTTCACTTTTTCTCCATCTTTTGCCCTCACTTACCTCTACCCCCCACAAACTAGTTCATACCTTGTTCTGTTCCTGTTTTCTTTTTGGGGATCTCTTCCTCCTTGCCAGCCTCTGGTTGCCAGTGTCACTGAGCCCGACCACAGTGTCACCCAAGGATCCCACACTAGAATGTCCTCGCTACAGCATTCTCTCTATTGCTGCTTCAATTTTCAGCTATGCTCTGCTCTGTGCCACCTCCAGACCTACAATCCCACTACTACTTCTTCCTCTGTCCACTCCTCTCTGCTCCCTAGATCAGGGATTATTCTGGGCTCGGTGTTCACAATGCTACTGAGCACTGCCAACATGCTGCACTTCCCGTCCCTTCCCTGTTGCTCAACGGGACCGTAAACTCTGGATTGGTTCCATCTCAGCACTGACACACCTGCTGCTGTGACTCTTCGTCTCTTGGAAACTGCCTCAGTGTTAGTTTTCAGCTCTCCTCTACACCATTTTTCTTCCATTGATATACAGTACCAGACACAGAATTCTCATTAGCTGGCCGTCCACCACATACTCAACGGGAATGCCTGCCCATCCATGTTCACTATATTTCAGCTGCTGCTGCCACCTACAGATTAATTTATGGTATTACTATGGGGATAAGCAATACTGATGACATTGTTCTGTAGCATACCTAAATTGCTTCTTCCTAACATGCACTAGCTATTCAATGGTCATCTATGCTGACTGCTCCATTATTCCATAATCTTTGTAGTGGGTTGATATGCATTGAACCACTACCATAGGACACTTCACACATTTGTTCATACCAGCCCTTGGAGCCACAGTACCTACCATTCCTGCATACCCATCCTTGTTGCAGCTTTACTACTGACTGGACAGCCCAGCATGTCATTCTATGTGCTGCAAGACTCTTCCCATGACGTTCCTGGATTGATGCTTCCTCCTTTGTTTCCCAGTAGCCTCATTGACACTGCTTCTCAGAAGCTGGTCAGCTGCATCCCTACAACAGGCCTCAATGAGGCCGCTATACTGCCAACCTACTCTTGCCATCCCGACAGCCCACTCTACTCCTTCTCGGCAGACCTACGTGGAGGTCCTGCCAGTCCAGCTAGCCTACGTGGAGGCCTACCTTGACCCACTCGCTCTATTCCTTCTTCAGGCTGACCTACATGGAGCTCCCGCCAGTCCTGCATGCCTAGGTGAAGGTTTAACTTGACTCCTTCACTTCTACTCCTCTCCAGGTGGACCTAAGTGGGGGTCCTGCCAGTCCGGCTTGTCTACTTGGAGGTTTAGCCTGACTCACTCATTCTACTTTTCCTTAGGCAGACCTACATGGAGGTTCTGCCACTCCAGCTTGCCCATGTGGGGGCCTAGGTCACTACACTATCACATTAGACGCTGTTCTCTGTTGGACCTCTGAGGGGTCCCTCAGATGCAATGACCGAGACCTTCCTATTGCCTAAATGAGCAACCTTCAACACATACAATCCTGCTGCCATGCCATCATTACACTTTACCATCTACTCCTTCCTCACTACCCTCATAGAAACATAGAAACATAGAATCATAGAAACATAGAAGTTGACAGCAGATAAGGACCCAAGGCCCATCCAGTCTGCCCATTTCTTTTCTACCTTATAAATGTGCCATCAGCCTTTGCTCTGTCAATGGTCTATCTATTCATACTCATCTGTATTGCTCCCTTATGCCTATCCCATGCCTGTCTGAAGCCCTGCGCTGTATTCATATCCACCACTTTCTTGAGGTAGACAATCCATGCATCCACCACCCTTTCTGTAAAAAGAACTTTCTCACATTACCCTTAATTGGCCTCCTCCTCGGTGAGAGTACAGCTCAGCCTGGCTATATCGATGGCCTCGGTATTCATTAACTCATCCAATCCTACAGCATGGAATATCTAGTTCAGCCTCGGTTTTCATGGGACCTCAGAAAGCTCACGGTACATCCACATTCAATATTGCATGGTGGACAGTCCCAACATTCGAACATCCGTGCCCAAAGTGGGCATCTCCTCACTCGCTCATACTTCCATATTACATGTGGACCACTTGGGACTTTCCTCCTCATGTTGGACCATGCGCTACTACTGCTGGCAGTCCACAGGAGGTCCGCCAGCCTTAACTTGGAAGGTGCAATACTTTGGCAATAGCGGACCAGTGGGGTCCGCCATCCTAAATACACACATCCCATGAGGGGTCCTCTTCTTAGTTCAAACATACTCAAGTCACTACAGACAGATGATAGTGGGAGTCCCTATTACTCGAAGCACATCAAATCTTAGCAATGAGGACCACACGGGGTCTAGCCCCCCAAATCTATCAAACCACAAGGCGTCCTCTTGCTCAAACAGCTTTCCATCTTCACAAAGCAGACCCATGCGGGTCTCGTCTTCTTTCAGCTGACCACTTGATACCTACAAGACAGCTTGAACATTCACGCTGTGCTTTCTCTGGACCTCAAGGAATCCATGTTCCAGCTTGCCAGTCTGTCTTACCCAACTTAATCATTCATTGTTCATTAATTCTTCTTCTGTAGTCCATTCCTTTCTGGTCTAGTTCCAAACTAATATCGTCCCTAAACATCTCCGTTGAGTATTCCTTAATCCTTGGACAACGTAGGACAATTCTCCCTTCTGATGAAGTACTCGATTGTTACCTACTATTGCATTGGAATTCCTGCTTCAGGCACACCTCCATTCACATAAACTCCTGCCTCATTACCATTCCCTGCCAGCATCTGCCAACCATTTCATCCTCAAAGAGTCTACATCCTCAAACATTTTCCATAGGCACTCATCTTCAACCAGGCTGACTATCCTTGAAAGCTCTGCAGTTTCAATCAGCTCCATTGATAAAGGATTAACCTTCATCCCTCATCCGGTGTCACTCCTAGCTGGAACTCTCCATCTGCTGGAATTTTATCTGCAATGTGAACTTCCCACTCATGTCGATGTTGACAACAGGACTTGGAAATCTAATAAGGAACCTAGCCTCATCCTGCCTGTACACATTTTCTGTGTGCCAACAGATGTCTTACCTTCTTGTCAGCCTGACCTAGCTCTGCTTTCTCCATAAAGGAAATAATCTTCTAATCCTACTTCGCTCCTCTTTCCAACGTTGAAGAACATCCATCATCATCTGGTCTCCACGATGATGCCACCATTCTGGCCTATGGACTCAATGTTATTCTGGGATATCTTTCCAATTGCTGCTTTGTCCCACCAGGGGGCCTAGCACTTGCTCAGCACAATTTATTTGATCTTGTCTGACCACTATGGGTCTCACCTTATTCTTTAACCTATTTACTGTTGGACCACATAGTGTCCCACCATGTCTCTGTCTTCACCCACATATGGGCCTGGCTGCTTGCTCTTCTGCATTTACATCCCCTCGGCTGACCCACAAGGGGGTCTTGCCATCTCTACTGTAACCCTAGCAAGGTGGACCAAGTGGGTCCGCCATGTCCCCTGCTTCACCCAATAAAGGGCTCTAGTTTCATGCTCACCACTCCAGTTGCCACTTAAACTGAGTCCTATCTACTTGCTCTACATTACTGCTTCACCCATGAAGGGCCTGGAGGTTTCTTTCTGCTTCATATCGCAGAGGGAGCTTGGCTGCCTGCATGCCACATTCTCGCTTTACCCCACAAGAAAAAAAGAGGGCCTGTTATCTTCTCTACTGGAATCATGCCTGCAGGATCATAAGAATCTGCCATTCTCTTACTCTGCCTCACAAATGTAGATCTAGCTGCTAGCTCACAGTAATACATTAAAGCTACCAGAACAGACTTCTTCCTTCAATGCACTCCAGGATTGACCATCAACCAGTTCTACATTCTTGTCCTTCCAAGATGTTATTCCAGGAACAGCCGCTAGCTAAGCTGCCTGAACATGCACAGCTCTAGCCTTCTACACCTATAGATATTATAGACTTGGATTCTACAACATCTTAGCTAATGTCTCTCAATGGTGGACTCTCATTCACCAGTACCTCATCTTCCAGAATTACCTATTTGCGATTGAACTCAGCATATGCCTCTTCAGCTAGCACTCTAGATCTATTTAGAATACAACTTATCAATACTTTCCTACTTTAGGATTACTCTCCTTTTAACATGCCCAGAGGATGGGTAAGTCATTAGCCATGGGTCCTCTGAGGTTTTCCCAAAAGGTTTTTTTCCCTCTCCTGCATACTACTGGCCACACTTTCCAGAGTTGGAGGAAGTAATCACATTGGTTATTGCATTTCTTTTGGCCCTTTAGTCCTACACTTACCTAGCATCCGCCAAAGGTGGGATATAGAGAAAGGTGAAAAGATCAAGTTCTAACATCAATTATATTTCATCCAATGCAACTGTATCTAAGCATCAGCCATATACAGTAATCCCCTCACTATAACAAACACGTTGGAAGCCATTACAGCCATTCATTATAGCTCCCTGTTCGTTATTACGAGGGACACCAGTATGTTGAGGCAGTAGGTGGCGCAGTTGCTTCACTATGCGTGCTAGCTGTATTCATGTTAAAAAATTATTTTTTAGCTGTGGGAAATCTGCAGGAGTTTTCCTACAAGCATAAATACAGTAAAGGTTTGAGTGAGAGACAGTGCTGGCTTCCACTCTGCATACTGCCCCACACACCCCAGTGAGTGGCAGTGCTAGCTCCTAGTCTCTGTACTGCCCCCTCCCCATCCCCCAGTGATGTGTCTTCCTTAATACAGTACAGGACTGTACCCTTTTCAAGTTTTTAAAAGTCCGAGTGAGTGACGGTGCTGGCTCCTGGTCTGCAGAATTCCTGGTCTGTGGAATTGAGGGAGATACAAGGCTTGCCGACTGCTGGAGTGAGTGAGTTAAATGTGCTGTTATATGAGTATTATATGAGTGGGTGCAGTGTGAGCTAGTGAGCTATGTTGTTACTGTATATGAATGGGCACAGTGGGAGTGAGTGAGTTATGTTGTTATATGAACAGGCCAGTAGGAGTGAGTGAGTGAGCAGTCAGGATCAGTGTAAGTCACTGAGAAGTTTGGGACCATAAATGGTGGTACTGCTGGTACAAATGATTAGGTGAAATAGGTGGCAATGCAGCTAAAAACTGTTTGACAGTTTATCACTCAGCACAGCGAGGATTCAAGAAACCAGGGTGGTGGTGGGGGGAAAGCAAGGGTCCAAGTTCATGAGAGCCAAAGGAACCATTTGTTATAGCTGAGCATTCACTATAGTGGGGTTTGCTATAGTGAGTGGTTACTGTATCATCCAATTCCTGCATACAACGAGCACTGACCTCTGTACCTTTCCAGCTTAAAATATCCAAGCACAAACCACAGTCCCCAGTCCTACGTACTACAAACACTGACCTATGTACCATCCAGTTCAAATGTATCTAAGCACTAACCATACTTTATTCAGCTCTTGCATATCATAAGCACTGAGCTATGTATCACATATCGAATTACTTGTTCCAGTAGATCCATGTGCCTGATTTACTAAACAAGATAGTTATTTCTGCGCACTTCGAATAGCTTTAATGATATTTAGATTTGCTTGGAATGTGTGCAGATTTGCTCTTAGAGAAAATCAGCTTGGAGTTCTGTCTCCAACATTGTAAAGAGAAAGAAGGGAGTATTTTATGTAATTGTCATTGTGATTTGCATTTATGGAAGAATACACTGTAAAGTACTACATAATGTATTCCACGGTATCCTATTTTTCAAGCTAGAGCAAGATGGCTGTAGGCTCTGTCCATAGCCATAAAAAGAGGATATGTTCTTGATGAGAGGGAAATGTAATGGACTGAGATCATGCAAATGAGCCTAATAAATATCTTTTCCTGGGTGACCAAGGAAATAGATTAGGGGAGGGCAGTGGACATGGCCTATCTGGACATGAGCTCCTGTGGGCCTTTATTATCGTGCTGTACAGGAGGCTAGTAAAGAAACTGAGCAGCCCAAAGGTGAGATCCAAAGTAATGAATTGGGTTAAAAGCTGGGCAACAGATATGAGACAGAGGGTGGTGGTAAATGGCACTTACTGTAGAGGGTGCCACAGGGCTCAGTGCTGGGACTGGTCCTCTTCAATGTCTTCTGAGGTGACATCACAGAAGAACTAGAAGGGAAGGTATGCCTTTTGAAGATGATTCCAAAATCTGTAATGGGGAGGACACTTAGGAGGGGTGGAGGGAAAATGCAGGGATCTTGGAGGAACCTGAGGCATGGTCAAGAGTGTGAAAGTTAGGGTTCAATACCAAAATGTGCAAGATTATGCACCTAGGGCATAGGAACCCAGGATCTGAATATAGGATGGGGGGAGGTACTGGCAGTCATTAAACAAGAAAGGACCCTGGGTTTATCATGTTATTTATTTTATTTATTTAGTCTGTTTTTGTTTATCAAGCAGGCATGCTAGAAAACATTTATTTATATATTTCTGTTTTGGTTGCGGGATGAACCCACTGAGACAATGCAGTCCCTTTTTCAGGAGCCACCTGGGTCTGAAGGGCAAACATAGGAACAAGTGCCAACAACAGTACAAAGAATGTGTGAAAAGATATCTACAGCATATAAACAATATAGTACAAAATTGGTGAGAAAAATGTAAAGATACAACACATATACATATACAGCATATTTACATTAGTATGTCATGACCACAGTAAACAATGCAAATGAAGGTTCCATAAATATGGATCAAAGCAAATTCTCGGAATTGTTACAGTTGAAGGCAAACCAATATTTGAACATACAGCAGGACAGAGTAAATGGCTTCCTTCCAGGGTTCAGCAAAACACCATTTCGTTTGGACACAATAAATGGAAAAGTAAAAATGTTTAATACATACTTAATCCATAAAAGGTACACAGCTAACCGTAAAATTTTCATTAGCACCCCCCAGCATCAATGTTTCATGATCTAACCATCATTTTTTCAAGATGTCATAGCTGTATTACCATGACTAGCTTTATAGCTCAGCACCACTACCATGTGGTATAATTTCAACAATATATTAAGCAAGTTAAAAAAAGCACGCATTTTACAATCTACCTAATTCACACCACAGTCAATACAAAAAATATATTTGTTAAATAAGAGAGAAACAGTCAATTATGTGTATATATGTATATATACCTTCTCTTATAGCAAAAACTACACTTTTTCCTATTCAGTATTAAAAGCAGAATTTTTAAAGTCAACACTCATCCTAAAATACAGATCTTTGTACCAAATTTCTAACACAGTGTTTGTTCTTTACTTGGCATTTAGACACAATCTTAACCACAATCTTAAATATCTACTCAAGTGGTATAATATTTCTGGCATGTATAACAAGTTAAAAAAGGACTAATTTTACTATCCACCTAGTTCACACCACAGTCTATACAGAAATATATTAAAGATGAGGAAAACCGATAGGTTAAAAATATATATTATTTACCATCAATTGAGACATCTCTTAAAGCAAAAGTAGTTTTCTATTTTATAATAAGGCAGAATCCATACTAATCATAAAATACAGATCTTTATACAAAATGTATAAACCTGGATTTCTTCTTTACTAAGCACTTAAGAAATACCCCTAAGTATCTACATGACAGTCCTGCTTGCTAATCTCTAACATCACTCCACTTATACTAAAACTTTCACCTTTATAAATATTTAGTAACTTTCAACATCTCTTTTTTAGAGATGGGGCTAGTTGAAAATGTTCATTTAAACCTGGCGGATAGGAGGTTTTTAGTCTGCATTGCCAGTATGTCTCCCTACATAAGAGAGCATTGTCCACATCTCCCTCTTTCATTCAGTTTTACCTGTTCCAGTCCCATAAACATGAACATGTGCTTCTGATCTTTTTCTCTACTATGTGGGCTGCTAAGCATTGTTCAATTTGCTCATGTATAATACTACGTTAATGTTCTAAAATACGATCTTTAAATCTTCTCAAAGTTTTTTCAACATAGTGTTTATCACTTGTGCAGACTGCTAGATATACAACTGCCTCAGTATTGCATGTTATTAAAGTGGTTACCTCATGCATCCTCTGAGTCTGTGGTAAACAAAATTCTCTTCCCACCTTAATATATTTGCATGCTGTACAGTTCTCAGATAAAAAATGTCCTCACATGTTTTGATCATTTCACTTCTGAGGTCTCTCATAGCTCTGTGTCAACAAATCAGCCAGGTTTTGCCCTCCTGTAGGTGAATCTCGGTCCATTTGGAGTAATGTCATGCAGTTTTGATTCCACTATCAGGATCTGCTAGTTGTGCTTTATCACTGCTTCCACCTTCTCTGCCTGTAGGCTAAAAGTGGTAATGAAGTTAGGACCCTGATTATTGTTTCTATTCCTTTCAGTTTTATGACTCTTTTTACTTTTACCCATCATGAGAGGTGGAAGCAGTGATAAATTCTACATTTATGTGAGTGGGTGGAAAAGTTTTTAGTGGCAGGAAATAGTTAAAAAGAGGCAGGGGTCCTCATACTGGTCAAAAGAGGAGTACATTTCTATGGGAAACAAATTTTGGAAGTCAGGAAGGTACCAAGTAGAAACTTTTACTTATTAACGCTTATGGACTGTCCTCAGAAAACCATTGCCTTTAAACAAAAATTTTGATTTCATTAACACAATCCTAGATACTACCATTATAAGGACAGGGACATCAACTGCATATTGGATCTAGTATTAGGTAGAACAGAGAGGAACTATATGCTGACTAAGATAGAAAAAGACTTAAGGGATTTTGTTAGAAAAACAAGTTCAGTAGATGCATGGTGTAGCCTTTAATAACAGAATTAGAGAATACAGTTCCTGGTTGCAACCTCACAAAATGGGATCAAGGATAGATCACATTTTTACTCCAGCTAATTCAGTTCAGGACATACAAGAGGTGACTATTCATCCAATTCTTCTATCTGACTACACACCAGTGTCAATGAAAATATTGTAGAACTGAAGAGCAGACAAAAAAATGGCATCCAGGAAAATTAAATGATTTCTTATTAACATATGAAAAAAATAGTCCAAATCAATAGAGAAAACATTTACTATCTAGAGCTTAATAACCCCAAGGATACATCTTGGGCAACTACCTGGGGATCTTTCAAAAGTTTTACAAGAGGAAGTCTATTTGGAATTTTAGCAAAAATCCAAAAAGAAAAAACAGACAGAAATAGAACAAGTATTGATAACTAATAATTTAGAAAGAATTTGGAAAAAATGGCCGCATCTCAAATTCAGAAATGATGAACACATAAGGGGAGAAGTGGGTTTTAGAATCTAAGAGGCCAAGCGTAAATACATATCTACTTGACCAAAGGCTCAGAGATTGTCAACCATTTTAGACTAAAACAAGCTACAGTAATAAAGGTACCAAAATTACAGGCATAAAATCCCCCTTAACAGGAAGACATGTTCTAGATAGTCTGAGCTGCTGCGGACTAAGGTCTGTGGTTTGAGCTGATCCTTGTAGCGCTCTCATTGTTTTCAATCTGCCTTTTTAAAGGCAGATTACTTCTACAGCTCTGTGTACTTTCAGTTAAATAAATTAATCTTTTTAGTCACCGGAAGGGCTGAAGCCACAGCTTCTGTCACCTGGTACATTAAGGGTGTGTCCTTGTGAGCAGAGGTGAGCACTGCAAGCAGGCAAAGCTGACAGAGGCATGCAGCATCTATCAGCATCAGCCGAGGTATGCGAGGTAGGTGGCCATACCCTATAGTGTTTAAAAATACTAAATGGCCACCTCCTCGAAGAATGGAGTGTGTAAACCCATCAGAGGATTTGTTAGATATTCTACATAACCCTGGGTCTGCTGTTAGATTCACGATACGCCTAATGTATACTGCTCAGGTTAATGAAGTTTACAGGAAGAATTCACTTATGAAAAGTGTATAGAACAACTCAGACTGACCGAAGAAACTACAATACTAAGGCAGAAATTAAGCGGACTAACAGGAGGCCAGGCCACCGTAGTTAGCAAGCATGATACAACTACTGTGAATATTTCAAAAAGGGGTAATAAGAAAAGATGGAAAGAACAAGAAGTCATGGCACTCACCCTCTCACACATAATGAGTTGGAATTCCACACTCCAGTTCATAGAACAAGCTTTTGCAACTTTATTGAACTGCAGGATAAAATGAACCAGTGGGTCTGGGAGAGCAGAAAACCTCCTAACGTTTTACCTGACCACAGGCTTTGTCAAAGGTGATGCCCTGTAGGGGAGAACCCCTTTTATAGAAATAACAATTGTGCCACCAAAACCATTTAAAATGTCAGTACATTTAAAAAAAATATATTTACAATTAAGCACACAAAACACTGCTTTCTTGTTATTTAAAGGCCATTAAAAAATCCCTAGTCTTTCGGTTGCAACAAATACAGTACCTATCTTAAGATTATACCTGGAAACAATTTTTCCTTACATTCTAGTTTAATTTAAATAGTACAAAGGGCAACCTGAAAAAAATGGAAAAAGAGAACCTGAATTTTAGAACCTTTTTTCACCAATTTTCCTTTTTAAAATGTTTAAAAGGGGTATTATTACTGATGTATAAGAAAGGAAACTGAAAAAGTGCCCACCAATGATGCAAGAACTATCCGGGGGCGGGGGAAGGGCAAAGGGAAGATTGCACATGTTTAAAATTGAATACTTTTGTGGAAGAAATAAAAAAAAGAAGAATGTTCAGATAACCTATATAACCAAAGCTCACATACAAGACTTTACTAAAGGGGCTTAAAAAAAACTTTTATGTTTATATTGTCATTGGGGAGGGAATGGTCCTTTCAATTCAAATTCAGACTACTTGGACATGAAGGCTATTCTGTTAAATGCCAGAAGTCTGATGAGTAAAAAAGAAGAGTTAAAACTACTATTCACTACAGAGAACGTACAATATATATATGTGCAATAACAGAGACCTGAGAAGGAAAGAGAAATGAGGGAAGGATATTAAAGGTTACAATGTCTTCTTTACCAGTCTTTGCGGCAGAAGAGGTGGGGGGATATTTCTCTACACTAAAGAAACCATCAAAGCTTCTTCAATAGAAACAAGGGGTGAAAATAACAAGGATATGAGGCAATTATGGCTGCAAATAAACCAACGGAGTAACAAGAAAATTATTATTGTTATATGTTACAGGGCACCCAGTCTATCAACCCAGGAAATTAATGCCTTTTTGAAAGCACTTGATCTAGTTGACACAGAAAGCAGAGTAACAGTAATGGGAGATTTTAACCTACCCAACATTGACTGGGGAACACACTCAGGAATTACACCTTTGGATAAAAAATTTATTGATATTATGGAGTCACATAACTTTGAACAATATGTATAGCATAGCACATAAGGGAATAACTCGTTGATCTAGTACTGAGTAACATGGAAGAAGATATCATGGATGTTACTTGTAAGAGAACCACTATGTGGAAGTGACCATGATATTGGCAATTTATAGTAAAGGGTAGTTGGGCACCGATATTAGGGAAGACTAGAATTAAGAACTACTGTATGCTAATACAAAGTTTACAGACATGAGAATACACTTAGAACATGGAATTGGGGAAAGGACTTCATAAACAAGACCCTAGAAGAAAAGTGGGAAAGGTTATCTTCAGAAATCAAGTCCTGTATACAGAAATTTGTGCCTGAATAAAATGAAATATAATAAAAAGGGCAAAATTCCCGTATGGTTCAATACAGCAACAACAACAAACAAGCTTTTGCCAATGCCGAATGTTGGCTTGCTGGCACTGGCATTGGTAGTGCAGGAGTTAGAGAGATGCACAATAGGACTGGCAGTGAAGTAGTGAACTGACAGCGACCCCAGCCACACCATGCAGAGAGTGACAGGCCTTGGGGTTTGCCTTTGGGTTGTTGGCCATAACGTTCATGCTATTTCTCCTCACCCTACCCCACAAAGACTGACAAGTGCTGTGATGTGCCTTTGGGGTCTTTGGCCTTTTACGTCAGCCTACTTCCATAAGGAAATATACTGACATAGATGCAGTGTAGGAGAATGGGGTGAACATTGGGGCCGAAGAATCCAAGGCACACCTTGATGTCTGTCACTGTCTGCAGGTTGGGGGGGGTGGAATGGCATGAGCATTGCAGCCAGGGTGGGCAGTATGGGTGGAAACCCTAATGCCCAGGGCATTTGTTGAGATTTTCACTCCAAATTTTCAACATGAGCCGTTTGTGACCCCACCTCATGATCAGTGGCACTATGAGTTTGTTTGCGGAAAGGTGATCTTGTACAGCGACTGTGCATTTTGGCGCCACAGGTGTGAAAACAGATTTTGGGCAGGATGTGAAAAATGACAGCTGCACTGTTGATAAGGAGGTGTGAAAAATGGCATTGTTGAAAATCTTGAATGAAAATATGAGAAATTAGTGACATCATGATCGTGCGTAGAAACTGCACAATGCACACCCATAATTCAATTATTTTGGGGATTTGTATAACCAAATTTTCAACACAGGTATTTTGAAACTGGTCATGAACAGTGTTACTTTGATTTTGTTATTCTGGCTGAACATTGATTTCCACAACGACTGCGCCATTGTGTGATTTGCTTACTGTGTGCCACATGTGCAAAACACATTTCAGGCAGAATGTGGAAAATGACAGCTGTACTGTTCATAAGGAGGTGTGAAAAAGGGCAATGTTAAAATCTGGAGTGAAATATTAAAATTTCATTGTTACAAGCATGCATTGAAACTGTGCAAAGCACGGTCTAAATAACATGTCATTTTTGGAATTTCTCCACCAAATTTGTAAGATAGAGTTTTGGGACCCCATCTCATGAACAGTGGCATTGTCATTTCGTTAATTGGTCCCAAAGGTGATTCTGCACAGTGACTGCAAAATGACCTTCGAGCCTGAGTAATGAGATGGCATGCATGTGTTCATGAGGAGGGTCCAAGCTCCCCATGTTGAAAATTTGGAGGCAAAATTTCCAAAAATTGCTGGGATATGCATCAAAGTTTAAAAAAAAAAAACATGTATACCATTATACAGTCTACCGTCATTTCTTCAGTTCGTGGTCGGCTTTGAAGAGTCTAGACATGTTCCTGGTCCACTGAAGATTGTTGCACTGAGCTCCAGAGGTAAGTATGGGGAGAGTGAGGAGGTGGGGTGCACAGAGGGTGGTGCAGGTTGGGGGCCCCATGGTGAGGGGCCGTTTTCTTTTTTCAGGTATAAAAAAAACAAACAAAGGAACACTGCAGTTTTCTTTTTTAACAGGTGTTGTGCACACTGGGGTGGGCTCCCAGTGTGCCCCATGACTTTGAGGGCGTGATGTTGGCCACACTGGGGAGGGCTCCCAGTGTGGCACAGAATGGGGGCCAGGGCTGGAACATGCTGACAACGGTTGGCTTTCCTTATGGGGAGGCACACTGGGGTGGGTTCCCAGTGTGTTACACAGTCTTGGGTGGATGATTTAGCATGCCAAGAGGGAGATTGGACACCTCTGAAGTCAGCTGTATACACGTTGTGCGGCAGGGGTGGCGGCAGCCACTGACGCCATGTTTATTGGAATACTACTCCAAGAAAGGCATGTCGGGAGGCGTGTTATTGTGCCGCTACATAACGAGCTTGTATCTCATTGTAGAGGCACTTTCCTTACATGTGTTGACAACTTTACATATTTCTTGTGTGATCGCCTGCATGCTGGCTTATTGGGGAATGAGGGATGCACCTACTAACGTGTGCCCTGCATTCGCCCACACTGACACAGCTCCGATATCTGCTACTACCACAAGATGTTGGCTGGCGCACAAGCCAACATAAAAAATTATAAAAACAAAGAAAAAGGTGTGTGCTAACTTTAGGAAAAACAACACCACAACTCTGGAAGGTCTATAAAGAAAGATTAAAACAATGTAAAAATTCAAAAAAAGAGTTTGAACTACACCTTGCCACTACCAGAAAAGACAACAAAAATGCATGTTTTAGCTATGTAAATAGTAATAGAACTGGACATCTAAAAATATGTCCAATTAAAATATGAAATGAAAGTGTAAATGATGATGCTTATGTATCAGTCACAAAGTTTGAATTGCAGCTATACTCTAATATCAGGTAATAAAAGTATAACAATTCATGCCAAGGATGTCAGGGACAAATACGTTAAAATCAATTCAACTAAGTCACCAGGACCAGATGTTATCCATCCGAGATTGTTAAGGGAACTCACTGAAGAACTGATGGGGACCATTAGTGTCATTTTCATGGATTCAATAACAGAGTGTAGGGTGATTCTGCAGTCAAAAGAAGCAAATGTGGCACTGATTCACAAAAAGTGCTGAAGGATGACTTCAGGAATTTTAAATCTATAAGTTTGACCTCTGTTGTTTGGAAAATGATGGAGGGGATTCAATAGGATGGCAGCGTTCGGGACAGACATCCTGCTCTGAGCTCCACAGTGGCCTTCTTTTCTCAACTCGTACCGAGATTTTTTCATCAATCTAACAGCCCGCTATAAAAAAAAAAAGAGTTCACCACTAGATAGCGAGACTCACATTTGACTGTTCATCCACATTAAAGGTGACATTTCGATTAAGCAGAATGGTCATTCTCCCAGTGACTACTGTCAAAAGCGCCATCGTGGTCTACAGTACTGGGAGTGCAGAGAAGTGCATCAGACAGCTGCATAGCGCCACATGGTGTAGCGTGAGGACAAGTTGCAGAATTTAATTCATTCATAATTCATTCACAAATCTTCAAATATAAATGCTGAGTTGCCTCCAGTGACTCTATACATCTCTAACTGAGGATCCTGACTTAACTCTTATAACAAAAACACAGAAATCACATTAAGATTTCAAATCATTTTTTGACTAAAATGGATTTGGATGACAATCTGGTAAACCATGAGGGACAAGATTAATGCAATGAAATGCCCTCTACCTGACTCTGACGGAGCTCAGATGATTTAGGTGAACACATCCCAAAGAAATCTGCCACTGCTGCTGCCTTAACCTTTGACCATTTTGGTCTTATTATGTCAGAAATCACACGGTTCAGTTTAAAAATATCTGATATGCACACTGACTTAAAGGATGTCAAACAAGAGCTAGTCTCACACACTATAGGTATTTCGGATGTAGAAATGAGAGTCAGAAGCTTAGAAAACACCATAGATAAAGATCACACAGAGAGGATCAGTGACCATCGCAAGATAAGCAAGCTAGAATCAAAACTGGAGGTCCTTGAGAATAGAAACAGGAGGAACAACCTCAGAATTTTTGGTCTCAAAGAGGGACTAGAGGAAACTGATGCACTTTCCTTTGCCAACAATCTTCTCACAAAAATAGCTGGCCCTCCCATTGATACCAAGATTTATGTACTAGAGAGTGCTCATAGATCTCTGAAACCTAAGCCAATATAGGAGAAAGGCCAAGATCATTTGTGCAAAGGTTTCTAAATTTTCAGCAGAAAGTTCATGTTCAAAGGGCCCTCAGAGACAAAAATAACATAATTTATTAAGGCTGTAAAATAAAGGTGTTTAACGATCTTGCCCCTGAGACTATACAGAAGGGTGATGCATTTCTTCCTATTAAAAAGTCTTAGGAAAACTGGGCTGAAATGCAGTTTATTCTTTCCAACTTTACTGAAGGCTTGGGCAGCTGAAGGCACCAAGGAATACAACGGGTTTGTGGTTGCAAATAGGAGTTTAAAGGCTGATTTTCCTGCTTTTTCAAAACTTTGCTTTTCAGAACTGGAGCATGGATAATGATGTTTTCCATGAATGTACTCATGTTTTGCCCATACTATCACAACTTTGTTTCTTAGCATTTAATGCTTGCTTCAGTCAGAAATCCACATTACTGTGGAATTCATGCAAAAACATTGGTGTCAGTTGGTGGTTTGTTAAACATTGAATTGTCCCACTATGGTTCAGTCTGTCTTCCTTTTGGCTGTGTGGGGATACCTTTGGGGATTAAAGTGACTATTCATTATTTCACTATTCTCATTAGCTATGCACAGAGGGTGCAGTAGGTTTGTGAGTTTCCCCTCGGCTACATCTAGAGTTTTCAATGCAGGGAGAGTTTCTGTCTCATTTCTGCCCCCTTGTCTGATGATGCTACTCCATTGAAACAAATGGGATTTGCAGTGGCTATGCTTACAAATCTCTGTTGAATTGAGCAGTGGATGGTCTCTGTGTTCAGGCAAACAATAGCTTTATATAAATGATTTTGGCTTCCTGATGCTGCTTCCACTTCATTCTAAAGTGCAAGGTACTCTAGTAATTATAGCCTAAGTTCTATGCAATGCTTCTGGGGCCTTTTGAATGTTTAAGACAGTTATTAGTACTTGAAGAAACACCTGGCTTATGTTAACTAACAATGGTGAAGAGCAGAAGTGGGTATCAGTACACAGAATGGGCCCTGTGCACTAACGCTACACAGTGCATGCAGGCATGGATAGCGTAAGTGCATATGGCATTATGATGCCCAGCTGCACATGCAATATGAATGCAGCATGCAAGAAGGACATACAGCATGCATGCAGCTGTTGAGTGGAAAGCACCACCGATACACTGCTCCGCATGTGTGTGGGGGCATGGCTACGTAACAAGTAGTACAAGCAAATGTTATGTGTATGCACAACACAAAATATGATGGAACATTGCATAGGCTGATCCACATGGATTACGCCATGTCCAAGGTGCACAAGCACTCTGGGCCACCCACATGGTGGCATGCAGTTGCCGGCAGGCAATGTGCCAGACATGGCCATGCACCCCATAGCCATGCTGGAGCAGTAGCGACCGGTGGTAGACATGCAGGCAAGGCACCAGCCCACAATGCAGTGCCACGGTGGCATGCACGGAGTGACAGTGCCACATCAGCAGCCACATGTGGCAGCCCCACATGCCATGACACCACACACATGATGCCTACACATGTGCCGGTGTAAAGGCATCACCATGGCCTGGAGGCAAGTGCACTACATGGACAACCACCACAGCAACAGCCAGCCATGCCACCATGCAGTGTTACAGCCCAGTGGATGATCACATATGGGCCCCTCCCAGTGTCAGCCATGCCTCTCCTCTGTTACCAGTGACATGTAATACCCATAACTCCCAGAGACAGTGAACACACAGGTCCAGTCAGAAAAACTGGCTAATAGAAATGCATAATAGCAATCACAGATGAAAATTGTCAGACAACCCCACAGCACACACAGAGGTCCCCCCATATGTCCCCCAACCCCACACACTCTAACACACCAGGCACAGACCACCACAGACCAAGCACATCCATGTGCACTGTCTATTCCAACCCCAGCGGGCCTGTCCCAGGCTGTGGTCATAGCGCAGTGCATGGTCCTGAGGCATGGCCATCTGCCACGACTTCGTCCTTGGCCTCCTCCTCATTATCAGTCCCGGCCTGCACTTCCACCAGCATATGGCATCCAGTATTAAAGAGCATCATCCTCCGAACTGGGCCCTTGTAGTGCTGCAAGACAAGGGAAGAGAAATCAGTACACATGGCCAGTACACGGCAACCCCCCCCCGGTACAAGCTATTCACTGGTGATGGGTTATAGATCTCCATGCCCCATAGGCATGGTCCTCGTGAGAACAGGTCTGGCCTGCCACCTTGAGGAACAGATAGTCTGGCAGATCCTGCATTAAATGCATCCTCCAGGCCAACCTGGATGACACGCAGACATTCGCTTCTGCCTGGCTGGGCCTGCAGGGTGAATTTGATCCTGGATGGCAATCTTCATTGGTTCTGTGGAACATAAACATATATCAGCTAGCATAGCATGGTGCCCCCCAAGGACCCAAACAATGGCCTAGAGCCCCGGGGACCATGCAGTGCACATTCACCATGCCAAAGCACCAAATGACCCAGAGGTCACCATGCCCCCAGTTGTCGGTGTAGTCCATTTCCATCACACGGAACAGGTGCCATGGAAACATGGCCTTTTGATCCAACATGCATCCCGCCATGATTGCACCACTGCTCTCCTGTACAGTGCATGTTGGTGAGGTGGGGCACTGTGCCACACGGCCATGCTCACTTAAAGGCATACATGCTGCACAGCGATGGTACAAACAGGACCACTGTGCATGGTACAGATCACCAGAAGCATCGGCCTGTGTGTTGGAATGTGCCCTGAATATTGATGCACATCCACTTGATTGCTGAGCTAGCAGAACAGCACCAACGGCGCAACCCATGGCCCTGGGTGTTTAACAACCAGATCGACAAGGTGACATGGCATGACATGCACTGCACTGAGAGGTTCCAGCTACCTTGGCACACAATCATGCAACTGTGTGACAGCATCCATGGTACAACCACACTCCGGACATGGTGGTCGTGATGCCATGTCAGTGGAGACAAGTTGCTGTGCCCCTGGGCTACTATGCCATGGGATCCTTCCAGAGGGTGACAGGTGACACTGTGGGAGTGTCCAGTCAATCATGTCCAGGGTGATAGCTCAGGTGATGGATTCCTCTTAACCATGTCAGGGAATACATTGCCTTCCCTACTATAACAGTGGAGGTCCAGATGACCAAGAAGGTATTCTATGCCATGCATGGCATGCCCAATGTGTGTGGTGCCATCAATGGTACACACATTGCAATACTCACACCGGCTGCACATGAGGAAGCATATCAGAACCGCAAGGGTTATCACAGTATAAATTACCAGGTCATCTGTAATTCTACTGGCATCATCACAGACGATGCGCCTAAGTACCCGGGATCTACACACGGTCCTACATCCTTGGGGCAGGCATGGGGCGCTGCTGCATGCTGAATGACTAGATGGGCAGCTGCACAGGGGTATCACACCACTGCAGTGGCACACATGCCCCCACCAGCGCCTATGGTACCACCAACACGTGTCTCCCACCCATGCAGTTGGCTATCCACTGCGAACAACCTGATGACACTGATCCATGCCCCAGCCATCCTGGTGGAGTAGATGTACAACACAGCACACAGATGAACAAGGGAAGTTGTGGAGTGAACCATCTGGCAGCTGAAGATGTAGTTCCGGTGCCTGGACCTCACCAGGGGCTGCTTCTTGCTGTCCCCAGCCAAGGCGTGCCGTGTGTTCATGGTGTGTGCTATGTTGCACAACATTGTGAAGTGTGCCAATATGCCAAGGCCATGGCTACCACCCGATGCCCTCCTGGGGTGATGAGGATGATGACAATGTGCCCGCCCATGTGCCAGGGACCACTGGTGGGCGTGTCGCCCACCAGGCACTCATCAATGGCATGTTCTGCCACTAGGTACATGCATACCACACAGCTGATGACTTGCCTGGCTTGGATATGTGCTGCAGCTGTCCAATGCAGGTGTGACCAGACCTCTCAGATCATGATGTCCAACACGTCAGGCTACTGCCCGAGTGCTGGTGCCATGCATGTGGGGTGTGCACGATGTTGAAAACATATCGCTGAGTGCACATAGTGAAGGTGGGTGGGTGGGTGGGATGAGGGGCACGCTGCCTTTTGTGTGTGCTGGACAGGTGGATATGTATGGTGCCATGCCATGTGGCTACTAGTGTGGACGTGTATGGCCTGTGTGTGTGCCTTTGTGTGGACACAGTGACTGTGCATTGTGGTTCATGGCTAGCCAGTCCCATCACTGTTGGGCTTGCCCAATAGACATGCCAATGTTCTGCTTCCTAGCCACCATGCAGGAGGCTGTGTATGGGGGCCTTGCTGGCCCCTGTATCCCTGCATCCACTTATGGGATGGTCAGTTCCCACTGGTGTGGGTGTGGCATCATCCACTCCCTCAGGGTGCCCATTACACCCTGTATTAACAGCATCGGTGCTGTTCCTGTGTGTTGGGGGGTGATACTGTGTGTGGAGTTGGTGCAATGCCATGTCCCTGTGGTGCGTGCTCAGTGTGTGGCAGAGTGTGTGTCCAAGGGTTGCTGCTGGGTCAGGTGTTGCGTGGGTGGTGACCACTGTGTGCCAGTATCTGTGCTGGCCGGCTGGGTGTTCCGGTGCCTGTCCTTCGCGATGCAGGTGGTTGGTGTATGAGCTCTGTATGCCTCCAGGGCCACTGCTCAGCGGAGTATGGCACTGTGCATGTGGTGTGACACCTCAGTTTGGGCCTCCAGGGTGGTGGTGCTGCTGTGTTGTTCAGCCAGGCGATCACACTCCAGCTGCAGCAGTTGGTGGTACTGCCCCTCCAGATATGACTGTGCACTGGCTGCACAGCATCATGTATTGCATCTGTCAGATGGCCCCTCATCGCTGCTGTCAGTGCTGTGCATGTGTGCTGGACCATGGGGGCATGTCCTTGTCGGCTTTCCCATTCCCACCGCTGTTGTGTTCTGCAGACACCATGAATGGAGCTGCTGTTGCCAGTACTCTGTTACATGCTCCTTAAGTGCTGGCCAGCTGTTCCCACATCTGCATCACCCCACATCATGTTGTCATCTTCCTGCAAGCAATGCAGGGCTGTCCTCCTCACTCTGCAGCTCCACCGATGTCTCTGTCCCTGATCAGCACCTGTTGGGACACAATGGGCATTTTATTGTGATGTGTGCCCCACATGGGCATTCCCAGATGCTGCCCCAGGCCTGTGCATACCTACCTGTGTGCTCCTGGGTGAGGTCACTGCAACAGGCTGGGGGCTCTGTCATGGCCGGTGTGTCCTGTTGGGCACAGTGCCTCTCTGGGATTGGCCTGCACTGCCTGTGGGTATAGTGCAGAGGGTTAGTGCTATCACATACTGTGCATTTTGGCATTGCATTGCACTGTGCATGTCTACTGCCCTTACCTGCCATGGTGTCCATCCCCTCCACCTCACCATGGATGGCGATGTCCATCAATGACTCAGTGATGAGGCACTCCAGTGGCATTAGCTGGCTGTCGGTGTCTGGCAATCCTCAGCCTGTGCCACATCGTGCCCTGTTACTGGCTGCAAGTTTCTTCTTCACTGCTGCCCACATGTCCTGCCACTTATGCTTGATTGTGGTCAGCATCTGTTCCTCGGACCCTGCAGCATTAACAGAGGCCTGGATGTCAAGCCAGACTCTTGCCTTGACCTCAGTGCATGTTGTCAGTGCCTGGGCACCATACAGGTGGCTGTAGTGTAATTCAAATAAGGATTTAACTGTGAATGGAAATCAAGAAAATGACCAGGTGAATATTGTACTTATGGCACCTTTAAAAAATATTTTACAAAATGCTGTAGTAAGCCCAGATGCCATGACATATGTTGAACATGCTGCTCCTATGTCAGTTTTACAATTGCAAAGGCTGTTATGTGAAGAAGAACATTTTGCCCAGAGGCGAGTTGCACTTCAGCAGGCTCTTTCAGTGGCTCTAAATCTGACTCAGAGTATGAAGAGTACCTGTTTGCCACAGCTGGCAGCACTGAAATCTGTACCAGAGCCGCAGAGGGAAATCAGCGGTAAACTGAAGACTGCTAAACCTCCAGCAGCACCCAAGCCTGTCAGCAAGACCGCAGAGAATGAAGTGAGCTCTGTCGCAATGATTCACAGAACTGAGGGTGTGCCAGGAATGGCAAGTACAGACCGTGGGTCTGGCCTAAGATGCCCCTCAGACAGCACAGATGCAGGAAACTCCTGTTCAGTAAACAACACCCTAGAATGAGTGGGCTGGGTTCGTTTCTGACAGGACAGTGGAAGTCCAGATCGATGCCAATCTCTACCTTCCCACACAACAACAAACACAGGTACCAACTCCAGACTTATCCTCTTCTAATATTAGACAGCAAACAAGTGGAGACATTCCTAATATTATTTCTGACTCCCTGTTAAACTTACCTGATGAACTGCAGTTAACTGTAAACTCTGTGTTACAAATACCTGTTGAAACATGTAAATTCTACTACAAAGGTCATTGATACTCCACCTATTGCTACAGCTGCACTGGAGGGCCCCCCAGGAGCACCACTTCAACTTATAAACAGGACTACATCTAGACCATTTGCATATTTATTCTACCAGCCTATTTTTCCTGCTAAAAGGCATAATGCTGTTAGACTCCTTTATAAAGGAGGTATGGACACATTACCAGATAAGAGTTTTGTTGCTCAGAACTTTGTTAAAGGGCTCCATGAAATTCTTTGCTAATGAAATTCATGCTCTCATTCATGTCTCTGGTGAGACTACTTTTTGATATCAGTTTTAAGTTAAATGCAGGCTTACAGAGATTTTGGACAAAATATCATGTGTTAAAATAAACCCCTATGGGCCCCATTTATTGCTATACCCCTGATGAAGCCTGCATACAAAACCATCACTGTGCAGTTTTGAAATGAGGGGTGAGCGTCACAGACTAACATATTGAATTAACAGAGGTGCTCTGTGTTAGGAGTCTGAAGCCATATTTGACTCTGAGCAATATATGGATGGGGAATGGAAGGTTAGGTCATATTGCACTCCACAGATACTGGTTTAAGTCACCTTTCAAACTGTTTTTTTAGGCAGGGACAGAGGGTTTCTGCTTACGAGGCCAACCAAAGGCCTGTTATAAGTGTGGTTCCACTTCACCCAGCAGTATATGTGATCAGGTCAAATGCACACTATGTCAGGAATTGGGCCATACTAGTGGGCACTGCTTTAACGAACTGAAATGTAATCTATGTGATTCCTTGGGACATATCTACCACAGCTGTTCAGGGGTGGCCCGTAATCAAGCAGACTCTGCTGATGATACAGAACAACAGCTATTGATTGCCATTGCCCAGAGGGAATCTTTCCCCATCCCCCCACCAAGTCCCACCCCCTAGGGTCCAGACACCTCCACCAGACCTTCCTAGAGCCCCATCTCCTTTGGCCAATGAGGTCTCTCCCCTCATCCCCACACAGAACATTGAGGATGAAAATGCCCCCTCCAAGGAGGTGGTACCAACCACACTAGCTGACCCTGTAGCAATGCCCCCCCCCCCCAGGTCGGTAAAAGGGCAGCCAGATGGACTCTAGCCTCTGAACAACCATCTCCTATGGTTTCTAGAAACTCAGAACTACCACTACACAACAGGTTTCAGTCTTTTTAGCCCACTTCAGAAATCTCTGATGCAGCTTCAGAAGACTCTACTCTTTGGTCTTCACAAGTTGACCCTCAATCTGAGCATGAGATGCAACAAGAGAAACCAAAAGGAAAACAAAGAAGGTCTAGAAGAATGAAAAAGAAACCCCCCTGAAAGTTTTAATTTTTCTTAAGCACACTATATTCTCTCCCTGATATTACTAACTCCCTTGGCCATTGGCTCTATTAATGTAAACAGTATGAAGAGCTACAGGAAAAGACACACAGTGTTGTCTTATCTCCTTTCTAGTCATTTTGATGTACTATTTCTGCAAGACGCTAGGCTCCATACTGTTTCTGAAATTCGGCTGACCACAAAATTGTGCCATGTAGGCCCATCCTACTGGTCTATTGGGACAGAGACCTGCTCTGGGGTAGGGTTTCTTTTAAATCAGACATTCAAGTAAAGCTGATAAAGCTTGTGGATTATTCGGGCAGAGTACTGGTCCTTGATACATAAATCTCGGATCAGTACTATAGATGTATTAATATCTACGCCCACAAACTAAGGCAGAAAGAATTACATCATTTAAAATGCTACAGCCATATTTATTATTCCCAAGCAGACATACTGGGGCTGACTTCAACTGTGGTTTGACAAACAGGACAAGGGCAACAATACTAAAATTACCAACATTTTCTTTGGTATGTTGACCTTAAAATCCATTATTTCCACCTCTAATTTATGAGATGCTTTTATGTCAATTTATAACAGAGCACACCTGACATTTCAAAAAGGACAGTTAGCCACTAGAATAGATTTCTTTTTTATTTTGGCCACTCTGCCTATTTCTTCATTTCAAGTAACAGATGTAGAATTTTAAGAAAATAAAATTCTTGACTTACAACTTGGCTGTTCACCAATAACTTTACAGGGCCCAGGCATATTGAAGTTTAATTCTTTCTTGTTACTAAATACAGAGATCTCACAGAGCATTCACTATTTTATTGGTCTGAAAAATCTGTTTTAGAAATGCATGACAACCCTACCCTCTGGTGGAAGATGTGAAAATTGCACTTCAGTGGTTTTAAAAACTGAGAGTAAGAAAATAGAGATAAAGCGTATTTTCAATACCTATGACAGCGACAACAACTTCAAAAAGTACTATCCCTAGCTAGAACTACGAACCACAATTTTTCAACGCAAATAAAACTTTTAAAACAAGAAATGCAGGTCTTCCATTTAAGACAGCAAGAAAGCCTGCAGCACCAGCATAGTTTTGGTGTACAAGGAAGGGCTGAAGATATTTGCCCCTTCATGCAGGTTAAAGATAGAATCAAACAAAACCAGAGAGATTCCCTTATGGACCCAGAGGGCACTTTATTTACAGATAAAGATAATTTATTAAGACTGGTTTCACAACATGTGACAAAGCTCTTTACCCAGACACACTCCTTGGCAGATAAAGTGACAGAGTTTTTACCCCAAACTCAAATACCGGTTTGCCCCATTTGTATTAGAGGAACTAACCAGGAACATTTCTGCTGTGGAAGTTGAAACAGCTATTAAATCACTGCACAATAATAAAGCCCCAGAAGTAGGTGGATTAACCCCTGAACTATACAAAATGTTAGGCACCTCTATTTCACAGAATTAACTTTAGCTTTTACATATATGTTAAGTGCATGATTCTATTCCATTAGAGATGGCAAAAGGACTGTTGATATTCCTTTAAGAAATGAAATAGGACTGACATATCCAACTGAGGCCAATCATTCTTAATACTGACTACAAGATTCTGTCTAAAATATCACATACCAGATTATTACAAGCTGTTGTTTTTCTTATTTCACCTACACAATCCTATTCTAATCCAGAATGAAAAATGAGTGATCATCTCCTATTATTGAGAGAATTAATTGAAAGAGATAATAGTGAGGGTATAGAAGGGTTTCTTCTTTCATTGGATCAAAAACAGGCCTTTGATACAGTAGAGCATCAATATTTATGGGAGGTCCTCACCCACTATGGTATTCCAGTTCCTTTTGTACAATGGCTAAAAATGCTATACAAAACAGCAACTGTGATTCCACACATTAGTGGATGCTTAGGACCAATGATTCGGATACAGAGAGGGGTTAGGCAGGGCTGCCCACTTAGTCCCTTGTTATACGTTTTCAGTATTGACCCCTTCTCAGAGTACTTAACTCCACTCCAACACTTGCACACATACAGATAGATACATATACTTTACCTCATGTTGCACAGGCATATGCAGATGATATTACTATTTTGGTACAAAACACAGCTTCCGTGGAACAGGCGATTAACATGTGTCATAAGTTTGGAGGACTGTCTGGAACTTTCTTAACTTAAGAAAGAGTCTCCATTGTCATATTTAGCTGGCATTACCTTTACCCAAGAACCCATAAATATCTTAGGAATTCTTTCTAGATCTGAAAGCTTGATGTTCTTAATTGGAGTCCTAAGATTTGTCATGCACAAAGACTAGTGCAGAACTGGAACAAATAGCAAATGAGCAAGACAAAAATAGTTCATCTTGTAAAAACATTTTTATTACCCAGTTTGTTTACACATTAGTCTTCTGTCCCGGCCCCCCAAAATATGGAAGCTACACTGTATAGTGTTTTCTTCCAAGCCGTGTGGGGGAGTAGGTTAAATCCTCTGAAACAAAACATATTGTATCATCCCAGAAATCAAGGAGGTCTAAGTATTGTGAACCCGGTAGTGATATTTTACTGTATGTACACCGTAGCCAACTTAAGGCCATTACTATCATGAACGACTTTGGCCTGGGTACCTTTGTATATTATTTCATGTTGTACTTGGTTCCCCAATGGTCAACTGCTTCTCTCAGGCAAGTTAAGTGTTCAAATACTATGTTCAGGAGGTTTTTGTAAAACTTAAAAGTTGGCAAATTACAGCTCAAATGGTTGCAAACTTGCATAGGAAGTTCTTGTATAAACAAATCTTACAAGCTAAGTTTCGTGAACTAGTTTCCTTTCCCAGCTGTCCAGAAACCTTACTTCCAGAATTATTAGATTATTTAAATTGGCCTAGAATACCCCCCAAAAAGGTAGGACATACACTGGCTAGGTTGTCATAAGAGGCTCAATGTAAGAGCCAATCAGAAGCACAAGCAGCTGCCAGAATGAATGTGCTCCAGGCCCCAATGTCACAGCAGTTATTATTGTTATTATTATTGAATTTTGTTGACCTGGTGAAGCTCACTGGCCTAGAAGTCCCTTTTTCAGGGGCTACTCGGGGATGGGGATATAGATGGTAAGCTACTGAAATTGAACCAGATTAAGCTAGAATGAAGTTAGAAACAATTTCACATCTATTTTTTCTTGCAGATATATTTCATCATTTTGAACTTACTAGCACATAATTGGAACATGCCTAATCTTCAGAGAATGCATTTGGATGTATTATTAGTACGGTCACTTTGATAAAACTTGGGAACATGAGAAACCTCTACTTTGCAAGTGATTTTACAGTTGTTAAATGGTATGTTTGGAATTCATGTCATTGGTTCATGTTACAAAAGAAAATGTACCTCTTATAGAGTTAATAGAAAAATCATTGGGAACTAAAACAAATCTATCACAAGGAAATAAAAAAGTTTGTATATTTGGGCTTTTCAATCCTGGAGAAATCTTCCTTGGATCACGGACTCTGATGCACCATTACTTGATATTATTATTTATTTTCATTTTTTTTTCTTCTTTATGCTGTATTCAAAAAATGTTGGGAAGCTTCCTGGGGGTATTATGTATGTGTGCATATATATATATATATATATATATATATATGTATTTATACATATGGCATACTGTTTTTTCTTGAATTTTTTTGTTTTGGTTTTCTTCTCTTATTCTTTTTGTAAATATTTGTATATCATGTTTTGTTTGTGTGAATTACAATAAAAATGAAATGCCCCTGCTCCTTTCGAGAAGTACCATGGGATCTTTAACATCCACCTGAACTACCACTAGAACAGGCAGATGGGACCTTGGTTTAACATTTCATCCAAAAGACGGTACTTCAGGAGTGCAGCACCCCCCCTCATGCTGCACTACAGTGTCAGTATTGGGATTTAACCCAAGTGCCTGATGTGGGGATAGAACCCACAACCTTCTGATCTCCCAGCCTCAAAGGCAAGTGTGCTACCTGCTGAGCCACTGACACTGTACTGGTATTTGGTTATGTTATATACCTGGAGAGTCTCTCCCTTTCCGTTGTCTCTATTTATGTTTTTTACAGAGAACTGGTAGTGTCTCATATGTGGGGGGTTGTGGGTTTTAATCTCTGCTAAAGTAAATCATGGTAGCCATGTGTGAGGGCTTTTAGAGGCTGCTTGCGTGATCCTTGCATGGCATGAGAATTTTAGGCATGTTTTTTTCAGCTAGAGACCCTTTTTAAAAAAATTACCTTAGAGTTCTGAGATTCCTCCATAGGCCTCCTCCAGAAGGTTATGAACCTGTGAGTGGTCCCACTGGTGGGGCACACTCACAATGAGCAGTCTTGTGATCACACGAGGCAACCTAAAGGAACTCTACACTCTGCACTTCTCCAGGTGGCTGGGTAATTGGTAGTGTATAATGGGTAGATCATCCTGATTAATTTCTTAGAAACAAAAAGAGGTGGCTCCTACCACACAGCTAACAGGTTTCCAATTAAATGTTTTTATGGGGCTTTCCTTTCTCATTTTGACAATTTTTAAGCTAAGAAGTCAACTTTGCGATCTGTCGGATGTGAAACATCTGCGCACCATCGCTATTTTGTAGAACTCTGTGTGCCTCTCTGCCAAGGAGGGGAGGGTTGCTTGTGGGGGAGATCCCTTCATATTTTACTCGGGGTTGAAGGGCCTAAAAGAAAAAGAAAGCTCTTTTAATAGTCTTTTGCTGACTTTTATCTACAATACTGCTTGCAGAATTGATTGGGAACAAAGAGGCAGACATGTGAGACTCATTGTTACAGTTTCTTAGCAAGACATGTACCTGAGGGTAAGACTGGCTCTGTTTGTAAACAAAGAAAATTTCAGCAAGGACTGGAAGCTATTTACTTAATGAATGTAGTACTGGTTTTACTGTTACTGAAACTAACAGGTGCCTCAAATGGTGTAAGACAATGCTGTATATCTCCTTTACTTGATACGTCTTCTCAGTAGTTATACTGTAACTCAGGCATTGTGGCAATGTTATACTCTATAACATTCCCACTCACTAAATATTTTATTAAAGGGGCTGTTTTTTTGAGGGGAGTATAATTAACATTTCTCTTAAGCTTGTTTTCATAAAACCATAAGGTCTACTGACTGCATCATTTTCAGTAACCCTCTTTTATGTATTTAAAACTTCAGCCTGTTCTTAACACAAAGAATAAGAGGAAGGGATGGGGAAAGAACAGAAAAAAGGGGAGCAAAATGATAGGAAAGTAGTTGGAAGGGGAGGGGGAAACACTAGGGGGAACAACTTACTATGGGTTTTTAGACAATATTTATAAATCACAGGGGTCTTACAGTAGGAGGAAAGGTGTTTCTCTGGGGAGTGAGTCACTCTATCCAGTGGGCTGTAGATACAGGTGAGGGAGGCGGGGAGTCTCAGTGTCGAAACAAACCATCTTGAATGTGCTGGTTGGGTGTCCTGGTGCACCTAGTATTATGGTACTTACTTTATTGACTACTAATCTGGTGTAAAACAATGAACATTCCAACGCTACCTATGATTATCGTCATGTAATCTATGTTCTTTACTGTGAGCTAATTCTTTCTCTCATTCTAAATCATATACTGTAACTCTATCTCCATTCTTAACTTCTCCTCTGGAGGACTGAGGGTTTGGGGTCCCTGCATGCAGAATACTCACCCTAAACACAGAACTAATATCTTCAGGTATACCAAGTGAATTTTGCTCTGACGGTACTTTATGTCTGTAAATGATAAGCTAAACTGTACATGCGGAATATCAGAGTCTGAACCACAAAATTATGGCAATCTGTTCTAAGGCACCTAATGAAATTAGATACATCTATAGCTTTTTACAAGAAACACACCTCAAGAAAGAACATTATACCCTGATGTAGAGGGAGTAGGTAGGACAAATATTTGGGACAGGAGACAATTCAAAAAGTTGGGGTTCTAGTGTTGTTTTGGAGGTCTGAATTTTTACTCAAGTACAATCATAGAAGACCCATCAGACCCTACATCACTGTCAGTGGCAGACTGGGGAAAAAGTGTTTCACATTCATTAATGAATGCGGCCCAAATTCCAAGTCACAAGAGGTATGTAATTTGATACTCACCAAAGTCAGTAACCTGCTTGATAGTACTATTGGATCTGGCCAGGAACATCATGCCCCAAAATATTGTGGCACAAAACAAAGCTAGAAAATCATTGCAGCCAACAATGTCAGTTTGCAAATATATCGCCGTTCAGAATCTCACAGGCAGACAGTATGAGGTACTGACCCCACATAACCAGGGTTGATAGAGATTTGAAAGACCTGGCAGATAACCTGAGTATAGTGGACACCTTGTGGATACTTCACCCAGAGTGGAGGGAATATACCTTCTGGTCCCAGCGTAACAACTTGGGTTCCAGACTAGACCTAATATATAAACCAACATTTTTATTCTGAGAATTATTAATGTCACTATTGAATCACAAGAATTTCTGACCACTCCCCAGCATCCATGTTATTCCTCACCTTCACTAATCCTCACAGAACACGAAGATGGAAGCTCAACAAATTCTTATTGGAGAACACTGAGGTTTGCAACAGGGTCAATACCAATATTGAGGCATTCCTCTCTTTCAACAAACTGAGCGACACTTCCTGGAATAACACTTGGGACTGCCTCAAGTGTCATCTGAGGGGTTTGTTGATAAGGGAGTCCTCTGTTATCAAGAAAAAAGTATTCAAAAACAGCAAGACACTCTAAGACGAATCAATGAATTAGAGAAAACATTAGTGAGCTCAGATTCTCCTGAGGTCTGAAGGGAATGATCTAAAAATAAACTAGAGTGTAATGAAGTTATCAGAAGTGAGTCAACTTTTGATATCAGAAAAGCTAAATTAAATTATGCAGACTCAGGGCCCAAAGCTGCAAAAATAATAGCCACGTGAATATCACAGAATAGTAATGCTACTAATATCACAGCCATCAAAACAAAACTCGGTGAGGATGTGTGAGATTGGAAAATTTTGCCCACAGTTGGACGCAAAATTTCACCCCCAAGCTGGCAGAATTTTGCTCGCAGGTTAAATTTTGCACCTGCAGGTGAAATTTCACCACCCACTGTGAAATGTTGCTACCTGCAGGAGTAATTTTACCTCCCAAGGTGAAATATTGTGGCCACTGGCCAAAGTTCTCCCTGGTGTCTAGTGGTCCCCACACCCCCTTGGCTGCTCACTAGCCAAAATCTTTTTTCCCTGGTGTCCAGTGGTCCCCCCTGGCTGATCACCAGCTGAAATTACATTAAATAAGCACCACCCCACACAACACAGTTACCTTGCCCCCGCATTTTTTTTAAATTACCTCTATTCCCTGGTGTCTAGGTGCCCCCCGGCTGATCACTGGCCACAATAACATGAAATAAGCACCCCCAGTTATCCAGCCACCTCTGTTTGTTTTATTAAAAAAAAAACATCCCTCCACTCTCTGGTGTCTAGTTAACCTTCACTCTCACCCCATCAATAATAGCAGCACCCACCTAGCTCCCCCGAGTAACCCTGATTGGGCCACGGCACAGCCCTCCACTCATCTCCATGGCTGGCAGCTTGATTGAGCACCACTGAGCACTTGAATGGATGAGAATGAATGAGTGTGTACTGTGTTCATTCATTCATTCTTTCATTCAAGCTCTCAGTGGTGCTCAGTCAGGCTGCCAGCTACTGAGGTGAGTTGAGGGCCAGCCAGGCCCAGCCTTACTGTGTGGGGGAACCTGGTGGGTGCTACTATCTGTTGATGGATGGGGGGTGGAGGTCCACTAGACACCAGGGAGTGGAGGGTGCATTTTGTTTTTGAAATAAAACAAAAGGAGGTGTCAGAGTAACTTGGGGGAGTGCTTATTTCATGTTATTACAGACAGTGATTAGCCAGGGGGGCCACTAGACATCAGGGAGTGGAGGGTGGATCTTTTTTTAAATAAAACAACTGGCGGTGGGTGCAGGATAACTTGTTCATGTGGGAGGATTCAGTTTACAGACTTGTGGTGGCCAGTGACGATGGGTGAAATTCCAAAATTTTACTGCTATTTTGTGAAACACTTCACCCAGCAAAATTGCTGATTTCACCACAATTTCACCAGCAACATTTTATTTTGCTGAATCTCTAACTACAGGTAACATAATGGCAGGTCATCTCCAAATAAGCAAGGAGTTCTATAACTTCTATAAAGAGCTACAGTATACTCTAAGGAAGAGGGAAAATAAACTATCTCCCTACAGGAATTTTGTAATAATATCAGCATTCCTACCATACCAGATCTACTTAAAAAAGGACTGGGGGCCCTAATAACAAAAGAAGAGATCTTAACAGTCATCAAACAGATTAAAAAAAACAAAGCACCAGGACCGGACGGCTTCTCAGCTAATTTTGAAAGCATATTTGATTTGAAATTAGCCCCTATCTTAGTGGAAGTTTTTAATCAAGCATTCGTGGATGGCAAGCTTTCCCAAGAAATGACCAAGGGTCTAATAACCTTGACACAGAAGCAAGGTAAAGATCCCTTGGACTGTGGAAATTATAGACCGATATCCTTAATCAATCCTGATGTTAAACTTCTTGCTAAAGTATTGTCTGACAGACTAGAGATAGTAGCCCATTTATTGATATATAAACATCAAACAGATTTTATGAAGGGAAGATACACAGTTAACAACAAAAGAAAATAATTTCATGTATTGCAGGTGGTGAGCAATCAGTTGATTCCCAGTGGCCTCATGTCACTTGATGCCGAATAGGCATTTGGTAGAGTAGCTTTGGTTCATATATTCAATTCCCTTAAACTATATGGCTTTCCAGATTCCTTTCTAAAATGGGTTCATATTCTATATCAAAACTCCTCATCTGCTGTGGTAACCAATGGGGTAATCTCCAAATTTTTTGAAATAGGAAGTGGCACCAGACAGGGCTGCCCTCTATCGCCCCTACTGTTTAACATCACCATAGACCCATTAACAAGATGACTAATCCATGAAAAGGAAATTAAAGGTATTAAAGTGGGCCAAAAGGAAGAATAGGTAGCTGCTTATGTGGACAATATACTTCTCATGATATCTGATCCAGCCACCTCACTATCTCATGTGTTTAACATCATACATACAGTAGCTTTGGAACGATATCCAGTTATAAACTAAATAAGGAAAAGACCAACACTTAACAGGCATTGTATTAAGAAAGATATACTGTTGATAATGCAGGGATCACGTGGTCAAGAGAATGCACTGAATATTTAGGGGATTCTCATTTATAAAAATAGTAAAAGACAATATCAAAAAATGCAGTAAGATTCAGACAAAGAACATCAGAAGATTTAATTAGATGGAACAAAATGCCTCTGGGACTGTGGGGGAGAATAGAAACCATTAAAATGAATATTCTACCAAGGTTACCTTACCTATTCATGATGATACCTTGCATCTTGACAAAGAGGTGGATCCAGGGAATTTCATCTCAAGCTGCTCACTTTATTTGGGGCTACAAAAGACACAGGCTGGCCTATACCAAAATGTGTAGAACCAAAAATAAAGGGAGTCTGAAGACACCAGATTTTTACTTATATTTTTTTAGCTGCCAGAATAACACACCTTTTGGTTTAAAATATGAGCAACACAGACATACACCCCTGACTAGGTATATATTGAACAGGAACTTATGAGCTTGCAAGGGACAGATATAAGATCGCTCTTCTTTTCAAAACCTCTGGAACCATATAAAAATAAAATACTCACTAATTCTCTAAAACACATTAAGTAAACAACCCTGATCCTAGATCTCAATTTAGGTCAAGCTAGAGCCCAGATGATTTGGGAGAATCCCAACTTTTAAAAAAATAGAAAACTATCAATAACAGAACCTGGAAACATAAGGGCATTCACTCAATACATGACATTACCAGGAATGTAAATGGAGTCCACTCTGAAGAAAGAGAGGTTACTAGTGGGGTACTGCAGGGTTCAGTATTGGGTCCAGTCCTTTTTAATGTCTTCATCAGTGACATTGCAGAGGGACTGGAAGGAAAAGTATGCCTTTTTGCAGATGACACAAAGATCTGCAACAGGGTTGATACACAAGGAGGTGTGGAAAGGATGAAAAGGGACTTGGCAAGGTTGGAGGAATGGTCAGAAGTATGGCAGCTAGGATTCAATGCAAAGAAGTGCAAAATAATGCACCTGGGAAGCAAGAACCCAGGGGAAGAATACACAATGGGTGGGGAGGTAGTAACAACAACAAAAAAGGAAAGGGACCTGGGGTAATCATATCAGATGACCTTAAGGTTAGCAAGCAATGTGAGAAGGCAGTAGGGAGGGCTGGGGGTATACTGGGATGTATAGGGAGAGGCATCAGCAGCAGAAAACAGGAAGTTGTTATCCCTCTGTACAGACAGTTGGTGAGACCCCATCTGGAGTACTGTGTCCAGTTCTGGAGACCCCATCTCCACAAGGACATAGACAGGATAGAGGTAGTCCAGAGGAGGGCAACTAAAATGGTGCAGGGTCTGCAAGAGAAGCCGTATGAGGAGAGACTAAAGGAGCTTAATATGTATACCCTTGAGGAAAGAAGGGAGAGGGGGGACATGATAGAAACTTTTGAGTACCTCAGTGGAATTAACCAAGTCCAAGAGGGTAGCATCTTTCAGAAAAAGAGACTTGCAAGAACAAGGGGACACAATTTAAAGATAGAAGGAGGGCGGTTTAGGGGCAATGTGAGGAAGTATTATTTCACAGAGAGGGTAGTGGATGCATGGAACAGCCTTCCTGAGGAGGTTGTGGGGTCTAAAACTGTGGGAGAATTCAAGAATGCATGGGACAGACATAAGGCAATTCTTGTGGGGAGTAGGAAGAAAAAGGCTGTTGGTTAACTAGAATCTGTGGCCTATCCTGTAGGTAGGGAAATGAGCAGACTAGATGGGTCTAGCGGTCCTTATCTGCAGTCAAAGTCTATGTTTCTATGTTTCTATGAATGATTCCTTCTTATCCTTATCAACACTAGTGGATAAATTCTGGATCTCCGTTACAGAGGGCACACTTTACAAATTCATACAACAAATAATCCAAAACAGACTAGATTTATCAATGCCTCTCAATGAAAATTATCTCTCCTTTCTGGGCTGCATGAAAATTTCACCATTTATCTCTACACTGTATGCACTACTTGTGGATTTGGTCAGGGGACAGCAACAGACTCAATTAGGTGGTGGTTATAAGCCTTGGGGACTCCAACTGATGACTGGGACTAGGAAAGCATATGGTCATTGGCATATAAAACCTTCAGCACAGTAGATCTTAGACTAATTCACTTTAAGACATTGCATAACCTTTATTACGCCTCTGTTCAAAGATTTAAGATGGGTTTGTCCCCTTCCCCACTTTTCCACAAATGCAAGCTTAGTTCAGGCACTTTACTACACGCGTTCTGGTATTGCCCCCTTCTCCAACCACTATTGGTGGAAGTGGGCCATCTATTCCAAAAGGATCCCATTTTCTTGAATTACATTCAATTAAATACTTGTTTTTTGGGTCACTTTGAATGAAACACTCATTGGGTCAATGAACAGAAATATACTCTTCTTCTAATAGGTGCCTCCATTAGGATAGTATTCTGAAATATTGGCTAGAAGACACAGTACCACATGCAAGAATGGAGAAATAGTTTATTATAAATTCTCAGGTTAGAAACATTAGCACTGTCTTTGACAGACAACATTTCTAAATTCTTCAAAAAGTGGGACACCATTCACAGGTGTCTCTGTGTAGCCACTCAGACCTAGATAGTATTGTGTTTGTTTGTTCTATTTGGGTTCAGACCTCTTTTGAGATTACTCACACACCAGTGGTCAGTATGCAAGGCATGGCAGAGTCCTAGCAGATCCTCAGATATTTCTCAACTTCTCCTCCTAGTCTTTCTTTCTTCCCTTCCTACTTCTCCTGTCTATTAGGATATACCTATATCTGAGGCTTAATTATATTTTTTAAATGTACTTCTTTGGTAGGTTATTATTAACCTTGGTCATGACATTATACGTAAGTTTCTGGTATACTATAGTTAACCATAATAGTCACTGCAGTGTTGTAATCCTGCAAATATTATTAACTTTACAACAGTTGATGCACTTATACTGCTAGTCATATTACAAGGTTAGATAAGTTTGAAAATTACTCTCTAGGAGTGTTAATCTATGCAAATACCAGTTCATTCATTTGGTCATTTTTTAAGGTTTTACTGTCTTCTCCAGGGTGCATTAATTAAATTTTTTTTTTTTTTTTATATTTCTCTTTTTCCTCCTCCTGCCCACAAGAGCCTCATCCCTCAGAAATGCCCATTAAGTCTGCCCCTGCCAGCACCTACCTGCAACCTCTGGTCCCTCCATCCTGCCATGGGACCCCCCCCCAGGTGGGGTCAGGGTTGGGGACTCCCCAAATTTTCAATCTTGTCAGGATCCCAGGTCGCAGGCAGGTGCTGGAACATGTGTGCCCAGCTCGGTGTTCCTTCATCCATGGCTCCGAGGGGATTTTTCCCATGTTCCCCCAAGGGATGCTACGTGCGTGCGTCAAGGCATCTGCTGGTAACCGTAGCATCCCCCTCCTCCTTCCGTGAAGGAGTAACCCCCAAGGCTGATTGGCTGCCAGCCTATGCCTGCAACCAATCATACCCCAGGGATACCAGCTTCCTGTCACTTCCCTCAGCCTCCACCAGGAGTCACTGCTTGCCGAAAGAATTTATTAAAGAAGAAATAGACAAGCATATCAAGATAAATGGTTTACAAGATAACAGCCAACATGGATTTAAATCTGTTTCACTTTTTTGAGCCTATTAGCAAAGGGTTCATCTGTGACAGAACCTAGGCAATATAGGAGAGGTAACTTAGGGGACAAGCAATATGTAACATTAGTGTGGGTGACATTGTGCCACACTCGCTGTACAGTATGCAAGGACCGTCGGATGAAAAAGTGAAGTTTTGCATTGCCTTCCACAAACCCCAAACATAAATACAACATCCTCTGGGTTGGGCATGCCAGCAGCAGAACTGTGGTGGTGCCCAACATGCTGTGAGTGTGGGATGTTCTGAAATCCAGAACTCCCATGTCACTCAAGACCTTGTTGCAGTGCCTGCATTATGGCACCCTAATAACGTTGCCCTAACAACAGCATACCTTAGGAAAGCACTGGATATTAGATTACTAGGTGATGTACTATTTGTGGATTTTTCTAAAGCATTTGACATGGTGCCTCACCCAAAACCAATACAAAAACTTAAGGAACTAATATTTCCTGTAAATATTATTAATTGGATTAGGTCATGGTTGGGCAATAGGAGGAAGAGAGTCTCTGTAACAGGCTATTTCTCGGGATTGGGAACCTTGACTAGTGGGGTGTGCAGGGGTCAGTGTTGGGGCCAACCTTATTTAATATTTGCATGGCATCAATGGAGATAAAATATAATGCATGCTTTTGCAAATTTGCGGATGATGCAAAATTGGGGGTTACTGTAAATAACACAAATGCTATAGAGCAATTTCAGATGGAAATCCTTCACTTAGAAGAATGGACAAAAGCATGAGCTGTCTTTTAATATATTTAAGTATAAAGTCTTGCATTTTGGTAGTAGAAACATGATGGCACCTTATTTCTTGGAAAGCAGGCTATTACAGGTTACTGATACAGAAAATTACCATGGTGTGATTATTAATAACAAACTACAACCTGTTGAGCAGTGTACTGAAGTGGCAAAGAGGGGTGGTAGGATATTGGAATGTATCCTATGTAATATCAGGAGCAGAGAGGGTGAGGTGATAGTGCCATTGTATAGGGCCTTGATTTGCCTGCACCTGGAATGCTGGTCCAGTTTTGGGCACCATTCACTAAAAGTAAAATAGGGTTACTTGAAAGAATACAAAGAAGGGCAACCAGAAGCATATGGACTGTGAAGGATAAACCATATGGAGAGAGGCTGACTGATCTAGGGATGCTTTCCTTATAGCATAGGAGAAACAAAGGTGATCTGTGTCTAGTGTTTAAGGCATTCCATGATATGGACCTTTGGGAATGCTTGAGTCTCAAGAAAAAAGAAATAGAAAGACAGACAAGATTCCATAGGCTTCAACTCAAGAGTGAACTGTATAAACAAACAAAAGAGGGAGGTGGTTTAATCAAACAGTGGTAAAGATATGGAAGGAACTACAGTACCATATCACGTGGTCCAAAGCAATTCCTTGAATGGGTTCAAAAAAAGTATCAGAGAACTTTATGGGAAACTGGACTGCTCTGTTTTCTTCCTAAGATGAGTCGAGTCACAAAGGCCACTGGTTAAATGTCTTGTATTTTCCTATGAACCTATGATAAGAAAATAAAGGGATAAACAAAATATTTAAGAACAGCTATGAAAATTTATATGGAAAAAAGGAAATAGGAATAGATGTAATTTGCTAATATATTTTTCTAGATGACATAATAAGCCCACAGATCACAGAAACAGAAAGATATACTCTTAGAAAGAGGTTTCCTCCAACAAATAAAATAGCAGCCAATACACTAAACAGGAATAAAACACCAGGAGCAATGGCTTCTCCATCAACTTTTATACAGCCATGGTAAATAAAATTGCTCTGGTGCTCTTGGGAAGTTTATAGGGAAGCATGGAGAGAAGAACCTTACTAAACACACTGGAGAAAAGCATAATCACATAAATCCTCAAAATTAACAGACACCTGTTGGAAGGAAGAAATTATAGGCCAATACCTTTAATAAATTCATGCTGTAACATATTGGCCAAAATACTTGCAAACAGAATACAAAAAAGGAACAGGAAAATGAATAGGCCCACAGCAGGTGAGTTTTATGCTGGAAAGATTGCCTCCGACAATATAAGCTAAATCCTCCTTCTAATAGAAACAGCTAAAACATTGCAGTCCCCTATGCAATTAATGTCAATAGATGCTGTAAAAGTATTTGACAGAGTAGATTAGCATACCTTATTTACTGACATGGGAAAAGTGAAAAGACTTTCTACAGATACATTTGCGATAAGAGAAAGTCTAGAGGGGGGGATTGCTAAACTCAAGGGAGAAAAGGGTGTGTTTGTGAAGGATGACCAGGGAAAGGCATCCATTCTGAATATATACTTCTGCTCGGTGTTCATGGAGGAAAAGGAAGGACAGGGCCCACAGCTTGACACCATAGACACAGGGTGAAGGGAGGTGAACACAGGACTCTTTACAAGTGAAAGAGTCCTACAAGAGCTCAATAAGCTCAGGGTGGACAAGGCTATGCAACCAGATGGCATACATTCCAGGATAATAAAGGAGCTAAGGGAGGAACTAGCGGAGCCCTTGGCAGAACTGTTTACTGAATCACTAAACATAGGGGAGGTCTGGGTAGACTGGAGGATGGCCCATGTGATTCCACTCTACAAGAGTGGTAGCAAGGAGAAGGTAGGGAATTACAGGCCAGTTAGTCTTACCTCAGTCATGGGAAAGATCATGGAAACACTCCTTAAGGAAAGAATTGTGGAACACCTAGAATCCATAGTGGCACATGATCCAAGACAACATGGATTTACAGTAGGAAGGTCCTGTCACACTGGATAAACAGGGAGGTGGATCAAGGGGGCGCAGTTGATGTAGTCTACCTTGACTTTAGCAAAGCTTTCGATACTGTTCCACATAGAAGATTGGTTAACAAGCTAGGTAGCCTTGGGGTAGGTCAAAAATTGGTCTTCTGAGTGGCAAACTGGCTGACAGACAGAAAGCAGAGAGTGGTGGTTAATGGTATCCAGTCAGAAGAGATGCAGGTCACAAGTGGGGTGCCGCAGGGATCAGTCCTTGGGCCAGTCCTCTTCAATGTCTGCATCAGTGACATTGCGATTTGACTGGAGGGTAAAGTTTGCCTGTTTGCAGATGACACCAGGATCTGCAACAGAGTTGATGATCCGTACGATGTGGGTAGGATGAGATGAGACTTAGAAAAGCTAGAGAAATAGTCAAAGAGTGGCAACTAGGGTTTAATGCTAGAAGTGCAAAATCATGCATGTGGAGAGGAGAACCCTGAAGCTAACTATAGGATGGGGGGGGGAGTTGCTGACAATCACAAGAGAAGAAAGGGACTTGGGCATCATCATCACAGATGACCTGAAAGCCTCCAAGCAGACCACAAAGGCAGTAGAGAAAGCTAGCGTGGTGTTGGGATGTATCAGCAGGAGTATCACAAGCCATAAAAAGGAAGTAATGGTCCCTCTTTACAAGACACTAGTTAGGCCCCAGATGGAGTACTGCATCCAGTTCTGGAGGCTACACTTGCAAAATCACATTGACAGGATAGAAACAGTCCAGAGGAGGGCATCCAAAATGGTGCAGGGGCTCTAACAGAAGTCATATGAGGACAGATTGAAAGGTCTCAATATGTACACCTTGGAATAAAGAAGGGAGAGGGGCAATATGATAGAAATGTTCAAATGCCTAAAAGGCCTTAACAAGGTGAAAAGTCTAACATATTTTAGTATAAGAAAAAATAGCATATAAAGAGACAAAACATGAGATGAGAAGCCAAGTAAAATATGAAAATTCTTTTTCACAAAAAAGCAAATACATAGAACAATCACAAAGCAATGAAAGACAGTAAAAGCAAAAAAACACATACAAAAACAAAAGAAACAATAAAATAATATAGAAAACAAAAGCCAATAACTTCACAACAAAGGCTTACATAATAATAATCAGGTGAAACAATAGGCAACTAAAATAAACTATTAGTATATCTACTACATCAACTTCTATATTTCTATATTTCTAATATTTTACTAAATACTTTTACAATAGCAACACACTTACATATATAAACAAAAACTGCAACCTTACAACAAATTTATAAGTAATTTAAGAAATTTATGCCAAAACAAAACAAAGAATATCCCCACCCATTAATACTCATCGCACCCCATACCCACTAATAAAAAAACAGCCAAGAGACATCCAAAATCAAAAACAAATTATTTTGAAAAGTACCTCTTCCATCTACATACCAACATTCTCACCAACACCACCAACACTGCATTGCATTCCTCACACACAACACATAGAAACAGGCCCAAAAATATTTCACAACTCCAAAAATATACAAACAAAAAACTTTTTATGCCCAAACCAAAATATCTTTCAACCAAAGGCATCCAACATAAGAACTCCAAGCAAAAAACCAAAATATAACTAGGGTAAAACAGAAAAAGTATAAAAACAACTATCAAAAATTAATTTAAAAACAGCAAGATCTAGCTTAATTCCGAATCGGGTCACCAGTATCAACTGAAGGGAGAGAAGTACAATAAGAACCAGAGAGGGGCTTGGTTTTCACAGCTTATAGTGGATCAGTGGAATGCTTTGCCTAGTCAGGTAGTTTCCAGTGAAACCATGTATGAGTTTAAGTCAGCACTGGATAAATATAGAAGTAATTATTTTTATGATGTGAGTCTATAAATGGTGCAGGACAACAATGGCCTAATGGCTAAAGTACCTGATATTTTCCTATGATTCCTATGAAACAGCTCTGACCAATCTATGAATATTCCCCTGCACAAATATATACATTTTATATAGCAAAGTATAGAATTATCAGGTTTTTAGCTGCACTTATTTAGTCAATATTCACAGAGCTGAGAGGGAAGCTGCCAGTCACTACAGATGCATCACATGACTCACCCGCTACATAATCTACCCTCACAATTATATGCCCTATGTGTCAGTAGGACCGGTTCTGACTGGTCTAACAGTGGCATGCATCTTTGGTGCAGTGTCAGCAGCTTCCACCTTTGAAAATAAAACAAAGGGGATGGTGCGTAATTTTTGTGATGCAAGCCCTGTTGCGACTTTTTTTGACACAAGCCACTTTGGCACAAGCTGTTCTGCTTTTGCTGCAGTGTTAGACAATCAGAATTGATGCAAGTTTTGATTCAGCTTGCTCCTTGCATCATTGTATTTTCTGGTGCGAACACCTTGCATCATTCTCTGACTTTTGAAAATTGAGCCCAGGGACTATGTGAAATTTTTCAAGAATCTGGCACCGAGAGAGATACTAATTAACTCCTTATGCCTGTCAACCCTTGATAAGGAGTGGTTGCACTCACCTACTTTATGTGCCTTTGCTGGCCTACCCTAGATAGGGAATAATTGCAATCACCTAGTTAACCTGCCTCTGGAGACCTACCTAGATAGAGAGTAGTTGCAATCATCAAGTTAACCTGTCTCTACTGAGCTACCCCAAATAGGGAGTAGTTGCTATCTCTTAGTTAACCTGTAAGCTATTCCTTCTTTCCATCCCCACACTTTCTGTAAGCCTACGCCTTTCAGCCTTTCTGGCTAACCTCACCTCCCCACTTGTTCATTCATGGACAGAGTTCCCTGTGGGCCTCTGGTCTGTCCCTAGGTAGACTGAATAATTCTGCTTTTATGATACTCACACTTTGATAGTTGCATGCTTCAATGGTCACTTGGGCATTTGGGATTTAAATATTGTTTTGCAGCTGCACAGTTGGCCAGCTGCAGTCAGATGACTCACTACCTCAACACAATGGTGCCAGATCCAGCAGCCTAAGCAGTTCCTTCCTTTCCTCCTACAAAGCTTTTCTCTCTCTCCTCCTCCCCTTTCTCTCCAATCAAGCCTCAAACAGCATTTTGCAAGACCTACAACCATGAAGTTACAAACATCAGAAGGAAAGAACTGCATTATGCAAGCTTTGTATATAACTAGTAACTTTAAATACAAATTTCAGAGCATTTATCTGCAGCATGATTTTTCAAACATGCTGTGGGAACAAAGGAAACAGTTTGGGGTTCTTCGGCGAAAGGTATGGAAAGAAGGAGTAAAAGCTTATGTTATTTTTTCTGCTAGGTTAAAAGTCTTGTTAAGCAATCAGCATGTGTTTTATAATTCTGTGCCAGAGACAATACAAAACTTAAAAAATCACTTGCCAGAAATGTTTTCAAATTTTGAATAAAGTCAAAAGGAAAAGAAGAACATGTTTGGATAGAAGAAGAGAGAAGTTTATGGGCAACATTGGTTATTCTATAAAATCTATGTACACCAGAATAAAAAAAGAATGTTATGATTGGTGGTGGTGGGGGGAGGGGGCTAACCAAGATAATGATATTGTTTTCAAGGGTAACAAAAAGGGTATGCCAGTCCAGGATCATTGACATAAAGGGTACTTTGGGGAGGGAGGGGAGAATGGATGGGAACATTCACTGCTAGGAAAAAACAGGTGGGGAACAGCCTAAAGAAATGAAGTACTCATATGGTGATACAGACAGTGTTGGGGTAGACAAAAATCAGAAAATCGGTATATTTAAAGGGGAACTTGAAACATCAATGGATTGGATTATCCAGTTAAAAGGACAAGAATTTCAGCCAGGATAAAAAAAATAAACTTGGATGTGACTATGTTACAAGAGACCGTTCTAAATGATTAAGAAGTAGGAAAATTGAAAAGAACCTGGCTGTGGATTTTATTCCACTCTTAAAGCCTGAATAAAAAAGTGCAGGGGCAGCTTTACTATTTAGCAAGGGGTTTAAGGGTAAGGTTATAGACTTAATAACAAATACGCTGGGGAGAACGGTATTGCTCAAAACAGAATTCGAAGAAAAGGAAATCACATTTGGTTCAATCTGTGCATCCTTCAAGGGGTATGGCAATTTTCTGGCTGAATTTGTAAATTGATACATAACTGGAATTGTGAGAATTTAATTTTGGAGGAAGACCTTAACTGCATAATGAACAACAATCTAGATAAAACATCTGCTGGATCAAAGTGGGATAAATATAAGGCAAGACTTTTACACGGCTTCTTAGAAACCTACATTGTGGTGGATTTATGAAGAGACTATAATGGTATGGAAAAAGAGTTCACATTTTATTCGGCAAGACACAAAATGTTTTCAAGGCTGGATTACATACACATTTTTAGGGAATTAGTAGTTAACAGCTTGATAATTATGGCCACAATAGAACACTACTGGTCTCAGACCATAGTCCAGTAAGTTATAGTATTCTTATGCTGGAAGAAAATATAAAAAAGAATATATGGCAACTTAATAACAACTTATTAAAGGACTCAGCATATAAAAGAAAAATTTCCAGTAGCAGTTTAAATTTTATAACAGATATTGCAATCACAGAACATAACATCATAGCCTCATGGGATACTCTGAAAGCAACAGTAAGAGGTGCTATAATCTCAGAAGCAACTTGGAGGAATAATACAAGATTGCAGACAGAAAAAAATATCAGCTTAAAAAAACTAAAAAAAAATAGAACTGGCAGTTCAGGGGGGAGATTCTTCTAAAGAACAAGAGCTTACTGAGCTCAGGAAATTGATAACCAATACAGACATAACAAAGGTTAAATATAACTGGGCTAGGTATAGCAAGAATTGGAAAACCAACAGCAAGGTGGTGGGGAAAATGTTAACAAAAAAGATACAGGTGGCAGAGCAAGAAAAAATAGAAATAACTTCAATAATGAACAAGGAGGGAAAAATTTTGATCTGGCAAGAGGATATATTAAAAGAATTCATAGTCTTCTACTTAAACCTGTACACATCGGAATACAATCATACAGAAGATATTGGGTATTATGCAAAACAAGGTCTAAATAGGCTGGCAGATTCAGAAATAGAACTACTGATTCAGCCTATTTCAGCTTTAGAAATTAGAGATACATTGCACAAGATGGCAAAATATAAATGCCCCAGGTTAGATGGTTACACTTTAGAATGTTACATAACTTTTGAAGATATGTTGATACCTTTGATGGAGAACTTATTCAGTCAGATACAGAAAAGGAATATGTTGCCAGATTAATTTTCTGAAGCCTATATGTCACTTATTTTAAAAACAGGGAAAGGAGAAAAACAAAGTGGAGAACTACAGGCCAGCTGCAATCTTAAATACAGGCTATAAAATATATACTAAAATTCTGAATAATAGAATTTTACCACCATTGCACAAAATGATACACCATAATCAGACAGGTTTTATTCCCAAAAGAAAAATACATTCTGGACTTCATAAAAATCCAGCTTATAATTGAATAACTGACAGAAGCTAGTATACCGGCACTCTTTTTGGCCTTAGATGCTACAAAGGCTTTTGATATGTTAGAATGAAAATACCTTTATGGCACTTTAGGAATCTTCATTTTTCTAGACAAATTTATTGAGTGTATCAAAACTCTATACAGCAGCCCCTCAGCAGAAATAAAAGTTAATAATATATTTTCAAAACATATACAACTTCACAGATGAGTAAGGAAGGGATGCCATTTATCCCCAACCATATTCATTATTGGGTTGGAATTATTACTTAACAAAATAAGAAGAAATTATAAAATAAAAGGGTACAAATAGCCACTTTAGAAACCAAATTGTATGCATATGCAGATGATGTGCTGATAATGATACAAGAGTCAGAAAGTAGTCTTAAAGAATTAACAATGGGAATGAATAGGTTTTCAAAAATTGCAGGCTATAAAATAAATGAAAGGAAATCAGAATTGTTATTATTTAATATAACCCAACCAGAAGAACTTAATAAAATGATATCAGCCAATGTATGGGAAAAAGGCTTTATGTACCTAGGGATAAATATCAATAGTAGGTTTGATAAACTATATGAACTAAATTATAAAGAAGCTCTTAATTCTTTGAAGGACAAATTTAATGGGTAGAGCAAAATCTCCTTCTCTTTATGGAGTAAAATGCAAATTATTCATACTGGGTCATAATGTTGTACGCTTAATAGTGTACAGCATTATGCACAAACCCCGGACCTGTGCGCTCTCTCTCTCTCTCTCCATGTTGGACCCCCCAGAGTTAGAATCCTATGGGGGTCCAGGGGGTGCAGCCCCCCATAATGGGGGGTGGGGGCACAGACCCCACAGAACAAATGATTTAAAGAAATTAAGAATGTGATTAAGTCGCACGGCACATTTTGACCCCATGCCCAAATTATTAAGATGGTAGTGATCCCTTTTTTATCTTACAGGATGCAAACAATTCTAATCACTATTCATCTAAAGTGATTTAAGCAAATTAATGGGTTATTTAAAAGATTTATTTGGAATAATAAACCAGCAAGGATTGCCAAGCATAGATTATGTCTAAAAGAACAAAAAGAAGGATTGTCTTGTGCAGATAGTGAAGTTTGTCATCTAGTTTTTGTTGGCAAAATTAGCAATTAAGTTGGCCCTTATGGAAGAGGATGATCTTGAAAGTGAAATGATAAGTACAATAATAACAGAAATAAATAATGAAACAGTAGCTATTAAACACATATTATTCATAGCAAAACCTTTCACAAAATCAGAGACCCTTAATAAAATATTTGGTAGAGGTAATGGTCAAATATACTAACAGAGCCAAAGGATGACACAACTCTCTCCATTAAACAAAATCTGGCATAACCCAAATTTTAAGATCAATGAGAAAACACTTAAAAACAGGAACTGTGAACATAATGGAATAAAAAAATGGTTAGTTTTTTGAAGAAGGGGTAAAATTAAGCTAGGATCATTTCAAAGCAAAATATCAGCTTAACAATTCCCACTTTTTATATTTTAAATAAGTTACCAGTAGATTTATGAAGGATTACAGCCAGTGGGAGAGAGCACACAACAAGAGTTATAGAGAAAGATTTAATATACATATGGAAATATAACCCCCCCCAAATTATTCACTTTGATAACTAGTTTGTTACAAAAATCTTAAAACATTATGTACAATAAGGTTGTTCTGAAATGGCAAAAATAACTTAATTACCAATGTACTGAACAACAATGGCAGCTGGCCTGTCATTCAATAGCAAAATACAAACTTATCAGAGATAAAGTAATACAGTATAAAATTGTTAATATAGCTTATTTTACACCACAGTGGTTATGTAAGATGAACCCATAATTATCAGATACTTGCTGGCATTGTCGGGCTAGCAAAGCAGATATGTTGCATTTATTCTGGGAGTGTAAGTTAATTTCCTCTTTATGGTCCCAATCCTTCAAAATTCTGGAAGACAGGGGTCGCCCTCCCATTTTGGGAAAACCCTACATTTGTGTTATTAGACATGTATAGTGAATACAGAATCAATCCAGAATATAGACTAATAGTGAAAGTGAATATATTAGTCAAGAGACTGCTTCTAAAAAATCAGAAATGTGACTCGATCCGTAGGCCATTTCCAAAAATGGAATGGAAACAATCCTTTTTAAGTACTTTATATAACCATAACCACTTTAAAGATTTTAAAAGACTATGGGACCTATAAAACAAAGAAGTGGAGGATTGGGTCCTGCAAGACTTTTTGGATAAATTATATTGGTGGATAATTACTTTTTGGTTGGAATAGTTATTTAATCTCTCTATTTATTTAATGATCAAAATGGTATTTATGAATTATTAATAAGTGCTTTATGAAAAAGGATATGTATCTCTGACACCTGTTTATGTAGAAATGGATTTCACTTATGAGAACAATAAAAAAATATTCTTTACAAAACAAAAGCCCCAAAAAGCATTTAATCAGTGGAGTTACTTAAAAAAAACAGAGAACACCCACCTGTTTAGCTTAGGGGCTTCTTATTGCTGCAATCTTGGCCCTTGTGTGAGAAAAAAAAACATTTATCCTTGTTTTATGTTTCTTGCACTGCAGCCACGTGGTTGGCTGCCTGCAGTCATATAACTCACTTCCCCCAACACAATGGTACCGGGATTGGCTGCCTAAGCAGTTCCTTCCCTTCCTCCCACAAAGCATTTCTCTCTCATCCCCTTCCCTTCCTGATCTAGCCCTTAGGAACATTTCAACATTGGATTTACTTAAAAAAGAAGGAAACACCTCAGTTTTGCTCAGTCAGATCAACAGCAGACAACTGCTATGATGTTGGCCCCTGTGGTAGGAAAGAAACCTTAATGCTAATTTTATATAACTTGCACTGCAGCTGCATGGGTGGTAGCACTAGAGTGTCAACTGCAATAACCCAATAACTGTTGCTAAGGCCTTCAATTTGCTTTTCACTGACCTAACCAAATATACTAAAGGTCAGTTGTGGCTCACCTGAATCACCTTCCCCAGCCTCACCCCCTAATATCTCAGAGCAATTACCTACAGAGAGGTTGCTAAATTACTCATGGCCATTTCTCCTTATAGCAGCACTGGAAATGATGGTCTAGAACCAAGGTGGCTGAAAATGTTGGCACCCCAGCTTGCTCCTCCTATTACCCAGATTTTTAATCTATCTCTCGTGACTGGTGTGGTTTGTAAGGCATGTAAGGTAGCAAATATGGTCCCTGTTTTTAAAAAAGTTGACCCCAAAACCCTGTAGAACTATTGTCCAATTGCTATCCTGCCAGCTCTACATAAAATTAAATACCCAACAGGTTACTGATTACCTGCAAAAATATAACCTGTTATCAGAGGTGCAGCATGGTCTCAGGTCAGGCCATAGCACCTCCATTGCCCTTATACAATTCACTAATGTATTAAAATAGCTATGGACAAGGGTATGTACACTGGTGCAGTATTTATTGATTTAATCAAGGCCTTTGATATGGTACACCACTCTCTTGTCTTATCTAAACTGACTGCACATGGTTTCTCCCCCATTCCCATATTAGCCTGGTTCTCTAGTTATTTCAGTGACAGGCTACAGTTTGTGAAATGTAATAACTCAACTTCTGACCATACTACTATTGGAACTGGTGTCCCTCAAGGATCTATCCCCTACCGGGTCAAAATGTTGCACACTCTACAGTGCATGACATCGACTATGAAGTAGGAACAGTGTGGTTGGTAAGAGCGAGAGGGTGCAAAACCGCAAAAGAAAGTATGCACGGTAGTGCACCCTCTCACTCTTCCCAGTGCAGGATAAGAATCCTGCCTGGAGAGGGGTCCGCCAAGCAACTTCCATGACTCAATGGGATGATCCATTGGCAGCAAGGGAGGCAAGCAATGCAGTGGTACCAGGTTTCAATTCCCAGTCCCAGATGCATGGAAATGTTTTGTTTCGCACTTTGTGTGATGTTAAGTGAACCCCTCCCGGGTTTATTATTTTAGTTGAGGGGTTTGGGGGCACAATAGCCCCTCTTAGCCCGGGATGTGTTGGGGGCAAGTCCCAGCAAAAAAAAAAGTATAAGGTTGCAATATATCGCTGTATTGGCAGTGCGGTATATTGCTACAGCATGATGTCTTGCAATATTAATACCCCATGCCGATCTATCCTGGGCCCTTTGCTATTTTCCATTTTTATCAATGACCTCCCTAAATCAGTCTCTATAAAAGTGTTCTACATTGCTTTATGCTGATGATGTGGTTATCTATACAAGCTCAAAGTACACTGATCTGATTAACTCTTTGCCACTTATAGGCTGGGAGGGGAGTTGCTAGCAGTCACAAAGGAAGAAAGAGACTTGAGCATCATCATCACTGATGACCCAAAATCATCCAAGCAGACCTCTAAAGCAGTAGGTAAGGCTAGGGGGGTGTTAGGGTGTATTAGTAGGGGTATCACAAGTCGTAAGAGGGAGGTAATAATCCCTCTGTACAAGACATTGGTTAGGCCCCATCTGGAGTACTGCGTGCAGTATTGGAGCCACACCTTCACAGGACATTAACCAAATTGAGGCAGTCGAGAAGGGTAGCAAAATGGTGCAGGGACTGCATCAGAAGACATATGAGGACAGATTAACAGAGCTCAATATGTATACCCTTGAGCAAAGGAGGGAGAGAGGTGATATGATCGAGACATTTAAACACCTTAAGGGCATAAACAAGGTGAAAAGAGTCTAACATGTTTAAATATAAGAAAAATAGCAGGACAAGAGGACACAGCATGAGATTAGAGGAGGCGATTAAGGGAATGTGAGAAATTCTTTTTCACAAAGGGTGGTAGATGCATGGAATGGCTTACCACAAGAAGTGGTGGCTATGAATACAGTGCAGGCTTCAAACAGGCATGGGATAGGCATAAGGGAGCAATACAAATGACTATGAATAGATGAGGTCACTGACAGAGCAAAGGCCGATGGCACATTTATAAGGTAGAAAAGAAATGGGCAGACTGGATGGGCCTTGGTCCTTATCTGCCGTCAACTTCTATGTTTCTATGTTTCTATGTTTGCTTAATGTCTGCTTTGGTGGTGTTCAAACATGTCTGTCACATAATAGGTTTCTTTTGAACACAAGTAAAACCCACTCCATTTGCTTTGGCTCTCTTTCTAAACTTAAGGCCTGTGCAACCAATCTGTCTGTTCTGTGTTCTAACAGTTGCCCCATTACTGAAGTTAAGTCTTTTAAGTACCTGGGCATTATTCTTGATCCTACCTTAGACTTTTCCCTTCATATCTCCAATGTAATGTGACCATTCTGGGGGAGCATAGCTCCCCTATGGGTGTACCCACAGAGAAGACTGATGATAACTGTCACAAGGGAGGCCCACAGAAAGGAGGCAGAGGACACCAAAGAGAAAGGAAGCAGCTCCTGGTGGGGGACTCAATTATTAGGGGTATAGAACTGGGGGGAGATGAGAAAAATGAAGTAAGGTGCCTGCCTGGTGCCATGGCTTGGAGGACAGGAAGCGCATCCTCAGGATCACGAGAACAGCTGCAAGGATTCTGAGCTGGACGTATTGTCCACCTAGGGACAAATGACTTGGCTCATCATGAGATTAGAGCAGTGCAGGAGGACATTGCAGAGTTGGGGAGGGACCTATGACGAGTAGCACACACAGTTTCCTTCTCAGAGGTGCTGCCTGTCAAAAGCATGGGGAGGCGAGGGTAATTGGCACCATGCAGTTTAATGAATGGTTGAAAATGGTGTGGAGCACAGGGTTTGGCTTCATTGGGGACTGGGGTTCCACCTGGAGGACACCAGCCTATACTGGCAGGATGGTCTGCATCTGTCCAGGAGGAACAAGTCTTTTGAGCAATCCGGTTTAAATGCTTCATTGACAAGCTTTAAACTAGTCAAAGGGAGGCACTGACAAGCAGCAGAAATCCCAGCCTCTCCCTACAAAACAGGGTACTAAATGAGAAAAAGACAGAGGTAGAACGGTCAGTGGGGATGCTGCACTGGAAGGTAAAGCCATCAAAAATGGAGAGCAATGAGTACTAATGCCCGTAGTCTGGGTAACAAGCTTCCTGAATTAGTGGCCTTGATGGAGGAAGAACATCTGGATATCGTGGCAGTCACAGAAACATGGTACACACAAAACCATGACTGGGACATAAACATACCAGGATACACTGTGTACAGGAGGGACAGGGAGGGTAAAAGAGGAGGAGGTAGTTCTTTACATAAGGGAAGGAATAAAGCAACAGAACAAAAAGGTACACAGGAGGAGAAGAAGCACTGTGGGTAAATTTGGAGACAGGCAATGGCACCACAATACAGCATGGGGGTTGTATACAGACCCCTTCTCAGGGGAGGAAATGGACAGGGAAATGATAGAAAGTATACTTAGAATGGCAGAAAAGGGAGATATTGCTGATGGGTGATCTGAATATGCCAGATGTTAACTGGAGTGCAGTTGCAGCTGCCACTTAAGAGTGCGGTTATTCTAGATGCCCTACAGGGGCATGCCTTAAACAACTAGTACTGGAGCCCACTCGAGAGGGAGCAATATTAGACTTGATTCTCTCAAATGGAGATGGTGAGAGGATTACAGATGTAGAAGTGGGTAGCCATCTGGGAACTAGGACCATCGAACAGTATGGTTCACAATAAACACAGCAATAGAGTCAAGCCATACAAAGACAAAAGTACTGGACTTTAGGAGGCTGACTTTGCCAAATGGGTGAGTGCCTAAGGAACGCACTAGCAAATGGGCAGGAAGGAGGGGGGAAGAACAATGGGGAATAATAAAACTGCCATCACAGAGGTAACGAGCCTTGTGTGAAGCAAATAAACAAAACAAGACGATGTAAGAAACCACTATGGTTCTCAAAGGAAGTGGCAGTGAAGGTTCAAGAGAAAAGAAAGCATTCAGGAAGTACAAGGAATCGCAGAAGGAGCAGGACAGAGAACTGTATCAGTTAAAAGCAAAGGAGGCTGGGAAGGCAGTCAGAACAGCAAAGGCCCAAACCGAGGAAAAATAGCCAACTCAGTTAAGAAGGGGGATAAAACCTTTTATAGGTACATCAGGAGCGAAGGAAGACCAAGAGAGGATAGTGAGGCTTAATCAAAGGGAGGAGGGTGGGCAGAGGGAGACTGTGAAAAGGCAGAGATACTAAACAAATATTTTGCTCAGTATTTACAAAGGAAGAGGGAGGTACATAAAACAAACAGTAGTAACACTCTGGATACAGAAGTTGATACCGCCCATTTACAGAACAAAGGGTTCTGAAAGAACTCTTAAAACTGAAGGTGGACAAAGCAATGGGCCTGATGGGATTCATCCCAGAATTCTAAAAGAACTAAGGGTAGAACTAGTGACACCATTGACTACCCTTTTAACAAATCATGGGAGGATGGGGTGGTACCGAGGACTGGAGGAGGGCAGATGTGATTCCCCTTCACAAAAGTGGGAGCAAGGCAGAAGCAGGAAACTATAGACCTGTTAGTTTAACCTCAGTGATAGGAAAATGATGGAATCACTTCTAAAGGAAAGAATTGTCGAGTATCTAGAGGCCAGAGGGCACAGGACCCTAGGCAGCATGGATTCACAGCGGAAGGTCATGCCAGATGAATCTGATAGATTTCTTTGACTGGGTGACCAAAGTAGTAGATCAGGGAGGGGCTGTGGACATGGCCTACCTAGACTTTAGCAAGGCATTTGACACAGTCCCACACAAAAGATTAATATGCAAGTTAGCCAGCCTGGGAGTGGGTCCCAAGATGACAGCCTGGGTAAAGAATTGGCTGGAGAATAGGACACAGAGAGTAATAGTAAATGGAGTCCACTCAGAAGAAAGGAGAGGTTACTAGTGGGGTACCGCAGGGTTCAGTATTAGGACCGGTCCTCTTCAATGTCTTTATAAGCGACATTGCAGAAGGACTGGAAGGAAAAGTATGTCTCTTTGCAGATGACACTAAGATCTGCAACAGAGTTGATGCACAGGGTGGGGTGGAAAGGATGAGAAAGGACTTGGCAAGGTTAGAGGAATGGTCAAATGTATGGCAGCTTAGATTCAATGCTAAGAAGTGCAAGGTAATGCACCTGGGAAACAAAAACCAAGGGGAAGAGTACACAATGGGGGGTGAGATACTAACAACAACAAAAATGGAAAGGGACCTGGGGGTAGTCATATCAGATGACCTAAAGACGGGCAAGCAATGTGAGAGGGCAGCAAGGAGGGCTGGGGGGATACTGGGATGCATAGGGAGAGGCATCACCAGTAGAAAACAGGAAGTTATTATCCCTCTGTACAGACAGCTGGTGAGACCCCATCTGGAGTATTGTGTGCAGTTCTGGAGACCCAATCTCCGCAAAGACATAGACAGGATGGAAGCTGTCCAGAGGAGGGCAACTAAAATGGTACAGGGTCTGCACCGGAAGACATATGAAGAGAGACTTAAGGAGCTTATGTATAGCCTCGAGGAAAGAAGGAGAGGGGACATGATAGAAACGTTCAAGTACCTCAAGGGAATCAACAAAGTCCAAGAGGGTAGCATCTTTCAAAAAAAGAGGTGTGCAAGAACAAGAGGGCACAATTTGAAAATAGAGGGTGGCTCAGAGGTAATTTAAGGAAGTATTTTTTTACAGAGAGGGTTGTGGATGCATGGAACGGCCTTCCGAAGGAGGTTGTGGAGTCAAAATCAGTGGTGGAATTCAAGCATGCATGGGATAGTCATAAGGCAGTTCTGGGGGATGGGGGTAGGAAGAAGTAGGCTGCTGGTTAACTAGGATCTGCAGCTTATCCAGTAGGTAGGGAAATGGGCAGACTGGGTGGGCCAAGCGGTCCTTATCTGCCGTCAAATTCTATGTTTCTATGTTATGTTTCTATGTTTCTATGTTTCTATGTATGCAAGCTAGCTCTCTCCAAATTAGGGTGTGCTTATAGAATCAGGGATACCCTTACCCCTTCTTCTCAACTTGTCATTGCTTGTGGACTATTGCTGCCCAGTCTAACATATGGACTCATACCCCTCTCCCAGACTAGTTCAAGTATTATCTCCAAATGGACCATAGCCTACAGTGGTATCTGTCATTTTTCCCTATCTACACACAGGCTGACACATCACTTTGATCTCTATAGTAACCTAGGGTGGCTGTCCCCTATGTCTATCATGCAGTATGCTCTGGGGTATACTATTGAAAAGGTCATTAGGTCAGGTATCCCTGACACCCTTGCAGCCATGTTTAAAAAGTTTGATCTTGTGTATCCCCTCTGGTCCTCCTCTATTGAGCTACTCACTACACCTAATTGTGTTACTAATATGTGCACCCAGGCTTTTTCCTACTTTGCTCCTCGATACTGGAACTCTTTACTTGTACCTTGCTTTCTTTATTGTCTTATTCAATCTTTAAAATGGAGCTCTGCAAACCCCTTATGTCCACTGCGAACTGCACATGCTACTGTGCTTGACACTCTGTGACAATTACGCATGTTCCTGTACTTGACACTCTGTGCCTTCTGATCTGAATCACTTTATATACCTTATTTATTTTAGGAAAGTTATGACATCTGCTGTTTAATATAACTGTAACTTATACTGATCATTGTTAGTGTTCTGATAGCTGCTAATACTGATACTCTGTATTTCTATATGTATACTGATTGTCTACCTTATTGTGTTGTTGTACTGTACTCAGTTGTACTTGTTGTATTTGTGTGGTGTTATATTACTATACTGCACTCTTTGAATTTGTATGATGTATTTCTCCAGGGTTGTGCCTAAAAATAGGTATTACATTGTCTAGTACACCTACCCAGTCAACAAAAATGAAATAAATAACTAAATGACTGGCCGGCTGCAGTTGCATGACTCACTCCCCCCCAACACAGTGGCATTGGTCCAGCAGCCCAAGCCATTCCTTTTCTTCATCCTACAAAGCTTTTCTCCCTTCTCCTCCCCCTCCCTTCCTGATCAAGCCCCAAACAACATTTAAATAGTGGATTTACATTAAAAGGAAAAAAATATATATACAATTTTCACCCTGTCAACTTACTGGCTGCTAGTTAACCTTTGTTATAACACTGATGCAGCCAAAAAATAACATAGTCCCATGCCAGTCATCACTTCAGGAACATGTTGAAGTGACTGCTGTGTTTGTATCAGTTTTATTCTTTGAATAATCAATTTCTCAAAAAAAGTAAAGTTCGTAATATGGTATAAATCTGAGAACACACCATATTGCTCCTCATTTCTTTCTTCTATCAGATAACATATGTAAGGTTGCTGTGTTCATCAATGTTTCTTCAAAACACACATTTGGAAATAGCACAGTATAAAGAAAAATCATTGCTTAATCAAAAGATGACAGCAGACTGCATGCTTATCTTAGATATTAAACTTCCACCTGTCAAGTCATATAGTCCTCTCAGTCCAGTGTTGAAACCTTTCTTTGAAAGTTTTTATAACTCAGTTATGCAGTTTCATATCTTGATAAAAATTGCATTTTTGACAACTTAAAAAAAAAGGATGGTTTCATAAAGTCCAAACTTGATGGATATATTTAATGCAGTATAGCAGGAAAATGTAATATTTTTATTTTTTAAATAACATGAAGAAAAACATTTCAGTGGCTTTCTCTTTGTTCAAGACTGTGTCTCTTTACAGTGCTGGGACTTCAACAGGCAAAGAATGTGACCTTTTCGACAGTCAGTATCTCTCTCCAAATGGTATCTAACTTAAAGCAGTTATAACTTCAGTTTAAAAGCATCCTTTCTGTGTTGCCAAGCATGGTTTTCAATATATAGCCATCTTTTATGATTATGGTTAACAAAGCCACTTAAATCCTTTCATATCAGTGCACAAATATACCTTCTGCCACAACAGAATGCAGTACCTTTTTCAGATAGCAAATATAATAATCATAAAAATAACAAGCTAAACATCCACTTTACCAATAGAAATACTGTATATGGTCAAATATCAGTTTGCTACATTTTCTCCTTTTTGAGGTGTATTCATAGTTCAAATGCATTTTCAATTCAAAAGTCATTAAAATACACTACTGATATGGGCATACTCATTAAAGTGTTATCCAATATACCAATAATAATAATAAAGAACATTATCATACAGTACAGTATGACTGTTCTCATGGCTTGTGCAGGGCCCACAGGGCAATGCTCAAATATAGTAGACTGATACTGTAGTTCTATATGAAGTAGCACACTTATGGGGCATACTTACAGACTCACAGCTTGGAGCAGCAGACACATCCTCCAGAAACACCCTCTATAATAATAAAGGTCCTTACTACACTACATAGGGAACAGCCCAAGATCTGTAGCTTGGCCTTGGGTAACAAGACAAGGGGATAGGTGAGGTTTAAAATAGGGCTCTGTGCAAAGGAAAGTTAGGACTCACTACCGTTTTTGGCACTGCACTTCCTTGGGCCGTGTATCAAGCAAGTTTGGACTCATCTCATGCTACAAAATGGGACTGAAGGACACTGCATAAAGCAATTTATGGTTGTACAGTTAAAAAGCAAGAAACCCTTTATTGAAACAAATCTATTTTAATGCATTGTTAGGGTTTCAATTTCACAAAAGCAGGGAATGTTTTTTAGCCCTAATGCCAAGCCCTTCCCCAGTCCCTACTTTCATGACCCAAGGTCAAGCTACAGGTCCAGAGTCATGCACTGTGGGTCTGATGCTTCAAACATTTGGTTCAGAACCATACCCCATGGGTCTGCAGCTTCATATTACAGGTCTGAGGAGCTATTTAAAGTAATGTGTTGCCCAAAATATGCTTGGACTGGGCCTGTAAGGCTCTGTATGAAGAAAGTTGTGACTGATCTTCTGTTTCACACAGGGCCAGCGGGGCTCTAAGCAAAGAAAATTATGACTGGTCCTGTGCTTTGTGCAGGGCCCACAGAGCCCTGCGTGAAGATAGTTATTGATCTCTTCCTGTAGGCTCAACATGTAGCAGCAAACATATGGGGTACAGTTGCAGACCTGTTAATTGAAGCAGCATACAATTGGGGCATGGCCCTGGAGCTGTAACCTGAAGCAACAATCCAAGGAGCATTACACTAGAATTGTAACTTGACCTTTGGTTATGAAGGTATGGGCTGGGTAGATGGGTGGGTATTACTGTTAAAAAAAATGTTAATGCATTGTTAGGGTTCCAGATTCACAAAAGGTAGGAAATGTGGTGTTTGGATTTTTTCAACTCTAACACCCATCCATCTACCCTAGTCCCTAGCCTTATGACCCAAGGCTAAGCTACACATTTGGGATCATGCCCGATAGGTCTGCTACTTCCAACTATGGGTCTGGGTTTGTTCCACAAAAGTCTGCTGCTCTATATAGGGCCTGCAAAAAAAGGAAAGTCCAAACTTTCCTAACACAGAAGTCTTTGGGCATGCTTAAAGCAGGATCCCTGTTATAACACAATTACAAAATAGTATTTTCTAATTGAAATACTAACTGCAATTCAATTTATGAATGTCAACTCAGATGTCTTCTGAAAATGACACACAGCTATCAACCTCTAGAGCTGAATTTGTTTTCCATTCAATATTTACTTTTAAAATTTTGTTTATGTCCAACATTCACACAAAAACTTCACATTGTTCAGCTATTATTTTCAAAATAGAAAACAAAGATCCACATATATGCAAGCTTTAAATCATTAAAATTTAATTTTAAACCCTACGAAAAGCACATCCTTAGATCAAATTCTAATAAACCTGTAGATTTCATAAATTTACTCTGCCTAGTTTTTCGCTAGCCATGGGCAAAAAAGCTACAAAAATTGTTTCTACTTTACAGAAATTCATTAATTAATAACTTTTTAGCAGCCCAACCAATTTTTTTGCTACACTATCTAGTAAATATACACCAAGAAATACAAATGTTATGGATGTCTTTATGTGTACTGTCTTTGAAACGGAGGCCCTTGGAAGCAAGGAAAGTGCAGCATGTAGTTTTAAAGATAGAACACAGATGCACCCCTCAAAATACACTTTACCCTTATTGTTTGAACCTGGTTATCCGGTGGTGATCAGAGGACACTTTGGGGAATATGTATTCTGAAAGTCTTGTTAATACACCAAGAAATGCCATAGTTTAGATGCTTTTATGTGTGATGTCTTTGAAGATGATGAACTTGGAAACAGAGAAGACAACCCGCAGTTTCAAAGACACCACACAGATACACCCCTTGGAAATTAGTTTCATTTTTTGTTTCAATGTGGGCATTTTAAGGACATCAGAGGACTCCTTTGGGAGCATGTATCCCAAATGTATTGTTAATACAACAAGAAATGCAGTTGTTAAGGATGCTTTTATATGTGCTGTCTTTGAAACTGAGTCACTTGGAAGCAGAGAAAACGCCCTGCAGTTTCAAAGATACCACATAGATACAACTCTCAAAAACACTTTACCTTCTTCTTTTTGTTTGTTTAAACCTGCGCATTTGGGAGATATCATGATATCCTTCTGGGAACATGGTATCCCAAATTTCTTTTCAGTGCACCAAAATATTGTAGTTATGAATGATTTTACAGTATGTGTGAAGTCTTTGAAACTGAGGCACTTGAAAATAGTGAACTGGCCTCCGGAGGCTTTAAAGAAAGGACACAGATGCACCCCTCGAAAATTACTTTCTTGTTTTTCTTTGCACACCTCACTATTAGAGCACCTTTTTGAAAATACATTTTTTTGATTAGAATTAATGGTGTCATTTTACTGAACTCTGATTCCTATAAAATTAATAGTCTGGCAATTGAGTTTGATTGATATAATACTTATTTGTATTTATTTATTGAATTTTGATGACTGGGTAGGCCCGCTGGGCCCCGAAGGTCTGTTTTTCAGGGGCGACCCGGAGATACATTAAGAGGCACTACATGTAATTACATGGCATACGTGGTGAGAAACAGCTTATAGACAGGTAATTAAATGACATACAGGTTCAATAGTTACAGAATATGATATTGATCCATAACAGAGGCAAGCTATCAAAATGGATTATCACAACTCTTGTAGGTAAGGTGATATGCACGATTCATGATTCTGTTTTATAATTACGGAGAGACCTCAAATCAACCCACAATTGACTCTCAGATTCCCATAATACAGTTTTGTGATGTAGATAACATGAATTACAGAGACCCTGCATGAGCAGGCCAGCTGTGTTTTAAAGTGTATGTGAGAAAAAGTTGCTATTCTGTCAAAATCCTGTCACAAACAGTTGAATAAGCCATGGTTCTCTCATGTGCATCAGTTCGTCTCTGACAAAAAAAATACCTTCCTACTGAAACCTCGTCTATGCTGTGTTTTAATGTTTATGATGAAGTTTTCAGAGACATTTTCTTGTTATTCTCCCAGCTATTTTCATGGTGACACCATGAGTACAAGCTTCATTTTCAAACTGCAGATTGACTCGTCTTTTTTATTTTGAGGTGCTCTCAGTAAATTCTATAAAACAATGTATGGGGTCAGTGTGAAACATGATTTGTTTACAACCTTTCAGTGTGTGATATTTTAATAAACAACTCAAGATGCTCTGCCATTAATTATTTTGTAGCACGTACCTCAGGGATGTAAAAGAATCCTGCATCACACTGACCCCAATGCATTATTTTATATTTAGTCTGTTTGTTATTTCTTATGCTTAATTTCTTTTTCTTTTCTTTGTTTGCACCATTAAAATAAAAAAACTACTGTTCGCACATGGTCAGTTAGTCAACTGCTTCAATGACCTTCAATGCTGGTGCCACTCACAGTCCAGCCCTCCAAGTCTGTCTTGATCCCTGTTTTGCTATCCCACTGTATCTCCTCTGGCCAGGTCATCTAGGGACCTGTCACTGGATACCCATAACAGTTCTTAACCAACTTCCCCTCCTCCAGTTGTAAGACCATTGTTTGAATTTTTCCATGCAAGAGACAAGTCAAATACAGTGCAGTGGTACTACTGTACATACAGTACATAGAGAGTGCAGGCAAAGGTGTCCTAAGGAATGTTTACTATTTTTATTAATATATTCAAAGTGCAAGAGTGTAAGTCCAGCCCACTGTTGCAGTGGTAGTGCTGCCACCTGCGACGCTAACAACTGGGTTTGAAAGTGAACTCGGGGTGTCAGAGGGTTGGCCAGGGGAGAGGAGAATTGAGCATCCAAGGGAATGCGCTCCTCCTCCAGTGGGAAGGGGGGAGACAGCACCCGGCATGTGCCTGACTCCTAGTGAAAGCTAGGGGGAAGGTAGTCAGGGACCACTGGATGTGCATGGAGGTGTGGCAGTCATTGGCACACATTGTGTGGGAATGTGCAAAGTGCATCATGACAACATTGCTCATCTGCACCCCAATTCTGAGAACAAGGAAAATGTCCAACCGGCAGGATGACACTGGTACCCCACAGGTTCCTTGCCTGGCTGTCCAGGCCCTACCTCAGCAAACCAGATCTGGATCAACAGCGGGGCTTGGGGAACCCCACTAACCCTGCTGGGGGGAGCTCTGAGGGTGGACACAGGACAAGGTAAGCCCTGGAAGGCACCAGGGTGATGGGGCTGGGGAATCAGTAGAAGGTGGCTGGTTGGACTGGGTAGAAAAAGAGTAATTAAACAATCTGCACGACTATACATGGTATAGTAGCATTAACAAAAACAATTAAAGTTCAGTAATGTGCAACACAGTAAATACAGTACCAAACTATTGCACAGTGCATGTACGTTTTCCTGCCTAACCTTGTATCTCCTGTATAGTAACACAAATAAATTACTGAATTTTGTAAATTCAAAGGGCAAAATTAGAGCACTGATTACAATAAATGACAACAGTAAGTCAAATTAAGTACTGTACTTACTCCATGTGGGTGGGTAGCCAGCCACAGTACCCCCATCATCCGGTCTTCATAATGATCCAGCAAAATCCTGGGCAATCAAGGCATGAACAGGTGCAATTCCCATTGGGTGCTGAAAGTCATGCAGGAACAGCAAGGGCCATATTTTCAAAGGGCTTGACATGGCACAACTGCCTGCTGTAGAGAAAAATCTCCACAGCTGTGAAAATGCTAATTTTTGTATTTTAGGCTCACAGGTGCACTGTTTTTCAGCAGCTGCGTAAAACATCTTACGTCATGTAATACCAGGCATAGCAGTTTTACACAGCTGTGCAAAAAAATGTGCAAGCTGCTGTAAATAGAAGACAAGCTTGCAAAAAGGCAACCCTTTCGAAAATTTAGTGCATGTGGAAAAAATTGTGGTTGGGCAAGGAAACCCTCCCTTGTGTAACTTTTTGTTCTGCACATACACAATTTTTTTAACTTTTGAACATTTGGCAACAGGGTTTCCTGTTGGTGCACAAATATGTTATGCACCTCTCCAATGTGTCTCTGCAATGAGTAGAAATACAAAGATTAACTCTATATAATACTTTCACATTTCAAAAACACTGTACTGTCAAATGAATGACATTAAAGGAATAATGCAAAACAGGGTGTATGTCGTGCTGGAATAACGCCGCCTGGGGTGGTTGGACGCGAGCCGCAGAGCCAGGAGTCATCCAATGTCCCAGGCGTGGGGTTATCAACACGCACCACACACACCAGAGTGCATTATTCCTATTATGGCTAATGGTTTGTTGTTATATACAGAAAAAAAATTATTTTAAAATTGTTTTTGTTAGTGTGGAAAAATATTTTAGTTTCTTAAGAGAAGATGAAAACAAGTGGCTCTTGATGCAAACAATCATCAACAGATTCACAGTGCTGAGACTAGACCCATGGTATTCTGCTGGGATAATGCCATGGGTCCAGCTCCAGACTGACCAATCACAGTCCAAGATACTTTCTTGCCATTGTATAATTTTATTTATACTCTAATATCAATATAACTATAGTTCATGACACCTAATCATGCAGTTTCATGATTAACTGTGCAAGCCAAACAATAATTCACATTTGGATTGTAAACTATACCATACAGTATATAATATAGTGTACTGAACTACGTACAGTAAACCAAAAACAGAGACCACACTGGGAGTGGGGTGCTCACATTATACAAACTAAGAATAGTAAGGCAAAATAATTGACACTCACCACCAACCAATGCTGAATCAAATATGCAGCTCCAGAGAAGTTAATTCATAACAGTGCAGTTTTATTTGATGCCATATGGATGAAAATTGCACAGAAAAATGCCTGACACGTTTCTGTTAAAAATCCCCTTGAGAAAGGATTTTTAGCAGAAATGCATCAGGCATTTTACAGTGCAATGATCATCTGTATGGCATCAATAAAACCAACACTATTATACACTAAATTGTCTTTGGAGCTGTGTCTTTATTTTAGTATTAGTGAACTGCATACAGCATATAGTACTTACAGATTCTGGAATATCAGTATCCTAAACCCAGCCCACAGTCTCACGTGCAGGTACTGGCAGCCCTGCAGCACACATATTCATTGGTATTTAATTGTCCCCCAGATCCCCATCAATGAATACATAGACAAGTATGTATGGGTGGGTATCCAGTGAACAAGGCGACCACAATTGAGCACTTACAAAAACAGCAACTCATTTACAGTGCCTGTGTTCAGGGCTACCTGGCAGAGTAGTGACTGGATACCTGGGTGAGCAAGGTAGGGTTGATGGGAAGTACGCACGTATATGCACACGCACACACGTGGGGGAGAGGAAGGGGAGGGAAAGTATGTGGGAGAGGGTGTGGTGGGCAGCTGCCAAGCTGGTCCACTAGCATAGTGGGTAGGGTGGTTGCTTGGGAGGTACAGGGTTCGGGTCAGGTGCAGTCTGGTTCTTTTTCTGCCAGCAGGTGTTTTTATTTATTTTTTTTTAAGTATTTCACCCTCCCTCCCGACATGCACCCCCCCCCCGAGTTGAAAATCCTTTAGTGGGGGGTGCAGGGGGCACAGCCTTCCATATTGGAAGGAAACCCATAGATCTCTGGGCATTCTCTTACCATTTGCCATGAGTGTGCATCGCCAAAATTCATTTTTGGCGATGTACACTCACCCTATCTGGGTAAAACCTCAACCATTCTTCCAAAACATTAACCTTTATGGGGGTATCTGACAAACAAAACATCCTGCCTTCAACACAAAATTTAACTGTCCTGATGCCGGTTGTAGTATGCCTGCCCTCTGCCTCCACCTGCCCCCCAATCCTGCCCCCCTCCCCCACTGCTGTCCCCTGTATTCTGAATGGTTTCCCCGAAAGGACTGATTGTAAGAGGCGTCGTGATTGGTTGTGCCTGTTTCCCAATTATTCCAGCACTTTGTAGCTGGATGGCTGCCCCTGCACTTAGAACAGGCATGCCTAAAACTGCAGTTCGGCCAAGAATAAAAGAGTGATTGTCGCCCCAGCAGCATTTTCGGGCTGAACTGCCTGTCATGTCCCCTTCACCATCATTGCTTGCTGTCCCCATACAGATCTCTAACCATAAGTTGATCTGTCTTGCGTCCCAGTTTACATTCCCAAAATGAGCCATCCTCTTCCTGAATTTCTCGCCATACTTCAACCAACTATAACACCCCCTTTTTATAAGCATTCTTTATAATTAGTGAATATGTTAGCAATGGAGTAGACCACTCCGATTTCTTTTCCACGACTACGGCCGTGTAGTACATGAAGCCCCAGGACCAGTTATCCCAGTTCTTCCCCTTCATTGATTTTCCTTCCTCTCCTTTGCCTAATAACATGACTGCTGCTGCTGCAATGTCTTTTTTCTCAAACCACTCCTTTTCTTCATGTTTGTCTATATTGTCTACATTGGCCAGGGCAAAGGTATGCGCAAATCCCCCCTTCCAGATTTTTTCGTTCATCGCTAAAGGTACATGATCCCCTAACCTGACCCCAGATGCCCCTATCTCTAACCAGAGTACCTTCTCCCCAGTTGCCATTCCTGTCACCCCCGGTGCCTCCCCCTTATCATTGCCCCTGATTTCCCCCAGTGCTTTCTCTAACTGCCTCAAGCCATTGTCTCCCATAGATTTGAGCGTCTGCTCCATGTACTCCTTCACACTGCTTTCCAGCCCTCCTTAGTACCTAGCTAGGAGTCAGACTGTGGGCTGGTCCCCGTAGGTAGGGCCAGCTGGGTGTTGTCTGGTATTGGAGCTGAAGCCTGTGGTGCTATCAGGGCAGGAAGAGCCAGTCCTAAGGGGAATGGTGTTTCTATCAGCTGCACAAGACTGGAGGCCAGTGCTGGAGGGGACACGGGGGCAGGAGGAGGTACTGGCTCAGCCCGTCCTGGATTAACTGAGTGGGGATCTGTGGGTCCAGGCATGGTCAGGGCCTGAGATGCCCTTTTTTCCCTCCTTCTCTCCTTGCTCTTTACCCCCTTTCTGCTTCCTGTCCTTTGCTGGGCTTGGCGGGGGTCTGCTGCCTCCAACAACTGGTTCACTTTGCTCACCAGTTCCATCACTGCCTGGTAGCACTCCTCCTTGCTAAGCCTGTTCCTTCTGGGTGCCATAATACCTTGTGCAACCTGAGGAGACACAATATACAGTTAGCACTGCCTATCTGTTTTTGTATTACCCTCTGAGTCAGCCTTCCCCTTCCCTCATCTGACCATGACCCTTAGCCTCTGCTTCTCAATTGGGATCTCGCATCCCATAGCCGTCCCATAATGAGAGGGGGGTTTACTTCCTATGCATACCCACAACCCCAAGCTAATGAGCCTGGTATACACTACTAGGAGTTGTATTATCCATGTAACTCTGCCAAAGTACATTGTATGCCATGTATAATACACTAGTCATATCAGGTAATTTAAAGGTAGGCAAGCAAGGCTTAAGGAGGGCTGGGGGATACTGGAATGAATAGGGAGAGACAACACCAGTAGAAAACAGGAAGTTGTTTTCCCTCTGTACAGACAGTTGGTGAGACCCCATCTGGAATACTGCACGCAATCCTGGAGACCCTGTCTCCGCAAGGACATAGACAGGATGGAGGCAGTCCAGAGGAGGGCAACTAAAATGGTGCAGGGTCTGCACCAGATGCCATAGAAAGAGAGACTAAAGGAGCTTAATATGTATACCCTCGAGGAAAGGAGGGGGAGGTTGGACATGATAGAAACATTTAAGTACCTCAAGGGAATCAACAAAGTCCAAGGGGGTAGCATCTTTCAGAAAAAGAGATGTACAAGAACAAGGGGGCACAATTTGAAGAAAGAGAGGGGGAAGCTCAGGGACAACATGAGGAAGTATTTTTTCACAGAGTTGGTGGTAGATGCATGGAATGGCCTTTCTGAGGAGGTCATGGGCTCAAAAACAGTGGGGGAATTCAAGAATGCGTGGGATAGACATTAAGCAATTCTTGTGGGGGTAGGAGGAAGTAGGCTGTTGGTTAACTAGAATCTGAAGCTTATCCAATAGGTAGAGAAATGGGCAGACTGGGTGGGCCAAGCAGTCCATATCTGCCATCAGAGTCTATGTTTCTATGTTTCTGTGTTTCACTAGCCCCTTCAAAAAATATCTGTAGTCCATATTCCTCTTTCTGTCCCCTGGATGCCTGTAGTGGGTTGACCCCACTCCTTACATTGCCACCAGACTGACTGTTCCATCGCCCCCCCCCCGAACCAGGGTGAGCTTAGGCCTAACTGACCAAGTGCCACCATATATTGGGACCAAGCTGCTGGCCAGACATCCCTTCCTTCCTGTTACCCACTCAAAACAGACCTTTTGCCTTGGACCTCTTCTGGGTCTGCCCCCGTCCGCTTCCATTTTCTGTTTCATATATGTTTTTTTAAACTATGTGCCAAATGGTCTGATTGTCTCATTTTCTTCCTTTAAATATCAGTCAGAATCCCCGCGGGGACAAAGACCTCCTTGCTTACACTCCCGTTACCAAATAAAATGCCACTGTGGGCCCACCGACTGTGTGGCGATGACGTCAGACGACATCACCATGCGGCCCGCCTTCAGGCCCAGTCAGTCGGCCAATGCCATCTCCCAGGCAGCTCATGGACCTTCTTCTCAGTGAGAAAACTGCTCCCTGAAGGGCAAACCATGCATTGTCCATCCCCTGATGGCCAGCCAATGCTCAGGTCCTGAGTCGACTGACCACGCAGTGATAACATCAGACGCCATTGCCGTGTGGCCTGACCTGGGCCCCCATCCATTGACTGGGACTCTCACGTGCCTTTCTTCTCTCTGGCCCATGCTGCCTTCAGCCTAGCTGGCAAAATCCAGGCAAGCCTCTGCAAAAGAGCCCTCCCGGTCCCATGCAAACTTGGGCCGCCCACTTGTCCAGCATGAGAACAAACAAACGGGTAACGGTCTGAATCAAAAAACAGCCCAAAACACCTCCAGTGATTGTGGACAAGGGGGAGCTTATGAGGGACAAAAGATGCTGCTGATCCCAAAGAGACACTGGGCCAAGACTGTGCAATATAGGGAGCCAGCAGGGAATAAAGGCCCCAAAACTTGACAAACTTATTTGTTATCACAAAACATTTCTTTTTTTCTTTTTTTTTTTAAGTGAGACACACATTATTACACTGACTTGGCACCAAAAATGCCCATGGCTGCAATTGCTGGAAATAAAATCCTGCAGGCCACACTACCCACCTTCTCCTTCCCTATCCCTCACCCTCTTTGGGCAGACCCATACACTTTTTCCTGTTTCATTTTTTTGCTTTTTTGTTTTATTTTTTAACAACACTTACCTTTTCCAAGGGAATTCTATAATACTCACTTACAGATGGTTTCCTCCCAATCGCTGAACCAGCTCTCTCACTACTTACCAATTACCCATTTAAATATTATCAACCAACTCACAACAAGGTAGAATAAATGTGCTAGGTAACTCCAAATAGATATGAACTAAAAACAGCCAACTGGCAAAACCAATCAAGTAACTCTGAAAATTGCCCAAACTGACATGTTCCTCAGAGAAATTCTCTTAAAGAGCTACTGACGCCTCAAAGAAAACTTTGGCATAATTTGGCACAATTCAGTCCGCATTCCATGTATATTGTATACATTTCTCCTCCCCATAATGTATTACTGAATACGTTTGTATTAATATATGATCTTTGTCCCTTAGAGTTCCCTTACAGCTCATCTGCCTTTATAGCTTACTCCCTATTTCAAGTCATAATCCTTTGTTGTGACATCACAGTCTGCTAACATGGGAGTAACTGTGATGTCGCAAGCAGTGCATTATGACCTTAGGTAGGGAATAAAAATTGGGGGTGGATGAACTCTTCAGGAGCAATGATTCTGTTTTCATGCAAATGACCTCAGTAAAATAACTGGGAGGAAGAATGCAGAACTACTGCAAAATACAAGCTGAACTTTACCGAAATATTATGTTTTATTAAAGTTCTCCTGAAGACGTCAGCTGCTCTTTAAGAGCAAAATTGTGTGCTCCCTGAGCTTGTTGTCATCCTTAAGTAATCCTGTTGCTCAACCATCTCTCTCTCTCCTGTCTCAGCCAATCCCTGACTCCCATCTCACTCCTGCCCTGATGTCATAGCCCCTCCCACTTTGTGGCCTCACTTACTCCTCCCTCTACTCCCTCCCCCTTTCCCTCTGCCAATCAGGCTTTACATGCCCCCCACACAAACTTGGTCTGGGCCTGTGGACAATGCGGTCTGCCCCTTTAATTGGGCAACCCTCTTTAGTACACAATAATATACAGCATATAGTGAGCTGTGTATACTTACAGGTGCTGCTATTTCCATGTCCCATACCTATCCCCCATCCCAATACAGGCGGACCTCCAGCTGTAGAGCCATTGGTAGCAGGTGGCTGCGGCACAGAGTCATGTACATAGTGGTGGTGACTGTGTCTTTTTTGTCTTCCCCATTGTTATGGCACCTTGCTAGACATGTGCGAGAATAAGTACACCTGGGTGCAAACAGAGCAGGCACAACGCTGTCAAATAACTAAAGGGAAAATGCACAAACCACTGTCCCACAGATGTACTGTAGATCATACGACAGCATATATTACATTAGTCAGGGAAACTTTTATTTATCATTTTAAATATTCATCACCAACTGTAGTACAGTATAGACTCTGATTGGAGTGCCTTTGGAGACAGCACCCATGTGACAAATGTTTAACCTGGGCACCATGTGAACTTGTACAGTACATTACCTGTGATGGTAATGAAGACTTGACCGTACTTTTTCTTTACTTTACTTTTAATTACATTTTCAAACACACTAGAACATGACATAGAAACACTAATGGTACTCTACAGTGCACTAGTACTAATGAAATTCAAAAAGACTGTTTTAATCCCAGAACACTGAGATCATATGCCAGCTACAGTGTATCCAAGTTCATTGTAGTTCAAAGGTAAGGTGCATTATATACCGTTACATCAGTTTATATGTTTGTAAGGTTGCCACTCTTTCTAGGACTGCACAATTATTCATTAATGCTGTCATGTTAATTTTTTTGTTACTCTTTTTCTACCCACTTAAAAGCAACCCCCCCCCCACTCTGCCAGACACCCCAACCCCATCACAATGATTTCCTAAGGGACTTACCTGCAAGCCAGTCTTTCCCCAGATTGCCCCACAGATGTCATTGATGGGGTTCCTGGCCATTGAGCTCAACTGGTAAGGTATGGGGCCTGTGGGTGTCCAGCACCATTCTGCTACCAGTAGCATTTTCCTCCCTGTGGTTCCACCCAAAAGCGGTGGCATGCAATGATACCATGGCATGTGCCATTCACTCCTGTGCACTGCACATTGGTGTCTGCCATACCCCCCATGTCTTCTTGGCAGTCCCGGATGCCTTTTTCCCAACTTCTGCTAGGGGCCAGGCAATGACCTAGCTCTGCAAGACCTCCACACAGAGGAGGAAAGCAGTCCTTTGGACACTTAATCCTCCTATAACCCCAGAGGGCCATCTGAAACCCCAAGTTTGCTTCTGAATCTGGATCATTGGTGCTGTAAGCTGCAGTACTACCACAGTGCTGGTGAGCTGGCTGTCATATTTTATGTGACTGCTGCTCACATCCAAATGCTGCCAAACAATATGCAAAACCTCAAGGCATATGGCAGTCAGTATCAGTCACTTTCTCCTACTCCTATCCCAATTAACATTCTTTATCAAATACAAATATTGATGCAGAGGCACCAGTGTCTGAAATACATGCGCTGGTAGCCTGCCTGGCTTGCCATTGGCCACTGTCACCAATTCCAGATTTCTTGCCTCACTGACTGGCACAAACTCAGTTTCAGTGGCAGTAGGTGTGCTGTTATTTTTATTACTACAGTCAAGACTGAGCACATGTGGGCAACATTCAGAATGAAGTAATGCTGTGCCCTCATTGCTCCCACTACTGGAAATTGGCTCCTCATATTCGAGGAGGTGCAAGAATAACACAGATGAGGAAGACTCCTGAGGAGGTGACAGCACTGGAAGGTGCATGCTAAATTACCTCTGTAATATCTGTAGCATGAGATCTATCTTGCTCACAAATTATATCTGTAAATGCTCAACGCTCAGGACCCTCTCTGGCCATACTGCACAGTTCAGTCATTACTATGATAGAGTCCTGGCAAACTGCTGAAATCCCCTCAGCTCCCATTTTTTTATTTTATTTATTGCATTTGGAAGACCTTTGAGCTCATCTGCCCTTTTTCAAAGCTGTCCAAGTCAGAAAAGGCTATATATAACAATAAACCATACAACAGACAACACATCAAAGCAGTACACGATAGGAATAAGATAATAACAGCTGTTCGGTCAATGGAATAAAACATCAAGCAATTACAACAGCAAGTGTAGGTCAACAGGAGATGGAGTCTCAGGCAAGACACATGCAGTATAAGGTCTAGGCATACAAGCAACGGAGTTTCTGGAAAAGGTGAGGGGGTGACTTGGGACATGAGGTGTGAGAGGTTGGGGAGCATGGTAACAGCCAGAAGCAGGGAGATTGAGATTCTGACTTCTCTAGTGACAAAGGAGCACTGGCCAAGTCCAGTTTTCCTGAAAGGCAGGAGCAGTTTGTGGTCCACCATGAATCGAGTTCCATAGTTATTTCATAGTTATACTTCATCAGGCTTTGTCCACTAGGATATCGACCTAGGAGACACTGTTTCTGACTAGTAGACCACCTACTGACAACCTTCATCCCCCATCTGCTACATTCTTTACATCCCTCCCTCTTCCTACCTCTGTACTGTCCTTACCTGCCCTCATCTACCCTTCCCCCTTTTTTTCTTTTTCCTCTTCTACTCTGTCTTGTCACTACTACATCTGGACTGCTCATACTTGTCTCTATACCCTATCCTTCTCCTTTCAGTGCTCCAGCATGCCTGGTCACTCTGTCTTCCTAACTCAAACATGAGCAGGTCACATTCTCCAGCATGCTGCACCTAGGTCATATAGACCCTGTCATTCTACAGTTATGCAAGATGAGTACTTCTCTAAACTGAAACCATGTAATCTTTACTTAATGTGTTTAAAATGTGTTTAAATGCATTGAATTATTGTCCTTCATAAGTGCTAATGTATATAGCTTGCTAGTGACTCTTAGCCTGCCACATTTTCCATGTACTTCCTTGTCTTGTGTATGCCTTGTATAATTATATAGTCATTATATATACTTACTATATGCTTAGCTTATGGCTCGTCCAGCTACTGTATTGTTCCCAGGTCTGTCTTGTAAATGAGCTTGTCTCAATGGTGTTTCACCTAGCAAAATAAAGATATTGATTGATTGATTGATTTCTTACCAGGGCAAAGTGGTTACTAAAACCCAGAGTCAGTTGACCATGGAGAACTCCCCAGCAGAGCAGGTCTTCACTGAGGTTGACTCAGAGGAGGAATGGAAGCCAGTTGGAGGCAATGTAGAGGTCACAATGATTAGAGTCTGGTTTCCGAGTATAAGTTTGGAGGACCATTGAAAACAGCTGAAATTCAATGAGGACAGTGCTATTAGCAGCAACATATATGACTGCATCTTAATCAATCACCAAGATTAAGAGGCTGGAGAGTATTTTTTTTACATCACGATTGATGGTAGCCCTGTTCCTATAAAGCAGTCCCAGTCATTGATGGATGTTTTTTTACCAGGGAGTCTACATGGAAAGTGAAGTACAAGGACTAATCAAGATATATGCCAAGATATTTGAAGACCTGAACCTGTTCAATGGGCTCCTCTGATGGAGTTGTGATGTGGCACTCAGGGCAACTCCTAAGGGCATAAATACTCCCAAACAGGAGGAATTTGATTTTCTTGGCATTGATAATCAGCCTGTCTGTAGAGAACCAGTTGCATGTCCTGCCATAGTCCAGTTGCAGGTTGCTGTTCAGGAATTTCAGATCACGATGGACAATGAAGATGGCTGTCATCAGCATACAGTAGTACTTTGAAGTGGGTGTATACTTCAGGTACCTTGTTAACACAAAGACTGAAAAGTAGGTGTCCAAGAATAGATCCTCAAGAGACACCACTGGAAAGGGGTTGCAGGCCAGAGGCTGCTTCACCACATCTGTTTTTTGGGGTTTGGCCAGATAAGTGGTTTGAGAACCAGTTAGTATCCTCAGATGACAGGCCCACTTCCTGGAGTTTTACCAGTAGGAGGTCATGACTAACCAAGTCAAAGGCCTTGGAGAGATCAAGAAAGGCTGCACCATCACATTTTTCTTTGTCTACAGCTGTGTGGAGTTCCTCAGTAAGCTCAATAAGGGTGGTTGTAGTGCTGTACTGTTTTCTGAATCTATGATGTTTGGCAGCTAGGAGATTGTGATCTGTGATGTACTGTAGTTCACTGGTTGATCACGGACAAGTTTCACTAAGGTCTTAGAGAGCAGGGAGAGAATGGAAATGGGTCTGCAGTTAGAGACCACCATAGTATCCCCAGATTTAAAGATAGTGCAATGTTTGCTTGTTTCCATATGTCTGGGATGGAGCTAAATTTGAGTGAGAAGTTGAATAGTTTTTGGATTGATACAGCCAGTTCCTCAATAGCCATCTTATGTACATTCATGTTCACTGAGTCAGGTCCAGTTCTGGTTTTGGAAGCAGTGTGTAGCAGGTATTTTATAACTGTTTCCTTGCTTACCCATTTGAAATAGAACTCAAGTTTACCACTGCTGGTGGGGACTGGGAGGCCATGCGATACAGGTGCAGTGGGGGGGGGGTACCGGATAGTAGGTCTTTCCATATGTTCACAACGAAAAAACTGAAGGATTCTGCTATGGCTTGAGGGTCAGCAGGGTTTGTTCCACTGATATTTAGGATATTGGGAGTGAAGCAGCTTTTCTGACTAAGGACGTCATTGATGGATTCCCAGTCTCCTATGATTGTTACTGGATTTGAGAAGTTTAGTTTTACAGCATTCGCTCTTGGCATTCTTAGTGGTAGATTTGCACTGGATCCTCAGCTCTTTGTATTTTCATAGGGCCAGTGGAGATCCTGAGACTTCATAAACAGCCCACAGTTTGTCCCATTCTTTGAAGTGTGTCTGGAGGCCTGAGTTAAGCCAAAGATTATTGTTTCCTTTGAGCCTCTTCTTCCTTGTGGAAGCAAAGTGGTCACATTTGGTTTGAGAGGTGTTAGAGAATAAGTCAAAGGCAAGGCTGATGCCTGTAATGCAGTCCAGGAACTGCCAGTCAGTAAAACAGAGGCAGTTTCTTAATTGAGTGAGTCTCTTCTGTAGGCAGTGGATGCAGGAGAATTTCAACAAAGGTATTTGTCTTATGGCAGACCAGGAGCAGTAAGTTGGAGAGTGATCACTAAGTGCATCGGGAAATACCTCCACATGTGATAGATTGTCAGGCTGCAAAGTTAGGATCCCATCAAGAAATTTTTCTTCAATTTCTTGTACTTGATGTGGGTGGGGGGAGTAGACCACCTGACTAATGTAGTGGTCTGCGAGTTTGTTTTTGCATCTCTTGGAGTTAGGAGAGAGACAATTGATGTAATAGTCACCAAGGATTATCTTTTTGCAGCTCTGGTTCAGGTAAATGATGTGACCAAGAAAGGAATCAAACCCAGAGTCAGCTGTGCTAGGTTAGATTCTTGCTTCCTTTTCCTAGAATAATGTTGGCTGCTAGGAACGTATAAGATGGGTTGGGGCGCTGGTGGGGCGTAATGTGGCCTGTGGGTGTTTTTTCCTTACTCCCCCAGTCAGTGGCCTAGGGGATCTACCCCCCAAGTTCTTGGCTCAGGTCCCAGCATACCAAGATCCCCCCTTGATACTCCCCTACTGGGTCCCAGCGTACCAGGAATCTGGCATCATGCTGCTCGACACTGAGGATTTTTGCCTTTGTTTTTCCCCTTTGTGGTCCCCAACCCCTGATGGCACCAGTACAAAGGATGTAACTCCAGGCTGGCAACATGCTGACGCATGCTTCAGCCAAGCATCCAACAGCTTCCTCCCTCCCCATCCCTTCTCAACAAGTCTGAGCCCCCCCCCTCACCACCTGTGCTTCCACCGGTGGCAGTGCTGGTTTGGGTGCAAAAGCACTCTGGTATTCCTCCTCCCTGAAAGGAGGAGGAGAGCATCCTGTGGAATGCTCAATCCTCCCATCAACCAGCCCCCAACAACCCAGGATCATTCCTGAACCTGGGCCGCCAGTGTCTGGAGCGGGAGCTCTACCGCTGCATTGATGGGCCTGCCCCATAGGTGTTTTCTAATGTGTCGAACGCTACCTCCTCCCTGTCTGGTCCTACATGGTCCCTGTTAAGGAGAATGAAAGAAGGGAGAGCTATTTCACTGTCCAATCTCTTGACAGTTAGCTAGGATTCTGCTACAGCAACCTCTTCAGGATTTTTTGATTAGTACATGAGCATGGAATTCTGCCAGCTTTGGAAGCAGGCTACAGATGTTGATGTGAAGGCAGCCAATAATTCCTTTTCAAGAACATTTAGAAGGCTAAGAGTTATAGGGGGGTACAGGACCAGGATTTGGTTCAGTGGTGCCCAGTAGCACTAGCAGGTAGATGATAAGATTTTGCATTGCTGCCAGATAATACAGGATGGATGGTTTTAATATTTTTGCCTTTTTATGTTGGTGCACTTGGGCAGCCAACATCTTGCAGTAGTGCAGATTTGGAGGCGCGGTTACTGTTGGATGAATGGAGGGCACACACCAGTAGGTGCATCCCGCATTCTCCAATCAGCCAGCAGCAGGGGCTGACACCTTGCCTAGCTAATAAGGCAACGACATTGGAGTAAAGGTCCACTGCAATGAGAGCAAAGCTCTCATGCAGCATGACCACAACACGCCTCCCCCTACATGCAGGCAACATGGTAACAGTGACTGCCGCTGTTGTCTGTCAACACCCCCATTTATTGTGTGCCGATGGGGGTGCCCAGTCCCCGTCGGCATCATGTAACCCCCCCTTTCCTTGTTTGCCGATGGGGGTGCCCAATCCCCCATCAGCTAAAGCACCCACCCATACACACACACTCAGGTGGCATGCTGGGACCCCACCCCAGCATGCCAAAGCACCTATTAAAATGAAAACGGTCCCCTGATGTCTTTTTTTTAAAAACACCTGTAAACAGAAAACAGTCCCTCGTAGTCTTCCTACCCTCTTTGACCACCCGCACCACCCACTGTGCACCCTGCCTCCCCACAACCCCCCTCACCCCATACTTACCTCCGGAGCATGGTGCGACGATCTCCGGTGGACCGGAACACGTCTGCACTCCTCAAAGCCAACCACGAACTGAGGAATTGCAAGTAAGCTGTATAATGGAATAAATATGTTTTTTTCAACTTTGATGCATATGTCGGGCATTTTTTTGAATTTTTGCACCAAATTTTCAACATGGGGTTTTAGGGACCCCTCCTCATGAATTCTGTCACTGTTATGATGTTAGTCAGTCCCGAAAGGTGATTTCGCAGTCACTGTGCAGAATCACCTTTCCGGACTGATTAATGCAAGGACAGTGGCAGTGTTCATGAGGTGGGCTCTCAAAAAGCCTATGTTGCAAATTTGGTGGAAAAATTCCAAATAATGGCTGTTTTACGAGCGTGCATTGTGCAGTTGCTATGCACGCTCATAGCTTCACAAATTTGCAATATTTTCATGCCAGATTTCAACATTGCCATTTTCCTACACCTCCTTGTGAACAGTACAGATGTCATTTTTCACATCCTGGCCGAAATGTGTTTCTGCACTTCCAGCGCATACACGTGGAGCTGTGGGAAATCAGAGTTTGGGGCAGATTACAAAATGACAGTGACACTGTTCATGAGCAGAGTCCTAAAATGCCTATGTTGAAAATTTGGTAACAATACTCCATAAAATGACTGTGTTATGGCGTGCATTGCACAGTTTGCACGCCTTCGTAACATTGTGCATTTGTAATATTTTCACTCTGGATTTTCACCATTGGCATTTTTCCACACCTCTTGATGAACAGTACAGCTGCCATTTTACATATCCTGCCAAAATATGTTTTCGCACGTCCGGCACAGAATAGCGCGGTCGCTGTGTGAAATCACTTTTTGGGACAGTTTGAGGAAATAACAGTGACACTGTACATGAGCAGAGGTGCTAAAATGCCTATGTTGAAAATTTGGTGCCAAACATCCATAAAATGGCTGTGTTACTAGCGTGCATTGTGCATTTCCCATGCACCTTTTTAACTTCGCAAATTTGCAATATTTACATGTCACATTTTCAATACTGGCATTTTTTACACCTCCTTATGAACTGTACAGCTGTCATTTCTCACATCCTACCCAAAATGTTTTTCTGCACTGCACTACCAAAGCCAATGCCAGCGCGTCAACATTCGGCATTGACAAATGCTTGTTTATATTTCTATCCCTCATTTTTCATTTGAGCCCTTGTGTTATATTTTACCTTAAATACTTTGTTTTATAATACAAAATCTTCATACAAGGAGCTGCAGTGCTCTCACCATTCACTAACATGCTTTTAACCCCTGCAGAATTAGAACAAAATGCCTTTTAGATCACACTAAAGTAATTTTACTTAAAAAAAAGTTTCAGAGTCTCACTCATAATTTACCTAACGGTTTTATGTCTTGTGTTTGTATGCTTGTTCCCTTCTGAGGCAGCGTTACTAAGCATTTTCAAACCTTTTTGGTCCAGTATATACTTCATTTTAATTAGCTGTATACATTATTTAAACTTTTCCTTGCTTATTTTGGAGTTTGTACTTACTTCAAATGTGCTGGTGAAATGCCAGTTAGCGTTCTGTCTCCATTTTGAGAAGTGCTGCTATGCGTGTATTCAGGCTTGTCCTGCATATCCTCTTGGGTTTGACCATTTGTCACATGCTGTTAACATGACATTATCACACTAAGCATGGAAGAATGCTGCTAGGCAACATAGAGCTGTTTATTCACACAGCTTAGATGGACAGACCCACTAGCTAATGCTGGACAGATATTTACTGAGCTAATCTAGCTTATATTTCCAGTGCTCATATATAACCTATTACCACATTCATTATATCTTAAAATTTGTTTCAGTGTTGCTCCAATGTATCCTCATACTAATATACTGGGGATTAAGATTCTGTATATTCAAATAAATAGCGAATTTGCTACTCTCTGTGTATGGCGATTTGATATATGCTACCATAGCACAAAAAGGGCTATGCAATAGATCAGTGCATGCCTCATAGTGTCACAGCTATTATTTTAGGTGTAATGCTACATGTATGTTTAACCAAAGTGTAAAGTAAAGTTAGGATGGGGAGGGGAGTAGAGGGAGGGAGGGATGGGGAGGAGTGCAGGTTTATGAAATACTCCAAAAGGATCTGGAATTCCTATACATGTTTGCCTCTTAATAGTAATGTTCTTTCTAAGCTTAGAATAGAGGGAACTAAAGGAAAGGGAAGGGGAGAGAGGTAAGAGGAGAGGGGAGGAAGGGGGGGTTTAGTGGGAAATGGGAAGGGTTTATATTGGGAGGGCCTATGGGGTAAAGTTCCCTGAGTTTTCTGGAGACCTCAAAGATTTTTTTTATATACACGCCTGCCAGTTTGTATCTGTATTCATTCCTATCCTAGGGTTCAATGTTTTCACCGTAAATATCCAGTACATTTCTGCTTTAACTAATGCTTTTTGATGATCACCACCTCTGGACATTTCTGGCATATGCTATAATCCCCAAAACCTAATAGAGGCTCCTGTATGTTGTGCCTGTGTGAAGTGTATAGTGACTTGAGATGTCTCTGCTGCTCTCCTTATGTCACTTTTATGCTCTTGTATTCCATGTTTTGCACCCGTGTTGTTTGTCTTACATATAATTTATCTCATGGGCATTGTAATATGTACAGTATCCATTCAGTCACACAACTTATGTTTTGCTGAATTTGAAATATTTCTCCTTTAAAGGGATGTCTAAATTCTGTCTTCTTGCTGGTATGGCCACATCAGGAACAGTGGCCACAGGCTACCATACCTGGCTTCAATGTTTATGAATGATTTTCTTCATTTCGGTAAAGTACTGATCATATTTGGTTGAGAATAGAAAGAAATGCTGAACAGATTTCAAACAAGTAGCTATTCAAAATCAAATTTAAAACAAGCAGATAGAAGGATTACCAGTGTAAACATACAGGAAAGTGAGAGAAAGTGAGACTGAAAATAGAGACACTACTACTAGAATAGCATTCTCAACCAACTATAATCAGTACTTTACTAAAATGAAGAAAAGCATTCATAAACATTGGCATCTATTAGCACTTACGGGGAACAAACAGAAATGTTTTCAAGAAAGACCATTACTGGTGGCTAAAAGCATCCCCACTTTAAAAGACAAGCTGCTCAAATCGCAATTTCAACCTACAGGTACTGTACTCAGCAAGAACAATTATTATTCAGGTCCTTCGAAGCTAGGTATGGTAGCCTGTGGCCACTGTTCCTGCTGTGGCCATAACAGCAAGAAGACAGAATTTAGACACCCTTTACAGGGGAAATGTTTCAAATTCAACAAAACATACGTTGTGTGACTGTAGTGATAGTATAATATGTTGATTATTGTCACTCCATTTTGTATGCTATTTCATGTAATGTATGTCATTTTATACTCCATTTTGTATTGTGTGACTCCATTTTACATGCTGCTTCATTTAATTGGTGTTTTGCTCTTTAGATAGCCTCATTATTATGTTTTGCTTCAGACAGTGTATTTTGCTTGACTTGAAGGTTGCATATTATCAGGCAACCTGTTTTGTAGTTTTGTTTAAACTTCTGCTTAGCTCATAGTGTTCTAGGCACCCGGCCAGTGTTTGGAGCACAGTGACCTAGCAAGTGTAGGGAATTCTGAGCAGTCCTTATGGTGTGAATTTGCAGCATCCTGGGAGCCCAGCCAGCTTCTAGAATGTGGCAAAACAACACTATGAAGGCTGCACGGTTATTTTTAGCATAGAATAAGATATAAATGTAGCTTTCTCAATGCCTGGTTGGAAGCCTCATTTGCAGGGTGGATGCATCGCTGTGGAACTTTCTCCCTGTTCAAGACTCCTGGCCAGGCTGTGAGATGATTGGGGCTTCCCAGCTACTGGAAAAGGCTTGATGTAGCATAGAATCGGTGATGTATCATATTTTGCTTAATTGAAGTATATATTAATGCTGATAGTAATATTGCTAATGAATGAATGCTAAAGTGTAATCATTAATGCTGATAGTGACATTGCTGCTAAATAGAAGTGTAATTATCTTTTGCTTGCAATAAATTGTGCTGATGTGTGAATGCCAAGTGTGATTATTCCTTTGTGACTCTTCGATTAGGCAAGACAATTTTGACGTAGTTGGCAGGATTCATAAAGGAAAGTACACACTAAGGTGAAGTGAAAATGTTTAAAAGGAAAGAGTCTAATGTTGCATGTGCACAAGTGGAAATTCCTGGCTGGGAAAACCAACCTTATGCTGATTTAGCCACTGAGTGGTCATGTTGTGCAGGGTTGAGTGAACACTGGGAATCCTGTTTAAAGTTCTGAGCCTGCAGATGTTGTTACATGTATGAAAAAGTGCCTGTGGCAAGGGAAAGAATGTGCTGCCTTGGGGCAGAGGTGGATTTTATTGTCTGCCTATAGAAAGATGCATGAAAAGGTAGTGGGACTCTTAGTGAAAAGGCAGAGTTGGAACGAAAGGTTTGTGATTTGGAAAGTAAAGCTGTGATGTTACAATGTCAAAATCATTTGCTGAGTGATAAATTGATACCTATCAGACAGTTGCAGAAAATGCAGCTGTCCGAGTGGCACAGTACAAGTATAAAAAGGAAGGCAGAGTTAGTAGGAAAAGGTAAGCCTAGCAATAGCTAGGCAGGAGCCCACTGGGATCCTGAAACATGGGATGGAGATATTTGGTTTTCTACAGATGAGGAAAGGTCAGCCTCAGATAAAGAAGAAAAGGCTGAGGACGTAAGGTTCAATATTGCATGCACAGCCAGTGTCTAGAAGATGTACTGAAGTGTTGGATCAGGAATCCTAGGAATCGAGATGTAGTGGAGGATTTTTCTCAACAGGAGGTATCAGACCTCCTGGAGTGGTACACCCAGGGGGAGAGTTTGTTGAGATGGCTGGTGAGGTTGTATGACACAGGGGTGGATGGAGTAAGCTTAGATGAAACTGATGCCCCTAGGTTTCTGTCACTAAGCTATGACCCTGTGGTGAAGGAGGCGTTTCGGACCCTCCGAATACAGGGGCAGGGCTATGCCACGATGCTGGACGTGGTGGCTATGGCTTGCAAACACAAGTATCTGACGGTGAGTGACTGGCCGGAGGATAGTAAACCATGGTTTACCTTAAAGGACTGTATACAAAACATTAAAATGGAAATGATGAAAGTTGCGGTCTCCACAGAAGACCATGCTGATTTAATGAGTGTTGTTGTGCCAGTGTCTGTACGTAATAAGATTATCAAAACTGCACCACCTGCATATAAGGCAGTAATGATGACTTTGTTGATTAATCAGATGGGAAAACAGTAGGTGTAGTGCTAGAGGCAATACGGCAGTTAGGGGAACTGGGAGATTGGGGCCCAAAGGGGTCTAGTTTATATGATTCTTCAGGACAGGATAAACAGCGGTCCAATCCTGAGGGTCGAGTTTCTAGGAGAGATATGTTCCTGGCTCTCTTAAAGGATGGGGTGGCAAGGGAAAACATTGATGGATCAGTACCCTGATATGTGGGAAATGTACAAAAGAGGGATTGAACACTAAGAAGAGTAAATAAGCAGATCAATTCAAAGTTAAAGACAGATGTACATGTCTCTTCAGGGGAGTCTGTAAGTCCAACTGCTCCCCAGCAGAGTTTGATGATGAAAGTATGTCCTGGTGGGGGCTCCCACCAGGGATCCATTGAGTCCCCGACTGAGCAGGAATATGCAGATCTGTATCCTAGTGATTTGTACCCGTTAGGGAGTTGCAGCAACTGAAAACCTAAAATATGACTGAAATGAAGGCCAAGTCCCAGTAGAAGGGTGGGCTAGGAGGATTTTAGACCTCATGTAGAATTGGAAATTAATTGGAAAGTGGCTCACCCCAAAAAGTACGAGCTTTAATTGACACTGGGCGGAGGCCTCATTAATTTATGGGAACCCAGCAAAACACAAAGGTCAGCGAGTGGTAATTACAGGATTAGGAGGTAAACAAATTGAGGCAGTGCAGACCATTTTGAACTGAAAATAGGTCAGCTGCCCGGAGAAAAATATTTTGTAATGATTGTTCCGATTCGGAATACATTATAGGAATAGACATACTAAAGGGATGACATTGTAATTGTCTGATGGACAATATCAATTTAGTAAACCTTACATTTCAGCAAGACCAGTAGTAGTGGGAAGGTGCAAATGCCTCCAGTAGCCATTCCACCTGCTACAAAAATTATCTGTATGAACAGTATAGAATACCAGGAGGGCATGAGGAGATAACTGCCACTATTAAAGATCTATTAGAGGCAGGAGTGCTTAAACCCACAACAACAGCTTGGAACAATCCTGGCTGGCGGTCAAGAAAAGTGATGGGTCATGCGGATGACAGTAGATTATAGGGAATTGAACAAGTACACCTTTCATTGACGGCTGCCATTCCAGACACCGCACCCTGATAGAGCAAATACAAAGGCACAAAGGGGTATGGTATGCAGTTATTGATTTAGCTAATGCATTTTTACTATTCGATTGAGGAAGAGTTTTGGGACCAGTTTGCTTTTACATGCCAGGGAGGCAATATGCTTCACTAGATTACCTCAGGGATATGTACATAGCTCTTCACTCATCTGCCACCGGATGGTGGCAGAACACTTGGATGAGTTGAAGCTGCCGGATGGCATGCAGATTTTCATTACATTGATGATATCTTGATCCAGGGGCTGATCAAGATAAAGTACAGTTACTAGATGAGACCATTGATCATATGAGGAAGAAAGGATGGGAAATTAATCCAGACAAGGTGCAGGGTCCTTCCCAAACAGTAAAATTTTTGGGAATTCAATGGAATAGGGGCATAGAGAAATATTGCCCAAGGCACGACAGAAAATACTGGACTTTTCGACTCCACAAGACAAAACTGAAACACAAAGATTTGTGGGTTGTTTGGATTTTTAGCGACAGCATATACCCATTTAAGGCAAATACTAGCTCCCTTATTAAAGTGACCAGAAAGAAATACAAGTTTGAATGGGGGATGAGCAAAAAAAGCATTTGATAAGGCTAAGAAGCAGTGCAGCAAGCCTTAGACCTTTGGCCTCTGCAGGAGGGGAGGTAGAATTAAATGTGTCCGTAATTGGGCAGTATGCAAACTGGAGTTTGTGGGGAAGCAATGGAGACAGAAAGTGCCACTAGGTTTTGGAATAGGAAACTCCCAGAGGTAGGTAGCAGATACTCACCTTTGAGAGACAACTACTAGCATGCTACTGGGCCTGATAGAGACAGAACAAATGACAGTGGGTCATGAGGTAGCATTGAGACAGAGATACCCATTATGCAATGGGTAAAAGCCCCTAGAACTTACAAAATAGGACATGCTCAGGAAGCTAGCATTATCAAATGGAAATGGTATATTCAGGCTCGAGCAAAGGTAGGAATTGGGGAATAGCAGCCTCCATGAGAAGGTAGCTGAAATTCCTCTAGAGGAGAACAGGTTGAGGGAAAAATGCCTGAAATTCAAGAATCACCTGTGAAATGGGGCAAGCCTTTGATGAGCTGCCCGCTTTCTGAATGTAGCATTGTGTAGGTTTACAGATCGCTCAGCCAAATATGTGGAAATAGGAGATACTGGAAAGCAGTAGCTTATTGTCCACACACTGAAAAGTTTTAGTAACATCAGAGAAGGGAAAAGCAGTCAATATGCTGAGTTGTATGCAGTATATCAGGCTTTGAGACAAGAAACCCAGGTACATGTCATATTTATACTGATTCATGGTCTGTAGCCAATGGTTTAACAACTAGCTGCCCACTTGGGCTAAGGATGAGTGGAAAATTTATTCAAGAAGATGGGAAAGAACTGTGGCAGGAAATATGGACTATGGTGCAAAATACTCAGACCACTGTATTTCATGTTGATGCTCATTGTGCTTCAGATACACTAGAACGATGGTATAATTCTATTGCAGATGAAAAAGCTAGATTCTTCCAGTGGATATTGAAAAACTCAAAGTCAGCAGTTATCAGGGCTGGCAAAATGGGCACATCAAAAATGTGGACATTTGGGAGAGAAAGCCACTTACAGGTGGGCATATAGTAGGGGTGTACCCCTAACATTGATTTAGTTAAAACTGTTATTGTCTCAGTGTCCTATATGCCAACATGGGCAAAAAGACCAATCCTCATATTGGAAAGGACAATTGGGGAGGGAAAATTACCGGGACAAATTTGTGAGATTGATTACATTGGACCTCCACCCTTAGTGGAGGATGTCGATATGCTTGCACAGTTGTAGATACATATTCAGGGTATTTATTGGCATACCCTTGTAAACAAGCTACAGAAAAACACCATTAAGGCAATTAACTTAATTATGTTGTACTATGGAATACCCTTGCAGATACAAAGTGACAATGGTTCCCATTTTAGGGGAAATGGTACAAGCTTATGCTCAAGCCCATAACATACAGTGGGTATTTACATCCCTTATTACCCGCAGGCAGGGGTTAATTGAGAGAATGAATGGATTGCTGAAAGAACAGTTTAGGAAATTGGGGGAGAGCCTACGAAAATGTAAAGAGAATTTGCATGAAGCATTACAGATTTTAAATAATAGACCAATTGGAGAATCTGAGACCCCTTAATGCGAATGATAACTCCTAATTTGCAAGTGCAGGCTTACTCAACTACAGAAACAGTGTTATATTGGGAAATTACACCAGGAGCTCTGTCTTCTTGCAGGGCAACCCCAGAAGCTGCTGGACTTGATTACATGCCCTTCAAGAATACAGAATAAACAGCAGAAACATTCAAGTGATAGAAACTGGTATTGGAATACAAATTCCACCGAGACATTTTGGTTGGATAGCACCTAAATCAGAACTAGCCTCAAGGGAATACAAATTTTGGGAGGGGTGATTGATTGTGATTACCAAGGAGAAGTGAAAGTAATTTTGTTGAATAGTAGAGAACAAAATCTGTTAATTCAACAGTATGACAGAGTGGCTCAATTGTTAATTATTCCAGTTAACAAAGTGACCCTCTATAAAGGGACAAGCCCCACACTCTTAACAGCAAGGGGGATAAAGGTTTTAGATCTACAGGAGGTTTTAACAATGGTGCCAAAATATGGGTTACCAAACCCAAATGGCCCTCCTGAACCAGCTGAGGTGATAGCCACCGGACGAGACAACACAATGTTAATTATCAGGTCAGGAAAGAGAGATGGGAATATGTACCAGCGAACACATGTTATCTTCGAGAATAATCAGTCTGTGTATTTTCTAGGTTCTTCAATGGATTCTAAAGGAATAACACTCTCTCTCACGGTCCATTCGGTAAAGCCTATTACCGAGGTGGAAGAATATTGAAGCTTGATGACCCACTTGTACAATGGGGTTGGAAATCTTCCACCAGTTTACGGGTGCAAGACAACTTTACTTGCCCTGAAAACCAAGGATGTCCTATATGAACATTACTTTTTCACCAGATGTGAACATTTGGAAACCAGTTGAGACAATGGCAGGACGATTATATGTCCAACCTATGCAGGACACAAATTGGATTAAATTACAGAACCAGACTGCTATTAGATGCTGCAACTTACCGAATAGTTAGTGGTGACTGTACAACATAGACTTGATTGCTGCATGAATCAAACAGACATTTTCAATGCAAGTATTACTTTGATTGACATAGACACGTTATTCTGCATGAATGCTACTGCAATAACTAATAGAACTACTTGGGCAGATCACATTACAGTGTTGAAAAATCATCCTGTAATTAGCAATGATAGTATAGTTAAGGTTCCATCCACATGTACATCAGTAGCGCAGGGTATCAGAAAATGTAATCCATTTTAACATAACGCTTATGTTTAGTAGAAAATGCAAATATAAAAGAGCTTGGTATGATACGCTATTAGGTGGAGCAGGGCAGGCATGGGAATTTTAAATAGTGTTGATATAGAAACACTGACTAACAGGCTTCAGGCAGTAGGAATTGATGTATTTAGCTTAATTAACTTACAAGCTCAATGGATGCCAACTGTTTTCTTACCCCAAAGATTAACTTTGAATTATGATTTTGAGTTCTTGCAGTTATTTAATGCTTCACAGGTATGGGGAATGGAGTAGCAGAAAATATTTCATGATTTATTGATTGGACAGAATGCACAATGCATATATGTATTCTATACTGCAAAGAAATAAGGCCCAGAGTGATTTAATGAGTAATAATGAATATGTGTGGAGGACCGTGTTCAAATCATGGATTCCTAGTAATCATTGGATTGTAATGTCATCCACCACAGTAAAATGCACAGATACCTATTGTTCAGGGCAATTGGTACATTATAATGTTAGTGACCCTGAAATAATGTGTAAATATGTAATATTACCTGTAATTTTTGGTCCCCCATTATTTGATCCTGAGTTTTGGTTACCACATTTTAACGGAGATTATATAGATAGTCAGAACACCACCCATGACTTAAGTCTGTGTTCAAAAACAGCTGATGGAATACTATGTGGACAGCATTCCAGACTTTATGAACCTTGTTTACTGGAGCATTCAATAAATTTGTGTCAATGGACAATTTTACCCATAACCTTTACCATGTTTACAGAAATAGGACCCCAGTATGTTTGTATAGTAACTAATCAGGAGAATACTGTTAGGATGTATAACTTAACTCGTCCCTTTTCAGGTTGTTTAAGAAATGTGACTCATTTGTGGTGGGAAAATACTACTTACACCTTTGTCCCTGATAATGAGCAGAAGCTTATTTTGTATTGGCAGCCCAATATTTTAGATAAATCAAGATTGAGTATCTCATTAAATAAAATTAAACAGATAATTCAGGAAACAGATGTAATGCAGGATCATTTGGCAATAAGAAATAAATCATTAGTGCAAAGTCAGGTGCAAACTACGATATAGTTAAAAATAAAATGATTGATTTAAGTTCCAAGATTCAACAAGAGACTACTCATTATTGGTGGGATATTTTTACAGGATGGTCTCCATCAGCTACAAAAGTGTTAAATATTCTGATACATCCTATCATAATCATTGCTGTAGTGACAATTATCTTGCTTATTTGGACTTGTTACTTATCATGTTATATTCGTAGTAATTTTGCTATGGTACCAATATCATACAAATTGTATTCACAATAATCAAAGGACCGAATGTAGTGATAGTATAATATGTTGATTATTGTCACTCCATTTTGTATGCTGTTTCATGTAATGTATGTCATTTTATACTCCATTTTGTATTGTGTGACTCCATTTTACATGCTGCTTCATTTAATTGGTGTTTTGCTCTTTAGATAGCCTCATTATTATGTTTTGCTTCAGACAGTGTATTTTGCTGACTTGAAGGTTGCATATTATCAGGCAACCTGTTTTGTAGTTTTGTTTAAACTTCTGCTTAGCTCATAGTGTTCTAGGCACCCGGCCAGTGTTTGGAGCACAGTGACCTAGCAGGTGTAGGGAATTCTGAGCAGTCCTTATGGTGTGAATTTGCAGCATCCTGGGAGCCCGCCAGCTTCTAGAATGTGGCAAAACAACACTATGAAGGCTGCACAGTTATTTTTAGCATAGAATAAGATATAAATGTAGCTTTCTCAATGCCTGGTTGGAAGCCTCATCTGCAGGGTGGACGCATCGCTGTGGAACTTTCTCCCGGTTCAAGACTCCTGGCCAGGCTGTGAGATGATTAGAGGCTTCCCCAGCTACTGGGAAAAGGCTTGGATGTAGTATAGAATCGGTGATGTATCATGTTTTGCTTAATTGAAGTATATATTAATGCTGATAGTAATATTGCTAATGAATGAATGCTAAAGTGTAATCATTAATGCTGATAGTGACATTGCTGCTAAATGAAGTGTAATTATCTTTTGCTTGCAATAAATTGTGCTGATGTGTGAATGCCAAGTGTGATTATTCCTTTGTGACTCTTCGATTAGGCAAGACAGTGACTGAATGGGTACTGTACATATTACACTGCCCATGTGTTAAATTATATGTAAGACAAACAACACGGGTACTAAAAAATAGAATACAAGAGCATAATAGTGACATAAGGAGAGCAGTACAGACATTTCAAGTTGCTCTACACTTCACACAGGCACGACATACAGGAGCCTCAATTAGATTTTGGGGATTACAGCATATACTGGAAATGCCCAGAGGTGGTGATCATCAAAAAGCGTTAGATAAAGCAGAAATGTACTGGATATTTATGATGAAAATATTGGGCCCTAGTATACAGTAGGAATGAATACAAACACTAACTGGCAGGCACATATATAAAAAAATCTTTGAGGTCTCCAGAAAACTCAGGGAACTTTACCCCATAGGCCCCCCCACTATAAACCCTTCCCATTTCCCACTAAAACCCGCCCATTCCTCCCCTCTCCTCTCCTCTTCCCCTCTCTCGCCTCCCTCCCCTTTCCTTTCATTCCCTCTATTCTAAGCTAAGAAAGAACATTACTATTAAGAGGCAAGCATGTATAGAAATCCCAGATCCTTTTTGGAGTATTTCATTAACCCAACCCCTTTCCTCCCCCCCATCCTAACTTTACATTACACTTTGGTTAAACATACATATAACATTACACCTAAAATAATAGTTGTGACACTATGAGACATGCACTGATCTATTGCATAGCCCTTTTTGTGCTATGGTAGCATAAATCAAATTGCCGTACACAGAGAGTAGCAAATTCACTATTTATTTGAATATACAGAATCTTAATCCCCAAAATATTAGTACTAGGATACATTGGAGCAACACTGAAACAAATTTTAAGATATAACGAATGTGGTAATAGGTTACGTATGAGCACTGGAAACATAACCTATATTAGCTCAGTAAATATTATGTATGAGCACTGGAAATATAAGCTAGATTAATTCAGTAAATATCTGTCCAGCATTAGCTAGTGGGTCTGACCATCTAAACTGTGTGAATACACAGCTCTTTGTTGCCTAGCAGCATTCTTCCATGCTCAGTGTGATGATGTCATGTTAACAGCATGTAACAAACGGTCAGACCCAAGAGGATATGCAGGACAAACCTGAATACACATGTAGCAGCACTTCTCAAAATGAAGACAGAACACTATCTGGCATTTCACCAGCACATTTGAAGTAAGTACGGACTCCAAAATAAGCAAGGAAAAGTTTAAATAATGCATACAGCTAATTAAAATAAAGTATATCGGACCCAGCAGGTTTGAAGACGCTTAGTAACGCTGCTTCAGAAGGGATCAAGCATTCAAACACAAGACATAAAACCGTTAGGTAAATTACGAGTGAGACTCTGAAACTTCTTAATAAGTAAAATTACCTTAGTGTGATCTAAAAGGCATTTTGTTCTAATTCGCAGGGTTAACAGCATAGTAGGAATGGTGGGAGCGTTAGCTCCTTGTATGAAGATTTTGTATTATAAAATGAAGTACTTAAGGTAAAATATAACACAAGGGCTCAAATAAAAAATGAGGGATAGAAATACAAAAAGGAAAAACATTAAAACAGAATGTTTCCTCTGTTCAATATAGAGAGTGAAATGGCATGATAAACATAAGATGGGGAACTACAGAGAGTAGAATTTTAACACACTTTGGAAGTAAGTCACCACTTTAAAGCGTGCTAACAGGTAAGTGTATAATCAGACTTTCCTGGTTAAAAAAGTGGTAGAAAGCCCTTAAAGGGCTAGGATTCAGGTTTAGCGATGCTAGTGTATATTTTTGTGTAATTATCTTTAAGCTTTGATGGAACTTCTAAACAGCACGATGAGCATAAAAGTATTTATTAGAATACACAACTTTGAATGTTTTTCTATGTGGTTAGTGAACACATCAAATATAAATATTGTAAAGAGGTATTTACAAATATATAAGATATATTAATTGTAATAGAGTGATAGGTGTGAGATATCATTGGATATCGCATGCCTCGGGTGGTTGGGCAGGAGGCCACAGGCCGAGTGCATCCAACCACCCAAGAAGTGACGTATATCCCATGATACACCACACCCTGGAGTGACTTATTACTATTATGAACTGAGTTTCAAGTTTTATAAATGAAAAAATAAAAGAAACAGGTTTTAAAAAGTTTTATGAATGAGTTTTTGGGTGGTGTAGGAGTACATTTCGAAAAAATAGTTCTCAGACAGTAGAGAGCAAGGAGGCTGGTGGCGTTGGAACTTTTTTGAAGCTGTGATGATGTAGCCTGATATCATCATGGCTTCAAAGAGCTCTGGGCCAATCAGATTCCTCATTTACGATTCTCAGTTCATAATGTACATTATAATAATCATATCAATACTTTCTATAATTTTCAGGAAGCCCTTTGAAAAAGTACTTTCAGTGTGAAATGTCTGGGCTAAAGTGAATTAAATAAACAAGAAGAAATACTCTGAAAAGTCCTAGCACCTTCATTTCTTTGTCTTTGGACTTTCTTAAGCTATTGAATATTGACCATATGAAGGAGCAAACAAGAGACATGGAACTATAACCATTTCCCTGGAACTAGCTTTTGTTACATTCTCCAAGCAGTGTTCTGATACCAGGGAATCTCTCCCATGACCTGAGCCTGGGTAGAAGCAGGTCAGAGACAAAAGCATTTCAGCCACACTAGCTGGTAAAGTGGACCTTACAGCAAAGAAGGCATAGCTGCAACATAAAGCTGACAGTTCTAATGATACCAGGAAAGTCACTGGGACCTGAATTGATCTGGACAAAGTCAATGGACAAACAGGCTTTGAGTTGAAGCCAATGAGGCAGCAAAGTGCTGTAGTTTAGGGCACTGAGCTGCAAACCTGGAGACCTGGGTTTGAATCCCAGAGGCCCACTTTCATACAGTCTGACCATTAGCAAGTCACTTAACTTCCTTGTGGTCCCAGGTCCCACCTGGAAACAAGTTTCGGTCTAGTGTACCTTTCCTGGTTAAACAACTCCCCCTTTCCTCTTGATGGGCTAACAAGGCCTCAAAACATTTTGAATTTTACTTATGAATAATACAGGCAAGCTCCAAGCTGAAGCAAGTTAGCTGAATATTTCTGATAAATATTATTGGCCTCAGCTAACCCATACCTCCAACTGTCCCTCATTACAAGGGAATCCCTCATTTGACCCCTTTAAAAATGTTCTGTCCCTCAGTTGTCCCTCATGGAAAAGGTGCTGCCCACACAGAGAATGTGCTACAAATTCAGACTTTAAAGAATACATTCTTAATATTTTAAAGTACTAAATCAAAAATAAACGTACAAATAAACACTATGGTTTTCAGTGCTCTGAGCTTGTATCTCCATGTTTGAGGATGTGTCCCTCATTCTGAGTATCTGTGTCCCTCACTTTCCCTCGTTTTGATTGTCCAAAAATGTCCATGTCCCTCATTTCAGTGACAAAAGGTGAGAGGTATGAGTTAACCACATTTTCATACTTCCTTGGTTTTAGATACAAGGAAGCTTGCAGAATATTTCTAATAAAGCTTACTGGCTCTCAACTAATCACAAGTTCACACCTCCTTGTATTTAGAGACAAGGAAACAGCACCCACTTTTACCACTGTGACTGATAGGAAAATAACAACAGGTCAGACAATTACATTGTGATTGGTGCCTTTTTGAAACCCATTCCAACTAGACTATAAAAATCCAGAGTCTTCATTCCTGGAGGAAACATGCCAAATATGTTCGTGGAGAGTTGCTACTGATTGTCCCCCTGTGGGCACTGTGGCTAAGACTTGCTGACAGGATCCAGCAGAGTTGAAAGATTGAATTGGCTCATTTTGCCTCTAGTATGGGTAGCTGGACAACATGCAAAATATTAGTTATCAGGATTACATATCTAAGTAAGATCACTCTTGTGGGAATGTTTTGCAATATGCATATATGTTAGGCAATAAATTAGTTAGAAATAGCTTTGAATAGCTGTGATAGAAATACTAACATTGCTGTAGAATTTATTTAGGTTACCTGGTCCTGCTTCTCAGATTTAGGAATTTGTATTAGGAGAAACTGCTAGACTCATAAAATAAGAAATAGATGAGTTTGTAATGACTTATTGAATGTATTTTTCTGATATAAGAATTGTAATGATAGTTTGTTCATGTATTTTATGCTTATGTGGTTTGGAGGGTATGCACTTAACTATAGGAATAATAATAATTACAATAAACCAGCTGAGTTTTGCAAACATGCCCTGAATCTGTTTTGTTATATACATATAAATTATGTACTCAGATAATTGTATCATTTGGACCCTGACTTGGGCATCTGTTCCAGTATCAATTCTGATTCTTGTGTCAGTTACGGTGACAATTATGGGGCCCAAACCAGGTTGTACATTCAGGAGTTAACTTTAATGGATCATTGTTGACATGGAAGGAAGTATGTCTCCAGCAGTAACCTGTCCTCATCAGATGTAAAGTTAGGACGCCTCTATCCTGCAGATTCATCCTGTGCAGACATTGTGGTTCCTGTGGTGGAAATATGCAGGCATCAGCACAGTTCAGGCAATTGTGGATGCGTGTCAGCAATGTATTTTTTTTTTTTTTAGTTAGCACTTTTTCTCCCTGGTCACCAGTATGCTTACCTCTACATCCAGGCATCCCCTCTGAGGATTATATCTGGCCACCATCCCGAGGACTCCCCAGCTCCACATTTGGGCCCATGGCAACCCCTGCAGCTTGCCCTCCATGGCGTGGAGGTGGGAAGCCCCCTCTCAAGCTCTCACACCAGACCAGGATCCAGTTAAGTTGTGCACCCTCAGCGCCGAGCTAGTCCTCATGGGGACGGCCATCATGCTGCCATGACTGGTGCCCATATTTTCCAGTGTTCTCTCTCCCCATGGCATCTACAGTGTGCAATGACACCAAGAGACAGGAGTGTGCATGCTACCGCACACTCCTTCTCTGCATCTGCTGTAACATGTCGCTAAGTCTACCTGTGACCTGCCGCCACCCCCAGCTACCACTAGAGGCCACTAGGACACCGGGACATCCCACCCCCTCCCCAGAGAAAGAGAGCAGTCCTACAGATACTCAATCCTTCTCCTCCCTGCCGACCCCTGCCGACCCAGGCTCATACCCTAACCCGGCGTAGCGTGCAGCAGGTGTGGCATCCAGCACCTCAACCATCATCGCCACCGGGCCATGTGTCAGTAATATAGCTGGATGCCGCACAGTCACAGCCCCCTAGATGCCCTCAAAACCCCACTGTCAGATGGAGCTGACAAGCTTTACATGGTAAAATATAAACAGACCTATTTTCAAGGTTGCAATACCTGTCAGTCACCTGTGGAGTGGCCCAGGGCATGCAAATGAGGTATGGAGCAACTGTAATGAGATGCAAAGCAGGTGAGATGCCCCTCAATTTGGCAATGAGCTGATTTGGGAGCATTGTCTGTGAATTTCATAATTGCTCCCAGCTCTTCTTTTTTTTTTTTTGTAAACTTTATTTACAAAGCAGAGCAATTTATGATACAACATATGATACATCATTTTTGATAAGTACATTCCAAGACAGTGTTTCTATACACAGCTTTCCTTATAAGACTTATTCAGGTCTTGCCTTAGATACATTTTTAATCAGAACACAGAGGTCAACTTCACATTTCAATTAAAAGAGTGGGAACCAAGTTTTTTGTATTGCATTCTCAAAGAGAGCCCACATCCTTTGATATTTATTCATCTGCCCCCGGACAAAGTATTGTGTTTTCTCAAGCTTCATACATTCCATAAGGGAGTTAATCCATTCTGCAATGGAAGGGATATCAGAAAGTCTCCAATATATGGCCAAGGCTCTAAGAGCTAATACATTGCCTAACCTCCATAGACCCCTCATGGATTTCACTCCCTCCTAATAGAAGACCCAACAGAATTTCAGAAGGGTCTAATCTAAGGGGATCTGCAACGATCAGATAAAGCTGTTGGACCCTCTCCAAAATCTTTTGCACCTGTGGGCATGCCCAAATAAAGTGGAAAAGGAGCCCTCATGAATTTTGCATTTGGGACACAAAGAAGAAGTCGGATCAATTTTTGAGCCAATCTGGGAGTAAAATAAGTCCTAAAAGAACTTTATATTGTATTGTGTGCAGTCTAGTGTTAACTGAGTAGTTAATTGAATTTTTCAGAATACTCAACCAGTCTCCACCAGTCAGACCATCTGGTAGTATGTCTATCTCCCATTGAGTTTTAATTCTTTCAAGAGGGTCTGGCAGAGCACCTAGTAACATTGCATAGCACCTTCTGAGCAGTTTAAAGGACTTGTCTGCTGATTGGCCCACAAACGTTTTTCCAAAGGTGAACGCTGGTCATAAAACCATCACCTCTTAAATTGCTTAACCATGACACAGCCTCTTTAATGCAGAGATATAGAAAAGTGTGAAGCATTAACACCATAGGTCTTGACCAGATAGGTAAAAGGGGATCTTCTCCATCTTTCAGGAAGTGGTCTAGTAGAAACAGTCCCTTGCTGTACCACATTTTTAGTAGTTTTACATCTCTGGGTATGAGTCTACTTTTTTTCTAATATTTTTAGTAGTGGGTATCTGGGAGATCCCTCCTCATAGCCAATAATATTATGGGCTAACCCCTCACTCTTCACATTGTTTTGTGCATGGGTTTCTTTTCAGGCTGGGTGTCCATCCCTCTGTCCTATCATTATTGAATAATACAGGGGTATGAACGAGAGGGACTCCAGCTCCACCCAAGCTGGTTTATCTTCCCCTTCTCTCAATAAGTCCCTAACATGGGAGAGCTGGGCAGAGATATAGTAATGTTTCACACTAGAAAGACTCAGGCCACCCTTCCTAAGAGGTAATATCAACATTTCTCTTTTAATCCTGGGTTTCATGTTTTGCCAAAGGAGTTGAATAATGGCACCCTCCAAAGCCTTAACATATCTATTAGGAATCCAAAGTGGGACAGTTTGGGAAAAATAAAGAAATTGAGGGACCACAGACATTTTAACTAAATTAACTCTGCCAATTAGGGATAAAGACAGGGCTGTCCAGGCAAGGCAGTCCTCCTTGACCCTTTTCACTATAATTTTCATATTAATCTTAACTAAATTTGATAGCTTGGCTGGAATGATAATACCTAAATAGTTAATCTAAGTAGAGGGGGCTATCATGGTGCCCGCTACTGAGACTGAATTTTTTTCTTTCTCCATAGGTAGTCATTGCTTCCCCAATTAATATTATGTCCTGATAGGGAACCATAAAGATCAAAAATATTAGACAAATGGGGTAGGGACTTTTCAGGGGATTGGATGCATAATAAAACATCATCAGCAAACAAAGAAATCTGATGTTCTTTTCCTTTCCACATAAATCCTTTTATATCACTGTGTGCTCTAATAACCTGGGCCAATGCCTCTATGGTTGGAACATATAATAGAGGGGATAGGGGGCTGCCCTGCCTGGTTCCCCTTGTTAGTGGAAAGGGTGGGGAGATAAAATCGTTAGTTAATACTTGAACTTTAGGGGACTGATATAGGGTTCATATCCAATTCAACAGTTGGGGACCCAGTACAAATTTCTTTAAGACTGCCAGCATAAAGGGCCATTCGACCCGATTGAGCGCTTTTCCAGCATCGAGGCCAAAAGACCACCCTTCCCGCCCCTAGACCAATTATGCATAATATCAATGGTTCTTCTAATGCTATATTTAGCCTGCCTGCCCTTCACAAAACCACACTGGTCTGGATGAATCAATCGGGGGAGAAATGTTTCTAATCTAGTGGAAATAATTTTGACTATAATTTTGTTGTCCGAATTTAAAAGTGATATCGGTTGGTAAGAGGAACACTTTAAGGGATCTTTGCCTTGCATAGGAAGAACTGTTATGGCAGCCAAATGTTGAAAAGTGGGCAGCATACCATTTTCCAGGGCTTCGGTCACAACTTGGAGCATCAATGGGCCCAGAACATCCCATAGCGCCTTAAAAAGTTCTGCTGGGATCCCATCTGGTCCCGGTGCCTTTCCCCTCTTAGCACCCCATACCGCCTCTTTTAACTCCTCCAATGTCAATAGATTATCTAATCTATTACTATCCTGTGTTGTTAAAGAGGGCAGTTCAATGGTGTTCAGGTAAGTCAGAGGTCAGCTCTCGAGGAAACTCTGAAGTGTGAAGGTTTGAATAGTAAGTCTTGAAGGAGTCATTGATTTGTATTTGATCATAGACTACTCCACCCATCGAATCCTCCACCCTCAATAATAGTAAGCTCAGATTTTTCTTTTAACCAATCCAGCCAACCACTTGCCCAATTTGTCTCCATCAAAGAACATATTAGATTTGGTTATAATTAAATCTGCTCCAATTTCCTAGTCAAAATATGATTTAATTTACCCTTCAGAGTTTTGAACTCGGATGCTTTTCCTGGTGACAAGGAACCCATATTGGCTCTTTCTAGTTTTTTAATCTGACTCGCAAGTTGATTCTCCTGATGAGAGCACTTTTTTTTGGCAAATGAAGAATAGGAGATTGCCTCACCTCTAACAAAGGCTTTTAAGGTGTCCCATAGTACACCGGTGCTGGTGGTTTCCGTATCATTGATAGAAATGAATTCTTGAAGGTGCTGTTTGAGCTGTCAGATAAACTGTGGGTCTAATGTCAGGAAGGGTCCATCCTCCATCACAGTGGAGCAGGAGTCCCTCCTCCAAACCCACAACTACTGGTAGAGAGCATGCTCGAAATAATCAAAGGTCCAAATTCGGCCTCTTTTAGGCACCGTATCATGGATGGGGAAGAAAATATAAAAAAAAAGTTAGGTCCATTATTTATACTTGATACTGTGAAACACCATTTAAAATAAATCGAACTCAGCACTGTATTCTGTTATGGTCCAGCTTTCAACTCAAGTTCTCTTCACTGTTAGTGTTCGAACTAAGTCTAAAAGAAGTAACTCAAAGTTCCAATCCTGTGGTTTTTCTAAATCAAATAAATCAGTAATAGTGGCCAAGGCCCCACTTCAGCCCAAGGCCTGCCCCCCTTAACAAACACTGTGCACGCGTAGGCATTAAAGATTCAGTTAAGTCTAGGAAAGTAGGTAAAAGCGAGAGGATCCCCTCTCCACCATGATAGGCCTCCATCGGAGTTGTGGGGTGAGGTGTTATCTTTCCCCTTGTCTTCTCACCATAGAAAAATGACACTGTACCTGAAATCAATTATTGCTTCAGCCATTTTGGCAATTTGGCAAGGCCATCTTGTCTTTTTCATTCCAGTTTTCGGGCGAACTCCAATGCAGCTGTTGGGCTTGCAAAAGCTATCTGATCTGAGCCCAAAGGATGCACAATTAATTGGGCCAGGAACGCTAGAGTAAAGGTGCAATTAAGGGAATGGAGAAGCTTCTTCATTTCTGCAAATGATTGCCTTTGGAGCTGGAGCTGGCGAGAGTAATCTGGGAAGATGCTAACTCTGTTTTGTTGAATTGAGATGACCCCCTTCTTGCAAGCCACATCTAAGATCAAGTGGCAATCCTAGTAACATAGGAACTTTATTATTATATGCCTTGGTTTCTGGTCTTTAGTGGGTTTAGGGCCAGGGGACCGATGTGCTCTTTGTATCTCTAGGGTGGTTGTTGTAGGCAGATCTAGGTTCGATTTTCAGCCAGGATCGCATATACCCGGGGCAGTCCCGTCCCTCCAGGCCTTCTGGCATGCCAATTATTCACAAGTTGCAGTGGCCTCACAGTTTTCATCATCATTGATACTCTGTTTAAGGGTCTCAATCTCTTGGAGGGCTCTAGTTAGGTCATTGCTGCACTGCCTTTACCTATCTTCTTGGTCCCCCATCCTGGTTTCCATTTCTCTCAGTCTAGAAGCATGACTTTCCACCTTTTCTGACACATTATTAACCACCTGCTGGAGATGCTGAATCTGAGCCATCACGTTGTCGAATCCTGCCTCCATACGTGTCCCCAGATCATATTTTAGATCTTTTAATAGCCGTTCTAGGGTGATATAAGGTTCTGTCATGGTTGGTTCAGTGTTGGAATGTAAAATCGGACACAAGGTGGAAGGGTTCTGTGGTCTCTCTGTTTCCAAGCTGTCTGCTAGAGAGTTTAGTTGAGCACCTGGCTTAGATAGGCGGAAACCTCGCCACCACTCCTGGTCGATTTATATGGGAGTTTGTCTTGTTTCTTGCTTGATTTCATGATGAGACTTTGGGATTTTTAAAGCTATCCCAAAATGTAAGTTAAATCGCTATTAGTTAGGAGATGTTAAAGGATTCCAGGGATGAATAGTGGAGCTCCTCTTCTAAATGCCCATTTCTCTCCACCACTAGACCATGCCCCCACCCCAGCTCTTCTTAATCAGCAATGTGCAACTGGGGATTGGTGCACCCAGCACATTCCACGCATGCATGGTTGCATTGGGGCATTTCCTGAATGTGGCACAAGTTGCACGGCGCATCCCCATGCAAGTGCAATGCATCGTCAGTAGCATGCCATGCATAGCACATGCTGTTCAGTGTTGGCAGTAGCAAGATTGATGTCAGCAGTACATGTCAGTTGACATGCGCTATTGGTTCTGTGCTGCATGAATCATGTTGTGTGGGTATGGCGCATTGGTGTGACATTGCATCAATGCACCCCTGCAGATTATAGTGCATGTCTGGCAGTATGCTCTATCCTCAGTGTACTGCGAGTGGCAATGTTTGCCAGTCACAATATGGCAGTTCCACATGAGGAGTGCATGGGTTACCCAGGTAGACCCCTGATCCTGGTCCTCAGCCCATTCTGTGTGCACTACACATGCGTGGTGATGTGCATTTGGAAGCAATAATGCATTGCCATGCTGCAACCCTGTGATGCACTGTCCAGTGCTCAACAGCCTATCGCACATGTGGCACAAATAGACCATTGCAAACCTGCAGTTTGTACTGTTCATATCTGCCACCACAGCACTGCATCTCAAAATGCCATGTACCCAGGTAGCTGGACCCAGAACCATAAACTGCGGGGAGGTGAAGCTGGTCAACCTGGTTGCACTTGTCATTCCACTGGAGGGCAGCTTTTTGGTTCACGGGACTTCAAAGACCATGCTCTGCTGTGTGGGTGAGGATGTCAGGAGCATCTGATGTGCAGGATAGGTGTTGAGTGCATGGGGAGCAATGCGGCACTGCCATAGTGACCTGCAGTGATGGAACCCTGACAGACTTTGCTGCCTTCTCAACCAGGCACTTCAGGGGTGTGGTGCCATGCCCATGTAAGTCGCAACAACTTACATCCACTCTAGCAGGCAGATGTTTGTTTCCAGGGGGGGTGCAGTGTACTCTGGTACACAAACCCCACCAAAACACACACACACACACACACACACACAGCATGCCCTGCTGGTGCTGCTTGTGGGGTGCAGCCATGACCACCATGCGTCGACATGTGCAGCTTGGTGCAAGACAGAAGGCTTACATTTGCACTGTGGTAGGCACATTGTGGTTTCAAAGGTGGCATGGCACACATCCATCCACACACTGCCTTGGTGGGCACGGTTGGGGTGTTGTCTGTTACTACATACTGCCTAGGGTGCTGTAACATTGGGTCACTGAAGGGGGTGAGTCCATCACTGCATACTGGCACAAATGTTGTTGCTGAGGGTCACTGGGGAGTATGTACACACCTACTGTCACCACACTGTGCTCTTTGCTTGTGTTTCCATCTCAGGACCAGCAGACAGGTGGAGGGCTACGGAGGCAGTGGAGGCCAGGCATGCTAGGGCCAATGGAGGAGGCCAAAGTTCTGGTAATGTGGGTGCAGGTGAGTGTACTGCATGTGCCTCCTCTGTGTGCTCATCAGGGGTGGGAGCCATACCTACAGCAGGCCATTGCCTGCCACATGTGCATGTCCGTGCTGCACTCTGCTTGCACACATGGGTTGTCACCTTGGCAGCGTGTGTAGGGCCACAGTGTACATTGCTCCTGTGTGTCCGTCCACCATGACGTGGCTGCTCAGGACCATGTGCACACTGTAGTGCTCCATTGGTTGTCAGATGGGGCCTGCACAGTTGTGCAGTCTCTGTATCAGCACATGCTGTGTGGGACATGGCTTCGCCCTCTGCGCATCACTCTGCATGCACATGTGGGCCTTGTGCTGTCTCACTACCATTGCACAGTCACAGTGTGGCTCTGTGTGCCAGCCTGTTGCTGGTGTGTGGTATGCATGGTGGGCTGTCAGCCATTGCTGTGGGGGCTGCCTACAGCACACTTGTATAGTGGTCAGGGTGGTGGGCCATGGCACAGAGTTTCGGTTGTCTGTGTTCCCACTGTAGGTCCATGGATAGAACTGCCAGATGTGTTCGGGTGGAGGAGGGGTCAGATTTTCCTACGGCAGGCAGGGATTCAGCTGTGGACAGTGCTCAGGAGGACCATGACACTACTGTAAAGGAGGCAGGGGCAGCTCCTACAGGTGGATGCTGGGGTGTGGTCCATCTTGGACATTAGGGCACTGGGCCATTTGTAAATAGCCCCTTTGTTGACTGACCCCTACCCTCCATGACCATCACCATTACTAGCAGTCTTCCCCTGCCCCCCCCACACACATATATCATCCCTTTCAGGTATTCGCTGTTTATTGTTTATTTGTTCATTCCCACACCACCCTATCCCTGTTCTTTGTTTATACCTGTGTACATTTTGATTTTCATTTTTATATACTTGCTTCAGTAAATCTTTTGATATTGATGACAGTGTCTGTGGTCATTCATTTTACCTTGTGCTGGTGCCATGTTGTGCTTGCTGGATTCCACAGTACCTTTGTTCCCATTTGCACATGTGCCCCTGTGGTACCGAGCATCCATGCACCATGTCCACCTTTCATGCATGCTACAGTGTGTGCCCTCCATGTTGCGTTTGGCCTGTTGGGTGGCCTTCCACTGTGCTGGCTTGCACAGTGCCCCTATTCTGTGAGTGGTGCATGATATTTTGTTCTGTTGTGGTGGTCCCCTGTTGTTGAACTGTTCTTCTTGTGGTCCACAGTGCCTGTGGGCATGTTCCACCTGTGCAGGACATGGCCTTTAGCCTGTGTGCCATTGTGCCTGTCCCCCTGTGTGCACCTGTGTTGCAGCTCCCATGTATGCCCTGCTGTGTTCCTGTGCACCAGGACATGCATAGCTCCCTCTGCCATGCTGATCAGTGCATCCTTGCTACTGTGCCACACCTTGTCAGTCACCCCTGTGCATGGCATCTGTGCCTGTTGGTCCTCTGTGTTGGGCGTGTGTCTGTGGTGCTGCCAGGTGACACCATGTGTGCTGTCTGTGCACCCCATCTGCTTTGGTGAGCCACTCTCTGCGCTTTGACCCTGTGCCAAGTCCCTGCCAGGCTGTTCACCAGTGTCCTTGCACCACTGCAGTCTTCCCCTATTGCTCTTGTGTCCCTTGCTGAGTTGCTCCTTATTCATTGTTTTGTGGTCCCAGGTGCTCCTGTGCATCCTGGATGCGCCAGGGCAACATGCCATGGTGCTTCAGTGGTATTCACAGTGGGGATTCTTGTGTCGCATCCCTGTGAATACAACTGTTTAGGGAAAGTGCATCTCATTTGCCCTGGTGCATCTCAGATGCGCTGAGAGCAACTACTTTGTGAATCCTGCCCTAGATTTTTAAACCGCATTTGTGACATTGTGTTTTAACTTTCAATTGCATTTTTTCTCTTACTGCAAACCCCCACCCCAAATTGGAGTGGTTCCGTTCACCTTTTTCCATTTCAGTCCGCTGTGCATATTTGAAGAAAGCATCTTTGAACTGCATTGTTTAAGGTAGTACAACTGGGCAAATTGTGTATACTTTCAACTGCAGTTTTATTTTCTCATGCTTCAACTAATCAACCTTCCTCTGGGTCCGAGTTATTGTCTGTCTATATTCTAAGTAGCTGAGTGTGTTTTCAGGTTGCATTTTTGTGCAGTTTTGCAATTCTAAACATTTGAGCAAATTGTGTGTGTGCTTTCGGGCCAGATTTTACGTTTTTGCTTGGTTGTCTGGCAAATTGTACACATTTTGAGTTGTAACTCTCACAACCCCAGCTTTGCTACTTACATACATATGAACATATGAAGAAGCCAGCAGAAGAAGGCCATTTTGTCTATCAAGACTGCTTGTATTGCAGGGTCCACAGCTTGAGCTAATGTCCCTGCCTCCTCCCTCCCCACTCCTCCCATCCTCCCTACCCATGATCCTTACTTCCCCTATGCCTGTCCCAGCCTCTCTTAAAGTTTCCCACTGTCTTCAATGAGTTGACCTTTTCAGCAGTGCATTCCAAGTCTCCACCACCTCTCTGTGAAGAAATGCTTCCTGACCTCCCTCCCAAACCTCCCACCCTCCTGCTTAAGACTGTGCCCCTTGTGTTATAGGTTGCCACTCAGCTTAAAGAGACTCTCCTTATCAACCTTATTTATCCCTTTCAAGTACTTGAAGGTCCCAATCGTATCTCTCTCTCTCCTGTCTTCCAGGAGTACATGTTCAATGCCCTCAGCCTCCTCGTATGCTTTACCGTTACTGACCCACTATCATCTTTGTAGCCCTCCTTTGGACCTTCTCCAGCAGGTTATTGTCCTTTTCGAGGTGTGGGCACCAATACTGAACTCCATACTCTAGATGCGGCCTTACCAGTGACCTGTACAAGGGCAGTATAACCTCCTCTCTCCTACTACTGATCCCCCCTAGATATGCATCCCAGCATCTTGTTTACCTTTGCTGCTGCTTTCTTGCACTGCATGGAGTGCTTCAGGTCACTAGTGATCATCACTCCGAGGTTCTTCTCCTCCTCTGATGCAGATACTCGGACTCCACCCAGGTAGTATTCTGTCCTGGGATTCTTGGCTCCAGTATGCATAACTTTGCATTTCTTGGCATTGAAGCTAAGCTGCCAGATCCTTGACCATCTTCTAGCTTTTCCAGATCTTCCTATAGGTTCTGTATCCTTCAGCTGTGTCCACTCTCCAGCAGAGCTTGGTGTCATTCGCAAATAGGCACATTTTGCCCTTAATGCCATCACCAATGTCATTGATGAATACATTGAACAACACCAGCCCCAGCACAGAGCCCTATGGGACCCCACTGGTTACCTTTCTGGTATCAGATAACTCTTCCCTATAACCACCCTCTGGGTTCTGTCCCTCAGCCATTTTACACCCATCTGTTCCCAATCCCAAGATCCTCCAACTTCCTGATCAACCTTTGTGGGGCACAGAGTCAAAGGCCTTCTGAAATCAAGATAGAGAATGTTTACTGCTTGTCCCCTGTCTACTGTCTTAGTGACACAGTCAAAGAAGTCAATCAGATTCATTTGACATGATCTCCATGAACCCATGCTGCCTCGTATCCTCGAGACCATGTTCCTCTAGATATTCCACCAACCTTTCCTTTAGTATGGTCTCCATGACCTTGCCCACAATGGAGGTCAGCCTGAGTGGTCTGTAATTCTCTGGGTCATCTTTAGGACTGCTTTTGTGGAGAGGCACTACATTTGCTGTTCTCCAGTCCTGCAGTACCATGCCTGACTCTAGTGAACTATTAAATAGGTCTGCCAGTGGCCCTGCCAGCTCCTCAGCCAGTTCCTTTAGTACCCTTCGATGAACTCTGTCCGGGCCTGGTGATTTGTCCACCTTCAATGCCAGCAACTCCTCTCTCACTCTATCCTTCTCTATCACTACATCTGTGTTCCCCTCCCTCCCTGCTCCTCTTTCCTTCCTGAAGGCACTGGTTCATCCTTCTCCCTGGTGAAGATGGAACAGAAGTATTAATTTTGTATCTCTGCTCTTCCCCATTATCTTCCACCCACTCCACCCTTTCTTAAGCCTAACAATCCCTTCCTTCTTGTCCCTTTTTCTCTTATATAGTGAAAGAAAGCTCCCTCCCACCTTCTTAATTCCTTCAGCTATCTGCAGCTCATTCTGTGCCTTTGCTTGCCAGACTTCCTTACTTGCCTCAAAAGCCAACCTTAGGTAATTTTCCCTATCCACCTCTCTTTTGGTCTTCCTGAATTTTCTATAGGCCAACCTCTTTTCCCTTACTGACTGGGCAACCACAGAACTGAACCAGTTGGGCACTTTGGCCCTTGTGTTCTTACCCTGAGCCTAACACACTTATCTGTGGCAAACAGTATTCCTTCCTTAATGATGGACCACCTTTGGTCCACCCCCATATCTGCTTTGATGCCCCTCAGATGGCTCCTTAGCACTTTGCCCATTTTCCTGAAGTCCACCCTCCTGAAATCCAAGATTTTGGTCTTAATCAGGATGCTTTCCCTGCTCATATCCAATTGGAACCACATTGTGCAATGGTCACTTCCACTCAGTGGCTCCCTGACCATTATTTCCTGCACATGCTACCCATTTGCGAGTACTAGATCAAGAATTGCCTCAGCTTTTGTTGGTTCAGTGATGGCCTGAGTCAGGAACCCACTCTGCAGTCCTTCCAGGGTCACTTGACTCCTTGTACATGTTGTGGAGGGTATGCTCCAGTCCACCTTGGGCAGGTTGAAGTCCTCACAATTACCACCTGTCCTTTCCCTGTAGCTTTCAATATTTGTGAGCTCAGTTCCCTGTCCCTCTCTCATCTTGATTGGGTGGTCTGTAACCACCCCCAACCTCACCTTTCTCCTCTATTGGACCTTAACTGAACCCATAATGCCTCCACCTCCCTTTCTCTGACCCTCCCTTGTGCAAGTTATTCCTCCTGATATAAACTGCCACCCTCCCCCTTCCTGACTACCCTGTCCCTCCTGTATTGTTTATATCCAGGGATAGCAAGGTCCCAGTCATGGTGTGATGATGCTCAAGTCTCAGTTACTGCAGCTATGTCCATCCTCCTTTCTGCTAATAGTGCCTGTGGGTCATCCATCTTGTTTCCAAGACTCTGTTCATTCAGAGACACCACCTCCACCTAGAATCTGACTGTCCGTCTCTTCCTCTATTCTTCTATTCACAATTATTCCTCTGTGCACCTCTCCATGTACCCTTGTTATGTGTTCCTCTACCCTCGACCCTTTGCTAACTGTGTTCTCTACCCTTCCACCTCCTCCCTCCAGACCTCTTCCATCACAATACTTAAATTGCTTATATTTATATTTAAATTTATATTTATATTTACATTTAATTGCTTACATTCAGATAACTGTAACTACCTCATAAACTGCAATTCTTCCACCCCCATTTGACTCCTATAGTAATTTACTGTTTGTACAGTACTTAGATATATTTTGCTTTCATTCATCAATCATTTCTTTCATTGTACCCACACCATTTGTCTTTCTATTGTGTTAACCTGCCTGCATATATTTTCTCACCTGCAGTCCAAGCCCCAAATTGTGCTGCTGTTGTATCTACAGTAGTAGTATGTATTTAGGTAACCTGTTGCATGCCCTTCCTTCACTGTCACCCCCTCAGGGGTTGCTGTAGTATTTAGCTTTCTGCATTTGAGCAGATTGTACACCTTTTGAGCTGTTCACATTTACTGTATGCGCCGCTTGTAATGGACTCGTTTGACATTCTACAAGTAGTCCATTACAAGCAGCGTCCGTTACAACCGAGAACTCATTCACACAATTCAGCAGACAACAGAAATGCTCAGATGATGCCGCAGCATTAATGGCTTGTGATTACAACTCCTTTTTGATGGTTTCAAGGCAACCTCAGTGTTTGTCAGACTTTGTCAAAACTTTATTGAACAGTGAAAGAAAAAAAAAAGTAAAAAAAACGGTGCTGTCTACTGCCATGTAACATATGCTATGCTCAGTGCTGAGTTTAGAAAGTTTTACCTAGCTTTTGTTTGCAAGACAGTCCTCCACTGACTTCTGCTTCTTTGGCACCCTTTCATATTGGCTCCAAGCAAGCTCAGTGACCACTAGTTGCTCCAAGCATGGGATGATATCCTCCTCTGTTCCACTGCCCTTCTGAGAGTTAATAGAGTTTGTCGGACATCCGCAGGGGTAACCATAACCTCTGGCTCCCTCGTGATACCTCATCTACCTCTTCTCACTCTTCTGTATCCTCTCCTCTCACAGTGGCCACAGCTTTCTTAATGTCATCCACTTCTCCAGTCTCCTTCTCATTCGCATTCTGCACAGTTTATCCATAGCTGATGACATCAGTCCAGCACCCTCACCGCTTCCTGTTCCTCCTCCTCCTCCAGCTCTTCCTAAGTAACTTGACTGATGGTTGGATCAGTGATGAATCCACCCTTCCTGAAACACCCCATATGGTCTCGGGTGTAACTTTCTGCCATGCTTTCCAGATTAGCTGCATAGAGTCAAGAAGCGAGATCCTCCAGATGCAAGTTGAGGCTGTTATCTCCTCATCTCTCATCAAGAATGTCCAGGAGCCTCCATCACATTAAGGTGACATTTTGTCTTTTAAAACAATAAATTATGCCCTGGTCCAGAGATTGCATTAAGCAAGTGGTGTTTGGAGGGAGAAAGACTAATTTGATATTTCTTAGACCAGTGACATGGGAATGGGAATTGCAGTTGCCCAACAGAAGAGCAATCTTTGGGATTGAAGTTCTCTCCCAATCTCTGAGCCAAGCCTGAAAGATGTACCCTGTCATCCACATGATCTTATTGTGCCTATAAAGAACTGGCAAGTGACAGATACCGCAGAAAGACTTGGGTTGAGCTGATTTGCCAATCACAATAGCGGTCATCTTTTCAGTGCCAGACATGTTACATGTCAACAGCACTGTGATTCTCTCTTTAGTATTTTTCAGACCAAGTGGCATTTCAGTACGGAATGGCAGCATCCCATAACCCATACATCTGAAAAACAAACCCATTTCATCAGAGTTAAAGATGTTATCAGGGGTGTAGCCAGCAAGGATCTGAGGAAGGACATCTGTGAGCCATGCATCAGCAGCTGAACTGTCAGCATTCAGCTTCTCACCATGTATTTTGCAGAAGCAGATGTTGTGTCTCTGCTTCCACCGACTTAACCAACCATCAGTCACCTTAAAATCTGTCCTCCCTAGAGCCACAGCCAACTGGTCAGCCTTTTGTAAAGCAGGGACCCACTAATTAAAGCCTCCTCCCAGAGCCAGTGGATGAGGGCATCTTCCACATAACTATCCTTGCCCTCCCACTTTTTGCAGTCTGGGTTGTGGTTGTTGTGCCAATCATTGAAGAGTGCTTCCTGTTTTTCTGCAGGTCAGATGTGGTGGACTTGGGGATGCCAAAGTGAGTGCTGAGGTCTCTTATACTAAACTTTGGCATCCTGCCAAGTGTGTTTATTATTTCAATTTTCCTTGAAAGGATCAAACAGTTCACTTACCTGAAGCCATCTGAGCACTTAAACAGCACAGAAAGCACAGCAGAGCAGCACAGTCGATAAAAAAGATGGACTGAGATCTCATGTTGAGAGGCTGGAGGGGCATTTAAAGGCAGTTAACACCTTGTTGGAACTGGTTTGCATAAAAAGAGGGATTACAGAGGTTACAGACCAAGTGCTGACACCTGCTGTGAATGTAATTGTAAATGTAACTGAACGTTAATTGCTAACCCCGAAGAATCAGTTGTGAGGTACAAAAAGGTGTTAATTACTGTCTCTGGCGGGCTCTAAATGCGGAGTTTAAGGTCCACTTTAACCACTGATTTTTGCATCGAATGTATTTTGTCATCTGGAATGTGTATTTTGTCAAGGTTCATCCAAATGTCCTTTACATCCAGGTCCGGTTTAAGTGGAGCATACTGTACTTCACTGCAACCCCCCATCTCAGGACCCTCTGAGCTGTACACATTTTCTTCACTGTACCCACCACAAGAGGTTACAAACTGCTCATGTTTAATTTACTTTCATTCAATTAGATCCAATCAGATCAATCCCTTGATAAAACAATGACCTATAATGCAACACAAAAGGAACTGACTAAACACGTGACTAGGCAAAAACAGCACATAGCAGATTCAGCAGACTTTACTAAACATCACAGCAGACCCACAATGTGCCCTCCCACCTGAATCCTCAGACCAAACCATACAGGTACCAAAAGCCACTAGCACTCCTGCTGTTGGGTGTAATTATAACCCCAATGCAGGACCATTGATAGATCATCTAGTTTTTCTATCTCAAGGAAAATCATCTTTAAACCACTGCCCCAGAACAGTTACCATCATACTTTAAGGATCCTGAAATGATTTGACATAAACTTAATTCACTATTTATATTTGGCACAGCTGGCTTAAACTTAAGTTACTATTTGCATTGCACAGTAAAAACAATATATATGAGACACGACAGATGAAGGGACAACCAAAAATGCAGTTTTACTTACTATAGCAGCTGAAAAATGTGGCTAGTTAAGAACTGAATTATTCCAGGACAAAAGACAACCTGAGTAGTACAAAAATTTATAATAAGGTCCTAAAAGGTTATATGTCTCTTTAGGACCCACGGAGTCATTACAACCATCGGCCATTAAAAGTCCGGTAAAATTTAAAATAGGTGAACTTTTAGATTAAGAGTTCTTCTTAAAAGAAAATAAGAACTATGACAGAATCCCGTTTACAAGCAGGAATTTAAACCAGATGATATTACAAGATAAGTGCTTGACTATATAGTTATAAATACACAAACTGTTTTACAATCAGCCTCAAACATGCAAAAAAAGAAACCACAAATGGGAGTTTTAAAGTAAACTTCCTAGGTATTGCAATAACCCACAGGGCATAGGTTTGTTCATGCAGTTACAGGACTACATTACACCCTTGAACTGCCCCCGAGCAATAAATCCCAGTATATGTTAAGACTGTTACACTTCACATTTTGTTACCTCTTATAGCACACTTGCAAACACGCTTTATGAAAGACAAAAGACAGAGCAACATTTACATAGACCTTATAGAACCAAATGCTTCTAGTTTTGTTAAAACGGGTAGTCAAAAAATAGTGCTCCTACCTTGCTTAGAGACAAATCTCATCAACTGACATTCAATGTACAATTGCATTCAAGAAGTTTTAAATTACTATTACTCAGGCTGCTACTGTTTAAAAAACATCTTGGAAAGAGAAACAGATAAGTTTTTTTTTTTTTTTTGCAAGCTGCCGGCCATCTGGTGTTTCTCGGCCGGTCATGGGCACGGCTTCCACTCCCGTATCAGCCTCGAACCCTCTGATACCCATGGTTGCCCCCACGGCAGGGCCATGGCACTTCCTACATGCCGCAGTCCCCAGACTAGGTCAGAGGGCTGGCCCGGGAGCTGATCAAAGCCGTGTAGCCTCATCAGTGGCGGCTGGCAGCTATTTTTCAGCTTTTCCTTTTGGGGAGGGGTGGGTGCAATGACACCAGTGTCCGCCGCCCCCTGTGTCATGCGAGTGCCGGTGAAGGTGCATTTACCTGGCCTTCCTCGCTTAGGGGTCACTAATGCTCCAGACACTTCTCCCCCAGAGAAGGAGAGCAGTCTCTAGGATGCTCTATCCTTCTCCCCGGCCAGCCCTCCAGCAACCCTGGTCCATTCCCTCAACTGGGTCGCCGCATCGCACGCAGAAATCCAACCACTGGCACTGGATGGGCCGCTGAAACAGACAAGTTTAGGAAAAGCTGTTGGACAAAGTGGAATCTGTGGGACATCCTGTTCCATTGTTACAGTTTAACTACAGCCCTCATGACAACCACTTACCTGCACTAACTCAGCAGGTGGGCCATCTCCTGTGTTAAGGCACTGACAGATCAGGAACTAGTATAGTAATACAAGGATGCCAGAATAGCAAAACAGTTTAAGGTAACCAGATGTTTTTCCTGGTTGCAGCATCTTAAGTACAGATAGTGGAGGTCTGTATCTTAGAATAGCAATTGCTACTTTTGGTAGTTCACTTGAGTACTAGTACTTACTGACTCAGATTAGTGTCAGGTTGCTTTCACTAACTATTTAGGAGACTTGGTTAACTATAGTTTCACAGACCATAGAGTAGACACAAACCCATATCGTGTGGAAAACAGTGGGAGAATTTTGCTGCTTTAAAAGAATTACTACTTGCCTGCTTTAGGGTAGTCCATACAGGGAGCACAACCAGGTGGGGGTATACATGTTGAAGCAAATGTAGGGGGAGACAGATTAGCAAATGAGGCTTGTTGTAAAGAACTGACCACTTCTGTGGCCTGTAACATGGTCTGGCCTGCTGGCATGCCAACTTTCTTACTGGCCATAAGGATGAGGGCATGGTACAGCCAAACCCCATGCCCAAAGATCTCTATCTCAAAGATGCCTATCTCTGTAATCTTTGAAGTCATCTGCAGGAGACACCCTTGGGATCAATGCCTGCACCTGGGTTGGCACCTTTTCCGAAGAGGATGCCTCCTGTGGTCTGAGACAACTGGATCTGGAAAGACACAAGAGCGATCCTTCCTACTAACGTGAGGGGGTCTTCAGTGTACAAGCACATCCAGGTACAAGGATTTACATAGTTCAGTTGATAACACCACAGTGTTATTGGACATTTGGTGGTAGCCAACTACAAGAAAAGACACTGGAACCTCTGCACACACAGTTACATTCCTTATATCTATAACAATCCAAGCAACATACAGCAGGAATAAATCGAGCTACATATTCCTGCCTATGGAGTTTGGGACAGAGTATATTTAGACTTTATAGGACCTTTACCATCAGCAACCACCATGATCAGCCATCATCAAACACTGTTTAAAGATACTCATCCCAAACAATTTTTGGCACAGTCAGAGGTGAACATTTTAAACTTTCTTCAACAATACATTCTCTTTTTAAAGACATGGACATTGCAAGCGTGATTGGAATTTATAACTACCAGTTGCATCATCAGGACAAGCACCCACTTACCTGCACTCCACAAATGGAAGCCCAAGCAGTCTGGAGGTCCAATTTCAGGAAGGAAAACTCTTTTCAACCAAAATACCACCCACGAACACCCATTCGGAAGATTTTAAGTCCATGGACAGCAGTGTTATTACATAAAGGACTTGAAACAGTTGTTTCTATTACAGTTGAAACCAGTGTCAAAATGTTAAAATTGTAGTCTCATTTTCTTTTTGCAACTGTGCTTTGATTGATGCCTGTCATCCTCTATGTGTTTCACATTTTCTTATGTTCATTTTATGCTAAAATATAAGACACAACTGTTATAGATAATGACACCCAGCACTGAACCAAATGCATACAATATAACAACTTTTCCAGAAATTTAGATAAACTTTTGGCATCAGAACAACTTGCTATCACCCCCCCTTCCCCTTTACAGTCTACCCTGGCCCAATAGTAACTGGATACTTTATAATCAGCTACCATATCTGGTATGTTCAATTCAGTTTTTTTCAATGTAATTTTTATTTTACTAGGAAAGACACAACTGAGTGGACTCATTCACTAGGTGGTCCTGGAAGGATGCAGTAGGATGAAGCAATACAAATAGAACAATATAAGTACAACACTAAGGGTATTGCGCTTATACAAGTGAAAATGGCAATACAATTACAGATACATTCATTGAATGTTTCTAACAATGAAAGACTAGGTACATGATAAAGGAGTGGGTAAATTAGGATATAGACATTAAAGTTTTGAAGTGCAGTTTTTGGGAAAAGACAGGATGTGGAGAAAGGAAGAACACATGACAGTCGTCAGGCTGTAGGGGGACAATATGTACAGTAAGGACAACAACTGACTAAGAGAAGACAATAAGTGTTGTAAGGGTGGTACAATGAGGTTCCTCAGGTAGGTTGTGGTTCAGATTAGGAATAACAGTTGCAAGTTTCCTGCATTGAGTGGCTCAGCAAGGATTTAAAGGTATGCATCCTAACAATTTGCATGAGTTTTAAAGACTTTTGAAGGGTATTCCGTACTGTAAGGAGAGCATGACTTAGGGATGCCGTGCCATAGCGAGTTCTATCCTAGGTATGTTGAGCAGAATATAAGAGTATCTTCTGAGTTAATATACACCTGAAGTACACTTAAGTAGATCAGAGATATAGAAAGGAGTTTATTGGTGATGGCTCTATAGGCCATAATAATAATGGTATAGTGGGCAAATCTTTCATTATATATCGGTGATTGTTATATTAAAGTATGATATAGTGTGTGTAAGTATATATATATATATATATATATATATATATATATATATAAACATACACACCTTGCCAGACTTTCTCGTGGTATCTGAGACATGGCTCAAACCCACCACAGCAGACAGGGATGTTAATCTACTTAACTACCAGCTATTCAGAGCTGATCGCCAAACAAGGGGAGGTGGAGTAGCCATATGTACAAAATCCGGTATAGCTGTATCCTGTATTGCTGCAACATCTATGCCCAAAGAGTTTGAATGCCTATCCCTAAAAGTCTCTCTCCCCAATACAGCAGCTTTTCAGCTAGTTGGATGCTACAGACCCCCCTCTGCTGAACACAAGTTTTTATCCCACCTGGGGAACCTGCTCAAACCCAGCACTGAAGAAGTCATTATTCTAGGTGACCTGAATTTCAACTGGCTTACCCAGGCAGCTGCACCTCTGGTATTATTCTGTGATACATATGGGTTCACACAGCTAATTAATGAACCAACAAGAATTAATGCAAGGAATAGTAATAACAGCACATTACTTGATATGCTAGTGAATAAACCACATCTATTCACACACGCTGGAGTGCTTCTCTTCGATATAAGTGATCACTGACCCATCGCAGGGGTAAGATCCACCAGCATAACAACAAGCCCTGCAAAATTCCTCATGAGGAGACCCAAGAAAACATCAATATTGAAGGATATTTGCATAATCTAGCTTACTCTCCACACTGGCAAGAGTTTTATCTTGCCCATTCTGTTGAAAAAGCTCAGCAGGTGCTAAATAGTATTATAATAAATGCCCTTAACACCCATGCCCCAATCTCTAGTATCCAAACAAAAAACAAAACCTGTCGTTGGTTTACAGCTGACCTCAAATCTGCACTGCTGGAGAGAGACAAACTCTGGAAAATGGCAAGAAAAACCAAGAATGCAAGTGACTGGGTGATCTTTAGGAAAGCCAGGAATAGATGCATCAAGAAAGTTAGGGATGCAAAGGCTGCCTTCTACTTGGCTGAGCTTGAGTCCTCCTACCATAATCCTGCTAAGTTTTGGGGCACCATCAAGGGTATGGTGGGGCAGGATGCTAACACCCCCCTTCCAACTCAATTACACAATAGTTATAGCCCTATCACTGGCAAAATGTAAATTCTGGACGCCTTCAATAACCACTTCACAATGGCTGGCCTTGCCTTTGACACCTCTCCAGCTAACCTGCTGAGGGAACAATTAAGCTCCCATTACACTGGTGATCAGAGAGCTGACTCTTCCTTCAGCTTCAAATCTATACTGTTGAAACAAGTAGAGGATCTATTATGGCAACTGGATACCAAAAAAAGTGCAGGGGCAGACTCTTTGGACCCCTACTTTCTAAAGATTGCATGCCATGTACTTGCAGTCCCCCTAACACACCTCTTCAACCTATCCCTAAACTCTGGCTCTATTCCCACACTGTGGAAGACAGCCCAAGTGGTTCCCCTTCTAAAATCAGGGCACCCTATGGATCTTAATAATAACAGGCCCATTTCCATTCTACTAGTACTATCCAAGATGCTGGAGAAATTAGTGAGTAACCAGTTAAGGAAGTATCTTGACAATGCTAACCTCCTAAACCCAGCTCAATCTGGATTCAGGGCCAAGCATAGCACTATCACTACACTAGCCAAGGTCACAAATGACTGGCAATCCGGTTAGATAAAAGAATAATGTCTGTGCAGTATTCCTGGACCTGAGCAAAGCATTCAATACTGTGGACCACGAGTTACTACTTTCATTCCTGCACTCCATTGGCCTAGATCTACCCTCCCTTAAGTGGTTCAGATGCTATCTCACCGGTAGGTCACAGCAGGTAAAAGCTGAAGGTGACCTATCCCCATTAAAACCACTGTCAAGAGGAGTCCTCCAAGGTTCTATTCTGGGTCCTATCCTTTTTGCCATTTATATAAATAACATTGATTCAACCCTTACCAATTTCTCGGTACAACTCTTTGCTGATGACACTGTTCTGTATGTCAGCAACCCTTCACCTGCAGCTGCTCGTAAAATCCTACAAACAGAATTCTCCTTGCTACCATATCAGCTACTTGAAAAAAAGCTGTTGTTAAATGCAAAGAAAACTAAAGCAATGATGTTCACAAATCAAAGCTCCACCAGCACATCCTCTTCAGTCATTCTCCCCCAGCTATGCACTATACTTGGAGAAAATCTGGAGTATGTAGAAAACTTCAAATACCTAGGTGTGTGGATTGACAACAGACTTGACTTCACTCATCATTTAGAAGAACTGTTAAAAAAGCTTCCCAAAGGCTTGGCCTTCTCTATAGATTAAAACCCTTCCTAAATAGAGACTCAAAGATGAGGTTAGTCCAGGCCATTTTTCTATCAGTTGTTGACTATGCAGACTTCCTTTATAGTCACTGCCCCATCTCCTACCTTCACAAGTTGGATACCTTATATCATAGAGCAATAAGGTTCATTACAGATCTGCCATCTAATACCCATCATTGCTCACTTTATGCTGCAGTTGGGTGGGTTTCCTTCACCTCAGAAGGAACAGAAATGCAGCACTATGGATTTACAGAGGTTGTCAAAAAACTTCCAAACTATATCCTGGACTGCTTCACCCAGACCTCTCCTAGCTCCTATGCCCTAAGAAGCAACAACATCATCCTGATCAAATTGTCCAAATTCAACACCAGGCTAGGGAGGGCAGCAATCAGCTATTCTCTAGCTATAGCATGGAACACCCTACAAAAATCCCTAAAACTGTCCAATATCATTCCATTTGCATCCTTTAAACAGCATTGTACAGTCTTCTTCAAAGAGAAATGCAGTTGCTACCGCTAGAGCTAGCATGGTCATCTCACAAATCTCCCTTCAAAACCATATATGGCATATTTCTTCCAGACAGACACCCAGTCTTATGGCACCCAGTAATACCTTCACCATCCTAGTATTACATTATGTTGAGTGTCTGCATGGCCCCCCACTGGGATAGGTATATACTGTACATACTGTAAATATTAGCTTAACTTTCCTGTAACCGATTTTTATCATGTGAATTTACTGTCACTCACTGTGTTTATAAACGTTATTTTCCCTGTATGTATAACTGTCTTATATAAGTGTATGATGTATCTGTTGTGTATCAATTATTGAACCTTGACCTTATCAGGTCCATCTTGTAAATGAGCCTTGCTCAATGATGTTCACCTGAATAAATAAAGATTTGATGATGATGATGATATATATGTATGTATTTATGTATATATAGTGGCATGGTAGTTAGGGTCGAGCAGGGTTTTCTATGTTAAATCTCAAATTTTGCACTTTAATATTTTTGCAACCATTCAATTGATTTGCATGACATTTTGAATGCATGGTCCTGTGGGATAGAGCTCTTGATGTGTCAAGTTTCATTCGAGCTGGATATGCGAATTCCGAGCTGTGCACAGTGAAAAAACATTAAAAAATCACCATTTTTTTTCCATCATTACACTGCGATCAGATGGTTTAGACTTTTTATCAGAAATGTTCAGGGTACAAATAGCTTGGCCCACAGATGTGCCTTTCACTGGTTTGGTGAAAAATATGAATCCTTTCCACAGTTATTACATTTTAAAGTTCAGGTTCTGAGCATGTCAGTCAACCTAAAAAAGTAGCTGTAAAAATCATTATTCATGAACACCTAGAGTCCCCTCATAGCTCATGAATGAAAATTAGCTTATTTGCATACTTTTTTTTAATTGAGGGAGCTAGAAAAAAAAATGGGTAAAATCGACATGCTATCCCTCTTTGGGAATATTGCTCTGTTCAAAACCACTGTTTACAACAATTTCTTTTTGGTTTAACTTGTTCACATTGCAAGAAGAAAAGTTCCTTATGTGTCCCACATTTTCAAAAATGACACTGTAAGCCTTGCTTATGAAAAATCATTGCCTTATGTATATATCCTTTGTTTAAGATTGAGGATTTAGAAAGACTGGCTAGATATTTCTGTTCTCACTACATAAATAGGAGACTACTTCTGTCAAGAAATTGTGTCAGCTATATACTGTATGCACAATGCATCATTTTAAAAAGAAACATCTGAGATCTTACATTGTTGCAACCATTACAAAAATAGGAGACTGTACTTCCTGGTAAGTAAAATAGAAGACATATTATTATTGTACCTACAATGCCTTGTTATGTACATCTACATATTAGGCACAATACTGCAGTCACCACTATTAAAATAGGAGACTGCACCTCTAAGTAAGAATAATTAAAGTAAGCCTCATGATTTATGAAAACTTCCTCTTTGCTTATTGCAAATCAGCCTATTAGCTGGAGCTGGTAGCCTAGTAGGCCCTGTACGCAGTGTGGATCCTAAAACAGTTTAAGTACCTTAAAATGTTTTAAATCCTCTTAGCACTGTTTGCATCCAAACTACAAGCCCCTTAAAATGTTTTATCAAAAATATTTTTAAGCCCAGCTAGGTACCTAGTCTTAAAACCATTTGTAAAAATGTTTTAGAGCTAGCATGGTTTTACTTACATGTCTGGACAGGAGTACAAATGTTTTAAGCTGTAATGGTTAAACTGAAACAGTTCTAGCTTCAGTGTGTACAGGCAAGCATAGTTCTTTGTTTTGGAATTAGCATGAAATAGTTACAGTGAGAACAGGCTTAACATCAGCAATGTGGACACACTAAAAGATTAACAACAAGCATTTGTCAATGCCGAATGTTGTCTTGCTGGCATTGGCATTGGTAGTGCAGGAGTTAGAGAGATGCATAATAGGAATGGCAGTGAAGTATTGAACTGATACCAACCCCACCCCCACCCTGCAAAGACTAGCATGCATTGGGATGTGCCTTCGGGTTGCTGGCAATAACGCTCATGCCATGTCACCTCACCCTACCCTGCAGACACTGATAAGTGTCGCTGTGTGCCTTGGAGTCTTCAGGCCTTACGCTCACCTCAATTCATAAGGAAATATGCTGAGATGGGTGCAGTATAGGATAATGGGTGAATTTTGGGGCCAAAGACTCCAAGGCACGCCTCGATGCCTGTCACTGGCTGCAGTGTGGAAGTGGCAGTGGAATGGCATGAGCATTACAGCCGATGATACCAAGTCACACCTCTGATGCCTGTCAGTCTCTAGAGGTGGAACGTTATGGTTGAAACCCCTAATGCCTCAGGTGTTTGTTGGTATTTTCACTCAAATTTTCAACATTGGCTTTTTGTGGCCTCTACCTCATGAATAGTGGCACTATCAGTTCTTTAGCAGAAAAGTGATTTTGCACAGCGACTGTGCCATTTGGTGAGACAGATGAGAAAACACATTTCAAGCAGGATGTGAAAAATTACAGTTGTACTGTTCATGAGGAGGTTTAAAAATGGCAATGTTGAAAATCTGGATTGAAAATATGAAAATTGGTAAAGTCACGAGTGTGCATAGAAACTGCGTAAAGCACACCTATAACACAATAATTTTGGGGATTTCTTTAACCACATTTTCAACATAGGCATTTTCAGACCTTCCCCATGATTAGTGGCACTGTCATTTTGTTAATCGTTCCCAAAAAGTGATTCTGCACAGTGACTGCGAAATCACCTTTCAGGACTGAGTAACAAGATGACAGTAATTGTGTTCATGAGGTGGGTTCCCAAGAACCCCATGTTGAAAATCTGGTACCAAAATCCCCCAAAATGGCTGAGACATCCACCAAAGTTGAAACTCCCCATTGCCTACCATTGTAAAGCTTACCACATTTGTTCAGTTCCCAGTCAGCTTTTGAAGAGTTCAGAAGTGTTCCTGCTCCAGACACGATTGCAGCGCCAGCCCTCTGGAGGTATGTATGGGTGAGAGGGGTGTGGAGGTGGGGTATGCAGAGGATTGGTGCAGGCTGATGGAGGGGTGTGACAGGATGATGAGGACCATTTTTTTTTTACAGGTTAAAAAAAGAAAAATGACTTTGGAGGATGGTTTCCTTTATTTATAAGTTAAAATGATTTTGGGCACACTAGGGTGGGCTCCCAGTGCCACAAGTTTGATGGAGGAGATGGTGCTGACAGGGAATGGGCACCTCCATCAGCAATGAAAGTGAGTGTAGGGGGGGCATGATGCGGGGATTGGGCGCCCCCATCGGCAAACAAATTGAACTGGTGGAGGGGACATGTTGACAGGGGATTGGGCATCCCCGATGTCGCCTTTGTGGAGACTGTGTAGCTAGTGGCAGGAGCTGCCATATTTATTGGAATGTTTCACCAGGAAAGCCACGTAATGTAGCCTTGTCATCTGATGCTCCAATGAGGAAACTGCATCTCATTGGAGTGGCAGATTTCTTTCAATTCCTTGGCTTTCTTTGAAACTGCTGTCATCGCTAGCATGCTTGCTAATTGGTGGCTGAGGCACACCCACTAAAGTGTTCCCTGTATTCCCAACGCTGTTACACCTCTGAATGTGCTACTACCACAAGATGTTGCCTGTGCATGCACAGAGCGACATAAAAATGGTCACTGAATAATGTGGATGCAATGAAATGGTTTAGCTAAACTGGTTTTAAAAATGGGTTTCAAAAAATGGTTGTGTAGTTTGTACAGGGCCTTAGTGTCAGGGGCTCAGCAGGTTGCTCACTCATCTCAGAGGCAGGAAGATCAGAAGGTTGTGGGTTCAATCCCCACACCAGGCACTTGAATTAAAATCCCAATACTGACATTGTAGTGTGTCATGAGGGGGATGTTGTACTTCTGAGGTGCTGTCTTTTGGATGAGACAATAAACTAAGGTCCCATCTGTCTGTTCTACTGGTTGTTCAGGTGGAAGTTAAATATCCCATGGCACTTCTCGAAAAGAGTGGAGGAATTTCTCCAGTATCCTGGTCAAATTTCCCCATTGACTAAAAATACCACCAACAGCTAAATTTGGTTCTATTTCAGTTGGTTACCATCTATATCTCTCCCCACACCCAAGATGAGGCTGAAAACAGGCAGAATTGCCTAGTCCTCCCTTTCCAGTCAACAAAAACTAACTACACTAAACTAAACATATTGCTATAACCATTATCAAAATAAGAGTTAGCTGATTTAACAAAAAGGAATTACTTTATGTCCAAATGCAGTTACAATAATAAATTATAATGTTTTGAAAGTAGTTTTGTGATTTTTTTAGTTTACAGCTTTAACAGTTTTTCAACACGTTATAATTTATAATGGAACTCATGTAATTTAGTGACTGCCCTACAGAGGGTGGGAGGAATCAGTTCTAGCAAGGGCAAGTTTATAATTTAAAAATGAAACCTGTAATTCAGTGACTGCCCTACAGATGGCAATAGTGAGCATTACATTTTGCATTTTAATATCTTTGCAACCATTCAACAGATTTGCATGACATTTGCATGCACAGTCTTATGGGCTAGATCTCTTGATGTGCCAATTTTATTCTGGTTGAATGTGCAGATTCTGAGATGCAGATAGCAAAAAATGTGAAAAATTGCTTTTTTTTTTTTGTCATCAGCTTGGATGGTTTGGATTTTGGTCTGACGTTTTCAGGGTAGGAAGAGCTAGCCCACAGATGCACCTTCACTGGCTTTAATCCATTCCAAAGCTATTATTAGGCATCTATAAATCTCACACCAACACACCACATGTTGTGCATTATTGCTTAAACTGAACTCATGTGTAATTCAGTGACTACTATACAGATGGCAGGAGGGATCAGTTCTAGCTGGGTAAGTGTATAATTAATTTTTTTTATCATGTCACTTTTTCTGCACCTTCTACAGTGCACACTGACGGTGGCATTCAGGTGCCGGTCCCCACCATCCCGGAGAGCAGCAGGCTCACTCGCATGACAGGGATCTGGCACAGCTGCCCCATCTCACTAGAGGGCCCCCTATGCCTCTCCGAGCCGAGCTGGACCAGACCCCCCAGCGTGATTCCACAACAGTCCTCCAGGTCAGTGGGAGTGGGGCCCTCAAGCTGCCTCAGTCAAGCCCAGCCATTTTCCTCCAGTTTTCCCCAGGAGAAACATAGAAACATAGACTTTGACAGCAGATAAGGCTGCTAGGCCCATCTAGTCTGCCCATTTCCCTACCTACAGGATAGGCCGCAGATCCTAGTTAGCCAACAGCCTATTTCTTCCTACCCCCCACAAGAATTGCCTTATGTCTGTCCCATGCATTCTTGAATTCTCCCACAGTTTTAGACCCCACAACCTCCTCTGGAAGGCAGTTCCATGCATCCACTACTCTCTGTGAAATAATACTTCTCACATTGCCCCTGAACCGCCCTCCTTCTATCTTTAAATTGTGTTCCCTTGTTCTTGCAAGTCTCTTTTTCTGAAAGATACTACCCTCTTGGACTTTGTTGATTCCACTGAGGTACTTAAAAGTTTCTATCATATCCCCCTTCTCCCTTCTTTCCTCAAGGGTATACATATTAAGCTCCTTTAATCTCTCCTCAAACAGCTTCTCTTGCAGACCCTGCACCATTTTAGTTGCCCTCCTCTGGACTGTCTCTATCCTGTCTATGTCCTTGCAGAGATGGGGTCTCCAGAACTGGACACAGTACTCCAGATGGGGTCTCACCAACTGTCTGTACAGAGGATAACAACTTCCTCTTTTCTGCTGATGATGCCTCTCCTATACATCCCAGTATACCCCAGCCCGCCTACTGCCTTCTCACATTGCTTGCTAACCTTGAGGTCATCTGATATGATTACCCCAGGTCTGTTCCTTTTTGTTGTTGTTACTACCTCCCACCCATTGTGTATTCTTCCCTGGGTTCTTGTTTCCAGGTGCATTATTTTGCACTTCTTTGCATTGAATCTTAGCTGCCATACTTCTGACCATTCCTCCAACCTTGCCAAGTCCCTTTCATCCTTTCCACACCTCCTTGTGTACCAACCCTGTTGCAGATCTTTGTGTCATCTACAAAAGGCATACTTTTCCTTCCAGTCCCTCTGCAATGTCACTGATGAAGACATTAAAAGGACTGGACCCAATACTGAACTCTGCGGTACCCACTAGTAACCCCTTTCTTCAGAGTGGACTCCATTTACAATTACCTTCTGTGTCCTGTTGTCCAGCCAATGTTTTACCCAGGCTACCACCCTGGGACCCACTCCCAGGCTGGTTAATTTGACTATTAATATTTTGTGTGGGACTGTGTCAAATGACTTGCTGAAGTCTAGGTAGGCGATGTCCACAGCCCCTCCATGGTCTACTACTTTGGTCACCCAGTCAAAGAAATCTATTAGATTCATCTGACATGACCTTCCCGCTGTGAACCCATGATGCCTTGGGTCCTGTGCTCCTCTGGCCTCTAGGTACTCGACTATTTTTTCCTTCAGAAGTGACCATCACTTTCCCTACCACAGAGGTCAGACTGACAGGTCTGTAGTTTCCTGCCTCTGTCTTGGACCCACTTTTGTGAAGGGGAATCACATCCACTTTCCTCCAGTCCTCGGGTACCACACCATCCTCCCACGACTTATTAAAAAGAGTAGCCAGTGGTTTCACTAGTTTCTCCTTTAATTCTTTTAGAATTCTGGGGTGAATTCCATCAGGACCCATTGCTTTGTCCACCTTCAGTTTTAGGAGTTCTTGCAGAACCCTTTCTTCTGTGAAAGGACTGGGATCGACCCCCTATCAAAAGTGCTTCTGTTAATTGGATTAGGCACTTCCCCCTCTTTGTGAATACTGAGCAGGAAATATTCATTCAGTATTCCTGCTTTTCACTGTCCCCCTCTGCCCACCCACCCCGTTCATTCCTATTCAGCCCTCACTATCCCTCCCTTTGTCTTTCTTTGCTCCCTAATGTACCTATAAAGTTTTATCTCCTTTTATAACTGAGTTAGCTAGCTTTTCCTCAGTTTGGGCCTTTGCTATTCTGACTACCTTCCCTGCTTCCTTCTGCTTTAACTGGTACAGTTCTTTGTCCCTGCCTCTTCTGTTTCCTTATACTTGAATGCTATCTTTTCTTCCCAACCTTCCCACCACCTCTTTGAGAACCATAGTGTTTTTTTTTTCATTTTGATTTGTTTATTTGCTTACACAAAGGCTTGTTGTGTCTGTGATGGCAGTTTTGATGTTTCCCCATTGTTGCTCCACCCCTCCTTCTTACACGTTTGCTAGTGCTTTCTGAGGCACTCGACCATGTTTACCAGGTCAGCTCTTGAGCCAGGCAATTGCACAGGAATCCAAGCAGGGGTGATTTACAAGCCTCGAGCACAGGGGGAGGAGTTGGATAGAGGTCTAGGGGATCAAATGAATGTGATGGCAGCAAAAGGTGAGGTATTACTGCTGGGTGATTTCAATATCTCACATGGACTGGGCCATCTCAGTAGCTGCTTCTTCCAGGAGCAGACACAGCCTGGATTCCCACAAGGGCAAGGCTCAGACAGCTAGTGATTGATCCCACCAGGAAAGGGTGATTCGGGACCTGGTACTGACCAATTGGGACAGAATCACAGACATTGAGGTAGAAGGTCAACTGGGGTCCATAGTGTGGTTTAGCATAGGGACCAAGACAAAGTCTAGTCACACGAAGGCAAAGGTCTTAGATTTTAGGAGCAGATTTTGCTAAAATGGGGAGTTGTATCAAAGAGGAACTGGTGAGAACAGAGACAGGAGGGGGAGCTGAGCAGCAGTGGGATCAACTAAAGGGAGCCATAGATTAGGTGATGAGCCAATGCATCAGGTTGGTAAATAAGGGCAAGAGAAGAAGAAAATGACTGTGGTTCTCGAGAGAGGTGGCAGACAAGATAAGGGCCAAAAGGGCAGGTTTCAGCAAATAAGGAGACTCAAATGGAGGACGACAGGGAGGTGTACCGAAGGAATCTAAGGGAAGCGGAGAAGGTTGTTAGGAGAGTAAAGGGGCAGACTGATGAAAGATTAATGCAGACAGTTAGGAATGGGGACAAGGCATTCTATAGGTACATTAGTGAAAGAAGGAAGACGGGGGGATTGTAAGGCTAAAAGCGAATGCAGGAGAGTGTAAGGAGGGAGACATGGAAAAGACAGAAATACTGAACAAATACTTTGTTCAGTATTCACTAAAGAGGTAGATGGTCAGGGACCACAGCTGGGTAACAGACACAAGGGAGGGGGTAAACACCAGTCCATTCACAGTGAAGAGAGTCCTAGAAGAGCTCACAAAACTAAAGGTGGACAAAGCAATGGGGCCAGATGGCATTCACCTGAGGATATTAAAGAGTTGTGAAGAGAGCTAGAGGCACCTCTGGCATCACTGTTCACTGAGTCACTCAACACAGGAGCAGTTCCAGAGGACTGGAAGAGGGTACATGTAGTCCCTCTACACAAAGTGGTAGAGAGGAGGTAGGAAACTATAGGCTGGTCAGCCTCACCTCAGTAATGGGTAATATCATGGAGGCACTGCTAAAAGAAAGAATAGTGACACACTTCAAATCCAGTGGTGATCAGGATCCGAGGCAACATGGATTCACAGCAGGTATGTCAAATTGTCAAATGAATCTGATAGATTTTTTGACTGGGTGACAACGGAAGTAAATCGGAAAGGGGTGCAGTAGACCTCGCCTACCTCAATTTCAGAACAGTCTTCGATACCATCCCACATAAAAGGCTGATCAGCAAAATGAGTAGTCTGGGGCTCAAGGTGGTAAATTGGGTTAGAAACTGGCTAACAGACAGGAAGCAGAGGGTGGCGGTAAATGAGATCCAATCAGGGGAGAGGGGCGTGACCAGTGGGGTACCTCAGGGATTAGTCCTTGGGCCAGTCCTGTTTAATGTCTTCATTAGTGACATTGTGGTAGGACTGGAGGGAAAGGTCTGCCTGTTTGCAGATGACACCAAGATATGCAACAGGTTGTATACTCCGGACGGGGTGGAGAGAATGAGGATGGTCCTAGAGAAACTTGAAAAGTGTGGTGACTAAGGTTCACTTCCAGAAAGTGCAAAATAATGCACTTGGGAAGAGAAAACCCTGGTGAGAACTATAGGATGGGGAGGGAGTTGTTAACTATCACTGAGGAAGAAAGGGACCTGTTGGTTATCATTTCTGATGACCTAAAGGTGTCTAAGCAGAGTACAAAGGCTGCAGGGAGGGCCAGTGGCATGCTGGGGTGCATAGGCAGATGTATCACTAGCAGAAGGTGGGAGGTGGTGATGCCATTGTACAAAATGCTAGTGAGTCCTTAACTAGAGTACTGTGTGCAGTTCTGGAGTCCACACCTTCTTAAGGACATTGACAGGGTGGAGGCAGTCCAGAGAAGGGTGACTAGGATAGTACAGGGCTTGCACCAGAAAACAAATCAAGAGAGACAGAAGGACCCAAATATGTATTTGCTGGAGGAGAGGAGGGGATCAGAAAGACATGATAGAAACATTCAAGTACCCTAAGGGCATTAACAAGGTGCAGGGGTGAGACATCTTCCAATATAAGAGATGTACAAGAACAAGGGGGCATGGTATGACATTGGAAGGTGGCAGGCTGAGGGGAAATGTGAGGACGTTTTTCTTCCCAGAGATGGTGGTGGACAAATGGAATAGACTGCCATAGAAGGTGGTGGGGATGAACACAGTGGAGGGTTTTAAACATGCATGGGACAGGCAAAAGGGTACCTTAGAGATGGGAAGGAGGGGTGAAAAGGCATTGACCAGGTATGGTCAGAGGCCACAAACTAGTGTAGGGCTTTCAGGCAGACTGGATGGGCCTGGTGGTCCTTATCTGCTGACAGTTTCTATGTTTCCATGTTTCATTGCTGTACAATGTAATTAGGTTATCTGGTCCTGCTTCTCAGATTAGGAATTTATATTAGGAAAAGACTGCTAGGCTTATAAAATAGTTATATGCTCATTGCTTATGCTGGATAAGACAGAGGTGAGTTTGTTATGCTATATTTAATGAATGTTTCTGATATAAGAATTATCATAGTTTTTTCATACATTTTATGCTTTTTTAGTTTAGTGGGTACGCAAATAACCTAGTTATAGGAATAATAATAATTAGAATAGACTGCCTGAGGTTTTGCGGACGCGCCTGGCTCTGTTTTGTTATATATACAAAGAAGACGACTCCAGCTGAGCCAACCTCAGAAGGAAAGATACTTGAGTAAGGGAGTATCCACTTCCAAGCAAAACAAATTTCAGAGAAAACAGATTGGAAATGTAGGCCCACTCACCCAGTTAGGTTTAAAATTATTTATTCTTAAGGTATTCAGGTAAAGAAACAATCTACTTACGTTTCAGAGAGCAACTCCTTTTTCAGGGTAACACTGGTATTAATTCTAAAATACTAAAATATTCATAAGATATTTTTTTTAATACTTTTGGATATTTAGGTGAGGCTTTACATTGTTTTTCATACATATACTCACTTCAGAAGTATTATTTAGAAATGCATGTTTCATTCCTCATCACCCCAGATACCTGAATAGATACCCATATAATTAGTTTCTAAATGCTGTAAATATAACATTATTTTCAAAAATATTATTTGTTATATTTTGCATATGTACAGTAACACAGTGCTACCTTAGATAAAGTCTGTGTGGTCTTTCTTTCTTTTTTTCTTTGTGGCCGATTCTGGAAGGGGTTATGATTGTCACAGGGGACTTGTGACAGGGTGTTTGATGCAAGTGGTGACTTGCACCAAACGGGGATTTGCTATTCCAAAACACTGCTACATGTGCAGGATGCAGCAAAAGTTAGACCAGCTCACCTCTGGTGTAACTCTTAATCCATGGGGGCAAGTACCTTTTTGACAAGGCTTGAGCCAAACCTGTTGCTCAAGCTGCTGTAAAGTGGGAAAAATGTCACATCTGCCCCAGCCCTTCTAGAATCAGACTCCATCACATCCAAGGGCTTTGGTGAAGCTGCATCAAACTTTGGAGTGGATGCAGGGCTTGGGGCAAGCCCTGCATCCACCTTCTGGAATTCAGCCCTTTGTTTCTGCTTCTCAGTTCCATCAATCAATAGCATCACAAATTAACAAGCATGTGTACTGCAAGATTTCCATTTCTCCCATATTCCATTCCAAACTGTACATACTACATGCTACACACAATGTCCACCTTAGATCTATAAAGTTATTCAAATTTACAGTTAACTTCATTGATGATTTTTCCTAGTATTATTGGTTTCATGTTCACATATGTACTTTATAAACCCTAAGTTGCCCTACTTAATTTTATATCAAATCACACTTGTCATTCAGTAACCACCTTTAATTTATGCCATTTCTCCACAGACTGATATGAATGGTTTTGTATGCACATTGTCACAGATACATAATTAAATGTGATTCCTCAATACTTAGACCCTAACATATTTGTTTAAAACTGTTTTCTTTTAATAACACCATGTTTTAGTGCCTGAATGATTTCATACATATTATTTCACGGATGTGTAATTAAATGCAAGACTTCAGAAATGTGGTCCTTGAAACTCAGACTGTAATGCAATGTACTTTCAGTTCTGACCACAACTTTGTTTAACACTGCTCCTTTTAAAAGCACCAGCTTGTTGTGACTGAAAAACTGTGTTTACCTTAGTGCTTGTCTTGAGTTCAGATGCCTATTGAAAATGGATAACAAATATGGTTCTCTCTAGTTTTATACTCTCTTGACGTTCAGTTTTCATGCAGCACAGCCCCCTGCTCTCTCTACAATAGGAGGTAGTATATGCATGTCCTGCTCACCTTTTCATGCTAAGCCAGGACTGGGAGTCAGGCATGGGCATGCATGCTGATCTGCATGACATAATCCTGTCACACAATGTGCACTCAAGTACTAAACTGTTCGGAGCATGTCCAACATGCACTTAGTGCAGCACCTAGTGCTGTTTCAAGCTGTTGCTAGGTGTCCCTCAGATACAATCTGTGGCAATTTTTTTTATGTATATTCATTTTGCATTTTTTTTTTACACACAAATCTTATTGCAATTTAAAAGTTCTAATCAATAAGGAAATCCCCATATATACCCAACTGTTCTTCTTTTCTCTACTATGGGCTCCCTATGACCCAAACAAGTAAGACCCTACTAAGGCATGCTGGCTCCCTCCATCTGGGCTGAGATACAGATATGGGACACTAATGAGTCCTAACAAAGATGAAACATGCATCTGTGTATGCTGTTCTCAGTATTTACTGGCTGCATTGAGACCTTTTGTCATCATACAGTTCTGCTTAAAGTTGAGCCAGTCCAAATTCCTTCATGGGGATTTGCAAATGCATCCCATGATGTTTTGCACTATTGGGGTATGTGCAATTGGTTTTCTATTTGAAATTTGTCTGTATAGCCAATACCCTTCCAGGGTAACCTTTGCTTCAGGGCATTTGCTCTGGGGTTCTTCTCTTTTGAGAATTGGAGTACATGTTTGCAGCATTTGCTGTTTTGCTGACAGGTTAATACATGGAGTGATAACCAGGATGGTACTCCTGGGGCATGGGATAAATTCTCAGTTATGGCAAATAAAATCTTCTCATTACACTTTGAATAAGTGAGCCGCAGTGCTGAGGCACACCTGACAGTCTCCCTATATAATATGGAGAGAAAGCACCTTAGTATCAACCATTTAACAGGTTGGCCACTCCTCCCCACATGTGTACAAATTCTTCCCACCTATCTCTTTTGGATTTTAGGGTTGACACTTACCCTGCATTTGGACTTTGTGCTGGGAGTCATTGCTCTTGTTCTCATTTGGGGTTTGTTCCCTGTCCCAGTACTCTATCCTAAGGGTATACAGTACCTATGATCTGACTCTCCTTTAATTTGGAGGGGGTTGCTCTCATATCACAAATGTTTGCCCCACCCTCGTATGGTTCTGTGCCTTGCTGGCAAAGGAGGGGTCCCTCACCTCCTCAATGAAGCTGACAATTTTGTTGTTGAGTCCCTCAAACTGCTCCTTCTCCTGGGTGCAGATGTGGTGTGGCTGAGGGTCATTGTCCAACTGTGAGGGGGTGACAAGTAGGATGGGCAGCACATCACGATTGAGGAGAAGGAGCCACCAGCATAGTAGCCAAAGCTGCAAGTCCCCAGCCCCAAGTAGAAAGATGATAATGAATCTCTGCTACTGGCCTGACTGGCTTCACCCAGCTGGGTCCCTGGGTCTAAGACTAGAGCTATAGTAGCAATTGCTGCCACACTCAGGGATCAAGGAGTTTAAAAAGTAATTGACAACCATGGGGGGCCAATGGGAGAGGGTCATGATCTGGATCAGTGGGGAGCAGAGTTTTTATGAATGGTAAGGTCACAGGAGTTGGAGTAGTGGGACAGGTGGAGCAGGGCAGGCAATTAAAGGGACAACCAAACCACTCCCTCTGAATACAGAATCAGCTCACCTGACCACAACCATACCTCATTAATTATTGAGCAGCTCAGATTGGGACCACTGAGGGTCCTATAAAATATAAGCAATTGGGAGCTTCAGATTCACTATAGAGTGCTGATCCACTGTTCATTATGTTGACAGAAACAGCATCAATGACCATTTAGGCAGTTTGAAAATAAAGAAAAAAAGGTTTCTGTCAGTCTAGCATTCCAGAAACACCTCAGAGTCAGTGTTACTAGTTGCCATTTCTCTGATGACAACCACTGCCAATGACAGTTACACAGATGCACAGCTTTTCTGTGTCCCAGCCCACTGCTAGCATGGCTGGAGCAAGAAAATAGTGTGGCTAGGGAGGGAGGAAGAAACTACACTGTATCAAATAGAGAGGATACAGAGAGATGTGATTCATGTCCACTCCGTGGAAGGAGAGAGGCTGTGATGCGTTTGCAAACATTGCAGACATTCCAGAGACCCCTTTCTCTACTGACATAGTTGCAATACATCAGCATAGCTCTGCTATAAAGCCATAACAAATCATAGCAGATCTTAGTGCCTGATCCCAGCTCCCTCTTTCTTTATGGCCAAAGGCTGAGGCACTGCGAAAGAATATACTTCCCAAAATATTATATTTATTACAGACACTGCCCCTTGTCCCTGACTTAATGTATTTCCACCAATGGAATAAGGTAATATCCTGCTTCCTATGGGGAGAGGGACGCCTTGCATAAAATATTCCGTATTGTAGCTCCCAAAAGAAAGAGGGAGACTAACTCTATTGCATCTCTCTCTCTATATTACATAACATCCCAACTATGTTTGGTTTGGTGTTGGCTATCTCCAGAATACAGTGCATATTGGAAGCCCCTTGTATTTATACTTAACTATTTGTGTGATCTGGATAAATATCTCTTTGATAACTCAATAAATAATATATACTTTGTGCTTTTTCAAGGTACACAGTAACTGTGGTCAAGCAATGGCAGATAAGATGCCTTAAATATTTGTTTAGATCTACTAACATTTGGCTTAGGGCCTTAGCTTATGATTCTGACCACCTGCCTAATGCAATAAATATGATGCTTCATAATTGGGGCAGCTGGGCCTTATTAGCTTGAGCCATCCAATAGATTTTTACTGATCCTGGCTTTGCAACTTCCTCCTCAGTACTTTTAGTCCTTCCTCTTAGAGGATTAGGGATCAACACTTAATATTAAATCTTCTAACTGCTAAACAAAAGTGATAACCTGACTCTGGCTGACGAAAACTATCCCTACAGTTGTCAAATAACATAATATAGGAACTGCATATATCATATAGAATTAACTATATGATGCCATTTGGCAAGTGTAGGGGTATGGAGGAGGATGATGGTCAGGTTCCTCCCTGGAGCAACAGCCAGCCAGGATGTAGACAGGATGGGGAGGATGGTGAAAGGATCAGGCAAAGCTGTGGTTCTGGTACACTTGAATACAAATGATCTGGCTTATCTGTCTGTATAGATGGCAAAGCAGAATTTTCATAGCCTGGTGGTCAGATTAAAGGCACACTCAGCCTCTCTGTCCTTCTAGAAGGTCCTCCCTGTATGGGAAAGAGGGAGAAGTGGTCAAAGAGTAAGGAAGGAGGTGATAGAAAGTGTAATGGGTGGCTGAGGGTTTGTGTCAGGAGAAGGGCACTCTTTGTGGGGGACTGTGAGACTTCTTGGACAGGAGGCTTTTTCATGTGATGGCATCCACCTGACTAAGGAGGGGTTAGTACATTGGAGCAGAAGTTTAACATCTTTATTGGACAGTTACACTGACAGTGGGGGAGACTGGACAGTTACACTGACAGTGGGGGAGACTGAGTCTAGGGGAACCAAGGTTGTAGGAGAGAGGAAGTGGAACCTGGCTACTACTCCTCCAGAACTTTGGGCTTCTAAGGGCAGAGTGGGTAAAAATGGTGTTGAGGTCTAAACTTGGCTGGGAGAAAGGATCAAGAGAGGAGCTACAGAGTCTACAAGCAACAAGAAGGAAGGGATGAAGGAGGAATAAAAGCAAAGGACAAGTAAATAGCCAGAGGGTCAAAGGTTAGATAAAAGAGGGTCAGCCCCAATATCAAAAGTATATGTAATAAAATCAGCTAGCTGCAGGGATGAGCAGACACTGAGGTGAACCTCAGACATCAATGAGACTTGGGCCTTGGAAAATGTCATTTGGGACCTGAGAGTCCCAGGTTGGACAATGTTTAGGAAGAATAAAGCAAAAGGTACAGGGGGAGGTGTAGTCATCTATGTCAGGGATGGTATTGAGGCAGTGGAGGATGGTCACATTAGAGGGACAAATGGGGAGACAGAGTCACTATGCCCCCAACAGCCTTTGGCAAGAAAATATGGCTGTGGGTGATCTATTGACTGCCTGGACAGGGTGTAGAGAGGGATAGGGAGCTTGGCGAAAAACTAGTCAGGAGAGTGGCAAGAGGGAAGGTGGATGTAGTAGCTGACCTGAACATGCCAGACATTGACTGTGAGGTTCCAGCTGCCAGGAGCACATGGTGTCAGGACTTGCTGGATACAGTCTGGGGCTATCTTCTGGTTCAGCTAGTTAAAGAACCCACCAGGCAGACTGCCATCTTCAATGTGGTGCTCACCGACTCTGAGATGGTGGGAGTCCACGTGGTGGGGAGCCACTAGTGAACAGCAACCATAACTCTGTCTGGTTTGAGCTAGCCATGGGGACCAGTAAATCCCAATCAAAACCTGAGGTCTGTCACCGTGTGTAGAATATCACAAAAACTTAAACAGGCAATCAAAGATTCAGGTGCATAGAAAATGAATAAAGGCATTTATAATTTTATTTTCTTCTTCAGAAAATTGAAAATAAAAAAATAAATATTTACAGAAAGGAAAATAAAAGGAGTTAATGCAGCACACCAAACTAACAGGCTTCTTTTAGCTACTTCCTCATACACCTTCCTGAGTCATTTTTCAGCACAGAATTCAGCATAGTGTGTAAACCTGCACATCTTCTTCCTTCATAGCCAGCAGCACACTGATCTACCTATTTGCTGGATTACACTGGAGTCAGTCCTTTATACTGCCTCATGGGTCATGTGATCTTAAATGCCTTACAAAATGTAGCTTCTTTATTTGGTTCTTGTTTTATTTCATATAAAGCTAAGGAACCAGGTAATGGTTATAAAACACTCCCATAGTAAGACAGGCAAAGAAAATCTTTATTAAGGTTATTTTAAACCTATTCCAAACACCAAAGTTTTCCATTGCACTTTGAGTGGCAGGTGCAGTATTATAAATTCCTACACTAGGGGCCTCTGCTACCCTATAGAGCTCAGTTCCACAGCAGGCTTTCCCTTGAAACAGCAGAGTCCACACTTGTTTATGAACTAGGGCCTTAGGGAAAAGTTGCTACATTGGGGCTCCCTCCATTCATTAGAGAACCCCTTATTGAGCAGAGTAAGTTCCTATTCACACACCATGATGATATGCTGACAAGGTATAGGGCCAAATATTCAAAACTTTGCCCCGGGGCTAAATTAGCACTGCCCAGCGTGTTAAATTAGCCTGGACCCAATAGCCCGCTATATTCAAAAGGGATAGCCCAGGTGCTAAACCTGCTGAATGTAGCATGCTAAGGAAGCCAGGCAAACTGGGCTGGGAGTGCAGTGCAAAAAAGCCCAGGAATATAGCAACCAGGAAGTGCAAACCACAACAGTATCCCAGTTCACAGTGATGTGAAGGAAGGTAGAAGTGAACTATGTGGCCAATGTGTGAGCTAGCAAAGGAGTGGAGTCAGTAAAGCTGCAAGCAGCAGCGCATGTAACATTACAATCTGCAAATATGTACAATATTTCTGAAATGCTTGCGTGGCGCAAACACATTTGCACAGATTTAGCATGGAGCCAAGTTGTTTGTCCAGTGCAATCACGTTTGCCTGGGGCAAAACTTTGCTATATTCAAAACTGACATGCAAATGAGCCTACTTAGGTAGTCTGTGGGCAAACATCCAGATTTGCATCTCATTATGATCTGATTTGCATGAAGTTTGCCCAGCGTTATTGCAGGGTCCCACAGCTCTACCTGTAGGTCAGTCTGGGAGTGCATGGTGGTAGCTGCAGGCTACACTTGTACAGTACAGCATACAATATTGTACCCCAGGGGACTACACATCACAGACACAGGTGGTGGTGCTGCATGCAGTTGTCAAACTGTAGTACATGCTACAGTATACAGAAGACACTACAGTAGCAAGAGGGCCAGTAGTGTGAGGGACACAGCAATGCCTATGGTATGTAGGGCATTGATAACCACAACACTGTACACAGTGACAGACCCACCTTGCAGGTGTTTACTGACAGTGAACATTACTGTCATGCTGTTGTGCGACCCACAGATGCTGCACCACTGGCATGGGATGCTCACAGTGACATATACATGACTGGCTGTGTGTGCTGTGGTGTCTGTACAGATGTGCAGTATGTGGCTGGGGGGGCATATACCATCAGACAGGCACACTGGTGTTGGGGTATTCCCAACACTGGCCCATGTGTACTGCATGGCTTGTCCCAGCCTTGTTGCCACACCCAGTCTGTGGTGCAGCCTGGCCACTTGTACACCCTCCCCTCAACATCCTCAATGCCCACAGTGCTGCATGTGTGAGCTGGTGTATGTTGGTATCCACAGAAGGGTCGTCTGCAGGTTTGTGCTGTATGGCCACACTGCCAATGTGTACACTGGGAGCTGGGTCACCACTTACTGCCTGGTATGGCTGGGACTGGTGGCAGATGATGGCATCATTGAAATGCCACAGTGTGCAGCATGCTCTATGTGTCTGGCTTATTTCTGTGTGTCATACTTACTGGTTATAGTCTCGCAAAGCCACGCAAAAGCCACTCAAAGCCACAAAGTTGCGCAGGTTGGTTTGCCCAGAGTTAAGACTACCTTTTCCTGGCAGTATTGCACCACGCAAAGTGTTGCGCTAGGTCATGCAAAACATACTTTGTATGGTGCAACCATTGAATACAGAATTGCACCTGTATTAATATACACACACCCTCAGTTTGCCCCGTGCATACATTATAATTTTGCCCAGCTCTAATGCAGTTTGCATGTGCTATTTGACCTTTAAATATAGCAGACCCATGCTAACCCAGCACTAACCCTGTAAAAGGTTTGCACCCAGTGCAAAGTTTTGAATATCTGACCACTAGTGTTCTGTTGCAGTTTTATCCTCAGTTAATATTATACATTTGTCAGACTGTGAGTACCAGCTCTATAACAACATCCAATACAACACCACAGGTAAAGAACCCATTTTTTTATATACTGTACATAAAGCACCACATTCTATAACCCTGCTGCAATTTTCTGGGATGACAAAGGGAATGGGAGAATGAGGGATATATATATTTATGAGACAGGAACTCTCTCCTGTTTTATTAACTGTGCCAACTTTTAGTTTACTTTCCTCAGTCCTTTTATGGACGTATAATACTTCTTCTGTGGGCAACAGGCACATGCTTATTTCATAGGGTCATCCCTGTCCCTTTCTCACAGTTAAAGAACCCATTTCCAACAATATGAAGAGTGGGGCTGTTTTTTGGCAAAAGTGAAAGTATCATCACCCCGCTTTGAACTGTGCCACAGCGCCAAAGTGAGAGAGAGAGCTAGATAGAGAGAGAGGGACAGAGCAAGGAGTGAATGCACTCCTTGTCTTTCTTCATTTAATTATAGCCCATAATTACCATGGGCTTCACAGCTGCTTCCTTAGAGGAAAAACTAAACACATAAGGCAGCTCATATATCCTGACTGGGCATTTTGTCAGTTCATTGTACCTTTTTCAAAAGGTGATTGAGGTCACTAGTTAAAATAACCCTTTACCATGTTATTTCAGTCCATACGGTCTACTGTATTAGCTCCTTCTACAGCTGGTACAACAACGAAGTATAAACACTGCAGCATTTTTTGCACATTTCTCTGCACTCAGGTGCTTTACGTACAGTACTTCTAACATTCTTGCACTTTAAACAACAATGTGTATAAGCAATGCAGCACCTTTTCTGCCATACAAACAGCCAGCCAGCATGCTGGTCCTTCTCTAAAACATATATATTGATAGGTGCTTGCTCCATAATGGATAAGCAGAGCTGCTCGCTCTAACTAATAACATGTATCAACAGCCACATGGCTATGTCCTTATAAATCAGGGGCATCTAAAGCCTTTTGCACAACCCCTCAACTTTATTCAGGTTTTACCCAAAGTATACCCAGACCAGTAATATTCTGGTGTCAATTTCCATTCAGACTTGGAGGTCACCAAATTTTACCACCCTAATTACTGGACCTTGGAGTGGAAAATAAGGAAACTAAAGATGGACATAGTGAAGAAAACGGTGGGGGGGGGGGACGCCCGAAGGTGGCCAACCTTCCAGACTAGAAACACAGGGATAGCATATACAGAAAAGGATATAAGAACTGTTGCAACAGTTGAATGCAGATAAAGAATGGTCCAAAACAGTGCATGGTAGTCCCACGTCACACATCTCCCCATACAAGAGGTCAACCATCCTCCGGTTGTCCAACTCTTAACTAGCACCCTGGAAAGGTGTGGAACTTTGGCCCACCTTCACCTGAAGCTCTGCCCCAGGGACCCCTTAAGTAGTAATGCTAACAAGACAGCTATTCTACAATAGCAATACATACAGCAATACCCAGGGGCTATCACGGTATTAGAAATAAGTAAATCTTGTGCTGTGCTTGGAAATCTTTACATGAAACAAGAAAGTGAGCAGTAGTTTAATGCGGTCTTCTAGCTTTCCCTATGCAAATATACCTGAATGGTTGTTAACACAGCAAATTAAATATATCTTGGGTGAGTAAAAGCCTGCTTCAACCCAATACAGACCCTGGTTTCTACTCCGGGGCCCCATCATATGTTCCACCCAGCACATACTTAAATCCCTATGACCTTATGAACATTTTCTATTACATACAGTATAAACGTTCCTCACAATTTATACATTTCTTGTTGTCACTGCGTACATTTCATTTTGATTGACATTATTTTTTTACCTGAAGGTATACCTTTGACCCCAAGCCCTTGTTGTCCCATCCCAGGTGGGTCTCAGCAGACACCTCCAGGCAGATAAAGAACCTCCCAAGCTGAAAGAAAAAACAGCTGATTCCTCTCCAAGACCCTGGGTGTCATTCCTCATAAACATCTTATGCACCTTATTCAGAGGTGTACAAAGGTTATACATGTATCCCCTCCCACTGGCCCCCCTTGTTTAACCAGCAGAGCTTCTCTTCTCACCACAAACGTCTAGGGGCAATAGAGAGGGGTGGGGGTTTACATGAATTAGTACAAGACATAAAAAGAGAGAGAAATGACCACCGTTAGACTCGGTGGACCAGACTGTTATACAAAAACAGTCAACCAAGTGTGGCAACTACCTGTACACACCTGGTGGGACCATTTACCATGGCAGCAACCCAGATCCCTGGGGAAAATGTTTGCTCACAATTATGCTAGGTTTGCACTTCTGGACGGGCACCCAAGTAAATCCAGACAAAAGGAAGCAATAACAATACTGTCCAAACCAGGTCGGGATTCCAGAGTGTGGCTTTTATTCATGATAAAGTAGGAATAATCACAAAGTGAAGATGGACCCCATAGGGCTACACATACTGGTACTGCAGATTCTACAGGGTACAGAAATTCTAAATTCCCATTTAGCATAGGCAGAAGAAACACAAAACAGTGAACACTCTGGTTCTGAAATGGAGATTGATACACGGCCAGACATAGTACATTTCCATTGACTAGGCACACATGGCCAGTACTAGGACACTTTCCCATATTTCATGAGGAATGAAGGTGGTACACATGACCACAAAGGAGCACATCCAGGCTTAGGACTTTCAGAACCCACTATATTGGGGGTAAGCTGGAGAGAAAACAACTCACATACAGGGGTAAACACTTTTCTCAGGCATTGGCCACCAGTTGAAGAAAAGTAATTGTCCTTCAGAACCCATAGAGGTAAATCCAGTTACTCCAGGTGGGTGTCTCCACCTTTGTTTCCAAGCTTATACTCAGCCATTCATCTGGTTAATAATACCACACAACTACAGAAAACTGTAGATGCTGTCTTGAAATGTATATCACACTTAACATACTATTTCACACACCTCTCAGAGGTGTCAGAAAATTAAAAGTTCTGTACTTGGATGGACACATGCTGGACTCCAACATAGGCAGACACTTTTAAACAGAAAGTTTGGGTGACAGGGTCCTTTGTCAGAGAAATTCACCCTAGGCATTGCACATTCACCTGGGCTTACAGATAAATTGTACTCACAACAAATGAAGATGTCCAAGGCAGCTTCACCAAACAAGTGGATCAAGGTTGCCCGAATCCTGGGGTTCACCCATATCCCACCAGAATGATAGCAAAGAAACCTTACTGGCACAGGTCTCCACCACTTCAGAAAAACTGTCTTCTTCGTTCTACTTCTAGGTGAGAACAAACTACCACAAAACAAAAGAGGTAGCTCTTATCAGAGCTAAACTGAGGAGCTGCACAACAGTTGAAGCCTCCTCCTGGAACTCCACTCAAAGACTCCTAACTCAACATTCCAATTCACTCTAAAGCCAGCTGAACAATGTGTCTTATGTGCTGCAGAGTTCCATGATTACATCATCACTACAGCTCAGCTGAGACTGAAAACAGAGTGCAACAGTGTGAAATCCATTTATCTGGCATTTCACAAGCTGCTTTCCCTGCCTGCCACTGATCTAACTGGGATTCTAGTAACCCCTGGGAACAAGGGGGTTACATACATAAGCTACCACCTTGTACCTACTGCCCTACATGGGAGTCTCCCTTGCTTCTAGGGGTGTTACTTTTTCCAGCCTTCTACCCTTTGGGTAACTCCTACCACTCTTCTTTCAGGTACCTCATCCTGATGGCACACAGCACTGGCCTTCAGGTAGGCAGCCACCTGCCGGTACATCCCTGGCCAGTAGTAAAATGGGATTATGTTAGCCAAAACCTCCCCATGGCTTAATGGTCTAGACTGACTGAAGCTTGCGGTCTCCAGTACTTTCTCCCTATAGGCCACAGGCACCACAACCATGGTATCCACTTGTCTAGTATGAGGGTTGGGCTTCATTTGATGTAATTTGCCTTCCCTAAACTCATACCACCATGGTTTTGCCCCCATACCACAATTAACCATTCTACCCTCCTTGACTGAAGCATAAGTCCCTATCTGGGCAACCTCAGGATCCCCTGCCTGCAATTTCCCCAGTCAGTAAGCGGGGTACTGCTAGCGACATTGGCTACACAAGTCCCTTCAACCATATCAGTCACTTCCAACTTACTTGAAGGCTTTACTCCAGTGTTAACATGTCCCGACACAGTCTTAGCTGGGGTCTTATCTCTTCCATCATCCTCCCAGTCATTGTCATCCAACCAATAGCAACCTGGGAACTCTGGTAGCACAGGAATCACAACATCCACAGTGATCTGTGATAATTCCATTAGGGGATCCTCCTCCATTAGAACCCACAAATAATCTTCCCTTGATTCCCTCAATTCCTTCTCTACCAACACTTCCTGCTAAGAACTCTTTGACTGGCACCTCTCCAGGAACATCTGGCATTGGTGCTCCACCTCTTTCCAACATAGGTCAGCTGCCAACCATAGCCACACTCAGCCAATGGATGGGACATCAGGTCTGCCACCTTGTCTTTGATCTACTCTCCTTCCATAGTGCCTGCATGGGTCACCATTTCCAGTAGACCTCATCTTATCTGGTGTCATGCACCACTGCCTGTTTATCCAAAAGTACCAGGCTAGTACCACCTGACTGGAATCCCAGATTCCCAGACTTCCAGCCAGACCCCACCTATTTGCTGGGTTACGTTGGAGTCGGTCCTTTTATACCCACCATATGGGGCCATATGATCTTAAACTTCTTAGAAAAATATAACTTCTTTATTTGGTTCCTGTTTTATTTTATATAAAGGTAAGGAACCAGGTAATGGTTATAAAAACACTCCCAAAGCAAGACAGGCAAAGAAAATCTTCATTAAGGTTATTTTAAACCTATTCCGAACACCAAAGTTTTCCATTGTACTTTGAGTGGCAGGTGCAGCAACTATAAATTCCTACACTAAAGGCTGCTGCTGCCCTGCAGGGCTTTGTCCCACAGGAGGCTTCCCTTTGAAACAGCGGAGTCCACAATTGTTTGTGAACTAGGGCTGTTGGAAAAAGTTGCTACATTGGGGCTGCTTCCATTCACTAGATACCCACTTTTTGAGCAGGGTACGTTCCTATTTATACAACATGACAATATGCTGACAAGATTTAGTAACTTGTACTAGTTTGGCTGGGTGTGTTCTGATGGAGTTTTGTCCTCAGTTAATATTATTAATTTGCCAGACTGTGAGTACCAGCTCTATAACAACATCCAATACAGCACCCCAGGTAAAAAAAACATTTTTTTATATATACATAAAGCACTGCATTCTATAACCCCCCTGCTGCAAGTTTCAGGGTTGGCAAAGGGAATGGGAGAATGAGGGTTATATATATATTTATGAGACAGGAACTTTCTCCTGTTTTATTAAATGTGCCATCTTTTTAGTTTATTTTCTCTCAGCCCTTTTATGGTCATATAATACTTCTTCTGTGGGCAACAGGCACAAGCTTATTTTACAGGGACATCCCTGTCCCTTTCTCACAGTTAAGGAACTCATTTCCAACAATATGAATAGCAGGGTGGCTTTTTGGCAAAAGTGAAAGTATCAGTACCCTGCTTTGAACTGTGGCACAGGACGAAAGTAAGAAAGAGAGCGAGAGAAAGTGAAAGGGCGAGGTGCGAGTGTCCTCCTTGTCTATCTTCATTTTATTATAGCCCATAATTACCAAGGGCTTCAGAACTTCTTTCTTAAAGGAAAAATTTAACACATAAGGCAGCTCATATATCCTAAATGGACATTTCGCCTGTTCATTGTACCTTTTTCAAAAGGTCATCAAGGTCACCAGTTAAAATAACCCTTTACCATGTTATTTGGTCCATAGTCTACTGTATTAGTTCCCTCTACAGCTGGTACAACAATGAAGTATAAACACTGCCACATTTTTGCACACTTCTCTGCACTCAGGCACTTTATATTCCGTACTTCTAATATTCTTGCACTTTAAACAACAATGTGTATAAGCAATGCAGCACCTTTTCTGCCATACAAACAGCCAGCCAGCATGCTGGTCCTTCTCTAAAACATATATATTGATAGGTGCTTGCTTTTTAACGGATAAGCAGAGCCACTCACTCTAACTAATAACATGTATCAATGGCCACATGGCTATGTCCTTATAAATCAGGGGCATCCAAAGCCTTTTGAACAACCCCTCAGCTTTATTCAGGTTTTACCTGAAGTATACCCAGATCAATTATATTCTGGTGTCAATTTCCATTCAGACTTGGAGGTCACCTAAGTTAACCTCCCTAATTACTGGACCTTGGAGTGGAAAATAAGTAAACTAAACTGGGATGTAGTGAGGAGAGCGGGGGGGGGGGGAACGCTCAAAGGTGGCCAACCTTCCAGACAAGAAGTACATGGATAACATATACAGAAAAGGGTAGAGGAACTGTTGTTACAATTGAATGCAGATAAAGGATGATCTAAAACAATGTCAGTGTAGTCCCCTGTCACAAGGTCATTGATTTTAGAAGGATAGACTTCAACAGGATGAGGGAGTTGGTTCAGAACCAGTTGATTGGGTAGACCCTATAAGAGGGTAGGCGGAGAGATGGGAGGCAATAAAGGGGGCCATTCTTGAGGTATCAAGATATGTCTTGAGGCAGTAACCAAATCAGACAGATACAAGCAACTACTGTGGTTCGTGGAAAGGGTCAGAGTAGCAGTAAGGTTAAAATAAAGGCCTTCATAAAGAAAAGTAGGGGGATGAAGAATTGGTAGAATACCAACTAAGAACTAGAGAAGCTAGGAGGGCAGTTAAGGAAGCTGAGGCAGACACTGCATTGTATACTGTGAAATGGGTTAAGGGTGGAGAGAAGACATTTTCAGGTACGTTAAGGAAAAAATGAAGAAAGGGAGGAAATTGTTATGCCATCAGTGGGGAGGTAGGGTAATAAGGACAATGAGCAAAAGGCAGCTGTCCTAAACAACTACTTTTGCTCTGTCTTCATCAGGGAGGACAGTGATCCCTTACTGGAGAGTTGCAACAAAGGGGCTGCTAAAGGGGTCCTGGAGATAAGGCAGCTAGTATTCTTTAGGGAAAGGGTCCAGAGAGGACTAGCAGCTCTAAAGAGCTGGTGACATGTTTAGAGAACTTAAACGGAGCCTAATATTTCAACACAGTCCAGCTTGTATTTCCCATTTGTGCTGTATTCCTTCTCCCCCATTATTTATTACTGAGGTCATTTATATGAAAACACTATATTTGCTCTTGATGAGTTTGTCTATTCCTGCTGCTTTCTCCCTACCCGAGTCACAGAGCACTGCTTGTGATATCACAATTAGTCCCATGACAACAGACTAATGTCACAACAGTGGATTATGATTTGAAGTAGGAAGTTAGCTATTGAGGCAGATGGACTCTGAAGAGACTGTAAGGGATAAAGATAATATTTTCATGCAAATTTCCTTAGCAATAAATAATGGGGAGGAGAAATATATAAAATCTAAATGGAATACAGGCAGAATTGTATCTAATAATTATGCTTTTAAAGTTTTCTTTGAGCTCAGTAGCTATTTAGAAGAAGAAGAAGAAGAAGAAGAATCAGCATTTATATAGTGCTTTTCACACAGTATCCCAAAGCACTTTACAGCAATGCTAGACTGGTAGTGAAGTGACTGAATGTGTGGCGGCAGCCATATCGCACATCATCACCCACACACAGCCTGAATAATTGCATTAACCAGTTTATGGAAGGGAATGTTGGCCAGGACACCGGAATGTTCTTGCTCTTTGCGAAGAGTGCCCTGGGTTCTTTTACTTCCACCTGGACACCCACCAGGACAACACCAGGATGAGCAGAAGGGACCTTGGTTTAACGTCTCATCAGAAGGCGGCACACCCAGCAATACAGCACCCCCAATACTGCACTCGGATGCCAGTGATTTTAGGTGCAAGCCTAATCCCGGTGTGGAGCGAAACCCCGACCTTCTGGTCCAGACGCTGGATGTGCTACCAACTGAGCCAGGCTGACACTAACTAAGATAGTTAAGGCTCAGAGACCAGATGGGATGCATCTGAGGCTGCTCAGAGTTCTGGCAGTGAACTGGCTGATCACCTGGTAGGGGTATTCAATAGCTCACTAAAGTCAGGGATAGCTCCAAAGGAGTGGATTATGGCAGACATGGTTCTGCTTCACAAGTGGGGGGGAGGGGGACAGGGAGCAGGCAGGGAACTATAGACATGATAGTTTGAGACCCACTGGTACCTCTGTTGGAAGCTGACATACTCTAGTTTCCTAGACTTGCACAGCAGACTTATTCAGAACAAAATATTACATAACTGGTACAGAACACCAGAGGTGCTGTTCAAAGCTAAGTCCCTCAGCAACAACCACTGCTGGAGATGTAATGCCCTCCCTGGGGATCTATACCATATTTTCTGGCAGTGCCTCCAGTTGGCCCTGTTCTGGCAGAAGGTTGCACAATTAGCCTCCCAAGTCTTGGGTTGTGTGATCCAGCAAGACTCACAGGTCTGGATCCTGGGCCTTTTTCCTTGCGGACTTCGACTTAAAGCCCAGCAGCTTCAATGACTTACTTTGCTTGATATTTCAGCAAAGCATCTTATCCTGTGCCATTGGTGATCCCCTGAAGTTCCCTCAATTTCAGAGCTCTGCCATGCACTTATGCTCCTGGCCTCACTTGATCATACGTCCTCATGCAATGCAAATAAACTTCCTGTCTATGGACTGTTAAGCCCCTTCCTCACATACTTGAAGCCAAGGACAGGAATTGGGTGAGGTCCCATGGTCTCTGTCCTGTTATTCCTCTTTGCATTCTCGTTGTTATATCCCTGTAGCTGGCCAGAACTGCCATGCAACCTGTCAATAGTCCTATGTTCCTGTAAATTACCCACCATCTCTGAGCTCCTGGTCTCTAGGGTTGGTCCTTGGTGTTTGTATGTTATTTCAATTGCAAGGTTTCATGCTGCAGAGATTATACCCCCCCCCCCCCGCAATCCCGAAGCTATAAGCTAGACCTCCTAGATATCATGTCTTTGTTACCTAGTTTATGCATTTGCCAGTTATGGCCCCCCTTCACTAGCCATGTTATATCTCTTACTGTCTTAAGATTTGTAGCCTTGCCTAACACATCACTGGCTGTGCTTTTATGTTGGTCCTTCTTGGCCAGCATGTAATGCAGTCTGTACCTTTGTTGTACTTGTACTCTTATTTGGAAAATTCAATAAAGATTATTAACTGAAAAAAAATAGACCTGACAGTTTTACCTCAGTTGTAGGGAAAGTGATGGAGTCACTAGTCAAGGAGGGCTTGCAAGATAGTAAGCAGCAAGGGTCAGTGGCAGGGAGGTCTTGTTCGACAAACCTAATATTTTTCTTCAATTGGGTGGATCTACTCTATTTTAATTTCAGCAAAGCCTTTGTCTCAGTGTCTCACAGGTTTTTGCTGAAAAAGATGGAGGATCTGAGGGCATCAAGGGACATAGTAAGATGGGTAGGAAATTGGTTGAGTGGGAGGCAGCAAAGGGTCATGCTAAATGGGATCAAATCAAATGAGAGAAAGGTCATAAGTGGGGTGCCACAGAGATGTGTCCAGGGCCAGATCCTCTTCAATATGTTCATCACTGATATTTGAGAAGGAATCTGGGGCAGGTTGTGTCTCTTCGTAGATGACACATAGCTCAGTGAAAGGGTGGACAGCAACTTGGGAATTAGGAAGATGCAGAGTGACCTACATAGACTGGAGAGATGGTCTAAGGTCTGGCAGTTGAAATTCAACACCAAAGTGCAAAGTGATGCACCTAAGATGCAAGAAACCCAGGACAGTGTACTGGATGAGAGGGCTTAAGCTGAGAACCATGACTAAGCAAAGGACCTTGAGTCATTATTAGCAACACTGTCAAACAATAAAGTCAATACAGTAAGGCCACTGATAAGGCAAATATGATGTTGGAATGCACTTGAGGGGTATAGGCAGTAGAACGAAAGGTTGCCCCATTTTAATGTGACAAGCAAAATAGTGACCATCATTAGGAGAACAGAGCAAGGTCAACCGTAATCACAGATCCAGGCATAGTGCCACCTGACCCTGAGTGCGTGGAACTCACCTGGGCATGTCTGTTGTCTTTGCACACCTCATGTGGGAGGCTTTGCCCCTGTACCTCCAGAAGTTAATTATAATCACCTCCATGGCAGAGGTTTCTTGCAACACCCATGCAACTCTTTCCTGCAAGGCACTCCAACAGCCAGTTCGTCACTGTGACATGTGAACTGATTGCAGCACCCTGATCACGTCACCCTCATTCCATTGCTCTGTTGACAGAATACCAAAGGAAAAGGTAGTATTACCTCTTTATAGGTCATTGGTAAGGGTGACTAGGGAAGTGGATTAGGGGAGCAGTGGATGTGGTCTACCTGGATTTCCAGAGCCTTTACATCATTCCACATAGGAAGCTAGCAAACAAGCATGGTAGCCTGGGAATGGGTCCCAAAGTGGTAAACTGGGTTACAAAATGGTTGAGGGATAGGAAACAGAGGGTGGTGGTGAGTGGGACTCAGTCCGAAAAAAAGAGGGTAACCAGCGGGGTGCCACATGGATCAATTCTGGGGCCAGCCCAGTCCTTTTAAATGTCTTTGTAAGTGACATTGCAGAAGGGCAGGAAGGGAAATGACACTAAAATCTGCAAATGAGTAGACACTCTGGGAGGAGTGCAAAAATGAAAAGAGGCCTAGGCAAACTAGAGGAATGGTCGAGGGTTTGGCAGCTGAGGTTCAGTGCAAAAAACTGTAAGATCATGCATTTGAAGCAGCGGGACACAGGGGAGGTTTACATGCTAGGGGGAGAGATAATGACAGCGACCAAACAGGAAAGGGATCTCGGGGTAATCATATCAGATGACCTAAAAGTGGCCAAACAATGTGCCAAGTCTGTGGGGAGAGCCAGTGGAGTACTGGAGTGCATAAGAAAAGATATCACCAGCAGAAGAAGGGAGATGGTGATGCCTCTGTACAGATCATCAGTGAGACCACATATGGAGTACTGTGGCCAGTTTTGAAGGCCACATCTTCGTAAGGACATAGACAGGGTAGAGACAGTTCATAGTGATTCGAGGGGGGGGGGAATAGAGAGGAGTACCTGAAGAATGCAAAGGAAGTGACCAAAGCAGCCAGGGAAGCCAAGGCTTCTAGAGAACTTAGGCTGGCACAGGGCACCAAGGATGGGGAAAAGGAATTATTTGGGTACATAAGGGACAGAAGGATCTGAAAAGATCAAATAGTAAGGATCAGGAAGGATGGGGGAGGGCAGAAAAAGGGGCAGAGCAGGCAGAAACATTAAATGAATACTTTAAAAATATATATTTCTGTTCTATATTTACTAAGGAGAAGGGCGGTCTACCTCAGGGGTGGGGAGGGTAGGCATGGGGGAGCTGGTGACTGATAGGGAAATCACAGCAGGCAGGGTACTAGAAGGTCTAATGGCACTGAGGGGGGATAAGGTGCCAGGACCAGATATCATACACCCCAGGATACTGAAAGAATTGGCAGAGATCCTGGCAGAGCCATTAGCAGACCCGTTCAATATCTCCCTGGGCACAGGGAGCTCACCATAGGACTGGAGGATGGTTCACATGGTGCTCCTCCATAACAATGGTGTCCACAACAACAGTTCCACATTTGAACTGGGCAACTATAGACCAGTAAGCCTCACATCCATTGTAGGGAAGTTAGAGACAATCCTGAAGGAGAGGTTGGTAACCTTTCTGGAAGGTAATGGACTCAGGACAGGAAGCAACATGGGTTTATCTGGCAAGATTCTGCCAGACCAAGCTAGCAGACTAATATGATTGGGTGACTAGGAAACTGGACAAGGGCCATGCAGTGGATGTTCTGTATCTGGACTTCTGTAAGCATTTGATTCAGTGCCATGTAGGGAGGTTGGTTAGTAGATTAAAATACCTGAGGCAGGAACAAAGAGGTGAAATGGATCAAGAATTGACTTCAGGGAGACAACAGAGGGTAATGGTGGTGATGGGCACACCATCTCCGAGAGATGTGATAGGTAGGTACTGCAGGGGCTTGGTACTGAGTCCTGTGTTGTTTGGCATCTTCATAGCAGACATCTCGCATTAAAAACAAGATCAGTCTGCTTGTAGATGACACCAAGATTGGAGCAGTGGTGGATGACACAGAAGGATGGCAGAGGTTGCAGGATGATCTGGCTAAACTGGAGGACTGGTCAGATACTTGACAGTTGAGGTTCAATGCTAAGAAATGCAAAGTAGTGCACTTTGGAGCAAGGAACCCAAAGAGGTACTATCTGATGGGAGGGATTCAGTTAGTCACTACTGAGGAGGAAAAGGATCTTGGGGTGATAATAATGTGGCAAATTAACAATTTGGTACAGTGCAGGAAGGCAGCAGCTAAAGCAAACAGGATGCTGGGGTGTATTGCTAGAGGAATCACCTCCAGGAGAGGGGAGATGATCCTACCTCTGTACATGTCATTGATGAGGCCACACATAGACTACTGCATGCAGTACTGGTGATCATACTTGAAGAAGGATGTTAGATTATTGAAGGGGGTGCAGCACAAAGTGACAAAGATGATCCAGGGATTGGAAGACAAATCCTACAAGTGGAGGTTGAGGTAACTTAACATGTGTACCCTAGAGGAGAGGGATGGGGTGATATGATTGAGACATTTAAAACATGAAGGTATGAACAAGACTGTAACAGAGGGATATTTATGTTGAGGGGAGAGGGACATGAAGGGCATGAACTGCAATTGGAGAGGGAAATTCAGAGAGAAATGAGGAGACACTTTTTCACAGAAAGGGTGGTGTCTAAGTGAAAAGTCTGCCCAAGAAGGTGGTATCCTGTAAGATAGTGGGTAGTTTTAAAAGGGGAAGGGACAAGGTGAGGGGGAGAGTCACTGTGGGGGGGGCAGTGGAGGGGCAACTGCAGTGTGAGGGATACTAGCTGCACATTCGAGCAGACTTGATAGACTGTGTGGCCTGTATCTGCTGGCAGATTCGTATGTTCATATTTAACAAAAATGGTATAAGGCCGGCACCACAAGTCATATGAGGAGAGAGAGTGAGCACCTAATATATATATATATATATATATATATATATATACCGGAGGAGAGAGAGAGGGGCATATGATAGAGACCTTCAGATATCTCAAGGGCACAAATAAGGTACAGGAGGGTAGCATCTTCCAGAAGAGGTGGTGGTCTAGAACAAGAGGTCACAACATGAGACTGGAGGGGGAAGACTAAGAGGTAACATGAGGATGTATCTCTTCACAGAAAGTTTGTGGATGCACAAATAGCCTCCCAACAGAGGTGGTGATGGAAAATTCAGTTGGAGAATTCAAAATGCATGGATAGGCATAGGGAACCCTAGCAGTAGGATCGAGAACAAAGCCGGAGATCAAGTAGGACTGTGTTTCTTGCAATAGGTAGGGCAAATGGGCAGGCTGGGTGGCACTAGCAGTCCTTATCTGCCATCATTTTCTATGTTTCTATGTAAGGGCACACCTGGAATACTACATTCCATTCAGGAGTCATCACCTCAAGAAAGGGAAGGAGAGGCTATAGGCATTGCAACAAATGATGACCAGGATAATACAGGGACACCATGGAAGCTCTTATGAAGAGTGAATAAAGGCACTAAATGTACTCACTTGAGACCAGACGGAAGAGGGGTGGTATGATGGAGACCTTCCCGTTTCTGAAAGGAATAAATATGGTGAGCAGCGAGGAGGTATTTTGTATAAGCTGAAATCTGAGGTCACGGGGTATGAGTGGAAACTGAAAGGGGGGAAGATTTAAGAGAGATCTGAGGAAGTATTACTTTATGGAGAGGGTGCTGGAACTGTGGAATAGTCTGCTAGTCAAGGTGATAGCATCCAAAACCATAAATGGTTATAAGCACAGTTGTGACAGAGTGAACGCTATTGTGACTGCTCAGGGTACAGCAATCTCTCTTAGGTGGCAAGGGGATGAGGCATGGGATTGAGTGTTATGAGGGTAGGGGCAGGGTTACTTTTAACCTGATCAGGACTGAGGGGAGGAGGGTGGGAATGGGGTCTGTTATGACAGTAGGGGGAATGGCTCATTATTTCAATTATCAATGAAATTTACACTTACTAAGACATAACTAAAACTGCTATTTACATATTTTAGTTCGAATCACTCAATTCACCAATGCTGGGAAAGAGAATGAGATTTGCTTCTATCAGGGTGTGAAGATGTGGGTTGTGTTTTCAGTGGTCTGGTTTGTGGGGAAGGGGTAAGACAGTGTGCTCTGAGCCTGAGGGAAGGGTTCTCTTTTCTTTGATAACAAAATAAAATAAACAAAGAGAAAACCTCCCAGGTGAAGGGCAAATTGGACTGCCTACTGTAGGACGTTTGATATAGTGCAGTGACCCGATTTGCTGCAACTTCACATATGACTTTTTAATTCACTGCATCTGCAGCAGCAGTAACAGAGACAAAGTACTCTGCTAATCACGGCTGCGAAGTCAATGTACTGGACTATACACTGTTCAGATGGGACAGAGAAGGTAAAAAGGGAGGAGGGGGTAGCCCTGTACATTAGAGAAGGCATAAAGGCTACAAAAGTACAGGAAGACAGAGGCTGAGGCTGTGGGTCACCCTTGAACCACTGAATGGCACAGCATCCATACTGGGGTGCTCTACAAACTTCCGGCACAGAGGAGGAGGTGACAGGGTACTAATGGAGGAAATTCATGACATGGCAGCTAAAGGTGAAATCCTGCCGATGAGGGATTTCAAATACCAGATGTGATTGAGCACCCAGGCAGCTGCTTCAGCCAGAAGCATGGCCATGGTGGAATCCTGCAGGGGTTGGACTTAGACAACTGGTATGAGCCAACCAGAGACAAATTGATTCTGGACCTGGTATGGACCAATGAAAACAGAGTTGAAGGAGTCCAGGTGGAAGGGCAGCTGGGATCCAGCAACCAACATATAGTGGTTTCGGGTGGACATGGACTCAATTAAGCCACAAAGGGCAAAAGTATTAGATTTCAGGAGGGCAGATTTCATGGAAATGGGTAGATGTTTAAGAGCAGGCCTGGAGAAGGGAGCGGTAACGGAGGGAGTGGAGGAACAGTGGAGGAAACTAAAAGGAGCCAAGGTGGAGGTAACTAACCAATGTGCTAGGATAGTGGCCAAAGGGAAAAGAAGACTGAAACCAATATGATTCTCTAAAGAGGCAGCAGACAAAGTAAGGGCAAAAAGAGCAAGTTTCAGGAAGTATAAGGGAACCCAAAGGGAGGAGGACAGGGAGGTGAACATTGAATGTCTAAGGGAAGCAGGAAAAGCTGTTAGGAGAGTCAGGGCACAGACAGAGGAGGGTTTAGCACGGACTGTGAAAAAAGGGGACAAGACTTTCTATAGGTACATCATCGATAGAAGAAAAATGGGGGGGTTGTGAGGCTCAAAGGGGATGAGGGAAGAGTGTAAGGAGGGGGATCTAGACAAAGCAGAAATACTGAACAAATACTTCTGTCCAGTATTCACTAAGGGGTGAGAGGGTCAATGGCCACAGTAGGGGAGAAGAGGCAATGGGGGGGAGAAGTGGACACCAGTCCATTCACAGTGGAGATAGTTCTGGAGTAACTCACAAAGCTGAAGGTGGATAAATATACCCAAGGATATTAACGGAGCTGAGAATGGAACTAGCAGCACCTCTGACTGCCCTGTTCACAGAGTCACTCAACACAGGCATGGTTCCAGAGGACTGGTGGAGGGCACATCTATTAGCACTTCACAAAAGTGGCAGTCGGGAGAAAGCGGGGAATTACAGGCCAGTCAGCCTCACCTCAGGGGTGGGGAAGATCATGGAGGCACAGTTGAAAGAAAGGATAGTGACACACCTGGAATCCAATGGTGCCCAGGATCTGAGGCAACATGGATTCACACCAAAAAAGGTCTTGTCAAACAATTCTGAAATTTATTTTTTATTGGGTGACTAGGGAAGTGAATCAGAGTGGGGTGGTAGACATCTCCTACCTAGATTTCAGCAAAGCCTTTGATACCTTCCCATACAGAAGGCTGGTTAACAAGATGAGTAGTCTGGGCATGGGACATAAGGTGACACATTGGGTTGAAACTGGCTGAAGGACAGAAGACAGAGGGTGGTGGTAAATGGGATCCAATCTGCAGTGAGAGAGGTGACCATAGGAGTACCACAGGGATCATCAATGGGTTCAATGTCTTCATTAGTGACATTGCAGAGGAGCTGGAAGGAAAAGTCTGCCTATTTGCAGATGACACCAAGATCTGCAACAGAGTGGATACTCCAGAAGGGATGCAGAAAATGAAGAGGGACCTGGAGAAGCTTGAAAGATGGTCAGAGGTGTGGCAACTGACATTCAGTTCAAAAAGTGCATGATAATGCACCTGGGTATGGGGAACCCTAGGAGAGCTACAGATTGTTGGGGAGGTGGTGACTGTCACCAAAGAGGAAAGGGACCTAAGGGTTATCATATCTGAGAACCTTAATGTATCAAAGCAGTGGAAAGGCTGCAGGGAGGGCCAGTGGCATGCTGGGGTGGATAGGCAGAGATATTACTAGCAGGAAACAGGAGGTGTTGATGCCATTGTCTATAACAATGGTAAGGCCTCACCTGGAGTACTCTGTTCAGTATGGAAGACCACACATGCATTGAAAAACATAGGTAAGGTGGAGGCTATCCAGAGACGGGCAACACAGATGGTGTGGCTTGCATCACAAAACATATGAGTAGATACTAAGAGTCCTCAATATGTACTCACTGGAGGAGAGGAGAGGAGAGGAGAGGAGAGAGAGGAGAGGAGAGGAGAGAAAGGGGACATGATAGAAACTTTCAAGTACCTCAAGCGCATAAACAATGTGTAGGTGGGGGATCTTTTCCAATGTAGAAAAGATATCAGAACAAGGCGACACAATATGAAATTGGAGAGGGGTAGATTAAGAGGTAAAGTAAGGAAGTTTTTCTACACAGAGAGGGTAGTGGATGCTTGGAACAGTCTGCCACAAGAGGTGGTGGGAACAAGCACAGTGGAGGGGTTTAAACATGCCTGGGACAGACACAAAGGAACATTGGGTGGGGAGGGAGTGATGAAAAGCCATTGATCACTTAGGGTCAATGACTGCATACAAGTTTAGGGCTTATGAGCAGATTAGATGGGTCTAGCATTCCTTATCTGCCAACAATTTCTATGTATCTATTTATCCATGTAGTAGAAAGCTGCTGACTGTGGAGCAATCTTCTAGACCCCTCCAGAGAGGGCAAGATTACAACAAAAGCCACTGGCTGCATGGCTGTCTCCTGGCTCCTCTCCAGAGAGGCAACGTCTCAACAAAAGCAGCCACTGTGTTGTAGTCTCCAGATTCCGCATTGCCCAGATCACTGGCTTCTTTATTAATTGAACACTTTGTTTGCTCTAAGTGATAGTCATTATCCTGGAGTGTCATGCTGCCCTTTTTAACTTGAAATACTACATCCGTCTCATACCTTTTCATTTCACCATTCACTTAATAACTTTTTTCACTATTTGAATTAAAATGTATAGCAGCTATAGCATGGCATACCAGGATAGTGGTTGTTGCTGACAGAGTGAGAGGTATTTGACAAGAAAAGAGCTGGCAATTTGTACAGAAAGCAGGCTTCGTCTGGTTTGTTCTAATTGATCCATTTTATCAGTCTGATTCGTCATAGCATTTGGCCACTGCCCATCTACCTCTTTATTGTACATTAAGTGTCTGTAGATTTCCAAAGCCTCTTTATAATTGTATCAAAGAGCATTCAATGAGCCTTCTTAGACCAACCAGAACATGTAAGATACTGGCCTGTGAAAGGTGAGTTTTTGCTGGAGACTAGCTTCACTGTCTCTTCACTGTGGTGCAAATCAATAAACTCCAAAAAATAAAGAAATTAATATGTATTTCACTACCAGGACTCTACCACTTATCGTTTTAATTAAGAGGTAGTACCTAAAAAAAAATACCCTTACAATTATTCAGTATTGCTCAATGTATATACTACTGTACAATTCAGTTTATTGCAGCTCCAGGTTAGGGTGGAGACTAACCTTCAAAATACCTGCTAATCAACATGTTATGCAGTAAATTAATTTTTTCAGTGTATTTTGTGATGAAAGTATCCTCCCATAAGTTGGCAAACAAATTGTTTAGTTACCATATTGGTCCTTGTTAGAACAGATCCAGAAGCAAATGGTTTGATGACTTTTATTGGACCAACAAAGATGTTACAAAAAGAACAAAGTACTTTAGCTTTTGGACCAACCAAGTCCTTCCTCAGAAGTTTATGACAGTCACCCAGAAAATCACATACAATTAACACCCAGATCATGCATAAAAAAACTGAAATAATTCTCACTGGTTTATAATACTCATTTAAATCATAACTGAAGTTTGCATCAGAGAAACTGAATAGCACCAGTTTGCCTTAAGCTGAGGAGTCTTTCAATTAAACTGGGGATGTTTGGCCCAGTGGCGCTTGAGGTTTGAGGCGCTGAATGCCACATCTCACACCACGCTGGCGACTCAGGTTAAGGAATGGACTCGGTTACTGGGCAGCAGGATTGAGCATCACAGCTCTCCTTCCTTGGGTTGGGGGGCTGTGCTGTGAAAGGCACAGCTAGGGGGCTTGCCCATGCCCAGGGTGCTTGGTTGCCTCCGTGGAGGTGGAGACAGCGGCTGCACTCATTGTATGGTGTGGCACAAGGGCAAAAAAGGAGAAAAACCCTGAGGCAGGATGATGCCAGACTCTCCAGGCACCACTCCCAGGCTGGGCATAAGGTATGCCTTGGTAATTCCGGGGGACGGAGCTCGGTGGGGTTGGACTGAATGGGGCTGTTGGGGGGAGGTGTAGAAACATCAGTTGTGTTAAAAAAACAACGGGGGATGTTTGACCTTGAACGGCTCCTCAGCTAAACATGTATTTGAATGAGTGTTGAATCCAAAGGTTTTGCTTTTCATGAGATGGATTCTGATACACACTAGGACATTCATAATTTATGTTAATGAAGCTCTCTGCTCAAAGTGTTCTTATCTTCTTCTGGTTAAAGAAGACCTTCCCCAGTCACTCTGACTTTCATGCATTAATTACCCCTTCTTGCTTTGATTCTGGAATTGTATTTCATTAATGTCTGCTGCAGTTAGTTTTTGCATTCTGAGCTGCTAAAAACTGCAGGGTGTACCAGAGCTTCTATAGCAAGCCTGGTGTTGCTGTGGGCCCAGGGTTGTACTGCTGACATCATTGTAGGGCAGAGTCAATTTCACAAAAAAAACAATCATACAGATGAGGCATTTAGATTTTGACATAATGCATTGCTAACAGGGTATCTTGGGAAAGGGGGGACACAGTATGGACATTGAGTACTGGTAGGTTTGCCTTGCAACATAGTTGCAACTGCATTGCACTGAGCAGTGTCAGGCACCTCTATCCTACAATGATGTCCTCAGGAGCTAGCAGCCCAGCAAGCTGAACAGCAAAGGCAAGTGCAGCAGGGCTCAAAACAACCAAATTATGGAAGGCAGAGTAAACCTTGGCCAGAAATAACAAATGCATTCACCTTTTCAGGTCTAGTACTGCATATAATGACTACAAACTGTAACTTTTTGGACCATCAGGGAAGGTTCTCTAAGATATGATTTTGAAACACTCCTCAGCTTAAGGCAAACTGGTGCTATCCAGTTTCTGTAATGCAAACTTTAGTTATGGGTTAAATGAGTAATTTAAACAAATGAGAATTATTTCAGTTTTCTATTTTTTTATGCAAGATCTGGGTGTTAATAGTATGTGATTTTCTGGCTGACTGTCATAAACTTCTGAGGAAAAGCTAAAGTACGTTGTTCCTTTTTGTAACATCTTTGTTGTCCAATAAAAGGTATCAAACCATTGGCTTTTTGAAGGTTTAGGGGGTAATTCCAGACAAGTCCTGGACAGATATTTAAGCAATAAGGCACAACAGGGTGTGGGTTATTGGGATTTACCCATGCCTTGTGTGGTGAGTCACGAGGCACAACCAAGTGACTTAAGCACAGAGAAAGTGGGTGATCACCCAACAACTCACACCCTGGAGTGCCTTATTGCGATTATAGAATGGATCCATGTGTAAAATAAATTTAAAATGCATTTAAATATGTTTTTCATAAATTATATTTCTCCACCATGGGTTATGCAGGATTTACCCATGGTCATGTGACATGCTTTGACCAATGAGGTTACAGGATTTTCACACATCATTGTATAATACTGTATATCACTCACAGTGAATACTATCTGATGACACCCTTTCTTTCTGAAGTGAGTAGTCAGGATAATGGTCTGTCAACTCTGTAACTATCTAAACTTCCTAATCAGATCCTACATTTAATATCTGATAAAATTCTCCAACTTCATCTCCCATTTCTGAATAATGGGCCAAGAGTAAGACCTAAGACCACAGTAGTGGAGGAGACTGAGTTTTGCTTGATATTTTAGGTGCCCAAGCAGTCGTAGGGTGCCAGAAACTAGGTGGGGATCAGATTAAGGGGACTCCTAACTAAGATCACTTAGGGATTTCTGAGGAAGAGAAAGAAGGAGGGTGTTAAGTCCAAAACTGTCTGGGTCTCCATATGTCTTTATATACTGTAGACTAGAGTTGCTTGAATTGTGCATAAACCACACCATTTATATACCTCCAGCCAACTGTTATCTAGTGTGTACCCTCATCAGCTGTAAATCTGCACAAATGCAGATTTTCTGTATAATGTTAATCATATCTTGAATTTTTTATCCCCATCATAGAATGCATTGCTACTTTAAAGTCCTATCTGTTTGATAAAGCCTTTCCTTGTATTGATTGTGCTGTTTTACAAATATGTTTAGTACTCTGTTGAGAGCTGAAAACGGTCCACAGAGGACCTCCCTAGAGAAACCTCATGGTAAGGCCTAAGAACAGTATGATAGAACCTATTTTATTTGGTACCACAAATTTTATTGTTTTGTTATTGTACTTGTTACTATGGATCTTATTGCACATCACCTAGAGTCGCAAGGGATACACAGCTATATCAAATAAAATATAAATTGATTGTTTGAATAGTTACAGTTTTAGGGACACTTTGCACAGAGAGGATACTGAAGTATCATGGTCATTATCCTGACGAATTATCCTGAACTACCTGGACAAAATTATTAATTATCTGGTTCCACAATCACTCGTATTAAATGCTTACTTTAAATTGGCCCTGTTTTACAGCTAAATAATGCACCCATGCCATGTGTATAGCAGTCAGTTGGTATGGAGAAAATGGAAACAACTGCTACATTCTACTTCTGGCATTCATGAGTGTGCTCGCACCACTAACACATGAACATGCAAAAACTCCCAGCAGAAGTAGATCCATTAGACTATCAAGTATTCTTGAATTGAAGATCCCTTTCTCAGTATGTACTGAGGCTCTGCCTCCCCATCAAATCTGACACCCCTTTCACAAAAATTAAAATGCAAAAGATTGCTGTATAGCCCTTCCCCAATATAACTGCTGCCGGCAATAGCATTAGGGATTGAACATATCTCCAAGAAGGCATGTACCACTTCATGGGGGGGCAGGGTTGACTATTAGGCCCTTTTTGCTTGCAGTTTTCCATGCTTCTATGGGGAGTGGAAAATGTACACCTCCATTGCAATATTTTATCTATTTAACTATTGAGCTTTTCTTAACCAGGTAATTGCACTATAGGCATATGGACACTTATTTTCAGGCATTACCTGGGGAAGTTACAGAGTGATATGGACAGTAAACAGGAGCGCATCATGTGAGGTACTGAAATACAGAACAGTGATATGGATAACAATAGATGAAATCAATATTTTTTTTTATACTTTATTTTTCTTTTATTTTCATAGGCGGTACAGTACACTGCCGATACATTATAGATGGCATTCATAAATATCCATGGCAGCAAATCATTCCATAAGCAATAGTACAATAACAGTATTAGTAGTGTTTTCATCTCAATTAATAAATAAAGTTCACAGCATTTCATAAGCTTAATCCCAATAAATGTCTTCAACTGCCCCTTCCTCCTAATCTATCCTTCTCCCTTGTCTAAAGAAATGAGCCCTCGCTTATGGTGCCTTTTCCATCTCCTAGCATCCAAATATTTGACTTCATCATGGAACAAATGCGGGTCTCTCGCTGAATAGAAAAGGACCCAAGCCCCAAACCGTAATTCAAATTGTTCTCTGTGCCCCATAGCCCCTGCAATCATATGTTCTAAAAATAATGTTCTACTATCAAATCATACCAGGTATCCACCACAGGATTTAACCTGTCTCCATAGCTTAGTAATAGTCTTCTTTGCCAATAGGAGGAAAATAAATGCAAGTGACCTTTTGTATTTTGAGCCTTTCTGGGGATGGACAGGAGAGCAAGTTGTGGACTTAGTACTAAATCTGGTGTATAAATCATCTCTAAAGTTTGCTCAGCTTGCTGCCAAAACACTTGTAATTTACTACACCCCCAAAATATATGTACCTGATCCGGCCTCCGTTCCCCACAATGTCTCCAACAATCAGCCCCTAGTGCAGGAAAAATCTTAACCAGTTTGGCTGGAGTATTAAAATATCTAATTCATGATTTGCATGCAAATTCTCTCCAATAGGGAGCCAAAGAGATCCCTAATGAGGGGCGGGTATATTTAACCCAGAGATCTTAAGTCACTCAAGAAGGAAGTTCCCTATTCCATGCCTCCACCACCAACTAAGATGAATTAGAGATAATTTCCTGATTCCTCTATACATCAATCCAATCAAATGTAGCTGGATAGAGTCACAAATTGCATTAATAACCAGTTGGAGGAATAGGTGCATGGGGAGGAGAGCAATTCCTCAAGGCCCTTATGTAAAAAATCGCACCTGTAGGTTTCTATAATGGTCTGAATTTGATAAGTTATGTACCCTTTGGAGCTGAGCAAAAGGAATCACCCTGTGTGGATCCAAAATTGAAACATAAATGTAAGACCCTTCCCATGCCAAATGCAAAATGTTAGGTCAAATTGGGTAAGTAGAAAATCTGTTTCACAAAAAGTAATTACGAAAAATAAAACAGTTTCCAAGTTTCCAAATTCATACCTGCTTTACAAGGCCTATTTGGCTCCTATATCAAAATCTACCAATGTCAGTAAGTCATAAAGAGGGGCAAAAATGATCTTTTGTGGATCAGGCATATAATTAAGAAAACATTCTATTTTCTTCCAAGGAGGTTGGAGGTTGGGGTTCACCCTGGTGAGAATTCAGGTTATTCGGACTGAAATAGCATAATTATTTAACTCTGGGACATTTAGGCCTCCTCTGTCTTTCGGCAGTTGTAGAAAGGACCAGCGTAACCCGCACTATGCCCATCCCAGACAAATCTAGATAAGAGCTTATTCCAGGAGTCAAAATACATTTTAGTGGGAAGAAAGGAATTGTTTGAAATAAGTATGATAATAGAAATAGAACATTAGATTATATAGTAGCAATTTTAAATAAAAGCTTCATCAGAATCCATTTATGTATATCTGCCTCTAGAACCTGTGTCATAGGTTTGTAATTTACTAAGCTGACATTAGAAATATGTAATGGTAGATGAATACCCAGATATTTTAATTTTGTAGTCCACAATTTAAGGGGAAGGCATTGTTTAAGTTGGGGGAAGGGGTGAAATTCAAGGCCAGAACCTCTGTCTTTAAAGAATTAATAACATAGCCAGATACTGAGGCAAACCTTTCCAAAGTCTGCCAAGTTCCAGGTAATGGTGCCTCAGGATCTGTCAAGGTCAACAACACATCATCTGCATACAGTGATATGCAGTAGGAGTCTCCTCCCACTACCACCTCATGTACTTCTCTGTAGGATCTTATTGCCATAGTCAAAGGCTCTATATAAAGAGCAAACAACAATGGGGACAAAGGACATCCCTGTCTAGTTCCTCATTTCAGATCAATTGGGGAGGACAAAGAGCCATTAACCCTGATATAGGCCCTAGGGTTAACATAAAGATTACTAAGCCATTTAACAAATTCCTCTGGAAATCCAAATGCTCCCATCACCTGCCAGAGATAATTCCAAAGCACTTGACTGAATGCCTTGTAGGCATCTAGACTAGCCACTACAATAGGGAGTGAGGAACTGGAGACATAGGACAAAAGGTGTATGATTCTAAGTGTATTATCTGAAGTTTGTCTATTCTTTAAGAAGCCAGTTTGGTCCTGATAGATTAAATCAGGTAGCATATCCTCAAGTCTCCAGGCCCATGCTGACACATAGATTTTATAGTTGCAATTTAAAATAAAAATGGGCCTATATGATTCAGGGTGACTGGGGTCTCTACCAGGTTTAGGGATTATTGAGATCACCACATATGCCCATGAAACTGGAGAGGAATTTCCCAACTGCACTTAATTAAATGTCTGCCTCATCAAATCAAGAAGTAAGTGGAGGAGGGCTTTGTACCATTCCTGAGGAAAACAATCAGGACCCAGGGACTTGAGGGTCTTTGCCCATCTGATTGCCTGTTTGATTTCCATCTCTGATACTGGGGCCTTAATTATATCCTGCTGCATGGGGGTTAACTTGGGAAAACACAAGGGGGAGAGGAATTGTTGTATCTTGTGTTCTGAGGGAGGATTTGTGTTGCAGTATAACTCCCTGTAATAATTTTGAAATATTGAAAGAATTTCCGGAGTAGTGCCCTTCTGTATCCCAGATTCTGGGTCTTTTAATTTTGTTATTGTGGCCACTTGCCTAACACCCCTGAGTCTCCTGGCCATGTTACGTGCCCCTCTAGCTCTACCTTCATAATAATATCTCTTTAATTGTTGCAGTTTAGCTTGCACTTGATAATCAATTATAGCTTGAAGGTCTCCTTTAAGTTGCCTAATTTCCTGCTCCCTAGAGGGATCACTCTGTCCCTGGCCTTGTTGCAAAATGTCAAGCGAGCTTGGAGCTGCCTGTATTTACATTCTCTGTTTTTGCTTTTGTGCATTATAAGCAATCAGTTCCCTCCGAATGACCACCTTTAGTGTGTCCCATACCAGGATTGCCGGGGTGTCAGCAGAGGTGTTTTCAAGAATAATCTGTGGGATCCTAGTTTGCAAAAAGTCTTTAAGTTCCTGATTTTTAAGCAGAGATAAATTAAATCTCCAAAGTGTCAGTCTACATGGTCTCCCTAAATCTATTTTAAGTAGTAATGGGGTCTGGTCTGACAAAAACCTAGCATTCAGTGAGAGATCCCTTAGCACATCCATATTCTCCACTGAAATAAAATAATAATCTATTCTAGATGAGGTTTTAAAACATGTTAAGTCATATGTAAATCCTCCTGCTCTGGAAATAGAAATGCCTCCAAACATCCAAAATCCCAAGGCCTTAATCTGGGAGGACCACCACCTCTGAGTTGAAGATCTTCTATGGGAAAGGGGATTAGAAGTATAGCAGTAGTAGTACAAATCTTTATTTTTATACAGGATAAGCTGAAATAAAACATATTTAGGACAAGTCCTATATTATAGATGCTCCTGTTCAATCTCGGTGACATACAATACAAATACAATAACAAATATAACAAATATCATAAATAATCATTTACACAGAATCATATCTACACTCTAATCATTACACATACAGCATACACTCAATTCATATTTTAACTCCTTCATAAATATTTTAACATGACTCTGGTTGACTATGGATTATTTATTTACTGAGTTCCATAATTGGAACGTAAAAGCTGGAAAACACATAGAACTATATTTATTTATTAATTTTGGAGGAATAAATCCTCATAATGATGTCTGACACAAGTTGTAATTGTGGTGTATTTTTTCTAATTTTTCAAACAAATAAGTTGGCCTTTGCATGTATAAAACTTTATGAATCAGATTGGCCCATTGCAACTTTCTTCTATGAGCAGATGTTAACCAAGTTCCTTAAATAAAGTGCAGTGGTGTGAACCCATTTATTTTCCCAATATGAACCTGGGAAGCCTGTTATACATCATATCAACTTTCATCAAACTTTTCTTATCAGCAAAACCATATACATGGCATCCATAATCCATAACTGGGAGTAGAAGTTGATTTACAACAGCCAATCTCATTTGCCTATTCAAGCATGATTTTGTGTGCCTAAAAGCTCCCAATTGCTTTGTTACATGAGGTCCCTGCACCCTTATTGGTACCCTCAGAGGTACACGTAGACAGCTAGTGCTTAGGTATATGTTGTACTAACATATAGTACTAAGGGCATCTACCGTATAAAAGTAGATGTCAGGATATGTACGCATGTTATTGTAATACACTGCTTGCTAATACATGTATATTCTTCTATGTATTTTCTGTGTATTTCTTATTTATAAGATGTTAGGACTCCTGTGTCCTTGTAATAATTATGATAAATAAGTCGGCATTGCCACCTTCGTGATCTGTACCACTTCACTGAGTTATGTAAGACTCTGTATAAGTACTATTTTGTTTCACAAACTGATGACTACTACAAAATTGTATAATGTTATCTTGGACTGTGGAGCCTCCTCTAATTTAGCCAATAGGGCTCATCTCTGTAACTAGAAATGTTTCTATCTTACAGTAACCATAGTAATTATCATAGGTATATAATGTGAGACACTAAGTCTTGTACCTTCGAGATCCCAAGAGACACAAAGAAACCTCAAGGTATAGGGAATGCTTAGCACTGGCTCCAGGTTCGTATTGGTAAGAACTGCTTAGGGCAACTGTGATTTTATCCTTTTGGTAGTAATAAACAAGTTTATTACTCTAATGCAATGTGTCTGTGATTACTTGCATTCCCAATATTGCCAAGAACCTGAGAGTGAGGTTTAGACCTCCTGACAATTGGCGACCATGTGCAGGCAATATTTGGTGTTTGTAAGCTTTAACTAGTTGCTACAATTTGTCCCTTCCCAACGGGGACAGTAGGTGTACATTTCCGTATCACCTCTCCTGTTTTCAAACCATTTTGTAGTCACTTAAAGTCTGGCTGTTTTTCTTGGGTGTGGTCGATGCCGACTCGACCAACTCCACAGCAGCTTTGAATTGTAAGCCTACAAATTCCACAGTAGCTCGACTGTGTATAATGTGCTCCTACTGTGGATCGATACATAGCACGGCCCCTTTTTCGCAGTTTGATTTTTCATTCCCTCCCACACAATGGCCACCATATCAAGTATCTGTGCAGAACTGAGACTCGATGTCTCTAACTTCCTTGCCTCCCATGGAGGATGGGCTGACTTCACGTTGGACGCTAGTCAATCTGAAAACCCTATACTGGGGATTTCAACCTAGTACACGGAGATGAGACAACCAGCCAATAAGCATCATGCCAAAGGGCTGCTGGTCGCAGCTCTCTACACTGCTCTGGAAGCCTCCGAAGTGAGGTTTCGAACCCTTGATCTGCATATTTTGTCTCTTAAGCAGGAGATGGTTTTGGAGGAAATGGAATGTATTAAACTGTAGCAGAATTTGGAGTCTGAATTTCAAACACTGTGAAATGAAAAGGATTCACTTCTGCATCATTCAGCACAGGCTGAAGAACAGGAACTTTCAGGAGTGTGAAAGTTTGAGACAGGATAAGGGGCAGGCATTGCATATGAATGACTTGTTAAGTACAGCAAATGCACTGTTGAGTGAGGAGATGGGAGAGCTACAGGATGAGATAAACCAGATACTTAATGACTTAGAAGTGGCAACTAGGAACAATCGCAAATTGAGCGCTGCATATAGAGTGTTGCAAAAGCAAATGCAAGATGAGGTTGATACGGAACTTGCAACTGTGAGTCATGCTGAATGTAAAACCAAGATGGCAAAACTGCACCATCAGTGGGAGGTTCTGACTGGACATGTTAAGGTGATGGAGGCGTAGCCTCGCCCTACACATGTCATCCGAGGGGGAGGTATCAGATGATGACATCTCTCAGTACAACATCCAGTCACACCCCTGCTATGGCCCAGAAACCCCACCCAGCCATTCACAACATGGCGGGTCCCCCACCCCACCCACACCATGTCATACGTCATCGATGTTGTGATGCCCACTATGGGAGATGCCAACATGGTGGCCCCCATGATGGGGGGAGCAGGCCCAAGCCTGGTCCTGATGGCACCACCGATAGCCGTTATTGATGTGGAAGACAGGCAGGCGATATAAACAGTGATTGAAAATGCAATAGGTAACTATACCTATCCCTGAGAGAAGTAAGCGGACCATTAAACCCAAATCAGACAGCTTCTACAAGAGGCTAGTACTCAGGATGGCATTGTTCATAGTGCAGCCGAGGCTGCAGCTCAGGCTGCCCTAGACAGTGCCCGAGATAACCTACCTCCACCTGATCGCCCAATAATCCCTTACTAATGGCTCACTCTGTTCAGCAAATAGCTGACAGTATCGGTCGGATGAACCAGTCCAACAACCTCAGATGCCACTTGGACAAGGTGCATTCCAAATGTGAGATGCTTAGCCTCGCTGCAGAATATTAGGTCCAGATACTACACCAGACCATCAATCCTAGTTTGTGGGCCAAACTCCCCGATGCCATCCGCCAGGACGGCAACGCCACCTTTGATGAGGTTGCAGCTGAGCTCATTTCTGCACACAGCCCAGGTGTAGCAGGAGTGATGCCTGCATTCCCTGTAAAACAGAATGCAAAGGAAAGTCCAGCAACTTATCACCAGAGACTCTGGATGGCCTACCGAGCAGGAAAGCACCTTGCACAAGAAGCTGCAGATGTAGATCTTATTGAGTACTAGACCCTGTTCCTTAGGAACATGATTTCCACAGTAAGAGAAAAGGTAGAGCCAACCACTTATCCCAACACAGACCGGTTTGCTGACATCCTTCAGAAAACTGAGAGAGTCTACCAACTCTACATCCATGATCTGGGCTCCGTTCCAAGAAAGTAGCCACCGTGGAGCCTTCTCAAGAGGCTGCGATGCACTACACAGTCAAAGGCAGTCCCAACACAAAAGCCCCTCCCTGCAGACAACCAACACCCCCAACAGGCCCAACAACAACACCAACAACCACAACAGTAACAGCAGCAATGGTGTGGGAACCGAAACTATCATAAGAATAAGAAGCATAAAAATAAGGGCAGACAACAAAAACAAAGAACAGGCCCTCCGTATAGGGAGATAGCCAAAGAAAATCGGGAATTCAGAGAGCTCCTGGGGCAAGTGCGCTCTGTGGCAGATGCTGTTCCTGCTCAATCCCTTGTGGCTGTACAACCGGTGACTCAAATCCCAATGGGCCATGGTGACACTGGAAGTACAGGCCCTCAGGCCCATACCGACCTGAACCCGGAAGCTCCTCTCTATACAGCATCAGTGCAGCATGGTGAAGTGGTCCAAAAGAGCCAGGCTCAACCTCTCCATGCTCCCAGCAGTACAGATTGACAATTACAGGCCCCAGTCCAGATTGTTAACAAGCTGGTCTTGGATACAAATGGAAGGCCCTGCACTAAGGCCGAGGTCGGAGGCCTCCTACTTATAGTGTTACTAGATACAGGCGTGGCTGTGTCTGTATTACATGATGACCACCCGGACACATCTCCTTGGTCCACTGGACGGAGGACCAACATGTCAGGAGTAGATGGTACTTGATTACCTGCATATCGGTCTCTACCCTTGCAGGTACAGTTAGGCCATTTAAAGGCCTCACACACCTTCCAACTGATGGTATTGCATGATCATCCCAGTATCATAGGAACTGATTTTCTTGCACCACACAGCTATGTGGTGGATTTAGCTAACATGCTATTGATACAAATTCAGGGTCAATACCACACTATTTTGATCCCTGATTCACATGTTGTGGCAACAATATCTGCTAACAACAAAGAGTATGACATCATAGATTTGTTCAAAGACAATGAGTTTTTTCCCAAAGCTTCTCCCCATGTTGCAACAGCATTTGGAAGTGTTTAAAATCAACAAATATGACTGTGGCAGAATGCACACTGTCATCGAAGTACTAGGCCCAGCACATGAGATGCAAAGGCAATATCCTTTTCCAACTGAGGCCTTGTCTTCTCTCAGAGAAAAAATAAAATCACTTCTCAAGCAAGGGGTAATCAGAACATGCATTTCTACTGCTAACTCCCCAGTGTGGCCCATGAAAAAAAACCCACAGGCGCCTGGAGACTTACTATTGGCTGCAGGAAACTGAACCAGGTCACCTTCAGTTGTACTCCAACTGTGGCATCCACACCTGATGTGCTACGACTTTTGACCCCTGACCTAAAATAGTTCAGTGACCTGGATATCTCCAATGGTTTTTGGTCACTACCATTGGCTCCCAAGAGTCACTATAAGTTCGCCTTCACCTTTGAAAGAAGACCGTATACGTGGACTTGCTTACCACAGGGATTCCATAACAGCCCTTCCTGTTCCATCTGCATATGATGGACACCCTTGAGGGTTTCTCTACTCCCAATGTCTCTTGCAGTATGTGGATGACCTGTTGCTGGTGACTGCCACACAGGAACAACACTTGAATCTCTTGGATGAACTACTAACTCTCATTCAGAAAGCAGGCCTAAAATGCAATCCAGCAAAGACAGCTATGCCAGAAAGCAGTACTCTTTCTGGGCCTAAAATAACTGACCAAGGCCAGCCCTACCTGAAGAAGATACAAGGACTGCAAGACTTGCCATTGCCTACCAGCGTGGCAACTCTTCAACAGTTTCTAGGTATGGTGAACTACTCTAGAGATTTTATCTGTGATTTTTCTCAGAAAGCCGCTCCTCTGTATGAGCTATTAAAGAAGGACATTTCATGGACTTTGGGCCCTATACATACCCAGGCTGTGAAGTCACTGAAGCAGGCCTTGGCCTCCGCCCCAGCTCTGGTTAACCCCAATCCATCACTACCATTCCATCTGGAATGTGCCACCTCTGACATTGCCATGTCAGCAGTGCTGGCCCAGAAGGTTCATGGCACCCAGAGACCTATCATGTATGCATCACAGCTCTTGACCCCAGTGGAACAGAAGTACAGCCTTTGTGAAAGGAACCTTCTGGCCACCTACTGGGCTGTCAAACACTTTCTGTATATCATTGGGTACTATCCATTGATTATTAACACCAACTACACCCCAACTACCTTTCTGCTCTCAGACAGAGTGAAGGACGGGTCAGTCTCTAATACCAGGCTGACACACTGGTCATTTCTTCTCCAGGATAGAGACATACAGGTGCACCCAACAAAAATTCCATCTATGCTGGCTCATGGACTACTTTTCCAAGGAGAACCCCATGACTATACACTGCAGTCACCTGATCTTCCAGATCCAGGCCTTTTTCTCCCTGCCATGCCACAAATATTTGACAACACCTCTTTGTGTCATATTTTTACCGATGGTTCAGCTTCCTACTATCAGGCAGAACAAATTGCAGGGATGGGCATCCTAGTGATTTACTCTTATGGTAACACTGTTAAGATCTCTAAGCGTTGCAGTGTAGCATCATCACAGTATGCAGAGATGGCAATGGTGGCCTGTGCCCTTGAATTCATCCAGCATGGGACCGAAGATGCCATCATTTTTACAAACTGTAATTGGGTTTGTTGTTCTCTTACAGAATTCCTTCCTTTATGGCAGAAAAAAATCCTTCCTCTCTTCTGACAGCAGCCCAGTGAAGTACAAGGAACTGGTAATATACATACATTCACTGGCACAAAAATTTGCACACAAACTCTATGTACACAAAGTTAAAGCTCATTCCCTCCATGATCCCTTCCATGCCTTCAATGATACAGCAGATACGCTTGCCAAGGAAGGGGCCCGAGGGGGGACACATGGATGATGGATCATCCAGAGGCCAATGCAGCCGTACATATTGCAGCACTCAAGAACAAACCTGAACCCTTTTCCCCTTGGACCTCTCCGAGCCCAACAAGTTGATACTGAACTCAAAGAAGTGTTCGATTCCTTGACAAGAGTACCAAAGAGAAACTTCCCACACATAACCCCTACCAGAGGCATGAAGGTAAGTTACACTTGTCACCAGATGACAAGCTCATCTGGTACCAGCCAGATGATTTCACCACCAAGTTGGGGTGGCCCCCATATACCTTAGGTCTGCATTTTTGCACCAAGTGCATGATACACCCATGGTGGGCACCAGGGAGTGGAAAACACCTCCAGAGGTTTAAAACCACCGCCTGGTGGCCTGGTGTCTACCAAAGATGTCAAACAGTACATAGATAACTGCCTTGTTTGTGCACAAAACAACCCCATCCCACCAAACAAAATGCCAAACTCTACCACAATTACACCACTCTGGCCCTTGAAATGCCATACAGATTGATTTTATTGGTCCCTTGACCAATACCAGCAGAAACAACAAGTATGCTCTTGTGGTAACTGACGTCTTCTCTAAGTGGGTTGAAGCTTTCCCCACTAAAACCACTGCCAAAATCCTGGTGGAACAAATTTTCTCCAGGTGGAGCCTACCTCTTAAGGTGGACTCTGACAAAGTAACCAGTTTTACAGGTGAGTTAATGAAAGAATCCCTTTAACTCCTTGGAGTTCAACAAAAGTTCCACATACAATACCACCCCCAATCTTCAGGTCAAGTAGACAGAGAGCCAACAGACAGATTAAGCAAATACTTTCCAAATTCATTGAGGACAATCCCCAAACCTGGGATTCCCTACTGCTGTTACTCCTTATGGCAATTAGGGGCACACCCTCAGCCACTACCCAGCTCACACCCTTTGGGGTGATGACTGGAAGACAGATGAAATTACCTGAACACCTGTTGTTTGACCTGCACACTCCCTCTGCAGACTGTGTGTCTGTAGATCAATATGTGGAAAAACTCAGAAAAAACCTTATACACACACTTATATGCTGCTAACTGCATGGGTAAGGCCCAACAACAATCCAAAATACAGTTTGACAAGCATGCACAAGAAGTGGATTGGCAGGTCGGAGATCAGGTATTGGTCCTCCGATTTGCATATCCCACACATTCCTTCTCCATTAAATGGGAAGGCCCCTATCCCATTGTCAACAAGCTCAGTCCGGCAGTCTATCAAATTAGACTCCTGCAAAATAATAAACTGACTGACAAATGGTTACATGCAAACCAACTGAAACTGTATAAAGGAGCTTAATTACTTTTCCTCACACCATTGGGCGGAATAGTACTGACTTACTAATGTTTGATTTTGCTTTTCAGATACACTGACAAGATGGCTATCTTGTTCCATTATCTCCTCATCTCAGGAGTTATTCCCTGCATCCAAGACACGGTACCGAACCTCCTGCCACACCTTGACCATCCAGCATCTCCTTCAGAGGGAGTATCCATCAAAATACCCCAATAGTCTGATTACTGTCCAGGAAGGTTCCGATGCTTACCTCACTGCCTCGGTTGTCACTCCTGATCAATCTACCCTACAAATTGAGTGGCAAACCACATCGCAAGGACAAATTCTCCCTGTGGCCAGAATCTCCAAAGGAACTTTCCAGGATTAGCCTAATGCTAAATTATCCCCCTAATGGTTCTCTGTCCTTGCTGCAAACTGCTCTTAGGCATTCTGGTTTATATAATATTACTGCCTTAATTGATCCTTCATATTGTAATTCTTTGTCTAAGGATTCTGCTCGCAAATTTTGTGCTGTACACAACATGGCCTCTGCTGTCATGTACCTCTCTGTGCTACCACCCACTGATAAACAGCTTTTGGAACATCCAAAGCACACCCTTGGTCCCTGCAGTGGTCTAACAGTTACTGCCTTCATGGTTCATTGATTAACAATTTACAATTTATTCATGTACCTATGTTGTTTAATCTTACTTACTGGAATATGAAAGAATTTGGTATGTGTCACAATACTAATATGTCAGCATTTTATAGTACGTTATTGCTTGATAGTTTAGCTGCATTTCAGATTCGTACTCAAGACCCTATTGCTGGGGTCCATACTACTGAACATAGAGGCAACTTGGAGAAAACCCAATCTTGATGATCAAAGTCATAAACATAATACATGTGAAGTTGACAGTTCTGATGTCACTAATGCAACAGGTACTGTCACAGGTCTCTTTGGTACAGCCATGTCTATTTGGAATAAGGCAGACATTGCTGCTATCAAATCTCATTCTGCCAAATTTCAGACTGGTTTGGTGAATAATATACTACCCCATTATTGCATGGTGTGGATGGCCTTAGTCAGGAAGAAAGATACACTGTATACAATACGCACAACATTGCTAAGGCATTTACAGACTCTAAAGAGAAGATTAACGACTTATTGCACAGAATTTTTATTTTTATTTAGTTTTTGTTTACTGGGTAGGTGCACTAGCCATAGCAATGACTATTTTCAGGCACGACCCAGGAGGGTGCAGAGCAAACAACAGAAAACAAATTTCAGTACATACAAATTACAGTTCATAGTAGACAATAGCATATCATATGAACAGTATCAGCAGGTGTAAACAACAAAGTAGGGTAAATACATAACTGTGTGACAATACAGGAAAAATACTGGTAGTTATACATTAAATCATAGCTACTTAAGAAAATAGGGGAGGAAAATACAATGATGGCTATAATCTATGAAATAGCCAATATCGGGTAGATGTAGCAGAGAAAATATGAGGCATGGAGGGTAGAGTGTGGGATAGGGTAGGGCTAAGAGCAAGATAAGAGGGAGAATTTAGTTGATTTAAGGGCAGTAAGAGAAAGTAGCAGCAAGTGCAGAGCATTAAGCAAGGCTAGCAAAAATGGTCTGGGTGGTGAAGGTTAGAAAGAGTTATATAAGCTAAGGCGGTTTGAAACAGGAGCACATGCTGGAAGTGGTGAGATAATTTCGTAGCTCCTTCTTGAATGTGGCATGGGAAGAGACTTGACGTAATCTTAGAGGGAGGGAGTTCCAGTACTGGATAGGAGTGATAGACAAATGCACTCGCACCTCTGGAGGTGCTGTGTTTGGGGATATGGACAAGGGCATTTTCCATCAATCGTAAGCCATAGCAGGAAGTGTGGTCTCCGTCGAGAGTTGCCAGTGGTTTGGGTATCTGTGATATGATAATGTTGTCAATGATGGTGCCATATGCATAGTACCGTGATGCTTGTGGTGGGAGCCACCTAGATCAGAGTAAAGGAGGCAGTGATGTTTCAGCCGTGAGAGGAGGACGATGATAGACATTATTGTAGGCAACATCCCATTTCTTAGGTTTGATTTGCCACAGAGGTATATGTTGCAACAGCATAAGTGAGGGTTGGTAGGAGTATGCCTCGTGCTATAGCAAGCCTTGCTGAGGGGGTAAGGACATAGCTGGTTCGGTAAGCAATACCGAGTTTCATGTTAACCTGCTTACAGGTCTGTTGTATATGGATATCAAAGTTAAGTAACGGGTCAAGTGTTATGCCTAGGTATTTAAATGAATCAACCACCCCAACTGATGTTCCATTAGAGAAGGAGACTCTGAATTTTGGTTGGGAGTTTTTGAGTTTCATAATGGACCCAACTAGCATGGCTTGGGTCTTAGATTCATTCAGGACAAGTTTGTGTCTCAACAGCCATTGTTGTGTTAGTTGGATATCTAGTTTGCTTAAGTTTGTAGAGAACATAAATACGCTAAATACAGTATTGATCACATGCAATATCCATTTATCAGTAAGCCATGGGGGGGGGGAGAGATGGCACCTACTCCCAACACCACCTCGGTAAATTGCCCGTGTATCTTTAATAGTGCACAAAAATGAATGATGGTAGTAGTTCGGACCTAGAGTCAGGGTAGTTAGAAGAAGAAGGGCCAAGGGAATTACCCCTCACCCCCACTCGTCCACTAACCTATTATTATATGCGTCTCTCCATCAGAATCTCTCTCAGGTCTGATCAGTCCTGGTAATGGTTTCTGAGCAACTAAATGTAGCCAGAGAGGTCTTTGCATCTTGGATGTTGTTATTCTTCCCTGCCTTCATAGCTGTCCAAACTGTTTGCCATCGTGGCGGTCTGGTGGTAGACTCCACTGTTCCACCTGAGCGTTCAGGAAAATGAAGGCCCATCTTGGTGAGCTCTTGCTTAGCTTCCTGTGCTGTGGGATATTCTTTTTTGCCATTTGGAAAGTGAACAATTAAACGGGTTGGGTAAGGAGTTGAAAATGTATGGCTCACAGCTTTGATTACTGGTAGCAATGGAAGGTAGGCCCTGCTTGTCTCATGGTTTTTGGAGCATAATCATGGTCTATATAGAAATGCTTCTGTCCAAAATAAATATTCTGTTTTCACCATGCCATCAGCAGAATCTGCTCTTTGGTGGAAAAGCTGTTAAAGTGAGCTATGATAGACCTGGGAGGAGCCACAGGGTCTGAAGTCTTTGAGCTAGGGCTCGTGTACTCTCCAAGTGAAGCTGAAACCCTTCTGGAGGTTCCAAGGTAGTGCATAGTAGATTATCGACAAAGTCCTTAATGTTTGGACCCTCTGCATTTTCCTGTATACAGTAGATATGAATGTTCTCCTGCCTAGCCCTGTTTTCAGCATCCTCTTGTCTAACTTCCAAAGCTTCATGTTGCTGTTCTAATTGCTGATACTGAAGTTTCAGGTCATCCACCAGGTTTTTGGTGGCCATTAGTTGCCTCTCTGTATCATCGGTCCACTGCTTCAATAACATCACATCCTTTCTGAGCTCCCCATTAAGCTGTTTAGCTTCAGCCCTTAATGAGAGAAGTTCTTGATAAATAAGATCAAACTTTGCTTTCTTTGGTTTAGGTTTTGCTGCTGAGCATAGGCCTTTCTGTAAGATTCTACCTTGGCCCCTGACTTTAGCTTCTTACATGTATTCCTAGCCTGAGGCCTCTGATTCCGATGGCTCTGCATCACTCTCCATTTCTGCTCACCATTCAAGAAAAACACCAGTTCAGGTACTGAAAACCCTCCGTTACCTTTCCAAGTCACTAATTATGAGTTTTAGGATCAGGTAAAGCATTTAATGGAGGGTATTTGTTCGTAAGTTAGTGTGGAGCTCGAGACTAGGCTGCCATCGTGCGTAGGGGAGGAACCAGAAGTCCGATGAAATCTATATTAATAAGTTAGAATGCAGTGTAAATAGGAAAATAAAACAATCCATGAAACACCCGTGCAAATAACAATATTATAGATTCAGCTGGTAAGAAAGCAATAAGCTATGACAGTGTGATGGTTACTATTCCTGAACCATCCACCCACGTACATTGTGAGGCATGGGTAGTTGGTCAGTCTGCTTAGGGTCATCAGTAGTGCAGATAGCTCCTCCTTCTGCCTCTAGGTCTAATCCCCTGAGATTTAATCCCCCTTTATCAGACTATTGAGTAGGGGTGTGTCAGTAATGGCAAATTATTCCTAAATATTGAATAACAGGGTATTTGGTACTCGCATTTAAGTACTAAGTATTCTCCCTATTCAGTGGTATTCTGAGAGAAATAGCAAGTGGGGGTTATACAAAATTAAACACATACATGCAAAACTCTATCCCATCCCTGTTGATCAGGCCTAGTCTCTTGGCAATCCCTCCTTTAAACCTTTCCCATTCTCCAGTCCACATACTGTATATAACTGTGGCAGGAGCAAACAGCATGATTTAACACAAACTCTCCTCCTTAGCCCAACACCCCAGGCCTCAAATTTCCATTTATAAAAAGTTGGACCTCCCTTCTGACCCCAATATACAGTTTCGGAGAAGCCAAAAGTTGTCATAGCCCTAGCTAGTTCAGGTGTCCCCGAACCCACAGTATACCTTGTCCCTTTTGAATATTGCAGCCTTCTGACAATAGCTCATGCCTTACTGGGGATGGGAGTAGTGACTTGTATCTTTGATGATACCAAGTAGGCAGCCTGATTATAAGTAACCCTATATCTTCCTTGTTTAAAAGACTATGCCTAGGAAACCAAAGAAACAGTGGTAATCTATCCACATGGAACCAATATATACAATGAAGGGTACATTTCCAGTCAGTTTGTTGTCAACGTTCTTTCTTTCTTTTCTTAGTATTAATACAGTTCTACCATTCAGTTTCCCATTTTCACCTTTCACAGGTAAAACCGTTAATTTTGTGGTTCATAATAGCCCCTCAAATATCATTCAAATGCCCAGTTTAAAAGCAGACATATTTTGACCATTGATTTTTGCTTCATTAACCCTTCATTTTTTGCTATTCAGTTGTCTTCTCTCTTATTGGTAACAAAAATTGAAATCTCTCTTAGCATACAAGGTCAACGTTCATAACTGACTCTGGTAGCTCAGAGAAGCAGTAAACATTTACAGCTGAAAGCAGGAAAACCATCAAGAAGGAGATTGAAGTCATACGGCAAGCTGGTTTGGAATGGCTACAACAACATAGTGCCTGGAAGAAACAGAGTGAATTTTCTCAGCATGAAGCAGGGTATTCAGTAAATTCACAGATTCTGATTAACATACAGTTTAATGTCTGTCTGCTCTCTTTGTATGCACATGATGATTCTTGTGGGGATGTGTGTGCATTTGTGTGCCTTTGTTTCTCCTGGACAGTAATTAGCCCCTCACTGTCCCCCGAGCATGCAGATAGTGATGCTGCAGGCAAGGGACCCAGCTGAGTGCCCAGAATATATTACAGCCTTTATCATGAACCAGGGGCACAGTTGTTCTGATGCCCATTAAGGGCTGAGGAGAAAACTGGCATATTTTATAGACATTTTTGTTTAGTGGGAAAGGGGAACATAGCTCCATGGATTTACTTACAATATATGCCACTCATCATAGCTCAGAGGTGCAGATACATTAGCTGCAGTGCATGTGAAGCAGGAGGGATTGTGAATGGGTCTGAATAGCAATAGCATGAGTAGGATTAGAAGAAAGTGGCTTTGCTGCTGGAGAGACTTTCCATTCTCTTACATCAGTACATTTTACGTTTCCCAAAGTTTTGGATCTAAATAAACTTTCCATACTATGGCTCCAATATTGGAAAGGTTAGCATGGCACTAACCACGTTAGTGTCCTGCTAGCCAGGAATAGTGCAAGCCAATGGGGCAGAGCCATATTCAAAGGCCCCAGTGCACACCACTTACTAGACAGCACAAATGTGCAGAATATAAGGAGGGCTATGTAGGGGTGGGTGAATACACTTATTTTGAATATTTAGTTGAGTGTTCACATTTTGGGCCCCACATACTGTATTAAGAAATTTGGTATTCATATTCATTGTTTATATACCTGTGGGGAGGAATAAACAAACAGCTCCCCACTTTCTTCCTCAGCCTAATCATGTTAAAAACAACCTCCCACCACCCCTACCCTCTGTAACAAGCCAACTCTCACCCTTCTCCCCCCCGGCAGCCCCAACTGAAGCTTTAACAAGATTAATTACAAAGAAACTACTATGATGCACAACCCGCACAACCTATCCACCTCCATGGCTGGCCTCTGGCTCTTCTTGCCATTTTTTTAATGTAAAAAATCCTCCCTGTTCCCCTCACCCTGGCAGCAGCACCCAAGTCCTATCCTCCCCCATACCCAAATTTAATAAAATGAACTAAGTCCCACCCAGTTGCGGGGAGGTGACCAACACAGCCTGCCTTCATACACAGTTGGCTGCCTTCTTGTAAATGGCTGTCCCATACTTACTCACATAGTAAAACAGCTGATCATGTAACCGAGCATGGGAATGCCTTTCATAAGAAGACAGTTGGCCATGAAGGGGTGCTGGGAGGTGAAGGGTGAGATTTAGGTGTTATTGCCAGGGTGTGGGTTTGGGAGGATGATTTTTTTACATTATAAAAATGGTAAAAGGAGATAGTGTATGGCCACAAGGGTGGGTGAGTTGTCCTGGTCACTCATCCTAGCAGATTTTTTGTTATTAACCTTGTTAAAGCTTCAATTATAGATTGTTGGGGGTAGAACGGTAGAGAGGACTTGTTGCAGATAGTGATAGGATGAGGATTGTTTTTAACATGATTTGGCTGGGAAGGAAGATGGGGAGCTTTTTTTCTTTCTTTTTTGTGTTAGTATTTCCCAGATATGAATAGGCATGAACACTGCCACTATTTGTTAGTCATATCTGAATATTGAATAGGATATTATTTGTGTTTGGTAAATACTGTTTGTTGCTTGCACACCCCTAGGGCTAGGCATTTCTGTCAATTTCAGCCTTGTCCTGGTAGTGGCAGATGGAGGTACAGATAAAAACTGAGATATTGAATCAGGCTAAGCTGTTGGTAGTATTTTTAGTGAATATACTGCTGTGCCAATGCAAAAGGGAGATCGCCCATGCATAATGGCATATTTTGAGATTTAGGCAACACTAAACAATGTCCATCACATAAGTGTTAAATGCTGCCCAAACCTTACCCTTATCCATGATCATAATGGTATAAAATCACCCCAATAGCCAGGTCCCACCAGTGGACAGATAGCAAGAACTGACAGTCAAAGGCAGTTTCCCATGATCACTGCCAAAGCCATATAGTACTACTACATAGGTGGTAAGTTACACCACCCCTGATCATTGCTAATGACATACAGTAGTATTGCAACCCACCTGTAGCTGGTGAGGGACCACCCATTCCCTCATCATTGCCAATGACCTTAATTTATAATAACAGGGGTGGATAGTGGCCCTCATCCCCTAATTGCCACCCCCAATGTGCAACTGTCTCCCTGTCCAACCCACCTGCTCAGGACCCTCCATCTAATGCACTAGTAAAACCCACCAACACTGTTATTGCTATACGGCATTAGAGACCTCACATCACCTTGGCGGACTGCTGTCTGAATGGCATGGAGTGGTCATGACTCTACAGTTGGTGTGCAGTCACTCCCTGACATTCAGACAATGGTCACTTAAGGCAGTGAGCTAAAGGCTGCGCCAGTCCCAGTCTTTAATGCTGTTTATAAAATGGGTCTGGAGTTTTGGCATCCTGATTGGCTAAGAGGTACCATTGGCTGTGTCTATATCAGGGCATAATGTGCCAACTGGTACTTCTTTAGCCAGCCAGGATAAAGCACAGCGAAAGATCCATCCCTATCATATTTTTCTATTCTGGCCAATACATAGACTGTCCAACCTTTAACCCCCACCCCCGACTGCATTATGACAGTACTGCAGTGCTGAAATAAATTAATACAGCTCCAGTTCAAGACAGTAAAAAATATTATGTCACCTTCTTCCCATTTCTGTTCAACGTTTCTGGAACAGAGCCAAGACTCTCCTGCTCAATGGCAAACACTGCAGGTCCACAGCACACCTAGTCCCCACTGCACTGCTGCCCAATCCTTTGGTGTGCAGTCTGTGGTCTTTGATCCACTTTTCCCCGTCCCCCACCCCATGCCAACTGAAACCAGGAGCCTCACTGCACTACTATCAGCTCCATTCCTCGTCCCCTGGCCACCTGTGTGCCGAACATGACCAGGAGACATTCTCCTTGGCAGCTGCTTCTCCCATTTCAAACATAGGCTCTGAAGCCAGATGTGCTCCCTTCAGCAATGGCTTCCCTTTGAAAGATGGTGTGAGATGCACAGAAATGGAAAGCCACACTGCATATTTGAAACAAACAAACAAAAGAAACTGCATCTCAGAGCAAGTGGATTGGAAAGCCGCTCTTCAGAAGTGCAAAGCAGAAACCGCTCATTTTGGTGACTGGTAAGGGACATACTCACTCTACATTAAAACTGGCCACTCGCTTGCAGTCACAGAGGACAGTTATCCCTGCAGACACTACATCTATAAAAAAAAATGTAAAAATAAACCAAATTGGCTGTGTTTCTGGTGGGGTGGGAAGAGGAACATCTCTCAGTGAAACCAGCCACAATTTAGCTGCCTGCCAAAGACACCATACAAAATTGGCTATGTCTCTGGTGGGGGGAGAAGAACATCACCAGTGAAACCAATCACTATTTAGCTGACTGCCAAAGACACCATACTAAAAAATAACAAAAATAATAATGTGTTCGTGTGGAGAGTTGGGAGGGTGCAGAGGGAGACACAGGCAGACAGACATCACCACCCTAAAAAGTAAATAATGACACAATAGTTAACAACAACTGATAATTAAACAGCTCCATTCCAAAACAATGACAGGGACTACTTTTCCTTTTTTCGTACTGATATGACATTTTTTTACTTTCATATACATTTTTTCTGTGCATTTCTTAATTAACTTCTTTACCGATTGATACTTTTTATAAGTGGAATAAGACACAATGAGGTGTGGTTTATGGGATAAGAGCAATTCCCGGGTGCTAAAGGCACTCGACATGAGTGCCTCATGCCTCATTATGCACCTGGGCATGCTCTTATCAGGCCATAAACCACACCTTGTCATGTCTTATTCTCTATTGCACCAATGGTGTTGGTGGGGAAAGGATTGGGTGGGTTGGAAGGTCCTGAGTATATGTGAGGCAGGACAGGGTGTCAGTTACACATTTGTGGGCAGTGATTGGGGTGGTGAGAGCCACTATCTACTCATGGGATGTCTGCAGTTATATACTTGTGTCATTACTGACAATCAGGTGATGGGATCACTTATCACCTACGAGGCAGTTTCTACAGTACTGTGTAACATTGGCAGTGATCCGGGTCCTGCATAGCAGCACAGTGAGCTGCTAATGAACCCATTATGGGCCTGCAAATGGTCTCATACAGTCATGCATGACCAATGGACTCATTACAGAAATAAACAAAGAGAGCACTTGAGGACACTTTGGAGTTTAACTGCTTACAAAAATGTATTTGTAGGTGCTCATGCAGGACACTGAGTGGCAGCCCCAGGGCTTCAACTGGAAGGTCTCCATTGTGGGGGGGAGGGGATATCAAGCATTAAAAACACATCTGGCCCATCGGCACAGCAGTAGTGTTATTGCTCATAGTACCAGCAACCAGAGTTCAGAAACGGTTTCGGGGTATTGGTAGGCCAGCCAGGGTGAGGAGGACTGAGCATATGGAGGACTGCTTTCCTCCTCCTTGGGGAGGGTTTGCAGAACCCAGGATCTACCTGGCTCCTAGCAACAACTGGGCAAAAGGCACCTGGGACTGCCTAGAAAGACAGGAGGAGTGGGGAAGATGCCAATGCGCAGTGCAGTAGAGCATGTGGCACATGTCATGGCATCATTGCATGCCACACCATTCAGTGGGTAAAAACAGAAAAACACACCCACCAGTGGAAGGCTGGCATTGCATCACCCACAAGTCCCTCTCCCCTACTAGCTGGGCTTGCCAGTCCAGAATACTGGATAAAGTTCCCGGCGGGGATTGGGGGACCATATCGACCCCACCAGGGAGGCAAGCCCAGGGGAAACGGCTGGCAGATCAGTCTAGATGGACATCGAGGTGATGGGGCTGGGGTGGCCAGACTAGAATGGGGCTATATTGTAAGAGGGAAAAACAGCAAACAAAAAACCCAGTAAAAACACAGAGATTTTTAAAGTACATGTTTAAAGAGACAGTTATAATACTGTCAGAGTCATTGTTTCCACAAATAACAATACCAAGAAATGCTAATTCATGTAAAAATACATGTTTCCAGGGAATACTATGTGAGTCAAGCTGGGGGGATTGAAATGTACGTATGTGCATACAAATTAGTTCCTGAAAGTGTAATTGGCAACAAATTACAATAGGGTAATTCTTCCAAATAAAACTAATACTACAGAAACATAGACAGATGTAATCAATTATAAAATGGGTAGGGACAGTTATCGACTCTGATTGGCTGGCATCACTTGCCAGCCATACATTTTATTTACTGTAGGTTATGCCACACTAAAAAGACAAGTCCCTAAAACAGAAAGCACCCCCACAATCATATCCTTGTGCACCTGCTTCACAGAACAGAAAACCACCATCTTGTTTTCTTGGTAACTCGCTGGAGTTTCTCATTTCTGTCTGGCAGAGAACAAGACTATTAGCACTTTTACGGAAGACCCAACTAGTTTTTATGACATTAGTACAATACAAGGGGTGGTGTGGTTCAGTATACTAAATTTATTTAGTTGCCAGCAGTTTGACCCTGAATAGAGCAATTTCACTGAGCCACGCAATCTATAGTTGCAGTCTGCATGGATCACTTAAGCCACTTGGTTTTGGGGAAAAAATGAAATGAAAATAAAATTGACTGCCAGAGCGAGAGACAGAATTGTTGTTTGTGTTCATGGTGGGGAGGAGAGGACTGGGTTATGTTAAAATTGGAAAAAATGATTGCCCATTCCTTTGATGTTCTCTACCCTACATATCCATGAAAGTGGTGACAAGACTCACAAACAACTACATGCCTATATCCATCCTACCCCCACTCTCCAAGGCTTTGGAAAGGATAGTTGCTGAACAACTCATAGACTACCTGGAAAAATATAACTTCCAATGTTACTAACAACATGGTTTTTGAAAAGGTCACAGCACCACCACTGCACTACTAGACTTCATCTCCTTCATCCACCAGGCACTAGACCACAACCAATTGGCCGACGCCACCTTTATTGATCTGATTAAGATGTTTGATACAGTTAACCACTCCCTACTAACCGGACAACTGTGACATCCTGACCTTTCACTGGATGCCACTCACTGGTTCCAAAGCTACCTTAATGACCATTCTCAGCAGGTCAGAATTGGAGACTCCATCTCAACCCCCCTTCCAGTCTGTTTGGGTGTACCACAAGGTTCCATCCTTGGCCCCTTACTCTTCAGCATCTTCATGAACGACCTCCCTGCTGCTTGCCATGACCAAATTCTACTCTGTGCAGGCAATGCAGTCATTCTCTTGAGCCACTCTGACCGCCATCACCTCCAGCAACAGCTACAGCATAGTTTCTCAGAAGTTGAAACCTGGTTCAGGTCATGTAAACTCATCCTAAACTACTCCAAAACCAAATCAATGCTGCTTCATGGTACTCACAACAAACACAAACTCCAACAACTGCTAATCTACAATAGTGGTGGCACTGTGCTGGAACAAGTAGACCAGTTTAAATACCTGGGAGTGACCCTTGACTCCACTCTTTCATACTCCACGCATATAAATAACCTTGTTAAATCCAGAATACCTGCATAGAGCTGCTATATAGGCATAGGCACTGTCTGACAGATGAAGCATTAAAGCTTGCCACCCAGAGCTCAATCACCTCTTTAATTGACTATGGCCTCATAGTTTATGGATCATCTACTGACACTGCCCTCTGACATATAGCCATAGCCCTAAACAAGGCCTGCCAGCTCCTCACAACTGCCTCTAGATTCACACACACATGTTATGTCTATGAACAGGCTAGCTGGCTACAGCATCAATCCAGAATTAAGTATTAAACGTGCTTACTTGCTAAGAAGACAGCTAGGCCTCCTTCCACCAGAGGTTTAGTCTATACTTTCCTTCACTGTGCCACCTGCATTACTAGGGTTCTGGACACTAGTCTTTTGCAGTTCCTGCTACTGCCACTCAGGGCAGTGCTCCTACAAAGTTGAGGGCCTCTAACTGGTTCAACACACTCCCCAGGGGATATCACCAATGCACTGAATCTCAGCTCCTTTAAGCACAAACTACGACAGCACTTGGTGGCCAGTGCCTACTGTGAATGCTACACTTAAATTCCCTGCTTGCCTTCCTGGCCCCTCCATTACTTATGCACTTTCCCCACACCCCACTCCCTCCCTATTAACTCTTTCCAATGTCTCACATCTCCCACCTCAGCCTCCTCCCTTGCCACCCCAGATTTCACTCCTGCCTCTCTCCATTCCCTCTCACATCTTTGTCCCTCCCTCACCTATTACCCCTGCACCTCCTAGCTCTCATATTCTCTCTTCTTTCTCCCCAACCCTTCCTAACTCCCTTCTAGTTCTTATTTCTCTGTCCTTTTCTTCTCTTGCCTGTCCTAATTCTCTCCTTCCCCACTCATCCTATTACCCTCTTACATCTCCCATTCCTTCTCCCTCCTCCATCACCAACTGCTCCTCTCCTTAACCACCTACCTTATCCCTCCAATCCCCAACCCCCTCAGTTCTTGTCTATCCCCTACTACCTTGTCCTCTCACCAGCTATCTCTGGCCCTTTCATGCACTTGTCAGATCACTATTTCAAATGTAACCGCCTCAGGCTCTATGTATCATGCCTGGTGATATCACCATTGCTTCTGTCCATGTTGATCCTGACAAAGCTTTTGCAGCTTATGCAATCTGTAATGTTTTACCAGTTATTAATTCTATTGTCTTGTCTTATCTGGACAAAGCCACTGGCAGCTCATATACTGTAATTGTGTTAACTGTTATCTACCTGCCTGTTCTTGTTTATACTTGTCCATTGTCTATGATGTGAAACCTTTGTAAAAGAGCACTGTTTGCTCAAAGGTGTTATCTGAAATTTTAACAAATAAAAATAATGAATAAATAAACATATAGCTTTCAAAAGTTCCTCTCAATGCAGTGGAGATTTTTTTTTTACTTCAAAACAAAAAACACTGTCAATATTTCTTTAAAAAAAGTTACAATATGTGTCAATATATACACATTTTATAAGTGCAATAATGCACAATGGAATGTGCTTTATTCTGGATAAATGCACTTCTTGGGGGTAGTACGGCACTTAGCCTGTGACCTCATGCCTCACTACACCCCTAGGCATGCATTTATACAGAATAAACCACTCCCCATTGTGTGTTAGGCATGTGCTTATCCAGAATAAACCACACCTCATCATGTGTTATTGCTTACATATTACAATCCTGGACCAAGACAGCAAAGCTGATGAGGTTTGGCAGGTCCACAATCTAGCCTAGTACCACACCTATATTAAATCATGATATTTAAAGAAAAATGTCAGGCTCACCGGTGCAGCAGTTGGATTTCTGCTTGCGACGCCAGCAACCCAGGTTCGAGAACAAGCCTGGGTCGCTGGAGGGCCAGCCGGGGGAGAAGGATTGAGTGTCCCATGGACAGCTCTCCTTCTCCAGGGGGAGGGCAGGGGACTGGTCTGGCACCTGCCTGCTCCTAGCGGAGGCTGAGAGTAGAGCAGGACATGAAGCCCTAAGGGTAACCTGGGGAGGAGTGGACGTCGGCATATGCCATGACATCACTACGCTGCCCCTAGCAGGAAAAAGGGAAAAAGCTCCCCAGCTGGCCGGATGACGGTCCCCAGCCCTTCACTGCCACTGAACCTGTGACCGGCACACCTCAGTGACATCCCCGGCCAAGTCTAGAGTGCGCTGGCTGACCCCCACCTGTGTCTTCTCCCTCAGAGGAGGGGGACCTGTCCGGCAAAAGGGATACACCGGGTTACCCGGGGAGCCACAATATGAGGTGAGTAGCTGGCGTGGGAACAGGCAGGTGAGTCAGGAAGGGCCTAGGGGACCCGAAGGAGTGGGCAGCTAGGGAGAAGGAGAGAGGCATAAAAAAAAAAGAAAAATGTCATCTCATATTGATTATTTTAATTAAAAGGTGGTGTTGAGTCAGTGTAGTCATGTAGCATCTATATATATATATATATATATATATATCTATATATCTATATATCTATATATCTATATCTCTCTCTCTCTCTCTCTCTCTCTATCTCTCTCTCTCTCTATATCTCTATATCTATAGAGTGGGATATTCAAAGGGGTTGCTTATGGCACAACCCAATGCGCATCACAGCGATATTCAAATGGGCGGGTTGTGCAGTGCAACCCCTGATGAGCCAGGGCACACCAGTAATGTATGCGCACAAGTGCGGGGCATGCTCAGGTATATGCAGCACATCCCTATATTCAGCCCGGGATGTGGTATAGGCAACCCACCCAGGCACTAGGGGCACAATGTTGAGCCCATTCAAATTGGGAACAAGTCGGGGACACCCACAGATGGGCTGCCACATTGCTGGGCACAACACAGCAGCCGTCTGCCATGGGTGGCCACCCGACCTCCCAAAACAGTGGCCCCATGCCCTCTGCTCAGGGAGTGTTGTGCCCTCCCGCCCTGTCGCCTGATCTTGGGTATGCATTAAACATCATCCCTGGTGGTCCAGTGGACCGCTATGCCCTGCCCAATCATGGGCATATATGAAATAATATCCCTGGTGGTCCAGTGGACTGATCACCTTCATCCACACGTGGGCATGTAATAAATATTATCCCTGGTGGTCTGGTGGTACCCTCCTCCCCACCTTCCCACTTAGACCCCGCCACCCTGCACCTCCCAGTCAGCAGGGCGGCGGCTCCCCGCCTGCAAGCTGCCCGGCTGCCCACCGATCAGGGTACTGTAGGGCTGTGGAGGCCTATTGGTCTCATTGTGGGCTCATGGGCATGCAGACTCATGTTGTACTACACAGTCCCTATATGTGAATTAATGTTCATCTCACAATTTGGGACTGTGTAGTACTGTATGGTCTGCATTCCCATTGGCCCATGCAGTGGACCAATAAGCTTACAGCCCTACAGCACGCTGTCAGTCGGTGGGCAACCAGGTGGCTTGTGAGCTGGGAGCTGCCACCCGCCATTGATGGGGGGTGCAGGTATGGGGCCTGAGGGGTGGTGGGGAGGGGTCACCATGGACCATCAGGGATATTATTCAATACATGCCTGTGATCAGGTGATGGGGATTGGTCCACTGGACCACCAGGGATATTATTTTATACATGCCCATGTTCAGGCAGGGCATAGTGGTCCACTGGACCACCAGGGATATTATTCAATACATGCCCATGTTCAGGCAGGGCATAGTGGTCCACTGGAACAACAGGGATATTATTTTATACATGCCCATGATCAGGCAGGGCATAGCGGTCCACTGGATCACCAGGGATATTATGGATATTAGGTATTATTAAGGATATTAACAGAAAAATGATCAAGAGTTTAACATCATATCCAAAGATGTAGATATATAAAGAGAGAGTGAGAAACAGTTTAAGAGAGCTGAAGATTATTTTTCCTGGTACAACATTCAGATCACATTATATTATACTTAATCTGTAAAAATAAAAGAAGCAACAGTTAATAATCAAAGATAAGCTTATTAGCATACACACAAAGTGTATTTTTTTCTCATTCTATCATTTCATCATTTTAAATAAGGCAAGAGATCTTGTTCTTCATTAAAGCCAAGAGGACTCAACTAGAGCTGTGCGGAAAGAAAAAATTCTGAATTTGCAGAATTTCCGTGACATTTTGTGAAATTCTATGAACTTTCACAGAATTTCATTAGAATTTTGTGGAACTTATAAAATGTATTAATTTGCTTATAACTCAGTCATCTGCTAAACTAGAGCTCTAAAGTCTGACATAACTTCTTTCTGGAAGGAGTTCCAATGATGTACAAAATCTCATGAAATTAGAATACATTGTCTGAAATTATAGGTGCTAAAAATCTGTCATTTTATTTTTTGTGGGAAATTCATGAAAATATGTATCTGCATACTCCTCAGCCATCTGTTGGGACAGAAATCTTAAATTTGGCGTGGTTACTTGGCTATACAAGTTCTAACAATGTGTTAAATTCCATCACATTATGATGCATCATCTCAGAATTATATGTGCTCAAAATCTGTCTTTTATTTTTTGTTGAAATTTCATGAAATTTTACCTGCATATTTCTCAGGCACCTTTGGAGCTCGACGTGTAAATTAGCACAAATAATCTTTTTGTAATGGTTATAGAATCTTCTAAATATGCTGAGAATTGGATTATATTTTTTGGTTACATTGGTTCAAAAGCTTACTATGTAAATATTTGAAAATGTTTGCAAAAGTCTCAAAATGTGGATGTTAGTAACTTCTCTGCTCTTGCAGGCATATTCATAACATTTGACATGCATATCTGATGTCAGTGTGTCTTGGTGTCTTAACACAACTGGATACTTTGGTTTAGTAGTTTGAAATTTACAGTGGAAAAAAACCCCAAAAAGTATTGGTAACATTTTCTCAAGTATTTGTGGTGGCATATAGATGAAGCATCCATAATTCTTTTTGTGGAATTTAACATTCACAGTGCAGGTATCACTACTTCATTTGATAACCTGGGCTGAGCATTTTGCAATCTTGCTGTTCCTCCTTGAAAAACAATTTTGCCCCGGCATAGCCAGATTGACTCGGAAGAACTGTTGATCCCACTGATATCCTCTTTGTTCTTTACAGTGACAAAATTCCTTAAAATGTGAGGCAGCCTATCCTGTTGGAATTGCCAGAATTCTTCCTTTCTGGTGCTCCAGACATTGTCTTCCCAATACATCTTTTTGAGTACCTTTGAGTCTGAGACTTTTACACACATCAGGCTCCCTGGATCCTACTTAACTTAACTTTTAAAAATGACTAAACATACTTTTTGTATTAGAAGTACTTGTGCTTCTTTCTAGATAGATTCTCTACCTGACAGTACTAGGTACAATGTTTAGAACAGCACTCATCACATGTTATAGAGATTGTAAAACTAAAACCTAGATGGGCCATCATGTGGTCCCTCCAATCAGTTGCATAATAGATGCAGTTTAGGCTACTTGCAGATGGTGCATGGAAGCTTCCTGGTTTTCCACATGATGTCCCCTCTAGTTTTTATGTTGCTTGCATGGATGCGCAAGAAACATGTTGCAGCAGCTTGCTGCAGAAGCAGGTTGTGGAGGTGCAGCACTGTTGTGGCCAGTGCCCCCACTGCCTTTTGAGGTTTGGCCCACTTTCCCCAATGGGGTGGTATGCTGCTGCTGACACTAGTTCATCCAACATGCCACCACCTTGAAACATTTTAACCGCTGCAATAAGGGGCCACCTCATCATTGCAGCATCAGCTATTCCACTGCAATGAGAGCGACCCATCATTGCAGGGCGGTACCTTGCATGCCCTGACCCAGTTTGCCAACGGGAGCCCAGTCCCCATTGGCATAATGTCCTCACTCCTAAGTTTCTGCTGTATGCCGAGGATGCCCAATCCCCTCAGCATCATGCCCCTCTTTCTTTGCCGATGAGATGCCCAATCCTCATCAGCTTCAGTCCCCCTTCCCCATTGAAGTTGCTGATGGGGAGCCCACTTCCGTCGGCATAATGTCTTCCCCAATGTTTTGTCTGCCAAGGGGTGCCCGATCCCCTCAGCTCTCCCACACCCTCAGTATGTGCCGATGGGGTGCCCAATCTCCCACTGGCTCAGTCCCCCCAAACCACTCAGGTGGCATGCTGGGAGCCCACCCCAATGTGCCAAATGTCCCTGAAAAAAAAAACAGTCCAGTGATTTTTTTTAACCCTGTAAACAAGAAAACAGTCCCTCGTTGAGTCCGTGGCCCCTTCCCCAAACCGCACCCACCCTCTGCACACCCTGCCTCCCTACACCCCCACATCCCATACTTACCTCTGGAGCCCAGCAAAGCAATCTTCGGTGGACTGGGAACATGTCTGCACTCTTCGAAGCTGACTGCGAACTGAAGAAATGCTGGTAAGCTGTATAATGGCATAAATAGGGGGTTTTGAACTTTGGTGCATATCTCAGGCATTTTGGGGAATTTTGGCACCAAATTTTCAACATGGGGTTATTGGGACCCCCTCCTCATGAATTCAGCCACTGTCATGGTGTTATTCAGTCCTGAAAGGTGATTTCATGGGCACTGCGTGGAATCATCTTTTGGGACCAATTAATGAAAAGACAGTGTCAGTGTTCATGAGGTAGGCTCTCAAAAAGCCTATGTTGCAAGTTTGGTAGAAAACATCCAAAAAATAACTGTTTCACAAGCGTGCATTGCACAGTTGCTATGCACGCTCATAACTTTGTGAATTTGCAATATTTTCACTCCAGATTTTCAACATTGCCATTTTTCCACACCTCCTTATGAACAGTACAGATGTCATTTTTCACATCCTGGACAAAATGTATTTTCACACTTCCGGCTCAGAATATCGTGGTTGCTGTGGGAAATCAGTGTGCGGGACGCATTAAGAAATCACAGTGACATTGTTCATGAATAGAGGTCCTAAAATGCCTGTGTTGAAAATTTTGTGATGAAAGCCCATAAAATGACTGTGTTATGAGCGTGCGGTGTTGCAGTTTCATGCACCCTTGTAACTTCGCAAATTAGTAATATTTTCACGCCAGATTTTCAACACTGGCATGTTTTCACATCTCCGCTTGAAGAGTACAGCTGTCATTTTCACATCCTGGCTGAAATGTGTTTTCTGCCTTCAGGCGCCAGAATAGCGCGGTAACTTTGGGAAATCAGTGTTTGGGACAGATTAAGATTGAGCCGGTGAGAGAGGGGGAGCGACCGAGCTGTCAGGACTGCTGTGGATTTCTTTGTGGGCAGAAAAAGGCACCAACACAAGCAGGAGCCCAGTACAAAAGGGCAGCCTGCAACGTTGGGAGAACTAGAACAAGCTCGTGGGGGAGGAGTGAGCGTGCTCAATGGAGCTCTATCTGGACTGCTGCAGATTTCTTTGTGGGCAGAAAAAGGTGCCAATGCAGGCAGGAGCCCAGTACAAAAGGGCAGCCTGCAGCGTCAGGAGAAACAGAATGAGCGAGTGAGAGAGGGGAGTGACTGAACTCAACGGAGCTCTGTCAGGACAGCTGTGAACTTCTTTGTGGGCAGAAAAAGGCACCAACACAAGCAGGAGCCCAGTACAAAAGGGCAGCCTGCAATGTTGGGAGAAATAGAACAAGCGCTTAGAGGGGGGGAGTGAGCGTGCTCAATTGAGCTGTATTGGGACTGCTGCAGATTTTATTTGTGGGCAGAAAAAGGTGCCAACGCAGGCAGGAGCCCAGTACAAAAGATAACAAAAGACAGGTGCCTCGAATTAGTCTGAGCAGCCTGGTGCACACAAACGAGCAGCCAGCTCATAGTAATGAGACCACACAGAAAAATCGTAGCACTCGTGCCAGCAAAGTCCACTAGTAATAGTCCCAAAGAACACTTCCTCAGGAAGACTCGCGAGGAGTCAAGTGCTGGGTGATTGTTTTGCGTTTTGGTGATTTACCTTGAATTATTCTTGTCCTTTTGTCACTAAATAAATTTACAAAAGGTTCAATAGTTTCACTAGTGTTCTTTGGGACTATTACTAGTGGACTTTGCTGGCACGAGTGTTACAATTTTTCTGTGGCCCAGTACAAAGGGCAACCTTCAGCACCAGTAGAAAGCGGAATGAGGCGGTAACAGAGGGAGTGAGCAAGCTCAGCAGAGCTCTGTTGGGAATGCTGCTGATTTCTTTGTGGGCAGAAAAAGGTGCCAATGCAGGCTGCAGCCCAATACAAAGGGCAGCCTGCAGTGCCAGGAGAAATGGAATGAGATAGTGAGAGAGGGGAGTGATCGAGCTCAACAGAGCCCTGTTGGGACAGCTGTGAACTTCTTTGTGGGCAGAAATAGGTGGCAACACAAGCAGGAGCCCAGTACAAAAGGGCAGCCTGCAGTGTTGGGAGAAATAGAACAAGCGTGTGAGAGGGGGGAGTGAGCGACCTCAACAGAGCTGTGTTGGGACTGCTGCAGATTTCTTTGTGGGCAGAAAAAGGTGCCAATGCAAGCAGGAGCCCAGTGCAAAAGGGCAACCTGCAGCATTGGGAGAAACAGAACGAGCGAGTGAGAGAGGGGGAGTGAGCGAGCTCAATGGAGCTCTGCCAGAACTTTAGAGTTGCACACCCTCCCACCCAGGTCCTCTGTGGTCCTATATTACAGCAGGGTCTCTGGACTGGAGACACAGCAATGATTGGGTACTTTTAGGATTGCTGTAATAATACAGATTTAGTTGTTCTGTTTAGTTCTCTAACTGAGCAAAGTACTGAACTATACTGTTATGATTGCAGTAAAAATACATATTTATTTGTTCTGTTTATTTCTCTAAGTGAGCTGAGTAATACTTGGAGTGCAATAGGATTTCTAACTAGGTTAAGTGAAACTATATGAGAGTTGAGAACAAAAGTATGGTAGCTGAAGTGTGAAAACGGACAAGGAGGCTCTAGGATTGCTACAGTAATACAGTATCCAATGGATGAGATTTGAGACTGAATTAACCTGGTCAGCAAGGGGTCAGTAGGGGACTAGTGTGAGGGGGACAAGAATTTGAGTAAATAGGGCCTAACAGTTGCAGTATGGTACAGAACCTGGGAGTAAGAGCCATAACATAAGATGGGGGATGGGGGGCCAAAGGGGACAGACAGAAGGAGATAAAATCATAGTAAAAATTGTGAGACCTTCACCAGCTTTCCAAAATGCTTACCAGTAAAAGAACACTCTATGAAGTTTTCCAAATGGCAACACAATCTGGTGAGCCCTCTGTCTGCCGTCTGACACCAGGCATCAACCAGCAGAACATTACCTAAGAAGGCAGTGTGGTCATGTGGTTACTGAAATACTGAAGATTACAGATTTATAAGAACAAAAGAATATCACACAGAAGGTGGCACATGTGTCTATAGCAGCTGTCTCCTGCTTCTCAGTAGTTATACTTATACCCTTGAGGTACTTGAATGTTTCTATCATATCCCCTCTTTCCCTCCTCTCTTTCAGTGAATACATATTGAGGTCCCTTAATTTCTCCTCATAAGTCTTGTGTTGCAAGCTCTGTACCACCTCATTACGCCCTTCTCTGGACCATCTCCAGCCTGTTAATATCCTTATGAAAGTGCAACCTCCAGAACTGCACACAGTACTGTGAGGCCTGACCATAGTTTTATATAATGGCATCACTACCTCCTCCTTATGCTGGTGATACCCCTGCCTATGCACTCCAGCATGTCACTGGCCCTCCCAGCTGCCTTACCACTTTTACATTTTCAGGTTATCTGAAATAAGAACCCCCAGGTCCCTTTCCTTCTTTGTGACTGTCAGCAACCCCCCCATCCTGCACCTTTCCCCAGGGTTTCTGTGTCCCAGGTGCATAATTTTGCACTTTTTTGAATTAAACTTGAGTTGCCAGTCCTCAGACCATTTTTCAAGCTTCCCCAGGTCCCTCCTCATTTTCCCACCCCCTCTGGGGTATCCACTGTATTACAGATCTTGGTGTCATCTGCAAACAGGCAGACCTTTCCCTTTAGCCCTTTTGCAATGTCACTAATGAAGACATTAAGCAGGACTGGCCCCAGGACCAATCCCTGCGGCACCCAACTGGTCACCCCCTCTCCCCAGACTGCACCCCATTTACCACCACTCTCTGCCTCCTGTTTGTTAGTCAGCTTCTAACCCACTTTATCACCCTTTCACCCATGCCCAGCCTACTCAGCTAGTTTATCAGCCTCCTATGTGGGATGATGTCAAAGGCTTTGCTTACATCAAGGTTAGCGTTGTCCACTGCCCCACCCTGACTTATTTCCTTTGTCACCCACTCAAAGAGATCAACCAGATTTTTCTGACATGACCTCCCCACTGTGAATCCATGTTGCCTATGGTCCTAGGCTCAGATGGCTTCTAGATGCCCCATTATCCTTTCTTTAAGCAATGTTCCATGATATTCCCCACTACTGAGGTGGAGGCTAACAGCCCTATAGTTCCCCCTCCTCCCTACTGCTGGATTTGTATAGAGGACCACATGTGCCCTCCTCCAATTCTCTGGTACCACCCTTGTGTTGAATGACTCGGTGAACATGGCTGCCAGAGGTACTGCTATCTCCCTTCACAGTTCTTTTACTATCCTTGGGTGTATGCCATCTGGTCCCAATCGCTTTGTCCACCTTCTATTTAGTCACCTCCTGCAGGATTCTTCGGCCTGTGAATGGACTATTGTCCACCTCTTCACGTCTTTGCAACTGCTGTACTGCTGTGGCCCTTTCCCTTCCCCCTCTTCTGTGAATACTGAACAGAAAGACACAGTGGATGTCTTGTGGGGGGGGGGGCATGACAGTTCTTAGGCACGGTACTTTCACTTCCAAATACCTAAACAGCACAACTGAGCAAGCAACATTCGGCATTGACAAATGCTTGTGACGTATAGGATTTCTATGTTCTCAGCATTGTAACCTAACTGACATCACAGCTGATCTAGAGAAGCTACTCACATTCTGATAGAAGGGTCACAAATCAGTGACATATGCCTTCCTATTGTACATGATTATAGAGTGCTGCACAGAAATGATTTTTAGTAGAATGTAGCTACAGAACATGTTTTATAATGTGTATGAGGATGTAATGTATTTGCAGTAAGTGAAAACAATAAACACAAATGTAAAAAAAAAAAAAAAAAAAAAAGATCATCATTTATATTCTCTGCTGGTTTTGAATACCCATAGCTTATCATTACTTATCTTGTGAAAAAGATGAAAGCATGCAACATGTACTGTTACCTAGAATAAAAGCCCTCCATGATGTGCGTTATGCTTTGATAAACACATGTCTAGGGTCGTAGTGAGGCTTCAGGCCACAGGTCCATAGAAGTGTGTTTGTCAGAGCATAACCCACACCTTAGGGTGGGTTTTTGTGCTTAAAAAATGTGTTTTGTATCTAAACATATTTATTTAAGAAAAATATTAAAATACCACTATTTTGTTTAACAAACAGTTCCTCTATTAGTAGGTGTCATTAGGAGAGCTATACTGTAGATCTTAACTGTGAATTAAATGTGTGTGTATGTATTCTCTTGTTAACTGTACATTAATAGTTTTTAATTACTGGTCCTCATTTTTCATGTCTGGATAACCAGATTTTTAAATCCCATTACAACCGCCCTGTTGATATTTCCCATTACAATTGGGAAGTTATAATCAGTGCCTGTCTCTTAAAAAAGTGTTATGCAGCTCATTGGCTGTTAGTCCCCATGTGGGTGGGCCAGACATCTCTGCCAATGTAGCAACTCCACTGCTCGTTAACTGCGTTCCTGTAGTCATCATGCCTGGTACTGTATTTAGGAGGCAGTATAGCACAGTGGTTTAAGGCTCTGAACTGAAAATCTGGAGACCTGGGTTGAATCCCACAACCCTACCTGCATGCTGTGTGAACCTAAGCAAGTCACTTAACTTCCTTGTGCTCCCAGGTCGCACCTGTAAACAAACTTTCAGCTTACTGTAAAATAAAAGCTTTTTTTTTCATATTTTTCAATATTTATCTGGTTGGTCCTGCCTTCACAGTGTAAGGCAAGGCTGGAGAAATAGTCAGAAGAATGGCATCTTGGATTCAATGCAAAGAAGGGCAAAGTAATGCACCTGAGAAACAAAATCCCCGGGGAAGATTACACAATGGGGGAGAGGTGGCAACAACAACAAAAATGGAAAGGGACCTGGGGTAATCATGTCAGATGACCTAAAACATAGAAACATAGAAACATAGACTTTGACAGCAGATGAGGACTGCTAGGCCCATCTAGTCTGCCCATTTCCCTACCTACAGGATAGGCCGCAGATCCTAGTTAACCAACAGCCTATTTCTTCCTACCCCCCACAAGAATTGCCTTATGTCTGTCCCATGCATTCTTGAATTCTTCCACAGTTTTAGACCCCACAAACTCCTCAGGAAGGCTGTTCTATGCATCCACTACCCTCTCTGTGAAATAATACTTCCTCACATTGCCCCTGAACCACCCTCCTTCTATCTTTAAATTGTGTCCCCTTGTTCTTGCAAGTCTCTTTTTCTGAAAGATGCTACCCTCTTGGACTTTGTTGATTCCACTGAGGTACTTAAAAGTTTCTATCATGTCCCCCTGTCCCATCTTTCCTCAGGGGTATACATATTAAGCTCCTTTAGTCTCTCCTCATACGGCTTCTCTTGCAGACCCTGCACCATTTAGTTGCCCTCCTCTGGACTGCCTCTATCCTGTCTATGTCCTTGGAGATGGGATCTCCAGAACTGGACACAGTACTCAGATGGGGTCTCACCAACTGTCTGTACAGAGGATAACAACTTCCTGTTTTCTGCTGATGATGCCTCTCCCTATACATCCCAGTATACCCCCAGCCCTACTGCCTTCTCACATTGCTTGCTAACCTTAAGGTCATCTGATATGATTACCCCAGGTCCCTTTCCTTTTTGTTGTTGATACTACCTCCCACCCATTGTGTATTCTTCCCTGGTTCTTGTTTCCAGGTGCATTATTTTGCACTTCTTTGCATTGAATCCTAGCTGCCATACTTCTGACCATTCCTCCAACCTTGCCAAGTCCCTTTTCATCCTTTCCACGCCTCCTTGTGTATCGACTCTGTTGCAGATCTTTGTGTCATCTGCAAAAAGGCATACTTTTGCCTCCAGTCCCTCTGCAATGTCACCGATGAAGACATTAAAAAGGACTGGACCCAATACTGAACCCTGCGGTACCCCACTAGTAACCCCCTTTTCTTCAGAGCGGACTCCATTTACAATTACCTTCTGTGTCCTATTGTCCAGCCAATGTTTTACCCAGGCTATCACCCTGGGTCCCACTCCCAGGCTGGTTAATTTGACTATTAATCTTTTGTGTGGGACTGTGTCAAATGCCTTGCTAAAGTCTAGGTAGGCCATGTCCACAGCCCTTCCCTGGTCTACTACTTTGGTCACTCAGTCAAAAATCTATTAGATTCATCTGACATGACCTTCCTGGCTGTGAATCCATGCTGCCTTGGGTCCTGTGCTCCACTGGCCTCTAGGTACTCGACCATTCTTTCCTTCAGAAGTGACTCCATCACTTTCCCTACCACAGAGGTCAGACTGACAGGTCTGTAGTTTCCTGCCTCTGTCTTGGACCCACTTTTGTGAAGGGGAATCACAACCGCCTTCCTCCAATCTTCGGGTACCACACCATCCTCACATGATTTATTAAAAGAGTAGCCAGTGGTTTCACTAGTTCCTCCTTAATTCTTTTAGAATTCTAGGTGAATTCCATCAGGACCCATTGCTTTGTCCACCTTCAGTTTTAGGAGTTCTTGCAGAACCCTTTCTTCTGTGAAAGGACTGGATCGACCCCCTATCAAGAGTGCTTCTGTTAATTGGATTAGGCACTTCCTCCTCCTCTTTTGTGAATACTGAGCAGAAATATTCGTTCAGTATTCCTGCTTTCACTGTCCCTCTGCCCACCCACGTTCATTCTATTCAGCCTCACTATCCCTCCCTTTGTCTTTCTACGCTCACTGATGTACCTATAAAAGGTTTTATCCCCCTTCTTAACTGAGTTGGCCATCTTTTCCTCAGTTTGGGCCTTTGCTATTCTGACTTCCCTCCCTGCTTCCTTCTGCCTTAACTGGTACAGCTCTCTGTTCTGCTCCTTCTGTGTTTCCTTATACTTCCGGAATGCTATCTTTTCCTTCCTGACTTTCACAGTCACCTCTTTTGAGAACCATAGTGGCTTTTTTTTCATTTTGATTTGTTTATTTGCTTCACACAAAGGCTTGTTGCCTCTGTGATGGCAGTTCTGATAATTCCCCATTGTTGCTCCACACCTCCTTCTAGCCTGTTTGCTAGTGCTTTTCTGAGGCACTGTCCCATCTTACCAAAGTCAGCCCTCCTAAAGTCCAGTACCCTCACTTTTGTATGGCTTGACTCTGTAGCTGAGTTTAACGTGAACCACACTGTTTGATGGTCACTTGTCCCCAGATGGCAACCCACTTCTAGATCTGAGATTCTCTCACTGCCCCCGTTTGAGATTATGAGGTCTAAGATTGCTCCCTCACGAGTGGGTTCCAAAACTAACTGTCTAATGCCTGCCACCTGTAGGGCATCAAGAATGGCCCTGCTCTTGGATGTGGCTGCAGCAAATGTGCTCCAGTTAACATCTGGCATATTCAGGTCTCCCATCAACAGTATCTCCCCTTTCTCTGCCATTCTAAGAATGCCTTCTATCATATCCTTGTCCATTCCTTCCCTCTGACATGGAGGTCTGTACACAACCCCTGTGCGGATTTTGGTGCCCTTTCCAGTCTCCAAGGTGACCCACAGTGCCTCCTCTCCTCCCTGTTTACTCTTTTGTTCAGGTGGTTTTATCCTTTCCTTTACATAGAGAGCTACTCTTCTCCCCTGCCTGTCTCTCCTGTAGGTTATGTACCCTGGTATGTTAACATCCCAGTCATGGTTCTCTGTGTACCATGTTTCTGTGACTGCTATGATATCCAGGCATACCTCTTCCATTAAGGCCATCAGCTCAGGGAGCTTGTTGCCCAGACACGGGCATCGGTACTATTACCTCCATTTCCTGATGGCCTTACTCCTTTGTCCCATCTCTGTCCTTCTTGCCTTTGTCACTTTCTCCATTTACCCTGCCTTCTCCCTATTGACACCGCTATGTTGGTGTTTGCTGCACTTACTACGTGATTATTTGGGGGCTAGGATTTTCATGCTCCTTTCCAGTGCCTCCCTTGACTAGTTTAAAATGCCAATAAAGCATTTAAACCTATCACCTAGGATCCTGGTTCCTCTCCCGGACAGATGCAGCCCATCATGCCAGTATAGACTTGCATCACTCCAGGTGGACCCCCAGTCCCCAATGAATCCAAACCCTGAGCTTCACACCAGTTTTCAACCACTGATTGAATCCCATGGTGCGGAACACCTAGCCTCTCCTATGCCATAGATGGGTAGCACCTCGAGAAGGTTACCGTGCGTGCTACTTGACTAAGGCCCTCCCAATTCCACAAACTCTTCCTGCACTTCTCTAATCCCTTTCTAGCCAGGTCATTTGTCCCTAGGTGGACAATGACATCCAGCTCCCTCCCCTGTGCAGCTGCTCCGGCAATCCTGAGGATTCGCTCCCTGTCCCTCCAAGCCATGGCGCCAGGCAGGCACCTTACCTCCCTTTCCCCTTCCTCCCCCAGTTCTACCTTCCTAACAATGGAGTCCCCCACCAGGAGTTGTTTCCTTCCCCTGCAGGGTCCCCTGCCATCCTCCTGTGGGTCTCCTTTGTGGAGGTTCCCAGCATCCTCCTTGGTCTTCACTGTGGGTGCCACCATAGAGGAACCACACTTTACCAGAATGGCATAGGAATTGTGGAGAGGTACAACGGGAGGGATGCGCCTCTGTTCCACCACCCTCACCCTCCCTGAGCCCACTGTGGTCCAACTGCTCCTCTTTCTTGGCAACCTCTGAGGCAACGGCAGTGGCACTGGTGGTCCCTGGATGGAAGGGGAGGTCCCAAAAAGGTTAACAAGCAATGAGAGAAGGCAGTAGGGATGGCTGGGGGGATACTGGGATGTATAGGTAGAAGCATCACCTGTAGAAAACAATAAGTTTTTATCTCTCTGTACAGACAGTTGGTGAGCCCCCATCTGGAGTACTGCATCCAGTTCTGGAGGCCCCTTCTCCGCTAGGGCATAGACAGGGTGGAGGCAGTCCAGAGGAGGGCAACTAAAATGGTGCAGGGTCTGCAACAGAAGTCATACGAGCAGAGACTAAAGAAGTTTAATATGTATACCCTTGAGGAAAGAAGGGATAGGGGGACATGATAGAAACCTTTAAGTACCTCAAGGGAATCAACAAAGTCCAAGAGGGTAGCATCTTTCAGAAAAAGAGATGTGCAAGAACAAGGGGACGCAATTTGAAGATAGCGGGGGGACAGCTCAAGGGATGTGAGGAAGCATTTTACAGAGAGAGGGGTGGTAAAGGTATGAAATGGCCTTCCTGAGGAGGTTGGGGTCAAAACAGTGGGGAATTCAAGAATGCATGGGACAGACATAAGGCAATTCTTGGGGGGGTAGAAAGAAATAGGCTGTTGGTTAACTAGGATCTACAGCTTATACAGTAGGTAGGGAAATGGGCAGACTAGATGGGCCAAGTGATCCTTATCTGCCATCAAAGTCTATGTTTCTATGTAAAACAATCTATCTGGTTGATCCTTCCGTTCTTACTTGTCAAGGGGGGCTCCACACCACAGTTGCATTCCCAATATACCCCAACCGACTAGTAGGGCTGTGCGAATACCTTATTTCAAATATTTGGCTAAATGTTAGGTATTTTGCTGCCAAAGATTCATTATTAGGATGAATATTCATATTTGGAAGAGCCCTAAAAAAAAAATCTCCTCTCCAGCCCCCCAAAAAACTGTACTGTCTCCCTCCACCCTCTAGCAGCCATCAAATCCCAGCCTCCTACCCACCCAGCACCAACAATTTTTTAATTTTTCTTTAGAAAAAACTTTTAATGGGGACCAGCACAACCCACCTCCTCAACCAGCCCCATCTTACAAACTAAAATAACAGGCAGTGTAAAGAATACGATGAAGAAGAATACCCCCCAAACTGTTAGCAACAACTTAAAGTCAACTATTAACCCACTCCCAATTCTCATTATTGGGAGAGGTGATCACCACTGCTGAAATCAAGCACAACCCATCCTGCCGAGCACCTTTTCTAATAATGAGTGCATTGCTTTGTTATAGTGAAACCAGCAAACCATGTGATCTGCTGGTTTAACTATAGCAACATGCAGTGTACTTTCATTCTTAGAAGGCCCTCTGCAGTGGAGGAGGGAGGGTTGTGCTGGACCGGCAGCAGTGATTGCCTTCTTCTAATAAGGAGAATTGGGTGTGGGGGGATGTGGGAGGGAGACAGATTAGGGTTGGGTGCTGATGTTGAGCTGTTGCCGACAGTGGGGGTGGGAGGAAGTATTCTTCTTCTTTGTATTCTTCACACTGCCTGTTAATTTAGTTTCTAAGATGGGGGCTGGCTGTGGAGGTGGGGGGTTGTGCCCATCCCAATTAAAAGTTTTTTGTAAAGCAAAATTAACAAATTGCAGTTGTTGGCTCGGTAGAAGAATGGATTTGGTGGCTGCTAGAGGGTGAGGGGAGAGTGTACTGTTTTTTTGGGGGTCGGGGAGGAGGTTTTTTTTTTTTAGGTCTGTGCAGGCTGGAGGATGCCGAATACGAATACCTCCTGAATACTCCTCTATTCAGGAAGGGCTTCTGAATATTCAAAGCCCTAACATTCATGGTATTTGAAAATTAATATTCGGCCCCTGCACAGCCCTACTAACTAGTTCCAATTCCTGCTGCATTTCGGGGGGAAAAAAATGACTGCACTGGAAATGGAGAGAATGGCAGTGTGTGTGAGTGAGCGTGCATGTGTGTCTGTAAAAAATAAGAACCAGTAATTAAATAAAATAATACATGGGTGAGTGTACGTAAAACCAGAATTTTACACACATCGTCAGGAAGGCAATGCTTTTATAAACTCCTTGGGCTTTGCCCTCAAGGTTTATGTAGCATTCCACACCTCAGGTTTGTGTTAAATTCTGGTTACACACACACACACACACCCATGTATTATTCTATATGTATTACATTCCCCCCTTTTTGTATCTCTCCTGTTGTCCATTATTGGGATATTGGAGAGCATGCAACAAGGAGGTCAGATAGGTAGTGGTCCAAGAGCGAATGGTGGAATGGCTACCGTTACAGATTTTGGAGCTGCTGTCATTTAATTCAGACAGGAGGAAGAAAGACATCGCAGTCAGGTACAGACCATGTGCTAGGTAAGTTCTGTGTTGGCTGGGAGGAACAGAGAGCAGTGTGAGGGAGGTAGGAGGTAGTGCTACATCTGAAGTGACAGAAATGGCATTTGTTTTTCAATAGTAGAGGAAGCAATATATTTTGCTTGATTTTATTTCAGTTCTGTGTGGCAAACAATGTGGGGTGAAAGCAAGCAATCAGGAACGGGCAGAAAAAATGCCTGCCAAAGTACTTTTTTTAAACAATTCAGTCAGTGGATGTGTGTGGGGATACATCTTGCAATAAAGGTTAGTAGTATTTTCATTTTAAAACCATTGGGCGATACGTTCTACTACATTGTGAATGTTGGGAAGAGCAGAAAAACTATAGTTCCAAGTATATAATTTTTATATGAATCACTTGCTGATATTTGAGGATAATTCAAAGATGTTATTACTGATGTTTCAGGACTATTTGAAATGTTGCAGTTTAAAAAAAAGATTGACATTTCAGGTAAAATTGAAGGGCTTGTACATGACAGTTCATTACAAGTATTTCAGTTTTCTTTTTGAAGACTGATTTGCATTGTTTTGCAATTTTAGAAGGGCAGTTGTAACTATGTTGAGACATTTTTCAATGGATAAATGTTAGTGTTTGAGGTACAAGCAATGCCAGTTTGAATTACTTCAGAAATATGAAAAAAACTGGACCAGTATTTTAAAAACCTGAAGAATATTGAAGTGAACTCCAAAGGCCTTTATTTTCAATGTAGGAAGTGACCAGTTGAGTCCACAATGGTTCTACACTACATCCAGTATTAATACATTTAAAAGGTAACTAGAGGTTGGCACCAGTAGCTTGGTAGCCTCATTTGTTGATCTCAGCAGAAAATTTATGAAATGTGTAGGACCTTAGACAGGCTCAAGAAGTGGTTTTTGGCAGATGAACTTCAGCACTGGAATATGCGAACTGATGCATCTACAGTATGTAAGAAGAATATGAAGGCAACTATGTTTAACAACACATGAATTAATAAAGCTCTGCTTGTAAAGTACCTGTGTGTAATGATTAGTTTCAACTTTAAATATGGGCAACAGCGTGGAACAACGGACATTAAAACATATGAAGCCATGTCATGTCAGCATGAAACATAGAAACATAGAAACATAGACTTTGATGGCAGATAAGGACCACTTGGCCCACCCAGTCTGCCCATTTCCCTACCTACTGGATAAGCTGCAGATTCTAGTTAACCAGCAGCCTATTTCCTGCAACCCCCCCCCCCCACTATAATTGCCTTATGTCTGTCCCATGCATGTTTGAATTACTCCACTGTTTTAGACCCCACAACCTCTCCAGGAAGGCGGTTCCATGCGTCCCACCACTCTCCGTGAAAAGAATTTCCTCACATTACCCTGAGCTGTCCCTCTAACTTTAAATTGTGCCCCTTGTTCTTACACATCTCTTTTCTGAAAGATGCTACCCTCCTGGACTTTGTTGATTCCTTGAGGTACTTAAAAGTTTCTATCATGTTCCCGTCCCTCCTTTCATCAAGGTATACATATTAAGCTCTCTCAGTCTCTTCATATGGTTTCTGATGTAGACCCTGCACCATTTTAGTTGCCCTCCTCTGGACTGCTTCCATCCTGTCTATGTCCTTGCGTAGATGAGGTCTCCAAAACTACACACAGTACTCCAGATGGGGTCTCACCAACTGTCTGTATAGAGGGATAACCACTTCCCTTTTTCTACTTGTGATGCCCCTCCCTATGCATCCCAGTATCCCCCTGGCTTTCCCTACTGACTTCTTACATTGCATACCCACCCTTAGGTCATCTGATATGACTACACCCAGATCCCTTTCCATTATTGTTGTTGTTAGTACCTCCCCTGCTATTGTGTACTCTTCTCCTGGATTTTTATTTCCCAGGTGCATTACTTTGCACTTCTTTGCATTGAATCTAAGTTGCCATATGTCTGACCATTCCTCCAACCTTGCCAAGTCCCTTCTCATCCTTTCTACCCCCCCTTGTGTATCAACTCTGTTACAGATCTTTGTGTCATCCGCAAAGAGGCATACCTTTCCTTCCAGACCCTCTGCAATGTCACCTATAAAGACGTTAAAGAGGACTGGACCCAGTACTGAGCCCTGAGGTACTCTTCTAATAACCTCCTTTCTTCAGAATGTGTTCCATTCACTATTACCTTCTGTGTCCTGTTGTGCAGCCAGTTTTCTACCCAGGCTACCACCCTGGGACCCGCTCCCAGGCTGGCTAACTGATTATTAATCTTTGTGCGAGACTGTGTCAAATGCCTTGCTGAAGTCTAGGTAGGTCATATCCACAGCCCTCCTGGTCTATTACTTTGGTCACCCAGTCAAAGAAATCGATTAGATTTGTCTGACATGACCTTCCTGCTGTGAATCCATGCTGCTTTGGGTCCAGTGCCCGCTGGCCTCTAGGTACTCAACAATTCTTTCTTTCAGAAGTGATTCCATCATTTTCCCACCACTGAGGTCAAACTAACAGGTCTGCAGTTTCCTGCTTCTGCCTTGCTCCCACTTTTGTGAAGGGAATCACATCTGCCCTCCTCCAGTCCTCAGGTACCACCCCATCTTCCCATGATTTGTTAAAAGTGTGGTTAGTGGTGTCACTAGGTCCTCCTTAGCTCTTTTAGGATTCTAGGTGAATCCCGTCAGGCCCATTGCTTTGTCCACCTTGAGTTTTAGTAGTTCTTTCAGTACTTCTCTTCTTTAAATGGACTGGTATCAACCCCACTATCCAGAGTGCTTCTACTGTTAGGTTTAGGTAACTCCCCCTCTTCTTCTTTTGTGAATACTGAGCAAAAGTATTCATTCATTATCTCTGCCTTTTCACTGTCTCCTTCTGCCCACCTCCCCTCTCCTTTATTAATCTTCCCTATCCTTCCCTTAACCTTTCTATGTTCCCTAATGTAACTATAAAAAGGTTTTATCCCCCTTCTTAACTGAGTTGGCTATCCTTTCCTCTGTTTGGGCCTTTGCTTTTCTGACTGCCTTCCCCACTTCTTTCTGCTTTAATTGATACAGTTCCCTGTCGTGCTCAGTCTGTGATTCCTTATACTTTTTGAATGCAGCCTTTTTCTCCTTAACCTTCCCTGACACTTCTTTTGAGAGCCATAGTGGGTTTTTTCCGCTTTGTTTTCTTTATTTGTTTCACACAAAGGCTTGTTGCCTCCATGATGGCAGTTTTGATTTTTCCCCATTGTTCTTCCACCCCCTCCTTTCTGGCCATTTGCTAATGCATTCCTCAGGTATTCAGCCATTATGCCAAAGTCAGCCCTTCTAAAGTCCAGTATCCTTGTATTTGTATGGCTTGTCTCCATGGTTGTGTTTATTGTTAAGCACACTGTGCAGTGGTCACTTGTTCCCAGGTGTCTACTGACTTCTAAGTTTGTGATCCTCTCTCCATTTGATAGTACCAGGTCTAATATTGCTCCCTCCCGAGTGGGTTCCACCACTAGCTGTCTAAGGCATGCTCCCTGTAGGGCATCAAGAATGACCCTGCTCTTGGATGTGGCTGCAGTCCATGTTGCCCAGTTAACATCTGGCATATTCAGGTCCTCCATCAACAGTATGTCCCCTTTTTCAGTCATTTTGAGAATGCCCTCTATCATTTTCTTGTCCATTTCCTCCCCTTGAGACGGGGGTCTGTATACAACCCCTGTGCGGATTGTGATGCCATTCCCTGTCTCCAATGTGACCCAGAGTTCCTCTTGTCCTCCCCCTTTACTTTTTAGTTCTGTTACTTTGATCCCTTCCCTTATGTAGAGAGCTACTCCACCTCCTCTTATACCCTCCCTGTCCCTTCTGTAGATTGTGTACCCTGGTATGTTGACATCCCAGTCATGGTTCTCCATGTACCATGTTTCTGTGACTGCCACAATATCCAAGTGTTCCACTTTCATCAGGGCTACTAGCTCTGGAAGCTTGTTTCAAGACTACGGGCATTGGTACTCATTGTCCTCCATTTAATGTTGGCTTTATCCTTTACCCATCCCTGCTCTTATTGCCTTGTCCATTTTCCATTTACCCTGTCCTGCCCTCTGTCAAGCTCCTGCCTCAGCGTTTACCTACTACCTGCCATGCTTTGCAGGGGAGGCTTGAACTTTCCTGTTTCCTATCAGCACCTCCCTCTTGGCTAGTTTAAAAGCTTGCCAAGGAAGCCTTAAACCTGTCACCTAGGAGCGTGTTTCCTTCCTGGACAGATGCAGACCATCATGCTAGTACAGACCTTCATCTCCAGGTTGACCCCAGTCCCCAATGAAGCCAAAGCCCTGTGCTCTGCACCAGTTTTGCAACCATTCATTAAACCGCATGGTGTGCAGTACCCTAGCCTCACCCCTGCCATAGACTGGCAGCACCTCTGAGAAGGTTACTGTGCTTGCTATGTGTCTGAGGCCCCTCCCCAACTCCACAAATTCATGTAGTTCGAGAAACTTCATTAGCAGATTAAAAGGTGCCATTACCTCTCTGTGGAGACCCCATCTTGAGCATAGTGTAGTCTCCATATCTAGGAAATATATTCACAGGACTAATAGGGTGCAGGGAAAAGTGTTTGAAGGGGTTGAAGGCTTGGAAAATATGGGCTATGAGGACAATCTGTTTTCTAAGAAAAGCAATGACTTAGGGTGACATAGAAACATAGGATTTGTCAACAGTAAGGACAGTTTGGCCCATCTATTCTGCCCAGATGTTCCTGCCTAATCTGTCTCTGCAGATCCTAAGTGGTCTCTAGCCCTTCCTCCTCCTCACCTTTATGTAATACTCCCATGTCTGTCCTACACATGCTTGAAGCCAATCACTGTTTTGCCTCCATCTCATCTACTGCCAGTATGTTCCAGGTTTTTAGCACCCTTTCACGGAAGAACTATTTCCTTACTGTACATCTCTCTTAACTCCACCCTCTCCAGATTGATTGCATGTTTCCAGGTTCTGGTGCTCCTGGTATCCAGTGAAAAGGGTGACTGAGATTGAGCATCTCAGATCTTAGCAACTCAGTCTCAGCGCCTGTAAGGTCAGCGACCCTGAAAGGGTGGCAACTGGGAACGGCAGGGCGAATGGAAGAACAACAGGATACCAGAAGAGGATGGACAGTATTCACAAGGTATGTGAGGGGTGGTGAGGTGGGAAACCACAGAGCTGGCTATGTGGCACAGTGGTTATGGTGGCTGGCTCTGGTGGGGAGGCTTCAGGGTTTGGGGCCAGGGCTGGGGAAGAGTGCAATATTTTGTGCTTTACTGAGCTGTTTTTTCCTTTCCTGGTACTCCCTCTCCTCAACATGCACCCCCATGGAGTTTGTTATTTTTAGTGAGGTGGAGTGCAGGGGCACTGTGGACAAAGCCCCCCACATTAGTATAGGGGAGTTTCCTCGCTGTGAATGTACATTGCTGTTTTTACTTTGGTGATGTACATTCACCCTAACAGTGATCACTGTTTGGCGATTGCAGTAATCACATAGAACCGGTGCTCCTTCTCATTTGAAAGACACTTTCTTCCTACACCCTGTTCACCCCTCTGAGGCACTAGAAGGCCTCTATAATATCACATTTCACTCTTCTCTTTTCCATTGTGTACATGTTGAGATCCCTAGTCTCTCCAATCCAATAGGGCTTCTCATGCAACCCTAGCACCATTTTAGTTGCCCTCTTGGACTGCCTCCACCCCTGTCTATGTTCTTTAAGGTGTGTCCTCGAAACTGAACACAGTACTCCAGGTGGGAACTCACCAGTGAGTGATACAGTAACCCCACGCCTCTCCTCCTGTTGGTTATACCTCTCTCCAAGCACCCTGCTGTCCCAATAGCACTACCCACTGCTTTGTTACACTGCCCTACCACCTTGAGGTCATTAGATATGATAACTCCAGGGTCCCTTTCCTGTTTAGTGACTATCAGTACCTCACCTACCCATCATTCCTATGCCCTATGTGTATGATCCTGCACTTCTTGGCATTGAGTTACAACTGCCATGCTTTAGAATGCTTCTAGAATTTTCCCAGATCAATGCTCATTTCCTTCACCCCATCCTGAGTGTTCACTCAATTGTAGATGTTGGTATCATCTGCAAAAAGACACACCTTCCCTTCCAATTTCTCATCAGTGTCACTTATGAAGACAGTGAAGAGGACTGGTCCCACATTGAGTCCTGTGCCACCACACTGGTCACGCCTCCATTATTCAAGTGAATGCCTTCCACCACCACTCTCTGTCTCATGTTCGTTAACCAGTTTCTAACCCAATTTGCCATTTTGGATCCAACCCCCAGGCTGTTCAGTTTCTTTATCAGCCTTCTGTGCAGCACAGTTTTGAAGGCCTTGATTATAGCATTAAAATAAATGAAAGGAATGACCCTGTCTGACTAAAAGCAGCTCTTAGGAATGTTCAAGGATGAAAAACAAACAGGGGAACCACAGTGCCTGAAAGAAGTTCACCAGAAGAAGGACTCTGTGTAAACCTGGAAGCTTGTATACTGAACATTTCTTGTTGGCTCAGTAAAAGGTGTCATATCCCCTACTTTTTCTCATTTGTACAAGGAACAATACAGCTACAAACAATTCTTTGAAGGATGGATAACTTAAGGGAACTACAGTACATCACAAAAAGAGTTAAGGACAGTTGAACTCATCAACTTAAGACCAAGTACTGTAGTGTCTGTCGATACTGTTTTGACCTTCAAGCTCTAACTAGATAAATTCCTTGATGTAAAATGGATATGTGAAACTGCAAACTTCTGCTTCCATAAGAATTCTGCAGCACTTTGAAATTTCATAGAATTCCACAGAATTCCACCCTGGCATGAAAGGCCTAGGTGGGCCAAGCGGTCCTTATCTGTTGTCAAAGTCTATGTTTCTATGCTGCTAAAAAAAAATAAATAAATAAAAATAAAACAGCAAAATTCCACCGCATTTACAGTTTCTTTTCCTCTGAACATGTTTCTGTGATATAACAAACAAAAACACAGATGACATTAAAAACTTGTGGATTACTTAGAGAAAACCATAGTTCTCTTGATGGAATTCATCACAGATTCCCCACTCTTTTTGAAAGTGGAATTACAGTTCTGACAAAATTCCACTGGCCAAGATCCACATTATAATTGGACTATCTTTTCTTCTCTCTCCTCCATGCCAGAACGTCTACTAATCATGTTGCATTCTTTTATAGGCTCCAGCTGCTTTGGCCCAGCCTTTCTCTCCTCATCCATTCCTTCACCTCTCCTTCTGCCTTGAAGTCACCTTTTCCATGATTCTACCTCTTGCACCTGTTCCTACTTCTAACCTGTCTCTCTTAGTCTACTTTAATAATCTCATTCTCCTTGACACCATTCTCTGATTTTCCTCCTCCTCCTCATCTACCCTATAAGTCCTACAGTCCCGCTGTGTGTTTTCCTGCTTTCTTGTCTTACTTATATCGTCAGCTCATTTGTACACAACTTTATACAACACCATTACTGCACATTTGAGGAATCTGTATCATTGCTGCATTTTATACCCTGATTAATTCATTAAATTATGAATTGTAATATTTGTGGACCTCTGTCAATCAATGATACTGGTTTGGTTAGATTTTATTTGCTCTTGTTTTGTACTAACTTTGTTCTATGATCTTTTCTTGTGCCCCTCTCTTACAGGGCACATGTGAAAACTAACAATTCTCAATGGATTATGCTCTTCCTGGTTAAAGAACAAAAACAACTTTCAAACAAACTAAAAAAATACATTTTGAGCATACATGTTCAATTTAAATTAACTGTTAGTGCTCAACTTCCTCATTTTAATTTCTGTTCCCTAGTCTGTAAATGTTTTATGAGGATGTAAAACTTGTCTGGATCAACTTTATCAATCTCCTCTATCATTTTAAAATGTTCAGTTAGGTATACCAAAGTCTTCCCTTTTTTCATGAGACTCTCCAGCCTTTTTTTATACAATAACTTCTATTTCTGAGGCTTAGAATACTGTTTGGTTGACCTACTGTTCACTGCTGCCTCTCAAATAAAATAATGTATTACCCATGCAATGGGGCCTAGTAAAGAACATTGTACTTCATGTGTGATCTCACTATCACTTTACAATGTTGTACTGTAATAGTGACTTTTTTATCTGTATTGCTTTTCCTTACTGATTCAACTAAGTACATAAAAACAGAGCAAATGTCAGCAGAAAAGGACCACTGGTCCATACAGTCTGCCCTGTTTTACCCTATCCTACCCAACAACCTAAAGTCTAATCAGAGTTATTGCCTTCCCCTCTCCTTCACCCTTGCCCCCTGATTTACTGCTTCCCCCTGTGTAAAGAAAACAATGAGAAGGAGTGTACACCACAGCCTGCAAGGGTGCACCAGCTAAAGTAATACCACTGTAAAAAATAAGAAAAAAGTGTGGCATACACCAACAGGTACATTTAAACTGCTTTCATATTAAAGAAGCATGGAAGTGAAGAGGCAACTACTCCTATGTATTGCCTCAGGTGATACATATGTGTAGTTGCCTCTTCACTTCCATGCTTCTTTTAAACTGCTTTTATATTAATGTGCCTGTTGTTGAGTTCCCAGCTTTTTTCTTATTTTTTTCCTATTTAACTATTAAGCCTCTTACTCATTCCAAAAGTTCCATTTTTGTCTTTTTTTGATTTCAGAGAAACTATTGGCACCTGGTTTTGATTTTCTTTGCACTACAACAACCAACCCCTTATTATCATATTGCTTATCTGGTTGCAGTTCTTGGCCCCCAACTTTGTCTTTTTGTTTTATTGGTCTTTGCATCTCTGTTAAGCACTGACTCCACGTTATAGATGTTCTTATAGCAGTATCACCATTGATCTCCCTTTAATGGCCCTAAAGAGGTACATGAAGTTTGTACAAACTATAGTAGGTGAGAAACTCTTCCCCAGCAATCAGAAATAACCCTCTATGCTGCTGCATAGCAGTTGCTAGCTTGTGCACATTGCCTTAGGGTACAGAGCTCTTCCTGGTCTCTCATATGATCAATGTTATACACTTCATACTCAGTTTGGGGGGACATTAAATCAATCTAATTTTTACTTGTCATATATACAGTAATTATAAAGACTACAGGCATTCTTTCTCGAAAGTGAATTGCAGCTGTCAAGATTTAATACAGCAGAAGTGAGGTTTGAAAAAATGCCACAGTGCTGCTGTCAAATGACGTAAAGATGTGATGAATGAAACTCCTACATTCACTGAATAAGGTTTTATTTTTTTAATTGTTTTTAAAAACTCATGTTTAAAAAGAGTGTGGACCCACAGAAACACCATTGATCCATGCTATTACCAAGTCTTTGCTGCCTGTTGTGATAGACTATTTTATTTTTTTTTTTTTATTTTAGTTTTTGTTGACCGGGTAAGTGCACTAGACAAATCCTGCCTATTTTCAGGCACGACCCGGGGGAGGGGGATACAGATGAATGCCAACTGACCTTGAACCAGATTAAGCTGTTGTGGTATTTTTTACTGAATGAGGAAATTTGGCCAGGACACCAAGGAAATTCCCCACTGTTTTCGATAAGTGCGTGGGATCTTTAACATCCACCTGAACTACCACCAATCCAGGCAGATGGGACCTCGGTTTAACATCTCATCCGAAAGACGGCACCTCAGAAGTGCAGCACCCCTCTCATGCTGCACTACAGTGTCAGTACTGGGATATTAACCCAAGTGCCAGATGTGGGAACTGAACCCACAGCCCTCTGATCTCCCAGTCTCAGAGGCGAGTGTGCTACCTACTGAGCCACTGACACTGACACTATAAGAGCAGTATGCCCTTATACCTGTTTAGTCAGGCAACTTCTTCCCATGTCTTGGAAAAATCTTATTGCACATTCTAAGTAGTACAGTTCCATTCATCTTAATCATTTACAATCCCTAGGGTCTAGCAGTGTGCTAAACTGAGCTATTCATTCAACTTGAAGCCTGCCAGTTTCTTTAAACAATTACCAGCCCAAACTAACCTTTCTGTATATAGTTTATCCGACTTCTCCTGCATATTCCTAACCTTTTGTATTGTAACTTAATTGCAAATGTTCACAGTTTACATTACTTATTTTATATAAATGTTCAGCCTATTGGTAGTGAAGTTGGTGCAGAAATACATTAAAATAGCAAGTGCCAGGTACTGTAGCTAATTGGTTTGCCACATTCAGAGTTATGTGATACAGTAAATGTGAAATGTATACAATGGGAATAATTAACTACTCTGATGGGAATTTGAATATACTGTTTTATTGCACCTTTTCTAGAGTTTAAACTCAAACTGAAGTAGCCTCTTGGATCCTAGTAGAGAATTCCACAAAAATGTCTCATAAGACTAAAAATATAGAAGGACACAGCTGGGTTAATGTTGAGAGTGCTGAATTTATTTACAGAATTTAATCACAACCAATTTCTTAAAGAGGGGTTATGTCTCTAGCAAATAAATGATAGTTTCCAACAGAGGACTCAATGCCACAACAGTCAAAAACAAGTCTGAATTTTACATCTTTATTTAGGTTGTACAGATACAGCATTGTCATTTCAGTTTTGAATAGTTTAGGCAGTAGATCCAGAAAGATATTGATGATATACATGAGATCTAGTACTGTATTCATTTTCAAGATGCATAGTACACAGGATCTAATATTCATGTTCATGGCAGCATTTGATTTTCGGTGCTTATCATTTGATTTCTCTATTTCATATTTGTTTCATTTCTTGCTCCCTCGTGCTCCCCCCAGCTACCCTCTGTACCCCCACTAGGGTTATCAGAACCCACTGCTAATCTGTGTTCTGGTTCTGGTCTACAACTTTTCAAATAGTTCTAGGGTTCTAATCCTCTTTAGGACTCAAACGTCTTTGCATATAGGACTGGAGAGTAATGACAGAGAGTTACTGAGAGGGGAAAAGAAAAAAAAAACCTAAAAAGTGACATCCTTTCAGCACAACAATAATATTATGTTACAGTGCATAGTCGAAAAAGGAGAAGCACAGTTTGCTATTTAAAAAGCAAAGACCAAGACCCCACATTCAGTCAGCAGTGCCTACACCATGCTAGTGTTTGTGCATGCTAACACTAGTGCTGATGCAATGCCACCAGGATATTCAAATCAATTGCCCTGGTGCAAACTCCTTAGAAAATTGGGGTTAAGCATAGTGTACACACAGCACAAGTGCATAGCACTGGTGCAGCACAGCATAGTGCTAGTGCAGCACAAGGCACATGTGTAGCACTTAATATAGCATGACACATAGCGCTGTACACAGGGGCAGTGCAGGTGGCCCATAGAAAACACAAGGAAAAGAAAAAGATCATCCACACAGTATAAATACAAAAAGAAAAAAGGGCACTGCCTATTAAAAAAAAACAAAACAAAGGGCACCTACCCAGCACAGTCCATGCCCACAAGGTGCTGAAGTTGATGGTGGTGGCTGTTGCTGCTGCTGTGTAGCTGCAGCCAGGTTGGTATCCTTCCTCTACCATATTAGGTTTCATTGCAGGTGGATATGCTTGTTCAAGAGGTTGCTCTGTCCCTCTTATGACATGGCATCCCCCACCACCAGCATCCTCTGAGCACCTAAGGAAAGAAATGCACTGTACTCACCCAGCTGTGCACACAGGATAAGGAATACGGGAGTGTCATAATGTGTGTAACAGAAGTACAACCAGCCGACACATGGGCCAGCATGCCATACATATGGTGGGGGGAGTCAAACAGCTGCAATGGAATGTACATGGTATAACAATGACAGCATTGTGACACAAACAACAGAGGAATGCACAAACAATGAGTGTGCCATGCTACAAGGGAACGTGGACTGAGCTGTGCAAGAGACACACGACAAATGACAGGCATGCCAGGTATTAAAATGCAGCACAAGCAACAGCAGCACCGAGCCAGAGCACAATAAGCTGTATAATGGTCCAAGTGGTCTGGAGTTGCATGCACATACCCAGCACTCTACACACCAGCCAACCAGCACAGAGGCCAATGCAGGTGTGCAGGACAACAGAAATCCAGAAGCCATCCTGGTCAGCCACAGGGGCAGGCCGTGGCATACAGTACATGTGGTACACACGGCACAACTGTATACAGACAGCAATGTCTTGTAGCACTGTATGTAGCAGCCAGAGTGACACACGTGTGCAGCAGAGTTGCACACAAGTGGGCATCTTACACACTGTTTCATGGTCAGAACAACACTGGTGTGAGATGCAGATACAACTGGAGGCACCGCCCATCCCAGCAGATGCTGGTCCCACCCTATGTACAGGGTTTTCCCTCATACAGTGCATGACACTGGCCCTGTAAAGACCCAGTTGTATCCAAATGTATACATGGCTCTGCCATTGTACCATGAAGTAATCATACTCTGGACGGCTCTGTGTTGGTTAGACACTACAGACTATGTATCACAATGTTGATCACATGTGGTAAGAGACATGATGTCTGTAGAGGAGGATAAATGAGACATGAGGGATAGCATGTAGCAGAACACAGCCACCATACCATAAACCCTAAACGTTACATGCCTATATACTGGTACCGTGAACCAGCAGCCACGTGTGCATGGTAAGGATGGACAGGATCATGCAGAGGGCCACGTCCCTACCATTGTGCATAACTGTGGCACCCCACACAGACAGTGTGCCATAGCCCAGGTGAAGCAGAAATGCTACATTCCACTGTTGTAGCTATGGCCTAGCACTGCAGGCACAAGCCCATTTAGAGGCCATATCCAGCTGTGCTCACCACACCTGTCCAACATATCCACACCTGACAGCCACAGGCCATAAACACCTCATAGTACTCAATAAGATACAAATAACCCCAGTTCTCCTACAACAGGGGCACAGGAAGCATACCTGTACAGCAGTTGGGAGGACATTGTACCATAGGTATGGTCCAACACAATGGCTGAGCCAAGAGTGGCACACCTTTTACATTATAATGGTACTCCATGCATTACGTGGAATATGCATAGCGTACTCATGCTACAAAACATGGACAGTGTATATGAAACAGCCAGTGGCCTCTGCAAATTGACATTGGGTACAGCTGTTGCCATAGCTACAGGCAGACCACATGTGACATGACATAGCCATCTACCCTGACACTGCTACCATGTCACTGTGTTACCACACACCCTTGTTGCCATCTCAGTTTGTGTCTCAGATATCCACAGGAGGTCCTGTAATATAAAAAAGCCCTGGGTGCGCATATTGGGTCAGTGATCCCAAACCCCTGCATTTGCCAGATTAAGCTATATAGCACAGCAGGTCCAATAGACAGTGGGGACACAACAGGGACACACAGATACAGGACACATTCCCTAAGGACAGTAAACTGGAGGTAAATTATCATAGAAACATAGCTCCATACAGGACATAAGCAAAGCCATACATACAGTCATCTCTACTCAACAGGCCTTGGCATGGTGCCAGTCTCCACCATGGTCCTCAGGTGCTGCAGGCTGCATGGATCCCAATGTGAAAGGTCATCATAATGGTATGTGTGAGCCTGGTGCACAGTGTCAGGTGCCTCACCACAGAAACTCACACCTCGGCCTGTCAGTCTCAGACCCCTTGCCAAGTAGCTGGTCTTCCTGGCCACCACCAGCTCAACAAGGTTGGCCATCTCTGTTGCAGATCACCTGATGTCCCTCTTCCTGACACTCTTCTCCTGCTGTCAATCATTGTGGAACTGTTCCTAGTACTAGCCCTCACACCAAGCTAGTGACAAGTCCCTGTGTGGCATGCAATTTGCACAACGCTTTTCATCTTTCTTACAGTGCTAACATAGATTAGCTCAGTCCTACGTGTGCTACATGTTGGGGAGCAGTCTACACATGGCAGAAACATGGTTGCATACACATGGTGTACATTCGCAGTCCTGCACTGCATATGCACAATGCCATAGTGTGACATTATAGTGCACATGCTGGCACTGCATCATGGTGTCACTTTCGATGCGTGACATCATATCTGTGTCCCTTGGGAACATAGTGCTAGAGCAATGTCAACACTACAGATAATACAATAATGCTTGGGCAAACCTGCAATATTCAAACAGTGTATGCAAATGAGTTAATTTTGCAGTCGAAGGGCACATTCAGCTTTTGTATTTCATTACTGAAATGTTTTGATTTATTTGCATGCCTCGTTGTGCTTAATGCATTTAAAAGTAGCAACTGCAACACACAGATTCCATAGAGGAAATGCAGGTAGCTAGAGTTAAGCATATTGTAGAATGCCTACAATAGGGACATTGGTGCTCAGAGCACAGTGTTTATGCTATATCAGGACTAGACTGTTGCAATTTCTGCATATGGCCAACAGCTGTGCTGGGCAGGCAGTTTGCTGTGCATAGGGATCTGCCATGCAGGATAACATATGGGTCTTGATAAGGGACAATGAGACCAACAAACTACTGTACCTTTGCTCTGTGCTCTACTCTCTGTATGCAATGCTCAAAGCTATTTTTTTCCTCCCCATTTCCAGCAGGAACAATAGAGGACGCAGAATGCCTAATGAAATGTAAATTTGATGACAAAAAGGTGCTGGGCCTGTGTGGCTCATCAGGGCCTCACAGTCAGGAAGACGGTATCTGTGGCAGAAATCCAGGCAGCCTGGGAGGAGATCATAGAGGTGGAGAATGCAGTTGGGGGGGGGCACACTTATAGGACATCAAGAAGTGGCTATTGAGCTAGCTCGCTGGTGCAATGGTTGCATTTCTGTCTGCTATGCCAACAACCCAGGTTTGGATTCGAGTCTGGGGAGTCAGAGGGCTTGCCGGGGAGGAGGATAAAGCATTAAATCAACTGCTCTCCTCTTCCATGATGGAGCGTTGGGTAGCACTCAGTGCTGGACTGATCCCTTGTGGAAACTAGGGGATGTCACATCCAAGGCTTGCAGGGGCCTGGGAGGTGTTCCAGATGTCTGAGCATATGCACCTCCATGTCATTGCATGTGACACCTCCCGACAACTAAGGGGGAAAAAATTGACTGGCAGAGGCATGGAGGACATCTATCTCCCCCCACTGACCCCACAAAGCTATCTGAGTTAGTCTGCCACTGGATCACCACATGGCACCACTCATGGAGTAACAGAGAGGGATACTCAATGACCCCTCCTGGGGGGCAATCTAGGGTGCACCCCAGGGAAGGCAGCAGATAAGTCCCGGGGGGATGGGGTGAGGTGACGGGGGCGGTGGGACACTAGCAGAGCCAGCTGGGGGGAAAAAGGCTAATGGATATGAAAAGGCAAGCCAAGCAGGTTCTTGCCCAGGTGCACCAGAACTTCCAGGCCACAGGCAGTAACCCAAGTGCAGCTGTACACCTAGCCCGCAGAGAAGAGGTGATAGCCTCCACTTTGACAGCTGTGGAGGTGATCATGTGTCAAGAGATGGCTATGAGAGCCAGGTTGAACCAGCACAGCCATGTGAGTGACCTTGTTTGCCCCATCACACTGGAAGTGTGTGTGTGTGTGTGAAGGGCCAGTGCTCCCACCAACTTGCGCAAGTTCTTAGTTTTATATTCTTTCTCAAAAATTAAGGAAATTCCATGCAAAAAACTGCGTTAATGCATCATTTAGGGATAAAGCATAAAAACTCAGGAAATTAGACCTTTAGGGTCGCCCCTTCCACCCCCCAGACCCGCCCATCATCCCAAGATTGATAGTTGACGGGGTATGTCATTGTGGTTGTGAGGCCTAAATGTTGCCCCATTCTTATTTATCATTGTGGCTTGTGAATGTCATTTCAGATGGAATGGGTGACATTTAGGCCTCACAACCCCAATGACACACCCTGTCAGCTGTCAATCTTGGGATGATGGGCGGATCTGGGAGTGGCAACCTAAAAGTCTAATTTCCTGACTTTTTATGCTTTAACGTGAAATGATGTATTAACAGTTTTTGTATAGAATATTATCTATATATATCTTATATATATATATATATATATATATATCTATATCTATCTATCTCTCTATATCTATCTCTATCTATCTATCTCTATCTATCTCTCTATCTCTCTATCTATCTATCTATCTATCTCTATCTATCTATCTCTATCTCTCTATATATCTATATACGCAATAATGGCAGAAAAAGGCCTGTTAGCCCATCCAGTCTGTCCCCTAAGCTAACTATGCTGCACTAGGGCCAGGTGAAATTAGCACATTCTGCTTTTACACAGTTTTTGAAATCCTTCAATTGCTTATAGCTCAGTCATTGTTATAGCCAGAAACCTGAAATTCAGCATGCTTATTTTTTGTAAGGAGCCACCCTAAAGGGATGCCACATTTCATAGTATTTGGATGATGGGTGTGGAACTAATAGGGATTCAAAGTCAGGAAATTTTATATTTTTGTTAACATTTCTGACAATTTTCTCTAGATTTAGTATTTGCTGTATTGGTCCTTGCAAGAATAGATCCAGAAGCAAATGATTTGATACCTTTTAATGGACCAACATAGATGTAACAACAAAAACAAAGTGCTCTAGCTTTTGGACCAACTAGTCCTTCTTCAGAAGCCTAATGGCTGTTGTTAAGGAAAAAGAATACTTTTAACAGCTAGATCATGCAGTTTAAAATACTCATTTAAAAAATACAGATGATGATGTCAGAAGTTTAACAGTACCATATTACCTTCAGCCAGGAGGGTCCCAGGGTCAAAGGTGTTTGGTGCAAAACAGATACAAAGAATCCCACTGCATATAAATTTAATTGACATAAGATAACACTGCTGGGGCAGATGACTCTTAAATCAAGCTATGAGTGTCACAGTGTGTATAAGGATGTGATTACTGAAAAGCAACCCCCACCCAGATTAAAGACATACTAAGATTGTCTTAGGACTCCAAGAAGTTTCAATGCATGCATTATAGACAAGAAATTACCAGTAAAGTTGTCTTAAAAACATCAGTGCACACTGTATGATGTGTAAAACTAAGCTGGAGCCATCACTCAGCTGTACTCTCCAGCTAGATATCATACCCCATAATTTAAAAAACCTCTAGTATAGTGACAGGACTTTATAAATGAGAATTTAAATATAAATTGACAATATTAGAGTCAAACAAAAACTCTAGTCAAGGACCACCAAAAAATTAAGACCACATAGCCTAATATGTACTGATGTCAATGTACACAGAGAATTGAACAACTTGATATACCAGAAGCGTCTAAGGAATCACTTTTTCAGAACCATGACAGGAGGATTGGACCCGGAAGGGTGACAAAAGACATCACCTTTTGGAACTGTTCCCATATGGGTGGCTATGATAGTCTGGAGATGGGAACTCCGGAATTGACAGGTCACAATCTGGAGTGACAATAAGGCAGTGGTGGAAGTGCTGAACAGAAGGAGGACGAAGTTGGAAAGAGTGATGAGGGTACTGGGCAGGATGATGTGGTTAGGTTTGACCCTGAACATGTCCTTCAGGGCCAAGCACATTGATTGCGTGGACAATGTGATAGCAGATTGCATCTCCTGATTGCAGATGGACAAATTCAGAACCATTGCACCCGGAGCAGAGGGCTGGCAGACCACTATCCCGACGTGCGTATGGTCAATTGGATTAGGGGAGTTGAAGTACTATTCCACAACTTCTGGGACCCCTGGTCCCTGAGAGCTTATGAAACCTCCTGGAGGGCTTTTCAGAAATTCTGGGAGCAGTATGGCAGACAGGTAAATGGGCCAATAACGGGGGAGCAGGTGGCACAATTTATAGTTATGGGATGGAATCAGAACATGGCGCATGCTACCACAGGGGTACATCTGGCAGCAACAGGTCAGATCTGTACACTAAGGGGCTGGGAGGACCCAACAAAAACAAACTGATCCACAGAATGATGCAAGGTTGGATTCACGGAGCAGGGAGGAAAAAGGATAATAGAAAGCCAATCTCTGAGAGGCTGATGGTAAGGTTAATAGGGGTACTACAGCATATCTGAAGTTCCCAAAGTGAAGTTGTGTTGTTTCAGGCACTGTACACTACCATGTATAATGAGGCATTTCAGATGAGAGAGGTCACAGCAAAAGGATAGAAGGGTGGCTGCGATGGGAAGGTGCAGAATGGAAGGGTGAAGCAGTAACGGTACTCTAAGGAGGTCAAAACTGATCAGCAAGGGCAAGGGAGGGTGGTGTGTTTGAGGAAGCACCCAAACGGAACCATTTGCCCGGTAGTAGTGCTGCACATGTACGCAGCATAATGCCCAAACCAGGGAATGCAATTATGTTCATACATGGGGACTGACAGGCCAGTTTCAGGGTACCAGGTAACAGCGATACTGAACAAGGTATTCAGATTTGGGGAAACCAGGGGAAGGTTATTCCTCTCACTTGTTCAGCATTGGGGCTGTGTCAGCGATGGCAGCAAAAGGCAGCGGCAGTGGCCCTTATCTGCCGTCATAATCTATGTTTCTATGTTTCTATAAAGAAAGAGGCAGTTGGACTTGGGATGTTACAAAACATACATACGGAAAATACAAAGATGTTACAAAATATACATACGGAAAACTATAACTAATGATTTGTTGTTTCCTCAGCAGGTGCAAGAAAGAAAGAAGGGAGGGGAAGAGGTCAAGTTATTGTTTTGTGTTTTTTGGTTATAAGGTTCAACTAAAAGGTTTGAGGGGTGGATTTGGGATATTTGTTTGTCTACTTGCAGTAGGGGGCTGTGAGATAGGGAAAATAGTTGTATTGGACAGTACAAACAGTTGGTAAAGTTGTCGGGGATTGATAGTAATAGCTGGTAATAGAGCTCAGGGAAATCAGAAGGGATCATAGGCAGCCGGACTTGATCAAAAGGCACCTTAGGGGCAATGACCTGGGAACAAGGCCCTGGCTGGACATTTGTTATCAGATAAAACATGATGTGGCAAAAGTAAGGAATGGTGGCCAAGGCTACTTTGGCCTGGTCAGAAATCACACCTCGGAGAGCGTGGCGGCAGGCAGAGAGTCATAAAGATATGGACAAGGCCAGAAAGCACATGAATGCATTAGTGGGGAGATTGTTTCAGGACATGGAGGGGTTTAGTCATCTGCCATGGAATTCTGGAGTGGGTAGATGAGTATTATAGAGGGGTTAGCATACACTTATCAGGCCTGGCAATGTTCAGCACCAAGACTGCAAATGCCATTGAAGCATGGCTGGTGCAAAAATGAGGTAGGGCAAGAATAGAAGGGGGGAGGGGGAAAGTCCACCATCCATCGCAAGCTGGAGGTGGAGTAATGGAAAAAGGGGAATGAAGATAAGAAAAGGGGAGGAAGAAAACAAAAAGGACACAGGTTTGACAAACAAGAGACAGGGGCACAGTGTGGTATACTGCGGTGCCCATTCAGGACATAAGAGGAAGAGGCCAGGCCCTCCATGATGTACGTCTGGGGCAGAAGAAAAGAAGAGATTGGTAGCAATTATGAAGTGAACAAGTATGTGAAGGATATAATGTATATGCACATAATGTAAATATAATGTATGTAAATATGATGATAAAGAGACTACAAATGAAAGTCTGGAGATGTACCATTGTGAACGTGTTATTGTGAATTATCATAATTGTGACAAATCAGTAAAATTATTGCCAAGCTGAACAACCACACATTATGTGGTCGGTGTATTTATTGGCAGGGTTCTGGGGACAATGCTGCGCATGCATGTGCTTCCACAAGTCATTTAGTTCAGCCCTAGTGGTTTAGCTGGCATACTGCAAGAAGACAGGCTAGTGCACAGTGATGTCTATGATTGTTCTTCATGGTTCTTCTCTCAAGATACTGACCCAGTGCTTGGCATGCCTATACTTTTACTATGGAATCTCATATAAATGCTACCTCATTTCGACTCTATCTAACTTTTTGCTTCCTCCGCTATGGCAGCACAACTGTATGGCTGGGCAAAATATATGGATATGACTTTTACAAAAGTATCCCAAAATTCCACAATTTTCACACAAGCTTATGAAATTCAACTTTAATTACTGATGTTAATTTGGAATCTTTAGCTGCTTATAACTTGAACAACCTTTGAGCAAGAGATTAGAGAGCTGACACACATAGCCTCTTTTTTAGGGTAAATGAAGCTGACAAAATTAGTGATATTCTCTTCTCTAGTTTTAAAGCTATAGGAGTTTGAAATTCTGCAGTTAACATATTGTACTTGTGACATGCAATTTTAAAATTTCTGAAAGGTTGTGAGGCTTATGAAACAGTTACCTTTCAAGATAGAAATATGCAACTTCATACACTTTGCCATGTGGATTGGTAAATTCATCATACCAAAATTGCTGTGATTTGGACAAATTAATTGTAAATTAGATAGAACTAACTGAAAAATGGAAAATTAAGCACAGTTTTCTTTTTTTTTTTTCAAATTAAAAGTTTACTGAAGTTTTTTTTAAATACAACATCATATGAGTAAATCAATTTACGGCATATAATAGAAGGCATAATTAATCCTGGCCAGGGATTGTTATAAATCCACTTGGAAATAAAACTCTTAAAAAATGGAACATGACAACAGTACAACATTAAACTAGAAACATTATATTGATAAAAATATGGAACACTTCATGAATTTGCATGTCATCATTGCAGAGGGGTCATGTAAATCTTCTCTGTATCATTCCAATTTTGGTATATGTGCTGCTGAAGTGAGCACATTATGCACAGTTTTCATGGAAATTTCACAAACTTTGCACAGAAAATCATAATATTGCCAGAATTCTGTTATAGATACATAGGTACATAGACAGTGTCGGCAGATAAGGGATGGCCTCTCGACACTCAGGTCTTTGACTATTTGTATACCATTTTGTTGCTATCGTCAGTTTACACTCACCCTTCAACCTGGATCAACTTATTATGCCATGTTGGGGCCAGCTACAATGGGAAACCATTCTTGTTTTTGCATGGGATTTTACGCTTAATAGGTCTCCAACTTAGCAGTATAGGAGATTATAGAGGGAGTTGTACATCCATCTTATAGTGGGCCACTAAAGGATTATATAGTGAGGAGGGGCTTACCACCTGCCTCCCAATTGCACCCAGAGAGGGGTTGTCTCTACTTTGTGGCATGAACCACCTAGTGGCCTGGTGGCCATACAGGCCAAATGATATCCATAAAACCCAGGTACATCAAGGCCTCCCCAGTCCAATGCGCCCTTATTTTTTGGCTACCCATCTTGCCGGTTTATAATCCCATATAAAATTAAATGCTAACTTATCTAATGTTTGAAAAGTTTTTAGATAGAGGTATGGGTAAATTATTTGCTTAAATAATACCCGCTGGTAGAAACAGCATCCGGATTGTAGCTACCCTTCCTGGGAGGGAGAGCTTAATTTTCCGTCCATCTCTCCACTTCCACAGTCAGCTGAGCATATAAGGGGGAGAAATTAGCTATTTCAAGGGCCGCCCACTTAAAGGGGATTTGAATTCCTAAATATTGGAAACAATGGTCTGCCCACGACAGGCTAGTACCCAGTATACACTCCCTTGTACAGAGGAGGTTTAGTGGCGCAATGATGGTCTTTTTTTGATTGATCCTTAGCCCAGAGATTGCGGAAAACTCTTCCAGAAGCAAAAGTACCTCCAGAATTGCTTGTTGAGGGTTGGTTAGAGTTAGTAACAGGTCATCTGCATATGCCATTGCCACATACAACTGCCCCCACATTCAATACCCTGAATCAATGGGTCTGAGCCAATAAACCGTATAAGCCGGATCTAAGGCAATCAAAAACAGGAGGGGAGAAAGTGGCAGCCCTGCCTCGTGCTCCCTTTGTAGTGAAAAGGGAGGAGAGATATCCCCATTTGTAAGGACGCATGCCCTGGGTGCTTCATACCAAGTGTGAATCCATTGCTGGAAGTATGGCCCAAAGTCGAACACCTTTAAGGTTTCATGTGGGTATACCCATTCAATAGAATCAAAAGCCTTGGCAAAATCTATTGCCATGGCAACCATGGGGTGGGAAGACCCAGATGCTATCCACTTAAGGCGTGTAGTAGTGTGTGTTATCTGCACCTGTCCTTCCCCTCATAAACCCTCCTGTGCCGGATGAATAATAGAGGAAGCACAACACTCAGTCTGGTGGCAAGCACCTTAGCTAGAATCTTAGTATCTACTGGCAATAAAGATATTGGCCTAAAATTAGCACAATCCAATGGATCGGATGACTTTTGGGCGAGAGTGATAAGTGCATCCTCATTGATGGTGGGAAGTCTTGTTAAGAGAGTCCTGAAGGGCTTGTTGAAGCGGAGAAGTATATCTGAGCCTAATGCTTTGATATAAGCTTGATCGACATACTGTCTGGTCCGGGACTTTCCCCTGCACCATTTTTCCTTACGCGAGTCGTAATTCTTCACAAGAAACCAGTGCTTCCAATTGTCCCACCTGCTCAGCTGAAAGGGATGGAGGTGCATTTGACGAACAGTAGCTCAGTATCTTCTGGCTCATCTCCACCGGGTTAACCATGGAGGAATTTATATAAAGATTCATAAAATGACCGCATGGTATGATTCACCCTTTGGGGGTAGAAGTTAATGTTCCTGAGGGGGTACTAAGGAATATATCCTCGTGGCCACCTGCTGCTTGTGTAAACGGTAAGCCAGAAGCTTCCTATTCTTTTCCTCATTGGCCCAGTACTCCTGCTTAGATCGAAAGAGAGCTTACTCCGCTTTTGTTGTAGAATTTCATTAATCTGATATTTTAAATTAATGATTTTACGGTATAGCTCCTATCCGTACTTTCACTCCCGGGGTCACCTTAGAGGATTGTTCCAACTTATCCAAATCTGCTTGCATAGGTTTTCAGCTTGGTTTTCCGTACTTTATCTTGATTTGCTGAGAAGGCGTAATGCGCCTCGGAGCATCACTTCTTTAAAGGCATCCCAAACCATGCTCTGGGACACACCACAGTCTGAGTCAGTAAAATACTTTTTTCGTGGCTCTAGAAAGCATACTCTTAAAATCTGGTCTTTGAACAGTAATGGGTTGCAGCGCCATCGGACTTTGTGAGAAGATTGTTTAGTAGAGAGATATGTCAGCTATACTCGTAGTGGTCCGAAATTATTATTGAGCCTATCCTGGTCCCAGAGATATCCTCCTCAGCTAACTCATTCACTAACCAAAAGTCTATCTGACTATGGGTTTGGTGCAGTGTGGAAAAGAAAGTATAGTCTCTAGCAGTAGGGTGCTCCCTACTCCAAGTGTCAACTAAGGCCCATTCTTCTTGTAGCTCGGTGAGGGAGTGCCTCGCCTTAGGGTTAGTCTGCGCTGTGGGTATGGACTTATCCAAATATTTGTCCTCCACTATATTGAAGTCCCCTCCTAAGATAATGGGGGGTGGGCATCTGCTTGCAGTTCTGAGATTGCCTGACTTATTGCTGGGAACAAATCCATGTGTTTCCCGTTAGGGGCATATGTGTTACCCAAAATCATAACTCCCTCTGGAGAGGTTAGCCTTGATTATCTTTTTTTACCCTGTCTATCTTCCAGGCAGAGGTCCGGCGAAGCAAAATGGCTACCCCCTTGGATTTAGTAGGAGCAGAGCTTGCCACCATTTCACCAACCCGTGCCTTCTTCAGCCAATTATTAGCTCCGGATAGAAGATGCGTTTCTTGTAGTAGTGCTATTTCTACCTTCAGTGACCTTAAATGCTGTAAAACCTTTGTTCTTTCACAGGGTGATTGAGCCCTTACATTCCATGATATCCATCTAAGAGCCTTGGTTGCATTCAACATCTTATTTACCCTCGGTAAGAAAGTAAGAGTATTACTTACTGTGAGTCCTGGGGAGGGAATATATAGCTGAGTTCGATACCTTAATATTGTACCCTGCCCACAACAGCACTATCCAACCACAGATTAGGATAGACAGAGGTGGAAACATCGCCAGGACTAGATAACGCCTTGACCTTGGTCTCTTAATATATTACTGTACTAGAAGAGAAAGAGAAAAAAAAAAGACTGTATGTGCAGTTATAGCTTATAACTAAATTGCAATAACAAACTTTTAAGACACACAATAATGCTCGGAAAAACAGGCACTATGGATAAAATCTATCTATGAGAGTGAGATCACAGCAAAGAGGGTTATTTTAACACCCTACAGCTATGCTAGCCCAGCGCTCAGTAAGGGGTCATGTACTGAAGTGGTCACTTAATCAAGTTAGCCCAACCCCTGTGTACATCCTGGTCGGTCACTGACTCCGTGGAGGGAGGGATGACAGGTAGAAATATCCAAAAAGAAAAGGAAATAGAAAAAAGAAAACCCTGGGAAGGGGGAGGGATGGGGATGTGTGTTCCCACCCACTCTACATCATCCCTTAAAAAAAAAACAGGGAAGACCAGGAGGAGAGTGGGAAATTGGGGACATCTACCTTCCGACACTGCCATACCCTGAAGCCATGTTCTCACCCGTACATTAAGGAGAACAAAATTAGAACCAACAATAACCCCTAATACCTCACACCCCAACAAAATAACCTTTCAACCTTGATTTAAACAGTGATTGAAAAAGGAGTTAGGGTGGAGTATTCTTCTTCCTCCATAGTCAAGAAAGAGAAGAAAAATATCATGGGAAATAGGAGGAGGAATCATAACTCCATGTAGCCCTTTGCCTTTAAAAGTTCAAGTATTCGAGCTCTTTCGCCCGCTCGGGTGGTCCCCGAGGGAGAGTCCTGTATCAGGAGTAGCCTTGCGGCAGCCGCTGTGTAGGACAAGAGACCAGGTTTCACTTTGACGGGGCCTCCACCACTTCAATTAGAGTACTGTCCGGATAATCAGCCCAGTCCCCTGTAACTTCTGTCCCCATTTCCATATTCCTGTGTTCTGCTGGCCCAGGTGAATCGCCTCGCGACATTTACAGGAGGGTCTTTATTTGGCGACTGCTGTGGTCCACTTCATGCTCTGTGTCTGGATTTAGTAAAAGAAATGTCTGACCCTTGTGGCAAAGAGCTAGTTTGACTCATTTGTGCTGGATTCGATTTCTGATGGCTTGCTCTCCTTCCACCAGGGATTACCAACTGGTTGCACCGTCCCATTATTATTGTGCCCCAGACATGTTTCTGCCTAGCAGAGAGGTTCCTAACTGAAGATATAGGCACTTGAGGCTCCCAAAGCCTTTTGGGTGATGTGGTTTGGTATTGAAGACTAGGCCATGACCGAGCCAACCAACGCTCCAACTCCTCTAGATGATCCACAACCACCTCTTGCCCCTTTGCTGACCCAGAGTCTGGTAAGGTTCTTAAATCTGAAACGAAATCATTCTAGTATAGAAACCTCTTGATAGGGCCAAATGCTTCTCTTTGCTGCCGCTTTCTGTGTGAAGTCCCTATAGATTTGAATTGGAACCCTTGCCAGTACAGCTCTCCCAAATCCCTCGCCGCCTCTTAGTATCCTCTCCTTGGTTGAATAGCAGAGCAGATATGCCTATTATAGGTTGGGGATGATCCATTTGCTTTTGATTTCGAGCGTCACTCTGTGGGCCCTTTCAACTTTGATGGGGCCCTGCCATCTTTCACCCAATATCATCGGGATGTTTTTGTTTAAAATGTCTCCATATCCTGCCCTTCCACTCCTCAGGCAGGCCAATGATATGCAGATTGTTGCGCCGGTTTCTATTTTCATGATCCTCTGCCTTGCTCCATAAGGTTTCGAGGCGCCCATGTTGTCTCATCTTCTGCCACAATCGCGACTTTTGGTCCTCGCAGTTTTCTGCCTTTGCTCCAGTACGTTAACCTTGTCCTGCAATTGTTTAACCTCTGTAACTGTATTTGAGAGCTTACAAGCTTAGTCCATCCACCCTTGCAATTAAGGTCTCCAGCAGGGTGTGATATGGCGCAAGGACTCCTCTACTGCAGGGGCTTGTCGGGCTACCGTGATGCATTCTGTTCCCTGATAGCGGCTGCAGAGCTCATCATTACTGACACTTTTTGCTCAGCATACAGAGAAAAAAAACGCAGTCCCGGTTGAGTTGTTCTCTAGCCTGTCTTCCCACAGAGCTCAGCTACCGCCTCCACTCCTCTTCAAGCATGTATTATGGCTAGGGTTGCAAGTCAGGCCTACTCCTATAGCCCATTTTCTAAGCACAATAATAATAATAATAATAAAATTTATTTAATTAAACGCTTTTCAATTTTTCAAGGTGCTGTACAAAATGCATAAAACCAAGCATCAAAATACAATAAAACAAAACAACAATTTCAACTAATAAAATCAATTACTATATAGATGGAAAAGTCTTATTCCATAAAAGGACTTTAAAGCCCTTTTAAAATATCCACTGTTGTACTCCTCGAGCGGACGGGTAGAGAATTCCAGAGGATGGAGCCACGAAACCAAAAGCACGAGCTCCAGAAGACTTCAAATTAACCTCGAATTCCAGCAACCCCTTGTCAGCCGAAATGGCTGTTCTCACAGGGTGTAAGGCAACAAAAGCTCTTTCAAGTAGTCAGGACCATACCCATGTAGGGCTTTGTAGGTCAAAAGACCCACTTTAAAGGTGATCCGCCACTGTATAGGCAGCCAGTGCAGAGAGCGCAACACTGGGGTAATATGGGATCTTCTTGAAACCCCGTCAACAGACGTGCTGCTGCATTCTGCACTAGCTGCAAGTGGTGGATATCAACCCCAGCAAGCCCTAGGTACAGGGAGTTACAGTAATCCAAGCGAGATGTCACAAAGGCATGGACCAAAACCAGCAAATCACCAGGAGGAACCAGGTGCCTAATCGTGAGATGTTTCTAAGATGGAAAATGCAGTCCTGACAACAGCAGACACCTGTTAACGTAAGGGTCAACTCTGTGTCAAGCTCTACACCCAGGTTATGCACTCCATCCAGAATGGGATCTGGTCCCCCCAGAATTATTCCGGAGGGGACCCCACCCCAAACCCCCAACCCCTGCGCCGGGTCCACAACCATAACCTCAGTCTTTCCGGATTCAACTTTAAACTGCTGGTATTCATCCAGTCTTGATGTCTACAAGGCACTTATTCAGCACCAGACAGCACTAACCTGGTCAGATGCAAAGACAGGTAGAGCTGGGTATCATCAGCATAGCAGTGAAACCTCAGCTCATACCATCTTACAATGTCTCCGAGGGGTAGCATATATACTGCGAATAACGGGGGAAAGCACCGAACCCTGTGGTACCCCGCATGGCAGAGAGAAAGCCCCAGAAGAATATAATCCCGAGACCACTCTCTGCATTCTCCCCTCGAGGTAAGATGAAAACCGTCTGAGGACCATACATGAAAGTCCACAGATGGACCCCAGGTGTTCGAGCAAAACCCCATGATCCACAGTATCAAAGGCTGATGACATATCAAGGGGAACCAGAATAGAATGGTGTCTCTGATCTCTTACCATCAGGAGATCATTGAGCACCCGAACCAGAGCAGTCTCGGTGCTATGCCTTTTATGAAAACCAGACTGGAGAGGTTCGTATAGACTATGGATGGTCAAATGGTTGTCTAATTGAGCCGCCACAACTTTTTCAATAACCTTCATTACAAAAGGGAGGTTAGAGATCGGGCAGTAGTTAGCTAGGTCATCCGGGTCCAAGGAAGTTTTCTTCAGAAGGGGAGTCACCACCCCTTCCTTCAGAGAGCTAGGGAAAACTCCCGTCTCCAAGGAGCACCGGATAATCCGAGCAAGGACCGGGCCGATAAACTCGCTACAACCCAAAATCAGGGAAGTAGGACCTGATCCAACCTACAGCACGTTGGACGCATCTCACAGACAATCCTCATAGTGTCAACGAAATCCGGCAGATCAAAAGTACTCCAGGAAATTCCAGGCTCCGCGACAAAGCACTGATCAACTGCAACAGCCTTAGAGTGGGGTCAGTGACACTGCCTCCGGATGTCTTCCACCTTATTTACGAAGAACCGAGCGATCTCCTCACAGTCAATCTGTGTAAAAACTCGACGGATCTGCTGACAGACTGGGTTGCACAGTCTGTCGACAGTTCTGAAGAGCTGAGCTGGTCGATTCGAGCAACCGAAATTTCCCTTGACAGGAATTCTGCCTTCTTACGGGAAATTTCAGTTTGATAGAGCTTATAATGCTCTAACAAAATAAGATGGTCGGCATCCGAGGCAGTCTTCCTCCAACGACGCTCCAACCTATGCCCCAACCTCTGCAGCCCTCTCAATGCCTCATCAAACCAAGGAGCGACAGGACGGCGCAGAAGGGGGCGAACACGGGCAGGTGCAATCTGATCGAGGGCAGCCAAGATGGTCTCATTATAGGCCACCACTAGCCGCTCGGGATCAGAGCACAATTCATCAAACAACGAGAAGTCGAGGACCGCCATCAGGTCTTCAGGGACAACATCCCGCAATGGGTGGTACTTGACCAACTCCACAGGGGTCGACCTACCCAGGGGGCAGCCGAGATGGTCTCATTATAGGCCACCACTAGCCGCTCGGGATCAGAGTACAATTCATCAAACAACGAGAAGTCGAGGACCACCATCAGATCTTCAGGGACAACATCCCGCAATGGGCGGTACTTGACCAACTCCACAGGGGCCGACCTACCCATGGGGGCCTCAGAATTGAACCCAACTGAGTAATGATCTGACCAACCGACTGGTTCCACCACCAAATCGGATGCCTCGATCCCCAGGAGAAAAACAAGATCAAGAGAGTGACCACCTTTATGGGTAGCTGTGGAAACAACCTGTGTGAAGCCCAGCGATATCATCACCTGGAGGAAATGTTGACCAAAAAGTGAAGATTCGTCGTCGACCCACGCATTGAAATCGCCCAGCACCATCAATCTGGGCGATTCCAAGGCCATGTCGGCGGCAAAATCTGCTATTTTCTGCAGGAAAAGCTTCTCATCCCCTGTTGATGATAAATGAGAGCAATCCTGCACCCCACACCAGCTACCACAGTACACTCAAATGATCTTGCCTCCTCAACTGGAACACCAGTTAGGCCCAATCCGATCTTGAAACAGATCGCCACCCCCCGCGATCTAATCTCGGGCGATGTATAACCGAGAACCCGGTAGGAACAGCGGCTTCTAGAAACCGGGCCGCATTCCCATCCAACCAGGTCTCGGTAATGCAAGCCAGATCTGCCCCTGCAACAAAGTCTGCAATAAGACCCGTCTTATTACAGACAGATCTGGCATTGCACAACAACGCCTGGGTCAGACGAGGTTGACGAGTTGTCCCAACCACTTGCCCTCCTATACTGGAGGTGCCCTTGGGTATGGAAACCAGAACGGGACAACCACGCTCCAGAAGCCATTTTGCCTCAGGGCGTCTTCTAGGCCTAACCACCCCTATGGGAGAGCACCGCTCCCTCCGCTGTCCATGACCCTCCACACTCCCCACTCCTCCGGCCCCTCACGCATTACCTAATGCCCGACACTCATGGTAAACATGGGTCGGCAAGGGGACAGGAAAAGGGCGGAGGGCATGGAGAGCGGAGGCTGAGTAACAAACAGCAAGTAAAGCTGGCCAGCACATCAGGCTGCCTTAAGAAAATAAAACCACAAATAAAATAAGATAGGCAACACCACCACCCACCGAAAGAAAAAATAAACTAATAATCTAATACAACAACTAATATACTAATTAGACTATTTTATATCCACGGCCCTCTCACGCCAGGGATAATAAATAACACAAAACTAACACTAATAACAATAAAAATAGGTAAAAATACAAAGAGGGAATAATTTAAAGACCCCCCTCCAGGACACTCTCACTGAACCAAGCAGGGTGGGCTATAAGCTGGAAACAAGCACTCTCACTGCTAAATTATCCCTCAAAACAAATACAATTCAAATACAATAAACCATATATATCAACCACCTGGACTGAGAAGACAATTTCTTAAAAATAATAATATAATATAAACAGTTTATATTTCCACAGTCACTTATCTTGCAGGCACTCTCCAATCACTTAATTGGACACTGAAGACGTCGATGATACTGGCAGCCAAACCTTAATATATCCAGAAAGCCAGAATTCCCAGATAGGATTCAGGAACAGGAACCCAAATTTCCAAATGAAGCCACACATCAGGTCGCAGGTTCCACTAAAACGATTCAGCAGCAGCTACCAAGCTACAATAGTGACCCAACCACGACTCCGGCTGGGTCAGCTCCTGACTGACTCCGCCGGAGTCTAGAGGAATAGGATGAAAGGCCAGCTCTCCAACAGGCCCCGACCCCTAACCCCTGTGCAGGTCACCAGAGCTGGAGCCAAAGTAAGAACAGATCCCAGACTCCAAGAAAACAGGACCCTAAATCGTAGTAGTCTCTACTGTCATAACAGTACCAATCCAAACGGATCAGATGTAAATCCCAATAAGCCACGGCCTTGAAAGTACCAAAAAAGTGCCCAGTAATCCAAGAAACCCAATCACAGTAAATCCCGTCTTCTCCTGGTCTTCTCCAGGTCCTGCAAAAATAAGCTCCTCCCGAGGAATAAGAGAAGACGCTTGAGCAAACAGGCACCACACCAAAGTTAGAGACACAGATTAAAGCGCCGCAAGCAGCCAAAGTCCCGAAGACAGTCCAGTACCTAAACGCACAACAGCCCTACATAACGATCAAGGATCCCGGATCCGACCATCCAGGGAGTCAGCCAGGACACTAAAAACATCACTTATGGACATCAAACGGCTGAATGCTGATAATAACTTCTCCACAATCCAGGTATAAAATAAAAGATACACTGCAAAAGAAAACTTAAAATTGTTAAACTTAAAAGCTTAAAATCAAACATAAATGCAAGACAAACTATGCTGCAGTCCGGACGGCTAGCCCAGCGTGGCTACCCTCCAAGGTGGGCGGTATGGGCAATATTGACCTTCCAGGGGCTATAAGACCTCCACCATTACGCCCCTGGGTGGTCCAGTATTGTCCAATACCGCCCACCCTGTCAGGTATTATTGCTTACATAAACAAAGAGAAAAGGTGGGAAAACACAGTTACATGTCAGTGTCAGTGGCTCAGTAGATAGCACACTCGCTCCTGAGGCCAGGAGATCAGAGGGCTGTGGGTTCAGTTCCCACATCTGGCACTTGGGTTAATATCCCAGTACTGACACTGTAGTTCAGCATGAGGGGGGTGCTGCACTTTTGAGGTGCCGTCTTTTGGATGAGACGTTAAACCGAGGTCCCATCTGCCTGGAGTGGTGGTAGTTCAGGTGGATGCTAAAGATCCCATGGCACTTATCGAAGAAGAGTAGGGGAAATTTTTATTCAATATTCAAAAACAAAATCCAGATTAAGTAAACAATACCTTCATTCAATACAGAAAGTCACAAAAAAACAACATTCGAAACACAAAGAAAAAATAAACATACAGTGTCCATAACAAAGAATAAATCCTATACAATTGTAACAGACATCCCTCTATCCCACCCAATCAACATTCCTCCAGAGCTTTACTGATAAGTCTTGTCCTAAAGTACGCTTTTCATATTCATAAACAGCATCCAGTTCTTTCTGTATTTGGAAAAAAACATCCTGTTGTTGAACTACCTTACCTTTCAGAAATCTAAGACATCTTGCTTGCCAAATAGACCATTTTATACATACCAAAACAATCTGGATTGTACTGTTAGTCCATTTTGCCCAGGTGGCTGGGATTTGCCTTAAAATCAAAACATCATAATTTATTAATACCAATAACTGCTCCCCCCATAAAATCGATAACCTGCTTCCAAAGCCCTGCATATGGGAACAATCAAAGAAAAGATGCTGCATTGTTCCACAATCCCTGCACACATAGGCTCTCCACACCTCCTTTCCGTTATTTGCTTATGTTTCTGATTGCTCTTTACTTGTAGTTTCTGATGACCACAAAGCCAAGCAAAATCTTGCATCTTTAAAGGTATTCGAGGATTAGTCATACCTTCCAACAACAAGGAAATCTTAATAAAAGGAGGTACCATAAACACCGGTCCTCTCGATACCATTTATCCACTATGATTTTGTAAAACATTTTCTTCCCCTTTATCCCTACACCACGCTAGTTCTATCTTCCAAGTTCTAATGTATCAAGAGTGGTTTGCACATAACTCGGAAGTAATCGCCTACAGGATGCCATCTCCTCTCCCCCATGCTTCTAAAAAGATCCTCCCCAAAGCTGCATGCTAATTTGCCCTATTCCTATAGTTTGTAAAATAAGGGAATGATAGAGCTAAAAAGAAATTACCAAATAAATAAACTATAGGATGCAACATATTCAAACCCCTTCTTTCCGCTTTCTTGTATGTATGAATCCTCTTCACTGGATTCAACCTACTGCCCCATAAAACTGAAAAATAAACCCAAAAGTTTGGTATGTATACTAAACGGTAGAGGAAAATATGAGACATATATAAAAACATAGGAGCAATGTATGCTCTATGAGATACACTTTTTTTCCTGGACATTTTCCAAGTTAACCACGCCTGTACCTTTAAGCTTTGCTTTATCATAAACATCATTCCAATTACGTATCTCAGACTCTTTATTACCAAAAATAGGCCCAAAATCTTTATTTGGTCTGTTGTCATCAGAATCGAAAATTATCAATAATTTTACTATCCCTAAAGGCAAAACCACACTTTTACTCGTATTATCCTAATCCCAGTTGTGGTATAGGCCTCATGCACAATGACAAAACTTTAGCCCTGATCTGACATCTGCCACAGTAAAATACAATCGTCCGCATAAGCTGAAACTTTTGAAAAGCAAATCCAGCCACAGATTCTATCGCCTTAATGTCTCTGGCCTGCTCAATCTTCCTTAACAAAGGGTCTAAACCAAAGACATATAACAAGTGGCTCATTGGCAACCCTGCTTGACCCCACTTTTTAAAAAAATGGTGTCCCAAAACCATTCACCAAGGGCACTGCTTGTGCTTCCGGTACAACACTTTCCCAAGTTCTATAAATTATGGAATTCCATAATGTTGTAATACACTCCAAAGATAATTCTGTTGAATAGAATCAAACGTAGTTTCCTGATCTACCGCTATTAAATAGCCACTTAAACCCTTCCCTAACCCCTGCTCTATAATGTCTCTAATGAAAGTCAGATTCTGTATTACCTTCCTTCCTGGGACTGCACAAGTTTGTTCCTGAATAATCAACTTACTTGCTACAACTGCCAGTCTTTGATTTAATATTTTAGCAAGAATCTTATAATCTGAATTCAGCAGCGTTAAAGGCCTCCAATTTTTATATCATACTGATCTCCTTTCTTATAAAGAAAAACATTAATCCAATTGCATCGAGGGGCAAGCGCCTCTTCCCAAATAGCATTGTACAATATTTCTAAACAAGGAACCAGAAGTTCAACAAATTGTTTATAAAATCATTCGTAATCCATCCTTTCCAGGCGTGATTTAGAGGTCAATTGTAGGATGGCCGATGAATTTCCATTCCTGAAATGGGGGCAACCAACCTGTCCTCTCTTCCCTGGTCAGTCCTGGAATATCTAGGGCGGTAAAGGAAACTTACTTTCCTTCCTAACAGTCTGAAACTTATCTACCACATATTGCTGAACCAAAACAGTATATCTTGGATGTTCTCTTTACCTTACCCTGTCCATCTCTCAGACCTGTCATTATCACCTTTTGACACCCTTGTCCTCCCTTCTCATAAGGGTTTACCCTCTTTGTACCTTGAGTCTTATATTTTGTCGATAGCCATTACTCGCACAGAGTCTTGCAAATATTTCTTCATTTGAGATTTTATATCCTGCAACCTTTTTACCTTAAGGTCCCCCATCTCACTTTGTGATAACGTTTGTAAATATTTTGCTCGTAAGCCTAAATAAGCAATATACTTATCCCTAGCCTGTCTCTTTGTGTATGCACCATACCATTCTTGCACATCCCTCTTTATATCTTCCCACCATTCTATCAGACTCTCATACAAATAACAAATCATCTGTTGTGCAAAAATCAGTTTCCTTATAGTATGTTCTACAACTGTGTCCTGTAACTTTGAAGTATTCATTTTCCAACAACCCCTCCCAACTAACAAATTCTGCCGATTTCCCAACTGCATAACCACCATCAGGTGGTCTGAGGTTTCCAAAGGTACTACATCCACTGACTGACATGTAATTTTTCTGATACTAGCCAAAATCAATTTAGTAGACAAATGCCCTTATGGAAGGTATGAACCGTTCCTCTGTAAAATATTATAAATATCCTGTATATCATTACGCCCATAATAGCCAAGAGGGTATTGGTATCACAGAAGACTTTTTTGTAGCTCTTCCCAATCCCTATGGGAAAGACCACAATTAAAACTCCATAAAACTATCTTTGACGATGTAAATAAGGCTCCACATACCTAAACAAAATAGACCTATCAGCTTTCAGTTGAGGAGCGAAATATTTATCAACCAAAAACCCTCATTTTGCAATAATACATCCAAAATCATAACCTCCGGTACTAAATCATAAACATGCAACACCTTTACCTGACTCTAAACAGAATACCCACACCAGAGCACTGCTCTTCACCTACCGACCAATATGAGACACCCCACCTCCATTCCTTCTGTGCAGTTGTCACCTCAGCTAGAGAGTTCAACCGAGTATCTTGTAAAAACACACTCCCACCCCCAATACTGAGGCTCAAAAGGTATTGTGCTCTTTCCTATATGCTTTATACTATTAACATTAACAGTACAAAAGGAAATAGCCATCAACAAAGTGCACACAGAAACACCTGATCATCTTTTCTTTTCCTTTTCCTCGATTTCACTTTCTCAGAAGGGCCAGGCTCAGCAACACCCTCAGCCTGAGAGGATGCCACCGAGGAAAGGTCCGACTCACACCCATCCTCCTCCATATCGTCCTCAAGCAAAGGAGCATATGAGTTCTGTATTACTACCTCCCCAATTTTTCCGTCTGGATCAAGGCAGCTGAAAGTATTTTCCCGCCTGATCTAGTCACTCTTGAAGCCTAGCTCAGAATGTACTGTGGGGGCATAGACACGACTTCATCACCCAAGACGCACCGCCTTTTCCCTACCAGAACCATTGCCCTCCTCCTCTGTGACTATTGCCCCATCACTAACCCGCACCACTGTTTCACCATCACTCACTACAATCTGAGCATTCATTACTACGGTATTGTCACCTCTCTCGGTAGCCCTGACACTTTGTTTGATGAATGAGTAGGAGCCGTCTCATGCACAATAAAGCCACCACTTTAATTGCTCCTTTTGAGCAGCAGCTACTAAGTGATCCTGTTCTGCTCTAACCGAGCAATCTAATTGTTATGTGAGGCCCATGAGCAGGTCTGAAAAGAGTGCCCTGTTCCTCACATAAATTACACTTCAAAGGTTGCCGACAATGAGCCCCCACATGCCCCAATTCCCCCACATAAACCACATTTTGTTTATCACATACATTACTCAAATGCCCCACATCACCACATTTGAAACAAGCTCTGGCTGACCTGTAAACACCACCCTCTATCTCTACCCAAAAAGAAACAGTTTGGTAGATGACTAGTCTGACCATTTACTAGATGTAATACCACAAGATAAGTCCATCCCCATCCATAATTGTTCTTCATCCAGTATGGGTTCAGGCAAACCTTTAATAGTACAATGTTGTCGCAACCAGTACGTAATATCTGCAACATTTACCCCTCATTTCAAAAAGAACAGTAATTTTTTAGTCAATGGTTTAGTAAGTGGTATTGCTAAAAAGGCTTCCACAAGGGAGAGAGCTTTAACAGACGGTACTGTTTCCAAAACCGTTCTAAACCCCAGGATGTGTAAACTAACATCAAAAATCACATCCCTCGAACATGTATCAAAGCGAATTTCATAAGCAAAGAATTTCATGCTATTTTTAATAGTACACTACCCACAAATCTTCTGTCCGGAATTTCTTCAGTACTACCCCTAAATTTTAACCTAATCATGCTCCTTCTTTCTGCAGGTTCCATCAAAGGCCCAGCACTATTCGAAATAAATGTTCAGTCACTTTTCCATGCCATACTTTATTAGCCTTATCTTGCACAGAATCTTGCTCCATTGTACTTTCTTTTTCCTGGTCTCTAATGACTTGTAACAAGGGATGAGTAACTTCCTGAAGGGGCAATTCTACAGTAGATTCAGGAGAGGGCTGTCCTGGGGTATAAAAGGAGTAGCCATACTATTTAATAGTGGGGAGCCATCGGGGGATATCTGCAACATAGCAGGAGAAGTAGCAACAACATCTTTACCAAAATTTGCATCCCACCCCTTCCCAGAGGGGTTCTTCACCCACCATGCGGCTTGCAGGCCGCCACCACCAGTCCTTCGGATCTTTCCCCACAAGTACACTGTCTAGAGCCTTGAAGACTCATTTAGTGGAAGGTCCTTTTCCTCACTACATTTCTCCCTTCCACCAAAGAGACATGAGAGTCTTTAAAGCAGACCCACACAAACAGTCTCGAAGATACTCCACTCTGTTGTATGGCAGTTAAGTTTTACCTGAACTGACTGATTTGATCTCCGCCTCCCTCCCCAGATGAGTCCATTCAATTTCTTCAAATCCCTCAGTCACGATAGTGTGAAACGCTTCTCGGTAGTAGTATTTACACCATCAACTGGGACCTGCTGATTCACCTTCTCCTTTGTTCCTCTGCAACGACTTGTGCCTCCATTGCTCCTTCTTCCTTTCATTGTTCCTCTTCCTGTGCAACCTCCAATTCCGTCCTACCACCTTGCGCCAATAGCGTAACCTGGCTGCCCGATATGTTGTTCCGCTTCTACAGCCTGTTGATGCAAGCGCCTCAACGATTCAACCTCCTCCAATTCCAAACTTGATTTCTGCGATAAAACCTGGGGAACTCTGCCCTCCGTAAGAACTGTGCTCCTGTATCCATATTGAGAGCCACCAGCTGCTCCGCTTCCATTATTCCTTCACCAGATCTCTGCATAATTCCATTTTCAAGGGAGCCAAGGAGGAGACCCGCTCTTCAGCCCCCGCACGTCCTCCTAGTGCAAAGCTCCAGACGCCACTGAGCAGAGCGTCCACTCAGCCACACAGTGCCCTCTGCCTCCTCAGAGTAGGGGAATTTCCCCGGTGTCCTGGCCAAATTTCTCCCATTCACTAAAAAAAAAAAAAAAAATACCACCAACAGCTTAATCTGGTTCATTTTCAGTTGCTTACCATCTGTATCCCCCCTTCCCCCGGTCGCCCCTGAAAAAGGGACTTCTAGGCCCAGTGGGCTTACCAGGTCAGCAAAATTCAATAAATAAACAAATAAATAAATAAATAAACATGGGCAGAGGCAGACCCAAACTGCTCAAATAATACATTGCTGTCCTTCCAACTCACTCACTTAGCATTTTTCAATGAGTTACTATTAAATCAATTTTTACCACTGCTCTACCCAAGTCTGGGGACTATTTTTTCACCATATTTAAATAAAATAACATACTATTATTAAACCTTTAATAATGTGTCCAGAGTTTTGTTTGATTGTTGTATAAATAGTTGTTACCCATTTTATAAGAGTGATAAGACACTTCAGGGTATGGGTTGTTGATTGATAAGAGCACTACCCAGCTGCTGTAGTCATTCGGCGAAAGCACCTCATGCCTAACAATGCATCTGGGGGCATGCTCTTATCAATCAATAACCCACACCCTTTCGTGTTTTATTGCTTTCTTATAAAGTATGAATAGGATACTCAGTTGAGCAGAGCTCATTTTCAATGAGGTCCTGATGTAGTGCTCAGGATACAGTTTTAACAATGGAAAAGAACATGCTTAGGCAATGCTTACAACATGCATAGGCAATGAATTACAGCATCTACAGTATTTTCATTGAGGGCTCGTACAGTGCTCTTGGTAAGGTTAAACAAAGGAAGTAGGATCGTGGCCCTAGGTTACAGAAAATAAGGTTGTGCAGATAAGTCAAAAGGACAAGTCAAGGTTCCGCTGGGTATGCAGACATGGTTCACGATAATATGGGAGAGGGGGAGTGTGGTAATGCTTGGGGCGGGGAGCACTGTGCCTTACTGTGGGGCTGAGCAGCAGGGTCACGGCCTGTTAGACTGTTACAGGTGCCATTGTCTGAGTTTATATGTTTTGTACTTCAACTTTAAAACATGCATGAATGTAGTTTTATGCATGAGAGAGAGACACACAGAACTACAACACATCTAACTTAATAACTGAATTTAATACCTATGCTAGTCTTTTTGATTTTAAGCTAAATATGACTTTAAAACATTGCTGGGATAAAGATGTTTAAAGGATCAATTTCCTAAATAATCAGCAGGTCCATGAACTGTAAATGCATTCTTTAGCTGTTACCAGCTGGATGCCAGCCCAGGACCTATTCCTTGATTTATCAGGAGTGAGACTTGCAAGAACATTTGCAAACTCATTCCCATGGCATACAGTATTGGATAGTCTTTCAAAACACACAGCCATGTGATGTTACTGCCCACATTCAGGGGTACATGCTGTAGCAATTATTAGAACTCAAACTCAGTGCAGAATGTTGAAGGCAGCAGCAGACGAGACCCTGTTTCTAAGTGTGAGAACTGCAAAAGAAATGAAATATCCCTAATTTCAGGATTGTCGGGAAATGGTAAAAGAACTGCATATGGAAATCATGATCGCCATAGTTTTCAAGGAGGTATACTTGCTGTGACTGATACGTTCATGGGAAATTGAAGGATAGATCAATATGTTTTATAGGGATGGACAAATCTATTTAAGTTCTAACTTAACTTGAATCCCTAAAGGTTCTTGTTTTCAAACCTCTTTAAAAGCCTAATAATTTCCAGACAGCTGCATGGTAAATGTGTGATCATTTCATGCTACTTACGCATTTACTAATACTGAGAGGCAATGTAGTCTAGTTGGTCGAACACAGACCTGTGAAATTGGAGGCTCGGGGCTCAATTTTCAAACATGAAACCATGACGCACGGTACCTGTGCCAAATGGGTATGACGCAAATGGCACCTTGTATCATAGTTTGCAACAATCCTGATTTTCAAACACCGGCTGTGGTGAAATCAAGATACTGTGAACCCAACCTACCCTGTGCCACCCTTGCGATATACTACAGGGTGTGCTAGGTCATGCGGGGCTTGCGTCATGGTAGGGCTGCATCATCCCCTTTTTTATATTCTGGAAGCCCTGCCATGGGTACAGCAAGAGGCTCCACTTAGACCACCATGAGGTGGTCTAAGTGCCTTGTGCCACTGCCACTCAATGTGGCAAATTGGGGGGGTTTCTGAAAGTGGGTTCCGTGGGTAGAAGGGGCACAGAGGGTGCCATAAGGGGAGTTGGGGAGATGGTGGCCATGTGAGTGAGTGATGCGGCACCTGGTGGGGGTGCCATTTATATAGCTATAAAGCCAATGGGATGACACAGCTGGGGGGGGTGTTTCCAGGGACAAACTACCATGGCCTCAGGTGGGCACAGCAGTGAGGGCTACTTCCAGGGCTGTGCCCACCTGAGGCCATGGCACTGTTTGTCCCTGGAACCCCCCCAGCCATACCATCCCATTGGCTTTACAGCTATATAAATGAGACCCCCTGCTTGGTGCCACATCACTCACTCGCATGGCCGCTGTCTCCCCAACTCCCCCTATGGCACCCCCTGTGCCTCTTTTGCCCCCAGACTCCTCCTGATGACATGTTTTACCACTCTGCCAACCATCCTAGCCCCTCTAGTGTTGCACCAGATGGGGGGCAGGCAGATTCCTGCAGCAATTCCTGCGGGTGTGCCGAGTGTTTGGTACTTGCCTGCGGGTGCAGTAACTCCTGGGTTTTTGGTGCAGGGTCCTCTGTTTTTACAAAATTGAGCGCACTGTCCCTGATGCACCCGGAGTTCACTGCAGCCCTAGATCACCGTGAATTGCAGCCATCTAAGGGCTCTTTGAAAATCGAACCCTCAGTCTTAACTCATTCAGTTCACAGTGGCCATCTTGAATATGTTTGGATATAGAACGCTTTAACTTGTATATGTCACCCAGGAGGTCACGTAACCCTCTGTCCTTAACTTCCTCTCACTCTCTCTGTGTCTGCTTTTAACAGCCTAGCACAATATTGCTACAAGCTTAACATGGAAATCTCCACCTGCCCTCATTAGCAACACAGGTACAGGGCTTGGCGTTAACTTCTACTGAAATCCCCAAATGGGAATTTTGAGGATTTTGAAGCTCAACAATGAAAGCAGTGCTTCAGCATTGACCCTGTATATGGAAAGGTTTTCATGTATTTCATTAGCAGAAAAGTATTGGTAATGTTTCACAAAGCCACTACAGCAAATTTCTGACCCCAAGATTCTCTGGTCTGACCCCAACATTTGAAGCAGAGAGTCAGCCTGACCCCCACTTTACTCGTGCTAATGCAAGTCCTGCAGGTATATCTACCAGAATCCTAACTGCTGCATAGTCCACATTTAACTACAGTATATGTGGAATAATACATGGGGAGTAGTGTGTAACAAGTTTTTTAACACCCAAGGTGTGCAATGCCATTTTAACCCAAAGAGTAAAGTTCAAGTGGTTTAACCAGGCATCACGCACTAAGGGTGTGTAATAAAATGAGTTACCATCATACCTCTCAACCTCTCAGCATTAAAAAGCATAGCACTGGCCTTCAAAAATCATAACAAAGGGCCAGAATGTGTAGCACTTTCTTATTTAAAACAATATTATGTCTACAGACAGTGGCCCCAAATAGTTAGTGCTAAGGAATGTTTCTATCAACTTAGTTCAATGATTTAATAGTTTGTGAGTCCAGAAATAGCTCTAACATTTTGAGGAACATCAGTAAACCTGTGAGGAGCAAGGGTAAATTTTAGTGCGAAAATCATAGCATTATGCAGAATTCATAGCAGTTGCGAGTTATGGTTACCATACTCCCCATGTTTTACTTTTTATAATCGCTGGTTTTAAAAGTGGTGGAGCTGCAGAAGCAGTGCAATTTTTTCAGGCTACTTGCACTCACATGTGAGGTTAAGCTGCAGCTGTTTGTGGCTCTGTTGTTCACGATCATGTAAAACAGAATTGCAACTCAGTTTTGGGGTTGTAAAAACACTGCACCAGTAATCATGTGTTGTTTTATTTATTTTGCTGTTGTGTTATTAGCTGGTCACGACCAATCAGCAATTGATATAATATTAAAATGGCTCCACTAGTAGTATCACCCAATTGTACCTGTTTTTTTTTATTTCCTTTGCCATAACAAGGTTTTTAAATCATGCATGCAATTTTCTAAGTATAATTTTGTAATTAACTTCAGCCAGGCTTACTGGGTGCAATAATGAAGAACACCATTGAGTCAGCTAGGGTGGCACACTCTTATTACAGCTTCTGCCAGTGACATGCTGCAGGAATACTGCAGGAGCACAATGTAATCCAATGGCAATTACTCGAATTCGTTATGCAGGAAAGTGTGACATGCTCACCTCAGAGAGTGGCATCCTGGCTGACCCTGTTGTACTTACTTACTTACTTAGCCTTTCTCGCTTTCCCTAGGGTAAAACTACATGCAAAATGAGAAAACAAATGTTGTCCATTGGGGTTTCATTTCTCTGATAGTTTCTGGTGTTCTGTTCCCTGTGACTCTGGCAAAGTTTTTTTGTACATTTCCAGGTAGTTTTATGGTCCTCGGGTTATGCAGACTTATTTTGTTGCCTTTGATCTGTTGGAATTTTCCCAGAATGCCTCTGGACCATACTCTTATGAACATGCACAGTAGAGAGCAATCCCCTGTCCCTCCAGCAGCATTGGTGCTAGTGACACCCTCCTGCTCCAATCCCCATAGTATTAGATAAATAAACCCTGGTAGTCTAATGGTTCCCCCTCCCACCCCAAACCCTGTTACAATTGTTAAACAAACTGTGGTAGTCTAGTGGCACCCCCTCCAACACTGATCCTCACTGTGACAAACTAAACCCCTGGTAGTCCAGTGGTACAGTCGACTCCACCAATGGCAGACATGGATAGTGTGGACAATTGGGTATAATGGACAAAAACTAAAAACCAAAACCATTCCAATATACAATAACGTTAATTTCACCTGTTTACGTGGATGCTGCCGGCTGGCAATAGCGGGCAGCTGACAGGCAGATTAATGCTAATTGAGTGACTGTATTCTGCTCCTAGCAGCAATAAGTGAGCAGGTTAACTAGGTGCTAATGGTGGCTATTACTTGAGCATTTAGTTAAGTACCTAGTTAAATCACCTACTGTCATCAGTCTATGCTTGTCTCACATTCTGCTGCCACCATTTCTCTTCCCAGTCACATCTTCAATAAAAAAAATACTTTTAACTACCTCCCCTCTTTCCTACTGTAGAAGGAAAAAGGCATACTACAGCACTAAACCACATAACAAAAAAAATAAAAGAAACAAACCTCATATAGTACAGTACTGTACTCTGCTGTATAGCGATCCTGAAACAGTACTGTACTTTTCAACATCCTGGAACAGTTTGTATGGTTTATGATAGCTGGAGTGTGGTGTACTGAGGTACAGAACCACACTCATCGTAGTCTTATGTAATTTTAATTTTTTTTTAAATGTATTCTTTGGGAACCAGGTAAGGCCCACTAGGCACAGGTGCCTGTTTTCAGGGGCTACCTGGGAGCACTGGGGAGGTTAAGTGACTTGCTCAGAGTCACACAGTATGCAAGTGGAAGTTGTGGGAATCAAACCCAGGTCTGGCTGCTGGGTGTACCAAGCTCATTCACAGCGCATTACTCTAACCTCTAGGTTATACTGCCAGCCCAAACATTAATGCTGCTCCCTGAGCGCAACTACGGACTCTGCTTTTGGAAGACAAAAGACGACTGCACGAAACTGTCCGCACTAAGCGGATTACACTGTACCTCACACCTGCCCTTATTTCCCACTGGTAAATTACTCCCTCTGCCTCAACACCCACCATTCCTCCATATGGCACCCATCCCCCTTGAATTACCTTGCTCTGGTTGGTGATCAGAGTGGCAGATGTGGACCAGACCCTCCTCTCACCACTTCAGCCAGTTGCCATCTGACACTATGTGTGCACGTTGCTCCTGTCATTAAGATCACTTCCAGCTCAAGTGGTGAGAGGATGGTCTGTGCCAGATGTCATTCACTGCTCTGCCAGCTGTTGGCAGTGGGGTATTCAGATGGATCAGTTTGGCTGGACAGGGTTGGAGGTGTGGTGGGTTGAAGGGTGCTGCGTGAGGAGGCCAGACAGTAATTTGCTCATGGAGATTGGGTGGGAGGGGATATCACTGGAACACCAGGGATTTTGTTGAAGTCACAGTTGGGATTAGGATGGAGGGTACTGCTGGACTACCAGAGTTTTATGTGACGTCGAGTGGTGATCAGGGTGGGAGGAAGTTACCACTTGGTGGCTGAGGTTTCAGTCATGGTGTAGTATTGGGTGAGGTGGGGAGCGGCCAGGCTTTGTGCAGTGCCTCTGTGCACTTATGCATGGAGGCATTGCTCAGAGCAGTTAATGGCCTCATAATGGCATGTAAATGGCTGTGTAGCACCTTTTATTGTAAATGTGTTTATTTTATAAGTTCTTATAAAATGTTATCCACAACAGAGATAATTAATCATACATGCATAGATTCACATAGGATGCATCCATTGCTATGTTCAGCTTACTTTCCCATATGGGGTGTGCTAGAAAGCTAGAAATATGGTACCAGTGGTCTCCAGTACCAGAGCAAATATAGACATCAAACAAGACAGCATTACCATAAAAGTGATGAACCATTTACTCACTAAGAGTCTGCAGGATACTTGATAACCCTTGAGGTTTTATATATAGAAACATAGAAACATAGAATTTGATGGCAGATAAGGACCGCTTGGCCCACCCAGTCTGCCCATTTCCCTACCTACTGGATAAGCTGTGATCCTAGTTAACCAGCAGCCTACTTCTTCCTACCCCCACCCCTAGAATGGCCTTATGACTGTCCCATGCATGCTTGAATTCCACCACTGATTTTGACTCCACAACTTCCTCCGGAAGGCTGCTCCATGCATCCACAACCCTCTCTGTGAAAAATACTTCCTTAAATTACCTCTGAGCCCCCATCTTCAAATTGTGCCTCTTGTTCTTGCACACCTCTTTTTGAAAGATGCTACCCTCTTGGACTTTGTTGATTCCCTTGAGGTACTTGAACGTTTCTATCATATCCCCTCTCCCTTCTTTCCCTAGAGGCTATACATATTAAGCCTTCGTCTCCTCTTCATATGTCTCCGTGCAGACCCTGCACCATTTTAGTTGCCCTCCTCTGACAGCTTCCATCCTGTCTATGTCTTTGCGGAGATTGGGTCTCCAGAACTGCACACAGTACTCCAGATGGGGTCTCACCAGCTGTCTGTACAGAGGATAATAACTCTGTTTTCTACTGGTGATGCCTCTCCCTATGCATCCCAGTATCCCCCCAGCCCTCCTTGCTGCCCTCTCACATTGCTTGCCCACCTTTAGGTCATCTGATATGACTACCCCCAGGTCCCTTTCCATTTTTGTTGTTGTTAATATCTTACCCCCATTGTGTACTCTTCCCCTGGGTTTTTGTTTCCTAGGTGCATTACCTTGCACTTCTTAGCATTGAATCTTAGCTGCCATACATTTGACCATTCCTCTAACCTTGCCAAGTCCCTTCTCATCCTTTCCACCCCACCATGTGCATCAGCTCTGTTGCAGATCTTTGTGTCATCTGCAAAGAGACATACTTTCCTTCCAGTCCTCTGCAATGTCGCTTATAAAGACATTGAAGAGGACCGTCCTACTACTCGAACCTGCGGTACCCCATAGTAACCCTCCTTTCTTCTGAGTGACCTATTTACTATTACCTCTGTGTCCTATTCTCTAGCCAATTCTTTACCCAGGCTGTCATCTTGGGACCCACTCCCAGGCTGGCTAACTTGTATATTAATCTTTTGTGTGGGACTGTGTTAAATGCCTTGCTAAAGTCTAGGCAGGCCATGTCCACAGCCCTCCTGATCTACTACTTTGGTCACCCAGTCAAAGAAATCTATCAGATTCTGTCTGGCATGACCTTCCCACTGTGAATCCATGCTGCTCAGGGTCCTGTGCCCTCTGACCTCTAGATACTGACAATTCTTTCCTTCAGAAGTGATTCCATCATTGTCCCTATCATATTATATATATATATATATATATATATATATATATATGGGATACATGATGGGTGTGAGTGAATATGGCAAATATTGTCACTTCTGCAGAGTGAGCTCTGGATATTTCACAGTGCCGGCAGTGGGAATATCAGAGCTCCTATCAACTGGGAGTGACATTTGCCATAGCACACGATCTGCCCATCATGTATTCGATATAGACAATAGGGCCAAGAGTTTTAGAAGTTTTGTTATGCTGTCTTGTGTTCTGTTCCTGTTTATGTGTTTGCTCATTCTGTGTGTGAGCTTTTCTGAATGGGCTGGCAGTGTTATAAACTCTGGGAGACACATGAGTGTGTTTTGCAATGCTAAATGAGTTAGTTTTAGGTAGGAGTGAGAAACATAATTTTGTGAGGCTGTATTGTTTAGAAGTCTGGCTGCAGTGAAGCTGAGAGCATAACAGTAATTATAATGAGCTGAGAGGCAGAGTGTCAGAACAGCTGATACTGTTTTCAGTGGTAATTAAGTTAGCTGCAGGCAGAGTGCAGAGTGTCCTGTGAAATTGTGCTCTTTAGGATTCTGGCTGCAGTCAAGTTCAAAGTATCACAATAATTGTAATGGGTGAGAATCAGAGTTTGAGGAACAAGTGAGAGTGTGTTTCAGTGGTAGTTGAGTTAGCTGCAGGCAGTAGTTTAGACTGCTCTGTGAAGCTGTGATGTTTAGAATTCTGGCTGCAGTCACAGTAATGAGCTGAAAGTTGGTGGTGGTTGGGGGTTAGGTGTTTTGTAATGCTCACTGAGTTAGCTGTAGGCAGCAGTGAGACCTCTAAAGTAGTTTTGCATTTGTGTCTATGGTAACAGCACAGGTGTTTCTTGCATGCTGAGGGGAAAGCTGCCTAGAGTGATGACCTTTTGTGACCTGTGTGTGCAAATGGCTGATATCATCACAGCAGAGCAGAGGATAAAAATACCACACTGCAGTGGATGATACACTGTTTTATCTCACTAATTTACCACTAACCCCTATTGTGTGTGTGTGTGTGTGTGTGTGTGTGTATATATATATATATATATATATATATATAGATGTTTGTATTGAAGTAACACTTGACATTTAAACTGTTATCCCCTCTCAGCACTTATAGCCAGGCAATAATGTAGATGGCAAAACTTTGCCTTCTGTGTTGTTAATAAATTTATGAACCAACATAGAGAATAAATTCAACATTATTAGGGCGGGTGCCTGATACCTTGCTACTAGAACTATGTTACCATTGCCATAACATAAAAGGCAACCTATTGAACCATTCTATTAAAGAAACTTTAACATTAATAAACACAGTATACATTGTAATAAGAAAACCTTGGTGTATAAAGGCATTCATTTTGCATTACATCATCTATGGCTTGGTGCCTCTGGCTAGTAAACACCAATGATAACTGTTCAGAGTACAATTACTATTACACTGGATGCAACTCTCTTACAGTCTTGTGGATGGAGGAGGCTGAAAGAGCCGCGAGTATGCCACATGGCCACCATCATCTTAACCCCTCCGTAGGCACCAAAGCCCCAGATCTTCCAAGAATCAATCTTCACCATTGATTCATAGTTTATGGGTCTAGGTCTGGAGGCAGTAGGACCCCACTGGAGCTTTTTTGCTTCAGAGGGGGAGCCAACATCAGGCACTGACATTGGCTGCACGCTACATAGTGCCTTGTGCCCTAGCAAATAACCATAGTTGGCTCCCTCATGCATCAGAGTTCTGTTTTTCCCACCGAGTGCACACCGTTCCACTGTCACTGAATTTTACTGTGTTACTGCTTAGTTTTTATTCACAGTGCCTTCTTTTTGTTATTTTTTAATTTCTGTGATGCTGTAAAATAAAAAGAGCACTAAGAAGATGAAGAAAGTCTAGTAGCCTCCTGCCATGCATCGTTGACAACTACGACGGACCAGCATCAACACCGCTGGACCTGCCTTGGCTCAGGTTGAGTTATGGTCTTTGGGCATTTCCCCCATGGCCCCTTCTTGGCAATTCTGGTGTCATGGAAGTAGAGGACTCTCCTCAACCTTGCCTCACCTCACTGAAGCACTGGAGGTCATGGGGAGTGGGTCTGGTGGACAGCTGGCTCCTTCTGGAGTAATGGCTGCAAAATGCCGCAAGTCTGACTGTCCTGGGCAGCAGATGTCCCTGGTAGTGAAGCAGCAGCCATACGCTTGGTCTTCCTCAGTGGACACCTCAGTGTCATGGCCTGGTAGTGCCCTGGCTCCTGATACTGTTCAAGGTGTTGGTGAGCGGAGTGGTGCCAGTTGTGATGTTGGGTCCCCTGCTGACACCATTCATGGTGTTGGGGAGTGGGACCAGCACTGAGGCTGTGTGGCATCTTGTTGTCAAGATGGTGGTGTTTTTTTCCCTTGGTATCACTTTTGATGATGGAGGGATGATGCTGCCATCCCCCCCGGTGATGGATGCAATGACAGCCATGGTGTCTGTTCCGGGCCCTGCACCAAGCAATATACCATCCTTAGGGCCATTCCCAGTACTGATGCCATTTACAGTGCTGAGATGGTTACTAGTGTTGCTTGCAGCACATGGAGTGGGAACAGTTCTGTGGTTGGTGCTGGTCCCGAAGTCGGATAGGCACCAAGGACAGTGCCAGCTGCGATGACAGGAGTGACCTGTCTCCATTCTAGTTGCTGGTACTGAGCCCATTGTTGGAAACTGCACCAGCTTGGGATGAAATGATGGCAGGGAGGTGAAGTTTTCCCCAGATCCATGTGTAGAAACTGTCACCGGTGGGGCCTGGGGCCACCGTATGGGGACTGAACAGCTTTGTTCTCCACACCTGTGTGTATTCCCCCCCCCAGCACTGACTAGGTCCTTTCCCTATGTAGCTCAACCCCTTTCCAGTGGTCCTCCCAGGCCCTCCCCTCAGGTGATGTCTCCTGCACATCTCTGCAGCCCAGGAAGTGATCCTGAAGCTCTAAACTCCATTTTTCCTCTTGGACCTCTGCCATCTTAGCTCTCCTGTCACTGCCCTCTTATAGGGACTGTTTTTAGTTATGACAAGAAAAAATGAGATTGGGCACCCTGGTAGGGACCGAAGCCACCCTAGGGGGGACTGCATGGCTCAGCTTTCCTCACATTGAGGAATCCCCCATGGGCATTGACCAGGTAATTCCTTTAGGGGCCCCCCGCTCAGGTGGTCCTGCCAGGCCCTTGCCTCGGGCGAGGTCCCCTGTGCATCCCCCAGCCCAGGCAGCAGTTCAAGAGGCCCCAAGTGTTTCTTCTCTCTTGGACCATTGCCACCTTTGCCCGAGCTACCTCTTGGGCCAGTCTTCTGGACTCTGTACAGAGAGGTGGCTGGTGCCTTACCATAATAATGTGACAGGGCCCAGTTTAGACCTGTTCACTCAGTACCACACTTCTCTGTTTCCAGTGCCTCTTCTCTGTCAACGTCCCCCTCAGAGGCCACGAAACCTACCTTCCTTCTAGTCTTGGCCTCTGAGGCCATGCTGTACCTGAGATTCCTGGTGGATATGTTTGAGGCACTGGAACAGGGCATTTTTTGTATTGTGGCACATTAGGCAGCCTTTACAGGCACCTGTGGTTGCAGCTAGAACAGCTCTGAGCTGCACTGCCTTCCCTAGTGAGTTACTTGGCCAAGCCTTTATCTTTGCCAGAGCCTACAACTGGCAAGACACCAATCAAAGGCATCACACAATGCCAATGAGATGGAAGAGGGTTGCCTGGATATTGTGGCAGTCACAGAAACATGGTACACAGAGAATCATGACTGGAATGTCAACATACTAGGATACACAATCTATAGGAGGGACAGGGAGGTTAAAAGAGGAGGAAGAGTATCTCTCTATGTAAAGGAAGGGATCAAAGCAACAGAACTAAAGAGTAAACAGGGAGCAGATGAGGCACTCTGGGCAACCCTGGAGACAGGAAATGGCACCACAATCCGCATGGGGGTTGTATACAGACCCCCATCTCAGGGGGAGGGAATGGACAAGAAAATGATAGAAGGCATCCTTAGAATGGCAGAAAAAGAGGAGATATTGTTGATGGGGGACCTGAATATGCCAGATGTTAACTGGAGTATCTTTGCTGCAGGCACATCCAAGAGCAGGGTCATTCCTGATGCCCTACAAGTGGCATGCTCAGACAGCCAGTATTGTAGCCCACCCGGGAGGAAGCAATCTTAGACCTAGTACTCTCAAATGGGGACAGAGAAAGAATCTCAGATTTAGAAGTGGGTAGCCATCTAGGAACAAGCGACTACCAAACAGTGTGGTTCATGATAAACACAGCCATACAATCAAGCCATACAAAAGCAAGAGTATTGGACTTTAGGAGGGCTGACTTTGGGAAAATGAGAGAGTACCTCAGAAAAGCACTAGCAAACAGACAAGGGGAGGGTGGAACAATGGGGAGCAATCAAAACAGCCATCGCAGAGGCAACAAGCCTTTGTGTAAAGCAAATCAACAAAACACAATGAAGGAAAAAAACGCTATTGTTCTCAAAAGAGGTGGCAGGGAAGGTTAAGGAGAAAAGAATAGCATTCAGGAAATATAAGGAAACACAGAAGGAGCAGGACAGAGAACTTTATCAGTTAAAGCAGAAAGAGGCAGGAAGACAGTCAGAATAGCAAAGGCCCAAACCGAGGAAGGATAGCCAACTCTGTTAAGAAGGGGATGAGACCTTTTATAGGCATGTTAGGGAGCCAAGAAAGACCAAAAGAGGGATACTGAGGCTTAATAAAGAGGAGGGAATGTGGGTGGAGGCACAGTGAAAAAGCAGGATACTGAACGAATATTTCCCTCAGTATTCCCAAAGGAAGAGGAGGGAGGTACCTAAACTAAACAAGAGAAGCACTCTGAAGATAGGGGTTGATACCAGTCCATTTAAGAAGAAAGAGTTCTGAAAGAACTAATAAAATTGAAGGTGGACAAAGCAATGGGGCCTGATGGAATTCACCCAAGAATTCTAAAAGAACTAAGGGTAGAACTAGTGACACCACTGACTACCTCTTTAACAAATCATGGGTGGATGGGGTGGTACCTGAGGACTGGAGGAGGGTGGATGTGATTCCTCTTCACAAAAGTGGAGCAGGACAGAGGCAGGAAACTACAGACCAGTTAGTTTGAATTCAGTGGTAGGAAAACGATGGAATCACTTCTGAAGGAAAGAATTGTGGAGTACCTAGAGGCTAGTGGGGCACAGGACCCAAGGCAGCACGGATTCATGATGGAAAGGTTGTGTCAGACGAATCTAATAGATTTCCTTGACTGGGTGACCAAAGTAGTAGAGCAGTGAGGGGCTGTGGACGTGGCTTACCTAGATTTTAGCAAGGCATTTAATACAGTCCCACACAAAAGATTAATACACAAGTTAGCCAGCCTTGGAGTGGGTCCCAAGGTGGTAGCCTGGATAAAAAATTGGCTAGACAACAGGACACAAAGGGTAGTAGTAAACGGAGTCCACAGTGAAGAAAGGTGGGTTACTAGTGGGCAACTGCAGGGTTCAGTACTGGGACCGGTCATTTTTAATATCTTTATAAGTGACATTGCAGAGAAACTGGAAGGAAAAGTATGTCTCTCTGCAGATAACACAAAGGTCTGCAACAGGGTTGATACACAAGATGGAGTGGAAAGGATGAGAAGGGACTTGGCAAGGTTGGAGGAATGGTCAGAAGTATGGCAGCTCAAATTCAATGCAAAGAAGTGCAAGGTAATGCACCTGGGAAACAAAAGCCTAGGGGAAGAGTACACAATGGGAGGTGAGATATTGACAACAGTAAAAATGGAAAGGGACCTGGGGGTAATTATATCAGATGACCTAAAGGTGGGCAAGCAATGTGAGAAGGCAGTAAGGAAGGCTGGTGGGATACTGGGATGCATAGGGAGAGGCATCAGTAGTAGAAAACATGAAGTTGTTATCCCTCTGTACAGACAGTTGGTGAGACCCCATCTGGAGTACTGTGTGCAGTTCTGTAGACCCCATCTCCGCAAAGACATAGACAGAGTGGAGGCTGTCCATGGGAGGGCAACCAAAATGGTGCAGGGTCTGCACCAGAAGACATACGATGAAAGACTAAAGGAGTTTAATATGTACACCCTTGAGGAAAGGGAGAGAGGGGACATGATAGAAACTTTCAAGTACCTCAAGGGAATCTACAAAGTCCAAGAGGGTGGCATCTTTCAGAAAAAGAGATGTGCAAGAACAAGGGGGCACAATTTGAAGATAGAGGGGGGACGGCTCAGAGGTAATGTGAGGAAGTATTTTTTCACGGAGAGGGTTGTGAATGCATGGAACAGCCTCCATGAGGAGGTCATGGAGTCAAGAACAGTGGGGGAATTCAAGAATGCATGGGACAGACATAAGGCAGTCTGGGGGGGTAAGAGGAGGAAGTAAGCTGTTGGTTAACTAGGATCTGCAGCTTTTCTGTTAGGTAGTAAAATGGGCAGACTAGGTGGGCCAAGCGGTCCTTATCTGCCATCAAATTCTATGTTTCTTTATTTCTATGGCATCTAGGCTTGGGAATTGCAGCCTGCATTTGACAGACTGTGTAGATCTGCCTTCCAATCTGGCACCTTTGACAGGCATAAGGTGCTTAAACAACAGTTCCAAGATGTTAATTTTCTTTCCCAGTAGGATCAAATGAGAGCTGTTGGGGCGTTGCCCTACTCCTGTGCCACAGTAGTCTTTGCATGTCATTGATAATTCTAGGGTCCTACCAGACTCATAAGAAGACTCTGCCCTCTGATGTTCTCCCCCATGCAGAGGGCTGGGGGTATTTGTTACCCTCAGGGCGAGACAGCTACTCCCCTCTTTTGGGAAGCTTGGTACTCGGACCTGTAAGTATGAATCAGTGGTGAAGACTGATTCTTGGAAGAAATGAAAATGATGTACATACTGTAACTGTTGATCTTCCAAATATTTTCACCATTGATTCAGATGCCCACCCACCATCCCCTGCTCAGTTGAGAGCCAGGCCTTCTGGTAGCTCACCCTGTGGGTGTAGCAGCAGATCAGTCTGCATATGTCTGCTCTGCCATTGTCCTTTGGTGGATGTCCTTGGTGTTAAAAGAAAAAAAAGAAACAAAGGGACTGAGGGCCACTTTTGGCCCCTTTACCAACAAAAAACAAACAAAAAAAAACTTGTGTTTTGTTTTGTGAAGGGGTAGGTGGCCCCTTCCTCTATTTTTCTTATCCTCCTCTCCTGCCAGGGTATGTCCCCTCTAGGGTGTATCCAGTTAGTTGCTATGCAACATGTGCCCTGGGCACTATCCAGTCTCACTCTGCTGAGCAGATGCTCTGTCTCTGGAGAGGTGCTATGCCCTTGTTTTTGCATCAATGTACTAGATTCACACAGGGTACATCCCTGTGGTTGCAGAATAAGTGGGGCATGTTCTTTCTCACATGCTGTGTTTTGGTTAGTATCCTTGCCACTGCTCTATGTGCTTTGGGCTTTACCCACTCTAACTGGAGCATTCCCGAGGAGCTTACCTCATCTTGACTCACTAAGACTGCTAGTCCTGCAACACCTATGCTCTTCATCCCTACTTTTCTCCCTACAGAAAAGAGGGTTAGGGGTTTACTCTTGACTTTACTTAAGTTCTATCTGGTAGGATGGAGCTATTTTTTAAGGAGTATGTACTTTTTTCATTTTTGGCATTTTGCCTTCTCATTACTAAAGGGTCCCAATTAGGACTTTCACTTTTGCTACTTCTGCCAGAGGCTTTTGCTCAGAGCTGCTGCGCTATCTCTTTATGCTGTACATCACTATCCACCCTCTCTCTGGGTAGTTGTAAGAGGCTCTGACTCTTTTTCAATCTACTTCTCTCGTGCCACCTGCTAGGCCCAACCCTTAGTCTCTAAGTTGGTAGTTAGATTCTTATTGGCTGCTTATTTTATTTCCCATATCCTTTCTGTATCACTTTGGGCTAGAAAGTAGCTAGTCCTTTCTTTTTCTCTACTTTGTTTCTGATCTGGAAACAGAACTAAAAGTATATAAGGGAGCCGATGATGGTTATTGGCTAGAATGTTCAGCACTACATAGTGCATGGCAGGCGTCATTAGCTGACAACAGCTCCCTCCCTGTACAAACAAGCTCCAGTGGGATCCTAGTGCCTCCTGCCCATGACTCATAAATATGAATCAATGGTGAAGGCAAGGCAAATTTTTTTGAAGGCACCCAGTCCTGGAGGCTTTGAAGCCGTGATATGATAAAACGAAATAAAATACAAAATTATACTTATGCAATGGCAAAATATTAAAACAACATTCATTAAAAACATAAATATAAAATGGAATATACAGTATAAATATACACAAAGCTTAGGGTGAGGAGATGAGGAGGTGGCTTAATCCCCAAAGGCCTGGCAAAACAGATGGGCCTTAAGCCTCTGCTACAAAAACACCAATTGAAGGAGCCTCCCAGATCTCAGCTGGAAGCGTGTTCCACAGGGTCAGCCCAGAGACACTGAAAGCACGATCATGAGAAGTCTTGAGCTGTACCCTGGGAACATCCAGGAGGCCCCTCAAGATGGAGTGGAGGGAGCGTGCAGAAGTCATAGGCGACAGGTAGACAGGATCCAGCCCATGTAGGGCCTTATAGGTGAGCAAGCCCACCTTGAAATGGACCCTCCACCTGACCGGCAGCCAGTGCAAAGCACACAGAACCTAGGTCACATGGCATGACCGAGATAGTCCCGCCAGTTCTGCACCAGCTGCAGCCTGCGGAGGGTCCCTCCCATGACCCCGAAGTAAAGGGCATTACAGTTGTCGAGTCTAGAGGTCACAAAGGCATGTATTAGGGTCGGCAGATCTTCTGGCGAAATGATGTGCTTGATCCTGGTGATGTTCCGTAGGTGGTAAAAAAACACTCTTAACAACAGAGAGCACCTGGTCTTTAAAGGTCAGCCTGATGTCCAGGATCACACCTAGATTTTGCACTGTTGGGGAAGCAACCAATGGGGCAGACCCTAGGAAAAGACCAGTGTCTGCTACAGGCAACAACCCTTCATGCCCGCTGAATCGGCTCGACCACCAGCACCTCTGTCTTGACCGCATTAAGTGACAGCCAGCTGGAAGCTATCCAGTCATTGCTTTTAGCCAGACAGGCGTTAACATCAACTGCCCCAGATGTCCTGGGGCAAATGACAAATACAACTGGGTGTCAACTACATAGCAGTGAAACTCCAGACTGTACTGTCGAATGATCTCACCCAGAAGCAGCATATGCACCGCGAACAGCATCAGCGACAAGATCAAACCATGTGGAACTCCACAAGACAGAGGCATTGGAGAGGACGAGAAATTCCCCATCACTACCCGCTGCACCCTATCCGAGAGATAGGACTCAGACCATCTAATGACAACCCTGGTGAGTCCACAAAATTCACAGAGTCGATTGAGAAGCACAGTGTGGTCCATGGTGTTGAAAGCTGAGGAGAGATCGAGGAGCACAAGAATTAACCTGTCTCCTCTATCTCTAGCTCTGAGTAAGTCATTATACACCCTGACTAGTGTGGTTTCTGTGCTGTGTCTTGCCTGAAAGCCCAACTGAAATGGCTCATAGATGTCGAAAGACATGAGCCGATCCTCGAGCTGCTGTGCTATCAATTTCTCGACAACCTTGCTCAAAAAAGGCTGGTTGGAGATAGGGCGGTAATTAGCTAGGATGTCTGGAGTGAGGAAGGTTTCTGGGAGGGGGTCTCTGGCCTCTTTCAGAGGAGCTGGGAGCACCCCTTCCACCACTGAGCACCTAGCTATCCCAGCGAACACTGGGCCAACAGCCTCGGCGCAGCCCATCAAGAAACGTGTTGGGGCTAGGTCCATTTCACAAGATCTATGCTTCAGCTCTAAGATCACCCGAATCACCTCAGACACCTCCACTGGCCTAAACTCTTCCCAGGCAGGTAGAGTTCCTCTTCTCCCAACAGCCCGGCAACTGTGGGGCAAAAGCCCACCTGACAGAATCCCCGACTGGATAGCCGACACCCTGTCAGAGGAGAACAGAGCAAACTCCTCACACAAGGTGGATGAAGAGGCTTTTTTCAGCTGAAGACAGGCCGGATGAAGTAGCCTGTCCACAGTCTGAAAAGGCTGAGCAGGTTTGTTCCTCCCTGCCGCAATCACCCTGGACAGGAACTCTGTCTTCTTACAGGAGATTGCCTCCTGGTACTCACGATAGTGGGTGTGTAGGACCAGCTTGTCAGCATCTAGCCGGACCTCCGCCAGCAATGCTCCAACTTCTGACTGTTGATCGGTCATTGCTTTGAGATCCCCATTAAACCATGGAGATCTCAAGTGTGAAGATCTGGGTAATATACAAACTGGTGAAAGGAGAAAGTCGAGAGGGGTATGCTTAGCTCAATGGAGAAAAGGGGGCATGTGAGGAGGAGGACCCTGTAAAAGCATCTATCCTAAATAGATACTTTTGCTCAGTATTTACTGAAGAGAAGGTAGGGCAGGGCTCACAGCTCAGCACTATGGACACAGGGGGGAGGGAGGTGAGCACTACTCCCTTCACAAAAGAAAGGGTCCTACAAAAGCTCGCTAAGCTCAGGGTGGATAAGGCAATGGGACCTGATGGCATACATCCCAGTGTACTTAAGGAGCTAAGGGTGGAACTAGCAGAGCCATTATCAGAACTGTTTAGTGAGTCTCTGAGCACAGGAGAGGTCCCAGAAGACTGGCGAAGGGCTCATGTGATCCCGCTCCACAAGAGTGGTAGCAGGGAGGAGGGGAGGGAACCACAGACCAGCCAGTCTTACCTCTCAATAGTGGGCAAGATTATGAGGCACCTTAAGGAAAGGAGGTATCACCTGGAATCCAAGTACAGGATCCGAGAGTATGGGTTTATGTGTGGAATGTCTGTCAACCCATTCTATAGATTTCTTTTGACTGCACCTGTGAGTGGTGGAATTGAGGGAGCAGTGATGTCACTCTTGCCTTGACTTCAGCAAAGCTTTCGACACTGTTCCACATAGAAGATTGATAAATAAGCTGGTAGGCTCAGGGTGGCATGTAGTTTGTTTCAACTGGGTGGCAAACCGCTTGACGGGCAGAAAACAAAGAGGGTGGTAAATGGTATACAGTCAGAAGAGATGTAAGTCACAAGTGGGGCACCTTAGGGATCAGTCCTTGGGGCCTGTCCTCTTCAATATCTTTATTAGTGACCTTCAGATGGACTAGAGGGAAGGCTTGTCTGTTTGCAGATGACACCAAGATCTGCAACAGAATAGATGATCCAGGTGGGCAAGAATGAGAAGAGATCTGGACAAACTAGCAAAATGATCAGAAGAGTGGCAACTGGGATTTAATGCAAAGAAGTGCAAGATCATGCACATAGGGAAGAGAAACCCTGAAGCCACCTATAGGCTGGGAGGGGAGTTGCTGGCAGTCACAAAGGAAGAAAGAGACTTGGGCATCATCATCACTGATGACCTGAAATCATCCAAGCAGACCTCTAAAGCAGTAGGTAAGGCTAGGGGGATGTTAGGATGTATTAGTTGGAGTATCGCAAGTCGTAAGAGGGAGGTAATAATCCCTCTTTACATGACACTGGTTAGGCCCCATCTGGAGTACTGCGTGCAGTACTGGAGGCCATGCCTTCACAAAGACATTAACTAAATTGAGGCAGTCCAGAGAAGGGCAACCAAAATGGTGCAGGGATTGCATCAGAAGACATATGAAGACAGATTAATGGAGCTCAATACGTGTATCCTTGAGCAAAGGAGGGAGAGAGGTGATATGATCAAGAGATTCAAACACCTTAATGGCATTAACAAGGTGAAAGAGTTCAACATGTTTAAATATAAGAAAAATAGCAGGACAAGAGGACACACATGAGATTAGAAGGAGGCCGATTAAGGGAATGTGAGGAAATTCTTTTTCACAGAAAGGGTGGTGGATGCATGGGACAGCCTACCTCAGGATGTGGTGGCTGTGAATACAGTGCAGGGCTTCAAACAGGCATGGGATAGACATAAGGGAGCAATACAGATGAGTATGAATAGATAGGCCACTGACAGAGCAAAGGCCGGTGGCACATTTATAAGGTAGAAAAAGAAATGGGCAGACTGGATGGGCTTTGCGGTCCTTATCTGCCATCAACTTCTATGTTTCTATGGTGCTATGGCATCCGGAGCTTTAGACACCACCTTATTTTAGGTGGCCACAGCCTCCCCGGTGCCAATCACACAAGCTGCCTCAACCATAGATAGGTTAGTTACCACCAAAAGTCCTTCTGGGTTTAACCCCCTTAAAGGGCGGTAGCTAACCATCTCCACAGGGTCAGGACTATCGGGGGGGGGGGCCACAAATGTGAACTCCACAGTGCAGTGATCAGACCAATAAACTGGATCAATCCTGAGGTTATCAGTCGTAGACCCAGCTGGAACACCAGATTGGAGTGTGTGATCGCACTAGTGGGTCACAGAAGCAACTGCTTATGTCTGGCCCAGTGAAGACATTAACTGGAGGAGGTCATAACCAAACATGAGAATTATCGCTGACCCAGGCATTGGAAGTCCCACAGGACTAAACACCTGAGAGACTCCAACATCTGGTCGATGACAAGTCTGCTGCCTCCTGCAGGAATTCTCCTCTGACCCAGGTGGGCAGTAAATAAAGAGAATCCTACAACCTGCACCTGGCCCCGTGAATGGCGACACACTCAAAAGACCTGGTGTTACCAACTGAATGCACTGTGAAGCCCAGGTTGGCTCTGAAAATGATGGTCATTCCCCCCTCGTGATCCTTCCTTGGCAATGCACCACGGAGTATCCGGTAGCCACTAGAACTGGGCTAGAATCATCACTCAACCAAGTCTCTGTAATGTAAGCCAGGTCAGCAGAGGAAATCAAGTCCGCAAAAATGGCAGTCTTGTCCCTAACTGACCTGGCATTGCAAAGCACCACTCGAAGAGGGTTAGAGGAGGTGGACAGTCCTATAGCTACCTGCCCACTCGGTCTGATGGGACCAGAGGGGTACAGGAACCAAACACATCAGGCATCTCCCTCAGCCCTGTTTGAACCCAGGGCATCTCCTGGGCCTTACAATCTTAGTACCCCTCACCACCTCATCCTCCACTGCTCTCCGTCAGTCATGACTAACTGTCGCCTTTGTTATTCCAACCCTCTGCAGCGTCTAGCTGTAGACAGAGGGACAGGAGGAGTTGGATATGGGGCAGAGGTCAAGCAGCAGAGAAGCAGCATAGGTAAGTGTCATGAGGGCCAGACCCTAAACACATTTCAGCCAGGACAAATTAACTTGAACCCTTAAACAGCTCAGACCATAACCAGAATTAAAAATTGCAAAACCACTCTCACCCCCACACACTCAATTTAAACAATTTTTAAACCGACACGTACATATCAATGACACATCTTACCATTCAAACTAAACAAAACCAAAAACATTCCCCCAAAATACCACTCACACTAACAGCCACACAACTAAAATAAAGTTTGCCCTAACCAGTCTCACCACACACACACACACACACTCAATTACAGTTTAACCCCCCCACCCCAAGCCAGTCCCCACAACTAAACCACAACCATAAAATAATAAAATTAATATAAATTTAATTAAAGGGGACATTAGTAAAATGCGATGTGCTGTAGTATAAATTCAAATTCACTACAAGAAATTGGAAATAAGTATAAATGTCCATGGAACAACCACCATCCATCCAGTCTTGTTATTGTGTACCACAAAATCAGCTTCAGTGCTCAGGAGCAAGTGGTACTCACAGCACCACAGTCCAACAGATTCTCTTACTGCTGAATCCAGGACAAGAAGAAAAATCAGTTATGCAGGCCCAATTTTAAATGAAGCTACCATAAAACACTCCTGTCACCAGTGAAATGTTAGCAGCAGTAGGTCTCAAAAAAGGGGACACTCACCCTCGCTGAACAAAACAGGAAACTCCGACAGAAAAAGGAAAACTGTTCTCACCAGTTTTCAGAACCTTAATTTTATCGTTACAATGTCAGAGAAAAGCTTACAAGGCAACTAACTGAAAAGGGTGAGAGATGGGAGAAGATTACGTGCACACAGGCAAAGCTAGATCAAATGAGTGCCACTCCTATCAGGCCCCTCTTATGGCTCCACATGGGGCGAGGAGCAATGGGAGACAAGCAGGGTTTTCCCAGAAAGCAGCGGAGCTCTCACCTTGCACCATGCCAGTTATCCCCACCGCTCCCCACCTCCCCACCACGGGATAGTTCTTGCCTCCTCAAGTACCCATTCAAGTTCAGCATGGGACGACCTGTGCAATCCTCTTCTTTCAGCTGGTCAATCCTTGGTACATGCTCTAATCCACAGAATAGCATACTGGTCTTCTGCTACACCCTTCTTCCTCCATGGTCAGCGAAAAGGTGAGAAATCAAAAATTGGCTCTTCACTCCTGTTTTTAGCAAACCGAGTTACAGTACAGATTACAGTACAGCGCACTACAAATTCAACCCCTAACTAAAAAGAAAACCTATGTCTCCTACTCTAACTCACTTCGACAACCCTTCCTTACACTTTTGTCCCTGCTCTAAACTAAGTAATAAAACATACAAAACAAACAAAATATTTACAAATTTAACTGTCCCAGTCACTTTCAAAGTTCCCCTGAAATTTAAACATGGGGAGCTATACTGTAACTGCTAAAATAATAGGCAAGACATAAGATCTAATCAGAGCCCATGCAGACATCAGCTCAGCATGGCTGTCATCTTTCAGAATGAAGATATTCTGGAAGATCGACAGTTACGGTAAGTAAGACATTCTGGAAGATCAACAATTACAGTAAGTACGTAATTTTCATTTCTCTCCCATACAGCATCGGAAAAAAGCAATAGATTAATACAGTGGGGGAAAACTTAGTATGTGGCATTTGCAGGTAGTTTTAGAAGCGCAGCTGATATCCTCCTTCCAAATTTCAACAATGCTTACAGAGGCATCACATCATTCAAGTCATTCAGCCATTTCCTCCTCTGCTGCAGCTTGATGACCAAAATCCATTTTGATCTTTTTCAGAAGTACCCCACATCTTTCAGATCATTGTGCAAGTACTACTTACCAGAGTAAATAACTTTTAGTTCTGCGGGGTACTGCATTGCGTGGGACACCCCCAGGGACCACAGCTCAGTCCAGATGTTGTCAGAAGATTTCCTGTGGTCCCTCATTGCAAACCTGAGGACTGGGAACAGTAAAATCTCATCTCCGTCGGGGATCAACAAGAGTTTTATCCTCCTTGCCTCTCCATAACCCTATCTCTCTCATGTGGGACAGCCAGCTGGATTAGGAAGGTACATGGAGTATTATCAGTGAACCTCTTCCTCGGGATGATCTAGAATGCTCTCAGTACTGAGGGGATTGGCTCTTGGTATAGGTTTGCCTCCAGCCAATACCACACATACCCTGCGAGATTGCCCCTCTCAGAGGTCTCAGGCAGTCTTAGGAGTCTGAGGTTTGAGGCCATCATTTGATTTTTGAGGGCCTCCATACAGACTCTCAACATCTTGTTTTCTTTGATGAGCCCAGCTGAGCTCATGACAACTTTCAGGGTGCAGACACTTCCCTTGCATGGGCTGCTGCAGAGGTGGATTGCAACTCACAAATTGTGAGTCTGGCATTACAGTCCTGCATTCTTTTGTTGATTGTCTCCATTCTTTTTGTCTAAGATCTGGATGACTTTCAGCAAGTCCGACATTGTTGGTTCTCCAGGTCCCCCACCCGAGGTATCTACCATTTGTTGGCCTCTGCAAAGTCCTGCTGCCTATTCCTTCTTGAGACCAGCTTCTGATGCTTTTTTTTATTCCTTATAGCAGTAGGCCCCACCACAATCCACAGGCAGAACTGATCCGTCCTTTCAAGGTGGCTGCTGACCATGTCCCAGACTCCTGGCCCCTTAGCCTCGCATGCCATATGTGGTCATTAGCATATTGGCCATGGAAAATGGCACCAAGTTGATATGACAGTCCCCAAAGAAACAGACTTTAAAACTGTTGCATTCCATTGTTTCACAAAAAGTATTTCAAATGCAGTATTTTCAACTGTTTTATTCATGTACAGTTCAATTTCTTCAAAAACAAAACTGCACTCTAGTTAAAAAGTATTTCTTTCAAGCTGCTAGAAATACAGTTTAAACCTTCATACCAACAATTATAAAAAATAAAGGATAGGTAAATTTGATGTTATGGATTCGTTTCACATACCCTCAGTGTATGACCATATAAACCTCTCGAGCCTCGGGTGTGTGAAAAAAATCCATAACACACACTTACCTATCCATTATTCTTGATTTACTTCATTTTATTGCATGCATTTGTATTGTACTTTATTTGTTATTACTACTGTACCTTTCATTATGTTTTTTCAGTTGCGTGTCATGTATTGCATACTCCTCTTCCTCCATCTCCCCAGGATGCATCTGGAAACAAGCTATTACAAACCCAATATGTCTTTCCTGGTGAAACTTTTGACATAAGTGAAAATAAATAAAAAGGAACTGCTCTAGATTCAAACCTACTGTAGGCGCAAGCTCAGTAAAAATGGTATGAAATGTTCCTGGCAGGAACATTTACAGTATTTTCCACAAACTGTTGATCATACTTTAATTTGTTTTCAATGTAATTTTCTATTCTGGCTCAGCACCACCATGGATCTCATTCCCCAGTCAAATGAAAATCCAACAAGAAAACTGATAAAAATATATATGCTGCTGTAAGATTTGAACCATGGTCTGTTGTTGCTGAAAATACAGTATTTTAGTGTTCTCACCTGACTTCAACCCCTTGATCCTTTTGTTCCTGTCCTGTGCTGGCATACCCAGTGCTCTACCAGGCTGCATTGAAGTAAATGGAAGCTCACACTACAGGCTACTGTATGTACAGTAAATACTGAATGTTTCTGACCATTTCATCGTGCCTGAACTACCTTATCAAGATGTTCACTGGCACCCTGTGGAAATGTTCCCTGAGAAGTCCCCACCATAGAACCTCTGAAGGAGACATAGGAAAATCAATAAAATCACTTTTGTACTCAACTCCCTTTGTGTGTATTATTCTAGCACCACACTGCCTAAGATTACCATTGTGGTGAAAATTAACTTGAGAAAAACATTTCTTCAGTAGTATTAAGTCCCTGTTAGATTTTAACCCTGCTTACAGCCTGAAAATATAACAAGCATTTGTCAATGCCGAATGTTTGTTTGCATGCTGTGTCATGTAGGTTTTGGTTGTATGGCAGAGAAGGATGAAGGCAGAGTAGCATTATATAAAGTGAGAGTTTGCAATGGATTTAGTGAGTAGTAATGTTTGTCTTATGTATTTTCATTTCTGAAGCAAAAGATATGGGATTTTGAAGGTTTTAAAAGTTCCCAGTTTCGTACCATGGGTGCTGTGCAAAAATGAAATATGTTGGTACAGTGCTGTGGTATTTACCATTGCAAAGCATTGATAACATCATCCTACTACATCCAGAGTGTGAGTCTTGCTTGTACACTGAACAAGTATGCTCAAGGGAAGAGATTTTTAGAAATTGCGAGTGTTGGCTATGTTTAATGACATGAGTACTGTAGAGGACAATATTTTTGCTGGGACAAAATTTTCGTTATGTTCGCTGATCACAAAGTAAAGTGAAATTTTTGTCTCAGTGAAATATATGTCTTGCATGGAACATGAGGCTGTGTAAGCTTAGACTCAGGCTTAGACTCAGCTAAGGGATGAGCACACTTCTTTCACTTTCTGGTTATTGACTTTTTTAATTTATTTAACTTAAATCATGACAAAACCTACAGTATTCCTGAACTTTGCTCCTGAACTTTGCTCCTGAAGTCTTACTGGCTCACTGTTATCAACACTCGCAAGTTGCGAGTCACGAGTCGCACAGTGCTGCACAATTGGCGAATGACGAGACTAAGAGTCAGGTTGTGATGCCAAAATGAACAAACATTTATTAATGCAGACAAATGCAGACAAAACAAATCCTTTTTTTTCAGTCCCAGAATATGCCTTCCATTTTATAGATGTTGTCTCATGGTTTATTCCAAATTTGGTGCGCACCAGGCCAACGGTCAAAAGTTATTAAGGTGCAAAGTTTGTTTAATCCTTAATTATAGCACCACCAGTTACACATAATATATATTTTATATATATATATATATATATATATATATATATATATATATACATTAATATATATAATATATACTGTAGTCAACATAGTTAGGGTTGAGGAGCCATTTCTATGTTAAACCCCAAAACTTTGCACCTTAATAACTTTTAAACTGTTGATGGATTTGCCTGAAATTTGGAATACATAATCTAGTTTCATAGGTCTTGGCATGTCAAGTCTTGTACTGGTTGGATATACAGCTGCGGAGTTATTAAGCATGATTCAAAGCACGCTTAGTCGCTTTTTCTGGAATTCTCACAGTCGCAATTTACAGGCTTTGATGGTTTGTGTAATCCAGCTCAAAAATCTTCAGGGAACATGTATTAGGGTCCTCATGTGCTGGAAGATCATGAAAAATAGTAAACGGTTCAAAAGTTATTCGAAAAACAGTCATTATAAGTCAATGGGAAAGTTAATAAAAGTTCGGCAGTGTCACAAATGTATTTTTACTTTCACAAATGGGCCTGTTACTTTGTAAATCAGCCATTTTGTTTTCAGTTGGTGATCTGAGAAATGGTTGGCATTTAAATTTGGGACCCTCTAGCAACCTAATTCTTTTTGTATTCACCTAGTCGGACCTGAGGATGCTAGTCATGTCTTTATTTTGGGGTAAAACACCCCAGAAATATGTTTTCAAATTTCTGAAAGTACTTTGCAATATTTTTTGTGCCTGTGAAGTGTGTCAACTTTTATGTAAAGTTTTCCATCTGTGGAAAGTGACAGTATTCTTTGGCACTGCGCTGCAAAAAGAACTGTTGGGAGTTTTGGGCTCAAATTAGAGGGAACGGAGCCGACATCTCACAGATGTGCTTTTCAGTGTTATGCTGAAAAATATTACATGGCAGCAAAGTTATGGCACCCAAAGTTGACATTTTTCCCATAGGATAACATTACCGCCGACGACATAGAAATCCTTGATCCCTGCTGCAAATAATGGTTTGGTCTTTTTTCCTGAAATTTGGAGGAAGACTGCCAACAGCCCACAGATGTGCCTTTAGTGGCTTGGTGAAAAAACATTACAGGAAGGCAAAGTTATGGCGCCTGAACTTTTCTTTTTTCCCATAGGATAACATTACGGTGTTCGCCGTACTTTTCAGGGCCCGGGGATCTTGGAAAAACGGAAAAGTAGATACAGACTTTTCATCAGAAAACACTTACCTCTCTCCAGGTGCCAAGTTCCAAATTAGCTTGGACAGTTGTAGTTAATAGGACTTTTAAATTTTTTTCACGCTGCACGGTTCCTGAGATATAACGATTAGTATTCCAAGTTCTCATTTTCTGTGCCGATACTCATTATTATGCATACATTATTTGTACTCACTGTTCTTTCTCTATGCAGGTTTTGGGGAAAACCAGCCTGTGCGCCTACATTACTGTTACTGTTGCCCTTTCTGCTTGTGGTTCCGCATCTGTCACTTATCGCTGACGCCCGCGCCACCATGTGCGTTATCCTTGCATTTTCATTTGGCGCTTGTGTTTCTGTTATTTTTAAGCATTATTTCTGTCTACAGTACTGTTTATCTTTCTGTTTCGCTTTTACGCCACCATGCCCATTGACATTTCTGCTTGCAGGCACCATGTTACTATGTGACAACACATCACGTGGCAGACCGTTCCCATCTACGCCACCATGTGTGTTACCCTTTCTGTTCTCATTCATGCTTGTGTTATCATGTGCGCCACTGTTATCATTTCTGTTTGCATTGCTGTCCCTGTTAGTATGCAACAAGACGTCATGTGTCGGGAGCGTGGGCCCCAGAGGGCCCCGCGCTCCCACCGCAGCATCACATTCACTATTTCTCGTTACCATTCTCAAAAAGAAGGGAAATTAGAGGCAAAAAACTCTGTTTAATGCATTAGTTAGGGTTGTTCCACAGCGACAAAAGTGAGGAAATTCGCTGTTAGGGTTTAAAACCCCCCCTGGACCCCCCGCCCCCCAACCAGCATTGGGGTGTGCATTGGAATCGTGGGTCCTAACTGTCACCGCATTCTCCTATACTTCTGTTGCTTTACACATGTGATGGGGCGAAGGTTACATCTAATGACAACCAATGTGCATGCTGGTGTTAAACCTTGTTCGGGGAATGGTTTACCTCTTCATGTATGTCAATAAAAGATTAACATAAGGCAGTTAGGATGTTTGCAGGGAATTACAAACCTCCATTTAACACATAATGTGGCAGAGCATTGTGATCTGTGTCACTGTGTGCCTTGCCGTTTATGCTCTCATTTTCACTTCTGTTACCATGTGTGCCACTGTTACCACTTCTGTTTGTATTGCTGTTGGTGTTACTATGACACAAGACATCACCAGCAGGGTCAGGTAGGCAGTGGAGCACCCAATGTCAGATAAAGTTAGGTAGTATATTGTAATTGTAGGTCTTGATGACAACACAGATGTATTTGTAAACTGAAGCATACTGTATACTGTCATTGCTATATGTGCCGATTGTGTTTATTTGATCTGTTGTTGTTTTCTCGGTCACCCCTGAAAAGGGATGTCCGGGGACCTGTGGGCTATACGGTTATTAAAATTCATTACAATAACGCATGATGCAGGGTTATGTACACGGTCTGTTAATCACCTTGAAGGTGTACTGTGGCACGAGGTGCAGCCGAAGTGCCATATGTCCGATAGGGTGATTAACTGACTATTATCATTACCATTAGTAATGCATTATTATTATTATACAATGGCAAGAAAAAAATCTTGGACTCTGATTGGTCAGTCTTGGGCTGGACTCGTGATGTTAATCAGTGCAACATCACGGGTCTAGTCTCAGCCTCACTCTGAACCCATTTGGATGACCACCATGACCATTTGTCTTTTGTTGCATCTCCTGTTAAGAAACAAAAATATTTTTCCTCACTAATAAAAACATTCTTTAAAATTATTTTTTACTTTATATATAATAATGAGCCATTAGAGCATTAGTAATGACGCCCAGGGTGTAGAAAGAAAGATAACGCCACACCAGTTGTTGACGACTGGCCCGCGCTCGTGCCCAACCACCTGAGGTGTGACGTTATCCCAGCACGACACACACCCTGTCAGGCATTATTGCTTAATTATCATAAAAATGTTTTTAAACTGTTTAAAAGCTTGTTCAGGAAATGGTTAACCGCTGTATGTATGTCAATAAAAGATTTACAGAAGGCTGTTAGAATGTTTGCAGCTGGTCAGAAAGCTCAGTTTCTGAGACCCTTTTAATAATTAATTAATAAGGCATGACAATGGGTTATGTTAATGGTCTGTTGATCACGTTCTAGGGGTGTGCTGTGGCACGATGTGTGGCTGAGTGGCACATGTCTCTACAGGGTGATTGACTGATCATTAACACAATTCTTGGGAGTGACTTATTGCTATAATAATGAAACATGTTTTTAAACAGTTTTAAACCTTGTTCAGTATATTGTTAACCTCTTCATGTATGTTAATAAAAGACTAACATAAGGTTGTTGGGATGTTTGTAGCCAATTAGAGTTCCATTTTGTCAGACTTGAAGTACACATAGTAGTGACTGCATGGTACATGTATAGTCACAGCTGTGTACCTGTTGTGCTGATGTGTGCACCTGGTATAGTAACAATGACTGCATAGGCACAGGAAAAGTAAGTACATTGCTGAGTTTTTTACACTGTTAGGAATTATGTCAAATGTGACATGCAATGTCCCACATCAAGGTATATGCTGCGATACTGACTATATGTCATAGGTACCAAAACAAATTGATGGAGGTATAGTTGTAGCAGTATTAGATAACATTGATTTGTATGCTTAAGTCATTATTACACTTATTTTATGTCATAATGGTATTTAAGGTAAAGAGCTCGACACAGGTGGTTATGGTTTGAAAAAATGTATTGCCAATTTGTTAAATGGAGAAAAGGTCCAATCAAGACTGAAATTTAGTTGACAGAAGCAGTCTTACAATACAATCTTTGTATGTGTGTAATCATTGTTTGTCATATATGTAAATGTGTAAATATAATAAGAACTGTATAATATGGATTGGAGTAATGTGATATTATAGAAAACTAATCAGGTGTTGTGTGTTTCTAGTCATGTTTCAGTACTCACTACTCTTTATGTGAGGAAGTAGTTTCTGACATTCGACCTGGAATTTAATAGTCAGGCTGAGCTGTGGTGCTTTATTATATATTTACTATTGAATGTGAATACAGTTTGTAAAAAAATGAACTTTTTTTTAAAATGGTTGTATGTTGTAATTATGTGTAGTGCATTACTTGTGTGGTATGTTAATAAGGCAATGTCAGTAGGTTGTGAACTGTGATTACACACATCTTAGAGAAGTGTTTTGTTGTAATTGTGTGACTGCTAATGTGGATGTTCCTGAGGTGGGCGAAAAACCATATGCTCACTGTCTGAGTAATACAATATACAAAAATGTTAGTTTTGGCGACATTTGATTGGTGTTATTTAACAATATGTCACTGACTAGCTTAAAATGGAAAAAATTGCCACCCGACCCTCATAATTGAGGCGATCATAAATATTGTCAGGAACAGGTATGCAGTGTGTGTGATCAGTAACAGTGTCGGATTTCAGTTGTCAATATTTTACATATGTTAGAATTACTTTATGTGACAAGTTGAAAAAATAGAATATTTTACATGAACAAATGACATATTATCAATTTACATTGCTTTCTATGTTAATTCTTAACTTTTAAATACTAAAACTGTGCATGGAATGCATCTTTTAACAAACTTATGGTTAATTAAATGTAGTTAGTATAGTGCTGAATAATATGTAAAACATTCAGTTGTACTTTAGTGTTAGACTAGTATTTTTAGTACAAGTGTCAAAGTAGTTATTAACAATGTACACCTGAATAGAAATCTTTATATTATGTACAAGTAATTGGAAAGACATGTAAAAGTCAGTAAATGAGATTCTGCAATTGGTTCTTATTTACAGTTGTGTAATTCAGCTTCTTGCCTTATCAATAAAGGTAGTTATTTTTACATATGTACAATACTAGTATTACGCATGAAGGCGTGATAGTTCTACACTGTTGCATGGTGAGCGAATGATGTTCTCTATATGTCAAAAGTCAATAGACAAATTGAAGTGTTGATAGACAACTTGTGACAGAGTGGAATGTTTGCTGAATGTTAGAAGTGTTGCTCTAGTATGCATAATAACTGAGAAGTTCTCTCTTTGTTTGCAAAGAGTAGCAGCTACAACTCATATCAATTTGTTGTTATGTATGAGTTGATACATGGATGATTAAAGAGATGTACAGAGGAGGAGAGCTGTAAGCCCTCAGTTTTTAGATGTACAATCTTTGATAGACATGTAGTCATGGTTTCTGTAGTGACTGTGAATATTGTTGGTGCCGATTGAAGCCACTACAACAATTTTAATGTAGTCACTGATCCACACAAGATCTTACATGTTATAGTGTATGGAATGTCTCTGTCAGAATTTCATTTTGTTGAAATTGTATGGTTTATTTAGAGTCTACATTATACAACATTGTAATGAGGTATGGATGTTTTTGGGACAAAGTACTCATGTTTTAAATGCAACATGTTTTGTCCTATTCTGAAATATGAAGGTTATCATAATTCTTCAATATTAGAATATCAAATTGAAGTGTTGATAGACAACTTGTAACAGAGTGGAATGTTTGTTGAATGTTAGAAGTGTTGCTCAGTTATTTACCATGATAACTGAGAACTTCTCTTTGTTTGCAAAGAGTAACACTTTATAACTCATATAAATTTGTTGTTATGCATGAGTTGATACATGGATAATTAAAGATATGTACAGAGGAGGAGAGCAGTAAGGCCTCAGTTTTTAGATGTACAATCTTTGATAGACATGTAATCATGGTTTCCCTAGTGACTGTGAATATTGTTGGCGCCGATTGAAGCCACTACAACAATTTTCATATAGTCACTGATCCACTCAAGATCTTACATGTTACAGTGTATGGAATGTCTCTGTCAGAATACCATTTTGTTAAAATTGTATGGTTTATTTACAGTTGTACATTATGCAACTTTGTAATGAGGCATGAATGTTTTTGGACAAAGTAGTCATTTTAAATGCAAAATGTTTTGTCCTATTCTTCTGATATCTGAAGGTTGTCATAATTCATCAATATTAGAAGATGTGCATTTTTCAAGTGTCGTGGCACTCTCTGTTTAAAACTGCTTGTAGAGTCGTCACACTCTAACCAGCCAGTTCTGCACCTTAGTAAGGAGGTGTATGCCCAGAATGCATGGATTGACCATGGTGATAGATTATACTGTGAGTGTCAAACACTTATTGGTTGAAAACTATTCTACTAGCTGTGTAATCTGTGATAGGAGTATCAACTTTGAGCCCATTGGGGTCAAATCTTGCAAATATAAGCAACAGATATTGAGATGAACTCCTGAGACGTATGAACTGAGTGCATCTGCCTCCACACCTTCCACAGGCATGACTATATCAGCATTGGTGAATAGCTGTCGAAATTTTACATTTTTGGTCTGAGGGACAAAGAGAGTAATCCACAGCATGTCTTGTGTGGTTTCACGCTGTGAATTGCCACATGACACACATACATATTTTGTAACATATGTTACTGTGAAGTACTGCCACATTGGGGTGCCGTCTTCATCCAGGTTGTTTATGAGAGCCATCATAAACTCAGTAGTGTCTTGCTGTATGTCTGCAGAGAATGTACTACATCCAGCATATGTAGCTAACACCTGTCATGAGTGGTGTTAGTGACTGTACATGTTAGAGTGGTCAGAAGTCATGTTGATAATCTGCTTCAAAGCGTTTGATAGGGATTGTCTTGTGAAGCAGATATTGTCTGTACAAACTGTGACATGTGTAGAAAAACTTGCATAGCTGAGTAGTATAGCAGTAACATTTACCGTTGTCAAAGACTGGTACAGCAGCACACTAACTGATTTCTGACGAGTTGCTGGTTGTGAATGTTTAATTGAATTTGTGGCCTTTGTTGAACTCTTTTTCGTTGAATCACTTTTGGAAGCTTGCTGCTGTTTGTTGTTACCTCTAGCTGTGACAGAATTGTGTGAGACAGACAGATATGTAGGCAGTGGTATTAAAGACATTTGTGGCTGATGTAGAGTACGTAACCTGTTATACTCAAGAATACATCGCTTGTCAGCTCATATTTTCTGAGGTGCTATAGTAATGATGTGCAATCCAGAAAGGCTGCGCGCACGTAAAGTGCGACGAGCTCATGCCTGTACGAACTTCATCTAAAAGTGATTTGTAAGCTAGATCACCACTTTGGCGCATGTTCTCAGACAACTCAACATAGGTAAATAATTCCCATATGTTATAGCCTGCAATGCAACTGAGGATATTCTTAGCTTGCTTGGCAGTTAGAGTTGTAAATACATGCTCTGCATTGACTGGTGTAAGTTGTAAAAGGTCTCCCAACACAAGTATACTTTTGTCACCAAATGGCACTCCATCGTCAGTACCTAAGATCTGCTGTAGACGTAGATGAATACAGGCAAGCATGACATTGGAGACCATGCTGATTTCGTCAATGATCAGTAACTGCATCTTTGTGAACATGGAATGGAGCTGAGATGAAACCTCGAATGACAGTTTACGATACTCTCCAGTTCTCCCATGTTTGACTGGCAACATAACTAGATGGTGTAATGTAACTCCACCAATGTTGTATGCTGCTAGTGCCTGTGGGAGCAGTTACAGCAACAGACATTGAAGAGCCTGTCACACCTGCATTCTGCAGTGATGGCTTCAATTAGGAAATTCTTTCCTGTGCCAGCTGAACCGCTAACAAACATTAGTAGTAGCATGCAGTCAGTGCAGTCACATTGTTTTGTTTCATGTAGTATACCATCTTGGACAGTTTCAACTACTTGAGAGTGAACTGTGTGCTGCAGCTGATTTAGTCTTTCTCTTAAGTCAGCTGGGTTGACCATGGAGTGTGTGCCATGCTCCATGGCTGTCTCAATTTCTGACATTAACACTTCTAGGGCATTTAAGGGCAGAGGGTCACCTAGAACACCTTGTCCTTCTGGATAAAGGTTGTCTTGTGAACTAACTGGAGTGTCTTCCTGAAGCTGCTTCTCTGCCTTCTCAAGCTGTTCTTTCTCAGCTTCTATTCTTTGTATATATGTCTGTGAGTACTCAGTTTGGAAATTCTCGTAAGTGAGATTGAACTGCTCTTCGAATTTGTCACAATCACCTTTTAATTCAGACTCAGTCATCCAGGGTCTAAATAGGAATAGGAGAGCAAAGTAGTAATGTTCTGTGCTCTCTGATGTGCCTAGATGGAGTTTGCAGTGATCTATAAGCCATGGCTTGTGTCTCTTCTTGAGACAGCCATCTAGTCCATTGACCTTGTAAATGTGGCATGTTGAGTCAGGTGCTGCACCTGTCTTGTAGTCATACCACTTAGCCACCTCAAACAGACACATATCATTCATGTCGTTGTGTCTACATGGGTAGTATGTGTCTATCAGGTTATTCTTCAAGATATGTTTTGAAGAAGGTGTATTGACAGCGAGATCCTCAATTTCGGCCTGAGGAATCAGTACACGTTTCCATTTCTCTTTGTAGTTTACACTGAGAAAACGTACAGCATCAGACTTCCCTTACAGATGTGTACCCATTAACCGGTCACTGGCTTCGTAAGCTCCACATTCTCTGTGTGAAAGAGTCTTCAGACTCCATGACCACAGCTGAGATGTCAGGCTTTTGCTTGAAGTGGCAATATCTTCCCAAAGATCTTTGCAAACTAGTCTGTTCATGTTTGGTTATGCATGAAGTGACGTACTGAACCAGGTCCAGTGAGTTATCAGCCACAAACCGAACATCTATGTTTTCTTGCCACATTACGAGAAGAGTTGGGTTGTAGTCATTGATGTACACCTCTTTTTCATCTCTGGGTAACTCGTATACCCTCTTGGTTGATTTTGCCTTCAAGTGGTGTCGCATTGCTGAGAAAAGGTCATTCATGGCACCATTCTGACAAACTCATCTAGGAAATCTAAAGCAACATTGTGTGTACCAATTAGATTTGTTCTTTACTACTAGCCGGCAATATTTTGCGCAAACGTGTCGCTGGAACTTTTGTACATAGTGTAGGACTGTCATACTTGTCTGGAATGTGACAAGTGATATATTTTTTGATGAATGATAGCACTTCTGCTGCTTCATGTTCACCAATGCGTGGCACATCCTTGATCCACAATAACATGTGGATATGAGGGGCACCTCGTGCTTGGATATTCTGTCCTCCTAAAGTAATGTTCCACAATACCTAGAGGATGATTGTCCTTTGACAAGATGAAAGTCAGAATGTCATGGAACCACTTGTGAAAATGTCTTGTGACAGACACAGGATCAAGTGAACACATCACTCTGACAGTCATTGATGAGATGCCTTCGACATCAGAATTTGCCCACTTCAACAGTTCAATGAGTTCATCCCAGGCATATTCAGCACAACTAAGTGTGACAAACCATGTGGCTGCACCATACTCTCGCAGCATTGTCATAATTTCAGAGTGTCTGCGATACCAATATTCTTTGGTACCATGGAGACTTGAAAGTATGGAAGACAGATTCTCTTGCACATTTTCATCTTTCTGCTTTAATTTCTCTAGAAATTGAGCAGCTGTTATTCCATCTAGTGGACTTGTTAGACGAATGGTATGTGCTATAGATGCAGACAGAATGCTAAGTTCACTCTCCAGAGGAGATGGAACAGGTACTGTATGTTACGTCTGAATTGCCATCTTTGCTGAGGACCACGGCTGAGTGCGGTACTCAGCACCCTGTACTCTTCTCTTTCATCTAGGTGTCAATCTGACCCTTTTGGAAATAGGTCTGGGAAACAGCGTGCTTCTAGTGTTGCCTCCCAAATGCTGACAGGCTCACCTTCCACCTGCTTCATTTGATAGAGATCAATGTTGTCTCCTAATGGATCTCTGCCATGTAGTGGGTGAATTGTGTACTGTTCATACACATTGTCACTTGTCTGTGTACTGACCTTCTTAATGATTGGCTTACTTTTTTCTAATAGATCATGTTGCACAGAGAGACTGGCCATCTGATCTATGTCAAGGTCTGTATAAAAGGGATTGTTACTCTTTAAATAAGCAAGAGCAAGCTTTACCTTTTGCACATTGACAACATCTTGCCAGATGACCTTGGCCTTTGTAGGCACACCATTTACAAGAATTACCAAGCTATTTTCAGTTGAGATTGCTTGAACATTTTCCTGTAGCGGAAGTGGTAGATACATCACAGAACCCTTTAGAGATCTAACAAGCTCTTTCTGTGGAATGTTCCGTGTCTTTGTGTTCAGACATAGAATCATTTGGAATGGTTTCATTGTCTGAATTAGAATGCGTTCAAACATATTCAATGTTGAAATCTCATTTGGTGTAACATCTGTTTCCATGTTATTCAGCATTGACCTTGCTGGCAAAGTGTTACACTTCAGTTTTGAAAAACAGTGTTTGCATAGCACAATGGTGTCTTGTAAGTTAAAGTCAGATTTGAGCAGCAAGAATGCTGCCAGGCGGAACCACATGTCATTGTATGGTGACAAGGTTTCTAGGTTGACTGTGACTGTTTGTTTTGTGTAGCACAAACGGTTGCATGATGCACATACAGAATCAAACTTCTGAGACTTTGCAACCTCAAACTTAGCAATTTCCTTCCCGTACTGTTTCAGAATGTCATTTTCTTACACTGAAACAGATTTTTCTACAGAAGTGTTACACTGAAAATTAGTTGTTTCTGGTACAGAAGTAATGTGTTGCAGTTTTTTTTAGGAAAGTGATGGCACCCTGCATGTCACCTGATTGCAATAAGTCATTTAAACAACTGTACTGATGTACAGCTCGCTTTACTTCATATACTCTGTAGACAAAGTTTCGTATGCCTGTTTGATGCACTGCAAGCATCTGCAATCCGCATGTTGTGAAAATACTATCACAAACACCAGTATTGAGACATGCAAGTGGTGCCCATGAGTCCAGTATGTGGCTGGATTTCACAATGGTCAATTGTTGTAAACAGTTATGTCTGTCTTTGCGATCTGTTACTACAAATAGGTTATCAAAGTGTTCTACTTTTTCAAATGACGATTGCCTACGGTTGCAGGTGTCATCACATGGCCATGCCAGACAGTGCCGTTTATTGAAGACTGTGGTTGGATCGCAGTCATCATCAGTATCCAATTGATTGTCATCAGAGATACTGAGGACATTTGTTAGTTGGCCGGACTCATCAATAATGAACGTGTGTTCTTTTGTTAAGTAATGATAAGACTCTTCCCAGACATATGTCTCTGAGTGCTGTGTGTGCAGCCACTGTCCTGTGAAAACATGACAGAAGTTGTCAACAGTCAAACAAGGATACTGTTGAAGCCTTTTTTTATGGCATATACAAGTTTCCTGAATTGTTCAAGGATGTGGCACATCTTAAGCCACAATCGCTGTAGTACAAACAGTGCTCTGTTGACAAAAGTTCGTACTTTCAGACGTAAATTCATCAGAGAAAGCTGACTCTTGCTCTTTTTGCGGGTGTGCCGCAGCACAGCAGCGATAAGTCTTTCGATCTTAGCTTTACTTGCTAGTGATCGGAAATACTTTCTCTTTCTGAGTTGTAAATCACCAGTTGTGAGTTTACGGTGTTGTTTTGAGCATTTCTTGATGGTTACACTCAAAATAGTTGTGTTTCGTCTCAGAGATCTACACAACATTTGTGATGGTATACATTTTTTCTTTTCTGTTAAGAAATTTTGTTTGGTTGTGCAGTGACTTGATGTAGGGGTCACTGTTGCAGTAAAGGTCTGTCGATGTTCATTTTTGGTGTGCCTTTACTGTTTTGTTTGTTGCCTTTATACAACAGTGTAGTACTATTATACCGCTCTCATTTTGAGACACATCTACGTCTGTATTTAGTTGGCATATTTTGCTATTATGGTTGACAGTGACAGTAAGCAATCTTGAAGAAGTATCAGGCACCTGTATGAGAGACACAGAAAAAAAAAGTTTTAGAATAGACTTCAGTTCATTTCTTATAACAGTGTATATTGATAGAATTGTAAGTTAGGTATGTTTACAATTTGGTAAAACCATAACTAAACAATAGTTTTTATGAATGTGCATTGCACAGCTGGTACGTAATATCAGAAGTTTGTGCATTGTAAATATTTCTAGTCCACATTTAAAAATTTTTTCTCCATGTGTACTTATGATTAGGATAGGTGTAATTTGTTACATGTGGATGAAAATGTGTTTTCCACCATGTAGCATGTCATGGCATAGTCAGTGTGCTAATTCACTATATGGTAGACCAAAAACTTGAGAGTGATAGTGTTCATTACCAAATCTGTTACAATTAGTATGTTTACAATTAGAGGGAGAACATGGCACTATTACTGTTGTGTGACTTCGTCTAGCACAGTTGCTAAGTATGCTTGTATGTTAACGAAATTTCAATATAGTTGCTACATATTATCAACATTGTGTTTTTAGTACTCCTGTCTATGACTATTGGAGCTGTTATTTTTAACAACATGCAAAAAATGTTTTTCTGCACATGTACTGTGCAATGCTGCAGTTGATTGATGAAATCACTGTATGGGGCACAGTCACAAAATTACAGTGCCACTGTTTATGAGCAGACGACTTAAAATGAACATGTTGAAAAATTGGTGTGAGAATTCTGAAACATTTCTGATTTACAGCCTTGCGCACTGCAGTTCACATGTACACTTGTAAGTTTGTGTATTGTCATACTTTTCAGTTGAGAATTAACAATTTTGCTTTTAACACACAACCTTATGAATAGTACAGATTGCATTTATCACATCTTGACAAAATTGTGTTTCTGCTTATTTGCTGCGTTTTGGCTCAGTTGATGTGAGAAATGACTATATGGTACAAATGTATAAAAATCAGAGTGACACTGTTATGAGCAGAGGTCTTAAAATGGCTATGTTTACATTTGGGTGTGCAAATTACAACAAATAGCTGTTTCACAAGTGTGCATTGCACAGTTGTTATGCACGCTTGGAATGTTGTAAATGTTAAATTTCTGAAGTGTACTTAGTTGGAAGCAGCTACGCAGCACATAATGTGTTTATAATTGAAAACTGAGCTATTTTCTCATTAAATCTGAAATTGTGGCAATAAATAGACAGCCTTGGAAAATTGCTTTCGTGAGCACGAAAGTTTCGCAAAAATTACTTTCGTGCATTCGAAAGTGTCTCAAATATTACTTTCGTGCATTCGACAGTATGGTCAAAAATACTGTCAAAGTTTGACACTTTCGCAAATTTTACTGTCGTGCTATCGAAAGTGTCGCAAAAGTACTTTCATGCATTCAACAGTAAAATTACTCTAACACTTGGGAGTGCCAAAAACATTCATTATCGAATCAGAAAACAGTGTGTTTGAGTGACAGCTAGGTCTACCAATGTAATTTAAGATTTGTCAGGCCATTTCTGATAACCAATCAGAGATGGACAACACTGAACAAGAAGTAAACAGCAGCCATTTTCAATATTGCTGATAGAGTAGTTTGAAACTGCAAGTTCAGTCTATATTCAAATGATTTTTTCTAGTATTAAAAAACTTATAACTACATGTAAAAACTATTAATCAAAACATTTTTATATGCTTAATCTCATTATGTAACTTGTTATTATCTAACATGCTGTATTATTAAGAGAAAATAGTTTAAAGTGAGAAATCAGTTCAGTACTAACTTGTACAGATACAGCTGCAAATGGAGGTAGATAGGAAGGTGCACGTGGAGTTCTATGAGAAAATGGAACCAATCAGACTTGTTTCTGATGTTGTAATTGTTTAAAACTGCCTATGAAAAGGATGCATTTTCCCAGTTGTCAGTGGTCGCAGATTTTTGCAGGAACATAGGTGTAGTAATACTGAATGCATCAGTTACATTGGTTAATGAAGCCAGAGCAGCAGGGAATGTTTTTTATTTCATTTGTGTGTTTTGTCTGAACCCAGTGAAGCTACCTTGAAACAAGGAGGGAAAATATCAGTTTGATTTTCAGTGCTGTCTGGTCACTGCAGGGTGAACACTGACTTTCTTTGTAGCTCTCTGTACAGTTCTGAGTTTTTAAAACTTAGAATGGAGGAAAATAGCAAAAGGATTTTGTAGATAGTTGGAAGCAGTTACATAAGACGAGCAGCTGAGTTTGCAGTTCATAGTAATTTTGGGAGGGACCTGCAGCTCCCCGATTGCTATGTAAGATGATGGTTTGGTCATGGTGGCATGAGATGGGAACATCTTATGCCAACCATGCACAGACTTTTGATAACTCAGTCTCCTCCTGATATACTGCTAATACATCTTGGAGGAAATGATTTGGGCTCAAAATGCTGGGTAGATTTAGTTACAGAGGCAAAATTGGACCTTGCTTCTATTATGTCTATGTTGCCTGCCTGTATTATCATGTTTTCAGATATTACAGAGCGTAGAGTCTGGCAAGCAGAACATCATATGTATCTGATTGACAGAGCTCGCAGGAAAGTAAATGTACAGATAACTGCTTTTCTACGCATGCATGGAATGCATACTATATGTCATCTCGAAATAAAATACTGTAAGGATTGACTATTCCTACCAGGCGGTTGTACATTTCTCACATGCTGAAATTGCCATTTCTGGGAGACCTTCGAGATGGAATCCTCAAAGTCCTTTAAGATTGTCAGACTGTTTGAGGAAATATTACAGCATACACAAAGGTTCTTTTCAGAACCATATAAATGTGGTCAAAAAATAGATCAACTGCATGCATCACTTAAACACATGGCACATATATGGGTTTGCTATATTAGAATAGTGGAGACACAGCAATAGTAATTTACCCTGCTGCTGTCATTTCACAATTGTATGATGTTGTTATGTCTCAACATTTAAGCAATAAGGTATGACCAGGGGTTACATTAACAGTCTGTTAATCACCCCCCTATGGGTGTAATGTGGCACAAGGTGCAACCTGATGCCCTATTGCCTTAGGGGTGATTAACTGACTGTTAATGTAACTCGTGGAGTGCCTTATTAGTATTATAAAAAATGTTTTCAAAACAAAACTGTTAAAAGTATCTTGAATGTTTTCCTCATTTAGAGGAGATTTTAATAAAATAGTTCTTACAGCAGCAGTTTAAGAATGCTGGTTGAAAATCAGAATGCATCATTCCACACATTCAGCTGTGCCACAGGATGGAATGCTGACAGGAAGAATCAATGCGCCATGGTGATCAGGCTGTACATGACAGTATTTTGTATCAATATATCCCCCTTCCACTATGCCTATAAGGAAAGAACCACATGTCTTTAGCAACTTCTTGCCTTTACCTTGAGCACTCTCAATCTCAATATGTACTTGGTATGTATAATGTTTTCTTTATGTCTAACTCTTAAGTCCTTTTGCCTGTATGTTCCTCCTCTACCTACCGCTTGTAACCCTATGAAGTCTTTTATTGTTAAACAACATTACATTTACCTGATTGTACTGATCTGCTTACCTGTATATAACTGTCATTTCCCGGGTCGCCCCTGAAAAGGGACCTCCGAGGCCCAGTGGAGCCTACCCGGTCATCAAAATTCAATAAATAAAATAAATAAATAACATGGATTGATGTAAGGTTGTTGGAATCCTAAGAGCCAATCAGATTGCAGCATTTCTGAGAACCTTTTATTATTGTATATAGTTTGAGTATGTTAAATGAGTGTAGCATTTACTGTGGTCTTACAATGTTGTAGTTGTCACAGTATGGTATGTGTGAAACAACAATAAAATGCAGTGGTGCTGTTCAATGTATACCTTTCTTTACTGGTATGTCTGGAAATAGAGTTGTTTTGAATGTAGCAGATATGGGTAGTGATTAATATATAGGCTACCATGAATGCACAACAGAATTATCATACTATTTAACTTTCAATCGGTTTGTTAGCTGTCTTCACATTTATTAAGTGTATTTCTAGGTGTGTGCACAGTTCTGCAATGTGTGGTTCATCTGTGTTTAACATCACTTTGATATGCTGTGTGAACACTTCAGTGTAGTAGACTTGGATATGTGCTGGTGTGTCCAATCTCATATTCGATGCAGTAGCTCCCCACCCCTGAGACTACTGGATAACATGGTGGTGGCACACCATAGTGTAGCAGCAGTTGTTGTTGCTGTTGAGGTGGCTGAATCCTTTCTTGGCCCTGTATAATGTTACTGAGCTGTGTTTCTACTATGTTGAAGGACATGTCATCTTTAATTTAATAAGTATTATATGGAATTCGTTTAAGAAATGATTAATATTGTTAGATGATACTAATGTAGATATTTGTTTCTGTTTGTATTTCAGAACTAGACAATCCTAAACTCAGATAATGAGGCAGTGGACCTTCGAGAGATGTGTGCACTGCTTGAGGCAGTCAGGCTAGAGTGTCAGAGAAAGGTGTTGATGGGCGTACGAACCGGAAACTGGATTCGATGTGGAGGCGCATAAATAGCTATCTGCACATAGTTTTTAAAGTTAAAAATAAGACTATTGTGCAGCTAAAGCGGAAATGGAAGCTGTTGCGCCAACATTTTTACATTTTGAAACAGCGTGAGGGGATACCGGACAATGATACGTGCTGGTACTACCTCGCATATGGGCTTTGGGAAGCTGCTGGCAAGCCAGCTGCGGGGGCGCCTTACTCACCGTAAGTAAATCAGCACAACGTTTCATAATGGATGTGCATGTATTCAGAATTTGTAACAATAATTGTATACTGCATGATTAAGCAATAAGACATGAGCAGGAATAATGTTAATGTTGTGCAAATCACTGTTTACTGGTGTAGTGTGGCATGAGGCACAGCCGAGTGCTACATGCCCCCACTCGGTGATTAGGTGACCATTAATATAAAAACTGAGACTGCCTTATTAGTATTATCATACCAATATTTTGTTAATAGTGTGAACATTGTTTTGCCTGTGATTAGTCTCCACATATATGTTAATCAAAGATTGACATACAGCTACTAGCATGTTTGCTACCAATCAGAAAGCTGTATTTCTCACACCCTTTTTAAAATACTTAATATTATATGTAAGGATGCACTATGAAAACATGTACCTGAATTCTTCCATTTATTTACTGTGCTGTTGTTCAGTCACAAACCACAGCTTGCTAAGATAGCCATGCCAGGGTGGGTGGTATTGGGCTATACTGGACCTTCCAGGACTATAAGGCCCTCCGTTGGGCCTCATTATGCCCCTGGGTGGTCTGGTATAGAGCAATGCCGCCCACCCTGTCAGGTATTATTGCTTACATAAACCACCCCTCTCCTCATGAACATATCCCTGGTGGTCCAGTGGACCTGAAATGCCCGATCACGGGCAGTAAGTGTAATAAACCCACCCCTCCTCCCGAGCGTATACCTGGTGGTCCAGTGGAGAGAAATGCCCGATAGACAGAGAGACATGTACAAATGTACATATCAATACTGTTTGCTGCTCCACCAGTTACAGACTATGTAGATAATGGTGTGCTGTGCCTCCCGCACACAAAAATACAATTGTTATTGGAATATGTGACCATAATGCTTGTAGGCTGTGTAATGAGAAGCAATGTTATGTATGTCGTGGCTGATTTACTGTTGTTGCAAGTTTGTCAAAACTGTACTGTGATTCACATCTAATACTTACATATTTTTTTTGTTTGCTTTATGCCAGAACATCGGAGGTCTCCCCCCGCTTCTCACGAGGTAGTACCAGCACAGACTGAAGCTGTGGAGGGTGGTCAGTCGGACACAGAAAGTGTCATTGTGATTGACTCCGATGGTAAGAGTTTATTATTACAAATCTGTAATGGTGTTTACAAATAAGAAACAAGGGTTTCTTCTGACACAAAGGGTGGGATATTAAAACTGCACCATTCATAGGTGCAAGCCATTGCACTGCGCAAAATAGTTGCACAGGGGTGTGTCGGCGATATTAAAGGAGTTGCGCTATTGAGCAACTCCTTTGAATCACCAACCACAACCACTGTGCATGGCGCATGATGGAACTTGTGCCACCGCAAGTTGACAGAGTGGAGCATTCAACTTGCGGTGGCATAAGTACCATTGCGCCATGCGCAAAACTGTGATATTCAAAAGGTGACATGCAAATGGGGCAATAATTCATGCAAGGTGCAGGGGCATTTGCATCTGATAATGGCGTGATTTGCATGCCATTAGCATGTAAGTGCGTTGATCTCGAGGACTTGTGCCTGGTGCCTGAAAGGCTGCAGCTGTCGGGGAATGGCGCCCCTACACCGATCGTGGACAAAACAGTGTAGAATACCCCCCACCAACCTCACTGGGCGATTGCGGTCATGGTTCAATTCACCCCACAGCCCGATGGCGAGCGCAATGTGGCCCACCCCAAATGTATCCTGATGGTCCAGTGAACCAAAAAGCCAGTCGTGGGCAGTAAGTTAAATAACCCCTCCTTCTCCTGAATGTATCCCTGCTGGTACAGTGGACGCAAAAGCCCGATTGCAGGTAGTAAGTTTAATAACCCCGAACATAGCCGTGGTGGCTACTGTACCACTCACCCCTCCACCCGCTAAGCCCCACCACCCGCTCCCCGGCGGCTGGTGGGCGGTATCATCTGACCCACCTGCCTCCCCGCTGCCCGCTGAGTGACTGCCCAGTAGGGCTGCATGTGCATTGCTGCAGAGAAGAGTCAATGGGCATGCAGCCCATACAGTACATGACAGTCCAGATTTTTGAATGAATGAATTCATTCACAAATCTGGACTGTCTCTCAATATGAGCTGCATGCCCATTGGCTCTGCTCTGCACCAATCGGTGTGCAGCCCTACTGAGCAGTCAGTCAGCGGGCAGCAGGCGGGGAGGGATGCTGCTCACCCACCTGTGGGGGCAGGATGTGGTGGTTCGTGGGTGGGTGGGATGGGAGACACTAGCCACCAGGGGCTATGTTCAGGGGTTATAAAACTACTGCCCACGATTAGGCATTTCGGTGCACTGGAGCACCTGAGACATTCAGGAGGAGAGTTATTTACCTGCCACTGCCATAATCAGGCATTTTGGTCCACTGGAACACCAGGGATACGTTTGGGGGGTATTTAACTAATTCCCATGATTGAGCATTTCAGTCCACTGGACCACTAGGACACGTTCAGGGGGACCCACATTGCTGTCCGTGATGGCCATTTTGGGCAGTGGACCACTAGGGATACGTCGGGGGCTGAGCCACATTGCTGCCCATGATCTGGCTGGTGTTGGGGGGAGTACACTATGCCCGTGGTCAGGCCAGTGGGGGTGGTGGGTGGGATTTACAGTATGCTGTCTGTGATTGGGCTGCAGGGTGGGCATAGGGACTGGGTTGGGGGCCAGGCACAGGTGGCAGCTGCTGTGTTGCACCCTGCAATGCAGCAGCTCAGCTGTGGGTGGCCGTTGACTAGGGCTTTTGCCTCAAGTCATGCAGGCGCGGGTTGGGGTTGCCTACACAACTCTGCACAGCTCCCCTGAATATCGGGCTGTGGAGTTCATGCATGGTTCCTCCCCTTGTAGTTGAGCATGCATTCATTTGCATTGCGCTGTTGCTCTGCCTGTTTTCAGTGGTGCAACTGTCTCCTACTGAATATCGCAGAATGATGCAATTTTGGAGTTGCAGATATGCAACCCTATTGCGCATGGTGCAACCCTTTTGAATATCCCACCCAAAATACTTTAAAAAGGTGTTAACCAACTGTAGTGAATCTGCAGTGGCAGCATGGCACAAGATCCTGTACTAGCATAACAAACTGGTATTACTACACATGTAACTGGGATACTATTCTTCACGAAAATGACAATGGATGTATGTCCATAGCGGTACATGTGGTGTTGTGGAGGGGGTGTCTTCTCCTCTGCTACTTTTGGTGGTGGACTTTTATGTGCAATGAGTAATAGATAGCCAATTGTAATATTGTAGGTGTCTCAGTGGTATTCAATGGTATGCTGCTTAATTATCTGTTGCTAATTCACGACATGTCCTAGATCTTATGCTTAGTATTTCTATATCTGCTGCCAATGTTTCATTTTAATAATTGTTATACTTATTACTTGACAGCATGGAGTATCTACATGTTTGTTATTGTGTTTTAATAGCCCTGTAGGGGTAATATGCTTAATAACACATAAACGACTGCCATATTCAGCTAGAGGGTCATTGACTGAAGAGTAACTTTATAGTAATGTTTGTCTTCTTCTTATTATAATAACACACATTTTAAAACTGTTTAGCAAACACATTGTCATATAGTTAGGTGTACATGTGTGTTAATTGAAGGTACATGTAATGTTTTAGGATGTTTCTGTGTAACAAATATGCATTATGAGAATGTTATAACTATTGCCATTGATGGGTGAGGCAGTGCTTGTTCTGCACTGCATACTACCAATAATAGATTTCTGAGTTTTCTTTCAGAAAACGTTATTGAAGAAACAGTGTTAGAGGAGCACCATGAAAAAAAATGGATTTCTTATATTAAGTTTTCTGGATTGGATGGATATTAGTCTTGGAAAAGATATACACATGGTGTCGTTATTCCAACTGCGTGACTTTTGCAGATGAGAAGACTTGTTATATGCATGTAATACTGACTTAACATACATCTAGCTGGAGAGACAGCTGTTTTGTAAAGAAATATGTGTTCATATGATAGTTGTATGAATGATGTAGTATTAGAAATTGATGCTTTAAAAAAAAGTCTTATCTTGATATTTCATCTATTAATGTGATCATTTTGGACTTCTTTGCTTTAATAGAGCCTGGGAAGCTGCTGCTGTTGAACAAGTGGAGGTGAAGCAGGAAGCCAGCGCCAGCCCACCACGTAAGTGAAATCTGTTGTTGCTATTATCTGCATGCTTGACAAGTACCATATGGTTGTCAACATTTTGTGATTAATGCTCCTGTTGATAACTACACCTTGCTGTTTCACTGTGTGACAGGCGGAGGCACTGTCTGTTGGCATACTTAGTCAAATGTTGAATTGTGTGGGGTGTGCGCAATACACCCTCGGTGCCGAGCCAGTACCACTTTCTTTTGTTTGTTGTGGGGGGCCCAATCACTGTTGACATTATTGACTTTATATGTACTGTGACCTTGCAAGGGTGGCAATGCGTTGATGATTGCACATACCCAATGCCCCCAAAAACACAACATGATGGGAGGATATTCTAGTGACCTAAATGGTGTGCAATGCAGAAAGTGTCCAATTATTGATTTTTTTGTTTTTTTCTCAATGTACAAGTTCAAAATGTGCCTTGTAGTCTTCATGACCCACTTTTCCCAGTTAAACTGAATTGCTGTGCAGTGTGTCTGTATTCAACCTTGCCAACCTCATACTTACCTGTACAGTGCAGTACGATGCTGTTCAGTGCACTGTCACACATATGTGTATTTTTAAAGGTGATCATGAAGTGAGGGAATGTTGATAAAGTAATGAAACAGTGAATAATGGGACTGTTTGTGTGTCACACTATGAATATCGTACATTTATATATAGCACTATGAGTTGTCTCACCACATATAAATGCAATAGTATGACTACTTGCAGTGGTGAAAATTCCACTACATCTCACGCTGCCTATTACTGGGTTGGGTGCTATTGCAACAAGTTCTTGAGTGGTGAAACTGTGTTCAATATTGGCCCTAGACATTGGGTGCTACATTATTCAATGCTGCATGGTCTTGCGACACACAGTGTCACACTTTTATGCTCATCTATACTGGCAAACTGTGTTTTCATATACTTTAATCGATGCTGTGTTTGCTGTGTGAAATCACTTTTGGTACAGTGTGAGGACATAACAGTGAGACTGTATGTGAGGAAGGTGGTAATATCTATTTAAAACATTTGTTGTGAGATGAGTATTACATTATATGATTGCAATCAGGTATTAGATATTTCCCATCACTACAGTAGGTTTGAAAATGTTGTGTTATATATACAAAATGTTTAACACTGTAATATATTTTAAACTCTAATGTACTGTACAGCTTTTTTTTTTCTCACAGCAGTATGAAAAACATCTTTTCTGCCCTGCTTATCTAACAACCAGAGGGACTCGCTAATGCCTGTCAGCTCTCGGAAGGTGCAAGAGTGCTTTCGCATCAGTAATAAACTTTATTACTATTACACTATCTTTGTTAATGATAGCAAATCAATAATTCTTCTGATTATTATGTCATATTATAGAATGTTACTGTGTGGACTGCTGTGCTTTACTGGGAGGGTGGGTGCAGGAGGAGACAGCAGACACAATAACGTTACAATGGGACTGTTTCTCTAGTCACTGTGCCTGAGCATTGAGAAATTGAATTTAAAAATACTTTTTAAGACTTTTGTAAAAATTTTCTTCTATTAGTACCAACAAGACATTGTATAATAGGAATAATGTACTTTGGAGTGTGTATTGTGCTGGGATACTGTAACTTTTGGGGTAGTGAGTTGCACTTGGCCTGTGGCCTCTTGTCTAATGACCCCAGGCGTGATGTTATCCCAGCACAACACTACCCTGGGTGCATTATTGTTAAATGTCAGATTCTACATTGAAGAACCTTATTACTGGTGTGCCACTTTGGTTTGAAGATTCTTACCCTGTGGCAGTGCAAAGCACAGTGATCTGGATATTGTGGGCATCCAACAGTACAGCAATGAATTAAATGTGTTTTGTTTTGACTAGATTTTCCCATACTGCAGTGTAAGTTTTAGCTTAGTTGTCTGAATGTCTTATTGTTATGCTACCTAGAAATCTGTCATTTATGTTTTTATGTACTTGAAGATCTCTGTACGCTTGTGGAGGGCATGTCATTTCAGTGACTTAATTATTTACAATACTGACAGGTTTTGAGGGGCTGAAATATGGTTGAAAAAGCTGTTTGCTTTCAAACTATCATAAAGTCCTCTCCCCTCTCTAAGGCGTTAGAAAATTGTGGTGTCCCAAGTCTCTGACTACCTCTGTAAGTACAATGTTCTCTGCCTGAACAACACGGGTTCAGAGCAGGTCATAGTACCAATCAGCACTCCTGGAATTTTCCAACTTCACTCCATGCCTCCTTGGACTCTGAGTGCCCTGGCTGGTGCTATATTCATTGACCTGTCTAAAGCATTCGATACTGTTTCGCATCCTCTTTGCTCTCCACCCTCGACCTAATAGGCTTTGCCTCAGGACCTGTTCCTGGTGCATAGCTATCTCTCTGCCCGCTCCCAATGTGAGAAAGTCAGCGGTACTCTCTCTGAAACATGCCCCATTCACTCTGGGGTGCTTGCAGAACTCAATTCTTGGACCCCTACTATTCTCACTCTTTCTTAACTCCCCTACCCAGCAGGTTGTGAGGGTAAGATGCTTCTCTATGCTGATGATGCTGTTCTCGTTGCCTTCCACAATGACCCCATGCTGCTACAGAACTCCCTCCAACTAGTCTTTGACTCTGCAGCTACCTGGTTCACTAAGCACTGACTTGTTATCAACCTTAAGAAAACAAAACGATGCTCTTCTCCCACCCCCAAAATAAGTACAGCAAGTTTCCTTAGCTGTCCTCCACCCAATCTCATCATTGACCAGGTGCAATCCTATAAATATCTTGGTATAATCTTTGACCCTGCACTTTCATTCCATGGACATATATCTGCCCTAAATTCTTGCCGCTAACTCATGGCAAGCATTCTTTACCGGCACAAGAAATGCCTCCCTCCTGATGCCCTCACCTGGCTGTCACCTCCTCTGTCATGTCTCTCATTGACTATGGCCTTCCGGTCTATGGCTCAGCAGATCAGACTGCCCTCAACAAGGTTCGTCTCACAGTAAATAAGGCCTGCAGACTTATCACTGGTGCTCCCAGACTCACTCACACATGTGAGCTGTACACCTAGCTACCCTCAACCTGGAAGAGTGACTCATGTATCAGACATGCCAGCTCACCTTTAAAGCCCTGCATGGCCCCTATCCCCATGAGCCTATCAATTCCATTCACATTACGCACCGACCCTGATCACGCACAGCTCATCAGAGCTACCCTAGTTATTCAGAGCCAGGACCTCACAAGGTCAGAGGCATTCCCCTATCAGTCGCCCCACTGGTATAACTCCCTCTCTGTCAGTGTCTCTAACTCACTAACCTTAGCTTGCTTTGGCCCAGGCTCAGAAACTTCCTGCTTAGCTCTCACAAATGCAACTGCCGCTAGCCTAGTGTAAAATATATATATATATATATATATATATATATATATATCTCTATTTGACAATGCTCACTGAGCAGCTCCCCCTTCCTTTCCTACTTATTCCTCCTCCCTATCTCCCTCCCTTCTACCCCACCAGCTCTCCCCAACCATAAGTTTTGCACTTTTTGTTATCTTTTGCTCGTTGGAGATTGTACTCTATTGTAACAAAATTGTAATTGAACTGTAACTTTTTTGTTTGTAAGTACGTGTCCCTTGTACTACTGTTCTGATGTCTCCTTTGTGATAGAGGTACCTTTGTAAATGAGCCTCTGGCTCAAACGTTTCTAAACTGATGTTTAACTAAATAAATAAATAAAGTGATCATTTTTGTGTACGTGAAAAGTATATAATGATAGTGTTAATGTCAAGGTAGTTTGTTTTTATTGCAGAGATGACTAGACATTATAGGCAGACATGGTGAAGTAAAAATTCTCATACTTGATGAGGATCTATTTCAATTCTATGGTATAATAGTGTTCATAATGCAAAAGTATGTACATACTGAATATTTATGACTACTGAAAAAAAATAAAGTAGCATTGTAAGCCACATCTAACTATGTATTTTTTATGTTGTCAGCTCATGAATTATATAGATAATAAAAGTATGACAGAGACAGAAATAAGATGGCTAAATAGTTTAGCATCATACTTAAAACTATTATCATAACTTTGAAATGAATGCATTTCTGATATTGCAATAGATAATAAATATTTGAAGTTAAATATTAGAAAGTCATAACTGTTTAATTTGTGTTGTATATTCATCATTACTTTTTTTTAAATCTTTGTAGGGCGCCGGCGACTGCGAAAATGCACAGCCCACTGCCGCTGATACAGATGGCTCGTACGCGAGATTGGCAGTCTGCGTGAGGAAAACAGGGTGATCCTTGAGAAGCTGGACAGAATCCAGTCTCTCTTGGAAACACAACAGCGGACTGTCAACCTCGTATACAAGGCCAGTTGTAGCAGTGGCTGATGGTGCTGTAATAATAGCAGTGCTTCACCTCCACCAGCACCATCTGTTCCTGGAGCTTCCTGGGCCAAACGACCGCCCTTCATAGTAGTCCGGTATCTCTTCCAGAGGGTGCAACAGCTTCCACTTCCTTTGCGCCTCCACATCGAATCGGTTTCCAACCTGGATTGCCTCAAACAGTGCATACACCTCTTACAAGTGTTGCACAAACTAAAAAATTATCTAGTATTTTTATATTTTTTTTATGTAAAGAAAAAATTATTTTTATTAAATATTTATTTTGTGTGTAAGACAATACACACTTTTATAACTAGTTTTTGGTTGTATACATATTATGTTTGTCAATACTATATTTTTGTATTCATAAAAGAAAATATTTTTGTTTGCCATTTTTATATCTAAAATATTTTTATAGTAAAAAAAAGTGAAATAATACTCTCTTGTATTGAGAGTTGTTATTTGTGTACTGGAGATGTTGCTTGAAAATAGTGCTAACAAGATTTATACAACTGTGAATTTCCTCATTTGCTGAAAGATCATACCACACTATTGTGGTATTGCAGTTAGGATTCTCCATAGAAGTAACTTAGATGTTGACAATGCTACCTTTCACTATTTGTGGCACACTGTTGTTGTTTTATACACCTAGTGCGACAGAATGTGTGTATGTGTATCATGATGAAGGTGAGTATGAGCTTGCTAGTACAACAGTGAAATGTCTGTGTTGGCATACCTATAACAAAGTTATGTATTCAGTACCAACAAACCTCTTCACCTCTCTTCACATGATTGGTGCTACCACCTCAGTTGGTAGTATAAGAATGTCTATCAAATGTCAAGCTACTACAGTAACATATACATTGGTTCAGTACATGAACTTATGGTATCCTATGTCATGTCATATAGTCTTTTACTTGTATATCTTTTTCTTAACATATGTGCTGACAAAGAAAAAGAGTAAAGACACTCTTACATAAAAAATATTACATGGAATAACAATGACAAAGTATGATTTATAAAGTTATAAAAACAATATGATTCACAGTGAACCACTGTTACTGTTAATAACAGTAATGCAACTACAAGAATTGAAGTATTCCTGATATTGGAACTTTTTAATGTATGTGCAGTATTCTTACAACTATAAATCATGTACTATAGTGAGTTATAGTTCTTAAAAAGACAGGATATTCATGGCAAAAACTCCGTTTAATGCATTAGTTGAGGGTTGTTCCACAGCGACAAAAGTGAAATTAACCGACAGTGGGTTTGAAAACCCTAACTCGAGTCACCCCAACACCACACACACAGACACACATGCAAGTATGGGGGAGGACCAAGTCAACACAACCAATGACAGACATCCAGCAGCAGGTGACAGAAATAACAAACAAGTGTCTAAATGTGCTATGAGACATCCCACCCACCTGACCAGGTACTGCATGCTCAGATGGAGGATCAACAGCAAGGAAACTGAGGGCCATGTACCAAGCGTACACATCCATGATTGCAGCTGCACACACCAGCCATACCACACTTAGTAGTTGCATGGCCTTACCTACAGGGCCCCACACACACCACAACTGGTACTGTGCCGTTAGTCAATATAAATGATGAAGGTGCATGATGACAGTTGTATGAAAGGTTTAACAATAGTGAGCATAAATTTATTAAGAAAGTACATAAATTTACTACAAAGACACTAGCATGCTCAATATAAAGTAGTGTTACATTTAGTATCTGATTTACATAGTGGTACATTTACTGCAACAGTTTACTCAAGATAGAGAGGCTGATGTAGCGTATGGAAATATCATTGGCTGTTCAGCTGTGCAATTCGTGCTGCCAGTATCAGATGCATTCTTACTGATGAAGGTGTACTGCTGATGTACATACATAGACTTTCAGTGTGTTTTAATAGTAAAAGATGAGTAAGTATTCTTTGTAAGAAACAGGCGTAATTGCATGGATCAGGCCAAGCAACCTACAAATATCATGGTACTACTGAACCAACAATGATGTATCTGTATAAATAGATGTATATAGCATAGATTTTCTTGTAGGCACTTACTGGTATGTTACCTGACTAAAGACAATCTCATTGCATCTATCAATTACTAACTTATTCAAATAGTAATACATTTACTATAGTTGCAATGAGTGATCTATCCACTTATGGACAAAGTGTAATTTTTTAACAGTTGTTTCATACTCAGGCTGTATGCCTAGTGTTTGGGTTTGCCACACTTCATCACTGATGCTATCAAAGTGATAACTATGTTAATTGTGGTACAACAGGAATCAAGTAGGTATAGTGTAGATATAAAAGAATGTCTTTTAGTATTGATTTAACTCACAATGGGGTAAGTGTACTAGGACAGCAGGGTTATTCTCTATCACTGACTCTGTCAGAATAACACACTAAGGTTTCGATGACTGTAATGATCAAGTTACACTGTTCATCTTCATGAGTTCATATTGACAGCCATTCTCCAGTAACTAGACAGTGTGTGGGTGCAACTGGGTGGGACACTGTGTTTGCAAAGCTATTGTATCAGCACTGGGTACAGGAGGGTTAGGGCAGATGGACTAGGGTCTGGCAGAGATTAGGACAGAGAAAGAGGTGCTGGGAAGAAATGAAGGGAGTACAGAGAAAGAAGGAAAAGGTACAAGGGAGATGGGTGCGCCAGGGATGAGGATAGGCGAGCATGTTCCACTGTCCACACAAAAGAAAAAATATGAAAAGGGGAGTATGTAGATATATTCGCCTTGGTGAGCCAGGAAGCGGCAGCAAAGTATGAGGAAGCTGAAAGCATAGGTAAGAGTGAAATGGCAGCGGCAATAGTGCTTTTAGGAAAAAAGGAGGAGGACAAGTTCACGAAAGGGAAGACTTGGGAGGGGTGGTTCATAGGTTTGCCACTTTCTCAGCCATCGTCTTGGAAAAGAGACATCACTGGGTGGATCTGACAAAAGGTGTCAGCTGGGCATCCCACTCATCACTTATTCCTTGATAATAAGGAGGGAAAAAGCAAAGGGGGGGGTGGTTATACTATGACAAATTTTTTTGACAGAGAATGGCAACATTTGGGGATGTAAGATGGGACACAAAGCAGCTAGACTTATGGACAGATTACATAACAGATCAGTCCACACCCGAAGGGGAATGGGGGAGAAAAGGGGCGATGCCCCAGAGATGCTGCTGGACTTACAACAGGGCGTTTAGCTCGTGGCCTCAATGTCGTTTTCGGCATGCTTGCTCAAAATGTGGGGGAGGACACCCGGCAAGCAGATGCTGGACGACATGGGCCCAAGGGAAACAGGACATGAAATAAGTGTCACGCCAAGTTCTTTTCGGAAGGGCAGAGGTTTAAAGGGCAGACATGGAATAGGGAGGGAGGGCAGGGGGAACACGAGTGAGAGGGGTCAGAATCACTGACCAGAAGAACCTTACACAAGGCGGGAGGGTGGGGACAGGAGAAACAATGGGTGGAATGACAGGGAGCAGTTTGGGGTAGCTAGAACCTCCATCGACTTAGAGGCATGGACAGCCTGTTTGGACAGATATATAAACAAAAGAGGAGGGATATGATTATAAAAGGTTTTAGCACGGGTTTTCACTGTAGTGGGGGCCCAGACAAGCGAGGGGGCGAAGCAACCTGGGGTCGGTTAAAGGAAAGGAAGAAATGTTGAGACAGAAGATAGAAAACGAAAAGACAACAGGGAGAGTAGAGGGCCCATTTGACACCCCCCCCCATTGCGAGACATACAGATTTCACCATTGGGTTTGATACCCAAGAAACAAGAGGGGGAGTACAGGGTGATTCACCACCTGTCCTATCCAGAAGGGGATTCGGTGAATGATTTCATCGGGGAGGAACATAGTAAGGTGACATATGCGACACTAGAGGATGCAGTCTGGATAATCCGGGCTACTGAGGATGCATGGATGGCAAAGACGGACATTGAATCTGCTTTCAGACTGCTACTAGTTAGGAGAGAAGACTGGGATCTATTGGGTTTTAAGATTGGGGGGCAGTATTATTTGGACAAAGCCATGCCGATGGGATGTTCCATAGCATGCGTGACATTCAAAGCATTCAGCACATGCTTGCAATGGACATTTCAAGAAAAAACTGGTTATAGAATGGTAATTCATTATCTGGATGACTTCCTTTTCATTGGGAGGGGGAGAAGAGAGACGCAGAGAATGCTGGGCAAGTTTCAGGAATTATGCAGGGAGCTAGGGGTTCCTCTGGCACCAGAAAAAAACAGAAGGGCCCAGCAGGGTGACGGAGTTCCTGGGGATTGAGATAGATCCCCAAAAGAGATATTCAGGCTGCCAGACAAAAAAGTGAGGAACTGAAGGAATTGATCCACGGACACAACAGCAGGAGAAAGGTACAACTAAAGCAAGTGCAACAAGTACTGTGGCACCTAAGCTCGCCTGCAGGGCCATTGGACCAGGGAGGGCATTCACAAAGAAGTTAGCTAGGCTACAGCAGGGGTCACCAGACCACATCACTGGGTGGATCTGACAAAAGGTGTCAGGAGGATTTTGAAATATGGGAGGAATTCCTTAGGGAGTATAACGGCTGTTAATTCTGGCAAGAAGAGTGGGCACAACACAGACCCTCAATCTCTACACAGATGCAGCCGGGGTCTGGCATGGGGGTTATCTGAGAGGCAGGTGGTTTGCAGAACCATGGCCTGATAGCTGGGTAAAGATGGATAATAAGAGATATAACATTGTTGGAAATCCTGCCCAAATGGGCATGGCTCCTGGTATGGGGGAGGAACCACGGATCAGAAAGTGAGCTTCTGGTGTGATAACAGATCAGTTGTAGAGGTCCTAACAACAGGGGAGCCAGGTCAGAGACGGTCATGAAAGTATTGCAACGTTTAGTTTTAAGGGCTTTGCAGCTGAACATGTCATGCTGTCAGAGCAAAACATATAGAAGGAGTACACAATACCTGGCTGACAGCTCTTTCCGCCTGCAGCTGGACCATTTCCAGAGGCTGGTGCCAGCAGCGGAGGAACAAAAACACCTATACCAACGAACATCTGGGACATTGGTAAGAAGGAGCAGAACTGCTGTTTCTCAGCTCATGGGCACCTTAGACTCTGAGGGCTTATGATGGGGGCCTGGTGGGTGTTTCAGACATTCAGGGCTGAGCACCAGATGGAGGGGGTGGGCCACTACCGAGGAACAGTTGGAATGTTCACCGTGGAACAGTGGCAGAGGGACCACCACACCACAATGGGGGTTTATCTAGCAGGGATTAGTGTTAACTGCAGCCTAGAGGGGTGGAAGGACCTGACCAAATCACTGCTCATCAGGAGGATGATGCAGGGATGGGGCAGGTTGAAACGTGGATCAGGAGATAATAGGAGGCCAATAGGGGAGAGGTGGCTAATAAGGCTGAAGGAGGTGCTCCCGGTAATATGTAGATCAAAGGCTGAGGCCCAGCTATTTCACACAATTAATGTGATAATGTTTGCACGGGCGATGAGAGTGAGGTGGTAGGCCATGGGAAGGAGGACAAGGAAGGAGGCTTGGAGTGGGACGATGTAAGCTGGGGGGTGAAAGAGATACGGATCAAGATCAGGAGGTCAAAAATGGACCAAAGAGCACAAGGTTGCATGTTGACACTGAAGGGGCAAGTAGAGGTTGCTATATGCCCAGTGCAGGCTCTGTGGGCTTTCGCCGCAGAGCAGGGGACTAAGACGGGAAAGCTATTTGTACATGGTGATGGGAAAAGGGTCACCGGCTATCAAGTCACAGCATTGCTTAAAAAGGGCATACAATACATGGGGGAGGACCCAGCTAATTACTCATCCCATTCCCTACAGATTAGGGCTGCCTCACAGTGGGCAGCAATGGGGGAACCTGTGAAGGACATTTTGAAAAGGGCACTGGCGGTCAGCCAGTTATAAGAGATATATTAGAGCACTGAAATAAAAAAAAATGTGTGTGTGAAGGAAGTGCTCCTAGTGGGAACTGCAGGTCGGTGGGGGAAAGGGAAAAGTTGGGGGGCAAAAGGGAAAGAATTGGGGGGAGATAATACGGTGCTGACACTAAGAGTATGTGTAAATAATTAATTTTCCTTGAACCCCATAGGTAGAGGAAGAAGCACAGAAGTCTGGATCTGCTGCCATTCCTATATTTGTTGGGCTGAAAAAGAGCAGAGAAGAAGGCTGGGGAAAGCAGCCATACCAGGATGTGAGACAGTGTAGGCTGGGTCTGGCATGGCATACTGTGGATGAGATGGCATAGCTTGCTTCCTGCTTTGAAAGAACTCAAAGGATGTCGACCCAGTCCAGACCTAATTATTATACATCTGGGGGCAACGACCTGGGGGGCAGACCATGGGTAAAGACATACTTACAGATAAAAAGGGATCTAGTGGCAATACAACAGTGGTGGCCTCAGGTGTGCCTCGCCTGGTCAGATATGATACCAAGAATGGTATGGAGGCAGGAGCACAGTCACAGGGTGGTGGAGAGGACCAGGAGAAAGATGAATAGGATGGTGGGGACATTGGTGAGGCAGATGGGGGACAGGTGATACCTGCGGGGTAGAAGAATGGGTGGAGGACTTCTACAGGTCAGACAGCAGTGCACCTGTCGGATCTAGCCATAGACATGTTCAATACAGAAACAATGGGTTTCATACAGCATGGAGGAAACAGGCGAAAACTGGAATATAAAAAAAAAAAAGGAAAAGGATTGTCCCTGAGGTAAGGGAGAGTGATACCCTAAGTATGGGGGAAGCCAGCCATCCAACGCAAGCTGGATACTGGCTAGTAGGGGAAAAAGAGGGGGAGGAGGAGGGGGAGAAAAAAGGAATAACACAAGAAGAGGAAGAAGTTGAAGAAGAAAGCGGTCTCGGTTATCACCGTTACCTAGCGGGAAAGGAGAAGAAGAAGGCACCCAGCTGTTCACCTGGGGGAGGGATAATCAGAGATTGATATATAGATGGAAATAAATGAAATTTCTGAAAATAGGATAATAAAGAAATGGAAAATAGAATATGGAATTATGAATATAAATAAATTAATTGCCAATCTGAGCACAACAACAAACAATGGTCTCTGTCTTTTTGTGAGGGGAAAAGGGGGGAATCTGGGACAATGAAATCTTAGCTGCAATTACAAAATTATCCATTTGTACTTCGCCTGGTATTGATAGTATACCTAATGAATTTTATAAAACTTATCATGATTTATTGCTCCACTGGTTACAAGTCCTTTATGAGACTATTTTGAATGAACATAGGCTAGGACAGAGTATGAGGAATGGAATCATGATTTTTCTTTATAGAAAAGGTGATCCCACTCTTATGAAGAATTGAGACCGCGTTTCGTTGACCTCTGATTATAAAATATTGGCTACCATCTCTCTCATTGATTATCTACAGTTGCTCAAAAGTTGTTGATATTTACTCAGACTTGTGCAATCCCTGGTACTAATACAGTTAGTAACCTTGTTTATATTAGGGAGCTTGTTGAACAGGGTTTACTCTGGAATCTATCAGGTTATCTGTTATCACTAGATCAGGAGGTGGCATTTGATGCACTTAGACAGTCTCATGTTTGGGCTGTTTTACAACATTATGGAATACCACAATTTATGCTTGATCTGTTATGGTTCCATGTCAATTCAGTGCATATATTTCAGCGAGTGCAAGTTCAGCGAGTTTTTAATAGCGAAGCCCATTTCAGTGATTGGGAAATTCAGCAAATACATATTCAGAGTGCATCTTTACATGTGCTATTGCAAATTAAAGGCCACTCCTTGCAAGTAATCCTACTGTCACTGTGTGTTGTACTCTGAACAACTCTAAACATGTGGTCAATCGAATCACGGCTTCACACATTGGGACAGTTACAAGTGCTATCCGAAGTGCACTTACAATAGGATAGTAAAGAGGTATGGACTATTGCATGGGGAGTTATGCCCCCTGCAACACTGACCCCCATTTCTAATAACATCCTCCGAGGTGCACCTGGACCTCGGAGGCAGGTTATTACCACTTAGAAAATGGTGCTTTTTATTTGCTGTGCTCATTGGCTACCACTTCGCCAGGGGTACATTAACTTCTAACAGACGCCCAGCAAATAAAAAAGTGCCAGGCCAAACCTGCCCATACCTAGCCGAGTATCATTGTGCCCAGCCTGCTTCCTTATTAGTTGAAGCACTGGGCACACAGTTCAAACTGCCGCCATTTTTTTAAACAGCAAGTGACTAGGTCTCCTCTCTCTCCCCTGCCCCCAACACCATAAAATAGCAATCACTACACTTCCAGACACCTAATTAAACTCGCTTAACAATATCAGTCTCCTGTCCTTGCTCGTGCCCGAGTCTCTACACAAAATGCAGCCTGTAATAAAACACAACCTTTTTTCCGCTTTCATCAAGCGAGCGGTGGATGTGCCAGTTGATTTCCCTGATACATTCCTCCATAACTGTATCATTCCCTAGTTCTCCCCGACTCTTAAAAAAAAATGCCACAGTACAAAGATCCCCTTCCCAATACACACACACAGCACACAGACCAAACTTACTGATGTAGCCATATTCGTGTTCTTGTCGGCTGCCTCGGCGTGCCCTCTGCTTTGGTACACAGGATCATGACTGGCTGGGCAAAATGGCACTCCTCTTCATACTCCCGACCCTCATCGAAGACAGGACTGGGATCTGTAGTAAAACACACAGGGCTGGTAGCGAGCACCAAAAACCTGAAACAGTCTGATTTGTTCCCGGTCCTCAGGGCAGGCAGCGAGGATCGGGAACTGTAAATAAAGAAAGATGCGAAGCAGGGCTAGGACTGAGCAATGGGAGGGGCGTCAGTCTGATTTGTTCCCAGTCCTCAGGGCAGGTAAAGAGATCGGGAATCTGTAACAAACCCCAAAAATGAAGCAGGGCTAGGACCAAGTAATGTGTGTGTGGGGAACACTTAAACAGTTCTGATTTGTTCCAGTCCTCAGGGCATGCAGCGAGGATCGGAAACTGTAAATAAAAAGACGAGGCAGGGCTACGACTGAGCAATGTGGGGGATGAAATAATTTTAATGAAATATAACAGCTCCTACTGACCACTAGTGAAGCCACTATTCCAACACTACAGGACTCACTTTAATAAAAAGGACTAAAATACATTTTCAGTCATTTTTACAAGATTATAAATGTTTTTGTAATCCTACAAAAATTACACATGTACCCTATTTTCTAAGCGTATTAATACACTCCAGGGTGGGCAGTATGGGCACACTGGACCTTCCAGGGGCTATAAGGCACTCTGCCTGCCGCGTCGGGCCCTCACATAACTTCTGTGGTCCGTATTGCCCATACCACCCACCCTGATGGGTATTATTGCTTGCATAGTCACTGAAACTGTTCTGCTGTAATGCAGTGATCACTATTATTGCAGTCGCTATAATAGCATCGCTGTAATTGACTTGTTGAAATTGCAGCGCAGAAATGATGTGCTGCCATCTGTTACACACATTATGTTCAGAATCACAGGATACTCCTTTGGTAAATGGTCACTTGGGTGTTCCTGTTTCTTTACAACTTGGTGTTTGACAAGGCTTCCCCTGAGTCCTCTTATATCTTTTTGGTTTAGATCCCTTGTTGTGTTTGATTGCAGAGGATGATCAGGTTTTTCTATTGTAACATTGTCTGGTTTTGACTTTCACAAGGATTTAGCATATGCAGATGATTGTATATTTTCAGTAGCAGATTTAAGTTTTGGTAGGAGGGTACTACCGTGATTGAATGTCTTCAATATGCTACTGGTATCAAGATTAATTATACCAAAAGTAAGATGCTTGTTTTGGGTGAGGTCGAGCTGGTGGCCGATTTTATTATTCCAGTTATTAATGTAAATTAGTTATTAGGTATTTATTTTGGTACACAGGATGCTATTCAATTAAATTGGGATACAGTTTATGATCTGGCCACTCAGAAGGTACTTAAATGGCAATCCTGGAAATGACCCTGAAAAAAGGGTGTATCTTCTCCGTGCTTATATTCCACCTATATTTTTGTATGTTTCCCATGTGTTCCCCCTGCCTTTTGCCATGCATGCTAAAATTATGGGTCTTTTTTCTTCATTTACTATGGGGTAGTCGATTGAATCCTGTAAAGAGAGCGCATACTTATCGATCATGGAAATCTGGGGTTCTTAATATGATACAATCTTTAGTGTTTTTTGGGGGGAATTATTTTTATAGTTCGATAAAACCAATGTTACTAGGGACCATGGAGTTGGGCACTTTTTGTATGCAGTTATGGGGGCCCCTTTGACTGCTTGGGGATAGGGTAAGTGACATTCTACTGAAAACTGCTCCTCTTATGTCAGGGATACCTTAAAATATATTAACTCTGAAGATAGAACTTAGTTGGTTTATTTCTCATTGCAAAAATATTTTTACAACTTTATTGTGGATGCTTGTTATGTAGTTTCCAATATCTGATCATATTGATGTTGATTTATTATTGGCTAATGTTATTGAACCCAGGATACCAAAAAAATGCAAGATGTGAATTGGCTTTGTGGTCATCAAAAGCTGAATGTTAAAAATAAACAAAAACATAAGCAATTATCAGATAGAGGATGTCCTGAACAACAGTGTATGTGTTGCTTTGAAACTATTCAACGTTTATTTTTCGATTGTATTTATATGCAAGGCTTTTGGCACTCCCTAGTGACTTGGTAGAATGAACCTCTTTTTTGCAATATGTCTTATGAACTTATAGTATTGGGACAACTACCTAAAGCCTGGCTTAAATGACACAAAAGTATAATTTTTGTTATCTTGGCCTGCCTCAAATGGTCACTTTTGCAGGCTAGATGCCAAAGATTCCTACAAAATAAGATGCTTCTTATGCAAGATCTTTTATTTTGAATTCAAAATGAACTGGATGAATTTTATGAATATGAATCTAGAACTTTGGGACTTATTGTTTGCATTCATTTATGGCATAATGTTGATTGGGTGGATAATTTACTTTGTTTTTCTTAGACTGATTCTGTAAGTCTTTTGTTTCTTTTGCCTTTGGTTCACATTTCTGTACTGTTTTACTTTTCCTTTTTTTTTTTTTTTGTATTACGTTTTGTTTGCTATAATAAAATTTCCCTACTCTTATTGATAAGTGCCATGATCTTGAATATCCACATGAACTACCACCAATCCAAGCAGATGGGACCTAGAAACATAGACTTTGATGGCAGATAAGGACCACTTGGCCCACCCAGTCTGCCCATTTCCCTACCTATTGGATAAGCTGCAGATTCTAGTTAACCAACAGCCTACTTCCTGCAACCCCCACTATAATTGCCTTATGTCTGTCCCATGCATGTTTGAATTCCCCACTGTTTAGGACCCTACAACCTCTCTCTCCAGAAAGGCGGTTCCATGAGTCCACCACTTCCGTGAAAAATAATTTCCTCACATTACCCCTGAGCCATCCACCCATTAACTTTAAATTGTGCCCCTTGTTCTTACACATCTCTTTTTCTGAAAGATGCTACCCTCCTGGACTTTGTTGATTCCCTGAGGTACTTAAAAGTTTCTATCATGTCCCCCTGTCCCTCCTTTCATCAAGGGTATACATATTAAGCTCCTCCGTCTCTCTTCATATGGTTTCTGATGTAGACCCTGCACCATTTTAGTTGCCCTTCTCTGGACTGCTTCCATCCTGTCTATGCCCTTGCATAGATGAGGTCTCCAAAACTGCACGCAGTACTCCAGATGGTGTCTCACCAACTGTCTGTACAGAGGGATAACCACTTCCCTTTTTCTACTTGTGATGCCCCTTCCTATGCATCCCAGTATTCCCCCTGGCTCTCCTTACTGACTTCTCTCATTGCTTACCCACCTTTAGGTCATCTGATATGACTACACCCAGATCCCTTTCCATTATTGTTGTTGTTAGTACCTCCCCTGTTATTGTGTACTCTTCTCCTGGATTTTTATTTCCCAGGTGCATTACTTTGCACTTCTTTGCATTGAATCTAAGTTGCCATATGTCTGACCATTCCTCCAACCTTGCCAAGTCCCTTCTCATCCTTTCTACCCCCCATTGTGTATCAACTCTGTTACAGATCTTTGTGTTGTCTGCAAAGAGGCATACCTTTCCTTCCAGACCCTTGGTTTAACGTCTCATCTGAAAGACGGCACCTCAAGTCCAGCACCCATCTCATGCTGCACTACAGTGTCAGTACTGGGATATTAACCCAAGTGCCAGATGCGGGAACTCAACCCACAGCCCTTTGATCTACTGGCCTCAGAGGTGAGTGTGCTACCTACTGGAGCCACTGACACTGCATTTAATGTTTGTTAGCAGTCATAACACATAATTTTATAGTAAAATAATACAATAGAGCCCATTTTGGTTCCTAATGGTAAAAGGGAGCAGTTCCTATCTGTTTTACATTGTTTAATGTAAGGGAAGAGCTGCAGAAACTGTTTCTTGATGTTGAGGATGGCTGGCAAGCTCAGCCATTGCCTGAAATTTCATTTTGGCCTTCTACCTAAGGTCCTCTTTCTTTTTACTCAGGCAATCCTCCCAAAAGGGCTCAACAGAAGTAGAAAGCCTGTTTTATATTTTGCCAAAACCTCCCTTTATGTTATTTGTGGCATCCTGTCTTTTTTTAATTAATACAGTGGTATTATGTCCATGCTTTTGTTTTTAAATAATGGCAATAACCATACAAAGCGTTTCTACTAGGCTCTATATCCACTCTAAGGGCCTCCTTATAGGACCAGGAGCAGCAGGGGTAAGGAATCAAAAAGGAAAAGGGTTGCTGCCCTGTCCATTACTTGATATTCTATATCCCAAACATAAGGGTACATACAAGGGAAAATATGCAAACATTGGGACACTTGTTTTTCCAGCCCAAAATGCTGTTCTACTTGTATTCATCAGGCTACACTAGCTAACCTTATACACTTAATGTGTCTACTTTTAGGTTCATGCCTGCTTAAAGCATTGAGGTCATTTGCCTTAACCTCCTGTTTTGCTGGACCAAAGAGGATATAAGAAAAAACAGAAAAGGGAAAGCACAAAGAGAGAGAGAAGGTTTGCCAGAAGGTGGCCTACCTTCTGGATTAGAAAATAAAGAGATAGCAACAGGAAAGTGTGGTTATAACCTGGAGATTTTAAACTAAAAATGGTCCAATTCAGTGGTAGGACATTCTCCTTCATAAGAATAAAACTCACTTGGTGTTTATTTATTATACCAAGATGACACCCTTCAGCCTTGTGGCTGTCATCTTATCATATGCCTTGCAATCTGATGTGATCAATAATATACTGCAAAGGAAGGATTTTTGTCAGGTTTGGGGATAAGAGAAATTACTTGTATGCATGGAAGTGGGGGTTCCCAACCTGGCTAGCTACAGTGAGGTCTTATCCAACGGGCCTATCAGTACCTGTTTCAAATGATGCAAAAACTCTGCTGAGGCTGTTATTCCAAAGACAGCTTCACTAGCAGGAATGGAACTGCCAGTTCTAGTTCTTGGGCTTAGAAAGGCTTATCCAGTATGTCCCAGAGATCAGGGTTCAGTGTGGTAAATCTATTAGGTAGTAAAAGAGGTCAGATCTTCTTGGCAGGGTGATATTTCGTGTGTGTAGAGATTCTGTTAGAAAGCAAGAAATGCAGGTCATGTGATGGCTTGCTAGAGGATAGCTGCTCTAGCTCTCTGCTCCTCCACCACTGACGTTTTCCAAATATATTGATGACTTTCTCAAACCTCCAGCAGAATCTGCTACATATTAACAAGTAAATAACCTCATGATCAAGCTGCAATTGATTGATACTTGTATGATGAATGATGAAATGAAATCAGCCCTACTGCACCATATGCCGCCTCCCACCCCAGAGAGAGAGACAAGAAGGCAGAGAACCAAGCAGCAGGCTGAAAAGTCCCTGCTGCTATTACCACAAGTGGTGCACTAATGGAGGAAAAGTGTTTGGCAGAAATAAAACCCTTCAGGCATCTCTTACCTTATTAACACAAGAACTGCAAAAGCTTCAGTGTTCTGTAAATTCTCTCACCATTCGGGTCACCGACTCAGAGACCCGTATCCCTTCAATGGAAGCATGGAAGGGCAAATCGGATATAGAGGTGGCCTCCCTTAGACAACAGCTATGCAAACTCGAGGACAAGATGGAGGATCTCAAAGGGCAAAGTCAGCAACAATCTCTCATCCTCAGGCTTCCAGAACAAGAAGAAGGTACAAACCCAGTACTTTTTGCACAAATTGTGCAAGAAGGTGGCGGGCCCCTCCTAATGGTCTTCCCTACATTTGATAGATAGGGCCCATCAGTCTCTGCACCCTCCACCACCTCAGGGCTCTCCCCTTGTTCCATCATATTCAGGCTGCTCAAATTCCTCAATAAACAGCACATTCTTAATAAACTAAGGGATAGTAAGGAAGTCTTATGGGAAAATCGTCGTTTGCAATTTGTGCAGGATTTGCCAGCCACAGTTACAGTCAAGCGAACCGCCTTGCACCCTACAGTCTTTAAATTAATTGCTGCCTGGATGCCTTTTAGAATGCAGTATCCAGTGATTTTCAAAGTAAAGCATGAAGATTCTTAGCTCCATGGATTCGCGAGCAAGCTGTAACGGATCTCTGCAAGCTATACCCAGACCTGTTCAAATGAACACTACCTGGAGTTTGGATCTCAATGCTGCTTACTTCAACAATACAGATGTAAGTAATTCTGTCTTTTTGTCTGCTGCTCAATATGGACACCCTTTTGGGTATTTTTTATTCAGTGAGTGATGGGGCTAAGCACCTGGACTTTAAGACTATTATTTCTGGGAATTCCTACATCATGGTGTGGTTCATTTTTTGTTTAACTATGGGAGCCATTAAGAAGCCAGGAGAAGGCCTCTGGCAGACTGGGGGCCCGGACTGAATATTTTCATTCCCTATCAGGAGCCTTGTTTAATAACTGTTTTCACTTATGAGAAGTAATAGCTCTGTTTCGCCTGGCCTATGTGTAAATTCTGCAGTCTGGATCACAGACTTTTCCCTTCAGTTGCTGATGCCTAAGTTGGACTGTAGTCTATGATGCAAGATATTTCACTGTTGTCCTCTGCTGATGTCTTAAGATCCAGGAGTACTATACTAGAGGAGCGCTAATTGCTCACCACATAATGGATATCCCACTGTGCAAAGGAACTTGTTTTATAGCTATTATTTTTGTTTTTCTCTGTAAATGCCTGTTGTGCACAGACATTCTAACTGACTCAATTCACATTCTCTTGGGGAGTTTTCTCATATTGTTTTTTAGTTGCCTATTTGTGTCACCTCCCTCTATTATACTGTATCTCCCTTTTTGGTATAGCAATTTAATAGGCAACATTTATTTCCATAAGACTTAATGACTATTACTCCTTTGCTGCAATTTTTCTTTTAGGACATGCTACTGTATATAGATTTAATGCAATTTTGGGGAGGATGTGTTAATGTTTAATGTCTCACAAATTTTGCCTCCTTTATTTGGGTATTATAGTAGTATATGCTGTTAGTGAAATGTTTGTATGCTTGAATGTTTATTACTCCTAACAGACAGTGTTTTGGAGTGAGGATGGTGGGGGGGAGAGGTTGTCTGGGAAGGCAGTTATTATGATTAGCATCATAGGCATAGTTCTTTATGGAGAATGGTCATTAGGACAGGGAGTAATAGTTCTTGTTGTTTTCTCTGTATGTTGTTCTCTAATATTAGTGTATTGGAGGGTGGTGCAGAGCAGAAGGGGGTTGAGGGGATAAGGTATCATTGTCTGCAATCCACACTGATTTTCCATTATGGTTATTGGGGGCTCTTCTTCCAGGACTCTACTAGCCTCTAACAATGGCCCTGTCTCATTTTGAGTGTCCCCAGGTATCAACAGATCATGAACGGTCCATGTAATTTTATGTTGGAACTGCCGGTGCCCGGGATGGGTGCATTCAGTTATATCATTTGAAGCCTTCTGAGTGATTGTAGCTTGGGTACAGGAGACATGTCCTCCGAGCATTCCTTATCGTGGGAGGGGCGGTTTGGTGGTTGGGAGTTCTTCAAGCGAGGGGGGCTTGTTAATTGCCAAGGGAGCCCTTTCCAGCTTACATAAGAACTATGGGACCCGATAAGACGATACATCATAATGAAAGGAACCCTGGGTGCAGAGCCTATCATGATTAGCTCAGTTTATGGTCCCAATGTGTATTCCCCACAGTTCTTCACCCAGCTCCTTCCCCTTTTAACCCTCACCCCACCTCTCCCTATCTTACTGGGGGGAGACTGGAATATTGTTCCTCAGTCCAATCTCGATAGGTCAGATGCCAAAGTGTCTGGTCTATCACCAGCCCAAAGGGCACTCCGAGATCTAATGGATGGACTGGGATTAATAGATGTGTGGCTGGTGATTAACCCTCTACCAGGCAATACTCCTTCTCCCACCCCATAAACTTTCTCCAGAATTGATTATTTTCTGGTGGGTTCCTGTTGCCTGTCAGGAATTCTTTTGTAGGATATTCACCTGATGGTCCTATTCGACTACTCCCAGTGGGGGGCTCTATTTGTGGGTCAGGGTCATGACAGAACACATTGTGGTACCTTAATTTATTTATTGAAAGAATTGGAATTACAACCTTTGAGTCATAGACTCCTTTGCAAAGGCTCCACATCAGTAGGAGAGAAAAAAAGAAAATACACAAACATCACTTAAATATACAAGTCAAAAACATTCAGCACAGTTAACATTGCACAGTTACATCAGCAGGGATCTTAAAAGAAGATCTAGGTTAATATTATGTTATTATGACAGTGTAAGTTTCAGAGGGTCATAATAATAGGCCCAGAGTCATAACATATTTACAATAAGTTTGATGAGCCTTAGCATGGGAGAAGAAAGAAGAAACCTTTATGCTGAGGGCTACCTCATTGCACTGGAGGAGGAGGAGGAACCTGGAAGGGGAGTTAAGGACATTTGTACATTATATACATTCACAGATTGCAGAGTTAAGGAGAAAGGATTTGAGATCTGCTTTAAATTGGCCCAGACTGGATGCAAGGGAGATGCTGAGTGTCAGGTTGTTTAGCCACGAGGGGGCGTGATATCAGAAAGACTGTTTGCCAAGGGAGGTTCTACAGTGAGGTACTTGTAAGAGGGTGTTAGCAAAGTGCCTTGGTGCCCTCCTGTGTGTAACTGTTTGGATGAGGGGTGGAGGCCAATTGGTGAATGTTTGTGTAGTATCCTTTTGCAAGGAGGCAGGTGTGATATTTGCTTCATCTTGGAAGTTAGCTCAACCAGAAGATTTGTAAAGCTCTACAGATGTGGGTTAGCCTGTCACAATTTGATACCAGACAGCAGGCTTTATTTAGGGTGAGGTTGATGCTGCTTAATGCACAGTTATTGCAATCCCCAGAGACATTGTACCATATTCACCAGTTTATCTCCAATTTTCTGGATTTCAATAGGGGCTCAGTGGAAAGGGTGGACACCTTGTGGAGTGCCTTGAAGTGTGCTCTCCAGGGGGAGTTCATCTACCTTTCCACAGTGAGAGTCCACAGTAGCAAACTTCTACTTGAGGAGCTTTTAAATGCCATTCGAGGGTTATAACACTCTTTATCACACTCCTCCCCAGAAGAAGAGTGGGCTGAGCTGCACTCTCTGTGTGCTCAATACACAAATCTCCTGACTCAGAAGGCTGAGCTGGGCCTGCATTGCACCAAAATGAAATATCTGGAGGCTAGGGGAAAGGCAGAGAAACTCCTAGACCTCCGCTGCACCAGATAGAAATGGCCAAATTTATTCCAGGCCTTTGACCTCATACGACCTCCCCAGTGATTACTGATGTTAAGCAGATGGCTGCAGCATTCAGCTCTTATTTTCAAACACTATGCATCATTGACCCAGGCTCTAACTGCCACCCCCCAAAGCTAACTCGGACTATCTAGAGTCAGTGGAAACTTTCTACGTTGGCCTGATTGACAGCAGATTCTCTAGGTGCTCCCATCACAGTGGATGAAGTTAAAAAGGCTATCAAACTGCTGCCACATGATAAGACGCCAGGCCCAGATGGTCTCACTAATAATTTCTATTTGGCCTGTGCCTCCCTAATGGCCTCACTATAAACAGAAGTATTTAATTACTGATTTGAGCACAGCCTGGGTGACCCAACTTTCCTTGAGGCTTTAATCACCCTAATACCAAAGCCCGAAAGAGATCCCTTATTTGCCAAGAATTACCATACTATCTCCCTTTTAAATTCAGACATAAAAATTATCTCAAACATTTTAGCTTTCCATTTAGCTCCTATCATGGGGCCGGTTATTGGATGCAAGAAGGTGGGCTTTATGTCTGGTTTCTTTTCTGGAGACCACCTCAGGAAGCAATTACATATATACTCCGCTTCCAGGGAGAGCAGGTCCCCTACGGCCCTGGTCTCCCTGGACGTGGAAAAAGCCTTTGACAGAGAGACCTGCAATTTCTTGTTCAAGGTTTTGCAAAAATTTGGCATCCCTCTGGACTTCATAAAATTGGTTCAGATCTTATACTCTGTTCTATCTGCTCGCATGTCCTGCAGTGGCTGTGTCTCAGCCCCCTTTTCTTTACAGTGGAGCACCCGGCAGGGCTGCCCTTTGTCTCCTCTTCTATTTAATTTTTACCTAGACCCCTAATTTGAAGATTGTGCCATCTTAACACTTTACAAGAAATCTCTGTAGAGGGAAAACGCTATACCCTCTCAGCATATGCTGATAATGTATTATTGCATTTAGAGAATCCTCGTACCTCCACTCCAATTTTGCTTTGGGAAATTTTGGAGTTCTCTCAGGTATCCCCTTACAAAGTCATAAAAAAGAGGTTTTGCCACACCAAGGAACAACTATGCCAAGTAAAAACGGTATATGCAGAAAAATCAAGAAACAGCATCTGACATGTTTCACTCTACTGAGCTTTCTCAGTAGAGCGAAACATGTCAGGTGGATTGTATCTGAGCTAGTGTGGAGCTGATTTTATGCCTTTGGAGTTTGGGGAACTGTTTTGTACATTTTATACAGCTGAGGATTGTTCAGTCTTGTAGATTAAAAATTTTTTGGAACATCCTTTTCATGGTGAGTGAATTCTTCCATGATTATGCACCGTTTTGGACTAAAAAAATGTACAACTACACTATATAAGTGTGCTGGTTTTTGATTTTTCTGCATATCCCTTTACAAACTAAATCTCTCTAAGACTAAAGTTTTTCCTCTCAATAATTTGGTTTGTAGAGAGGATATCCAAAGTTTTGACCTCTCTTGGGAATCCAACACCTTAACTTACCTAGGGATAAAAATCACCCCATCTTTCTCTTCCATGGTTAAGATGAACCTGGGTAAACTTATAGATGTGCTCAAACTAGATCTAGACAGATGGGCAGTACTGCTACTATCCTTATGGGGGCAGGTGAACATTCTTAAAATGAATGTCCTGCCTTGTATATTATATCTCCTGGGATGTTAGGGTTCTACCTCCCTAAAGTCTGGTTTTCCCAAATACAGCATATAGAAACATAGAAACATAGACTTTGACGGCAGAAAGGACCACTTGGCCCACCCAGTCTGCCCATTTCCTACCTACTGGATAAGCTGCAGATTCTAGTTAACCAACAGCCTGCTTCCTGCAACCCCAACTATAATTGCTTTGTGTCTGTCCCATGCATGTTTGAATTCCCCACTGTTTTAGACCCAACGACCTCCTCAGGAAGGCTGTTCCATGTATCCACCACTCTCTCATGAAAAGAATTTCCTCACATTACCCCTGAGCCATCCCCTCTATCTTTAAACTGTGCCCCTTGTTCTTACACATCTCTTTTCTGAAAGATGCTACCTCCTGACTTTGTTGATTCCCTTGAGGTACTTGAACGTTTCTATCATGCCCCTCTGTCCCTCCTTTCATCAAGGGTATACATATTAAGCTCCTCAGTCTCTCTTCATATGGTTTCTGATGTAGACCCTGCACCATTTTAGTTGCCCTCCTCTGGACTGCTTCCATCCTGTCTATGTCCTGGCGTAGATGAGGGTCTCCAAACTGCACACAGTACTCCAGATGGGGTCTCACCAACTGTCTGTACAGAGGATAACCACTTCCTTTTCTACTTGTGATGCCCTTCCTATGCATCCCAGTATCCCCCTGGCTCTCCTTACTGACTTTTCACATTGCTTACCCACCTTTAGGTCATCTGATATGACTACTCCCAGGTCCCTTTCCATTTTTGTTGTTAGTACCTCCCCTGCTATTGTGTACTCTTCTCGTGGGTTTTTGTTTCCCAGGTGCATTACTTTGCACTTCTTTGCATTGAATCTAAGTTGCCATATGTCTGACCATTCCTCCAACCTTGCCAAGTCCTTCTCATTTTTCTACCCCTCTTGTGTATCAACTCTGTTACAGATCTTGTGTCATCTGCAAAGAGGCATACCTTTTCTCCAGACCTCTGCAATGTCACTTATAAAGATGTTAAAGAGGATTGGACCCAGTACTGAGCCCTGAGATACTCCACTAGTAACCCCCTTTCTTCAGAATGTGTTCCATTCACTATTACCTTCTGTGTCCTGTTGTGCAGCCAGTTCGCTATTTAGGCTACCACCCTGGGACCCACTCCCAGGCTGGTTAACTTTATTATTAATCTTGTGCGGGACTGTGTCAAATGCCTTGCTAAAGTCTAGGTAGGCCATATCCACAGCCCCTCCCTGGTCTATTACTTTGGTCACCCAGTCAAAGAAATCAATTAGATTAGTCTGACATGACCTTCCTGTTGTAAATCCATGTTGCTTTGGGTCCTGTGCCCCGCTGGCCTCTAGGTACTCAACAATTCTTTGTTTCAGAAGTGATTCCATCATTTTCCCTACCACTGAGGTCAAACTTACAGGTCTGTAGTTTCCTGCTTCTGCCTTGCTCCTACTTATGTAAAGGGGAATCATACTTACTGTTTTCCTTTAGAAAGCATCAACTATTCATAGAGCCTACATAAAATTGATCAACCCAAGCACAGGGGTGGCTCAGTCCTGCCATCCATTTTCCTATAATACATAGTGCAACATGCAAGTAAACTGCTTTATTGGGAAACCACATTGTGCTTAACTGTTCTCCATGATTATACCCCAGTATGGCTACAAAAAGAGAAGTACATGGCGAGTAGGGCAGGATGTTCATTGGCCAGCCTGCTTTACTTGAGACCCTCTAAGATTCCATGAGCCCTGCACTCCACCTCTACTGAATGGTCTTTCAAAGCTTGAAGTCAGTTGCAATCTTACTTAAACTTTTCTTGATCCATGGTACCCTCTCAATCCTTGTTTCACAACCTACATTTTCAAACAGACCATCATCTCATTCCGTCATCTTTTTGCTCCCAATTGACTAATTGTACTTTGGGAGAAGAAGTTTGTCCCCTTTTAATTTTTCCAGTCCTGATACCAAGTTAAGGGCCCTGACTTTTTCAAATTTCTTCAACTTAAAAGTGCAATAACTGATTTTCTAGGACCGCGACCCTGGCACCTACCACAAGCTGATGAGGCTGAACCCCTCCTGTGTGTAGTTTGGCAGCCCCACACAGTCTATGTGCTTTACAATCACTTTCAAGCTATATATCCCCACCTGCCCACTGGAACATGCTATTATTGGGTCCAAGTGTTGCACCTCCCAGTTGACAAAGCTTTTTGGAGGCCGTTCTGGATTAGTCTTTATATATATATTTAAACAGGATCATTTGCACTTGATGCAGTTTAATATTATGCACAATTTATATTACACCCTACAAGCTCTATAAAGTCAGCAGACCTTCATATTCTGAATGTAATAGATGTCAGGAAACCCAGGGATCCCTTTGTTCACCTCCTCCAGGATTGTCCCAAAATGTAGCCCTTTTGGACTATCATTAGCAGGAACTAGATCTCCTGCTGGGGTTGGATGATCCCTTCACCCCTGAGAGTTGTCTCTTAGCTATTTTCCCTCCTGGTACTCCACAAGTCCGAAGCCTGACCTCTTCATAGTCGGCAGCTGCTAAACTAATCATTCTTCAGCATTGCAAAGATACTACCCCTAAGTCTTTCTGTAGTGGCATTCAGAGATCCTTCTTGCCTCCAACTGGAAAACACATAGCCACTATGTGAAAAAGATCGTAGATCTACTGTACTACATATGAGCCACTTTACACATTATTATCCTTTGGGGTACCTAGCTCTTACAAACTCCTGCTTTTCTTATGGCTTGTCATCCCTACCTCTTCATGAGGAAGATCTGCATCTATCCCTTTAATGTGTTTCTGGAAATTGGATCGCAGACAGGTGGGGTGATCAGGAGGGTTAGGTGGGAGGGCTGAAACTGTTATACTGTACATGTCAAAATCTCGTAGTACATAGCAAATGTTAGTTCATGTGCATGCCTTCTATCACTTGGTATTTTCCTGACTTTTATTTATGTCAGTACATTGTTTGGATGGTTGGATGGTTTTCTTTATAAAACTCAATAAAGTATACTAAATAAAAAAAAAGCAAGAAATGCATCTTTGATCTTTTTTGCCCTGAATTTGACCTCTCCAGCCATAGTTTTAACCCCCATGATTCTGGATTTCCTCATACTCTTCCTAAACTGGTAAGCTGATAATCTCCCTAGATATTTGCTGGATTCCCAAAAAGTTTGGTGGAGTCTGAAGAGGGCAAAATCAGCTCACTGGTGCAGGTGTAAGTTCACCTTGTACCTTGTACCTTGTACCCACTATCTCCACAAGTAGCTTGGGAGGTTGGTGTGGGTCACCTCTGTACTTCTGCTTCAGTGCTTTAAGTGTCTGGGGCTGCTCTAACAGGTCCTTTACCTGCTGTTTATTAAAGTGGAAAACATAAGTTATGCACCTTCTTTGAATGTACGCATTCAGAGCATCCCATCAGGTGGCTACAGAGGCATCTTTTGGGTCATTGATTTCCAGAAAGGAGGCAATATCCTCCTGCAGAGCTTTACAGAATTTTGGGTCTCTAAGCAATGAGGTGTTAAACCTCGATTGCCTCTTGTGGATGGACCAGTGACAGAGACAGCTGCATGAAGGATACTGGGGCATGGTAGGAGATGATTACTCCATGCCAATTTTGGCTTCTATCACCTCCAGCACCAACTGACAAGGCATCAGCCACATATCAATGTGGGAGTACATCTGGTGGAGGAAGGAGAAGAAAGGTAATCCCATCTCAGGGGTACACCATCCTCCATATATCCACGAGGCCAATCTCTTTGATAGGTCCAATAAGGCTTGTGAAGTTGGTGACCTAAGTCCTATAGGGGCATTACTGCTATCCAAAAAAAACATACTTTTACATTGGCATCACCCCAGAATTATGGGCCTCTTTTGATGCATTGAAGGCTGCTGGGCTAACATTGCACAAAAGGCTGTATCAGTTGCAGCTGGCTTTGCACATGTTACAAAGAGTGACCTTTGTTACACTAAGGCCTTGCACCTGATGTATCAACCTCTGAATCATTGACAGTCATAGTTGCCTTGAAAGTAATATTCTTTGAATAAGCATGGCTGCTTCCCTGCTTTTAAATTGAAAATGCTACCAAACACTTGGGAGACTCAACCCATTTTAAGTTTACTTGTTTCTGTCTGTGTGAGTTGTGTCTCCTGTAGAAAGGTGATGCCTGCTCTCTTTATGAAGCTAATCTAAGATTTTACTTAATTTGATGGGGAAGTTATACAGTTTACATTCCAGGAAATCTAATTTACAGGGCCTGTAGATCTATAGCTGTACTCATGAAATATAGAGGTGCATCTGAAGATCTGATATCTTGCCATGTGCACCAGGGGAAGCTTAACCCCTACCTTAGGGATCCAGTGTGGTAGAACATATGGTAGGGAAATCTGTGAGCCTTCTTTCCCAGTCCCAGCGTCCACTGACCTGGACTCACTAGAGCTTTTAATGTCCAGTGGCCTGCTATGTGGGCACAACTTTTATAATGAACTAATAAACAGTGAGATTCATGTCTCTTAAATGGCAGGCCACACTTTTGCTGGGAGGGAGAGAAAGAGCTTAGCCTGAGTGGAGGTAGAGGCCACCTAATTGATTGCTCTCACCTCCATGTGCATCAGTCCAAAGTGTGAGAGATCCTGCCTGATGGGATTATATCTATACCAGCCAGCCAGCATGGTGGAAATTATACCAGCACATATTAATATGGGTGTAAATAAGTATTTACCCCAGCTCCTAGCAGTGTAAGAAAATGTATGTACAGACAGGATTGGGGAGGTGAGCTCCCCAGGCCAGGGCTAAGTGATCACATGCCTCCAAAAAGGTGAGGAGGAGGTAGGAGGGCAGAGGTGTTACTTGATCCCTAGTTCAACCCATAAGCCAGTGCTGAAAGTGTGCTGCAGTCTATGAGATGGAGCTGCAAGAGACCCTATGCCTCTTACCCCTCTGTTGATTCACTAATGTAGCCAGCAAGGAGTGAGTCTGATGCCAGAAGGAACTCCTTAACACTATTTTTCTCTGCAGAGGTGGGTCGGGTATTAACATGCCATCTTGCCACTGAGTGTAACTTAATCAGATACATCAGATATTCTGTGTGCATGGTGGCATGCTTCCTTGTAGGAACAGTCCCACCTGATCAAACCCTTGGGGGGGCCACAAATAGGGCTGATGCACCATGAATTGTCCCAGAGTGATAAGTCTCTCAGCTGTACAGTGACATCAGGTCCTATACACCCCTGTGCATGGCAGTGCAGTGAAACTAATCCACCCCTTCCTCTTCACCCAAGGAACTGGGTCTGGTCCTGTGAGTCCAAGGAAGGCTAGCTAAATAATCCCCACTGTGACCCATCATTCAAGATCTGTTAGCTCTCCCCTGGTACCCACTAGGTTTTTACAGCACTAGAGCTTCAGGTCAGCATGTGTGTAGATGTTGAATGTATCTAGATCTACCTCTTCCATCTGGTGGGGCCTCTGATGACTGTTCTGTCCAGCCCTTTATAAAGTGCCAGTGAGGGGGGGGACCCACTGTTTGAATTCAATAGAAGGAGAGCAGAGAACAGTGTGTGTGGGGGGGGCACCAGACTGTGACTAATGTACTGCCAGAAGGTGACTGCTCACACGATCACACAGGCAGAACAGCATCAGTCGCACAGTCATGGAACTCAACCTCTATTCATATTCAGCGGTCCTTGCCCGGTGGAGTTAGTCACACCATAGTGATATCTGTCATGTTAGAGTGGAAGGAGTTGTGGACTGTGTGCTAATTGCACTACAACTTGGGACCAGGCCCTCCAGACAGTGATGCTTCTGAATGTTAACCAGCTCCCCCACATTAAAGCATGATCCAGACAGCTTGACCTATATCTCACCTGTGCATCTACCTTCCCTGAGTGACAGTTCCCTCAGCCATCAACTGCCAAATCTCTTGTAAAACATGGTCTGAGTCAGCCTTGGTTGAGGAAGTCAGTGGCACAGAGGTAACAGTGTATACTAGGGATGTGCACAGGGTCAACGCACATGGTGTCCTGGCCATCAAGATTGAAGGAAGGAGATTAGGGAACAAAACAAATTTACTATACATTAAGCCTGAACAGAACAGTATGCTCAGTGTCCAAATAGACAGGTCCTCCTTCAGGCAAGTCGTGGGAACATTGTCCAAATAAGTTTCTCAAATAGCAAAATTATAATAGGTTAGAGTCCACCTTTCAGCAGAATTCAGGAATACAGCCTTTACAGGTCAAGCAGCCAGTTGGGTCCTGTCCCAAGCCCACTCTGGCCCAATGTAATCATTCACTGCCTCTGCCACCCCCCACTCTATCCACCCATGATCTTCCTTCACCATTTTCTGTGAATGCTGACTTCCCATTGTGGCCTTGACTAGGCAGTCTGGGAGTAGGGTCTCCTGAGGAGAGGTTGCCTGTTTTCTGCTCCTTGTGTGCAGGTTCTCCAGTGAAGTCTGTGTTTGTAGCTGAATGTGCTGAGCTTTGCCTGGTCCCAGTATCCTGGGACATCTGCATGTTCTCTGAGCTTCTCTCTGTCCATCTCCATGCAGTTTGACAGCTTAGTCTTAGTTGTTTGTGAGTCCATTGAATGTGACACAGGACCAATAGAGCTACCGGGGGTTGTGAACATTCAAGATCACTGTGAGAATTACCCTTCAGCTGCTGGCCTCTCGATGCTAATTGGTATGTTGGAGAGAGCACCAGGTCAGTTTTTGAAACATAATGACTGGCTTCCAGAGTGTGGAAGGTGGGGGATCCCATTACTGGTTATACTCAACTTAGCAGGATACTATGGTTTGTATGATATGCCCTAAGCTTGGAATAGGTTCACAGGTTCATAGGTAATTTCAAGCTAGTTAGACTTATGCGTCCATAGAGCTTGCCATTATTTTATATATTGAACATAATCTATATTGTCTTTTATTTACCAAAAGATACTTGTCTAATCTATATTTAAAATATCCATATTAGTGCTGACTATCACATCTGTTGGTAAGAGTTCCAGCCAGAAACCACTCTCTGCAAACCAATGCTTTCTTGGAAGAGTGTGCCATTTTGTATTGTTAACTGAAAAGGATGTCCCCTAGGGTCATATTTTGATTTTTTTGGATCGACCCTAGGTCCTCTAATAGAGCATCATCTTGCAAACACTTAAATAACACAAAATATTCTCCCTAGTTCTTCTATGTTGCAGAGTAAACAAATTTAGCTCCTTTTACCTTTCATAATATGACATGTCTCCTAACCTTTGATGGATCTAGTAGCCATTCTCTGATACGCCCAAGCTATGAACATCCCCTTTTATATGGAGCCCATACCTGAGCACAATACTCCAGGTTGGGTCTCACCAGGGCACTATAGAGGGGCATAATCACTTGCCTATCTCTGCTGGTAATATGCCTCAATACGCAGTTTAATATCAGATTATTTTTCTTTACTGTTTTATCGCAATGAGAACAAAATTTTAGATCTGAAGTAATTATAATCCCTAATTCTCTTTCCTCTGTTGTTTTTCTTAGTTCAGTGGTGTCTATTTTATAAGATGAGTTGTTATTTCTCTTTCCCAAATGCATAACAGTACACTTATTTCTATTTATTTCTAATTTATTTACTTTTGTCCACTTTTGTATAGTGTTTAATGCATCCTGCAGATCATTTGTATTCTTTTGATTATTTACTATGGTTCCAATTCTGCAGTCATCTGCAAATTTCGTTACCCATATATTTTCATTTTGTACAATTAATGAAGTTATATAGATGTTAAAGAGAGAGGGGCCCAAAACTGAGCCTTGGGGAACTCCGCTAGTCACTGCCACCCAGCTAGATATAGCTCCTTTAATTACCACTCTCTGTCTTCTCTCCTTTAGCCATGCATCAATCCAATTTACTATATTATTGTCAAAATTATAATCTTTAAGTGTGTTTATTTGTTCCTGATGTGGGAGTTTATCAAAAGCCTTGGAAAAATTCAAGAAGATAACATCCACACTATTACCCTCATTCAGTGCCTTTCCCACTTTCTCATAGAACACTAACAAATTTGTCTTGCAGGATCTATTTTTCCTAAAACCATGTTGTAATGGATCCTGCATTTTTCTAGTATCTTGAAAATCCATTATATAATCTTTTAATATTGACTCCATGATTTTTCCCACAACTGACGTTAGGCTGACTGGCCTATAATTCTGTAAATTAGTTTTTGATCCCTTTTCAAATATAGGTATCACTAATGCCTCCTTCCACCCTTGTGGAACATGTCCCAAATCTATAGAAGTTGGAAAAATGTAAGTCAGTGGTGAAGCTAATTGGTCTGCCAATTCATACAATACCCTTGAATGAATTTCATCAGGGCCTTGTGATTTATTTCTATTTGTCATTTTTAATTTATAAAGTACACTTTTCACTGTAATCTATATATGTCCAGGTATAGAGTTAAATTTGTTTTCTTTCTTATATGAAGTAGCTGGGTTAAAAACTGAACAAAAGTATTTATTTTGAGTTTCTGCAGTTTCTTTATTATTTAATATATCCCCTTCTGCATTCTTAAAAGGTCCGATGGCGTTATTTTTATGTTTATTATTTATATATGAATAGAAAGCCTTATAGTTACCTTTAACTTGTGTTGCAAGTTTTTATTCATATTCCTTTTTGGCCCTTTTAATTTCCCATTTGAACTTTTTTAACTGTATTTCTATATTTATTTAAAGCCTGTATATTGTTATGATTTTTAGTATTTTTATACATTTATACTTTTTGTTTATTAATTTCTTTATTTTTGGTGATAACCATTTTGGAGCACTCCTTGTATGTGCATATTTTATGTATTTAGGTATACCTATTTCTATTGTTGATCTCAGCCTCTTTACAATTAGCTCCAACATATCATCTATATAAAGTCCTTCAAATTCCTTTTCCCACTTCCAAGATGCCATAGCTTCCCTCATGATGGTAAAATCTGCTTTGTTAAAATTTAGGACTGTAGTCTTGCCCTCCCTTATTTTTTTACCTTTTTCTCTAACTTGAAACAAGACTATCTGATGGTCACTGTTGCCTAATGGGGAGATAATCTGTACATTGTTTACTATTGCCCCAGATTTGTAGAAGATGAGATCCAGGGTATTTTGTGCCCTGGATTTTGCTGTTGCCAATTGCTCAAGTCCTATCTGGTTTACTGCATCTAGGTACTGTGTACTTGTTTGGATTTGCCCTGTTGTTTATTCCAGTCAATATCTGGTAGATTGAAATCACTGGTTAAGATCATTCTTTCTGCTGGATCTAAATTCCTAATAATGTTTAGTATTTCCAAATCTCTCTGGAGTAGTTGAAGGCGATCTGTACAATAGACCTATTTTAATTTTTGGTGCTCCTTTTGGTATAAGTTTTAACCATACCATTTCCAGCTCATCTTTTTCTCTTTATTTCTTCACTTTGTATTGACTCATCAATATAAATTGCAATACCCTCCTTTTGTTTCTCTTGATAAATAGAATAAATTGTAGCCCTCTATATTTTGTCCCACTGATCCTCTTTTGTCCACCAGGTTTCAGTAATAAGTGCAATTTGTATGTTTTTATTTTGCAGTAAATATTGTAATTCTCAAACTTATTAACTAAACTGTGTGCATTTATTAATACTCCTTTCCAGCCTTCCTGCAGAGCTACAGTTTTAGGTACTAGATTATAAGTTTTCTTTCCCTCCTCCAGTTTAAATGGAAGGCTATAATGTCATTCATTTTCTTGCTCAATATGCGAGTTCCAGCTTTATTTAAGTGTGAACCATCACTTTAAACAGTATATGATTCCCAAAGATTGCTGAATTATTCATAAATCCTATGTTATTGAGTTTACACAAGGCACACAATCATATATTTATCTTCTCTATTTTGGGTTTTTTTAAAACATATTTCCCATGAGTTAGGAGCAGACCTGATATAATAATATCCCCCTTTTCTTTAATTTTATTTACTATATGTTGGTACTCCTGTATAATATTTTCTATATTACAGCTTCCCACATCATTTGTACCTACATGTAGTATAACTAGTGGTGCCTGGAGTCCCCCCATTAGTCCATTTAGGAGGTATCCTTTGTCCGCTATTTTCACCCCTGGTAATGAGCTTACAGTAGTGTGCATTTTCATACCAAGGCACACCAATGTATCAATGCCTCTAGTAATGGAGTCACCTATAATCAAAATATCTTTATTTCCTCCTGTCTTTTTGTCATTGCTTTCTGGTGTAGGGTCATCATTTAAGTGTTCAGTTTTTTTTACTATTTCCAGAATCTCTACTAGCTTTATCTATTTTCCCATCCCTGTCATGTACTATCTTGTCCTGATTTATATCAGCCTGACCTTTAACATCTTTGTGAACATCTTGTAAAAGCCTTTGGGGTTCTTCCATATCAGGTTCTAGTAAGGTGTATCTGTTCTTTGTTTCTGGATAGCTCGTTGCTATTTGTGTTTCACTATTGCATTTAGTATTTAAATTCTGTGTATGCACCCAATTTACATCTCCATTATCTTTTTCCATTTCATATAAGGTTTGCTGTAAGCCTTCCTCCTTGGTTGCAGTTTTATCATTGTCAGCTATTGTGGGTACTGTTTTGTGTAGTCACAGTTATTGTACTCACCGTAATTGCTTCACTGTTTTGTATTTCACCATTATGACATAAAACTGAAGAGATCCATCTTATTTGTGAAGCACAGGGCTCTCTATGTGCTGTGCTTCCTTGTGTCTACAGATGCAGAGGCACAGGTTCAGAGGACCCTGTGCCAAATAAGGAGTCCATAAGGCTGTGGGAAGTACACATCCCCTGGGTGCTGCCATTCTGTGTGGCTGTAGATGCAGATGCACCAGCCCTGAGGCCCTGTGTACTAAGTGAGGTGTCTGCTTGGGTGCAGACATACAGGGCCCTGTGGGCCCTGCATTTCAACAACAAATGAGGAGTCCATCTAGCTGCAGAAGCACAGGGTCTTCCAGGCCCTGCACTTCCACATGGCTACAGATGCCGAAGATGGGCCCTGCCCCAAGTGTAAAATTCATCTGGCTGCAGAAGGGGCCTTGTCCTTCTGTGCAGCTATAGATGGAAACTTTATTTATTTAGTTTTTGATTACCGGGTAAGTGCTCCAAACAACCAAATTACCTATTTTCAGGCATGACCGGGGAGAGTTACAGACATAGGTAAAATACATTACAGTGGAGTTAGGTACATAATGCAGACTTACGCCAAACACATTACAATGGAGACAGACACACAATACCTGAAATCAGGAGACTAGGTTTACGTTAGGCATTTTAAGTGACACAGGGGAAACAAATACAGATTCAAGGAGATCAGTTATATGTATAAGCCAGACAGTGCAAAATAAATAGTATAATATTCCAGACAGTTTTGCAGTGGGAGACCTCACATCTATCATTACAATCTAATAAGTTAAGCTGCCTAAAAGGAAAGCAAATGGAGGGCAAATGAGAAGTGCTTAATTAGGTTATGGAGGGAAAGGCTAAGGAAGCTAAGCTAGGTGTGTGCCCCAGGGGTCTGGTCACATGTGCATCTGTCAGAGACCAGGAGGTAGGCACGGAGCTTATTCTAAAATGTAAGGTGAGATTTGGCGTGTCTGACAGTTAAAGGCATGGAGTTCCATAGCTTTGGGGTGCACACCACAAATGCTTTTTCACACTTATCAGTGGTACATTTTGTGTACCAAGGAGTGTTTTCTGTAGATATCAGCAGGTAACTGATGTGCAGGATTCATTAAGCTTACCAGAGTCACTGGTGTTCCAGTTCTGATGATATTGTCAATTGTGCATCCTGCGCTATAGATACAGTATATGAGGCAGGAGAGAGCCAGCCTAGACAGGAATAAAGTAGCAGTAGTGGGTGCCCCAGGTACTGATAGTGTGAAGCAGCATATGCTATTATAACAAGTGTCCCACTTCTGCAATAGTCCTTTGTTTGCATCTTTATAAGAAGTGATGCCATGTGTCAGGCTTGGTTGAAGCATCCTCTGCACAATCACTAGTTTTGCTGTTGAGTTTAGAGATGCTCTGGCTTTGTAGGCCAGCCCCAGCTTTATATTTACCACTGTGCATATATTTGTGATATGCAGGCTGAAATCCAGTGAGGGTTTGAGAGTTATACCCAGGTACTTGACAGTGTCCACCATTTCCAGCAGCATACCATCTGGGCCATGGAATGCCAGGGTTGTAGAGCTGGCTTTGACCTTAGTTGCAGATCCAAACAGCACTGACACCATTTTTTTGTATTCAGCAGCAGTTTGTTTTGAACTAGCTACTATATAGTAGCTTAGAAAAATTCCAATATATGTATGCTCATAATCATTTTTCTTTTCTTTTTATATTTTGACCCCAGGTTTTCAGCATAACCTTTTTATAACCCCACCTCATGAACCCAGTTGGTTAAAATTCTCAAAACCTGAGGAAAAAAAACATCATTTTGCACCAACATGTTTCAGCCAGGATTTTAAAAATGACAGCTGTCGTAGTCATTTGGTGGTGTGAAAAACTGCTATGTTGAACATTTGGGGTTCAAATATTAAAAATTACCAAAGTTATAAACATGCATTGAAAATTTTCAAAAAATATTCATGATTTATTTAAGTTTTTACCCCAAATTTTCAACATGGCCTTCTTATGACCTCACCTAATGAACATGGGCAAAGAAATGTTTTAGATCTCACCCAAAAAGGTGATTTCATGCAGCAACTGCAAAATAACCTTTTGGGGTGTATTTGCATATTTTGACACCATTTGTTCATGAGGTAAAGTCCCAAAAAGGCAACATTAAAAAATTGGCATAAAAAAGTTCAAAAATGATAAAGTTATGAATAAAACTTCAAACCCCATTGAAATGGTTTTATGTTATAACGGCAACTTTTTAATGTCACTGACCAAAAAGAGATATTAAAATACCTCCTGAAATCAAAAGGATGAACAGAACTACATCAACTGCCACATGCAGTGACAGTCACTCAGGATCCCAACAAACAGAAGAACATAAATAATTTTTATGTGGGGGGTTATGCCCCCCAAATTATTATAACCACCTCTGGGACACAGAGGGGAAAAAAAACAGCAAAAAATAGTTTTCTCCAAGCAGAGCCAGACCTGAATCCATGGCTCAAGCCACTGTGCCAAATGGCCAGCTCAGCAGGCTAGGCCAACCATATCCCTATTCTTCTAGCAAGTGTAGCTCACTGCTACACCTCACTATATAGAGATCACTGGTGCTTTCATACTCGCTGTAACTATGAGTGGTCAAACTGAGTTGTTCAAATTGAGTGGCTCAGTTGTGATGCACTCATATCACTGTATAGCCATTGGAACACATTACACAATGCTCATCTTTTGTTCTCATATTGCCATTGCTGGTTCCAGCAGCAAGATGGATCTCTGATTGAAGAGTTGATCTATTTCAAGAGACATGTTCAGGTAAATGAAGGGGTGTGTGTGTGTAGGAGCAGTGATGGATGCTAATGGGGTTGGGGTAGAGAGGTGCTGGGGTGGTCAGATCACTGATAGACCATTTTCTTTATTACAGGAGCACAGAAGCCAACACGGGGACTAGGCATCCCAGGTCAGGATGATTTTGGTGGCACTAGGGGTGAGCACCGGGTGCCAAAAACTTTTTGTTTTGAGGAATGACCAGGAGCAGGAGGATTGGGTCAAAGAAGCACTACCATGATTGTCCACACTTGTCCAATATTATTTAATTCATTAAGAAATGGGAGCAGGTGACCTGGGGGAAGGAAGCAGCAGCAGGGGTGGACACCTCAGTCCTCTAAACAAAAATAAAACATAGATAGCAGATAAATAGATAGATAGATAGATATAAAGATAGATAGACAGACAGACAGATAGAGTGAGAAAGAGAGAGATATCAGGACTTTGGTGGATCACTGCTCTAATTGAATATCTATCTGTCTGTCTATCTATCTGTCTCTCTGTCTCTCTCTCTCTATCTATCTATCTGTCTATCTATTTTTATATTTTTCTTAACCAGACCAGGGTGCCCGCTCCCAGTACTGCTTTTTCTCCTCCACCCTTGAGGTTACCCACCCATCCCTTCCCAATATTTTTTAACTAGTAAGCAGATCATGGTGCCTCCTCACAGTGCTGCTTCTCTTGCTCCCTTCCCCTCCAGGTAGACAGCTCTCTTCTTTTAATTTTATATACATGGCAGCACTGGGTAGCTCACCACCAGTGCCACCATTGATCATACTGACACTGAAGTGCCCACTCCTCGGTGTCAGCTACGGTCCCTGACAATAAAGAATATTGTTCCTCATTGATCTTTTTCTTTTGTTGTTGTTTTTTCCTAACTTAAAAAAAAACATTCCATAGGCGGTCTGCCCCATCACATCTCCACCTACCCCACCTCTGTATTCCCTGCTCAGCACCAATCAGTCCACACACCCTATCACACACACCTTCCTTGACTAGGTTTGCTGGCCAAGGCACCTAGCTTCACCTTGCTCTTTTCTTCTAGGTTCTTTGAAAGGACAGAGCAAAGAACCTTACCAGAGCAAGGATAAGGATTAAGGCTTCTTTTGGCTAGGCAGATTTACTGTGTGTTGTTATTTTTATGTTGTACTCACAGGGATTGCTACTGTTTGTTGCTAACATTTTATTGCTTTATTTGTATCTGTTTCAAATTGTTGTTGCTGGGTATACCTTCTGCTGCATTATTACAGGGTGTGCCTACAGATTACTACTGTAATCTTCTGATTCAAATTGTCTTTTGCAAGGTATATCTTCTGTTACTGCTTTATTTTTCTCTCTAGCAAAGTGTTTCTTACAGGGTATATCTTCTTTGAAATTATTACAGGTGGTGTTTTACAAGCTTTACAGTTTTATCTATCATTAGGATACGCTTTCAGGGCTACTGCATTTGTTGCTGGCTGATTGCTTCTGCTCTTACCTCCTTATTTCTTTCATCCATGGTTCTTCTTTTTCGGCAGGGGAAGGGCCCAGCCACCCACCCCATCCCCAAACACCCCACACTACATTCCTTTTATAGGGTAGCACAGTTGTGACATTTCCTGTAGCAATACAGCAAGGGGGGCAGATCAGAGGGGTATCCACACAGTGACCTCATTTACATGGGCACTAGTAATTTAACTTGTTATAACAAGCTATACAAAAACAAACAAAACACAAAATTAAACTTTTGCTTTCATTTTCTTCCTTCTAATTATCATGACCATGTTATAAACCCAGCAACTTGTCTGGAATTGATATCATTAACTGCAGGTACTGCGGAACACTTTTCAAAAGGGCAGTTTTACAAGATTTAGGACACTGTCCTACATGCTGGGCCATTGGAGCTCTAAAGGCTCAGCTCCAGGCTGCATGGGCAGAGAATGCGTGCCTCAAATTGCATATTCAAGAGGAAATATATCATAAGAACTGCCCCCCATTTCCCCAACATCCAACAGAAGCACCTTGACCACAGAGGGTAGTTGGTCCAGGAGGTTGGCAGGTGGTTAGGAGGGGAAAATTGCATGCCCCATCACTTGGTGCTGTCCAACATTTCACCTCCACAAACCATGTAAAAACTACAAACAGGTATCTGCCTCTATCTCTGAAATCAAACAAAGGCAGAGGACACTGCAGAGCAGAACACTGCAGCACATGAGCTAGCACAAAAAACTCCCCAAAACAGGAACCAAAACAAAAAGCAAAAGAAATCCAAAAAACTTCTGATCATAGGAGACTCCATGATTCAGGGAGTTGATACACATCTCCAGCCAGGAGTAATGGTCAGATGTCTCACAAGTACATCAGCATGGAGAGACAATGACTGCATTGCTAAAATTGTTCAGGAAGCAGGAGAAAACATTGATATCCTGGTACACACAGGAACTAACAATCTTGCCAGCCGGTCAGTTGTGAAGACAAAGGAACACCTGACCAGGTTAGGTGATGAACTATCATCCATTTCATCTGACAACTCCTCTGAGATGCTGCCAGTCTGGAAGAGGGGGACAGATAGACGGAAGGTTGGAGAAGGGGAGATAGGGGAGCTAAATATGTGGCTCAAGGGCTGGTGCCAGGAAAAAGGACACAAAATTGCAGGGAACTGGCAACAGTTTAGGGAGCAAAAGTTCTTTAAATTTGATGGACTGCTTCTGATTAAGGAGGGAGTTAGTGCATTGGGGCAGAAGTTTGATGTCTTTGAATAATATTTAAACTAACAAATGGGGAGAGGGGTGCAGCATCCCATACATCAAATGGGAAGAACACCCATCCCCTCTCAGCTAGTTGTCAAACAGGAGTTCAGCATATTTGTAGTTCATTTGCATCACCAGGTAAAGAAAAAGGTCTGGCTCCCCATACAATGCACAGGGTAAACGCCGGACCTCACCCAACAACTAACACACCAAAATCTGGCCAATGGAAAATCATGTACACAAATGCTTGCAGTCTGTGAAACAAGATCCCAGGCCTGCAGGCACTAATGACAGAGGCTAAACTGGACATAGTAGCCATTAGTGAGACATGGTTTACCAGTAACCACACTTGGGAAACTTCAGTACCAGGCTATGTACTGTTCAGAAGAGACCGAGGTGCAAAAAGGGGGGGAGGGTGGAGTGGCCCTTTATGTCAATGAAAATATCAAAGCTACAGAAATTCAGAATACACATAAGAAGAACTGTGGGTCACCCTGGAAACAGGAAATGAGACAGCCATACAAACTGGGGTTATGTACAGGCCTCCAGACCAGGGGGAGGACATAGACACATTACTGTTAGAAGATATACAAAACATGACAGCTAAAGGGGAGGTTCTGATAATGGGTCATTTCAACATGTCAGATACAGATTGGTCAATACCAGAAGGGACATCTGCCAGAACTAGACACATGGTGGATTCCCAGCAGGGTGAGGTCCTCAAACAACTGGTACAACAACCCACAAGAGACAGGGCTATCCTAGATCTAGCTCTGACTAACACGGAAAGGATCACAGATCTCCAGGTAGGTCACTTGGGTGCCAATGACCATCACATGGTATGGATTAATTTGGCCACTAGAACAAAATCATTCCATTCCAAGGCAAAAATATGGGAATTCAGAGGAGCTGAGTTTGATAAGATGGCCAACAGAGATAAGCTAGCCATGGCAAAAAGACATACAGGTGATATGGTAAAGGCAAAGTATGCAAGCATTAAAGATGCAATACTTGAAGCAACATCCCATTGTGTCAGTGAGAAAAGGAAGTACAAAAGAAGAAGAAAACCACTTTGGTTCTCAAACACAGTAGCAGAAAAGGTCAGAGCCAAAAGGCTGGCCTTCAGGAAATATAAGGGAACACAGCAGGATGAAGATAGGGAGGCATACTAAACTTCCCTAAGGGAAGCATGGAAGGCAGCAAGGCAGGCAAAGGCTCAAACCAAGGAAACACTAGCATGAACAGTAAAAGAAGGCGACAAGTATTTCTATAGATACATTAGTGAAAGGAAAAGTCCAGAGAGGGTATTGCTAAGATCAAAGGATAAGGGGCATGAAGAGGAGCACCATGTAAAAGCATCTATCCTAAATAGATACATCTGCTCAGTATTTACTGAAGAGAAGGTAGGGCAGGGCCCACAGCTCAGCACCATGGACACAGGGGAAGGGAGTGTACACTAGTCTCTTTCACAAAAGAAAGGGTCCTACAAGAGCTCGATAAGCTCAGGGTAAACAAGGCAATGGGACCTGATGGCATACATCCCAGGATACTAAAGTAGCTTAGTGTGGAACAAGAAGAGCCATTATCAGAATTGTTTAGTGAGTCTCTGGGCACAGGAGAGGTCCCTGAAGACTGGAGAAGGGCTCATGTGATCCCACTCCACAAGAGCAGTAGCAGGGAGGAGGCAGGGAACTACAGACCAGTCCATCTTACCTCAGTAGTGGGCAAGATTATGGAGACACTCCTTAAGGAAAGCATACTGCAACACCTGGAATCCACAGAAGCACAGGATCCAAGACAGCATGGGTTTCCCAAAGGAAGATCTTGTCAAACTAATCTCATAGATTTCTTTGACTGGGTAACCAGAGTAGTGGACCAAGGGGGAGTAGTTGATGTTGCCTACCTTGACTTCAGCAAAGCTTTGAATACTGTTCAACATAGAAGATTGATTAATAAGCTGGGTAGGCTCAGGGTGAGTCAGACATTGGTCAACTGGGTGGCAAACTGGTTGACAGGCAGAAAACAGAGAGTGGTGGTAAATGGCATACAGCCAGAAGAGATGCAAGTCACAAGTGGAGTACCTCAGGGATCAGTCCTGGGGCCAGTCCTCTTCAATATCTTCATCAGTGACATTGCAGATGGACTGGAGGGTAACGTTTGTCTGTTTACAGATGACACCAAGATTTGCAACAGAATATATGATCCAGATGGGGTGGGCAGAATGAGAAGAGATCTGGATAAACTAGCAAACTGGTCAGAAGAGTGGCAACTGGGGTTTAACGCAAAGAAGTGCAAGATCATGCACATAGGGAAAAGAAACCCTGAAGCCACCTATAGGCTGGGAGGGGAGTTGCTGGCAGTCACAAGGGAAGAAAGAGACTTGGGCACCATCATCACCGATGACCTGAAATCATCCAAGCAGACCACTAAAACAGTAGGTAAGGCTAGAGGGATGTTGGGGTATATTGGTAGGGGTATCCCAAGTCAGAAGAGGGAGGTAATAATCCCTCTTTACAAGACAGTGGTTAGGCCCCATCTGAAGTACTGCGCATAGTACTTTAGGCCACATCTGTACAAGGACATAAACAAAATGGAGGCAGTCCAGAAGGGCAACCAAAACGTGCAGGGACTGCATCAGAAAACATATGAGGACAGATTAACGGAGCTCAATATATGTATACCCTAGGGCAAAGGAGGATAGAGGGTATATGATTGAAACATTCAAACACTTTAAGGGCATTAACAAGATGAAAGAGTCTGACATATTTCAATATAAGAAAAATAGCAGGACAAGAGGACACAGCATGAGATTAGAGGGAGGCCGGTTAAGGGGTATTGTGAGGAAGTTCTTTTTCACAGAAAGGGTGGTGGATGTATGGAACAGCCTACCTCAGGAAGTGGTGAATATGAATATAGTGCAGGGCTTCAAACAGGCATGGGATAGGCATAAGGAGCAATACAGATGAGTATGAATAGATAGGCCATTGACAGAGCAAAGGCTAATGGCACATTCATAAGGTAGAAAAATAAATTGGCAGATTGGATGGGCCTTGCGATCCTTTTCTGCCATCAACTTCTATGTTTCTATGTTTCCTTACTTAGACATGTCTGATGACATAGATACACTCTCTGGACAAAAACACAACTTGCTGCAGGAACCAGAAACTGCAATATGGGAAAACAAGGTAAGTGCATTAGGAATGAAAGTTCAGACCCCATTGAAATACATTAAACTGCACTTACCTTATTTTCTCATATCACAGTTACTGATTGCTAGCAAGACATGTTTTCGAATGGAGATTGGATCTACATCATGGGACAGTCTCAGGTGAGTGAGGGTTTCTGGTAGTGCTGTGTGGAATGCAGACTTCTGCTGACAGAATTAGCACATAATAACAATTCCATTGCTAAAATTTCCACTGGAATTGTTCTTCTGAGGAATTCTGCCTGTTGTGATCTGAAGAATAATATTCCATTGAGCACCATTTTTTCTGTGTAAAATCATCCCTCAACCATTTCCACAGAAAATATTGTGATCCACGGAATAAAATTCTGAGGAACAGCATTTTGTCCACAGAAAATGATTCCATAACCATTTCCACAAAAAATATTGAGACACATGGAATAACATTAGATTGAAATGATGCAGTACAATTCATTCTGCATTTTTCTACCACAGAATTCCCAATTCCCTTTCTGATGAAATTTGGCAGAATTTTAGCAGAATTTCAAAAACTCTGCAAAATATTGTTCCACCAGCATTTTAAAATTCCACACAACACTTGTGTGTGGTGGTGTTGGGTGGTGGGTGCTGAGTGAGGGGGTTATAGTGGGTAGGTGGGAGTGCTGGTTGTTCAGAATGCCAATGGACTGTTTTCTTTTTTTAAGTTACCCCCCAAATAAAGATCAATGGGGACAGTTTTTATTATTGTAGGGGGGCAGAAACTGACATTGGGGACTGGGTACGGCATTTGGAGTGGGCATCCATATGCCACCACCTAAATTAAACAGAAGGGAAGCAGGCAACCTGAAGGGAAGAAAGGTAAGAGTATTGGTACAGTGGGGGACCTCAGCCTGCTTATACTATTTAAAATGAAACATAGGAAATGGGTGGGGAAGGCAACCTGGAGGGGAGGGGGGAGAAAGAAGCAGTACTGGGGTGGGTACACCAGTCTGCTTTACAATAATAAAAAATAGATAGATAGATAGATAGATAGATAGATAGATAGATAGATAGATAGATAGACAGACAGACAGACAGGCAGACAGGCAGACAGACAGACAGACAGATAAATAGATAGATAGATACAGACAGATAGACAGACTGTTCCAAACTTTTGTGAGATCACATGAAAGGACAATGGTTCTTTTGTATGACCTCATGAAAGAACTGTGAAATAAACAAAGTCCCGCTGTCTTCTTTAGTGACCAAAGCTTCTTGTTTTGTGAGTCACAAAAGAACTTACAAAAGAAGAATCTTAGCTCATGAAAGAAAATGATGGACTTCATTTTTCCATAGTTCTTTTGTGAGCTGGTGTTCTTCTTTCATGATTTCTTTCATAACTCACAAAAGATGAAGGTTGGCTCACAAAATAAATATGCAAAAACAAGGTCCTCATATCTCCTTTCATTATTACAGATTCTTCATTTATGAGTTCTGTTGTGACTTACAAAAGAAGAGGCCAGCTTACAAAAGAACTATGAAAAAAGTCCCATCTTCTTTATGAACTGAGATTCTTTATTCATGAAAAAGCAATCTTCTTTGTGACACCTATGAAGCAAGATTTTGGCTCATGAAACAAGCCTGTTAAGGATTTTAGGATGTCCCAAAACCATATTTTGTCTGTTCTTTTTGTTTGTTTTGTTTCAAACAAACTCAGAATCAAGCTAAATAGATTTTGTTTAGCTAGATGTATGTGTTGTTTTTCAGGGTGCCATTTTATGGTTTTTCAAAATCTTTGGGGGGACAGAAACAAGAAGTCTGTCATAAGAGAGAATATTTTCATCATGGAAGAAGATTTTTGGCTCATGAAAGAAGATTCTTAAACCAGCATTTTCTTGGCAGAGAGACGCGAGCAAGCTGCACATACAGCGGGACTGTGACATTGAATTGAAAGCTGCATGTCCTGTGTCTCTGTCTTCCCCTTCCAACACAAACAGTATGGAGAAGAACATCATGGGTTTTGGCACTTTGTGACCAACAGAGAAAGACAGAAGGAACAGCATGGGTAAGTTCCTCCAGGTCCTGTGTCCCACACAAGGTAAATCAGCTCCTGCATGTACCGTCCGTGCTGTGTGTGTGTGTGTGTGTGTGTGTCAATGTGTCTCTTTTTTTTCTCCCTGGCAATTGTAGTAGCAGTGTGGCAGCCAGAGCAGTCTTTGGGACAGGGCGAAGTACATGTGGCGAATGTGAGATGGAGCACAGTGTGCTGCAGAGCCATCTGTTGTCTAACATTTTTCCTGCAGGTAGATCACCCCCTCCCCCAACTATCATAGATCATGGGATGGCGACACAGAAAAGAGAGCAGCAGGTAGCACAGCGAGTGTCATAGATTGCCGGTGATGTAGACACAGAAAGACACCAAGAGGTAACACACTGGAGCAAGACACAGAGATGGCAACACAGGGAGCAGCGTGAGAGAGAGCAAGTTTGTGGGAGAGACAGTAGAAGAAGAAAGACACACAGGCAAGGATCCACTATGAAAATACAGTTGCTTCAGTTAATATCTGTCCTCCACTGTACTTGCCCCTGACTGGTTTCTGAGTATCATTGGCCATGGCACACAGTGAGAGAGACAGAGAGAGAGAGAGAGGTAAGAAGCTGCACTGTTGTCAGTCAGTGCATATATCTGTCTGTACCAGCTACCCTTTAATTCAGTGGTGCTGCAATATTGTCTGTCTGTCTCTCTCTCTCTGTCCTGAGGAATGTTCAGCACTGACAGCAGTGCATACTGAGCTAAGTTCAGTACTGTCAGCACCACAGTAGTTGTGGAAGTTTCAGAACACATAAAAACATCCCTGTTTTCATCAGGTAATCATGCTGCCATCTTTCTTTAACCTGTGGTGACACCCCATGTTACAAGTGCAATAACCCATGACAGGGTGTGCAGTTATTGGGGATTAATCAATACTTCGAGTGCTGTGAGCGCACTCAGCCTGTGGCCTCATGCCTCACAATGCACCAGGGGTGTTGATTAATCCCCACTAACCGCACACCCTGTCATAGGTTATTGCTTGCATAGAGAGAAATATTGTAGATCGATAGACAGACAGACAGATAGATAGATATTTTATATTGGTGTTTTGCTTACATTGATGTTTCTGTTAAAACCCCTGTTTTTGGCAGCTTATAACTTCACCATCATAGACTTAAAATTCATATGTCCTCCATCAGCATTGTAGGGGCTAATTGGCTACCAAGATTTCTACGACTCCGTTCAACCTTTTGTGAGTTACAGAACATTACATCTGCATACAAATGTCCATTTTTCAGCCTTCATTTTGCCCTCTGAGAAAAAAAGCAGAATTAAATTATAAAACATTCAAGCTAGATAGATGTCATCTGGCAACAGGTTCTTTGTAGGTGCAGATTCCTTTATCTGCAAATAATGCCAATCGTATGCTCTTTGGAAATTAAACTCTGGATTACAATACAGACATGCATGGTTCAGTTAGAACAGCCAGAATGTGTATACCCATTATTTAGACATTCCAGTGGATTTTGGCTTTGTCTATAGTGAGGAGAGAGCTGTGCAATAAGGGGACGGAGTAACTTTGTTGCCTGTCATCCACTTATTTTTGCAGCCCATCTGCAAACTTCCTAGGTGTACTTAATAAGAGTGTAGCTGGTACCACATTAATGTCATATTTATAAACCTGTCTGAGCATTGCTGAGCAGTGTTTTTTGTTTGTAGATATTGACCCATTTTGGCAGTTCCTGGAAAGTGACATTATGGGTATTATTTACCTGGTATTTAAGGTCAAAGGCTATGTGTCTAACATTAAAGTCTGGCAGGTTTAGTCCACCTCTGTCCTGTGGCTGTTGCAACATTTTGAATCTCTATCTTTATCTGTTCCCCCAGAAGAATGCTTTCTTGGTCTTGTGTTGTTTTTGCTTGAGCCAGGGGATGGGGTGGTAGATAGTAATTGATCATCCAGGACATATTGAAGCTTTAGAGCTGCCATTCTTATGAAAGCCTTGGCACTGAACCAGTGATAGATTTATCCTGTTCCTGCACTCCATGTCTCCCAGTATAGTCTACATTAGTAGTAGTAGTAGTAGTATCCTGTGCTGGTGCTGATTAGGCTGCTACAGAATATTGAGAAATCTAACACTCTGAAGGAAGGATAATTAGAAATAGAATGGATTTTGAAATATTGAGTTTGTAGCCTGAGAGGGTACTGATGCTCAAGATATGACACATCAGGAAGGAGTATTGGTATGGGGCAGTGTTATCATGATGTCTTGGTGCATGCCAGCATTTTATATGATCCACAGCTGGATACTGTGTAACTCTTTGTGGTGTCTAATAGCATTTAGAGAGGATCCATTGCAAGGATGTAGAACAGGAGGAATAGATTGCATCCCTGTTTGGAACATCTACCTGCACTAAAAGGTTGGGAGGATTACACATATGCTATAATGCATGACAGGGCATGGGTGTATTGGGTATTAATGCACACCCTGGGTGCATTGTGAGGTACAAGACCAAACACCAACTACCCTCTAACTACCCAGGAAGTATATTAATGCCCAATACACCCATGCCTTACTGTGGGTTATTGCACTTATAAAAATGATTATTTTCATTGAATAAAATTGAAAAGAAACAATCTAAATCCTTTTAAAATAGGAGAAATTTTGTAGTATCCTGCCGTATTGCAAAGTACTCACAAACAATAAATAGTAATTTTAGCAGTTTCTTTGTATACAGTAAGTCACATTTTATTAAACAAGTTCAACTGCTAAGTTTTTAAATAAAAAAATAGGGGCAGTTATTTTGGGGTTTTAATATGGGTGACATAATGGCTCAATGGCATTTGAGTAGCAAACTGGAGGCCTATTTTTTTTTATTTTGTTTTATTTTCTGCTGTGTTGACTTAAACAGATAAGCTGTAATATCAGCATTTCACCATCCAACTCACTCCCCCAATTCCACTGTAGATGTACATTACTGAGTGCCCACCTTCAGAGAGAATCTTGCCAGCATGCTTATGTCTCCCCCCCACATACACTGTATAGCCAATGGGGGTGCCCAATCCCCATCTGCTCCAGTCCTCCCCACAAACACATAGGTAGCAACCTGGGAGCCCACCCCAGGGTACCAAAAGCATCCTGTGGCATCTTTGTGTTTTTTACAGTGCTGTGAGTTTTTTACAGTGCTGTGAAAGAAGAAAACGGTCCCTCAGTGAGTCACCTGCCCCTCCCCCAAAACTGCAGCCACCCGCTGCACACCCCACCTCCCCACACCCCCCTCACTCCATACTTACCTCCAGAGCCCAGCGCGACTATCTTCATTGGACCGGAACACGCCTGCACTCTTCAAAGCCAACCGCAAACTGAAGAAATGCCAGTAAGCTGTATAATGTCATAAACGTGTTTTGTTTTGCAACTTATGTGGATATCTCAGACATTTTTGGGACTTTTGTCCCCAAATTTTTGACATGGGATTATTGGGAACCCTCCTTACTGTCATGGTGTTATTCTGTCCCAAAAGATGATTTTGCGGTCACTGCATGGAATCACCTTTTGGGATGGAGTAACAAAATGACAGTGTCAGTGTTCGTGAGGTGGGCTCTCAAAAAGCCTATGTTGCAAATTTGGTGAAAAAATTCCAAACAACGACTGTTTTACAAATGTGCATTGCACAGTTTCCACTCAAACTCATAAGTTCGCAAATTTTTAATATTTTCACTCCAGATTTTCAACATTGGCATCTTTCCATACCTTCTTATGAACAGTACAGCTGTCATTTTTCACATCCTGGACGAAATATGTTTTCTCACTTCCAGTGCAGAATGACGCAGCTGCTGTTGGAAATCAGTGTTTGGTATATAGTAAGAAAATCACAGTGACACTGTTCATGAGCAGTGGTCCTAAAATGCCTATGTTGAAAATTCAGTGAAAAAATTCCAAAAATGACTGTTTTACAAGCATGCGTGCACAGTTTCTACGTACACTCGTAACTTTGCAAATGTGTAATATTTTCACTCCAGATTTTCAACATTTGCATTTTCCACTCCTCCTTATGAACAGTATAGCTGTCATTTTTCACATCCTGGCCAAAATGAGTTTTCCCACTTCCGGCGCAGAATAGCGTGGTGGCTGTGGGAAATCAGTGTTTGGTACAGAGTAAGAAAATCACAGTGACACTGCTCATGAGCAGATGTCCTAAAATGCCTATGTTGAAAATCTGGGGACAAAAGTCCATAAAATGACTGTGTTATGAGTGTGCATTTCACAGTTTCCACGCACCCTCATAACTTCACAAATTTTCAATATTTTCACTGAGGATTTTCAGCATTAGCATTTTTCCACACCTCCTTACTAACAGTGCAGCTGTCATTTTTCACATCCTGGCCAAAATGTGTTTTCTTACTTATGACGCAGAGTAGTGCAGTCACTGTAGGAAATCAGTTTTCAGGACAGATTAAGATAATCACAGTGACTCTGTTTATGAGCAGAGGTCCTAAAATGCCTATGTTGAAAATTTGGTGACAAAGAGTCCATAAAATGACTGTGTTATGAGCATACATTGTGCAGTTTCCATGCACCCTCATAATTTTGCAAATTTGTAATATTTGCAGTCCAGATTTTCGACATTGATATCTTTTCACTCCTCCTTATGAACAGTACAGCTGTCATTTTTCACATCGTGCCCGAATTCTGTTTTTGTGCATCTGGCGCACAATGGCGTGGTCGCTGTGAGAAATCAATGTTCAGGACAGATTATGAAAATCATACCAATTGTGTTCATGAGCAGAGGTGACAAAATGCCTATGTTGAAAATTTGGTGAAATAATTCCACTAAATGACTGTGTTACGAGTGTGCCTTGCACAGTTTCCACACAGTGCTCAGTAACTTGAGAATGACCAGGGCGTTAGGGTTCCTAACACAGATACTTATGAAGTATGAGGCTGAAATATAAATTTGATGCAAGAGGAGTTGCAGAGAGGTACTCTGTTGGGACATGGATGCTGAAGGGATATGGATATAACTAAGAGGGGGGGCCTGCATAAATGTCAAACACCACTGCAAATACCTGCAAGCGAACGTTTGGCATTGACAAATGTTTACGTAGTGTGTCACACTATTGCAATATATTGTTATTTGCTGTACACCTCCCCTCATGTATTGTCCCCCATCCATAGGGTCACAGCTGTCAATGAACTTCAGCTCAGTGTGCATTTTCCAGTCAATACTAGCAAACAAAAAAATAGCTTGCTCTTTTCCGTGTCAAGGGAGAAACAGTATGAGGCTAGATTTAGTCAAACATCTCTAAATCCTTTGAAGAAAAGTTAACTTGTAGGAAACTGCATCCAGTAAAACATTCCCATGTAGCGGATGGCATCAAAGCTTTCATCAACCATTTATTCAGGACTCTTTGAGGACCTCTGTTATAAATCCTTATCTAATATAAATAGATTTTCAGTTTCTCCTGGTTGAATAAGAAACATGTGCATAACTCAGCACCTAAATGGGCTCCAAGAACTAATAAGGACACTATAAATTGCAGGGTTTTTCAATCTTGGGTTCATGGGGCTTCACAAATGGGTACCAAACAGGTCATGCAGAAAAAGCAAGTACAAGTATCTTATTTGTTTTTTTTTTCGGTCTGTACAGTTTGTACAACATTTAAATTTCTTGTGAACACTAAATAATGTGAAAAATGCCACAAATTGAACTCTGTCTGGGGATGCAGATCTATCAACAGGTCTGGGTAGGATCAGGGGAATTCTCATGCAGAGCTAGTCAAGATCAGGAGTCATTTTCAGAAAGGTGGAGCACCTCTACAATAACTGATTGAAAAACGTATCTTGTGCTGGCTCAATGGTCTTGTTACTGAGGAATTATAACATGTTGTACAATACAGTATATGGCCTCCTGCCATTGCATTGTAATTTTACATTGCTGGTGTTATTTTATAGCCCCCATAACTGGAGGTAAACCACATAATGTGTAGCATTGACTGGGGAGTTGGCCCCTAATTTTTTGCATGCATCCGTTTCACTGGCAATCCAAATTAACAGTAAAGTTCAAGCTGCTAGGGAGATTTTTAGATTTTTTTAGTCTTGAATGCTACACTCCAGTTTTACCTGTCTCAGACCAAATTTTTGCTTTCCAACTTCATTATCAGCCAATCCAAACATATACCACTTATTCTTATGTAGACTTTACTGTAGTTTCAATAAAATTAACTACACAAACGATAAAACTGTTTATGTGAAAGTTGAGAGGAATCTTCTGCCAATTCACTCCACATTCTACTCTAGTCATCACTTGCATCTGATATTCTCATTTTGATTGGTTTGTAGAACTTTCAGTGTAGTGAACAGAAGTCAAGATGATCAATTACATTAGTCACTGATGTGATCAGCGTCACACTTGGTGTGAAAATAATATGTTGATGAGTATGCTGAAGAAGACATAGCATGCTCATGTTCATGAGTAATATGACATCAGCACGGAAATAGTGTTCAGTCACTGAAATTTGCTTCCACTCATCTGTCTGTCTCTTCTACTCTGTACCTTTCAGACTACAATATGTGAATCTTTAGTTTCTACAGTCTGCATGCCATCAAATCCCCTACATTCATATTACTAAGAATCAAAACTGAATACAGAAGGCAGGCATTTGTTTCTAGATCTAGTCCTAATGCAGTCTAAATGTTTCTGACAAAACCACAGACTCACTAACCACAACTTTATGTGACATAAAAATAATACCTCATTATTGAGTCCCAAAGTACTGTACATGTATATTGGCAAGTACTTAAGCATAACATTCTCAAACATATATTCTAATGAACTCACTCACTGAACTCACACAATTTCTCATTAAGTGCATTATCAGAACAACCTGTGATGTAGCACTGTACTTTTGCCGCTTCCCAATCGAATCTTACAGAGTACTTTAATTATTTTACTGTTGTGGTTTTCCACTTCACTATACAGTACATTGATTTGTGATATGCAGTTACTGTTATACTGTATGTTATGTGCACTTCCTCATAGTGTCATAGACTTGATTCCCTAAATAAGGCTTGCCAATAAAAGCCAGGCCAGCTTGTCTAATATCCACCTGCCAGAAAATGGCAAGGATGGGGGGAGGGGGATGGGAAAGGGGAGGGAATGGGACATCAGAGAGGGTCAAATGATAAGGGGATAAGAGAGCCTCCCAATTGGCTAAGGGTAGGGGCTAAAATAGGGAGATAGGAGGGGGTGCCACCAATGGCTATGTAAGGACCTGCAGCCTTCTAGTCTCCCTCTTTCTGCTGGGAAAAATGTTTTTCAGCACTTCATTGACAATCTACAGAGGTAAGGCACTATTCAGGGAACCTAGACCTTTAGGCCACATGGCGACCCTTTTTCTTTTGTTTGTTGGGTGGATCCAGGGATCTCAGGAACGAGCAGCGAGAAGCATAGCATGTAGACATAAGGGCACAGGTGAGCTGCAAAAGGCAAGGTTATGAGTTTCCCCAGAAAAATCTGAACTAGGTGTGAATCTCTTGGCCACCAGTTATCTGATTGCTGACAGAGATAAAGTTGCTTAAAAATAGGTGAGAGAGGTCACAGGGTGGCCACAGCAGCTGTGTTTTGAAGAAGCAACTGTGGGAAGGTTTTCTGCTTAAGGCATGGGGAGCCGGAGTTCAAGGAAGGTCATGAGGGGAATTAGGCCACCAGGGCCAGATAGAGAAGTTAGTGACGGACTGCTATGTTGCTTTCAGATCTAGACCAGAAATTGGAGGGCTTACACAAGTCGGTTGTTGATTTGGTAGTGTCTGGTGGTAGCCTCCCGAGCTGGAACTGGAAGACTTGCAGGCCACAGCAGGTTGTGGAAGGGGTCTGTAACATGGAGAAGACATGTGGGGTTGGCAGGCGGTACTGCCAGGCAGCATCCTCGAGCCGCACTTACTTTATGTATATGTGTTTCTGGGTTTAACTCCTGTAACAGCCACTCAAAGGACAAGTAATAATTTTTGTTTAACTCATCTGTTTAATATTGAGTTTAAGTCCTGCCGAGTAGTATAATAAGGCAAGACTCACAGGCAGTAGCTGGTTGAGGAAGGAGCCCATAATGCAGAGAATCCATGTGGGGTTGGCAGCCAGTACTGCTGGGCAGCATCCTCGAGAGGAGAATGAGGTAGCTGCTAGGGGCAATTTGGGAAGGTGCACCATGTGGGCAGTGGGATGTATGATGGTTGAGACAGGATGGATGTTTTGGAGGAACCCCAGGCCAGTGGGCCTCAGGTAAGGCAGAGGCCAGCAACAGGAAAGGCTGGTGGTGGGGGGAGCAATGACACTGTGGGGTTTGTGTTTACTCAATCCATGAGTGGGGGCAAGGTGGGGCACCACCAGGGCATCCTGGGAATATCCGAGCCACGTGGGCTGGGCAGGAAGAAGGGGAGCTCCAGCAGTGAACGTTTCCAAAAAAAAATACAATTTGGTTAGACTTTCCAGTAACAGAGGGAGAGGCTGGGGCCTCATGCCAGAGCTGGGGGTGTTCTGGAGGGAGGCGGGCTCCCTTTTTCTCATAAGGTGATCTCAGAAAGGAATCAAGTGGGGACATGGCAGTCGTCATTTTGCAGGTTCAGTTGGTGGGGGAGTATCGTGGTCAGAAGGGGGCGTTGGGCTGCATCATAGTGAGAAGGTAGAATGGATGGCTCTTATAGATGTCAACTTGTTGCTAGAGGAATTTATTTATTTATTTATTGGAATCTCAGATAACACCTTTGAGCTAAAAGCTCATTTACAAAGTTCCACGTCATAAGGCAATAGACAAGGTACATTGACATTACAAAACAGATAGGGGTATACACAGCAGGCAAGTACACTATGGTACATTGAGATACAGATTGAAGTAAGTACAGTTAAAATACATCAAGTAGGAGAGGTCAACTTTATTGCAACAGTACTTGGAGCATACCTAAGGTGGACAAGTAATTTATAGTGGTAGCTGAGCTTTAGAGCAAGCAGGTAAAGTTATGGAGTGTCAGAAGTGGTGGTGATCAAAGGAGGGAGGACAGAAATAGATGAGAGCAGGGGAGGGGCAGAGACAAAGGGGTGACAGAATAGAGGATTGAGTAGTCAGAGAGGTGGGATTGGATGGAATCTTCCTGCAGTTACATAAATAGATGATAGGGCAGGGCTGGGTAATGTGGGGAGAGAGGGCTAAGGAAAGGGGTTTAAAATGGGTGGTTGAGGTGAGGGAAACTGGGGGCAGGGGTGAATATTGAGGATTAATATTTGTGAAGAGAAAGCAGGAAGGCGGGGGATAAAGATGGGATGTGGGGGTAAGTGCTCAGTGGGGTCACATCAGGCAGGGGAGGAAGTGAGGAGGATGGGTGCTATGCAGGACAGATACGCTATCAATAACAGTAGAATTAGGCACAGGTGACAATTGCAGTTACTAAGAGTGGCCAGGTAATGCAGCAGCTTGGCCTTCAATGGGCATAGTTTTGTTTCCTCAATTAGCTCAGAGTTAAGGGAATTTAGCCAGCAGGGGGCCCTGTATTCGAAGGACCGTTGCCCTAGTGAGGTCCAGCGAAATGGTATAATGAAGGCCACTTTACTCGACCTCCTAGTTAGTCTGGAGGAAGTGGAGTTTCTTAACAGTTGCCTCACTCCAGGAGGAGCAAGACCTAGGGTGGATTTTTTTTAGATAATAGAACGACTTGGTACTGAATTCTGCTATTCAAGTTTAACCAACCAGTGCCTGAGTATAGTTCACAAGTGTGAGTTAAATGGTCCACACTCAGGACTAGTCTGCAGGCTTTGTTTAAGACAATCTTGATTCACCTAAGTGCTGTATCAGTAGCGGCTCCATAGACTACCAGTCCATAATCTATGATAGAGAGCACAGAGCTATTAAATGTACGCTTGATGGCACTTTCAGTGAGGCACTGCCTATGCTGGTAGAGCTGACCTAGTCTGGCACTAGCTGCCTTGGCAACATGGTCTATGTGCTGGCTGTGGGAGAGAAAGCTGTCAAGGTAGACACCAAGGTACTTGAAGGTGGTGACCATTTTGAGTGTATCAAACTTGTTATTGTAGATATTGAGGTGATGTGACTTATGATGGTTTTGATGGAAGGCAAACAACATTGTTTTAGGCTTACTGTAGTTGAGCAAGATCTTAGACTGAAGGAACCATTTTTCCACAGCAGTAAAGTCATTTTGCTTGCTCTTTTCCAGCTCTTCTGGAGTAGAGTGACACATGTAGAGAACAGCATCATCTGCATATAGAAGGATCTTATTCTGGCAGACTTTGGAGAATTCATTAAGAAACAGGCTTAACAGCAGGGACCCAAAATGGAACCTTAGGGCACCCTGTGTTGACATGCTGATGGTTGGATAGAACATCAAGAATCTTGACTTGCTGGGTCCTGTTAGAGAGGTAAGTCTGGAAACAGCCTAGAAAGACAGAGGATATGCCAATGTTAGAGAGTTGTGTGAGAATCAAGTCGTGTTGACTGTGTTGAAGGCCTTGATGAGGGTCAATGAAAGTAGGCCCCACCAAGAACCCTCAGTCAAGTGCTTCATGGATACCAGTAAATTCAACCAATGCCATTGAAGTACTGTGTGCCTTCCAAGCCATGCTGTCCCTGGCATTGAAGGTTGTACTTATTAAGGTACATTCTTAACTGATGTATACTGTTCTCTCTAGTGCTTTGGAGAGGGAAGGGTGAAAATGGTCTGTGAGTTGGGAAGCAGGCCCTGTCCCTGCTTTTAAAGACCAGGGTGACCACAGCAGCTATCCAGCATTGAGGAAAATGCCAGTGGTTAGTAGAGATTTAGGATCCAGATTAGAGTGGAGAGTAACACATCCAGGGTGAGAGCCACAATCTTTAAGTAACGTGAGTTCCCCACTGGATCTAGTGTTCCTGAGAACTTTTTCAAAATGCGTTTTGCCTCAGTAATGGATTGTATATGGATTGTATATGTAGTTCGCCCTTTGAGTAACAGATATATGGTGCTATGGGGCAGTATAGGTTGTTGGACTCACAACATATACCCAACAGTGAATCCTTGTCTACTTTATGGGTCTAACCCTGTTTCCCTGGCGCACTGCTTGATGGTAGAGTAACAGCGCAGATGATGGCTGGTAGGACTATGTTCAAGGTTTGATTTTTTGTCCTAAAAAGACATGGCAAGTGCCTCAGATTGTTATTATTTAAATGGTTAGCAATGTTTGCATTTCAACAGGTAAAATATTTAATTGTACGGGTAGAACACTATGGTGGACTTATGATATCTTCTAAACACTGTATTGATTTAGGATGCCCTTTCTCTTTTCCATATACACACAATTGGGTCATCCTTAATGGCAATACACACTATCAAAACAATATTATTATACAGGATGAACTCCACTGTTAACACAGTTTTGGATTACGAAAATATAGCTCTTTTAATTTTTTACAAAATCCACACCAAAATCCTGGGCAACAGTTTTGTAGCCAAAACACCACTTCTTCAGGCCCCCAAACACAGTGTTGTTATTTCTAAACAAAAAACAATATATCAGAATACAAAACATACATATAATTGTTATTACAAAACTCCAATTCCATTCCCACCACCATATTCTGAATCTCTTAAATACAATATGCATCTCTTAAAAAAGTATTTAGTATACCATCACAGCTCATATAAATGCCCATTTAAATATTACCCCTAAAACCAATTACTCATATACCACATCTTAATAGAATAAACTGTAAAATATAGCATACCTTGTTCCTATTTTTATTTACATATTGCTTTATTTAAGTGCATTGTGTGAATCCATTCAGAAAACATCCTAGAAACATCAAAGTAAAAAAAAAATTGTTTTGTTTTCTTTCTGCAGACGAAACATTCCCTTTGGCCTGAACGCAATATTCTAATCTAAGTGTCCCACCAATTTAAAAGAAACTCATTATCATGTTATTAGTACCTATTATCCTTTCTTTCCCCTCTTTTACTTCTCAAGATAGCTAAGCCACCGTTACTTTAGACAGCCTCTCTTTCATATTCTGCTTATCTTTTTACTTGTCTCATTTCATTTCATTCTCAAAATTACATTTTCCCCAAAACAAGGATTATTTTTCAGTTCTCCCACAGTTTCTACTTCTTATAGCATCTCCTTCTAATTTACAAGTGATTCTCAGGACATAAAACATCCCTACCTTTAGTTATTAAATGTTTTGTTCACACAAGTAAACTTTTGTCTCTCTTCAGAGCTTCGTTTCTTTATATTTAGCATCCTTCTAACCAGCAAAAATGAGTCCCAAATCAGTATTCCTCCTATAACTCTGATTATGTAAAATTGCATTTCTAGCAGTACAATGGCCCCCTCCAATGCCAACTTGTTTATGTGGAACTATGAGAAAACACATGTATTGGATGAGGAAGTAAATCCATTCAAGGAAACTATTAGAGGGTGGAAATGCTTTATAGACAATGTGTTGTTGTTATGGAAAGGTACAAGGGAAGAACTGGACAGATTCAACAGTACTTGAATAGTAGAAATCAAAACCTAGTATTCTCCATTGAAGCCAGTATGGATCAAATAGCATTCTTGGATTTATTGATTTATTAGGGGAATAATAGGTAAGAAACAAAACTTTATTGTAAAGAGACTGATAGAAATACAATTGTACATTATCAGAGTTATCACGACCCCAGACTCCAGCAGAATATACCAACGTCACAGTTTATGAGAGTAAGGAGAAATAATAGTAGAGATGATGAGTATGAACAAGAAGTGGAAAGAATGACAAAGAGGTTCTGGGGGGAGGGGCTATAAGACTGAGAATATAGAAAAAGCTAAAACAGAAGTGGCAAGAATGCCACAAAGGGAAGCCCTGCTAACTAGAGAGCAGTCCGATATAAAGAATAGAATAGTATTTTCAACAACTTATAGTCCTTTGGGTAAAAGAACAGAGAAGCTTATAACAGAGAATTGGTACATTTTACAAGCAGGAGACATACAGAGCCTCACATTGTACTTTTACCATGTATCTAGCTTATTTTGTACTATTACCATGTATTTAGCTGTTCTGTTTCCTGCACTGTATGTTTACCTTAATACTGTACTGTCCAATATTTGTGACGTGGAACCTTTGTAAATGAGTCTCTGACTCAAAGGTACTTTCTGAATATCGAATAAATAAATAAATAAATAGAACAGAAGGTTCATAGAAAGACCCTTGGTAACATCAAAAAAGAATAAGACCATAAAGGATAAGTTAGTGCATACAGCACATCAGGTTTCTAGATCACAAGGTAAACAATTGTTTCTGGGTCCTCTTAAGCAAGAATTTTCCCTGTGAGTGGTGTTTCAGTGTAGCAATACATTGAGAAAACAAGCGTTTGAGCACCCTATACAAATAAAAGATGTGTCATTAAACAGCATATAACATGCAAATCTCATCATGTGGTGTATATTCTAAGGTGTCCATGTGATAAACTCTATATAGGAAAAACAAAGAGGAATTACAGGTACGTATAAGTGAACATAAGAGTGATATATGTGAGAAATTAAAATTCATCAGTGGCAAAACATTTCAATCAAATGGGACATACAGTTGGGGTTTAAATTAGTAGATGAACCTATAGAGGCAGTACTACATAGGATGATCTGCTCCTTAAAAGGAGGTATTTTGGATTTATACTATGGATTGTCTGAACTCTAGGATTGATTTAAATGAAACTTGTGATTGGAATTTATACTGAAAATGAATGAGCCCCAAACTGAAACTGGAATCTGTCTTAGTCTCTGAAGAATTTTAAAAGTTTGAGAAAAACATTGTATCAGATGTCTGGCACAGTCACAGGAGGGTCTTGAAGGTTAAGGTTATGAAAAGTCTTAAAAAGGTAGAGTTTTTATGGACTATGTATAAAACTGTTAATGAGTAGATGTAAAATAACTAAATATATGTAAACTTATATATGTTTGTTATTCTTTGTGATATACAGTATATGTGTAGAATAAATAAATGATGAAGTGATAACAATAGCAACACTGTATGGATAAACGTTTTCTTTCAGCAGACAATTCCCTTTGGACACAATAGCTAGATCTAGGGTTCTTTTAGATCTGGAGCTGGTGTTAATCCTGTTTTTCATAGGCTTAAGATTTTATAAGAATGATTAGGAACCTAAAAGTGGGATTCAACAAAGCTGCAGTGAAGGCAGATAAGTATAAAAAATAAAAGAAATGGAATGGTGTACAGCCAAGGATGGGGATGAAGTGTAGGCTCTCTAGCTATCTTCTGAAATATGTATTCATAAATGTTTTTTTTGAGCCATGTGTTGGGGAGAAAATTCTAGATGCAGCTTTTGAATACAGGTAAATACTATTGTGGAAGCCTGTAAATTTAGAATTATGAGAAACTTGATCAGCATATAGCCGAGGATGGGAAGTGAACCACAAGCTCTCCAATAGGGCATCTATGCGTCTGATATTGCAGGGCTCCACTGTGCTATGGGGAGTAAGTAATTCACATAGTGATACTTTAAGTATTGGTAAATCCCCTAGTGGGAAGGAGTCTAGCGTCATGATGACATCTTCTTTCATTGCCACTATTGCAACTATAAAATCGTGCATGTGAATGCATTTGGCTGTTTGCCAAATCTGGAAGAGAATGATTGTAACTGAGTAGCGATGTAAGCTCCAAAACAAAACTTTTCTTGGCTAAGGGTTTAAATAAATGCTGTTTGCCACTGCAGATTTTAGAAGGACTACTGATTTGGGCTTCATTTTCACTGTTTAGAAGGATGCTAAAAATAAAGAAACAAAGCTCTGACGAGAGACAAAAAGTTTACTTGCGGTGAACAAAACATTTGATAAATGAAGGTATGGATGTTTTATGTCCTGAGAATCACTTGTAAATTAGAAGGAGATGCTGTAAGAAGTAGAAACTGTGGAGAGAATTGAAAAATAATCCTTGTTTTGGGGAAATGTAATTTTGAGAATGAAATGAAATGAGACAAGTAAAAAGATTAGCAGAATGGGACAGAGAGGCTGTCTAAAGTAATGGTGGCTTAGCTATCTTGAGAAGCAAAATGAGGGGAAAGAAAGGATAATAGATACTAATAACATGATAATGAGTTTCTTTTAAACTGGTGAGATACTTAGATTAGAATTTTGGGTTCAGACCAAAGGGAATGTTGTGTCTGCAGAAAGAAAACTTAACATTTTTTTACTTTGATGTTTCTAGAATGTTTTCTGAATGGATTTGCATAATGCACTTGAATAAAGCAATGCGTAAATAAAACAAGCATTTGTCAATGCCGAATGTTGATTGCGTTGGTCTGTTGAGCTCGCGCAGTGCGCCTCTGTCAGTGGCTCAGTCTGTTAGTCCCAGTGTTGCAGGCTGCTTTTTTGTACTGGGCTGGTGCATGCGTTGGCACCTTGTTCTGCCGAGGAAGGAATACGCAGCTGTCCCGAGAGAGCTCCATTGAGGTGGCTCACTCCCCCTGTGTCACTCACTCATTCTGGTTCTCCTGGCGCTGCAGGCTGCCCTTTTGTACTGGGCTCCTGTCTCTGTTGGTACCTTTTTCTGCCCACAAAAGAAATCTGCAGCAGTCCTGATAAAGCTCCGTTGAGCTCGCTCACTCCCCTTCTCTCACTCGCTCTTTCTGTTCTGCCAAGCTGCAGGCCGCCCTTTCTACTGGTCTCCTGCCTGCGTTGCTGCCTTCTATGCCCATAAAAAGAAATTTGTAGCAGTTACAATACAGCTCTGTTGAGCTCACTGACGTGCTCATTCTGGTTTTCATGCCACTGCAGGCTGCCCTTTTGTACTGGGCCCCTCCATGCATTGCTGCCTTTTTCTGCCCACAAACAAATCTGCAGCAGTCCCAACAAAGCCTCGTTGAGCTCACTGACTCTCCCTTCCTAACTTGCTCATTCTGTGTCTCCTGGCGCTGCAGGCTGCCCTTTTGTACTGGGCTTCTGCCTGCAGTGGCGGCTTTTTCTGGCCAGAAAGAAATCTGAAGCAGTCCTGACACAGCTCCACTGAGCTCGCTCACTGCCAGTCTGTCACTCTTGCATTCCATTTCTGCTGGCGCTGCAAGCTGGCCTTTTGTACTGGGCTCCTGTCTGTGTTGCCGCATTTTCTGCCCACAAAGAAATCTGCAGCAGTCACACTACAGCTCCATTGAGCTCGCTCAGTACCGCTTTGTCACTCGCTCATTCTGTTTGTCTTGGCGCCGCAGACTGCGCTTTTGTATGGGGCTCCTGGCTGCATTGGCACCTTTGTCTGCCCACAATGAAATCCGCAGCTGTCCTGACAGAGCTGCGTTGAGGTCGCTCAGTCTCCCTCTCTCATCGCTCATTCTGTTTGTCCTGGTGCTGCAAAGCTGCCCTTTTGTACGGGGTTCCTGCCTGCATTGGCCCCTTTTTCTGCCCACAAAGCAATCCCAGCAGTCCTGACAGAGCTCCGTTGAGCTCACTAAGTCCCCTTGTCTCACTCGCTCTCACTGTTTGTCCCACCGCTGCAGGCTGCCCTTTTGTACTGGGTCCCTGCCTGTATTGACACCTTTTTCTGCCCACAAAGAAATCTGCAGCAGTCCTGACAGCGCTTTGGTGAGTTCGCTCACTCCCCCTCCCTCACTCGCTCTCTTGTTCTGTTTCTTCCAGTGCTGCAGGATGCCCTTTTGTACTGGGCTCTTGTGTTGGGGACTTTGTCTGCCCACAAACAAATCCACAGCAGTCCCGACAGAGCTCAGTTGAGCTCAGTCACTCCCCCCTCTCACTCGGTCGATCTTAATCTGTCCCAAACACTGATTTCCCACAGTGACCGTGCTATTGTCCGCAGGAGAATAAAAACATATTGTAGCCAGGATGTGAAAAATGACAGCTGCAGTGTTCATAAGGAGTTGAAAAAATGCCACTGTTGAAAATGTGGTGTGACAGTATTACAAATTTGCAAAGTTACAAGGGTGCGTGGAAACAGTTCAACGCACGCTTGTAACACAGTCATGTTATGGAGTTTCATCATCAAATTTTCAACATAGGGATTTTTGGACCTCTGCTCATGAACAGTGCCACTGTCATTTTCTTAATCTGTCCCAAACACTGATTTCCCACAGTGACCATGTTATTCTGTGGAACTGTGAAAACACATTTCGGTCAGGATGTGAAAAATGACAGCTGTACTGCTTATAAGGAGGTGTGAAAAAATGGCACTGTTGGAAATGTGGTGTGACAATATTACAAATCTGCGAAGTTACAAGGGTGTGTGGAAAGTGCTCAACGCACACTTGTAACACAGTCCATTGATGGGCTATCATCACCAAATTTTCAATATAGCCATTTTAGGACCTCTGCACATGAACAGTACCATTGTCATTTTCTTAATCTGTCCCGAACAGTGATTTCCCACAGCGACCGCTCTATTCTGCGTCGGAAGTGCCAAAACACATTTTGGTCAGGATGGGAAAAATGGCAGCTGTACTGTTCATAAGAAGGTCTGGGAAAATGGCAATGTTGCAGATCTGGAGTGAAAATATTAGAAATTCGCGAAGTTACGAGCGTGTGTGCCAACTGCGCAATGCACGCTCGTAACACAGTCATTTTATTGAGAATCATTACTAAATTTTCAACATAGGCATTTTAGGACCTCTACTCATGAACAGTGTCACTGTCATTTTCTTAATCTGTCCTGAACACTGATTTCCCACAGCGACCATGCTATTCTGCGCCAGAAGTACGAAAACACATTTTGTCCAGGGTGTGAACAATGACAGCTGTATTGCTCATAAGGAGGTGTGACAAAATGCCAATGTTGAAAATCTGGCATGAAAATATTGTACATTCTCGAAGTTATGAGCGTATGGAGCAACTGCGCAACGCACGCTCTTAAAACAGTAATTTTTTGGATTTTTTCCACCAAATTTGCAACATAGGCTTTTTGAGAGCCCACCTCATGAACACTGGCACTGTCGTTTCGTTAATCAGCCCTGAAGGGTGATTCCGCACAGTGACCGCGAAACCACCTTTCGGGGCAGATTAACACCATGACAGTTCAAGAATTCATGAGGAGGGGTCCCAAAAACCACATGTTGAAAACTTGGTGAAAAAATTCCCAAAAATGCCCGAGATATGCACTAAAGTTGAAAAAACCCTATTCATTACATTATACAGCTTACCGGCATTTCCTCAGTTTGCGGTCGGATTTGAGGAGTGCAGACGTGTTCCCCAGTCCAGCGAAGATCATCGTGCCATGCTCTGGAGGTAAGTATGGGGTGGGGGGTGTGGGGAGGCTGGGTGTGCAGTGGGTGGGTGCGGGTTGTGGGAGGGTGCAGGGAGACTCACGAAGGACCGTTTCCTTTCTTTCAGGTACAAGAAAACATCGTGGATGCTTTCCACATTTGGGGGCATAGAGGCACACTGGGGTGGGCTCCCAACATGCCACGGGAGCTAGAGGACAGCTGTGACAGCCAGCAGGATTGGGCACCCCGTCAGCAAACAACAAAGGGGGATTTATTTCTGCCGTCAGGATTGGGCACCCCCGTCGGCAAACAACAAAAGGGGGGGGATTCTTTCTGCCGATGGGGACTGGGCACCCCCATTGGCAAACAACAAAAGGGGAGGTTCCTTTCTGCCAACGGGGAGTGAGCTCCCCCGTCGGTAAATAAACATTGGGGGGGTACATATTGTTTGTGAATACAGTGACAAGCCGCCGCCATGTTCACAAACATTACCACAGATGCTACATCCCTCTCTGCAATGACGGGTCACTCCCTCATTGCAGCAGATGGCTGACACTGCAATGACGAAGGGGCCCCTGATTGCAGCGGCTAATTTGTTTGAAAGTTGTGGCACGCTGGCTGAACTAGTGTCAGCAGCAGCGTGCCATGGCATTGGGAGATGGGGGACAAGCCTTTGAAGGCTGTGGGGGCATTGGGCACAACAGTGCCATGCCTCCAATAACCTGCTTCTGCAGAAACCTGCCGCAACATGTTTCTTGTGCATGCCCGCAATCAACATAAAAATAGGAACAAGGTATGCTATATTTTACAGTTTATTCTATGAAGCTGTGGTATATGAGTAATTAGTTTTAGGGGGAATATTTAAATGGGTATTTATGTGAGATGTGATGGATATATTAAATACTTTTTTAAGGTAACCCATGAGGTGGGCGCATCTGGAAGGGCGCCGTCCGTTATGGCGTCTTCTTCCCGGCGCAGTCCCTCTTGGCGATGGGGAGGGGAGGGTGACTGGATGAGGTTGTGGGCAAACTGGGCGACAGGATGTCACTATGCGTGTGCTTGGGGGGGTGGGAGTGTGCATGGCAATCTTGGGCTGGGAGGGGTGGAGAGGCTGTAGGGGGTAACACTGTGGTGGCTGGCCGAGCTGCATCATGGCTTTGGGGGTTGGCTAGTGGTTGCAGTGGGAGAGGTACCACATTCAGGTCTGGGCGCCGGTGCGATTTTATTGCACCAGGCCCGAACCTTTATTTTTTTCCTGCTTTCACCCCCCTGATATGCACTCCCCTGGAGTTGAGAATATTTAAATATAGGGGTGCGGGGGGTGAAGCCCTCCATGAGGGGGTGTGTGGGGGCACAGCCCCCCCACAGAAAGCAGTAAAATTATGTCCTGGTGCCATTGTCCTGAGGTGTCGGAGTTGTCAGAGTGCCGAAAATGTTTTCAGCACTCCTGACTGAGCGATAATGGTGATTGCCTTTATGCATTCGCCATTATCATATAAACCCCTTTTTAGAGATGCACATTGTATTTAAGAGATTCAGAATATGGTGGTGGGAATAGAATTGGAGTGTTGTAATGATGATTATATGTATGTTTTGTATTCTGATATATTGCTATATGTTTTTTGTTTAGAAATAACAACAATGTGTTTGGGGACCTGAAGAAGTGACGTTTTGGCTACAAAACTGTTGCCCAGGATTTTGGTGTGAACTTTGTAAAAAAAAAGAGCTGTATTTTGGCAATCAAAAACTGTGTGAGCAGTGGAGCTCATCCTGTGTAATAATGTTGTTTTGGACTTATGATATCTGTTGGGAAAGGGTGCATTTACCATTGTTCACTATGAAAGTATGTGATACATTTCTAGATTTGTTTTTGGGTACTAAGAATGCGATTCTGATTTAGATCAGCGGGGATATTCTGCTTGGAAATTCAAATTTGCTCTCCCCCATTACTGAGGGGATTTACCTAAGGTTGTTACGGAAGGTCAGTATATCCCCAGGCAGATGGTTTATTTGTGGGTGATGTTAATGCATCTATTGGCTCCTGCAAGGGCCTATTTAATCATTCTATGCAGAGGTATATTGGGACACGGTGGTAGATTCCCAAGAAAAACTAAGGACATTGAATTAATAGGCTGGGACAAAGTAATGGATATTTTGGGTAATTGTAATCGCTATCTTTGAACATCAGACCGACAGGAGATGTGTTGGGGTCCCTATGTATGTCACTACAGGAGGTGCCTCCACTATAGATTGGGTCCTCTCAGCTTAGAAGTGTGGTTTTGCAACTAATTAAAAGAGTGCCCAGGTGGAACAGTTAGTGGCAGCTCAAGTAACACCCATGAAAAGAATGTGCCAGCACTGCATCATTAAGGGTGCATCAGGGGCAGGATGTCAGGTGAAGTCCTCTCATGGAGGTACAGCTGGCTACCCAATAAATAGCATTATATCATTGAAGTATGCATTTCATGACAGAAAGAAGGAAATTTACACCTGTTTTGCCTACTGTGCAGGGGTGCCAAAATAAATTAGAATAAAATTCCTTTACAATAGCTTAAATCGAGAAATTAGTGAATTAAGAAGGGCAACAATAAGTAACCGGGTCCTCACAGTTCCTAGCTGCTGAGGTATGGTGAGCGGTCACAGTTAATGGGATTTTTCACAGGGATATAGTTTATTTTTTTTTTATTTTATTTTATTTTATTTAAACAGCAGTTTGGAAAACCTTTGAGCCATAGGCTCATTTACAAAGGTACCTTGTCACAGTAAGACAAACCAAAATACACAGTATAGCAGTACAACACATAAGTATAACAGTAAAATTAAGACATAGATACAAACAAGCTGGTACAGGTAGGATGGATGCAAACAATACCAGAGTTATGAGTCGTCCTTAGCAGCTTAGTAATAAAGCTTTGTCATAAGTATTAGTACGGCTTTGACTAGTGGCAGTTACAGCATCGGGTGTTAATAAGGTGGTTACATAAGGAAGTTTTGAAGCACGATATAGTTGGCGCTTCGGAGATGGAGGGGGGCAGTGTGTTGAACCAGGAGGGGGCCCTAAAGCTGAAGGGTCTTTGGCCGTGAGAGGTCCTAGCTCTAGGGATAACAAGAGAGGTTTTCCCAGAGGTCCGAGTATGCACTAGTGGGACAGAGTGGCGTATGGTGGTGGTCAATCCTGGTGGGGAAAGCCCAAGGAGGGTCTTTTTTGTAAGGGTACAGGTAAGATATTTGAGGCGCTCGTCGAGATCAAGTACCAGTGCTTTAGCATACAGTAGACAGGTGTATGTCATCCTAGGTGCTCCAGTAATTAACCTGCAGGCCTTATTCAGGTAGTGAATTTTATGGAGTGCGGTCTGATCAGCAGCACCATACACGGCAGGTCCATAGTCCACTAGGAGACAGGATAGAGGAGGTGACTGCGAGTCAAAGAGCCCGGGAGGCAGTGTTTATACCGATGTAAGATGCCCAATCGGATATTAGTGGCAGTGGCTAGGGCAGCAGCTGTGTCCATGGAAGGAGAGGAGGGGTCAAATGGATCCCTAGGTATTTATAGAAGCAAACTTGTTCGAGTGGGAATGAGGAACCAGAGTGAATGAGGAGTTTGAAGTTGCAGGACTTGTTTTGGGGATGAGTGAAGAACATGGTTTTTGTTTTTTAAGATTTATCACTGATCTATGTTCCTTGAACTAGCCCTACAAGCTTCAGTGAAGGACTTCTGCAGCAGAGTCCTGGAGGGCAGTAGGGATTCGACTTGAGGCAAAGATGACTGCATCATCAGCGTACAATAGAATGTTCCCGAGCAAGGCGTGGAAGAGTGTTAAGGTAAAGGAGAATAGTAAGGGGCCTAGAATGGAGCCCTGGGAACCCCAGAAAAGATGGGACAGATGTCTGAGTAGGTCCATTAATTTTACATGCTGTGAGTGGTCAGACAGATAACTGGTGCACCAGGATATAGGCCCAGCAGCAAAACCAGAGAGACTAAGGGCATCAAGAAGGAGGGGTGGAGACAGTGTCGAAGCTTTGAGGTCAATGAAGACAGCACCAGCCAGAGAACCAGTGTCTAAGGAGGAGTGGAGAAAGTTGGAGAACTCTAGGAGGGCTGTGTTGGTACTGTGGCCCGCTCGGAAGCCATGCTGCTCAGGACAAAGGACATTGTAGGTGGAGAGGTAGTCAGAGATTTGAGAGGCCAATACCTTTTCCGAGGCCTTGAAAAGAGGAGAGAGAATGGAGATCGGTCGATAGTTTCCAGCCACAGTCCTATCACCACCTTTAAAGATAGGGGTGACAGTGGCGACTTTCCAGGCAGTTGGAACCTTCCCCAGGCAAAGAGAGTGGTTGATGAGGCATGTGATCGGGGTAAGGACTGTGTCTAAGACTAGCCATAGGATACAGGATCCAGGGTGTCACTACCTGTACTATTACTCTTGAGGGCAGTGACAAGGTGCGGCCTAAGTTCTTAGGCAGAAACAGCCGGAGGAGAAAATAAGAGGCGAGAAAGATTTCTGGCAGGTGCTGGGGAGGAGGTCAAAAATTTGTTGGAGGATAGGGCTAAGGTCAGTGAATGAGGTGTTGAGGTGGTTAGACAGTTTGGGGTGCCATGAACTGAATAGGCGGATGGTGGTTGCCGAAGGCTAGGCATGCCCCGAGTCTGCTCAGGCAGAGCTGGTAAAGGAGATGAGCTCTGCTGGCACAGCAGAGGCGGAAAGCCATGCAGGTTGAGTGGGGCAGGTGGGTGAGATGCTGATCAGTGCACATTGGAAGCATACAGGAGCCTAAACATGATGGGGAAACACAGGGGCAGGGGAATGTTCTGCCGTGGTGCCTGTGCTGGCCAGCAGGCAGAAAGGGGGTTTGACTCAGGTCCTCAGGGCAGGCAAGGTGGTGGTGGTGTTTGGAGCACATGGCATATGGCTGGCAGTGAGGTTTGTCTGTGGGGTACCTGCAGCAGATGTAATAACCCCTAGTGGGTGCTGCAAATGGGTGTCAAGGGACACATTCTGGGGAGAGAAAGGCCCATGCTAGTTGGAAGAATAACGGTTCCAGGGTTAGGGGAATGGGGAGTTGAATAGTTTCAAGAGGTTTAAAAAACAACAACAACAAAAAAGGTAAAGGGGCGGTGTATCCAGCCAGTATTTAGGTGCAGTGTGCTAGGTTGTGCAGTAGACGGTCATGTTGGGTAAGCCTCAAATGCCTTGGAGGAGAAACTCTTCCCAGAGCATTACCAAGATGGAATGAGGTGGCCATGTGAGGGCACATGCATGAGTGCAGCTATGGGAGGGTTGTAAAACAGTGGGGAATGGAGCAGAATTGAGCTGGGTCAATTTCTCCAGAGGGGACACTGTAGGAGGTAGATGGAGAATATGGGTGAGCTCAGGGCAGGGTAGGAGGCCTAATGCGTCTCAGCGGGTAGCAGCTGGGGGGAATTTGTTCCCAATTCAATATGGATGGGATCTGCCCACAAAGTGCGGGGTGCCAGGACACTAGGGGAGGCATGCACACTGCTATGCAGCCCCCCAAGGTGAGTGCAAAGAGAACATATCAGCAGATCCCATGGGCAGGGGGGGTGGAACATCTCATCATATCCAGTTAAGAGATTAAGGGCAAGAGTTTGTTATGGGGGCATCAAAAAAAAAACTTGGTCTGCAATGATTGCCTGAGATGGTGGGGAAATTCACTTGGGGCAACCATAGCCAGGTGTGGGCAGACTTGGATAGGGCACAGACTGATGTCCTGCAGGGTACCCAGAAGCCTCAGTCACACTAACAAGGTGTTGTGGGATCCAGGGGAAGGGCAGATGAAGGAAGGCTTAATCCAGCTAGGATAGGCTTGCAGGAGGTGCTACAGTCTCAGGAATTTATTTCGGGAGGTGAAAGGGTACTGATGTTGGGAGGATCAGAGCTGCAAGGTCAGGGGCCCTGGGGCTTGGAAATCTCATGGCCCCCACTTCCACTGGCATGCCATTGAGCAAGGCCCAAGCCTGCAGAAATGGGTATCAGCAGGTGGACCCCCCGCCGGGGCTGCAGTGAATCCACATAGGCCCTGAGGTATGGCATGTCCCCTGGCCCCGGGCAAGGACAGGTTTATACAAAGGCAAAAAGGGGGGATCTCAGCAGTCCTTCTAGGAATGGGGTCTCAACTGGGGTTGCCTGGTCTGGGGGGAGCGGGAGGACTGGTGCACCAGCTCGGTGGGAGGGGAACTTAGAACCATGAGGCTGGGAAGCAGAAGGCTTTTCACTGCAAGGGACCCCCTAGGAAAGGAGGAGTGATTCCAAAGGGGAGGCTTCAAGGTTTGGGAAGGAGCTAGGACGGGCCAGGTGGATGGTGTGGGTTGAGAACGGGGATTTGATGGGGGGATGGCCAGCTGAGTAACAGTGGGAAGAAGCGGGGGTATCAGAGGTGGGTCAAGAAGGCGTTGACCAACTGGATGATGAAGGGGGAGCCCTTAGGAAACTAGCTGGACATGGCAGTAAAAGGAAATGTGGCCCAGCTCCTATGCCAGGTTGCTCCTCTCTAAGCTGAGGGAGAGTGGCACTGGCAGCGGTTTGTCTAGCAAAGGGTGCCAATACTGAGCCACCGGGCTGGCGATCTATGGGAGTCGAGCAGGGAGCACTCCATAAATAGGGACCCACCAGCACGAGACTTGCAGAGGAGGAGGATAGGAGCAAGCGTGTAAGCCTGGGCTGGGGCAAAGCCATGGGCAATTTATACTGTGGGGCCATGGGGGAAGCCTCAAGGAGAGGGGCATGCAGATGCATGGGACCCCAAGTAATGGAAGGAAAAATGGTTGGTCCGGCCCATGGTGTGGGGCTATGGGGGAGGAGGACAGGAGTCTGAGGTTCCTGAACCCGGGTGGTCAGGGTGGATGGAAGCAATGTGCAGTGGCACTGGAAAGGATGAGGTAAGGCCATGGATCAGGATGGATGTTGATGGGGAACAGAACAGATGGCCCTGGCCACCCCAGGGGGCCTAGCAGCAGGCATGCAAGGGCTGGAGGATAGCCATGGAAGGGCAGCATGTCTCCGCTGGGGGAGCTGTGTCAGGGCTGCAAGAGGCAGGGAGGATGGGTGAGAATAAGGATGGGAGGCATCACATCTGGGGTGTCATGCATGTGCTAGGTAGGCCCGGCCACAGGTATTAAGGGAGGAGGGGTAGGTGCCAAATGCAGGCGGCACCCTGCCCCGCCCAGAAAGGAGGAGGGGCAGCTGGGAAAGGGTGGGTAGACAGGGGGGCTAGATCACAGTGTCTGGACCTTGACAAGCAGCTCCTGATGAGGAGAACAAGTAGGAAGAACCACAGGAGGGGTAGACAAGACTGCTATGTCCAAGAACATGATAGTGGACCAATATGTCTAAATGGCTAAATGTAGTTTATTAGAAAGGACATTGGGATGTAAGTATATAATTGTGCCTCTAACAAATGTTGCCAGTGAGCAGGGCCAGCTCAGGGGCGCAAGGGGAAGCTCAGCTGGAGGTGTTCAGAACAGGTGGGGCACAATGTGGCTGGGGCTACAGTGGTCCTGGAGAAGCAGGCCTGAATGAGGCATGAGTGGGGCACCAGTCCAGGTGCACACCACAGGGGATCAGGGGGCATGCTTTCCACTCATTAGGAGAGGTGGCAGCAGCCCCAGGCAGCATGCACAGCAGGACCAGGCCTTAGCCAAAGCAGGGCATGGTCAAGGCATTAGAGGCATGGGGTGCCTGGCCTTGTCCCAGCACACACAAGGGGGGATGGGGGGTGTACCAGCATGCAGGACCAGCCCTGTAGGTGGCACAAAGGGGGTAGCATGCCCTAGGGTGGGTGCCAGCAGGCCATAACAGCCTGGGCGGTGGTGGTCAAGGCTGAGTAGAGGGGGAGGGGGCCTGGACCTGGCCCACTAACATTCTCCATGGGTAGAGGACACCTACAAGGTAGAGTAGGTGGGCCCGTTGGGTGGCAGGTGCCCCTACTAAGGCCTGCTGGAAAGATGGGGTTAGGGATGCTAAGGAGGGTACCAGGTTTTCTAGCCCACAAGTGGGAAAGCCCCATCTTCCTTCACAAGCTGGAGATGGATCAGTGGAGGGGGGAAAGGTAAAGGGGGGCAGGAGAGGGGGCAGGGGGTAGACAGCACGGGTTGGGGCAGAGGAACTCAGGCATGGAAGTAAAGGGGAAGGGGGAGGGATAGAAACTAGGGGCCAGATTACATGTCTGGACCTATTGGGGTATGGACTGGGAACTGACCCTGTGCAGGTAGGACCAGGGTAAGTGGGGGTACCTGTTAGTGGTACCGAGTGGTGGTAGTACCTGGTGGTGGTACCAACTTGGGGTACCTGGTGGTGGTACCTAGTTCTGACGATGATGGTGGGGGCCAGATCAGACTGTGTCCGGACCCCAAAGTGCTACAAGCAAGGAGAAGATGATCTAGTTGGAAGAAGGTTTCCAGAAAGAAGAAGCAGAATTAATTATTTTGGTGGTACTGTACTGTACTGTATCTTTGAAATATGAAGTTGGGAATGTAAATATAATTTCGTGCCTTAATAAATATTGCCAGTGTGCATCCAACAGTAAACAGGTGTGGTGAGATTTATTTATGGGAGGGGATAAGGGGACAATAAGACTTGCCAATAAAGGCAGGCCAGCTTGTCTAATGTCCCCCTGCCTGAAAAGACCAAAGAGTGGGGAGGGGATAAGAAATGGGAGAGAATGGGGCATCAGAGAGGGTCAAATGACTAGGGGATAAGAGTGCCTCTCAATTGGCTAAGGGGAGGGGCTAAATTTGGGGGATAAGAGGTGGTGCCACCAATGGCTATGCAGCCTTCTGGTCTCCCTCTTTGCTGGGAAAAATGTTTCCCCACCCACCTGCCCTGTACTAAGTAGAGAGTTTTTGCCACTGGCTGGCACTGCATGGGAAATAAGAGTATAAAAAGCGGTCTAATGGGCCCAGTGTAGAACGGGGGAGGGCAACATAAGGTCCCAGGGGCTGGAAGGACCCTGGTGGGGGCACTAGGTTGCCAACAGAAGAGAAGAAAAGAACAAGGGGGAATGAAAGGGAAAAGGGGGGCAGGAGAGGGGGGAGGGGGTAGGCAGCACAGGCTAGGGGCAGAGGAACCCAGGTGTGGAAGTAAAGGGAAGGGGGAGGGGACAGAAACTAGAGGCCAGGTCATGTGTTTGGACCTAGTGGGGTATGGACTGGGAACTGACCCTGTTCAGGTCTGACCTGGGTAAGTGGGGGTACCTGTTAGTGGTACCGAGTGGTGGTGGTACCTGGTGGTGGTACCAAGTGGGGGTACCTAGTGGTGGTACCTGGTTTTGGCAATGATGGGGTGGCTGGATCAGACTGTATCTGGACTCTGAAGTGCTACAAGCAAGGAGAAGATGATCAAGTCGGAAGAAGGTTTCCACAATGAAGAAGCAGAATGAATGATTTTGGTGGTACTGTACTGTACAGTATACTGCTGAAATATGAAGTTGGAAGTAAATATAATTTGTATACCTCAATAAATATTGCCAGCATGCATCCAACAGTAAACAGGTGTGGAGAGATTTATTTCTGGGAGGGGGATCAGGGGACAATGCGACTGTGATGCTTGGCCAGCTGGTTATGATTGTTCTATGATATTTGTAATATAGAATGTGGTATGTGATTGTCTCACATGAGACATCCTGTGCTCCTGGGTGACCTCCCCCACCAGGTTTTAATGAAAATAACAAGATATATGTAACTGACCAGGAGATTTCTGTAATGTAATTAACTTCCTTGAGAAGTTGCATTTTATGGCATTTTATGACCTCCTGCCTTTGAAGTTGGGAAGCTAAATATACAGTTTATTATAGGACAGGACATAGCTAGCTTGCATCTAGCTGACAAACTACAGAGTTGTAAAAACCTTTGATGTTCCTTGTGAAAGCAGGAACTTCTCAAGAACAGAGAAAATGTTTAATTAAGGAGTCATATTGGGAAATGAGTTTTTGCTGACATCACCTTATTTAAAATACCTCCTGCTAGGACATCATGTTTGTATTTTTTTATATTCTAAAAGGAGGAGAGATGACATCATAAAAGAGGTGTGGAAACACAGAGTTTAAAATGGTATATTGTGTTTGAACCCTTGACATATCTTGTTGGTCTCTTAAGAAACAAGTTCTAACTATAAGCACTATAGAGGTAATACATTAGATAGAAAAAGTCTAACTGTATGTTGTAGGACTTTGTCTGTAGTTTTCATTGCTTTTCATTTAAGTGATTGTATGCTCTTTAATATATTGCTCTGTGTTTACATTTTTCATATTGTTATCCATTTTTAATAAATATATTATTTGAAAGACTGCCTTGGGTTGTCTGCCAGTTCTTTTTGCATGTGACATATAGATGGTTAAGTCTGACAATTGTTTAAGAGCTTGATGGTGTTACTAAACTGGGAAATGGTAAGAATATACCTAAGGTCTTCTATAGAGTTTTAAGGGTTCATTTTGCATACCTGGTTAGGTGCCCTTAGGTGAAAGATATATTGCATCCCCCGAAAAGAATATTATCTGAGCCTGTACATTTGGGTATACTAGCATAAGATTCACAGTTTGAATCCCCCAGAACTTGAGACTAAAGGTGATTCGGACCCACAAGAAGACAGGAGAAATACCCTGTTTGTTACCTGTTCACATTATTGCGCTCAGAGGTTGGCACAGTGGGAGCAGAGGCCTGACCTGCTGAGTGCATTTGTGACAGTGACAATACTTTTTTTATTATGTTATTGGATTATTCTACCATCAAGAACTTAAATGTGTTATCCTTGTAGCTATTGGTGTCCCATGGGACTACTCCATGAATGCAGTGAGCATTTCAAGTGTTTTTACCCCTTCTTGGAAAACAAAAATTAAAACATACCAATTTGTTATAAGTCTAAGCACAAAGGGCATTACTATGGGATATTGATTGGTCTGGCAACCTTCTACTAAACTGTTCTCTATTGTATGGTAATGCATGCTGTGGAGTATCACATGGCTATTATACAGATGTAGAATATGTTAGTGAAGTTATTCATTTGCCCTGAGGTGTCAAGGCTTCAGGGTATTTGTCACGTAATTTAGTGCAGCTTTCAGGTAATCTAACTGCCTTTTGCATAAATACTGTACTGGACAGGATTAGCACCTTTTTACCATTTGCTTCAGCATAGTATGTATGTATTTCTGTATGCATGTACAGTACGTGTGTATCTGTCTTTCTATTATTCTCTCTCTCATTATCTCTGTCAGTCAGTCTCTGTCTCTGAACACAAAAGATGAAACCTTAAAGTCCTACACCCTCAAAAATGAAGATAGAGTTAAGACGTTGGGCCAAGTAAATGAATGCAAATGTGTAACTGCCTACACTGAAACACAGAAATCCAAATTTAAAAGAAACAAAAAACGTGTGTTATACATATGTTTTAAGGGTTATTTAACTTGTAGGATAGCTCTCCTGCATGGATGAAGACAGTCTTCCTGTGTGGTTCTAATAGATTGTCAGTTGATGTTTTTTTTTTTATTATTATTTTAACTTTACAGTATATAACTAATTGGAAAATGTATTCTGTTTGTGTCATTGTTTCATAAGGTGGAGCTACAAATACAGTATATCAAATCCTCCTTTAAAGCAGCAGTCCAACAACTGGGCAAAATGTGTTCCTTCATTTTTCTCACTTTATAAGATTGCAGGCATCTGCTGTTTTATTTGGTGGTGCAATTTTTAATTCCACCAAAATTAGAGTGTTTTGTAAAAGTTATGATTTAGATTCTTCATAAGGAAAGACATGGACATCACTTTTTGCATATAAATAGCATTGTAGATCTGGTGTGCAGCATAGGAGGTACATTTGACAAGTATGCTAATATTTTTCCTAAATGTAAACAAAACTAAATTTTTGGAAAATATTTTTTGTTCCACTACTGATTTAAGTCTCTCTCAGTCCTTGACCAAATGAGACACTCTTATCTGTTTAGATTGGCTTGGTGTTATCCATTTTATGTGGATTGTGGTGCTTTTAGTTTTACAACGTTGTTGTAAATTTAATGATACAATTATACATAGATACATAGACAGTGTCGGCAGATAAGGGCCTATGGCCCACCTAGTCTGCCCATTTGAGCTTGTAAGTTCAGTTTGTTTTCCTAGAAGTCTATTTCCCCTTACCCTGACCTCCTAGAATTCCTTTATGTCTATCCCATGCATTCTTAAATCCTGTGATTGTTTCAGCCCCACACTTCCTCTGGCAGGGTGTTCCACTTGTCCACCACCCGCTCTGTGAAGAAATTCTTTCATGTTTCCTCTGAATCTCCCTCCTCCAACTTCATCCCATGCCCTCTAGTCCTGAAACATCTTTTTTCGCTTAAAAATAGTGTTTTCCTGCACCCTGTTCCTCCCTGTAAGATACTTGTATGTCTCTATCGTATCCCTCTCTCCTCTCCTCTCCAGGGAGTACATGTTCAGTTCCTTTAACCTGTCTTCATAGGATTTGTGATGCAACCCATGCACCATCTTTGTTGCCGTCCTCTGAACCTCTCTACTCCTGTCTATGTCCTTACGTAGGTATGGTCTCCAGAACTGTACACTGTACTCCAGGTGGGCCTCACTAGTGTCTTGTATAGCGGAATTATGACCTCTTTCCTGCTGGTGATGCCCTGCCTATACATCCCAGCATCCTATTTGCTTTACCTGCTGCCTTGTCACACTGTTTCCCTACCTTGAGGTCATCAGAGATGACAACCCCAAGATCCCTTTCCTGCTTGGTGCATGCTATATCCTCACCCCCAACTGATATATTGTGCCAGGGTTTTGTGCCTCATATGCATTATCTTGCACTTTTGCATTGAATTTCAACTGCCAAACCCTTGACCATTCTTCAAGTTTCTGCAGGTCCTTCTCATTCTGTCTACACCCTCTGGTGTGTCTACTCTGTTACAGAGCTTTGTGTCATCAGCGAACAGTGAAATTCTGCCTTCTATATCCTGTGCAATGTCACTGATGAAGATGTTGAATAGGACCGGTCCCAGCACTGATCCCTGTGATACCCCACTGGTCACTCTTCCCTCTGTGGAGTGACAGCCATTTACCACCACCCTCTGTGTCCTGCCACCCAGCCAGTTACCTACCCACCACACTACTGTCCTGCCCACACCCATATTCCCCAGTTTGTGTAATAGTCTTCTATGTGGCACAGTGTCAAAGGCCTTGCTGAAGTCCAGATAGGCCATGTCCACTGCCCTCCCCTGATCCACCTCCCTAGTCACCCAGTCAAAAAATTCAATGAGGTTGGTCTGACATGACCTCCCCCTGGTGAAACCATGCTGCCTTGGGTCCTGTAGTCCATTGACAACCAGATGTTCCACCAATCTCTCCTTCAGTAGTGCTTCCATGATCTTTCCCACTACCGAGGTGAGGCTGACTGGTCTGTAGTTCCCTGCTTCCTCTTTGTTCCCACTTTTGTATAAGGGGACTACGTCTGCTGTCTTCCAGTCTTTGGGTACCTCTCCTGTTTCCAGTGATTGGCTGAACAGGATAGCCAGAGGTTCAGCCACCACCTCTCTTAGTTCTTTAAGGACCCTGGGGTGCACCCCATCTGGCCCCATTGCTTTGTCAACTCTTATTACTTCCAGTTCCTTCAGGACCCTTTCTCGTGTAAAGGGACTTGTGTCCATTTCTGCACCATTCTCACCCCTTGTACTCCTTCAGACCCATTACCCCCTCTTCCTCTAGTAAAGACTGAGCAGAAACACCTGTTCAATATGTCAGCTTTACTGTCTGTCATCCTCCCTCTGCCTGTGTCTTTGTGTATTGCCTGAATGCATCTTTTGGCTTTCACTTTCATCTACTCTTTGGAAAACCATAATGGTCTCCTCTTTCTTTTCCTCTTGCTAACCTGCTTAATGCATAATTCTGTTGTTCTTATAATCCCCATTTTAAATACTGCCCACTGTTCCTCAATCCCTGATTCCTGTCCCATTCCCCTTAATGCCTCTTTCAAGCATCTCCCCATTTTCCCAAAGTCTGCCCCCCTAAAATCCAGGATACGTGTTTTTGTGTGGTTTGGTTCTGCTCTTTCTGTGATTTCAAACCACAATGACTGGTGGTCACTGTTACCCAGGTGCTCCCCCACTGTTACCCCCATCACACTGTCCCTGTTTGTGAGCACAAGGTCCAGTATTGCCTTCTGCCGAGTTGGTTCCATGACCAGTTGCTTGAGGAAGGCACTCTGAAGGAGTCCAGGATAAATCTGCTCTAGTTGATGCTGCTGCTGGGATGCTCCAGTCCACATCTGGTATATTGAAGTCTCCAACCAGTACTACCTCTCCCTTGTCAGCCATCCTTTGATGGCTAGCATCAGCTCCTATCTGTTTCCTTCCTGGGCTGGTGGTCTATAGACCACACCTGTGCGGATGGCTGGCCCCATTTTCCTTTCCAGCTTAACCCACAGTATCTCTCCCCATTTTGTTCCTCCCAGATCTTGTGTGGCCCTTATGTCATTTTTTCACATACAGTGCCACCTCCTCCCTCCCTGCCTGCTCTGTCTCTTCTGAATATGTTGTAGCCAGGTATGGCCATCTCCCAGTCATGGTTATCATTACACCAGGTTTCAGTGATGGCCACAATGTCCAGGTCTGACTGTACCATGACAGCCTCCAGATCTTCCATCTTGTTGCTAAGGCTCCTGGCATTTGCACACATGGCTTTCCATGATTTGACCTCCCTAGACTGCTTCACTGTTCTGTATTATGTAATTTATTTTATGACTGCATAAACTTCAACCTGTTAAATGTCTCAGTGGTTGCAATAACCACAATAATTATAATAAAACATGCAATTCAATCGTGAGAAGTCAAGATCTGGGAATAATACCATTGCTATGTAAGGCTGCCTAGGTTAGCTAACAAACTCAGTACTCAGCAACACTGTAGTAATCAGTAAGGTCTCTGACTCCACAAGAGACTGGTCAAAAAGTTAAGGGACTTAGCGGTGAAGGAAAAATTGGAAGCTAGGGTGGAAAAAAAGCAGAAGGTGAAGGATGCAAACGGTTATAGTGAAACAGAATTCTCAGAAGTAAGTGGGCCATATTTGGAAAGCCCTTAGAGGGACACAAGGGGTTTGCATCCAAAATGTTTCCTGCAAATCACGACTTGTGTTACGATTTGCATCAAACAGTATGCAGAAACGCAACCTGCATCCATCTCTGATGCAGCTGTGTCAAAGCCACATTGCGCCGAAAGTTGCGCCCACCAACAGGTGCACTAGGCCACAAGGGGGCTTGCACCAGGGCAGGGCTGACACATCCCCTTTTCTGGGATGCATGAAACCCCGCTGTGGTCACAACAAGGGGCTGGAGTTAGACCACTGAAAAGGTGGTCTAAGCTCCATACGCCACTCCAGACACTTTGGGGATGTTTAGCAAGGGGGCCCTAACAGGCAGTGACAGGGGTGGCACACTGCATGGGGGTGACTCTACTGCAGGTGGGGCACATGTGGGCAACCATGGCAGTGCAGTTTCACCTCTTGGGGGTGCCGTGTGGTAACATACTGGCATGGACACACAATGGGCTATGGGGGGCATGGTGTCACACAGAACCAGGGTCTCATGCTGGCACAGCCCTGGGGCTGCTGCCTGGGCATGCCATCATGGGGCCAGGGTGCTATGTGATGCAATACCCTATACCCCATTATGTGTCTGTGCCAGTATGGTGGCATATACGGCACTCCCCTCCAAGTGCATTTGCACTGCCATAGTTGCCCACAAATTATCCACCTGCAACAGTGTCACCCCATGCAGTGTGCCACCCCAGAGCCCCACTTTCTGGCTGTATATGTGCCTCTCTTCCCCAGCCACCATGCCACTGATTTAGTTGCACCATGGGGGGCAGCTGGAACCTTGTGTCATTGCCCGCAGGTGAGCCATTTTCTTTGATGCACCTCTGCAGTTGTGACAGTTCCAGTATTTCTGGCACAGGCTCCCTGCTCTTCCCGAATGCTTTGCAGGTCCCTGATGCAGTGGGAGTTGGTGCAAGCTGCTGCCGCAGCATGCATCTGATGTTTGTGAATCCAGCCCAGAGTATTTTTTACAAGCAGAGCACCACATCAATCAGTGTTCAGCACTGTCCTCTTCAATGTGTTCACTTGCAACATAGGTGCATACATCAAGAGTAAGGTTTGCCTCTTGACAACAACACAATGGTCTGTTCATGTGTTGACAAAGAGAAAGGAATAAAGGAACTCATAGAGGATCTGGGCATGTTATTGAGCTAGTCAATCTGTCAGCTGTGCTATGACGAAAAGAAATATAAAGTGAAGCACATTGGGAAATTAAACCCAAGGATGCAGTTCAAAATGAGGTTCTAGTGCTGGAATGCATCTTGAAGGAAACAGACCTACAGGTCATGATAGTAGAGCTTAAAATCCATAGCACACTGTAATATAGCTATGGAAAAGGCAAACAGGATGTTGGAATGTATAGGGAGGAGGATAAACTGCAGACTTTCGGGCTGATCCTACCTTGGTAGAAATCATTGATGAGAAGACATCTGGGACCTGATATTCAAATGTTAGCACCAGTGCTAATATGGCTAGCTCCCAAGACTACCCAGGTCTGTGCTTGTACTCAGGAAGAGCCCATATTGAGTGGCACAGTTAATTCCCATTAAACCCGGTAGTGCACAAGAAGTAAAATACCACTGTTCCATGGCAAATAAAGGGGTTCCCTCCTTCATACAGGCACAGCAGCATATTCAAAGGTTTGTAGTGGTGGTAAACAGCCCTCAAATGTCTGAAAACCATGAGTTAACTAGGCGGTAAGCCTGCACCCCACCCAGCTGAAGGCAGGGTGGCTGCACTGCAGAACTCACACATCATACCTCCCACAATGCAGTCACTGGTGTTTAGTGACATCCCCCCAATCCTGATTGCCCATCAGACCATTTACAATGCAGTTCCAGGTGTCTAGCTGCACACTCCAACCCCCATCACCTTTACCATGCAATGTTGTAAATCCCTGGTGTCTAGAGCACCCCTCACCCCCCAATCACCCATACCATGTAATGTTGTAAATCCCTGGTGTCTAGGGGCACCCCATTCCCCTAGAAAGCTGCACTATGAAATGCTGGAAGTCCCACATAACAAAAAAGGGTGCCAATCATACATTTTCTGTTTTTTTAGGCATGGAACGAGTGAAACAGGTAGTACAAGGTAGAGATTTGGACAATTTGCTTTTTAAAAGAGAGACTTTTTGGCAGCATTAACTGCAAGCTTTGAAGCTGCCTAGATTCAATGAACATTTTCAATAGCAACCATATTTAAAAGAAAGAAGAGCTTTTATAATGAACTGTGATATAGCACTCTAGTGTGTCATTGATAGTACTGTTGAATGTCCCACCCAACATCCACTTCCTCTTTCTTTCTCTTTTTCTTATACATATAGGTTCTAACTGTATGAATTAGAGTGTGTGTGTGTGTGTGTGTGTGTGCTGGATTTGGTAATGGTCACTGTTTAGATGTGTAATTTATTAATAATTACTGTTGACCCTATGTATCAACCTGATTATGACTACTATCAAACTCCGTAATAACCAGAAAATGGGTTATTATGGTGTTCCTCAAAACTTTCTTACTGGCAGTGTGCACCAGCATCACTCATTTGTAGCCTGCCACTTTATTGGCCCTTACTATGTGTGTGGGTGGGCTGAACACATCTAAAAACATGGCTGCTGCAATTTTCCATTACCGATGTGACCAGTGCTGTTCCCCAAAGCTAATTGTTTGCCACTCATCCTCCTCACAGTTGCTATTTTTTTAACAATCTAGTCGATCCTGCCCTTTCCGACAAAAAAATCTATCTGGTTGATTCTGCTGTTGTTGTGTTTTGGTCAGGGCTTTGGTCCAACCAACCATGATCTCAACTGTAACTGGTTTTGTCCTGGTCAGCAGTAGCATTGTTTTTGAAGAAAAAAGAGGAAATGTCCTTACCAGACAGTGTGTGTGTGTGTGTGTGTGTGTGTGTGTGTGTGTGTGTGTGTGTGTGTGTGCTGGCTGTATGACAGAACTGTTTTATGTGTGTGAGAGAGTCTGTGTCTCTGGCAGCATGACAGAACTGCCTTAACTGATGCTGGCATTCACTCCCTGTACCAGTAATTATTAAAAATAGTTAGGCAAGTGTGTGTTTTGGGATTTTTTACACACCCTCAGTGTGTGATAACCTTGCAAACCTCTGATCTCTAGGTTTATGGGTCATCAAACACCTCAGGTGTAAAAAATCCATAACACACACTTGCCTATGCATTATTCTCCTTGTAGTATATTATAGTATTTTTTAACTTGATTATTAGAGCACTGTCTTGCATAAAAGCAAGTCACTTAGTGGCGATCTCACTCCTTGAAAAAGTGCCAGTAACAAATTAAATGTTGGAGGATGAGCTGTTGCCATTTATATGTGTTTGGTATCACATTTAATTAAATGACATCCATTTTATCTGATGTCTAAGGTGATATTTTGTTGAGGAGCTGTAGTGGATGTGACACCAGCTTTCATTTTGTCATGTTTTGAGTATCCCACCTGAAGCTCTGTTTGTGGGACTGATTGCTGCCTCCTCTGTTTGTTTTGTGGTACCCCTCACTTACCAGTGAACAATGTTATAGAATGCCCCAGTGAACAATGGTTCACTGACATAAGGTAATCTTTGACAGTCCAGTGTCCCTCCACTCACCACACCCCATCACATAACACTTTCCTTTACACTCCCCCATCAGTGTGTCCATGGATGCCCAATGAATCCCAGTACTGTGACAGGCAGAGCCCTTTCCTCACCTCCTCAGACTGATACTATATGAGCTGTCAGGGAGCATGCATACAGTATTTATTTATTAGACCCCTGAGGATATCTACTTGCTTGAAGTGCTGGGGCACCCTCAAGGTGTTGTTGTCTTTCATCTGCTTTGAACAAATGTGGCATTTACAGAAGACATGTCTTGACAATATTCCTTTGCAAAGCTGGGTGAATTACTCTAGCATTCCAACATTTTGCTCAGTGGAGGTCAAGTGAGCTGTAGCATTTTTACAGTGGTAACATCACTTTACCTGCATCCTGTACTGAGTGTACTGTTTTTGAACCAGTTCTCAGCCTTATCAAGGGTTGCTAACCTCCCAGACATCCGAACCTGCACAACAGAGTGTGGCTTCTCCTCAGTCCTGCAGGATATCAGTACCCCACCCTGCAGTGATACCACTCAATTTTAAGTACAAGAAGTGACCGGTATGGTGAGCCTGCAAACAGGAGGAAGGGGGTGCAGTGGTGGTGTCATTGAGGTGGGGCAATGATCAAGTATGCTTGCAGAAACAGTGCAAACTAAACTTCAACCAATTATTTTGATGTGAATTCCAGTGCTGTCAGTAACAGCATTTAAGAAAGAGTTCAAGGAACAAAGTGAAATAAAAATATATTAAGAAAAGACAAGTGTCCTACTTATTGACAAGACTACAATTCTTAATCATTTGGAGGGAGAGATTAAAGATCACAGAGGAGGAAATGCATCTTGGGGTGGTGGTCAAAGGGAATATGAAACACTTGGAGCAGTGCAGGTTGGCAGCATCCAAGTCCAACAGAATGCTAGGGTGTATTGCCAAAGAGATTACCTCAAGGAATGAGGAGGTGATCCGGCCACTGTACAGATCACTGTGAGGCTGCACCTGGGATACTGTGTACAGTTCTGGAGCACCTACTAAAGAGGGACATCAAGCTTCTGGAGGGGTCCAGAGAAGGAGACCAAACTAATAAGGAGGATGGGGATAAGCCCTGAGCAGAGACTGAAGGAGATGAGTATGTACTCCCTGAGGGATAGATGGTAAAGGAAGATATGATTGAGACCTTCAAGTACCTGAAGGGCATAAATAGGGTTAGCACTGGGGGTATGTTTCAGTTGAAGATAGGGTTATCACTAGGGGCCATAGTATGAAACTGGAGGGAGGAAGATTGAAGAGAAAAGTGAGAAGGCGCTACCTTACAGAAAGAGTGGTGACAGCATGGAACATACTGCCAAAGGAGCTGGTCTCACAGAGATCGGTGGAGAGTTTTAAATGGGGTGGGATAGAGTAAAGGGCAGAATAATCATTTGAGTCAACTGGACTGAACAGTTGAGCTTAGTAAAGGAGAAGAAAGGTAACAGTGGTGATGGGGGCTGGTGGCAGCAGTGGTGTAAACCATGAGCCGTAAAATCGATCAGATGTGATAGATCTTTTTGGCCTTTATCTGCTGGCTTTTTTCATATGTTTGTATTTGTTAAGCAGATGCTTATACTGCAAGTGGAAGTAGCAGACAAACTTGAACACAGACTAAGCTCTCACTATTTTTACATAATCATATAAGACTTTTTGATTCTCTTTTAAACATTATAAACAGTTTGCCGTCCTTCTGATGACAGTTACTGTGCCCTCACAATCAGGAGTTACCCATCTCCTAGACATTTTCATCTTCATTATTTATATGCTACTGTATTACAGACCACACAGATGAATGATAAATATTTAATAGACTTCCACTCATAATGAATTAAAATAGGTTACTGTTTGCTGGTCTACTAGGGATGGGTTATTGCTTGCTATTGCAACACTCGCTGAAGTAATGAATGTTATATAAAAAATTTTTATGAAGTTAGCATTTTGGATATGGGTGAGTTAGTCTTGGAATATTGCATAGAAGATCACTTCAGGATGTAGTCTATAAAATGATCAGTTAAATTTACTTTGCATCTCCAGAAAAGTATTCTCTATAAATGTTATTCATGCAATCGTAACTCACCCACATCCCAGATGAAAAGTATACCATAGCATTCATTACGTCAATAGATCAATATATTGTTTCTTACAATAAACCACATGGTGACACCAAACACATTACATTATTACTTGTATTAGTGGTATTAGAAATAAAATATGGTATTCTTGCCCTGGTGCAGTATGTTTTTGCCATCCATGAACTTTAGCACTACTGCACAGTCAAAGACTCCACGTGATAATCTACAATACAAATTTATTTTACTTTAATACTTATCAATATATCAACAGAAAATAAAATAAATATGATTCTTTGCAAAAACTACATTAAAGCACCAGTTAGGGTGGCTAATGCCATAAAAGTCAGGAAATGGGGTGTTAGGGTTTCCAGTCTAACTCTCTAACACACCTTGCAGGCAGCAACAGGAAAAACCATTATGGTTTCACCTCTCTTGCATCTTCACAAATCAAGCATGGTATGTACCATGGGGTTGTCAACCTAATGTTCTCCCCATTTCATCAGTAAATAAGCTGAGATGGATACAGTATATGAGAATGGGGTGAGAGACGGTTGACAAACCATGAGGAACACCCCATGCCTGATTTATGAAGATGCAAGAGAGGTTAAACCATAAAGATTTTTCCTGTTGCTGCCTGCAGGGTGGGGGCTCTGAGTTAAGGTTGAAAACCCTAACGCCCCTTTTCCTGACTTTTTTGGCATTAAGCCGTAATGTAGTTCTGTACAAAGAATCTCCTTTCTTTTTGAGACAGTGGAATCCTGGCTCAACTTTTCTGCTTTTTATTTTCTTGATTAGAGTGTTTCAGAGATGTAGGTGTAGCAAGCCATAACTTCCTGGCATACAGTGCTGTGTGAATGAAGATAAATCTGTATTGGAAATCTATATATTATTGTAGACCCTGTGATATTAGCCACAGTGTCACTGCAGTCTTGCACTTTATTATCCACATGAAAATGTATTCTCTCCCTACTACTACCCCTTTTTGGGGGTTATGGTTTTATATCCATCCATCATCAATTAAGAAAAAAATAAATTTCATTTTTATTTGGCATCAAAGCCATGTCTGCTAACTAATCCACCTTATTGATCCACCCTAGCCCCTATAGTTTGTCTGCTTTCCTGCTCTACCTCTCTCTATCTGATCCATATCTCATCTTCCTCCATCCCTGACTCCCTAGTCCTGGCTGCACTCATGTATGTTTCTGGTGCCCGTTTCTCTCATTTTCTCAGAGTTGATCTGGGCTGTACCTTTCCAGAAAACTACTGTATTATTGTAAGATGTTATCCTATACTTCTAATAAGTCACTGTATATAATGCATAGCTGGATATTTTACAACTCAGCCCTTGTATATACTGTAAATCTATTTTTCTGTTTATTTGTACAAACCATTGCTCTGCACAGTTAGAACTACATACTGTTTACCATGCTTCTCTCTCTGTATCCTGTTTGTTTTCTATGCCATGGACATTTACCTGTATTACTGCTTGGATATGTATTTTTGTACAACTATTGATGTCCAGTTTTGGTTTTCGCTGCCATTCTGTTTGGCCTGGGTCATGGCTGAAATCAGTCCTTTTGGATCAGCCCACCTACCCAGTTATCAAAGACATAAATAAATAAAATAAATAAATAAATAAATAAATAAATACATTTGGAGAACTGTAATCTCATGACCATTGAACCAGAAGAGTTTATTTCAATCTTATAATCACTGAACCAGAAGAGTTTATTTCAAACCCTAATTCAGTTGCAAGTTTGCAATCCGACTGGGAAGCGTTTTTATTTTCTTCTTCTGCTCCAGTTATTTTCTTACTCCATTTGCTGTGCTGTGTGTACTAGACCAGCAACAAAATAATAATAATAAAATGGACAAATCTATATCAGTCTCATGTCAGGAGGATCCCAGGATTTGCCAGTGCTGTTGCAGCCCATGAAACATAAAAAAAAAAAATGATCAGGAAAGTAGCGCCACCCACCATTTGAACTTTACAGTGGTTAAGGGTGGGATTAGGAAGTGAATACGTCTGGTTTAGCTAAAGGCATGGCAGATGATCATGACATGAGAAAGAATGCAGAATTTGGAACATGCAGGCACCAGGGAACTGGGGAAGATGGAGACCTACATCTGGCTGCTGCTGTTGGCATTGTTGCCTGCTGAATCAGCCTCTCATGAGTCATGCTCAGTCAGACTGCCAATCAGTCTGGTCTGGGTCCTTTCTTCCACACCTCTACACCCAGTCCCTTCTACATCTTGCTCCTTGGCAACTGCTGCCTCTTCCACTCTGCTCTGTAGCAGTAAAGAATTGGATGCAGAGTCACACTGGGGAGCAAGGGCCCACCTGGAAATTGAGTTTGGGGGCCTTGGCATGGACATGATGATAGCAGTATGCACTAGTGTATAAAGTGCAAATTTTGCATACCACATATTCAGCCATATGATAAGAACATTTATTACATTATTAAAGCAATTCCTTTACTGGCATTTGAGAAATAATGGTACTTAATTTTGGAGCTTGGGTCCCACCAAAACAAAAGAAAGAAAAAATCAATGGCTAAGCTCAATGCCGGCCAAGGCACCTTCAGAGGTTGAGTCCTACACTTTACTTATACCATTCCATAAAACAGTGCTTGTGAGATACCAGGATGCAAAGGAGAAAGATTCCATTTTGCTTTTAATCTGCAGGCTGTTGAACTGCAGTAACAGCTCTTTATTAAAATAACTAACTACCTGCCCATTTTATAATGAAGTAACACACTACAGGCATAGATTTATGAGAGTAATGCATGCCCCAGGTTTTTGTAAGTGCAGGGAGTGGAGGGGATGGCCTTTATCCCTCCCATAGTCTGTAAGTGTGCATTGGGTGGTCTGGACAGCCCCTAAGGGAGTCTGGATTGGGGGTCTTGGGGCTGCCAGATCTCATCTAGCAGTGACTGGAGCTGGGTTTTTCCTGCTTTTTGTTCCTTCCCAGAATGCCAGCACTCAAGAAAATCCAAGGAAGTGGAGCATGTTGAGATGTGCCACCACTACAGACTCTGGCCAGCATCCTCCCTCCTGCATTTCTGCAGTCCCACTGCACCGCCACCCGTGGTCACCCAGATGGTGGTAAAGAAGCAGGACTTGCAGTCCACCCTCCTTGGAGGAGGAAAACAGCCCTCTGGGTGATTGATCCTCCTCCCCCTGGCTGGTCCTACAATATCACAAGGTCACTCCCAACCCGGGTCTCTGGTGTTGCAAGCACTAATGCTACCACTAGGCTGGCAGGCAGTTTTGGTTTTTAATAGAGCCCCATCATCCTGTGGGTCCATTTATTGATGCACTTGCTTGTATACAAATTCCTTCCCAATCCACCAGCACAGCTCAGACTGTTGCTGGTGGGGGAAGGACTGCACAAATGCCCATTTCAACCTGGTTCTGGCATGAGTAGCAAAATACAACTTAAAATAGAGGTGCATGGGAATTAGAGGGTGGCTAGCCCCTTTAAATACTCAACAGTTGCAACAAATGTTATTTCCTTGTTCTTGATTAATAAAAATGTAATCAACAACTCTTCAAGGTTAATGCTGTTAAATCACTTTGCAGATGTAGATATGTACTTCACTTTTTTATTCAACAGAGGTGACATGCTCTCAACTCATAGTTCAACATGTCCATTTGCATCAATGTATCTAAATTTATTTAAACTGATGTTTGCATATGTCCAAAATAAGGACCGACAGTTCCTGCACAATCAATTTCAATATACAGAGGTCCCTCTGACTTCAGTATGTTTAGATTCATTTAAAGCTTAGATATAGAAGAAATGGCCCTTTTGGATAAAACACATGCAGATTGCTATAATATAAAAATATTGCATATTGTAACTTATTCAAATACTGTTTAGTTTGTAAACATTCATGCATACATATAAATATATCACAATTCCTAAAGACTAAAGATAGCTTATAAATGAAACAGCTCCTTTAAAAAGAATTCATACACCATAGTATAATGCATGGAGTTGTAAAGATCTGGCTTATTGCTCATAGTGTGTATAAATAGATGTCAGTTCTTCAGACTGTGCAAAGTAACATAATGTGCAAGGTTATTGGAAAATGTCCGGTGCAGAAAAGAGTAAAGTGTCAAAGAGCTTCAAAAAATACTTATATGTAAATCTTACTCCATAGAGAGCTGATAGAAAATGTTTTGTAATCAGTGAATAACTTCAGGGCATAAACAGCAACACAGCACTGACAGCTTAAACAGAGACCATCCCCCCAAAAATAAAACTCCCCCAATGGCTTGAATCATTTAACTGCTGGACCCAGCCTCACAAATGAAATCACTGTAAAATCTTGTCCACTGGCAATGCTCCAGATGGAATGCAGTCTCTATTAAGTAGCAAAGTGAAAGAGGGGAGAGGAGAGTCTACTCTTGAAGCTCACTCATGCAGTCCTTTAATGTTTTAAGATGGTGGTTACATCTTATAATCACTACATTTTTAGGCATAAATTGGTGAATTGTTTAGGCATGAACGCTCTAATATGGAACACACTATTCAAACTACTGCTGCAAGTCAGCAATGTATTAATCTCCACTGAGTGAGATTGATATGAGAGAAACCCAGTCAAACTTACAAAGGTGGCAGAATGGAGTGAATGCCTAAGTGTTTATAAGTTTAATTGGGTTTCTCTCATATCAGTCTCACTCCATGGAGGTGAATACACTGCAAAAATAAGTGTGATTTTAAAGAGTGGGCTGCTGGAGGTACTAATTTTGTGTTACTTTGCAATGAAAAAAAGGGAGTACAACTGAGCAACATATGAAGGGGCCAGGGCACATTTGGAGTAAATTGTTGGGCTGGACTCTTGAAATGGTCTTTTACACCCACCAACATTTTGTCAATCCTGGTGAAGTCTGTGATATAGTATAACAAAACAAATGGTGCTTACCCACAATAGACACTACACTATCTCTGCCCCCTTCTATTTCAATGGACTCAGTGGAGCACTGACAGCAGTGCCTGTCTTCCTCATAGCACTGGTCCATACTTATTCAGGAAAAAAACAATGGCTCTTTTAGTGCCACTAGCACCCGATTGCAAGTGCTGACTCCCTTGTGCAAACACCTCTACTCCCTTAGTGCCAATGGCCCTGATTCAGCACTCTGCACAAGTGGTACTTTACCTATAGCCCAACTTCATTCACTTTCTTTCTGTGCATGTGGGATGTTGTCTCAGAGCCCAATTTTTGAGTACACAGGAAACAGTAAAACTTAATTTTTCAAATGTAAATAGCTTAAAAATGCAATACCTACAAGCATCAACCCCCCTCACAAGAAATCATACTAAGGTTCATACTAAGATGAAAAGTGAGCAAGAAAGCTTTACAGCCATAAAGCTCACATACTAATCAAGTTTTTAATAATAAGTCACTTGTTTGTATGATAATAAATATTTATCCAATCTTGCCTTAAATTGTTCTTTATCTTTACTTATAATAATATGCAATGGTAAATTGTTCCAAGGTTTAATCACTCTTAAAGTAAAGAAATATTTCCTCCCGATGTAGTTAAAGGAGTTATATGTCAACTGAAGTGGATGACCTCTAATATTATAAGGTAAATCCTTAAAATTCAGACCCAAGTCTACCATTAATGCTGGATCAAGAATGATGTCATAGATAAACAATAAATCTCCATTTAGTCTACAAGTTTCTAAAGAAAATAGACCAAGATCGCATAATCTGTTATCATACAGAAGATGATTCATAACCTTAAGATATTTTGTGAATCTATGCTGGACTCGTTCTAATTGTTGTATGTTAGAGTTCTTGTAAGGACTCCACAGCTGTGACACATATTCGAGGTGAGGCCTAACGTAAGCTTTAAACAAGGGCATTAAAACTTTGAAATCTCTAGAAGTAATATTATGCTTTATTGACCATACAACCTTATTTGCCTTATTTACATATTCATTAATATGCTGGGAGAAGTCCATATCATTAGAAACTATAATGCCCAGATCTCTTTCATTCATAGTATTGCTAAGTGTATAAAGTCCCAATGTGCAAGTTTTTAAAGGATTAGTATTACCCAAATGCATAACTTTGCACTTAGAATTATTTAACTTCATGCCCCATAATTTAACCCTTTCAGAAATCCTGTTTAAATTCTGCTGTATGATATCAAAATTAGATTCACGGGAACATGGATCACAAATCTTAGTATCATCTGCATATTTAATAGTCAAAGATAAGCAATTTGAAGTTAGATCAGAAATGCAAACCTGAAATAAGCATGGTCCAAGTACTGAGCTATGTGGAACCCCACTAGTGACACAACCAACATCGGATAAACTTCCATTGATACTCACTCTTGAGTGCAATTTGATAGTCAATTTTTAATCCATATAATGATATACTGATTAATTTTTAATTTCTGCAATTTTACTTCTAAATCCCAGTGTGGAATAGCATCAAATGCTTTACTGAAGTCCAAAAAGATGACATCACAAGGAGTATGGTTATCAACTAAGGAACTTATATGCTCGTAAAAACTCAATAAGTTTGATAGGCAACCTCTACCCTTTCTGAACCCATGGTGTTCAGAGTCTACATTGTTCAGTATTGGAGTTAATGTATCCCTAATCAAACTCTCAAAAATCTTGCTGATAGGAGATGTAAGACTAATAGGTCTATAGTTGGAACAATCAGAGTTTAAACCCTTTTTATATATAGGGACACCATTTGCAGTCTTCACTGTGTTGGAACAAAGCCTTCACTCAAACAGGATTCAAAAAGCAACTTAAAGGAACACAGTCAACATGCAGAAAGTAAAAACAATAAGTGACCTGAAATATGATCTGGTCCTAAACTAGTTTTCCCTTTTTGTAATTTTCTTTTCTTTTCAATGTCAATTAACTTAAAACGTATAACATCAGAATTCTTATCGGGTACAGAAAGCATGGATTTATCTGATGATATATAATTTTTACAAAATTCCTTATTAAATAGGTCAGCCACTTCTTTAGGATTTTGAATAATTTGATTGTCCACTTGTAAGGGACTTACTTTACACAATGGTTTGTTTAATGAATTAATATAAGAAAAGAATTGTTTGCTATTTGACTTGGTTGCATTATTTGCCAAAATATATTCCCATTTTTGCTTGGTCCTCTTTATAGCTGATTTACATTGTTTTTGAACCTTTTTATATATTGATCAATTTTGAGAAGTCTTTGCTTTCAGATATTTAATATATTTCTTATTTTTTTGCTTAATAAGTTTCTTTATGGATTTGGTCATCCGTTTGGGTTGTAGTTTACCTTTAGGGTATTTAGATTTACATAGTATAAATTCATCTCTAACTGATAATAGAGTGTAATACAATAATTTACAAAAATCCTGTACGGGAAGATTAGCATGTTCTTCCTCCCAATCAATCTATCCAAATATATATGTTCCATCCCAGGGATATTTGCTTTTCAAATATATTGATTAATACAGGCTCAGACTCAATTTCTGTAGGACATTTTAACTTAAAGAGATAACATTATGGTCACTATTGCCCAGAGGAGCCTCAATTGACACATCATAAATATCAAGACTATCCTGATGTAGAATAATATCCAAAAGATAACTACTCTGGTTGGGTGGGAAACACTCTGCTTTAACTGAAGCTGAGCACATACTGTTAAAAGTGTTTTACTACTTGGAGTATTGGCTATATTATCACACCAATTAATATCAGGCAAGTTTAAATCATCAATTAAAATTACACTCCCAATTTCACAAGCAATTTCCACTTAATGTAATATTGACTCCATACAATTAATGGAGGAATTGGGGGGGGGGGCTATAACAAATGCCTAAGACAATCAATGTCTTATTTGAATTATTAAATTGCACCCAGATGGTTTCATTTATAATATCATGCTTTTTAAATTTGTTTAGATGTATCCCAACTCTTAAGATTTTTTTTTAAATAGTGCTACCCCACCTCCCCTTTTTCCATCACGTTTATGAGAAAAATATATCAAACCCCTGAATACTAGCATCCCATTCATTTTTGGTATCCCACCAGGTTTTTGTAACTGCAACTATATCTGCTTCAACTACAGTATAGCAATTCTAGACAAATGTTTGTTGAACTTGTTGTTTAAACTCTTAGCATTTAAGATAAGAATATTTAAATGAGTTTTATTATTTTGATTATAATTCCTAGGTATATAAGTGGAAACCTTAACTGCTGGAGACCCCCCCTACATTTTAGTTTAAATGTTGGTCAATAACATCAGATATAATTTTACCCATAAGGGAATTTCCCCTTTTGCTCAAGTGTAATCCATCAAAACAAAATAACTCCAGTTGACCAATGAATTCCACCCAGTAAGTGAGGCATCTGATGTCTTGATGCAGATACCATTTATACAATCAATCATTTAGACACTTTATGTTATCATTAATGTAGTCAGGGGCAACAGGATGTGGTAAAATCTCAGATATATAAATATCACATCCAGGGAAACTAATTTATTAGTCAAAGCAACATAATCTTGTTTAATGGAGTAAATAGAATGACAATATAAATTATTTGTACCAGAATGTATAATTACCATGGGATTTTTACCAGAATCAGGAACAATATTACTAATCATTTGAGTTATATCAGATATCAATGTCCCCTTAAATGAAGAGCACATCAGTTTTGCTTATTTGCATTGCACACAGCCCTGTCCAGATGCTTAATCATTGAATCACCCAACACAAATAGTTGTTGCTTCTCTGCAACAGGATTAGTGTCCATATCAACATTATTGTTGGGAAAATAATTTAAGACTGTGTCAGGAGGGCATGGGCCAAAGGGCATATATGCAGAAGAAATAGTATTTCTTAAGCAGTCATTTGAATCAGAAGTGGTGGAAGAAATAGAAATACTAGCATTTTGTGGGGGAGGTTCAAATGAAGTACCAGAGTCCAGATCTGTGTCACATAAAGTACCACCTAATGGGCTAAAATTATTGCTTGATGGCAAAGAAAAAACACTAGCCTTTCTACCTTTTTTTTTCTGGATTTGGAGTTTTGTACAGTATACCAATTATCACACAAATCCTCTTCCTCTGAATCACTTTTTGCACGTTTGTTAGATGTAACTCCATTTGAAACATTTGGCCACATACAGAGAGAATTAATGTCATTACATAAGACAGAGGTCAAGGAAACATCATCATGAGAAGCAGCATCTTCAATAAGGGAATTAATTTATTTTGTGGTGGGGACTGCACAATATGCTTTCATTTGATTTTGAAAACGTTCCAGCATGGTTAATTGACTTTGTTCAAGTTGTGAGATTCTGCTGTTAAATATTAGAACATCACTTTTTAGCTCAGTCACTTGATTACATTTATTACAAATAAATGGTGATGTAGGAAATGGGGGGGATACTAAACTATACATGGCGCATGTTGAACACTTAATACCCACATCCCCCTCCAACGTCATAATGGAATCAGCCATTACATATACAGCTCTAATTTAAAACACAAAATGTACCAACTAATCCAATAACCACAGTTCCACAGTAAACTCTGTGTAATGACTATGATACTACACACAATATTACTACACCTGTTACAGAATCTCACTAAACAGCACAATGGAAACCTTACTTTCTACGTTGCAACTAAACTCCTCCTGTGTATCCCACCAGCAATGCTGGACATGCTAGACATGCACACAGATGTGTTTGTCTCTGTGTGTGTCTCCACATGGAACAGTCATGCGCTCATCTGCTCGTGCTTGCCTGCTCGCAGAGCACAAGCTATGTGTACCCTATTACCTGAAAGTAAAATAACCAAGGGTCACTGACTCTCCAAACTACCCAGCTAAAAATAAAAGAAATTAAATTAGTTAAAAATCACACCCTTTTAGGTGCAAGGCAGGTTATCAGTTCCCCTTCCCAGCTGAAAATATGCAGCACGGATTTAACTAACCAGCGTGACAGCTGTAGTTCCTCCCACAGGCATAGAAACTACAGCCCATGCAGCTGCTTCCTGAGACCAGGCTTAACTTTAGAACAGCATGTAGTAATAAAAGCAAAGGTAGTTTTCTAAATATTTCGAGCAGAATAAGAACTGGCACAATGGTATGCTTATATACTTAGCACATACACTAATGCTGCTCGCAGAGCGTGATCTATATGTACCCCTTGATCCAGAAGTAAAATAACTGGGGGTAGCTGACTCTCCAAACTACCCACCTAAAAATAAAGAATTTAAAGTAGCTAAAAATTGCACCCTTTTAGGTGCAAGGCAGGTTATCACTTCCCCTTCCCAGTTGAAAATATGCAGCATAGATTTAACTAACCAGAATGACAGCTGTAGTTCCTCCTGCAGGCATGGAAACTACAGCCCATGTAGCTGCTTCCTGGGATCAGGCTTAACCTTAGAGCAGCACATAGTAATCAAAGCAAAGGTAGTTTTCTAAATATTTTGAGCAGAATAAGAACAGGCACAATGGTATGCTTAGATACTTAGCATATACATAAATCCTTTCACACCAACATCTACAACCATAGAACATTTCACAATTTAGAGATGTATATTTTTTTATGTAGATGAAAGTAAAAATTCAGAAAAAAACACACTAGTGAAGTCAATGGAAAAACTATTTTTTCACACTTTAATATCTCTAAAAATTCTGGTCCAATTTACATGAAACTTTCTGGGATCGTTGATTCTTAGAGGGAAAACAAATTCTGAAAGTTGTGTGTAAATCTGCAAAACCATTTTCTGCAAGCAACAAACAAAAAATTGAATTTAACATAGAACTCACAAGCCATCCTAACTATAGTGGTGCTACCGCACCCCTATAATATGTCAAGTTAAATACCACCACAGTATATGAAAAACATGATACAAGTCAAGATTGTTTAAAAATATTACTCTTGTTGCTAAGGCAGAAAATTCAAATTGAACTATCATTCTGACACCAAAAAGATATACAATTTGAATGTTAGCCAATTAGATGTGGGACTCTCTCAATGAAAACATTCTATGAACCTGTAGAGCAATTTACACATTTTTACCATCCATACAGTACATACTGGCCCAGATATTCAAAAGGGTTGCACATGGTGCAACAATGTTGCACCATGCACAACCCACTGATGTGCCCCGGTGCGATATTCAAACGGAGATTGTGCATGGCACAAATCCCGATGCGCTAGAGTGCATCAGTAATGTATGCAAGCGCAGGTAAGGGGCATGCCATTACATACTCTACACATCCCGATGTTCGGCCGCGGGATGTACTGAGTCCATGCATGCACAACCCCACTTGCGCCCGCACAGAGTTGATCAAAAAAGGAACAGTGGATGGCCACCCACAGTTCAGCTGCCGTTTGCAGGGGCACAACACGGGAGTTGCCACCTGTGGGTGGCCACCCGAGCTCCAGCTGCACCTGGCGGTGCCCCCCATGCCCAATCACGGGTGTGTGTAAAATAAAAGAATCCAATATCCCTGGTGGTCCAGTGGACCGCTTTCAGCCTGATCACGGGCATTTGTATAAAATAAGTACATCCACTATCCCTGGTGGTCCAGCAGACCCCCCTCCCCACCCACTGATCCCCACCACCCCGCTCCCCCCAGTCAGCGGCAGGTGGCAGCACCCCACCGGCCTGCCACCCCACCGCCCGCTGACTGACATGTGTAGTACGATATGGGCTGCATGCCCATTGGCTCACGCTGTGGACCAATGGGCGTACAGCCCTACCTATGGTGTCAGTCAGCGGGCGGAGGGGTGGCAGATGGGTGGGGTGCTGCTGCCCACCACTGACCGGGGGGAGTGAGGCAGTGGGGATCAGTGGGTGAGTGGGGAGGGGGATCCACTGGACCACCAGGGATAGTGGACATACTGATTTTATACAAATGCCTGCAATCGGGCTGACAGAGGTCCACTGGACCACCAGGGATATTGGATTCTGTTTAGTTTTATACATGCCCGTGATCAGGCTGACTGCTGTCTGCTGGACCACCAGGATATAGGACACTATTTTATATTTACTGAAACCTGCAATCGGGCTGTGGGGTACATTGCCGTGCTGTGCAGGGGAGTCAGTCTCCGACAGCTGTTGCCTGGCAGGCGCCCCAGGCACAAGTTGCTGGGGATCGGTGCACCTGCATGCAAAAGGGGCCATAATGATCTGCAAATGGCCCCATTTGTGCCTTGCATACATTATGGACCCTTTTGCATGTGTACTTTTAAATATTGTGGTTGCTGCACATGGAGCAATGGATCTTGCGCTAGTGCATCCCCCGCTCCACTCTGGCCACTTGCGCTGGTGCAGTGCAACTGCGGGTGGCCAGGGTGCAATATTTAATGATGCTGTGCCATGGCCCAGCTCCGTTGAATATCACCCAGTCAACGCCCCTGTGCAGCCAAGTTGTGCTGCACCCAGGCTTGCGCCACAGCCTGACAGTTTGAATATCTGGGCCACTGTATACAGACATACTGTATTCAGTGACAGCTTCCCACTTGCCACAATAATGTCATTCACCTTACTAGTCTACTTATTTTTAAATGCAAGAAAGTGCCAGTGAAAGCATTCATGGTACTCTGATAGGATTGTTTATCGCTCTGCCAGAATCCTCTGCTCCACTGTAAACTTGGCAGTGCAAGTTATAAAATGTGTTCCAACAATTTTTCAGTAATGAACTTCTGTAAGAGTATATTGTAGAAATATAATTTATCCCATGTTCTTCAAAAGCCGGGATATAAAGAATGAGTAGGCAGGCTGTGTGAATTACACAAGGCACTTCATTGTTTTGGATTGTGAAAAAGACATGAACTAGTACTTCATCATTTGGTTTACATTCCAAATGGACAACTTTGAAAAGACACATAACACACACACAGTCTTTTTGGCAGTAATGTATATATTTCTGCTTGTAGCAAGATGCCACTCATATTCACATACAGTGTTCAGAGAGCACTCAGTAAATATTTCCTGTTATTATTTTTTATTCCAGTACTCACATGGCAGGTTTCATGCATTTCCTGTTTTTCCCATTCTTCTCAATTATGGTTCACATTCTGTCATTGCCACATTTCTTGTACAATATTTTGATTGTCTCTTTTTTGAGATAATTAATTTGTGTCTTCACTAACTGGCTGATAACATGTCATAATGCAGGATGCCAAATGACTTTCCAAACCATTCAAGCATTCAGAGCAACCAAAACCATTCATCTAGATAAAATCTTGTCTGACAAGTCAAGCTCAAAGAATCTCAGCATAATTACACAGTGTTAATGAAAGCCATGTATACAGACAGTTCCTGCTATTAACCTTTGTGTTAATCTATCAAGTGATACAGTACAGTTGTTTGTAAGTTACTGCAAATATCTGATTTAGTTTTAAATGAATACCTGTTTTTTAGGAAACTGGCATGTAAGTACTTTTACATGATTAAAATCATTCCCTTGATTACAATGCCATGAATTTGCCAGCTTGTGAGCTTTTGTAGACCCCTAAATACAATTCTGTAATAGAGAGACTTTTTGTAAGCAATCAAAGTACTACACTTGCTAGCATACATATTTAGAGCTAATTGTAACTACTATGTGGGCATAACATCCAGTCTTGGATGCATCATAAATGTTTGTTCAATTTAAAAGGGTCTTTATTACATGGCTAACAGAGGGAAATTTATATTTAAATTAGTAAGGCACACAGACTTCTTAGTACAGTAATTCAACATAACTTTATTACATGGATACTAAGAACAATGACATATAGTAATTCTGAACATTTTGGCTAAAAAGCCTTTATCAGCATCTTTTTAGTTAAAACATTCACAGTTCTGTCATGATTCATGGCAGGTCTTTTTTCTTAGTAACTGAAATAAAACCATTGTCCAACCATGTAGTCCTACAACAACATAACCAAAAGTACAAGTGGCAGTCAAGAAAGGATTCTGATTAAATATGACAAAGCACACATCTAAGAATGTAACATTGTATTGTGATCATTGAAGAATATTGAAGTTCATCGTGCCCTCCTCTTCAGTGTGTGTTAATGACTATACCCAAGCTGAGTATGGACACACATCCAAGTTTCTTCACTGAAATGCTACTTCTTCACATAATTGATATCACCTTCAGGAGTTTGTCTCCTACTGTTTTGAAAGCCTGAACTGTGCCAGCTTTGACAACCTCATCTGATAAAGTATTCAACTTGTTAATCACCCTATATGTAAAGTAATGCTTTTAATTTTGCCTGTTAATCTGTACCTATATACTTTAAGTGCATATCCTCTATTTCTGCTTGCAATCACTAATTTAAACATCTGCATATACATCACCCTTTCTTTACTCTTTTATATGCAGTGCACTACACAGGGTTAATGCCTTGTACTCTTTATTGGCAATTTTAATTGTAAATGAAATGCATAATACTTTTCTGTACATAAAATAACAACAATATTATGTCCATACAAAAAAAACTATGTTAGAAATCCATTAGTTTTGAAGGTTTAGAAATAAGTGAAATGTGATCTTACAGTAAAATAAAAGTTTCTTAACATATCATGGATCTGTGGCATGGTACTCCTTGGATTTCAGCAATGCTGTACCCAACATTGATATTACCTTAAGTGTGTCACTGTTTTTCAAGACATAGAAATATATACAAACATACAAATGATTTGAGACAGGGTGATGAAATTAGGGTAGTTCCAAATCTGTGTCAGCTGATCATTGAAACCTCAAGGAGCACCACAATGCAGACTGGCCAATTGTCAGGAGTATTTGTAATCCTACCATTGCACTTCCTACATTTAACCATTTGTGTTTCATCCCTAACTGATGCCTAAATGCAGCTTTAAAATGGAAATTTGGTAATAGATACAAACTGCTTTGCATTGGCAATACCAGCCTTCTGCTATCATTGTGTGAAACAGGAAATACCCTTCAAGATTTTTTGGTGTATTCCTCTACCTTTATTCAGGAGAATGACAATGGGTTTGGAATGTGACGGATGTTTTAGTCAACCCTGAGCTGACGGTAACCAACAATCAGATTTAAAAAGTAGTTGTATAAATTCAAAGATATCTTTACAAACACTCCTGGGAGAATTACTAAGATTAATCACCACATCAGAGTTACAGAAACTCAAACACTAAGGCAAAAGCCTTATAGACTTCCTGAGAGGGTTAGGCAAGATGTGATCCAAGAGGTGCAGAGAATGCACTAAATGGGAATCATCGAACCATCTCATAGTGAATGGTGCTTTCCTATGGTGGTAGTTGGAAAAAAAGAGGGGGGCATACGTATTTGCTTAGATTTTAGAAAGCTAAATGCAGTATCAAAGTTGACAGTTATCCAATGCCCCACGTAGATGACATTCTGGATCATCTGGGTTGTGCGAAGTATTTTAGCACTCTTGATTTGACAAAAGGGTACTGGCAGATTCCATTAGATCCTGCAGATAAGGACAAGACTGCATTCAGTACACCTATCGGTCTGTTTCATTTTGCAGTAATGCCATTTGGATTACACGGTGCCTCTGCCACCTTTCAGAGAGTAATGGACACCTTATTAACTCCCCACACAGCTTATAGTGTGGCCTACCTGGATGATGTTATTATATTTAGTCCCTCTTGGGAAGAACATATAAAACATCTATCTGCAGTATTAACTACAATATCGGAGGCTGGCCTTACCATAAATCCACAAAATGTGCTTTAGCAATGCAGGAGACTCGATATTTAGGTTTTCAGATTGGTAAGGGATGCATCAAACCCGAAATAAGTAAGGTTGCTGCAGTAGCACACAGTCCTACCCCTATTACAAAGAAAGACGTACGATCCTTCTTGGGGCTTGCTGGCTACTATCGCAGATTCATCCCTAATTTTTCTACATTAGCGGGTCCCCTGACAGACTTAACAAACAAAAGAAACCCTGAGAAGGTTAATTGGACTAAAGAGTGTGAAGAAGCCTTTTAGTCCATTAAGGCCAGACTGTGTTCCTCTCCGGTACTACGAACTCCTGATTTTTCTCAAACATTTATTTTACAGACCGATGCATCTAAATATGGAATTGGGGCTGTGTTAAGCCAGATTGTAGATGGGGAGGAGCACCCTGTAATCTACATAAGTAGAAAACTTCATGAAAGGGAGACACACTATTCCGTTATAGAGAAGGAATGTCTAGCTATTAAGTGGTCTATAGAGGCCCTTCGCTTCTATCTATGGGTGTGGAATTTGAATTATGGACATACCATAGTCCATTATGTTGGCTTCAAGTAATGAAGGACAAGAACCCTCGCATCATGCGATGGTACCTTGCCCTACAGCCGTATCAGTTTACTATTAAACATAGAAAAGGAACAGCACATGGAAATGCTGATTTTATGTCCAGATATGGTATGGAGAATGGAAGTACTTGTCATCAGACTTCGGGGTAAATGCTGTAATATAATTCGAAGGAAATAGTTTTTCTAACTTTTTCCGAAACAATTTTTTTTTTTTTTTTTTTAGGGACCCTGAGGTGGAGCCCTAGGTGAGGGTGGGCTATGGCTCCATCTCTCATAGAGATAGATCTGGTGACAAGTACGTTTGTTAGATTTTCTAAGAACCAAATCCCGTGGTTTGGTTTTTGGGTGGGGAGGAATGTGAAAGAGAAAATACCCTCTTCAAGATTTTTTTTTTGGTGTATTCCCCTACCTTTATTCAGGAGAATGACAATGGGTTTGGAATGTACTGCTATCTCTGTTCTTTGTCTTGTTGCTTATATGTTCGTTTGTTGGGCTGGCCACCCACTTTGTTTGTATGTATGTTTGTCTATTGTATGTATCTGTGTGTCATTTTCCTCAGTGCATAAAAACCCCATTGTCTGTCCTATTGTAAAGGAAAAGCAGTATTCAAGAACATTCCGAAACAGTTGCTGACGTCAGGACTACTTATACTGTGATAAAAACACCCTTTATATGATATAAAATATTATTGATATGATGATAGGCAACAGAAAGTGGTATAAGGTATAAGAAAAACATCATGTTGCGTTTATTTATATGGCAGGACACTGGTTCTTTAAGAATGGCTTTGTATAGGCTTTATATAGTATTCTTGCCGTTTTTTTATAAATGTTCTGGTCAAAGAAAGAATTATTCCTGTAGCCTCAGAATGCCCTTCTAACCTTCTAACCCTTTCCCTGCAGAGCACTTTGAAATGCGACTGTTCTTGCTCCCTTTCGCTTCTGCTATCCCTCTCGGCCTTGTGATCACTGGTAAATTTACAGCGCGATCGTGCGCATGTTCGTGAATGCGTTTTTCCTTCAAACTCGTCCAAATAGTGGCGTTTTTCTATGAAACCTCTTACTTTTGTCTGGGCATACCTTAAGGAGGTAAATTATGCAGTTTAAGGCAGTCTTGGGGCGTTTTGCAGATTGAGGACTCTGTGGTGTTGCTGGTTCTTCTGGCTGCTCTGTGTGTCCCTCTCTACTGCTGCAAGTCCTATAGGAGCTGGCCAGCCTGGAATCTGCTGTTTTTATGCTGGCTTAAAGGGGTGGTGCTTGCCTCTGCTTGCATTTTCACTCAAATCCTTTTTAGAAGGGCTGTATATCACTTTTTTTGCATTAGAAAATAATGCTATGTGTAAATAAAAATATAGTAATGTTGAAAATAGCTTAAATGTCTAGTAATTAAAGAAATAATATTCTAGAACAAGTTCAAGGGAGGAGTTGAATAGTCACATGATCCCTGAACAGTATAAAAAGCTGTGTTCTCAGTCTAGTTCAGTTCAGTTGATCTGAAGAGATCCGACTGGAGTATGCTGCTGTAAGCATCCTAAAAAGCTAGTATCTGCTAGCCTATAATTTAGTTATGCGTTTGTTTTCCTCTTCTTAAGTTTGTCATTCCCAGTTCGTATTTTGTTCCTTGTTTTGTTATTGTTTTGAATAAACACATTTTGAATGTCATACTTCAAAGATGCCTCTTTGGTCCATCATTCCCACAGCCTGTGACACATTGTCCTTACTTTTAATGGCAAACAATATATGGTGACCAGTGCCACTCCTTGCCCTCACCTTATCCTATAACAATCAGTCACTATAATCCAGTCTACCTTCCTATCTCACTCAGCTCCATTTCAATGAATCCCTAAACTGTCGTGTTACCCTCTCTCTTACTCTAACCCAGACTGTCAGTCCCTGGTATTCAGTGGTACTTCAGTCCATATCCCTGCCTCAACCCATCAGTCTGTGGTGTCCAGTACTACCCATCTCCTCACGCACCAAAACTTAGTCTCCTAGGCTCCAGTGGTACCCACTCTCTTACATTGCCCTAAACTATCAGGTCCTCAGCATCAATTGGTACTCAAATCCATAACCATGCCTAAACTGAGGTCCCATCTGCCTGATCACCATGTGATTCAGGTGGATGTTAAATACCTAATGGCACTTCTCAAAAGAGTGGGGACTTGCCTTGGTGTTCTGGTGAAATTCCCACATTCACGAAAAGACCAACAACAGATAAAACTGTTTTAATTTCAGTTGGTTTCCATCTGTATCTCCCCTCTCCCTGGGACGAGGCAGAAAATAGGCAGAGTTTATGAACATTCCATTCACAGTCAACAGAATCTAAACACATAAATAAAACACTTAGTCCATTGAGTGCTACATATTTCCCTCACCTGCCTCAGACCATTGTACCCTTAGTTCTAATGGAACCACCCTCTCTCACCCTGTCCCAAACCGTCTGTTCCTTTTTGCCTAGTTCCCTGGAGCTCAGCCCCCACTCCCTTGATCCACTCACCTCCAGGGACTTACCTCAGTGGTGTTCCTCCTTGACTCCCCCAGTAGGGGCTGCAAGTAGGCACACCACCAATGGAGATTGAACTTGGTTTCCTTCCAGTGTTCCTCCTGGCTTACCACCAGTGTATGGCTGCTGAGTTGAGCCATTCCAGGCAAAGGATTGGACTCAGTCACCAGCTGAGTGTTGCAGGTGGGCACAGCAGGACAGGAGGAGCAGGGCATCATAACGATGCTGGCAATTATTGTTGCTGATAGATACCCCCAGTGTTCCCCGCTCTGGTGGGGCCGAAAAGTTCTCTCAAACCCACAAAAGACTGGATTCAGTGAAGCCAGCAATGTGGCTATTAGGGGCGGGACTTGCATTGCTCCCTCCATCATCCAGTTGAAGCTTCATTTTCTCCTCCAGTGTGCACCACCTCAGAGGCAGAGTGTGCCATGGCACTGATGTTGGCAGCATACATGCTCCCATGCACATCCCATCAGGCACCTGCCCCATCTCTGACCCCATGTTGACAGCATCTCTGTGCCACCCCCTGCCTCTGCCTGGAGCCAGGCGTGCACAGACCGCTGATTGCCCCCCTCCCTGGAGAAGGAGAGTCTTTGGGATGCTCGATCCTTCTCCTCCCCTGCCAATCCCAAGTGGCCTGCACTCATTCCCAAACACGGGATGCTGGCTTGGCATCCAGCACCTCAACCCTCAGCATCACCAGGCCAGCTTGAAAGGGTGTATTTTCAAAGTTGTCCAGTGTACATAAAATATGCATTAAATAGCATTCTTATATCATACATGCAGCTAAAACATTATGAGACAAACAATAGTTCCAAAATTGATTATATAAAAATAAACAGATATTTTGCTTATTCATAAGGAGTCTACAATCTTAAATAGTTAAGAATAGTTACGATGATGTTGTTCACTATGTATTATACCTTCAACTAACCCAGATATTTGAATTATCTAATAAGGTTTTCACACCCACTCGTCATCACTCCTTGAAAGCATTTCCTTCTTTATGTGAGCCACAGAACTCTACCCACCATACCCCTCTGAACTAACCCAGCTGGTTCAATTTTAGGTGTTCCCACATCACTCCTTGGAAGCAGGCCATTTGTTGTGACCTTCCTATAAACTTATTTCATGTCCTACTCCTTGGAAGCAGGCCCTTTCTTATGACCTTCCATGAGATACTAAAGTTCATACTGAAGTTAAGTAAGACAGTCAAGAAGGCTAATTGCCCATTGTAGGCTGTCCCCACAATTCAGTGGAGGTAACAGTTGTCACCAACTGTCAAATATTTATCCAACCTAGTCTTAAAAGCACAGAATGAATCTGCCTGAACAACATATGTTGGCAACTTGTTCCAATATTCAGTTGCTCTACACACAAAACCATATTTTCTTATATTAGTATTACACCTTTCACTCACTAACTGCTGATCATGTTTCTCCAGTTATAAATGTTTTCCTAACTACAATCCCAGCTCATTTCTTAATTTTTCTGGTGTAAAACTCTATAAAAGAGCAACAGATCACCCTCTTTCTTCTGTTTGCTAAGGACTACAGTCCCATTGACTTTAGTCTGACTTCATATGGTTGGTTTTCATAACCTGATGCCATTTTAGTTAAGATTCTCTGCAGATGTAACAACAGAACATTATTCTTTTTAATAAGGAACTCAAACCATAGAACAGTAGTCCAAAGTTGGCCTCACATAAGATTTAAACAGTTGAATGAGCACTCCATTCCTGGTATGAAAACTTCTTCTAATGCAATTCAACAAATGCATAGATCTATTAGCTGTTATTCTACAGTGTGTTCCGCTTTTCATATCCTGTTGTATATATATATATATATATATATATATATACTATATATACCAAGATCTTTCTCACAACTTGAAGTTCTTATTTTAATACCCTGAATATAGTAATCTTGTTTTATATTACCTTTCCCATATTCAACATTACACTTTTATTAGTATTAAAACTCATGTTGTTCTTTTGTGCCCACTCCTTAATGTCTAATAAATCCTGTCAAACTTCAGTCTTTCTTCAAATGTATCGACTACCACCCCACTTTAACATCGTCTGCAAACTTAATTAACTTATTCTCACTATTCAACTTCAAGTCACTCATGAAAATACCAAACAGCAATGGTCCCATTACCAAGCCCTGTGGCACCCACTCTCAACCCTCACTGTCTCGGATAAATGACCCTGAATCCTCACTCTCTGCATCCTCTCCATCAACCAATGCCCAATCCATCTCACCAATCCACATCCACTCCCATATCTAGTAGTTTCAATAACAATATCCATGAGGGACCTTATCAAAGGCCCCACTGAAATCCAGCATTACCACATCAATGTTCCTACCCTGATCCAACTTCCTAGTCACCCAATCATAAAAACAGACCATATTAGTGTCACATGACCTATTCAAAACCATGTTGACTGTCATCTAATAAACCTTTCTGTTTCATATAATATTTTATCTCATCACTCACGATCCCCTTGATTAATTTAGTAATCACCGAGGTTTGGCTTACTGGTCGATAGTTCAATGGTATACTCCTATCCCTTTTTAAAGATCGGCACCACATGAGCTGATCTCCAGTCAGCTAGTACATAACCCTCTGTAAAGGTTTCTGACCAATCAGGGTAATAACTGACACCAACTCTTGGTTGAGTTCCTTAATAAACCTAGGATTTTTTTTTTTAGCTATTTAACCAGGTGAGACACACTAAGCTGAAAGCTTTTTTACAGGTGCAACCTGGGAGCACAGGGAAGTTAAATGACTTTCTCAGGGTCACACAGTATGCAAGTGGAAGCCATGGGATTCAAACCCAGGTCTGGTCTTCTGGATGTCACCAGATTTGCAGCTCAGAGCCTTAATCCACTGCGCTATACTGCCTCCCATGGCAGGATGAATTCCCTCTGGTCCTGCTGCCTTATCCACCTTCAAAGATCTTATTTTCTTAATAACTTCATCCACAGTTATTATTCCCTCAGCATGTGAGTCATTTTTCCCATAGTTAGCCACCCTCATATTTTGATTACCTTTAGTGAAAGTGTTACTAAAGCAAATGCTTAATTCTTGAGATAATATTATTGGATCACTACATAACTCTCCCCTAATAACTAAGGGTCCCACAGATCTATTCTGTCCCTTTTTATTATTCACATAGGCAAAGAAACCTATTACATCATTCTTAGTCATTGCCAATTTAAATTCAGCTTGTTTTTTGGCTTTAACGTATTTCTCTTTTCAAATGTCCTAATATTTGTTTATACTTTATTATATTAATCACTGTACCAGTTTGTTTCATTTTTTATATAATGCTTTCTTTTTTTTCCCTATCCCAATGATGTTATTATTTATCCAAAATGGCTTTTTTCCTCTATTATTATATACTTTTTTCTATGGTACAAAGCTGTCAACCAGGTTATTCACAGTACTAACAAAAACATCCCATGCATCTTGGGTAGTTAGATCTTTCATTATATTCATCCAATCATATTGTACTAATATCTCTTTTATAGACCCATAGTCACCTTTGTTATAAAGAACCTTGGTAGTGATACCCTTGATTACCTTTTTTAGTCCTATCAATGTGGAAGGTAATAGAGTCGTGATCACTTGTACCTATAGGTGGTCCATTTATTACCTGTTTTATTTCCTCTGGAATATTTGACATTACCACATCCAATATATTATTACCCCTAGTTGCCTCATGGACATGCTGAATAATACCAGCTGATGTCAGTTCTCCTAACAACCTAGTCGCTATTGTATTGTTAATACCTTTACTATTCCAATCTTGCTGTGGCATATTAAGATCTGCCATTACCACTACATCACATTCTTCAGATAGACTCATCACCCTTTCCATAAAACATGATGTTTCCTCCATATTTGTATCTGGTGGTCAATAAAAGGTCATCATTTTAAATTTCTTTCTTTGAAACCTATCAAGTCAATACTAATGGATTCTATACTATCATCATTATCCCCATCATTATTTATTTTATATTCTAACCCTTCCTTAATAAACAGAGCTACCACTCCTCCCCTTTCATTCACTCTATCTTTATTTATAAGACTAAATCCAGATATGTGCTGATTCTATTCATCATTTGAACTCCACCAAGTTTCAACTACTCCAATAATTCCTATATATTTTCTTATACAGTAATTAGCTTTTCTAATTCTGCCATCTTATCTTTAGTTAAACATTGTGCATTAAAAAACAAAACCTTAACTACCTCCCTTTCCTTGTTACCTTTGTTTCTGAGATATGACTTCTTCTTTTTATCCTTTACTGACTTCGTCCCCTGCTTAATTAGTTTAAACATTTATCAATTTCATGTCGCAGCTTTGTTCCCAATACTCTGCTACCCCTATAATTTAAATGAAGCCCATCTCTACTGTATAGGTCTCCTCTATTATGAAAGGTCCCCCAATGTCATGCAAACAAAATATTATTGTCTTTTGTCCATTTATTTAGATATCAGTGTGCTAATGCTATCCTTTTCATTTTATATGCTGTTGCCCTGGGCTCAGGTAAGATTCCCAAAATCATGATCTCATAACCCATATGCTTCAATTTCTCTATTAATTTAACAAAATCCTTCTGGATTTCTGGTAATGTTTTCCTCATTAAGTCATTTTATACCCATGCAACACTGCTAAGAGAGATGGTGGCTGAACCTCTGGCAATCCTGTTTATCTGATCACTGGAAACATAGGAGGCACCCAAAGACTGGAGGACAGCAGATGTAGTCCCCCTTATACAAAAGTGGGAACAAAGATGAAGCGGGGAACTACAGACCAGTCAGCATCACCTCAGTAGTGGGAAAGATCATGGAAGCACTACTGAAGGAGATTGGTGGAACATCTGGTTGTCAGTGGACTACTGGACACAAGATGGCATGGTTTCACCAGGGGGAGGTCATGCCAGACCAACCTCATTGAATTTTTTGACTGGGTGACTAGGGAGGTGGATCAGGGGAGGGCAGTGGACATTGCCTATCTGGACTTCAGCAAGGCCTTTGACACAGTGCCACATAGAAGACTATTACACAAACTGGGAATATGGGCGTGGGTAGGACAGTAGTGTGGTGGGTAGGTAACTGGCTGAGTAGCAGGACACAGAGGGTGGTGGTAATGGCTGTCACTCCACAGAGGGAAGAGTGACCAATGGGGTACCACAGGGATCAGTGCTGGGACCAGTCCTATTCAACATCTTCATCAGCGACATTGTGCAGGACCTATAAGGCAGAATTTCCCTGTTCGCTGATGACACAAAGCTCTGTAACAGAGTAGACACACCAGAGAGTGTAGACAGAATGAGAAGGGACCTGCAGAAACTTGAATAATGGTCATGGGTTTGGTAGTTGAAATTCAATGCAAAGAAGTGCAAGATAATGCATATGGGGCACAAAAACCCTGGCACAATATATCAGTTGGAGGGTGAAGATATAGCATGCACCAAGCAGGAAAGGAATCTTGAGGTTATCATCTCTGATGACCTCAAGGTAGGGGGAAACAGTGTGACAAGGCAGCAGGTAAAGCAAATAGGATGCTGGAATACATAGGCAAGGGCATCACCAGCAGGAAAAGGGAGGTCATAATTCCACTATACAAGACACTAGTGAGGCCCCACCTGGAGTACAGTGTACAGTTCTGGAGACCTTACTTATGTAAGGACATAGATAGGGTAGAGAAGGTTCAGAGGAGGGCAACAAAGATGGTACAAGGATTGCATCACAAGTCCTAAGAGGACAGGTTGAAGGAACTGAATATGCACTCCCTGGAGGAGAGGCGGGAGAGAGAGAGGATATGATAGAGACATACAAGTATCTTACAGGGAGGAATAGGGTGCAGAAATACACTATTTTTACATGAAAAAGGTGTTCCAGGACTAGAAGGCATGGGATGAAGTTGGAGGGAGGACGATTCAGAGGATAAGTTAGGAAGAATTTCTTCACAGAACTAGTGGTGGTCAAGTGGAACACCCTGCCAGAGGAAGTAGTGGGGCTGAAACAATCATGGGATTTAAGAATGCACGGGATAGACATAAAGGAATTCTGGAGGTTAGGGTTAAGGAGCAACAGACTTCTTGGAAAACATAAAGTGAACTTACAAGCTCAAATGGGCAGACTGGGGGGGGGTCGTAGGCCCTTATCTGCCGACACTGTCTATGTATCTATGTATCTATGCTAATGGGTTTTCACCAGATCCTGCAAATATATTGTCTGCCATATTGGTCCATGTATTTAATAATGGAGTCTCCAATTACCACTACCTGTCTGGGGTTCTTAACTAAATCATCTTCCTGAAGAACCATATTGTCTCCCCCTTCTAAGTCCTTTCCCTGCTCATGCTGGATATTTTGTAATATGCCAAAACTATTTGCAATTGGAATGCCATAGCAATCAGCTCCTCTATCATGCACTATATCCTTGGATCTAGCTTCTTTATGATCTTTACTAATTATGTCATTACCAGGTATTAGGATATCATCAGGTACTATTTTTAAAGGACTTCTCCCTCAACGTTTCTTTTTACATAGGAAACTTCACTCCAATCTTCATTCCCTATTTCATCAACATCATTTCTATTGTCTTTTCTCTTTCCTTCACCTACTACTTTCTTGCTCTCTTCTCTTTGAGTATCAGCTTTGTTTAAACTAGCCAGCATTCTTAACCTCAATGTTGCTTCTAACTGACTCTGTTCTAAACTTTCCAATCTTTCTATAACTGTATTTAAATTATTTTGCATATCCTTATTTAAAACACATTTAACACATGTAAACTCTTCATAATTAGACTCCTCATCTACCATAGCTACATACTACACCCTCCACACTTAATGAGGCAGTTCCCCATCAGTTGTCAATAACGATTTTGCCATAATAGTACAACATCTGGGTTACCCTACCTTTATGTAGGAATAATCTCTAAAAATCTGCCTACCTTAACTACATGTTTGTGTTCTACCAGTATAGCACACCGCATCCCTCTTCCCTGCTAACACGCCAACATGCACTGGACACGAGTGTGTCCGCCCGTCTCAGAGCACCGCTCACACTCTTACCACTCGCACAAGCATCTCAATTTATGCTGTATGTGCCCCAGGGACAACGAGTGTCCCAACTGCACAGAACCAAGCCCCTTTAATTAAAACCAGCTATCCCTTCACTAACACAGGGTATAACCCAATTCTAAAAGCTGATCGTAAGTGAAAATCAGCTCTGGTATCTGCAGCAGATAATGCACTGAAATCTTCTTCCTGGTATTACCTCTCCACACTGTCCAGCAAATTAGTGGGTTCTGCTACTAAAAAAGCCCCATGAATAAGCACCACAGCCAAGCAGGAATGATTAGCACACTTAGCAACCTCCGTCCCCCTGTCTCACTGCTTTTGGCGGTCGCACAATTCAAACAGAAGCTAAGTCAGGAGCTCGCCAGCCGAGTGTCTCAGTTTATGCTGTGCATGCCCAAGGGATAACGAGTGTCCCAGTTACGCAGAACCAAACTTCTTTAATTAAAAGCAGCTGTCCCTTCACTAACACAGGGTATATCCCAACTCTAAAAGCTGATCGTAAATGAAAAGCAGACATCTTTGTCCACGAGACCAGTTAACTTTTTTTAACCACCTGGTGCATGTCAATATTCCCAAGCTAGGTTTCATATTTATGCTACAAATCTATGTCTATATTACAGTACCAAATATATATATATATATATATATATATATTTTTTTACACCTCTCTTCTCAGTCCACTACCATGTGAATATCATGACCTGGATCATTTTGATTAAGGAGACATTTATTTCTTCATTGTGAAGTACAATAGTGAAATAGGCTTATTTTGTCAATTTCATTGTTGTGAACTTATGCATCTTATTCAGATGGTGGCATGCTGTAGAGATGAGAAGAGGAAAATGGCAATAGAAATTGGCCATTGGCAATTTCTGTTTGGCTTCAAGTCTGGGTTCATTACTTCTGCTTTTCTGAGAATTAAGCTGAACCACTGTGGCTTCTTCTGCAGTAATACACAATGATAAAACATTTTTTAATCCAGGAACAAAATTTAGGGAAAAATCCCTGTTTACAAATAATGCCCTGTACAGAAACATTTATACTTCATCACACAATAACAAACATATAACAACATCAATTACTAAATATATAAGATATTGGGTTCATATACAAAATTTATAAAAACATTGGGTACTTAATCAGTTACATGGGGCATAACATGTACACCCTTTACATTTTGTATTCCACCAGCTCCACTTCAAATGCTCTTACTGTTTTCTTCAATTTATAGATATTGGTATTGCATTCCATGTAGAATCCCACAGCGGAAACCAATGCAATGTCACAAAATCTGTTATTTACCATGGGCCATTCAATATTAAAAGAAGCCTCCCTGAGACTGTATCTAATTTCACTATTACCATTAGTAATCTGAGACTTCGAGGGGTGCCTATGGGCCTCATTCATTAACTTAAAATACCACTTGGCCCATTGTATTTCCCTTTTGGCATCTGGATCCAACCATTTTAAACTATCATATACTTGACAGTAATGCGTTCCATATTTGCTACCACTAGCAAATCTTGCAAGTCTATAGTATGCTTGATTTGATTTTTTATAACAAGTTTTGGGGCATTTCTATACAGTAGTGCAGCATAATTCAGAACAAGGAGTATAGGTTGATTTACCAGTTTAATCCTGGTTGATTTCCCAAGAGGAGCATATATCTGCCATAGGGCACCTAGTTTCTCATTACACTTTTTTACCATTAAATTTGCATGTTCCTCATAAGTTAACCTCCTATCTAGCCACACTCTTAAATATTTATGTAACCCCTCACCCCTGCCTTTTTACCACAATGACAGGTGGCATGCTGTTGGCGCTGGCAGCAATACCTGGTGGGGACCTGGATTCGGGGAGGATGAGGTTACTCAGCACAGGGGACCTAGGTTTGGCTACTCTGCACAGGGGCACCCAAGTGAAATCCAAACACAGGAAGCAATAACTGTAATGTCCAGAACCAGGAATGGGATTTTGAGTGTGGCTTTTATTTATAACTAGCTGAACACAACAAAGCATAGATGGACCCCCATGGGGCTATGTTTACTGATAATGCAGATTAGAGACTACAAGGTGGTCCACTGAAAGAATAAACCATTTCTACTGTTCTCAGGCACTGGACCCACCAGTCACACAGCCTGGACTTGCACGAGCTTTGGGTACACAGCCCAACTGGCCCGGCTCCCCTGCCGGCCACTTGACTGGTGGTTCATTGGAAGAATGAACCCATTTTACTTGTTGTGGCTCCCCACACCACTTAGAGTCTGCGACCCCTAGAGAGAATTCCTTCTTACTTCTTCTGACTCCCATCTCACAAAGAGAATTCTTTACCCTTGTTGTGGCTCCCCACACCACTTAGAGTCTGCGACTCCTAGAGAGATTTTCCCATTTGCGACCCACATCTGGGTACTTCCATCATCACTGGCCAAGCACATGAGGCAAGTAGCAATCACAGCAGAAATCCGTAGAGGTGGACCTGGTTACTAAAGATGGGGGGTGTTCCCACCTCCAGCTCCCACAGCCCATACCCAGCCATTTCTCTGGACAAACTGAAACTTTGAAATGTAGATTAAACGGTGGATGAACTGTCGCACCCCCTCTACAATATTACTTGAATTCACACAGCACTTTAGCTTTTGACACTACTCCATTTGTTTGTCCTAGTACTAGAGGCCTCCCAAATAGTAGTTCAAATCCCAGATTTCTTCACATTTCCCAGGCTGAAGAAACACATTTTTTGCCCTCTCATATTAGAGCAAACACTCACCCTTTTGTTGCAGGTGCCCCACAGGCGAAGTACAGCTCTTTCCACTTTTCAAGCACAAACTGAAACTGTAATAGGCAGCTTTCTTTCTTCAGCAGAAATTAGGGGATTGCCCCTAGAATCTACATGGGGATACTTTACTTCCTCTACTCCCCCCCTGGAGGGAGGGGGCACTGAGACCAGGACAGCGGTCTCCACCACTTGAACACTGGACACTCACTCCTTCTCTTACAGAAGGTAAACAGGAACTGCTCCTTCCTGTTTGAAGGCAAGCAGGAGACTGACTTTGAAACTCCCAACGTTCTATCTAACTCCCTCTGCTGCAGATTCCAATGTGGCTTATGTAGCTGCAAAAGTTTTATTGGTGATGTCATCTCTCAGTCTCAGCTGAGACTGAGAACAGAGTGAGACAATGTGAAACCCATTTAACTGGAGTTCCACAAGCTGCCTTCCCTGCCTATCACTAGGCCTTACTGGGATTCTAGTAACCCCGGGTAACAAGGGGTTACATTTATAAACTTTAACCATAGGTACCTGTTGTTTATTGATAAAAAACAATTCTAAATCCCCACCAATCTGCTTTCTGTGTTTCCTTTCGAATGTCATACATTGTGTTTTCTTGATCATCAATAAACCAGCCCTTCTAAACCAGTTTTCCATTGATGTCATATCCTCCTGTAATTTTACCTCCAGGATGTGATGGCTGTGTGTGGATGCCACCATGAAGGTGTCATCCGCATACAACCATACATCCCCCATTTCTAATAACAGCAGGGAGACCATTTACATAAATATTGAATAAAAGGGGGACCAGGCTCGACCCCTGGGGTACCCCCCTCCTCATTTCCCTTAGTGCTGACAAACTTCTACCGACTGCTACACACTGCTTTCTCTGTGATAGGTATGATCTAAACCAGGATAAGGAATTCATACAGTCCAATGTCCTGCAATTATTTTAAGGCATTGCCATGGTCCACCAAATCAGATGTCTTACTGAGGTCCATGAACACGGCCACTGTGCTGTGGTTCTGATTCATAGGTACAGCTATGAGATTGTTAAAATAAGTGAGGGCCATGTCTGTGGACCACCCAGGCCTAAATCCATACTGACAATTTGTAATTAGATCATACTGTTCCAGGTACTCATAGAGTTGCCTATAAACAAATTTCTCAAGCACCTTTGATAACACCGAAAGCTGGGTGATTGGTCTATAGTTTGTCAGAGAAAAAGTACCCCCCCTTTATCTATCATAACTATTTTCCCTAATTTCCATTGTTCAGGGAAGGTAGCTGAACTCAAACTCCAATTAAACAAAAAAGTGACCACGGGCTAAAATATCCACTCCTATTTTTAGGAACTCTGGACTAATGGTATACAAGCCTCCTGCTTTACCTATCTTTAACCTCTTTAGTTCTTTTTCCACTTCATATATATTTAGTGGCTAAAACCTAAACCTGGGCCACATATCCCAGCTCAAGTTCTATCCTGGGCCTGTTGAATCACCTCCTGTTACCCATCTCCCACCCCCTAGTTCACCAAACTTCTCCCCTGAACTTGTTGGACCCTGTCCGGAACCTCTGGATCAGGGGACGCCTAACCCAGGTCAGAGGCTATGAGATCCAGGTCAGGAAGATCTATATAATAGTCATTCTACATATCAGCTACCTGACTATCATTTTCCACCAACAGGTGATTATCTATTATTTGTATGGATCTTCTAGAGTTTACAGGAGACTGCAACTTTTTTTACATATTGCCAGAACTTCCTGGGGTTAGTTGCTTGTTCTATACCTGATTCGTAGTACTGAGTTTTAGCCTCTTGTACCATATTGGAGCATTTGTTTCACCATTTTTTAAAGGTGGCCCAATCTTCTGCGATTTCATTTTTTGGGATTTTTTCCAAAGTCTATTTTTTATTCTGAGATATTTTTTTTATTCTTTCATTAACCCACAGCATTTGTTTCTTTACTATCACCTTTCTAATCTTAGAAGCATGCTTAGTAATAATTTAGACCATTGTGCTGGTAAAGTCCTGAAGTGTAAGATTTATATCTGTTATAAGTTTAATTCTGTTCCAATTTTCATTACCCAAACTGTTCCTAAAATTCTTTTCCCTAAAGGCCTTCCAATTTGTTACTGATATTATCTCTGTAAATTCTACTTTCGATTTACCACTCAATTACACATTTTGTTGGACACTGATCACTCATATTTAATGGCAATATATCTTCTGAGGTTGCTGATAGCTGTTTAGATATAAATATTAGGTCTAACAAGGACCCCTGTTCTAAACTACCTGTGATTCTGGTGGCCCCATGTATTTCCTGTTTTAGTCCTAATATATCAAAACTTTCTTTTAGTCTTTTGCCACTACCATTGTTCCAATCAGCATTAAAGTCCCCCTATTAGAATAAAATCTGCTCTCTTTACTACTTCTAAAACTATAGCTGCTAACTCATCAAAAAGGGTCAACTTTGTTTTAAGGGGTGCATAAATGATATCTACCATAAGCTTGCTTAATGTTAATTCTACTACTTAGCAGTCCATACCCTTTATATTCTCTACATATTTGATCCTATAAGGTCCCAAATTATTTTTGTATGTATAATATAACTACCCCCCCATTTACCTCTGTGCTGTCTTACTAGTCCATATCCCCTCAACCAGAACCTCACTATCCATAAGATTTTTCTGAAGCCAGGACTCATAAAAGTCCATAATATCTGGATTGATATTTTCAGCCCATAGTCTTACCAAATCTACCTTCTTAATCAGACACATGCATTCTCATGTGTTATTAGTAGCCCCCCGATGGTCGAGGCCCAGGATTTAATTCTATATCTCCACTTGCAGACAAAAGTAATAGACAATATTCTGTATATTGGGGTTCATATTTTTGCACAATTGGTCTCCAGGAGGAATGCCCTAATTTATAAAGATTCCACTCAAAGGAGAAGGAATTGTTTTCTCCTTACCTGCAAGTGTATTTTTGTATTCATATGTTGTCCCATATGGTACCATTTGGCCAATAAAATCCCTGTGTACTTCCTCTATATTTTTCTTTTTGTAACTTCCTTTACTTGTGGTAAATTTGTATAAGATTGTACCATCGTTCACAATCAGTTTAATCATACAAAAAGTAATACACAATGAATTGTTGTTGTAACCTTCATTTTTATCCCTTTCCACACTCTAAATATATTTAAACTACAGTATTATCCTTTACCCCCTTTTGTAGTTTTATTTTTGAAAAAAAGTACCCCTAATAAAGACTTTAAACTACATTAAAAATACCTTAAAAAAACTTGGGGCAATATGTTGTGCAAATTTACATTCCCCAATACAGCTGTATTCTCGTTCAGTTACCAAACCCCAATGATCTCATTTGGGCTTCTGAACAAATCTTTTATTTATATTACTCTTCTCGAACTAATATAATTCTGCTCACGATATCCCCCAGTAACTACCAGTATGAGGCAAAGCAGACTGCAAATAGAGGGGTAGTAAGAATGATTGCTGTCAGCAATGAATGCTAATTAAAACAATTTACTTTTGGTGTAGTGACACAGTCTGCAAAACCTACTAAGACAACCATGGGCCAATGTTGGCTGCAGTAATAGTCATCTTTCATTGCTATATACCCCCGTAGTCTCAGCTTTACCTCCATGTCATTTACGGTAGTCTCTCTCTCCATTGAATTTCAAATAATGTAACAATTCCATTTCAGGGAAAAAATGCTATGCATCACAAAAATAAAATATTGTAAATACATGAAAAATAAATAAAGAAAAGAGTAAATATATGGCATTACAGTATCTTAGTATTTCCATCCATGGATAGATTTTTTCTTTCTTTTTTATGTTTTTTTTTATATTATTAGAAATGAATTTGAGAATGGACATGGCCCACTGGCAGCAAAAGTTGTAGTATTTAACTACTGACTAAAATTCAGACTGGAGAACTTTACTGTACATGCCTGAGCATGGGTGGTCAGGTCATTCATTCTTTCATCATCCCAGTCACAGTGGGAGGCCAGATGATGGATCATATTTAACGATACATGCTCTGAATACTCAGTGGTATACCAGAACATTCTGAGCTTTCTAATATGATGACAATCTGTGACTTATTATCTTATCATCAGGAGTAGGGTTGTGGAACTACTGCTGGGGTGGTGAGCCAGACTGTGCTGCCTGTTTCAGTGGGAGAAATCTGGGGAGATTTATGAGTGCCACCAGGTGGTGTGAGAAGGGGAGGTAGTAGATGATGTCACAAGTTGGACATATGAATTCTTGAATGGATGGTTAAAGTTGATCCTTGGTAAGCTGAGTTTGAAAAAAGTTAAGAATGTAAGACATTCAGGATCTAGCCTAGTGCAGTGGGGTGAATCAACATTCCCAGCTGTACTAAATCATCTTTTTGAAGTTATTGATTTTGGAGAGTATTCAAGAAAGTACAAAGTCACTTTTGCCAGTGCAGACCAAATGACTTTCCTGTCTTGCCAGAATTTAACTGGATCAGCATTGTTGCTAGGCAATGGCTCTGCTAGATAAGCATGCATCATGTACTCTCGTAAGAGATCCAAGCCTTTCTTCAAAATGCCTAAGCAGTGTCAGAATTCAATATCAAAAGCTCCTAAAGGTTTCAGTTGTCTCAGGATCATCCCTATCCATGTCTTCTTCTTCTTCCAGACCATGCTTATACCAGGCACTGGCATCAAGCAACATAAAAAGAAGTGGAGGAGCAGTGAAACCAGAAGATTGCATACGCGCATTATTTCCAGTTTCATCAAGATGTCTTTGTTGCTGCCATAAGCATCCACAACACTTTCTGTTTGACATGTTTTTATGCATCAAGTGGCATGAACACATATAGGGCAGGATTCACAAAGCAGATGAACTGGGCGCAAATGAGATGCACTGGTGCAACTGGGAAATGTGCCATGTAGCCATTCATAGACAGCACAGATGCCTCAGAACAACCAGATGTGCTGCACCAAACAGGATGCACTGGAGAACCAAAAGCAATGATATGAGGCACATCTTCAGGGGCATGTAACTGCATATACAGAGCAAAGCCATTCTCAGAGCAAAATGAAAGTGCAAATATGGAGCATCCACAGTGCAAGGACCAAATGTTCCATGTGGAGATAAGTATAAAAGTAGACTTAAGTGCAAGCCCCAGCAGGCTGACTGCAGGATAGCAAGAACAACAGAATTATGCATTAAGCAGGTTAGCAAGAGGAAAAGGAAGAGGAGACCATTATGGTTTTCCAAAGAGGTATCAAAGAAAGTGAAAGCCAAAAGATTGCATTCAGGCAATACAAAAGACACAGGCAGAAGGGATAGGGAGACATACCAGGAGAAGCAAAGGGAGGCAGGGAGGTCAGTAAGGGAAGCCAAAGCTCAGACAGAAGAACACATTGCAAAATCAGTGGGTAGAGGGGACAAAACCTTTTATAGGTACATAAGTGAAAAAAGAAAGACAAAGGGAGGGATAGTGACACTGAAGAGGGAGGATGGGAGCCACGTGGAGGATGACAGCAGTAAAGCTGACATATTGAACAGGTATTTCTGCTCAGTCTTTACTGAGGAAAAGGAGGGTAATGGGTCTGAAGGGAGTACAAGGGGTGAGAATGGTGCAGAAATGGACACAAGTCCATTTACATGAGAAAGGGTCCTGAAAGAACTGGAAGTAATAAGAGTTGATAAAGCAATGGGGCCAGATGGGGTGCACCCCAGAGTCCTTAAAGAACTAAGAGAGGTGGTGGCTGAACCTCTGGCTATCCAGTTTAGCTGATCACTGGAAACAGGGGAGGTACCCAAAGACTGGAGAACAGCAGATGTAGTCCCCCTTATACAAAAGTGGGAACAAAGAGGAAGCAGGGAACTACAGACCAGTCAGCCTCACCTCGGTAGTGGGGAAGGTCATGGAAGCACTACTGAAGGAGAGATTGGTGGAACATCTGATTATCAATGGACTACAGGACCCAAGGCAGCATGGTTTCACCAGGGGGAGGTCATGTCAGACCAACCTCGTTGAATTTTTTGACTGGGTGACTAGGGAGGTGGATCAGGGAAGGCAGTGGACATGGCCTATCTGGACTTCAGCAAGGCCTTTGACACCACATAGAAGACTATTACAAAAACTGGGGAATATGGGTGTGGGCAGGACAGTAGTGTGGTGCGTAGGTAACTGGCTAGGTGGCAGGACACAGAGGGTGGTGGTAAATGGCTGTCACTCCACAGAGGGAAGAGTGACCAGTGGGGTACCACAGGGACCAGTGCTGGGACCGGTCCTATTCAACATCTTCATCAGTGACATTGCGCAGGATCTAGAAGGCAGAATTTCACTGTTCGCTGATGACGCAAAGCTCTGTAACAGAGTAGACACACTAGAGGGTGTAGACAGAATGAGAAGCGACCTGCAGAAACTTGAAGAATGGTCAGGGTTTGGCAGTTGAAATACAATGCAAAGAAGTGCAAGATAATGCATATGGGCTCAAAACCCTGGCACAATATATCAGTTGGGGGTGAGGATATAGCATGCACCAAACAGGAAAGGGATCTTGGGGTTGTCATCTCTGATGACCTCAAGATAGGGAAACAGTGTGACAAGGCAGCAGGTAAAGCAAATAGGATGCTGGGATGTATAGGCAGGGGCATCACCAGCAGGAAAGGAGGTCATAATTCAGCTATACAAGACACTAGTGAGGCCCCACCTGAGTACAGTGTACAGTTCTGGAGACCATACCTACGTAAGGACATAGACAGGGTAGAGAAGGTTCAGAGGAGGGCAACAAAGATGGAGCATGGATTGCATCACAAGTCCTATGAAGACAGGTTGAAGGAACTGAACATGTACTCCCTGGAGGAGAGAGGAGAGAGGGGATATGATAGAGACATACAAGTACCTTACAGGGAAGAACAAGGTGCAGGAAAACACTATTTTAAGTGAAAAGATGTTCCAGGACTAGAGGGCATGGGATGAAGTTGGAAGGAGGACGATTCAGAGGAAACATGAAAAGAATTTCTTCACAGAACAGGTGGTGGACAAGTGGAACACCCTGCCAGAGGAAGTGGTGGGGCTGAAACAATCACGGGATTTAAGAATGCATGGGATAGACATAAAGGAATTCTAGAGGTCAGGGGTAAGGGGCAACAGACTTCTAGGAAAACAAACTGAACTTACAAGCTCAAATGGGCAGACTGGGTGGGCCATAGGCCCTTATCTGCCGACACTGTCTATGTATCTATGTATCTATGTATAGCAGCAGCAAGCAGCTGAATAACACAATGAATGGAGCACCATTCCTGATTGTGGGAATGTTAATGGGGATGAGGAGATGGATGAACCAGCAATCTGGTGGCAAAAAGCACTGTAGGTATCCAGCCCCATGGCGGTATTGTGCTAGACTTATGTTTGAACAGCTGACAGACTTTGAAGCAGTCAGCCAATACTGCCTGAACAGGGCTATTCTGAGGCAGCTCTATGAGCTGTGCCATGGCAAAATGCAGGCACCACTGGAAAAGGTCATGCCATATCAGTGGAGACCAAGTTGACAACAGCAATGTGTCTGCTCACCACAGGAATATTCCTGAGGCCAGCCAGAGACACCATTGGCATATCCAAGCCATCCGCATCCCATCTTCACACATAATTCCTTACCGCACTGCTCCCACATGATTCGGAATTCAACCATTACTCAATCACCCAGGCAGAGTGGACAAAAGCCATGTAGTAGTTCCACAGCATGGCATGCATGCCAGGCATCATGAGGCCATTGACTGCACCCATGTGGCAATCCATGCACCACCTGGTGATGATGCCATGGCATATGTCAACTGCAAGGGCTACCACTCTGTCAACTGCCAGGTGGTGTGCAATGCCACTGGGCACATCAGCAATGTCTGTGCCACATACCCTGGGAGTACACAGAATGCCTTCATATGGCACCAGTCCACCCTTTGCTGCCAGTTTGAGTCTGGGAACATACCCAGCAGCCATCCTGTAAGTGGGTGGGGCAAGCAGAACTGCCCATGAACAGGCCACCATGGTGCAACAATGGAAGGGAGAGGGAGCAGATGTGTGAATGTCTTGATACAAAAATTCGCAGGGGGATATCCACAGGTGGGACAATGGAGGGGGGACATTGATAGAACCATGCACACAGGGGGACAGTGCAGCAGAACAGCAAAGCATGGGAGATGGGTTGCAGCACAGCAGCTAGCATGAGCGGCAGGGCAGAACACACCAAACACAGCCATGCATTGTCGACTGCTGGGCATTTATGGGCAGAAAATTGGGTTGGGAACATGTGCTAGCAGCCATAGCTGCAAGCATGGGCAGGAACAGGCAGATGTGTGCAACCTAGCCAGGCTTTAGCAATCATGAGGGGGATGTAGCCAGCTAGGGACAGTTGCCACGGAGACTGGGATGTACAGTTGGCAGACACACCAGTGCACCATGGTGCAGGGGGGAAGGTCACTATGCATAGGTATGCAGTGGAGTAACAGACTGCTCTTTCTCCCCACAGGTGATGTGGCATACCCTCTCTGACCCTGGCTATTGACATCCTTCCACTGACCTGGCACAGAGACGGAAGAGCAGTACACCAAGGCACACATCGCTATGCGCACCATCATTGAGTGTGTCTTTGGCATGCTGAAGATGTATATCCAGTGTCTGGATAGGTCGGGTGGTGCCCTTCCGTATAACCCAGAGAAGGTCAGTGGCATATTCCTGGACCATTGTATACTGCACAACATGGCCTTTGATCATGGAATAGCTTTACTGGCCAATGAGGGTGACAGTTCTGGGGAGGAGGAGGAGGAGGAGGGGAATGAGGAAGCAGCAGTCCAGGGAGGCTTGATGGAGCACCACTGGCCCAACAAGACCCAGCTGGTCCCCAGGCCCATGGCAGCACAGGGACACCATCATGGAGGAGCACTTTGGACCGAGGTGAGTTGCACAGATGGGTGATACATGGCTGGCACCCACCCACACACACACACACACACACACACACACACACACACACACACACACACTCAACACACCACAGGGCACTCTACTGCAACAGTGCCATAGTGTTGCACACCCGTGAGGGCAACAATTCTGCACACACACACATGAACACATGCACAGTAGGATCCACATATTCAGGGGACCCAGTGTATGTACTGAGGATGGCATGGATCCGTGTACTGCTGCTGGCACATGTGCACAGCAGACACAGGACTGCACTCATCATGCCCATGCCACACAGAACAACAATGGTGCACCCAGACATACATGTAGCACTGCACAGGTGACCCACACAGGCACTGTACTGGGGCAGGCGCATGCCACCCACACCACCCCAGGCACAGGTAGCCAGGTGAGTGGGCTGCAAAGGGTGCAGGTGATTGGGCCATGTGAGCTGTCACCCAGGCATCAGTGTGGGGCACAAATGCCACCACAGACACATGGACAGCTACACCCACTACTGGTGGTCGTTAATGTAGTCCCACTGGCCACAGGGGTAGCCAACACCCCTGGAGAGTATTGCATTGAGACCATGCATGAGTGCTCACTGGTGTGTTGGCCCTGTGATCCAAGTCAGATACAGGAATGATGGGGATGGAGAGGTGTGATGATGGCATCAACAGCAGTGGTTCATCTGACTCCGCTGCCTGGCCATGTGTGAGCCACTCCTGGGGGTTCAGCTGGAGGCCTGGTGACCACGTGGTGCACTATTTGCACATGCCACCTCGCCATGTGTGCAATCCACTCCAGAGCTGCGGTCATGTACACCTTGCCGTAGACATGCCTCTGCCAATATCTGGGCATGCCAAGCAGCCAGCAACTCATGTTCAATGGCCAGCAGCATCCAAAGACCCCTGAGCTCCAGTCTTTGGGATGCCTGCCCCTCACAGTAGCCCCTGAGGAGGTGCATAGCAAACAATCTCATGGCAGTAACGACTCATGGGGCGGCACCAATGGGCAGGTGGTGTGCCAGCCTGCTGCTGCACATACACTGTGGTGGACACACCACAGCAGGCTGCAGTATGGGTGGGGATTGGGCTTCTGCAACTGCTGTGCATGCAGGGTAGACTGCATCACGGGCCACTGCCACCTGCGGTGGAACCACAGCACCCTGCTGACCCATGCTGGAGAACCCTGCCACCACAGTAGCACCAGACACAGAGCCCACAGCAACCACCACCGTGGGTGGTTGTGCAGGCACTGTGGGTGTGCCAGGAGCTGCAGGACCACCAACACCTGCTGGTGCCACCTGTGCATGCACCTGTGCGTCATACACTCCACTGCTGGCCATGTCCCCTCAAAGTTGTGTGACATCTGGATCATCAGCATCGCTGTACACCCCCTGTGTACCAGATGCCAGCACCAGCAGGGTATCAGCGATGTCCACCGTATCTCCTGGGTTATCATCAGCCAAACCCAGGAGCCCTTCCAGTCAATTGCTGTCCCACTCGCCAGTCATGGCACTGCTTGCCAAGGTTTTGGAAGGCTCTGCCACCTCTGGTGATGCATCCAGCGCAGCTGTGGTGTGTGACAGGCCCCAGCATAGCAACATCCCCAGACCTGGCTGCTGCCTGGTGAGATGGACTGGCATCATCCTCTGCAGTGGCACTCTGTGGTGCGCCAGACATGGCAGCACCCTTGAGGTGTGATGGTGCTGTAACAGAAAGAAGGAATACATGGTTACATACATGGATGACAGTAGTGTTCAGACAGGCATGTACAGGAGGACATACATGTGTGCCAGTGGGGCACCTGACATGCCATGCGGTTGACAGTCAACACCTGTTCTGCTGATGCAGCCATGCACTGGCTACAGCAGGACAGGCCCAGTGCCTGTACATGCCCCCTTGTTCATGTGTGGTACTGTGACAATACTCTAGCCACCACCTACTGGGATGAGAGCAATAGTGTATAGCAGAACACATCACCATGGGTGTCCCCCTCCAGCACATGCCCAGCCTGTCATGCGACTGTGCATGACAGTCCATGGATGGGGCATACATGGTTGTTGCACACACACACATGGTCAGATAGTCACACACAGTGGGGCTGTCAGGGCACACATGACACACACCCATGGACAGGGACATGTCCTGGGCATGTATATCCACCATGCTGTGATGGACTGCTGCCTGTCTGGAAGCCCACTCCAGGAATACCCTGCACAGCAGCCCAGCCCATGCTGGCCACCAGCAGCAGCACCTCCATGGGTGTAAGGCACATACCTGTTTGCAGCCCACCCCCTATCCTACTCAGTGAGGCCTCTATGTGCGCCACCTTCTCCTTGGCTCTCCTCTTCTAGTTGTTCAGATGTTGTCTGCACTCCTGAGGTGTCCTGTTAAACTTCCCGATGGCATTGACATGCCATGCTGCAGCCTCCCAGCCCTCATTCCACAGCTGTTGGTTGCCTCCCCTGCCAGCCAGGATGTCCTTTTGAAGCAGGTATGCCTCGATTAGTGCCCTGTCCTCATCACTAGTGAAATTGGGACATCTGCATCCAGAAGCTGCGTCCTTTCCAGACATGTTGGTTTCTGTGGGTGAGAATACGCAGTCATTAGCACATAACAGTTTGCTCAGTATATGTGCAGGCACAGGGTCTGGCTGCTGCAGGGTCATAGCACCCTGTCTACAGACCACACACCTGCCTGCTTTGCATTACTGGAACAGGATCTAGAACTGTCAGGGACAGCTCGGCATTGGCAGGATCAGATCTATAGCAATAGTACATGTAGCTGACATGTCCTGCACATGTGACTGACATTGCTTGCCATGTACCACTGGATGGTGGTCTGGACTGCAACACACATGTCATCATTCTGTGGTCCCATGCTACACCACACACCAGCAACACCCCCCACCACCACAAGCCAGACCTAGTATGAGCAGTGGGACACTGTGGGGCACTCACCTGGATGTGACTGTTGCCCAGGAACAGGTGAGGACCATGGCTGTATGACCTAGGCTTCACATTGTCTTTTTGTGCTGCTGCACTGCCTTTGGAAGAAGGTAAACAAACCTACCTTCAAGGATACATTCAGGAGCATTTGTGGCTCAGGGCATGCAAATGAGATTGGGAGCATCTGTAATGAGATGCTAATCAGGTGCAATTCCACTGAATCTGGAAATTAACTGCTGATTTTTGAACAATGTCTGTGAACTGCATAATTGACCCCAGCTCATCCCAATCAGCTGGACACATCTTTGGCATTGATTGCATCTCCATAAGGCACATTTCAAGCACTTGCATGTAGGACATAGGGCATTTCCTGAATACAGTGCAACTGTCATGGTACAGTGTCACACATATGCGATGCTGGGTTAGTTGCTTGACAGGTGTAGCGCTAACAGTCCGGTATTACTGATTGCGTGATCACATCTGGTTGTGCATACACATATACTTGCATGATGACTGCTGTGCCACCTGTCATGTTGTGTGCATTTATTGTGCAATGGGGTGGCATTGTGCACCTGTGGATCACAGTGCAACACCAGCAGTGTGAGCAGTGACACTGCACTGTCCGTTGCATTGCTCGCCACACACAAGATGGCAGCTCTGCCTGGGTGAGCATGCATGAACCAGTCATGTCCCATGAACCTGTGTTCCCATCCATGCAGGGCGATGTGCGCTGAGCAATGATGCACTATTGCGCTAGCAGTGCACATTGCCATACCATGCATGTGCGTCTATGATGGCCAATTGTGCATGTGGCGCGAATGTGCCATTGCACACTAGAACGATTATCTGTGCATACCTGACCAACCGATACTGAGGATCATGCCATGTGCACAGAGGACAGACCCAAGGCCATGAACTGGGTGAGGGGGGCTCCTCAACCTTGTGGCACTGGTGCTGAAGGTTGAGGACAGCTGTTTGGGCCTAATGACCTCACTGAGCCATGCTCTGTGGTGTGGGCCAGGATTGCTGTGCAGCTGGTGTGCAGGACAGGGTTGCCTGCAATGGGGATCAATGCAGGCACCATTAGGGTGATCTGCCTGCAAGGAACTGGACAGGCTGAGGAGCCTACTGGACCCTGCCAGCAGGGCTGCAGTCACACCCAGGTATATCACAGTAATATTCATGTAGAGGCAGCATGGGGTTTGGGGGCTGGCACCTGCACCACTACACACAACCCCCCACACACATGGACTGCCGCCCCACACAGCATGGGCAGTGCCTGTGTGACCACAGGGAGTGGGCATGTGTGGCATGGTGCATGGCAGGCAGGGCCACTCTGGCATGCATGGTGAGGCATGGCCATAGGCATTGCATGTGTCCAGCTGCACACACGGTGGGCATGAGCAGGAGTGCTGTGTGTGGATGCACGCAGCCAGGGGTGCCATCACTGGGGTACTGTGGAGGTGTTGCCATCTCTGCATGCTGGTACTGGTGTTGTTGCTGGGGTTGGTGGCAGGTATGTCACACCTCCAGTCTCCTCACAGTGTTCTCTGCTTTTGTTCCTCTCACAGGGCTGGCAGGCAGGTGGTGGGCTGCTGTTACGGTGGAGGCTAGGCCCAATAGGGCCAGTGTCACTGTCCATGGACAGGGACGTGCTGGTGTAGGTGAGTGTCTGTCTTGTGCATCCTCTGTGTGTTCCAGGGGGTAGTGCCCTCAGCTGGCCATTGTCAGTCCATTGTGCATGTCCATGTGCTGCTGGTTGAGCACATGTGGGGTGTGGCAATACAGTGTGTGCTTGGGCCACATTGCACCTGGCCCCTGTGTGTACACCCACCGTGTGCTCATATCATGTGCACCATGGGCACCCTGTGGTGCTCCAGTGGTGTATGAACAGGGCCTGCATGCTTGTGCTGCCTGCAGGCATGTGCACATGCTGTGTGGGACACGGCAACATGCCCCTCTGAGCAAACCCCTGCATGCACATGTGGGCCATGTGCTTCATGAGTAACATTGCACGGTCACAGTGTGGCATTGTGTGCCAGCCTGTTGCTGGTATGCCGTGTGCCTGGCAGGCTCTTGGCCATTTGCATGACAGATGCCTCCAGCACACTTGTGTGGTGGGCAGTGGGGAAGTGTAGAACATGGTACTTAGTACCTGTTGTCTGTGTCCTGTACTGTAGGTCCATGGGGTGTATGGCCACATGTCCCCATTCATCAGCAGCATAAGGGACTACTGCAACTAGCAGAAATCCAGCTCCAGATGTCTTTATAGAGGATGTTTCAGCCATTCTACAGGTGTCAGGAACAGATGCTGCAGGCAGTGACCAGGCTGGTCAGAGTGATGTGTGCCAGGGGTCATAGGCATGGGTGCCATGCTGCAGCATGTCCCGTGCATTAGGGATGTAGACATTTGTGATTAGCCCCCTTCTGTTTTGCCTCATGTGCCTTCCACATCCACATTGTATGTTGCTGTACCCTGTTCAACACACACACACACACACACACACACACACACACACACCTTCACTCTCCTGCATATCTGTTTTTGTACTTGTACAGCCCTCCACCCTCACCTTCCCTGTTCCCACTGGCAGTTGTTACTGTAAATAGTTTATTGTGTTCCATTGCTGTTACTAAACCATTTTCAATTGCAGCTGGTGCATGTGGTCATTCACTGTACATTGTGCATGTTTTCTGTATTTGTCTGCTGCTGTCTACTGTCCCTTTGTTGCCTTACACATGTGTGCACCTGTGTTACTGCACACACACACACCCTGTCCCCCTGATGTGGTAGCCTCACTGTGTGCCTTCCTTGTTGCCTGTGGCATGTGGGTGGGTGTTGTGTCATGCTGCCTTTCTCAGTGCCCTTTTTATGTGTGTGGTGCATGTGGGCTGCATCTGTTGCGCTGGTTCCCTGTTGTGCGGCTCTGTGTGGGTCCACATTGGTTGTGGGCTTGTTACACCTGTGCAGTGCATGGTACTCAGGTTGTCCACCATTGTGCCTGTCCACTGGTGTGCCCCTGTGTGCATCTCCTTTCTCCATGCCACTGGGTTCCTGTGCAGGAGGCCATGTTCTGGTGACTCCTCCATGCTGCATGGTGCCACCAGCAGCTGGCAGCACACCTTGACAGGCACCCTGGGCTTGTCATATGTGACAGTTGGGCTCCTGTGTGGGGTGTGTCAGGTGCTTCTGGGTGTTTTTCTGTGTGCTCTGTCTGTTCACCTCTTCTGCTGTGGCCACACTCAGGCCCTTGGCACTCTGGCCGGTCCCTGCAGGTGTGTTCCCCTGCATCTTTTGTGCCACTTCAGGTTTCCCCTGCTGCTCCTTTGTCCCTTTCTGACTTGCTCCATATTCAGTGTTATGCTTCCCTAGGTGCTTTGGTGCATCCCTGTTGCACTGGGGCATCTCACATTATGCCATTCTGCATCTGTGCAATTCACAATTGGGACGTGCACAGGGCATCTTGTGGCACATCCTTCTGTGAATTGCACTGTCTGGGATCGGCGCATCCAGGTTGCAGTGGTGCATCTCATTTGCACCAAGACCATCTGTTTTGTGAATTCTGCCCATAGTATTTATATTTTGGATTCAGTAGTGTTGAAATGCTACATATTGTGTGCACTCTAATGCTGTCAAACCCATCTGCAGATTGTATTAGAAACATCTCCGCCACTCCTTGAATGAGTACTGCTGCTGATACTGCAGTGACTCACATGAACCAGTATTTTTACCACCCACTACTCCACCAAGTTCATTGCTGTCGTTCTTGCTGCCATGCCTACCACAACCACTAGCCTTGCCGTGTTAGGTTACTGTAGAAGATCATAAATAATGTTGAGTGGCATTCAACTAGACTCACCATGGTGATTCTAAGGGTTGTTGATTCAGCACTAAAATCTTCAGTGGCCTGCTCATGTGACTGCAGAAGCTAAACAAATGTTTACATTAGTACACCTCCACATTCATGACTGATATCCTCCACAAGAAATATCATCAAATTCCATAGCCCAGAACACAGGTTTCTGTTCCATAACTTTCTACAAAATATCATAGACAAAAGTCTGCCTTCTGAAAATGTCTTCAATTCAGCAGTACTGTGGAACATGGTATCCTGCTGGTATCAGTACATTTGGAGGAGTGATAGAAACATCTACTGATGTCTCATAAAGTGTAAAGTGTTTCTTTTAACTGTGCATGTTAGGTTAAGCAGGTAACTCACCACTGGATTTAGGGCATGTACAACACAAGATGCATTGGGGAAATCCCCATTATTCATTGCCTTCAGCATGTTATTTACACTGTCTGTCATGTAGATTACAACCCTTTGATCATTAGGGTATATCACACTCTCTAGTAATGATTGAATGAACCTCACTGCATTTTCCTCATTGCATTTCTCCTCCATAACCAACAATTGAAGTTAGGCAGTTTATTGATTTGTTTATTTAGATTTTGGTAACTGCATTCAAACCCACTGAGACCAGAGGTCCCTTTTTCAGTGGTGACCAGAATTAGTTACAATGAATTACATACATTGGTATCAATAAAGTATTTACAGCTGATGCATACAAGGAATTGGTATCAAGCAGCTTAACACAGAGACAGCAGACACTTGAGGCTCACAAAGTGTTAGACATGTACAGTACATTTAACAATTTTGTGTAAGAGTTTCATAGGAGAAATAGAAATGGCAAAATTAGTGACAGCATAACACTCTAATGCATCTGTGAGGCTGACTGCATCAAAATGCTAGTAATAGTGGATGAGCTTAATACATTTGGGGGTTTGTGATGGAAAGATCTTGTGATTACAAGTGTTTCTTTTAACTTTGCATGTTTGTTAAGCAGGTGACTCACCATTGGATTTCGGCATGTATAAAGAAAGGTACATTGGGGACATCCCCATCATTAAATGCCTTCAGCATGTTATTGCTACTATCTGTCATATAGATCACCACCAGTGATCACTAGGGTATATATCCCAATGTCTAGCAATGAGTAGATGAATGTCATAGTGCTTTCCTCATTGTGCTTCTCCTTCATAACCAACATATCAAGTTAAGAAATTCCACTATTGGTTTATATCTGTGAGGCTGATTGCATCAATATAACATCTGAAGGAGCTTGTGGTGGTTTATTCAGGATGGGGATGGTGGTAGTGTTTGATATTGACCAAAATGGTCACTAAGATTTAAAAAGTGATGGTTTGCTTTTCTTCTTCAGATATCACTAGGAAATGAATATAAGCCTTCATCTGCTTCCATCACAAGTGTTAACATCTGGGTGCACACTTCTTGTAACAGGAAGACCATACCTGAAAAATGTGAAGAATGATGAAACATTGTATTTAAGCTGCACTTGATGCAAGAGTTTTTGAAAATCATTGTCTTCTTCAATAGAGAATGGCTAGAGATCAAAGTCTGCTATCTGCCCAATGAGTTGTGTTATTCTAACAAAGTTTGTTTGTGTATGTAGCAGATTAGAGAGGGCATGCAATGACTCAGGCAGTGTAGCTGAGCTTTTTTCTTTTACTTCCCCCAGCTCTGGGCTGGCCTCTCTTTCGGGCCTTCCTATGCCCCTCACTGCCACCCTGCCTTGATGCTGCCACCCATAACCATTACCCTATATTGCAGCCCCACCGGGTAACCCAGACATAACCCTTCAGTGGGTAGGTCCCTCTCCTCTGAGGAGGAAGACACCAGTGGAGTGGGCAGTGCAATTCTTGGCCCAGGTACTGCTGGGATGGTTCTTGCACTGCTCGAGGTCTCACAGTAATGGGAGCTGGTGACCATCATCCAGTAGACCATGGGTCTTCTTTTTCCCATTTGCTCCACAGGGGTGTGGCATTCCACTAACATAAGGCATACTCTGATGTTTACCATGCCCCATTAGTTAATGGGATCCCACTTGTTGCCTTGTCCCTAGCCTCTTCCAGGGGCCAGCAAGCACTCTCCTCACTTCCCTGCCCTCCCCTGAGAAAAGGTGTGCAGTCACCCGATGCTCAAGGCCTTCTCTCCCTGGCCCAGCCCTCCAGTACCTGGTCTGTTCCTGAACCCAGGTTGCTGTGTCACAAGTGGAATCCAAGCACTGCGCTGATGGGCCAGCCCTGTAGTTAAGCTTTTAAAGCAGCACCAGTACCCAGGGATACATCAATTGGCTATAAGGTTGCAATAATGGCTGCATTATGTGAAAAACAACACATCTAATCCCACCACTTTCCATACCCAACTGTTCCTGCTGTTGGCCCATCTGACCAGAATAGGACATGCACATGCATATGGCTCCTAGGAAGATGCCATATTCATGTTTTAAATGATAAGCCTGAACACTGGCTACTAAAGTTTGAGTAGACTGACCCCAAGTGATTTTTGTACCACACATATTGCAACATTCTTTTTTGGATTTGTGCTGCCATTTGTGAAACACTGCCACACTGCAGAACATCTTGCTGCCTTTTTCAATATGAGTGGACTTCTGGGATGTGGACTTCTCAATGAATTTCATTTTTTACTCATTATGGTACTAATAATACTATTAAGTTGAGCATGATACGCAATATTTTTAAATACTGCATTTGCATCTCTTGAATATTTGTGTGTGAAGTGACAAATTAATTTAGTCCTTTTAGTTAAGCCAAGTTCCCTATCTGAATTGTTTACAGTCCTTCTACTGATTACTATATGTTTAAAAGTGACAGATTTATTGGGCTGTTTTCTTCTATCTACATCAGTTCTACTTTTTGAAACAGCTATGACATTTCACTGTTTTTTCTCTGCACTCTTCTCTTTTACAGTGCTATACCTTTACTTTCTAGTTTACATTTTCTCCACAGTAGTCATAATACTTTACTTCTTCCATTACCTATTTCTAAAACAAAAATTATAAAATACAGTTATTTTAGTTTAGTTTTTGTTTACCGGGTAGGTGCACTAGACAAGAGCTATTGCCTATTTTCATGCAAAAATTATGAACATATTAACAAACCACATAGCAAAATATCACAAAACATAAACTCACCATATTCTACAATCCCTATTACCTCAATAAACTGTAACATAAATTTAAAAATACTATTTTTAATAGTATGAAAAGTTCTAAAGTTAAGAAATAACAGCTGCCACAAGTAAAATATATCAATTTATGCTTGAATATGTCCATTTAAACAGTAAAAGTATTAATACATGTAAACACACATTTTATTTGTGAAATACAATTTCTAAAATATATTTTACTAAAATACACAAAAAGCTAAATACAGCTTGTCAATTTCAAAGCATATAACTTCACACTGTTTAATACAGTTTGGAAAAACATGATACATATAAATAAAAAAAATGTATACAAATCTCTTGTATTTTGAAAATATATGTAAAATATAATTATGAGTATATTTTGATAAATCTATGAAACCAACCGATGTTTAACTGTAAAATGTTACTTTTCACATATATTTTGTAAAAAAAATCTGAAATTCAGGATGATTCCATTATTTTAATAAAATGTACAAAAATGATAATATTATTACAAAATAACACAAATCTCAGACTTAATTTTAAATGTTATAAAACTCGAAACTCACTTATGTAAAATTGTTGAGAATCATAAAAGTACAATAAGAATATATATTCAATGATATTGTAAATGCAATAAGAAATCTAGACTAATCTCATTGATATAAAGTTTTAGGCAAAACATAAACCCAGTATTAAAAAAATGAAAACAAGTTTATTATTTAACAATTAAAACATATTTTTAAATGTATAGTTATCTTATTAAATAAGTATGTATACAAATTATTACAATGAATCATTTAGCAAAGCTCAAATAATTAACTATTAAAAAATCACCCAATGAACTTAAAACTATTGATATTATCCAAAATATAACCACTAACATTTACCTCAAGTACCAAAAATTTAATTTAGAATTTACTTCTCCAATACTTCTTTTGATTGCACATGTAAAATCACACTATCATATTTGTTGCATGATCATGCAAGCAATAAGCAAGATGTAAACCAATTACAATGAAATCAAATAAAAAGTATCACACACATTAACCAACAAACAAATAGCAAAATACTTTAAAATAAACCTTACAGTAAACCACTGTATTTTAAGAAATAAAGTAATAATTATGACTGACTGCTTCAAATTAGTCAATCACCATAATACAGGATGTTATTTTATACCCAGCACCAGGAGGGGAAGGGGAAGTCAATGTTAGCATGCATGTGTATCTTATTTTCCTCTACTAGCTCTGCTGAGGCTTGACACACAAGCCTGCTAACATTGAATTCTACCCCCAACAACTAGAGGTGGGAGAAAGTGCAGATTTCTGCCAATGCAGAAGTTCTGCAAAATTTTGAACATTTCACGGAATTTTCTGATTTTTCGCCTGTGGTGGAATTCAACTTCCGCCTAAGAACTGCAGATTTCCACCTATTTCTGCATAAAAGTCACTTCTAAATGCTGATGTTTTCTTAAAACTGTGGAAATAATGTTTCTAGTTAATAATTTCACCATATCATGTATTTTTCTGCTATTTTAATGTGATTATGCAGTATTTTCTTTCCCCGCTATCAATGTTTGTATATATTTCATTTTCTGAAGGTGGTATCTTAATTGCAATGGTCACATACTGAATGTAATTACCTTGTCAGATGAGCACCTTAACTGTTTTGTTTTAAAATAATCGTTTGTGGCCCAGATATTCAAAAGGGTTGCACCATGCACAACAGGGTTGCGCATGCGCAAGTCCTACATTGTGCCATTCTGCGATATTCAGCAGGAGGCAGTTGTGCCACTGAAAACAGGTTGAGCAACAGCGCAATGCAAATGAATGCATGCTCAACAGGAGGGGGAGGAACCATGCATAAGCTGCACAACCCGATATTCAGTCGGGTTGTAGGAGAGTTCTGCAGCGGAACCCCAACCTCGCGCCTGCACAACTTTGAGCCAAAAAGATCAAGTTGAGGCCATCATCAGGTGAGCTGCTGTATTGCAGGTGCAACACAGCAGCTGCCACCCGTGGCTGGCCCCCAACCAGTCCCGTGCCCCCCACCAGCCCGATTGTGGGAAGAATGTGAAACAACCCCCCACCCAAACATCTCCCAATGCCCGATCGCGGCAGAACGTATCATGACAACCCCCAGTGCCCGATCGTGGGCAGAAATGTAAAAGGACCCCCCAACCGAATATCCCTCAGTGGTCCAGTGGACCGTAATGCCCGATTATGGCAGAATGTATAATGACAACCCCAAACATCTCCCAAAGCCTATCGTAAGCAGAACGTGAAACAACCTCCAGTGCCCATCGCTGGCAGAATGTAAAAGACCCCCAACCCGAATATCTCCTGGTGGTCCAATGGACTGTATGACAGACGATCGTGGGCAGAATGTCCAGTGACAACTTCAAACATCTCCCTGGTGTCTAGTGTCCCCCCACCCCACCCACTCACTAAGCTCCCACCTCCCCGCCTCCCTCGGCAGCCGGGCGGGTGGCGGCGCATCCCATTCCTACTGTTTCACAGCCCGCCGATTGACTGTTCAGTAGGGCTGTGACGCCATTGGTGAGTTAGCTAATGGGCATGTAGCCTATATATATGATAGCTCTCGATTTGCAGAATGAACATCATCTGCAAATCTGACTGTCGCGTACGGTGATGGGCTGCACGCCCATTGACTCTAGCTCTGCACCAATGGGTGCAGCCCTACTGGATAGTCAGTCGGGCGGGCGGTGGGAGCAGGCGGTGGGATGCTGCCACCTACTGCCGCCGGGGAGCGGGTGGTGGGGCTTCGTGGGTGGGTGGGGGGACACTCAGACACCAGGAAGATGTTTGGGGTTGTCATTGGACATTCTGCCCGCAATCATGCATTATGGTCCACTGGACCACCAGGGAGATATTCGTTGGGGGTCTTTACATTCTGCCCGCGATCGGGCACTGGAGGGGTTGTTTCAATGCCTGCCCACGATCGGGCTTTGGGAGATGTTTGGGGGTTGTTACTATACATTCTGCCCGCAACTGGCATTACGGTCCACTGACCACCAGGGAGATATTCGGGTTGGGGGTCTTTACATTCTGCCCGCGATCGGGCACTGGGGGTTGTTTTACATTCTGCTGCAATCGGGCATTGGGAGATGTTGGGGGTTGTTTTCATGTTGTGCCCGCGATCGGGCTGCAGGGCGCGTCAGTCCCCGACAGCTGCTGCCTGGCAGGGTGGCCAGGTGCAAGTCCTAGGAGATCGGCGCACCTACATGCTAATGGCATGCAAATGGGACCATAATCAGATGCAAATGGCCCCCCCTGCGCCTTTCATGAATTATGGCCCCATTTGCATGTCACCTTTTGAATATCGGAAATTTGCGCATGGCGCAATGGTACTTGCGCCACCGCAAGTTTAATGCTCAACTCTGACAACTTGCGGTGGCGCAAGTTCCACTGCGCCATGCACAGTGGCTGTGGCTGGGGGGTGATATTCAAAGGAGTTGCTCAATAGCACAACTCCTTTGAATATCGCCTCGGCCACACCCCTGCGCAACTATTTTGAGCAGCGCAAGGGCTTGCGCCTCGGAATGGCGCAGTTTGAATATCCGGGCCAGTGTGGTTTTTTTATGTATGTCTTTTCACTGAAATTTTGTATACTGCACTTTTTAGATTCCGCGGTATTGAAAAACATCTAAATATCACAGAAATATAAATTCTCTCCTCATGTAGTTTTGATCACATTATTTTCAGTTCTGCGGTCACATGGTGTGCAGTCTGGAATTCAGCAGTTATGTCAAAAATCTCACGGATATGGCCATTGTTTTCCGCAAGTAGCTTTGATCACATTTTTTTCAGTTCTGCAGTCACATGGTGTGCAGCCTGGTTAGTTAAATGTCAGCAGTTTTGTGCAAATTCCATGCCTATGCACTGAAATTCCAGGGGAAGATCATATTACACCACAACTAGCTCTGATCACATGTTTTTCAGCTCTGCAGCCACATGAGGTTCAGGGCAGGGGGAGGAGGCAGCACACATTTCTTACTGCATAACTACTCACTCTGAAGCTGATTTCTGAAGAGGGAAGAGCTGTGTGTGTTCTGTAGGACATAACAGTCTTATTGGGTGATTAAATCCACCAGTTTTCTTCAGCAGAAGAAATATAATTTGCTGTTATCTGTACTTTGACTGCTGTCACAGTTTCACAGATAGTTCATAATTTTTTTGATAACACAACATCTTCTGTTACTCTATCTTTTGCAGTCTGTCTGTTTATTAGTGTCTTTTTTATTTCTGTAATACTTTCTGGTATTTTAGGGTCCAGCAAAGTACAAGCATTAGAACATGTCAGGCAAAGGCAGTGGTAAGCGTGGAGGACATGGAAAAAGTAAAAGTGTCATAGGTACTGCATCAGTCAAAAGGTGTCAGAATGGCATGGTAAGGGTTCTGTGGAAGCTGCTACAGGTAGCTGCACTGCAAGTTCTGCTGGTACTTGAGGAAAGAAGGGAGGGGGGACATGATAGAAACTTTTAAGTACCTCAGTGGAATCAACAAAGTCCAAGAGGGTAGCATCTTTCAGAAAAAGAGACATGCAAGAACAAGGGGACGCAATTTAAAGATAGAGGGGGTGCGGTGCCAGGGCAATGTGAGGAAGTATTTTTTCACAGAGAGAGTAGTGGATGCATGTAACAGCCTTCCTGAGGAGGTTGTGGGGTTGAAAACTGTGGGAGAATTCAAGAATGCATGGGGCAGACATAAGGCAACTCTTGTGGGGGGTGGGAAGAAATAGGCTGTTGACTAACTAGGATCTGCGGCCTATCTTGTAGGTAGGGAAATGGGCAGACTAGGTGGGCCAAGTGGTCCTTATCTGCCATCAAAGTCTATGTTTCTATGTTGCTATGTTTCTATGTTACTGCAATGCCATCCATATCACATGCTGTGCCAGTGTTGGCTTCACAGGGAATCAAACCCTCAAGCTTCTTTGGCACTCATTGCAGTACTGCTACTCCGAGTGCTGGTGTAGTTCATCACTCTAAACAGCAGCTTAAAAAGACTGCATTTGATGTTGCCATGCTATTGTGTGAGTCCAAGGGGTCTCAGGATGAGCCTGAAAATAGTCAACTTTCTCAGTCCCAGGAGACCCATGATTTAACTCAGGAGCTGGTAGTGAGTAAGAGCAAGGAGGGTTTTGGTACAGTGGCAGGAAGTATGACAGATGATGACAGTAAGCATGTTGCAGGACCAGTTACTGTCTGGGGAGTAGATAATGAACAGCAGCAGATGCCACTTTCGAATGTGTCCATGGAGCATAAACATTCTCATAGTGAACACATTGTTAGTGGCAGTGTTCATGTTGCAGAGAATGTCACTGAGGAACCAGACCTTGTATATAGTCAGCCTTTACTTTCTCCAATGGAAATTACAGAAAGCATGGAGGGTAGTATTGATTATAGTTGTGAGAGTAATGATCCAGTATGAGATCTTAGTTGGCAGCCACTATGTCCACAAGCAGCAGCCAAAACAGTTATTGGCAAAGGGAAAGTAATCCTTCTTCCATCAGTCTCAAAGCAGCAACCTGTGATGGTCAAGAGTCAGCAAGTAGCAAAAATTAGATCTGTGGGAAAGCAGCAGCATGCAAAGAAAACAACTTTGCCCACCCCATGTCGGTGTCATCATCCCAAACTGCCCCACCACTCACAAAAATCCAGCGTGTAGGGGGACATTCATTGGTGTGGGATTTCTTTGTGATTGATTATTCTGATGACAGTATTGTGGTGTGCAACATCTGCAGTTCCAAGATTAGCTGTGGAAAACCAAGTTCACACTATGGCATGACTGGCATGCATAGTAACATCCAGAGCAAACACCACATTAAGTGAACCCAACATAAGAGGTTGGCATCTAAGCCCACTTCGTTTACTTCTACTATTGAAAGTGAAGGTCCACAGCCAGTAGATGATGTAACATTTGACCCCTTATTGTGTTCTACCCCTACACATGCAGATACACGTGAAAGTATTAGTCAAGGTGATCCATCTGTAGCCTTACGGAGATTTCTGCAGTGCCAGCATGTCCCTGATACCACTAAAGTCAACCAAAGCCACACGACCATACTTGGCAAAGCCAAACCACAACCCACAGACCTGCATACTCAGAGGCTTAAGCAGCCAGATATCAAATCAGCATTAAGCAAGCACACAAAATATCATTGTAAACACCCAGTGACAAAACAGCTCAATCCAGCTGTGTTCAAGATGCTTGCAAAAGACCTTTTTCTATTTTCATTTGTTGAGAATGAGGGATTTAGAGAACTGATGGAGAAGGCTGTGCCTAAATATAAAGGTCCTAGTAGAATGTATTTTAGCACTAAAGCTATTCCAGCTATGTACAATGACCTTGCATGCATGGTGTCATAGCCCTGTCACACTCAGCAGTAGCCAGCATTCATCTCACCATGGACATTTGGACCAGTGGCCCATCATTGGGTGTTAGTTATATGTGCATTACTGGACACTGGGCTTTTTTTCCTCATGTATATGCTCTGCATCCCTGTCCCTCATCTACTTGCCCCCTGAGTACTGGCATCAATACTACTGGTTGTCGACAGCATGCCACATTAAGCATGGAGAGTATGCATGGTTCCCATACATAAGACACAATTCTAACCCACATCACTGAGGCCATTGCACACTGGCTAAAGTCCCATGGATTCAATGCAGCATATATTGCCAGTGACAATGCCCGTAATGCCATTAAAGCCATCACTGATGGCTGCTTTTATCATGTTCCCTGTTTTGCACATGTGCTGAATCTAATAGTGAGGTCCTTTCTGGAGCATGAAGCAGTTAGTGCCATGTTGGATGTCAGCCATAAAATCTGCAGCCATTGTAGTCATTTGGCACTGGCTAGAACAGATCTTCATGCTCTACAGAAGGCAAACAATGTACCACAGCACCGCTTGAAGCTTTATGTGCTAACTCACTGGAATTCCACTGTCTATATGCTTGAGTGGCTGTATTATCTGGTATTACCTACTTTAGATGTAGGGCATTGCCAATAGCTCGAGGGGGGTCAGAGGGGTGTCTCCTGAGTGGCTGTCGGGGTGTCCAGGATCTAGGTTGTGAGGATGAGGAGATTCCCTGGGGTGAAAAAGGGGCTTAAATTAGGTCCTCCTTGTCTGGTTCTCATATCCAAGGGATCCTCCTTAGAGTGTGGGAGAGGGCCGTCCCACTCCTCCACCCCATCCTACTCGAATCCATGCTGCCTTGGGTCCCAGCCCCCTGAACTCTAGGTACTTGACAATTCTTTCCTTCAGAAGTGATTCCATCATTTTCCTATCACGAGGTTAAACTAACAGGTCTGTAGTTTCCTGCTTCTGCCCTGCTCCCACTTTTTGTGAAGGGAATCACATCTGTCCTCCTCTAGTCCTCAGGTACCACCCATCCTTGTTTCCACACTGCAAGCATTTGTGTACATGATTTTCCTTTGGTCAGATTTCAAAGTGTTAGTTGTTACCTTCATCTAAATCCCTTTACAAATTCAATAAGAAAATAATCAACACCACAAACCTCAACACAAACAATACATGTTCCTCTGAAAGCAAATAAAATGAAGGATTGGTCATTGTCTATTTAGTCCAAGAATTTAAGACCATAATGTTACTTTCTCATACCTATTAGTCTACATATATTTGTATCAATATGTTCAAAATGATTTTATTCTGTTGACCGAAAAGAATCATAACCACAAATTGTTTTTATTGCTAATGTGCATCAACTGTCCATATGTATTTATGCTATTTCCATACTGTTAGTTCCTTACTTATGGTAGGTCCCATGTTGTTTTCTTTTCCTTTTTTTTCCCTTGCAAAACTCCAGGCAAAACACTTACTTTTCAGTGGTGCAGAATACTGCAGAATTTGGCAGAAAAAGAGTTTACAACGCAGAAACTGTGAAAAGTGACATGGAAGCCAGATACCACACAGAAAAAAATCACAGAAGTGCAATGTAGTATAGAGACTGGAAAGCACTTGTGGTACTTCAAATAAAGATTATGTTGTATCATCCATGTCGCTGTTATATAAATAAATAATCTAAAATCAAAATGGATGGTATAAAACAGTTTAAACTAGAATTACAAGTATTAACAATAATATTGTAGAATGTTAGTATATAATGCACATAATTAAAAATACATGGCATACAAAGCTGGAATATCTAATCATTAATTGCTTTTAATTCTTAATTTTAGTTCATAATACATACTTGTCAGATGTGTAATATTAGCTAACTGCCCCAAAATATATATTTATTCTCATTAAATATTGTTAATAATAATAGTAGTAGTATAATAAAATTATATGCATCACATGGATGAAACTATATAGAGAACTTTGATTATTGTAAACTTTGCAACTACCTTGATCTAGTTTTCCTTTCTTCTTTTCTGCTGTAATATTTATGTACCTCTCTGCGCAGTGCAAGTATAATGCAGAAAATCTAAATTAGCAACTAATTTTTATTAGCAATGCCATGTATATCATTAATATGATGTATGTTTAAATAAATTATTGATCAATTATCAATAATAGCTATGGATGATGCACCATTAATTCCTTTGTATGTTTTGAAACCAGGTATGGAAAACTAATTATCAATGAAAGTTTAACCTCTTCTAAAATATTACAGCAACATTTCTCCATTCATTCTTTCCTTTAAATATTGTAAAATAAGTTATCATTTACTTATCACTAATTTCTCAGATATTTTACATGTTTGTGCCATTTTCTTCTGAAATATTCAATATAGTCTTATTTGTATGCTATTGGCAAGTGCATTTTGTCAACAGTATTATAGAAGTCATATGTGGTTCTAATAACATAGGAAACCATAAATCTGGATGTTAACAACTTCCCCACAGTAAGTCTTCCAAGTTGTATGTACTACACTACTACTGATTTTAAAAGTTATCCTGCTTACTAAGTTACAATACAAATTAGGGTTGCTAGATGTTAATAGGAACTATTGAGCTTGAACATTTTCCACTAGCCCCCACGCCAATACCAGCCACATTTGAGCATCTGGCATCCAGAGATCCACCCTACTTAGCCCAGTTCTCATTTTGCACATTTTAACATCTGTGCCTTGTCAATCTGCATAACCTACCAGCTCCTAGCATCATCTATACACTATGGTGACACACCCCAGAACTGCTTTCCACAGTTCTACATAAAGCAGTATAAATACAATTATGCATGTGTCTTGTGAGGGTTTCTGAGCTCTGTAATGCCCTTCTAGCCATTTACATGGGGGATGGGACTACCAGGGAAGAGCAGAGGAACAGTGGGGAAAATAAGGGGGGCAGTAGAGCCAAGAGGGTTAAAGCACCAAGCTGCAATCTTGGAGACACAACAGACCTGGATTTGAATCCCACAACCACCACATGCATACTGTGTGACCCTGAGTAAGTCACTTAACCCCTCTGTGGTCTTGGGACACATGTGGAAATGAGTTTCTGCACAGTGTGCCTTTCCTGGCCAAAACAAATATTGCATACTGCTTCTGTGACATTTAATACAAATACATTATTTTTAAAAAGTGGGTGAAGTTAAAGGTGGGCCCAGTGAAGGCAACAAACCTATACACCAAGCAAGTGAGCAAAAGCAAGAGGAAAAAGATACTGCTATGGTTCTAGTAAGAAGTTGCTGAAAAGGCAATGGCTGAAAGGGTAAGATACAAATCTATAAGGAGATTCAGATGGATAAGGATCATGAGAAGAGCTGTGTGGAATGAGAATATTCTGAATTCATGGAGTATTGATTTAATTACTTGAAATTCCTCAAAATTTCAAGGACTTTTGGGGAATTTTGGACTGTTTGAAATGTATTAATTTGGTCACAACTCAGCTGACAACTGAGCCAGAAATCTGATTTTGCATGATTACTTGCTGATATGTGCACTAGCAGTGTCCTGAATAATGTGACATTGCAATGCATTGTCTCAAAATATTAAGTGTTAAAAGTCTGACAGTTTATTTTTGTGGAAATGTCATGGAAATTTGTATCTGCATATAACTCAGCCACCTTTGGAGCTAGAAATATGAAACTAGATACATATATAAATTTATTAATAACCCTTGAATATGGGAGGAGCTTGAACTAATTGCTCTCAGTCTGCACTGCATGTGTGTGTGGATGCCAACTTGTAGCTGCATGAGCTGAAACTAATAACTTGTTTCTGGTTCCTTTTTGTTATTTTTCAACTTACAACTAGTTTATGCTCCAGTTTGACTGGTCTCCTGAGGCAAGAGCCAAAATAAAGAGAAAAACTTTTATCAGCATTTGGGATGATGACACTTACAAAAAAGGAGCCAAGAAACCCATAGCCAAAAAGCAGGTTTAAAATACCAAACCTTGTTCCATTACAGAAAGGCAATAGATATTTTTTCTAAAAAAATACCTGCCAATTCAAGACTTGCGTCAAAAAGAATGAGAGCTGGTGATGGAACTGATATGGATCCACCAGGTGAGCCTGTTGTTAATTTCAATACCAAGGCCCAAAATGCTGATGCTACAAAATCAGCTGAACCTCTGGAAGAAGGTAAAAATTTTAAGTCAGCTAAGTATACTTACACAGAACTGGTCTCCTTAAAGGCTGAACAACCCTTGTCTTCTATAGCCAGTCTGCAATTAAATTGAATGGATTTGTGGTGCATGGATGAGGAGGCAGAGAAGGAGACAGATGGTTCCACTGAGGCCCTGACCCACAGCCTTAATGATAGGGAGGAGATTACTAATGGACTGAATAATTTCAAAGTAAATGAATCAAGGCAAGAAAGAACTAATGGTTCTTCAGCAGAGTGTGGTATGCCCTCTCAGTGGTCTCCAGATGAAAACACATGTTTTTTTTATAGCCAAATGAGGCAAGTACCAGTATAACCAGAAGTTCAATTTCCATTGAGCAGCCTGCAATAAGAGGAGCTACCAGGAAACTAGAGGGAATAAGAGACAATATTCTTTCAAATCTGCCCTCAGAAGCAACAATGAATGTCCCCCTGATTCCAGAAGTTCAAGATATTGCTGGAATAAATGGTTCAAGTTCAGAAGGAGAACAGATGTTAATCCCCCCACCCCAGGTGATATCCAGGCACTTGGTCCCAACACAGAATATGGAAACACTTCTAAAACAAGAACAAATCCAAATTATTTCAGATTGCACAGGGTAAATATTTTTTTCTAAAACAGATAGACTAAAATATTTGGGACTTATTTTAACTAATACTTTAGAACAGAATATGGTTATTAACTTTGGTAATCTCAAAGAAAAGATAAAGAATAACTTATTGAACTGGAAAAGTCTTTCAATTTCCTATGAGGGAGACTGAAGTCCTAAAATTATGGTACTTCCCTATATAATATTTGTATTACATACCTCAACAGGCTCTCCTAATTAAAAGTGGTTTTCAGAAGAAAAACACGTTTTAAGATGTTTTTGTGGAAGGGGATTGCAAGAATAGCTTGGAATTACTTAATAACTCCAAGGAACCATGGAGGGATTGTCTGGCCAGACCCGTTCCTATATAATTTTAGTAATATAGTGGCAAATACATGGGAATTTACTTTTTTCCTAAACAAGATCATGACATATTGCAACAACTTTTAATTAAAAATAATTCTTCTTTAGATATAAAAAATTAGTATTTCAGACAAAATATAAAGAGGCTAAGAAAAGTGCAGTTTTAATTTATTGGGTGAACTTTTTAGTAGCTGTAAAAAAGAAAATAGTTCTGGTTAACATTCCCTGGTTATATAGGAACATTATATTACAAAAAAAGAACTTAATGTTGCAAATTCAGCAATAACATTTTTGGAAACCAAAGCAATAAGTGAATGGCAAGATCTACTTTGTGAGGGTTACCTAATGCAATATGAAAAATTTAGAGAAGTAACATGTAATAGTCCCCAAGCTAACTACTTACTTTACAGAGCACTGCAGGAGACATTCTTCAAGGTTAACTCTTTTTTCGGATATATAGTCAATAATTATGAAAAAAAAAAGAAAAACATGGAAAGAATTCATTAGTACTACCTCTAGAAAATTATTATAAAAATTACAATAAAATGGTAGCAAACATTGATGATACATTAACCACAAATAATCATGTGTTAGGAAAAGTAATGGGTCATTATCAGATCAGGAATGGGAACAATAAGAATGTATGCTAATAAGGAGTTTGTGCTGCTAAGAATAAAACTATTCAGCAAAAGATTAATAATAGGGCTTATATAACGCTACCACTGCTCAATAAAATTAATCATAAGTATGATTGTAACTGCTAGGCGTAACTGTGGAGAAAGGCCAAAAGTTCTTAAATTATGGTCTGTAACTGCTACACAGGTTTCAAATTTCATAGGACTCCAAATTCAGTGTGACCCTAAATTTGTTTTGTTTAACCACATCTCTACATTAGCTCTAAATAAAAATCAAAGAACAGTACTATTCTTAGCCTCTATTGCAACTAAAGGATTCATAATGAAACATTGGAAGAGCCCATCCATTCCTGACAACTTTATATTTGAGTGGTGGATTATGTTAACAGAAACAGTAGCCTTTGAAAAATTGTGGCACAATTGTGAAAATATTAATGATATTTTGGATACTACATGGAATGAACCGAAAACCATATTCCCCTTGTTACATTGTTGATATGATGGAAGGTGGTAGGGTATGTTGTAGACTATATTTTTATATTTTTCTTTAACATGATTCTCTTTATTTGTTATTGTTAATGCAATATGTTTATGTAATTAATTCTAAACAATAGCAATTATCTTTAAAATGTACCTTTCTAGCATTTCGATGAATGCTTTCAAAATTATAATAAAATAGCTCAAATTACAATTTTGGCTAAATGTTTGGCTACCAGTAGCACAACCCCATTAAAGCTTGATACTTAAAACTTGGTGCACATATGCATGTTGCATGTTTCTCTAAATTCTGACACTGTGGAGAAAGTTAAATATTTTTTTTAAATTGATTGAAATAACTGAACATTAAATTTCAGTTAAATGTTTGGCCACCCTCAACTCACTTTCAGTCTAGGACCCTGGAATTTGGTACACTGATGAACACCATTAGTACCTGTATATCTGCCAAATGTGGTATTATTTGGATATGTAATTGGAAAACTAGACCAAAATAACTGAAATTTAAAATTTGATAAAATTCAGTGTAATTTTGAAATGTATTCACTTGGTCATAACACAGCCTTCTATTGAGCTAAAATCTGAAATTTGGCATGATTACTTGCTGACTGATGTTCTAAAGTTGTACCAAACATTACGGCACTGGGATGCATTTTCTCAAAATAATAGGTGCTCAAAATTTGTGATTTTATTTTTTATGGAAATTTTATGAACATTTTATCTGCCTATAACTTAAGCAACTTTGTAGCTACAAATCTGAAACTAGAAACATATACAAATGTAGTAATAACTCCATATATTTATAAAATGTTATAACATTTTGATGAATACTTACACAATTATACTAAACTAATATCTACGCTTTGGCAAAATGTTTGCCTACTTATAGTGCAGCTCCTTTAAAGCTTGAGACATATATCTTGGTGCACATGTGTACGATGCATGTTTCTCTTAATCCTGAAACTGTGGGAAATTTGAATGAGACATTTTAAAATTAGGTGGAAAAAACTGAAAATAATATTTTGATAAAATTGTTGGCCACCCAAAATTCAGCTTTGTTTCAGTCTAGGACTCTGAAATTTGGTAATTCATGCAAGCCATTAGTACCTGTATATCTTACAAACTTGGTATCATGTGGATGCATACTTTAAAAACTAGACCAAAATAACTGAAATTAAAAATCTGGCAACATTCTACAGAATCAGAAGGGTAATTTCATAGACATTTCTACAGCAGAAGTTTATATTCTGTTTAGCTGTAATGCAGAAGTATATCAGGTGAAACAGAGGGGAAGAGGGAAATCAGTAAGGGAGTGAAGGCATAAACTGAAGAGGCAATAACCCAGGTGATGACAAAAAGGGACAAGACATGTTTTAGGTACGTAACTGAAAATAGGAAGTCAAGGGGATGGACTGTAATGTTAAGATGGGAAGGGGGGATTGTTACCTGTCACTTGAAAAGAAACATTTATAGTGTCAAGTATCAAGTAATTATATTACAATTAACTCAGTAGTAGAATGTTCCCTCTGTGGTCTGTCCTAAAAATATGTTTTGATGAATGAACTCTTATCACTCATTGAAAAATCGATCTAGGACACTGGGATGCCATAACTGAGAATAGACAAAGTTTGTCATGCAGGGAGCAAAAATCACTTACCTGCCTTTTTCTCTGCTAACACAGAGTCAGGTAGCCACCACAAAGCCTCTTCATCCTGTTAACATCCTTGGAGGTATTTTTAATGACTGAGGTCTAGCATCTCCTGCTACTTCCCCATAAACGTTTACAACTCATTCCTCTAGGATGCCAGTTGCTCTTACTAGCTCATTAAACAGGATCACCTGTGGATGAAGAAGACAAACTCTCCTCTGAACGTGGACACCTATTTACTCAAACCTACCTTCCCCAGGCAACAATAGCATACAGGGGAAAACGGACATATCAGCACTGCCAGTTGTGTTTTGGGTCACCCTCAAGTCATGATATGGAGCAACTGTTCAGACAGGTGTGATCTTCAGTCCTCTGGCACAGGGGGAGGAGTTAGATAAAAAAATGTTAGCAGTAACTGGAAAAATGGCTGAAAAGGGGGAAGTGTTGCTGGTGGGGGAACTTTAATATACTGGATGTAAATTGGAGCCTCCCAGCTGCAACTTCACCTAGAAGCAGGGACATCCTGAAGTAACTGCAGGTGGTGTTACTCAGGTACCTAGTCAGTGATCCCAATCAAGATGATACAATTCTGGACCTGGTGCTTACAAACAGAAACAATATTGCAGACATCAAGGTGGAAAGTCATCTGTTGACCCAGTGATCATCATACAATGGTTCAACAAAGAGCAGCTGTGGAATCCAATCACACAATGGCAAGAGTCCTGGACTCCAGAATGAAAGATTTTATAAAGATGGTTGAATGCCTCAAAACATGATCCGGGAGGGGGAGATGACCTTGGGTTGGAGTAACAGTGGGCAAAACTAAAAGAGGGCATAGTGACTGTAACAAGCCTCTCTGTCAACCAAGAAAGCAGAAGCATAAGGAAGAGAAAACTGCTATGGTTCTTGGAAGAGGTGGTAAAAAAGATAAAGCCTAAAAGAGTAGCATTTAGAAGGTATGAGGACACTTAGAGAGAGGAGAATAGGGAAGCGTATGAGAGAAAACAGAGGGAGGCAGGGAAAGCCACAAGGAGTGCAAAGGCACAAAATAAAGAAATAGCTCAGGAAGTATAAAACGGGGACAACACATTTTTTAGATATGTTAGCAAAAAAAGAAATACAAAGGGAGGTATTGTAGGGTTAAAGGGGTGGGATTGTACTGCGTGAGACTGAGGAAAGGCAAACATCTTGAATAGATACTTCTGTTCAGTGCTCACAGTAGAAGGGGAAGTGACCATAAAAGCATTGTGAGCATTGATGGGAGATAAGTGGACACTAGTTATTTTTCTGAGGAGAGGTCAGGAAACAGCATGCTAAGCTGAAGGTGGACAAAGCCATGGGGCCAGACAGGGTGCATCAAAGGGTGCTGAGGGAGCTCAGGAGGTACTAACAGCACCTTGACAGACCTACTTAAAGATCAATGGAGACTGGAGTGGTCCCAGAGGACTGGAGAAGGGCAGATGTAGTCCCACTTGACAAAAATGGTAGCAGGGAAGTAGTGGGCAATTATAGGCCTATCAGCCTGACATCAGTGGCCATTAAGTTAAAGAAACACTGCTAAAGGAAAGTATTTTGGAATATCTTGAATCCTACAGGTTACAGGATCTGAGGCAACATGGATTTACAAGGGTTTGGGCATGTCAAACAAATCTGCCAGTTTCTTTAGCTGGGTGACCAAGGAGTTAGATCAGGGTGGAATGGCAAATGTTGCCTACCTGGATTTCAGCAAGGCTTTCAACACTGTTCCACATACAGTAGGAGACTGGAAAGCAAGCTGGGTAGCTTAGGGGTGGGCAACAGGGTGGTAATCTGTGTAAGAAACTGGTTAAGGGTTAGGAGACAGGGGGTAGTCATGATCAAAGTTCACTCTAAGGAAGGGTGGGTGACCAGCAAGGAACCTCACAGTTCAGTGGTGGGACCAGTCCTCTTCAATGTCTTTATTAGTGGCATAACAAAGGAGCTGGAAGGGATGGGTTGCCTCTTTGCAGATGACACCAAGATCTGCTGCAGGGTGGACACTCCGGGAAGGGGGGGGATTGCAAGGGCTGGCAGAGATCTGAAAAAACTGGAGTAGTGGTCATGGATATGACAGCTGAGTATTTTTTTTTTTTGTATAATATTTTTATTTGTTTTTGCAATAAGCTACTACAGTCACATCATAACTTTTACATCCAGTTACCATCATTATATCCCGCAGATATCAATCACTTCACTTCATTCCACCCAATCTTACAGTTGATTTCTACAGAATTGCATTACATTAGATTATACTGGTTTAAAATTATATCTAATAATATACTATAAAATAAAATAGGATTACATAAAATCCATTCAGATCAAATCAAAACAAATCAAAGCAAATCAATACAAAACAATACAGAGTGCAACCATTCTTCTCCTTCCTATTACCTTCACTCTTCAACTCCATCCACTCTTTACCACACTTCTTCTATCATTCACTTCTATCCACTCTCTTAGCCTTCCTTCCCCTCCTATTTACCCTCATCTTCCCCACTTCCTCTTTGCTACTCTCACATACCTTTCTTCACTTTCTTTTTTCCTTTCCTATCCTCCTGTACCCTCCCATAACATCCAACTTTCTTCCTCCGTCAGAGAGGCTAAGAACAGGGCCCAGTGCCTTTCAAATCCCTCTTCCCTGCCTCCCATCACATACGTCAGCCTCTCAAGTCCCAACGTCTGTAGCACCGTCCTCCACCACCCTTGCACTGTTGGTGCTATCTGCGAAACCCACGTATTCTGGATCCCATGTCGAGCCAGGATAAACAATACCTAATCCACCTTGGAAGCGGTGCCCATTCTTCCTCCTCCCCATTCTCCACTCCAAATAAACATCCTAGCGGGTCCATTGGCAACTCCCTTCTGGCTATTCCCCACTCTGTCCACTATTTCCTCCAATATCTCTGCAATATTGGGCATTCCCAGAAGCAGTACATACATTCCTCTTCCGTGCACACCTTACATAAGAGGCGACACTTCAGGATCGCCTTATGTACTATTACTGGTGTTAGGTATACTCTATGTATAAATTTAAAAGTAAGCCTCTTTATATTTATTGCATATCATTATTCAGAGTGCATTTGTAGCAATAATATCCAGTTCTGGTCCGATATCTCCCTCCCAAGGTCTCTCTCCCATAATTTCCTGGTTCTTATTGTCCTGTGTGGTAATATAGCCTTCCCTCTCTTAGCAGCCCTACCTATAACCCCTTTTCCTGCTTTTTAGCTGCATATATCATTCCTCTACGGCCCACCTCATACACCCTTTATTTTATTTTCTCAAGCTTCCCATCTAAGCCCTGGTCTGGAAGTACGGAACCTATCCTCTTATCTCTTCCTACCACTTCTTGCAATTCCTGCAATGAGCAGAACCATCCATTCACCAATAAATGCCCCAGGCTACCTATTCCCTTCGCTCCCACTTCCCAAATCCAATATCCTCCATTCCTGGCAAAAAGTAGGGATTCCCCGCTACCGGCAACAAAAGTGTCTCTTTCCCATGTGTCCATCCTTTTCTCTTCAACACTTTCCAGGCCATCAGTACCTGTACCACCATAGGGTTCACTTCTTTTCCCATCGTATATGCTCTTAACCCTCTACTATGGAGATATGCTGTTAGTTTCCCCCGCGCCTCTCCCTGCTCCAATTCCACCCATCTGGCTACTTCAGGGTTATGTACCCAGTCTGCCACATATCTTTGTTGTATGGCCAGAAAGTAATTCTCCAAATCTGGAAAGTTTAACCTCCCTTTTTCCTTATCTGCCTTTAGCTTCCCTAGACTCAACCTCGGACATTTCCCTTTCCAAATAAAAGCAGTAAAGGCCTTCTCCATCCTATTCACATCCTCCTCGGACAGACCCAAATTTATAATTTGCAAGGGATACAGGATCCTAGGCAGCAAATTAATTTTTATTATATTGATTCTACCCAACCACGACACAGGCAGGTGCTCCCATCTTCTCAGGACCGCTTCTATGATTTTTATCAATTTGGTATAGTTTAAGTTATACAGTGAGCCCAAAGATCTACCCACCCCAAATATGTCATGCTCTCCCACCGCTTTGAGACCCCAATGTTTAATCTCTCACCCGATCCTTAAGCCACATAACCTCTGACTTTCCCAAATTAACTTTATATCCTGAAAATTTCCCAAACTCCTCAATCAAAGCCAGGAGAGCAGGAACCGAACTCCTAGGATTCTTCATAAACAACAGCATGTTGTCCGCATATAGTGCAAATCTCTGCTGCAAGTCACCTTCTCCTTCCACCCCCTGTATGTCCTTACTTTCTCTAATTGCCACTGCCAGAGGCTCTATAGCAAGTGCAAACAATAGCAGGGAGAGCGGGCATCCCTGCCTTGTACTTCTCTCCAAATTGAAGCTTTCTGACCTGCTCCCATTTACAATTACCTGCACTCTGGATCTTTTATACATCGCCTTTATCCACCCTAGGAATGGTTCACCCAGACCAAACCTCCACAGTATTTCAAACAAATACTTCCATTCCACCCTATCAAATGCTTTTTCCGCATCCATCGAGAGGATCCCAATATCTTCTTTTCCCCTTCCTGCCCTCCAAAGCACTTTAAGTAGCCTCCTCATATTATGGTATGACTGTCAGCTCTTGATAAACCCCGTTTGGTCTGGGTGAACCAGCTCCGGTAAAATTTCCTCCAGCCTACTGGCCAACACCTTAGCCGGTATCTTCAGATCACAATTCCACAATGATATTGGCCGGTATGAGGCACACAGGGCAGAGTCCTTTCCTTCCTTTGGTATGAGGCATATACTAGCATCATAACATGTATCTGGCAAACTAACCTCTTCTAACCCTTCTCCCTGCTGAAACACTCTGCACAACACCTTTGCAACCCTGGTCCCCATCAACTTGTAATATTCAACAGGGTATCCATCTGGGCCACTTGCTTTCCCTTTCTGCAATTTTTGAATAGCTCTCAACGCCTCTCCCTTCATTATTGGTTTACCCAGCCTTTCCCTCTGTGCCTGTGTGGCTGACGGAACTTTTATTCCCTCTAAAAATTCTATCATCCTTTCCTTTGTTCCCTCATCCTCTGCCTGGTACAGCTTCTGAAAGAAGACCCTAAAGGTATTCCCTATCTCCTTCTCTTGGCAGCTGAGTTTTAATGCAAAACAGTGCACTTAGGCCCTAGAAACCCTGGCACGGAGTACAAAAAGAATGGATTGATATTGTAGTAGTAGTAGTAGTAAAAGTTTTGTTCTGATACATTTCAGAAAAGAATAACCCAATTTAGCCAAAGCTCAATTAAAATGGGATCCCATGGTACACAAAATCAGTTCCACAGCAAAATTTACAAAGTACAAAACATAATGATCATACAATACAATTAAATAGAATTAAGACAGAATAATAAATAACCATGCCTACTCAACTACTGTACAAGAAGATTTTGGTATCTTAGTAGTGTCTGCAAAATACGTTTTAAAGGGTACCTAAACAAGCAGTTTTTTAAAACTGCAAACTCCAGAATCTGGCTTTATAGTGAGTTAAAGTGATTGCTGCTGTTTGCATTTCTGCTAAAACTGTATTTATGTAAATAACATAATTGCAGTTTCATAGCGTTGAGAAATGTAAACATGAGCCTTCACTTTCCATAAAGAGCCTTCCTTGCTCACCCCAAAGCGTCTGCCAAGTGTGTTACGTGATGAATCATGATGACATCATTGGAGCCAGAGGCAGAGACCAACATGGCTCCCAATAGTGCTAACTAGTTCTTCTTTCCCGCTTTGATTTGAATTGTTTCACGAGAATGATCAGCACTATGTGTTAACACATGGATTTAATCAGTACACGTTAGGCTATGGTTTAGTTCATTTTGTTTACTTTAACTTGCTGAAAATGTTTTGTAATCCAGCTGACTCACTTTGGCAAATTGCAGTACAGTACAACACTTCAAATACCTGATGATCTAGTGGTTATGTGATGCTCTGAAATTTTTAGCGAAGTACTGGTCTGGTCTGGTTCAATTCCAAAGCTCATGCTTTCTTGGTAATCCCACATAAGCTTCTCTTGTAGTCTTTTTCCATGTGAACCCCTGCACCTAGCCTGCCTTCTGCTGAACACCCCACCATCCATACTCTGTTCTCTGTACTGCCTGGGGCTGCATATGAGCTTGCGGTCTCATGACAAAATTATCACACCTCAGATTGCAATCTTGTTCCTCAGAGAGCTGTGCACACCTATACCGATCAGCTTCATCAGTTGGCACTGTTAAAAATGCCTCCCAATTAACTACCAGTCCACTTTCTCAATGTTTGAGACTGCTCCCACAATAAACATTGAGTGGAACACCACCCTTCTGCACAGTGAAGGCAGTATGTAAAGTCCACCTGTTGTGTTTTCCCCCTCATTAGCCAACAACTAGATCTTCCTGGAGAGCCAAGCAATAAGCATCAGGACACACCAGAAAAGCTGTTGCCCATGCCCTCATAAGGGTTGCATTTACTATGGAAAACAATATTATTAGCAGGAGAGGCATACTAATGCCTTGAGCAAATCCACCCAACTTCCAGTGTCGGTCTACTCCTAACCCCACAGGACAGTTCCTGGCAATTCTTTTCCAATACTTTTCTGTGGCCTACTCCACAATGCAAGTTGGCTGGCTACCACCCTTCCAAATCTTGAAGGAGCTATACACAGATCCCTCGATACTGTCCTAGCAAATGTCAGCATCCCCCCCCACCTGAGGGTAATCTCCCAATCTCCCTACACTGAATTCAAGTAACAGTTTAGGTGCAGTTCTGCCACTCTGAGTATTTGTCGTCACTGGCTGCTCTCATCCACAGTCAGGTACTGATCACGTTGCTGGCAGCCCCACATCTCAGATCACACAATGATCTGCTCAACATCCCCCCTCCTGTCTTCCCCTAACCTGCATATAGCTGTACCCTGCTGGAATGGCCTCTTCAGTCCCTCTCTGGCATTCATTCTTCTCTTCCACTCCCCACACCAAAAACTGGTGAGCTCTCTACCCTTCTGCATCATGAATGCGGTTAGTACAGTCTCCCGTATTATTTTGAAATATTGATAATAAACGTGATCTTCTGGTAAGCCAGGCTGATAGCAGCAGGGTACAAGGGGAACAATAGACTTTCCTACCCATATAAGATCTAAGCCACCTATGATGAGGCACTATTAAATGATGCACATAATGATGCGCATACCCGTCATTTAATAGTGCCTAATCAAGGTAGCCTAAATCATTTAAGGATAGGAAGCCCATCTTTCCTTGTTCCTGCTGCCATCAGCCTGACTTACTGGAAAGATCTGTTTATTTTTGATATGTCAAAAAATCCTGGGACTGTACTACCTGTATTCATGATGCAGAAGGGTGATGAGCTCACCAGTTTGCAGTGTGGGGAGAAGGAGTGAAGAATGAACACCAGAGGGGGACTGAGAAGGCCACTCCTACAAGGTACTGCTATATTCAGAGAATGAGGAAGACAGAAGGGGAAAAATATGAGTAGATCATTGTGAGATATAAGATGTGGGGCTCCAGCACCATGATCACTAACTGACCCCATTGTCCTGGCCAACATTGCCCTTCCCATAAAAGCAGTTCATGCAATTGTCCAAGGCTGTGTGTGGGTTTTAATGCATGAAATGGCTGCCACTACATGTTCAGTCACTTCACTACCATTCTAGCGTTGCTTGTAAACCACTTTGGGATATAATGTGTATGAAAAGCACTATATACATGCTGATTCTTCTTATTATTATTATTTCCCATGGAAAAAGAGGACAAGACAAACATATTTTTGATTTCTGAGAAAGTATGAACTCTGGCATTGGACTACACAAGAACTTTGCTACAAACAAGTGGTGGATCTAGGTGGTGGTGAAGGGTGCTGCTGCACCCTCCCCCCTCATTGTAACTTACTTGCTTGCTGCTGCTACATTTTACTTTGTTGAAGAAATCTGATTTATTGATTGTACAAATGTTTACATTCAAAACTATGGATTACATTTGTAGGTTCTGTTAAAAATGTACTTAAAAAGAATAATAGCAGACAATATAAGGTTTAATAAAAATGTTAAAAGTGCATATCAAGTATCACACCACCCCAACAACCCCATTGTAACATCCTGGATCCACCATATCCACTAGACCACCAGGTTATTTAAGATTTATTCTGCGCTGTGGTTTGCCAAAGAGAAAGTCGGTTGGATTAAACACAATTTCACTGTGTTAAAGTCAACAAAATGAAATGAACTATATCTAACATGTGCATTGATCAAAATAAAGCACATGGTTTTGATCATTTGGTGCAACAATTCTATACAAAGGAAAAAAAGAACTAGTTAGCACTACTGGGAGAAATATAGCTCTCTGACTGTGGCTCTAATGATGTCATCACTTAACACATTTGGCAGCCATTTTAGGAAGAAGGTAAAACAGTTTTTATGAAATTGGAAGGCTGATTTTACATTTTCAAATGCTATGGAACTGCATTTAGGTCAACTATATACATGTAGCTTTAGCATTAATAAATACAGCAGCTTTTCCTTTAGTCACCTATGAAGTCAAATGTTGGAATAGTTTGTTGTCAAAATGTTGTGTAGGTATCTTTTAATATCCCCCCAGAATGTATTGCTGCTTTGCAATCAGATGTCCAGGTAGGCTATTCCATAACTTAGGGTCCATACACATGAAACTAGAGCTGCCCCTAACTGTTTTCATAACTGTCACCTCATACTCAACAGTCCCTGAATGAACAAACAGGAAAAAGACATGGGGGTAATCATATCGGATGGCATAAACTCATATTGAATGACCTAAAGGTGACCAGACAGTGTGACAGTCTGGGGGGCTAGCAGGATGCTGGGGTTCATAGGAAGGGAAAAGAGGGAGGTGGTGTTTCCTCTATATAGATGGCTGCTAATACCCCACCTTGAGTACTGTGTCCAGTTATGGAGATCACATCTTAGGAAGGACTTAGGTGGAGGTGATCCAGAACAGGACTACCAAAATTGTGCAGGCTCTGCATCAAATCCTATTAGGAGAGGCTAAAAGAGCTCAATATGTACACCCTGGAGGAGGATATGATAGAGATTTAAATACCTCATGGGTTAAAAGGTACAGGAAGGGAGTATTTTTCAGAACAAAAGGTGCTCTAGAACAAAGGGACATGTTATGAATCTGGAGGGGGTAGATTCAGGAGAGATGTGAGGAAGAACTTCTTCTCAGAAAGAGTGGTTGGTTCCTGGAACAGTCTTCTGTCTGAGGTAGTGGGGGCAAAAACAGTGGTGGGGTTCAAAAATTTCTGGAAAAGGCAAAAGGGAATTGTAGGGGTAAGGGAGGAGACTACACCATAGATCAAGTGGGGTCTGCAGTAAAAAATGAAGGTAGAAAAAGCAAACTGTCAGACTGGGTGGAACAAGTGGCTCATATCTGCTGTCAGATTCTGTTTCTACGTTTCTACAGACATAAGGGAATATTAGTGAATAAGTAAGGAGAAGGGAGGGTCTCCAGAGACCAGTTAGGGTTTTTTAGAGTAGACTAGGTGTGAATCCATGGGTGGGATTTGGACAAACTAGGTGGGCCAAGTGGTCATTTTCTGCCTACAAATTCTATGTTCTATGTTCTATGTACATGTTGACTCTCACTCCTTCCAAGTACTGCCACCTCCTTTGTTTATGGCTCTAGGGGATGCAATCAATGGACCACCACAAAATCATAGCTAAAATGATTTGGGATTACAATAATCTTGGAATGGCCACATGTGACTAAATCAGGTCCATAACTTGTTATTTATGAAATGTTTCACTTGTGGGTGGAGAATCCCAGAAAACAAATACATGTTTGAACTACATACTCATGTTGCATTACCTGCCCATGAAGTGTGTGTGTAGAGGAGAAGCGGAACTCATAGACTTGAAGGATTTTACTAACTTTAAATTAAAATAACTTCAAACTTTAAATTATTATGTAACTATACTCCTATGTTATTTATTAAGCTGGTAAGCAGTGATACAAATACTTGACTCAGCCATTGGCTTGCAAAGTAGTTTGTTATCAATAAGAGTACCTCTTGTATTTTATTTATTAAAGTAGCTACTTGTGTAGGTTGTTTTTTTTGTTTTGTTTTTTATGGAACACGTTCCCTATATCGCTCCACTTGTCCTCCTCCACTTATCCTTCAAAAGCTACGTTAAAGATTGGCAACTACTGGAAGTCAAATGCCACTGCCCAATTGTGTAAACTGGGATGACCCCCCCCCACACACACACCTTTTGTGTGGGTCTCCCCACCTTTGCAACACCCATTTCTCTACAGCTTCATTCCCACCCCCAACTGGCCCTATCTCCCCTCTCTATAGTCTACTCCACTGTACTTTACTTATTGTGAATTGTTGCACAGAATTTTGAATATCCACCTGGTTGTTACTTGATTTTGTTATTGGCGTGCCTTTTTGAAATTGCACTTTATATGATTTACCTGGTAATTTGTCACCTTACTGTATTGTTCTCCATGCTCCTGTGATGATGTATATGGACTTGTCGCTAGCCTACAACTTCTCCTTATGCCTTATTGTATTCTCATTTATGTTGATATCCTCTGTACTGTAATTCCCTGCACCCCATTGTTAATGGCCTGCATTGTGGCCATGTTGCTCCTCCTGTATTCTGTTTTGTTAAATATGCCATTGTTTATGGCCTGCGTCCTGCTTAAAAATGGTCCCTTGTATCAGCTCACCTACCCACTCACCAAAGACATAAATAAATAAATAAAGTAAGTAAGTAAGCTATGCAAATAATCATTCAAGTATCATATACATATGCTACCTAGGAGAGAATGGAATGGGGTAGAGGTAGGAAAGAGATCGTGGAGAACAGCATAACATATACTACACAGTACCGTAGTATAAACCATAGCAATATATGGAACAGAAGAAATGTCAGTACAACGGTAAACAGTATAAATACAGGACTGGAAGTAAAAACATTTTAATTTGGAGAGGTGCAAGAAAGGGCAAAGTAATGCTTCAGTTTTAAATTGGACATGCTAATATTTGGGGCACAGTTTATTTCAGATGGCAAGCTAGTCCAGATTTTGGGTAGCCTTAAAATGATTGCTGCTTATTCAGATTGCTTTGGTATCTGAAAACTGTCCAAATGGGATCTTAGATAGTACAATGGGGTTGATGCATAGTTAAACAGATTGCAAAGGTAATGATGGAGTTTAAACAAGCAAAAACAGAACTGTGCACATAGACATCCACTCAAGGTGCAACCACATAGTACTAATAGTACCACACACAACTTGATAAAGCAAAAAAATGGTGCACATACCAGCAGCGATGTGTATTCCATTTTAATCTGGGAGTTTACCAGCCCAAAATGTCACACCTAACAGTTCTTGCTGTCACAGTGGGTTTTCTATAATCCCATTATATTATTCTGTTATCTGTTGTCCATACTGCACATAAGAGTAATATCTAAAAAAATCTATTCATTTGGGGGGTCCAGATTGTGAGTGAATCTAAGGTTTAGCTAATTATGATTGAGCCAGAAGATGAAGTCTGCCATTTACTGTTCTGTCCCTGACAATACACATATCAAATCATCAATAAACCTATACAATTTCACTAATTTTTATGTCTGTCCCACAATTTTGCAAGCAATACTCAGAATCTTATTCAAAATAGTTATGTATAAACACAAATTTAAAACCCTCAAAATTAAGTTAACAGGCATACTGGCCCCTATTCTCCAATGTGTGGAGAATCTACATGCTATGTATATGGATTTATAGACCCTTCATGGCGCCTGCACCCACTGTGCCTGATTCTCCAAGGGGATACAGGGCTGCTATGTGCCGGATCCCCCACCCAGCCAGAGAGATTTGAGGGGGTGGTCTGGGGATGGTGCAGTGGATGTGCCCGCACTCCATGCTCTGCTTGAAAGCTCAGCATGCTGGGTGAGGGGGGTGCAGTCACTGTATGTCCTCCCAGACAGCATGTGGCCAGCAGTGGCAAACCCTGCAGAGCCCCTACACCAGGCCACCCAAGTCCATTGGGACCACTACAAGGGTTGCTAGCCCACACCACCCGACACACACATGGGGCACTGGCCATTGAAAGCACACAGGCACCCCACCCCACTTAGTACAGCCCCACTGGACTAGCCCCCTCACCCCCAATCATGGCTATGCTGTCTGTCCATGGGTGATCAGTGGACCCCGCCGGTAGCACTGATGAACCCCCCTACTCCCATACCTGTCCATCACTGTCAGCACAGGATGGCCCACAGCACAGCCCTCCTCACATTTCTGCAGCTGCCAGCCATTCTAGTGATGCTGGGTGCATGCTGCTACATATAGGCAGCCTGAACCAAGCATTACTGGGATGGCCGATGGCTATGGAGGTGTGAGGAAGGCTGTCCCATGCCAGCACTGATGGGCAGGTATGGGGGTCAGGAGGTTATCAGTGCTGCAGGTGGGATCACAGCAGTGTGAGTACCACTGCCATGAGGATGGGGCATGGTGTGTGTGGGGGGCTTCACCAAACCAAGGATGGGGTGTTGCTGTGGGGGGACTGCCTATGGGATGGGGGTCCACCTGCTAGGAACCATCCATGTGCTGCATGGGTGCTTGTCCATGGGCATGGCTAGGTGAGCACATTGGCCAGTTGGGCCAGTCCACACGGGTCCAGGTGCCTGCATTTGTCATTCACACACCTGGAATGTGCCCTGCAGTGCAAGTGATCCACTGTGGGACTCTGGTTGGACATCCCATTGGATGTCCCCCTCGGTCCGCTATGCCATCCCCTGCCACCTTGTATGGCTCTGTGTGCCAGGGGGCAGGGCCACAGAATGGAGCCATGTGGTATCTGATAGCTGTGAATGTGGCCACCGTGCATTGTTCCATGGGTGCAGGGCTGCGTGGGTGAGGTACGCGGCTCTGGCACGTGTGTCCCACCCCTTGGATAATCCCCACCAATGTCTTTTAGTGGATTTTTATATAAAAAATGTTTACACATTGCAAGGCCACTATGATGCCTGATTGAGGTACTGTATAAAGATACTCAAAGTCAGTTGTCAGCCACTTGTATTCAGAAGACCAAGCAAAGTCAGCAATTTTTTCTAACATATGCATTGTGTCCCTAACATATGAGTTCAGATGGCAGACACTCTCTTTCGGAAAAAAAAAAATCAATGAATTTGCAAAGATTTTTAGTAAGTGACCCCACCCCCAAAACATTGGGCCTACCCAGAGGATTCGGTAAATCTTTATGTATTATTGGAAGGATATACATAGTACTGTAGAAGTATTTGGAAATTGACGTAATAAAAATTCAAATTCTACCTCTGAAATTTCCCCTTTCTCTTTGGCCCTTTTTAAAAGTGGCATCAACTCTAATTTAAAGTGGGATAGCAGGTTAGATCTTAATTTAGAATATTTATCAGTATAGGCTAAAAATTCCATCACTTCTGTCTGTAAAACTCCTTATTCACCGTAAGTATGTTCCCCCTTTATCAGACAGTTTCAAGATAACATTAGTTAAAGCCTGTAACTTCTTTAATGGTTTAATTTGATCAGGGGACATGTTACTGTGTGGTCTCCTAGTATCCTCAGCTAGGAGTTTTTCAACTTCATTATACAGTTTTCTTGTATGTACTAATAACAGGATTAGTAGAAGAAGGACACAAGCTTGATTTAGGGGAGAATAACAATGTTCTCATTTTACAACCATCAGTCCTGTTTAGATCATACAAATTAATACTAAAATTACCTGAGAAGGATTGCTCTCATTCACAGTATAGGTATTCTAACAAATACAAATTATGCCAATCAGTTGAGCCCCAGCTATCCCCAAAGATCTGTGGTACCACCATTGTGGTGTTGGGCTTAGGATGCCCAACAGCTGGACTCAGAATACTGGCAACATGGCTGGTGGGGTAGCTTTTGACTTAGAGGGGTCACAAATGATGAACAAATGAATGGTGATTTGTTTTTTTTTTGTTTTATGGACTGGGACTGATGTGCTTAGGTGACTTTGGCTGCTACTACTCAAACTACCACTGCTACTCTGGCCACTCAAGGCAATCCACTGACTATTCCCCTCATGTCTGTAGTAGTTTCTGTAGTCACTTCTGACTCCAACGGACTGTATCCATGCCACTTCAGGTTGCCTTGCACAATGAGAATGATAAGGAAAAGATCCCCACAACACCTTTCCTTTGGTGCTGAGTCCACTGTAAAGGTGGTTGGAGTTGAAATGTTGCCCACTAGTGCCTAGGTGGTTCCCCTTTTCCTCATCTAACACAAGCTTGGCATAACTGCCAGATAACCACTGTTTTCTCAGCTGGGTGAATAATGTACAAATCCCAAACTAGGGATTTTTTAGCCCTTGTTTTCACATGGCTGTAGATGGGGTACTGGACACTGGAGGAGTGGAAATGAGTGTTTTGAGGGATGATTTATGCACAGCTGCTACAGTAGGTGACTCATGCTCTGTTATTATTAGCTCAACTGTGCTAACAGCAACAGCAGCTGGAGGACTGGCTGGGGCTCTGGTAATTCCATGAAATTATGGTGTACACAGCACCGGAGGGTCAGCAGGATGGTCCTTATTTTTTTATTTCTGGTTCCCATAGAGGGTCCAGATCATCATCATCCCCATCCCCACCTAGACTGATATCATCTTCCTGAGATCTGTCCTCTTCCTCCTCATCTTCACTTTCTCCACCCTCTATTTCCTTCTCAGTATCCAAGTCCCTGCATGAAACAGTCACATCTCCTGCATCAGTCCGTTAGTCATGCTCAAGCTCATCAACACCAGCTTTGGGAAAATCAACTGCCTCATCTTCCTCAACCACATTTCCAGAGCAAGACATTTTTTTAGGCTCTTGGACTGCTCCTATTGTCACTGCTTCCACCACCAGCAGTGCCAGCACCAGCATCCGCCAACACTGATGCCACAGACGTGGCTGAGAACAATTTGGCCATACTAATGCAGCCACTACTTGTACCAACTACTCCTTTTCAGGTACCAGTACTACCAGCCCCGATGAACCTGTGGCAGAAGTAGTTGTTTATATACAGTATGTGACAGGGAGATCCTGCCACTCTTGAGGATTGTCCTTTTCTTAAATCTGTTGCAACAGTTCTTCTATTTCTTAGTCTAATCTATCCTTTATAATTTCTAGTCCATAAGGTTGGCCACCTATATGCACTCCCTCCCCATTCTTGACTATGCTATAATGTCCTCTAATTTTCCTTTTCCCTCTCAGGTTCTCATATAGGAAGGATATTGTTGTGACCTCCAAACTGATGTAAAACAACAGGCTGTGTTCCTCGTTGTTGAATTTAGTATGGAATGGCACTATGTCATAAAATACCTTGGTGTATATAACTTATGTGTATGAATCCTGAGAATGTTGAAAATACTATGGCACTAGGTGTTTTTGATAAAGGCAAAAAGTACTAGGTGACTGTATTATAGAAATTAAGTTACCAGGGTAGAGACATCAGAAACCCCCCTGTTGTGCTGTTAAATGCATGTAAATTGCAACTTGTTTGAGAGCCCTCTTGGCACCATGCATTCCTGTTGTAAATTGAGCCAGTCTGAAATTGTATGGTGGTTTGCATATATATTCCATGGTGCTTTGCATCATTGGGGTATGTGTGATGTGTTTCTTTGAAACTTGGCTTTATTGCCAATGCCCTTTGGGGGTAAACCTTGCTTCAATGCTTCTGCACTGAGGTTCTTTGTCTTTAGCTTGTTTTGGTTTTTTTCATTTGAGCCCTCACCAACCAAGCAAACAAGGCCCACATAGGGGAAGCTGAATGTCAACTGAAAAGTTAGATCTATGTTTCAGTGGGTCAGTAGGTGCAGACTAAGTGCAGAAGAAGGACATTAATAGTCTGTTGCTGCAAACTGATGTATTGAACAAGGGATATTGTCATTGCTGAAGGTTATCTCTTGTATTTTGAATAAACATCAAGCAGAGATTGTGTGTGGAACCTGAAGTTTGGTGTCTGTTCCATCTGTTATCCCACAACCCCTCCACACAGTACCCTTCTCTACCACAGAACTTTGGCTCTTCTGTTTTTCTTTTTTGTACTTTCTATTTTCCCTCCTCTCTCCCCTCAGTTCCAGTCTCTCGGGAGTACCTAGAGTCATCCCACTGACTCCTCCTACCTGGTCAATCATCTGTCACCCATGTAGCCTCAGTTTCCCCAGGCAGGGATGGGGTGGGCTCCAACACCCGGAATTCTTTGGTGGCGGTCAGGAGGATGCCAGGAGGGTGGCCATAAATCATGGGCAATCTCCGTTCTCCGTCTCCACGGAGCTGAAGGTTTCCTTTTTCCCTGGGAGAGTAGCCGCCATGACATCAAGGCTTCACCAACATCTGCCACTCCCCCCCGCTATGCTTCTCTGACGCTTGCTGTCTCTCTGGCTTCCTCCAGAGGTCAGCTGAGTGCCGAACAGAGACCCTGTCCCTCCCGAGAGAGAGGCTGTCCTCGGATGCTCGATCCTCTCCCTCCTCTGCCGACCCCAGTGACCGGGATCATTCCCGACCCAGGTCGCTGGCGTGGTGCGAGGTGTGGCATCCATCACCTCAACCTCCAGCACAATCGGGCCGGCAGAACTTTGGCTCTTCTTGACAACATCACCACTGTGAGCAACTCCAACGTTATTACATCATCTTTTTCTGGACATTTTTGAACATAGATTGTGGAACACAGCACAACACTTTCTGAGCTAGCTAACAGTAGCTGCAGATAATAAAGACAGTGCATTTTTTTGTTACTTTTCTTTTACACAAACAATACATGACAGGGAATAAGGAGACACACAAAAACTGAAGTAATTGTAAAGATATTACTGTCACTACTACTACAGTAAAACTGTAACTCCGGTAACTAAACAAAATAGCAGAAATCAATATAGTCAAACCACACTGACAAAAATAATTCAATAAAACACCAAACTGTTCTACAGAACTAAAATGAAAAATCACTGAAAACAGAAAAAAAAAATAAAGAAAAACCACTGAGGAAAACAGTATCAGTGCTTCTCACACTGGCAGGGCTGCCTTGTTCGCTGCTAGCTAGCTAACGCAGCACCCTTTTCCCCACAACACTGCTTCACTACACAAAATGAAACTACTATGTTTAAGTAAATAAATCAGAAACAAATACCAAAAATAATTGATAATCTAGAGGCACAAGGAACACTAGACACTTTAGGGAGTGATTTTGTTTAAGAGATTATCGGTCTGAATTTAAAAGGTGTCTTATAGCGACACATTGTATCACTCTAAGGCTGTGGCAAACTCCGGGTGCATCAGGGACCCTCTCCCCAATTTTATAAAAGGTGGTCACTGTGTCAAAAACCCAGAAGTTGCCAAAGCCACAGGCTATTGCCAAACATTTGGTGCAGCTGCAAGAATTCTCACAGGGATCCGGACCCTCTGCTCGGCACAACACTAGAGGAGCTGCAAAGTCTGGGGGGACTCTGCATGCCAGGAAGGGGCTGAGGACAGAAGGGGCATGGGAGATGTTGTTGGGGGTATTCGGTAGACATCAGACATGAGAGGGAGTGATGTGGCATCTGGCCTGGGTATCATTTGCATAGCTCTACAGTTGATCAGATGAGACCACTTCATGGGGGCTTCAGTGCTGCACAGTGACATGGCCCCAGTGAGCACAAGCCCTGGCAGTTGCCCACAAGTGCACACAGTCTGAACCCTGTGGGTGGGAGGCAGCCTGAAACATCATGGGAGGGTGGGTACTAGGGAATTTTTACAGTGCCCAGAGAATGGTCCTCCCACCACTGGTAGCCCTCAAACCGCAGCTCCAGCTTCCTGACTACGGGGTCCTCACTGTGTGCATCTATGGAGCAGCTGCCAGGGCTGTGCCCACCTGGGTCCATGTTACTGTTTGGCCCAGGCAACCCCCCATGAAGCAGTCCCAAAAAATAATCTGTAGAGCTCTGCCAAATGCACCCCTTTTGGGTGACACATTTATTTATTTTATTTATTTATTTACAGGTTTCACCAGCAAAGGCACACTGAACAAATGGCTCGTTTCCAGGTGCATCCTAGAGGAGGGAATTATATCAGAAATACGTTGCAAATTATATCAATAATGTAATACAGAGATAAACTGGAATTAGGATATGATACAAAGAATTAAGGAACAGGATACAAAGCAGACTTTCACTGAGAAAATATTTACATTATATACAAACATTTGAATACATAACAGACAATTCAGTGAAAGTACAGTATGTAGGAGCTGCCATTAAAGTGAGTAAGGGGAGAAAGTCAAAGGCAGTCACAAGTAGGGGAGAGAAAGTTGCGTAGGAGGGATGGGAGGGCTGGGGGGAGCAGGCATGGCAGATTGCCAGTGGGAGGGAATTCCACAGTTAAGGGAAATGATGAGAGAATGCAGACTGGCTGGCAGTGGGTAATCTGAGAGAGACTGCCATGGTATGAGAATTGTAGCTCTGGAGGGAGTGGGAAGGAGGGGGTTGGAGTGGTAAGGAGAAAGAAACGTAGGAAGGGAATGAACCAAACCAGAATTTAGAGATACAAGACATGCAGTGAGAGCGACGCTTGTCAAGGGAAAGAAAAAAAAAGAGATTTGAAGAGATCACAGTGGTGAGTACAAGGGGGGCTGTTGAGGGCAAAGCAACAGAAGGAGTGATAGAGGGTATCCAGTCTGGCAAGTGAAGTTTTGGAGGAGCACTGTAGACTACATCTCCCTAGTCAAAAACTAGATGGATCATTTTCTGGACTAATGCCCAGCAGGCAGGCAGCAGGATACAGTCACAGTTTCTGTACAAGACATATAACTTGGAGTGCAGTTTTTGTGATGATGGCATTAGTGTGTCCAGAAAATGTATATGTCAGTTGAATCAGATACCAAGATACCTAAAGGAGGAGGCATCCTCTACAGTAGTTTCATCCCATCAAGGGTGGGAAAAGATGGGAGGAAGGGGAGCTGAGAGAGTTTGTGCCTTGTGCTGAAGGTCAAAGACATGGTCTTCTTGGCATTCAGAAATAGTTGGTATGCATAACCAGTGCTAAACATTATCAAAGTCATGCTATAGTCTGGTAGCTACATCTTAGGAGGAGAATCCAGAGGTATACAGAACTGTGTGATCTGCATACATGTGGATATTGGTGGAGGAGCAGGTGGCAAGAAATCACTGTCGCTTGTGTCCATCATCTCCTGACATCCCCTAGAACCACCCCTGCCTTCTTCCCTCACCACCAACTTTCTTATTTATTTATTTATTCTTTGTTAACGGATAAGGCCTGCTGGGCACAGCTGCCTGTTTTCAGGGGTGCCCAGGAGCTTTAGGCAGGTTAAGTGATTCTCTCAGAGTCACACAGTATGCAAGTCGAGGTTGGGGAATCAAAGCCAGGTCTGCTGAACCAAGCTCATTCATAGCTCATTATTCTAACCTCTAGGCTATGCAGCCTGGTTTCAGACCCCACCTCCCTTTACCACAGTGTGTGGCACTGGTGCAAGTCCCTTAGACCACATCCTGGCTGAACTATTTTGAGCCCCTTGCTGCATTCATGACGGGGCTTCCAAAATTACAAAAAAGTGGATGTTGCCGCCTCACTGTGGTGTAAGCTCCCTTGCAACCTGGCGCATGGGCGGTTCTGTTGCAAGGCTTGCACAGGGTGACTTGGATGCAAGGCATCCCAATTTCAATGCAGCCTGTGTTTGAAAATCGAGATAGTTGCAAAGTGTGATGGAAGGTGCCACTTGCATCATATACTTTGGTGCAGGTACCTTGCATAAAACAGAACCTTTTCAAAATCTGGCTGTATGTGTTTCAATCACTTTGGAAAGGTTTTTTGGGCACAAAGATTCAGAGTGTACTTAAAACCAACTGTATCTCTAAGACAGCACTGAATTCAGACTATGCACGGCAGTACAACTCTTTGCATCACATTGTGCCCTCCAGTTTCATGGAACATTGCAAACCTCACCTGTGGACTTCAGTTCACTGGTCAAGTTTTCAAATATGCCATTTACAAAGTTCTAACTGTGTGGTGAACTGGAACTTCGCATTGTGGATTAAATTCACAAACTGAGGTGAATTCTCAAATTTCTTAACAGAGCAAAGTTTTCCAACTTCACACGTATCTAGTAAAAAACTTAGCTCTCGGCCAAGCTGAAGGCCCAGATATTTGAAATGAGATGCTTGTCCTAGCATTGTGACAGCACGTCACACATTTTGGTAAGTAATGGAGATGCTATGCTTAGCCAATTGTTAGAGACAAACAGCATTGCAGCATTTTATTTTGGTTTAACAATAGCTAATTTAAGATACATCAGGTTTGGATATTTCCTCTGGTATACATTGCTAATGTACAATTAGTAAATAAAATTGCCATGAAATGCTGATTATGTTTTGTTTTAACTGGCTTTTGGAATAATAAATGCATCAATATTACATTTAGTTTAGTGATAATGTTACCATAGTGATGATATTAACATCTCTACTGATATTTATTTCCAAACTTTTAAAACCAATGCAATTTTCTTTAATTGTAAAGGTTTCAGCTTCTAAAACTTTTTAATTTAAAGACATAATTATTGTGTAGCAGTACTATCCTATTCTATATTATACATAACCTTCTGAAAAAACCTTCTGAATTAACCTTCTGAAAAATCAAAACCTAATTTGTAATTACTTTTTACTTAGCTGTGCTGAACTATTGTAAGTTTACTAAATGTTAGGGTAATCTGTTGTATTTTTACAATATGCAATCACAACTAATGGCTCTTATTTTCATTAACCATGTATTACTCAGTGTGAACTACAACAAAAAGGCATGAATTTCATTTGCACAACTTGAAAATGTTCAACATTCTTACACCTACATTCTGCATCCAGCATTTGGAGCTTCAAATATATATGAGATATGAAATAGGCTGACTGAAATTATTGCATTTATTTTTATCTGCAGGTTTTGACCTCTATGACCTCACAAGTGGCAAAGCCTGGAGTGATGTCTGTAAAGGTCAAAACCTGTATATAAAACAAGCATTTGTCAATGCCGAATGTTGCTTGCTTCTATGTGCTGTTTAGGTATCTGGAAGTCATTGGAGTGCAAATATTGAAAATTTGCGAACCTAAGAGCGTGCGGAGGAACTGCGCAATGCACGCTCGTAAAACAGTCATTTTTAGGAATTTTTTCACCAAATTTTCAACATAGCCATTTTAAGACCACTGCTCATGAACAGTGTCACTGTGATTTTGTTAATGTGTCCCATACATTGAGTTTGCACACCGACTGCGCCATTGTGCGCTACATGGGGGAAACACGTTTTGGGCAGGATGTGAAAAATGACAGCTGTACTGCTCATAAGGAGGTGTGGTAAAATGGCAATATTGAAAATCTGGAGTGAAAATATTGAAAATTAACAAACTTACGGCGTCGTAGGAACTGTCTAAGCATTCGTAAAACAGTCATTTTAGGAATTTTACAAATTTTCAACAAAGGCATTTTAAGACCTCTGCTCATGATCAGTGTCACTGTGATTTTCTTAATGTGTCCCATACATTGAGTTCGCACAACGACTACGCCATTGTGCGCTACATGGGTAGAAACATGTTTTGGGCAGGATGTGAAAAATGACAGCTGTACTACTTATGAGGAGGTGTGATAAAATGCCAATGTTGAAAATCTGGAGTGAAAATATTGAAAATTCGCAAACTTATGAGTGTGCGTAGGAACTGCACAACGCACGCTCGTAAAACAGTCATTTTTAGGAATTTTTTCACCAAATTTTCAACATAGCCATTTTAAGACCTCTGCTCATGAACAGCATCACTGTGATTTTCTTAATTTGTCCTGTACATTGATTTTCGCACACCGACTGTGCCATTCTGCGCTACATGGGCGGAAACACATTTTGGGTGAGATGTGAAAAATTACAGCTGTACTACTCATAAGAAGGTATGGTAAGATGGCAATGTTGAAAATCTGGAGTGAAAATATTGAAATTTCAAGAACTTACGAGCCTGCGTAGGAACTGCGCAACGCACGCTCGTAAAACAGTCATTTCTTGGAATTTTGGCACCAAATTGTCAACATGGGGTTTTGGGATGCCTTCTCATGAATGATGTCACTGTCATGGTGGTATTCAGGCCAAGGGTGATTTCACAGTCCTGCGCGCGGTCACCTGCGGCGAAATCACCTCGGCCTGAATAACGCCATGATAGTAACTATCATTCATGAGATGGGTCCCAAAACCCCATGTTGGAAAATTGCAAAAATCCCAAAATGCCTGAGATATGCAACAAAGTTGAAACCCCCATCTAGCCCATTATACAGCTGACCGGCATTTCCTCAGTTCGCGGTCGGCTTTGAAGAGTGCAGATGTGTTCCGGTCCACCGAAGATCATCACCGGAGTCCGGAGGTAAGTAAGGATTGAGGGTGTGGGAGGCTGGTGCGCGGTGGGTGGAGTGCGGGTTGTGGGGGCTGGGAGGCGGCGCCAGGGACCGTTTTCGTTTTACAGGTTTAAAAAAAAAAAAAGACGTCGTGGGATGTTTGCCACACTGGGGTGGGCTCCCAGCATGGCACAAGGATGTTGGGGGGGCGTTCAGCCGACGGGGGATTGGGCACCCCCATCAGCCATATGACTGCTTGCCACGCTGGGGTGGGCTCCCAGCTTGGCATCTACTACTGGGGGGGGGAACGCAGCTCAGCTGACAGGGATTGGGCACCCCGTCGGCTATACAGTGCGTCCGGGGGTGCGCACGCCTGCGGATGGGGGGGAGCTGCACGTGAGTAGCCTCTTATCAGTGCTCACTGAAGCGTAGCTCCCCCTTTCAACTGTATGCCACTGCATTTTGGACCGTGTCATAGACAGCTCCAAAATGCATTGGCTTACAGGAGCCGTGCCTGTCAGCACACTGCCTGAATTGGAGGAGGAGGTGACACACCTCCGAAATCTCCGATGATGGCACTATGTTTCTTGCACATGCGTGCAAGCAACATAAAAAATTTGATATTTTTAGTCAAATCATGGTATAAATCATTTATGCAATGACAGAGCCTTTATGGCAAGACTGCTTATTTTACAGAAGATTTTACTCTTTCTGTTTGATTTCACTGCTCTGATGTTAATTACAGCAGACGTCACTGTGATATCATCAGGGACTATACAAGCTGTCCTCTCATTGGTTAAGAGCTCCTTTATGACCAGCCTAAAGTGGAAATCAATGCTGATGACCCACCAAAGATTAAAATAAATGAATTTATTTTCACTTCAGGCCTGCCACATAGGACAAAAAATGCATTTGTTTGTAAAACTGTATTCTCACAGTCATTTTTTTTTACATTTTAAAATATGATTATCAATAAAATAAAGCAATGCAATATTTATACTCATTGCTATGAAAAATGTCACAAGTTATTTCATACAGTAGTTCTACATAGTGCCACTGATTCTGACTTGTTTAATGTTAAAGTTAATTCCTTCTTTAAGTGTCCATAATACCACAGAAATGCTTGTCTCACATTTCAAAGCTAAACAGTGCAGACAGTCTAACAATGCAGTTCTGATTTTGATTCATGAAATGAAAGTAAAAACAATGCCAAGAAACTTTGCAAACAATGCAACACATTTAAACAATCTTCAGGAAAATACCAGACATTTGAAAATAAAATGTGTGTGCACATATTTGTGTGACTGTGGAAGAGCAAATGGAAAGCTCTAAAAACAATATTACATAGACCTTTTAAATATTCAGAAATGAGGATCATAAAAAAATGCCTCATTCCTTTTCTTCAAACATATGCATGTATTGCTCAAAGCAAGTAATCTTGATAAATTCATTTTAATCCCAGTTTATCAGACTCCACATCTCAGAAGAGTTCTTCAGATTCATTTCTTTTAAATAATTCTCTTTCAACATGGAACCAGAAGGTATGTGCAATAGTGTGTGAAGTGAAAAAAAATCACACTTTATGAATTTTGCTGTGAAATGTGGAATTTGTTTAACAATTTTCTTCATGAATTCCACTTTCGTGGAACTGTGAATTGAAAAGTTCACCATTTATATAGTATAAAAATATACAAAGTACAAAAACACAACATTATGTGGCTTTCTTAGCTGTATAGTGGCAATTTACATTGTGAATTGTGTAGTAGTGTGAAATGAACAGTTTGTCTGCACTACGTGAAATGTGTAGTGAACTACTTTGTGATAACTTTGCCAGCTATGTTAAAAATTTACCCACATCAGTGTACTTTTCTAACATCATTATTCACAATGCATACAATGCACTGCTGTTGTGACATGTTTTCATTTGCATTTTCTTATCATTTAAAACTGGGGTAATTTCTCACTGTAAAATTATACTGCTTTTTTCATGCTCTCCCTTCTCTGCTTTGCTTCTCTTGACACTACCCTGCTCTGATACCTTTTAACAGTAATCCCTTGCATCTACCTTCTGATCTTGGTGATCCCTGAGCGTATGGTCTCACTGTATGTCCAATAAATGTGTACTTGTAACCAACATGGTACCCCTAGATTTACAAGTATAGGAATTCTGGTCTGCCATAAAAGTCAGTGGCAAGAAACAGTTTAGTCAAATAATATTCCAATAGATTTTGACAAAAGTAGTACAACTAAAACACCAATATAAATTGACTTAAGCATTTGTATTGAATAAATAAATAACAGCTATAAAGGAAGAAATGGAAGTCCCAATCAGTATGATCCAAACTTGATCAGTATAATGCCTGAACATTAACAAGCCTTGCAAGTTAGGACAACATATCAGATACCAATTAATAATGTTGCTAAGTTTTATTCCTGGACTTCCTTGATGGACTGGACTTAGTGCTTACTTTTTTTGTTCATTTGTTTATGCTTCCCAAGTACAGGCCCTGTTATCCTGGTCTGCCCCCAGCCCCCTTATCTGGCATCCCAGGGACTTAGGGCAACATCCATTCTTCTACCCTGGTTTATTGGGAGAGGGCCCAGTCACCAGTGAGAGGCCTGCAATGGGTCAGACCTCTCATCATTGCTCTGTCTGGGATTTCCCATCCTTGTACTCTTCCCAGGGGCACCAGCTTCAGGGTGATATACAAGGATGAAGCACATCATCACCAGTGTCCCCCACTCAGTAAGACTCTCAAAGTATACTGCCACCTGTGGTCACCTTGGTGGCATTATTGTGATGGAGTACAAAGGCCTCCCTCCTCCTCAGAAATGGAGAGCATCCTCTGAGATTGTCAATCCTGCTCTGCCCCAGCCAGCCCCCCATGACTGAGGCTCAGTCTTGAATCTAAGTCATCAGTGTGGCAGCAGAACTGGCCTCCAGCAGCTCAACCATCCATGCCACTGGGCCAGCTCAACTTAGTGCTAACTAATAAGGGATTGTATTATGGCGGCAACAGTAATGGAGTCAATGGAAATTGTATGACCATAAGAGAGTTTAGTTTAAAATCAGACATGGTAAAGTGAGGGATCAGACCTAGACTAATAGTCTGGATTTTAGGAGGCTGATTTTGAAAGAATGGGGGAGCTTTTTAAGGGAAAACTGGGGAAGGTGGAACAGTGGAGTGGTAGAATAAAAATAGGAAGTAATAATAAATGTGTAAGAGCAGTACAGAACAAGAAGGGGGATAAAAGGCCATTATGTTTTTCAAGAGATGTAAGAGGGATGGTAAAACAAAGATAAAGTCATGAAAAAGGGTACAATTCTAGCAAGACAGAAGGGACAGAGTAGAGTTTCACAGCAGGATGAAAGTGGTCACCACTGTTGTGAGAAAGACTAAAGTTGACATAGAGCTGAAAAAGCAGAGGGTATGACAAAGGAAGACAGGAACGTCATTTGATACATACAGGAGAAGAGAAAGACTAGGAAGGAATAGTTCGACTGAAACAGGAAAAGACTGAGAAGAAAAGCATAAAAGGAAAGGTGAAGCAATCTGGATAAGAATCTAACTAGAAAAAGAAAAGAAGATCTTATTAAGATTAATTCATAGAACAGCAAACCAAAATAGAAAAATGTGAACATCAAAAATAGAATTATATTATAGCAATTTAACATAACTAGAAAACACGTAAACCAAGCAGGCTATACAAAACTAAGCCAAAATAATTTCCAATATATAACAATATAGAAACAATTAGTAAATCAGAATCAAAAGAAACAACATAATCTAATTGGCCCAGCAATTGTAAGGTATAGAACCACTAAGTAGAAACAACAAAAACAAATATACTCAACATCCACAAAACCAAATTATAAAAACCGTAAAAACAAAAGTAGCCACTTTAACATACAATTTAATAAAAACAAAACAACATTGAAAAATACAAATTGAAAAAAATTTAAAATAATTTCTCATTAAACAGAACTCCAATGCTATTTACCTCACACACCACCCAAAGAAACAATAACTACTTCCACAACAACAAAACCCCACTCTCCATTACCCATGCAATGCCAAACCCCAGTGAGAAAAGCGCTATACCACCATCCAAGTCCCTAGCAAAAAGCAATTATATAAAAAAAAAAAAAAAAGCAAAAAACTTATTTAAAACAAAACTAAGTAGCATAATTAGCCACATCCCAGAAAAGAAAAACATAACACAAAAAGAAAAATACACAAACAAGCAAACCAAAAGTCAAGAAGACCAATAAAAGAAAAAAACATACAAAAACATATAAAAATAGTAATAATATGAGAAAAAAATACAAAATTAAAAATACATCTAAAAACAAAAACTAAAAAACATAAATATATTTAAAAAATCAAAATTTAAAACAATACAAAATTCATTTTTAATTATATCCAATATAAAAAATACTAAAAAAAGCAAAACTACTAAAAGATAATAAAACAACATAGCCCAACAAACACTTCACAAAATTTTAAAACAACCTTTAGCTACAACATTAAACAAAAGTACAGAAACAAAGCCAAGAATAGCAACAAAATACAAGAGAAATACTAAACAAAGAAAATATGCCAAAAACACATACCTAATACGCTCCACAAATATTTACATTCTACATACCAAAATACTTAAAAATACTACCTATACACAAAACTCTTTCAACCTCCATGAACTCCAAGAAAAATTACTAAATTAGAAAAACATAATTATCCTAATTCACCAACAAAGGCAAAAATACAATATAATAATACAAACTAGTAATCCCCAACCTCAATTCTATGCAAAAGTGAAAAAAATAACGAAAAAGCAAAGAAAAAAATCCCATAAAATACAACACACAAGACACCACTCTCACCCAACTTCACAAGCAAAAACCCATATCACCATCTACTAACTTTACCAAGCTTTTGAAAATTTAAAAACATAGCGGTGGTGTATTGTTTTGCTGTCTTTAATTGCTGCAAATTTAGTCTTGGCTTGTCTGACTTGCCCTGTAGTTGGATGAGGGGTGCTATATGTCTGGCCTCTGACCTCAGCTACATGATAACTGGAGGTGGGTCTTAGTCAATATTGAGGTAGCAAGTGATTTTGTTTTTCTCAGATGACAACAGAAAGGGAAGGAAACATATTAAATTCTGTGATTTACAGTAACTGGTACTTGCTATTTTTCTTTTAAACTTAGATTGTGGGCTTTTAGTGACACTGTAATTTCTTTACTGTATTTACTTAGAATTGTTTTGTGGCTTTGAAAATTAATATGTATTGGTGGTGTATTTCTTTGTTGTCTTTAATTGCTGCAGATTTAGTCTTGGCTTGTCTGACTTGACTGTAGTTTGGGTGAGGGGTGCTAATTGTCTGGCCTCTTACCACAGCACTGTGATAACTGGAAGTGTGGCTCAGTCAGTGCTGAGGTATGAAAGTGATTTTCTTTTTCTCAGAAGAAGCCAGAAGGGGAAGGAAACATATTGATTTTGGTGCTTTACAGTAATTAGTAATTGCTACTCATCTTTTAAACTTAGATTATCTTCTTTTAATGACACTGTAACTTATTTGCTATGTTTATTTAGAATTGTTTTAGGGCTGTTGAAAATTTAAAATGTAGTGGAGGTGTATTTCTTTGCTGATTTAAATTGTTGAAATTTAGTCTTGCTTGTCTGACTTGCCTGTAGTTTTGGGGTGAGGGATGATAATTGTCTCACCTCTGACCTCAGCTATGTAGATAATTCAGAGGTGGGCTCAGTCACTGCTGAGGAAGCAAGTGATTTTTTTCTCAGCAGAAGCTCAGAAGGGAAGGAAATATATTCATTTCAGTGCTTTACAGTAACTGGTAATTGCTATTTTTATTTTAAACATAGATTGGGGGCTTTTAGTGACACTGTAATTTCTTTACAGTCATTACTTAGAATTGTCTATGGGCTTTTGAAAATTTAAAACACGGTGGTGGTGTATTTATTTGTTGTCTTTAATTGCTGCAAATTTAGTCTTGGCTTGTCTGACTTGCCCTGTAGTTTTGGGTGAAGGGTGATAATTGTCTGGCCTCTGACCTTAGCTCTGTGATAACTGGAGGTGGGGCTCAATTGGAGTTGAGGTAGCCAGTGATTTTTGTTTTCTCAGAAGAAGCTAGAAGGGGAAGGAAACATTCTAGCAGTGCTTTACAGTAACTATTAATTGCTAATTTTCTTTTAAACTTAGATTGGGTGGTTTTAGTGACACTGTAATTTCTTTGCTGTCTTTACTTAAAATTGTTTTTGGGCTGTTTAAAATTTAAAACATAGTGGTTGTGAATTTGTTTGCTGTCTTTAATTGCTGCAAATTTAGTCTTGGCTTGTCTGGCTTGCCCTGCAGTTTGGGTGAGGGTGTTAATTGTATGGCCTCTGACCTCAGTAACATGATAACATTTAGGTGGGCCTATTCAGTGTTGAGTTAGCAAGTGATTTTTGTTTTCTCATAAGAAGCCATAAAGGTATTGAAACATATTCATTTCAGTGCTTTTCATTAACTGGTAATTGCTATTTTTCTTTAAAATTAGATTGTGGGCTTCTGGTGACTGTAATTTCTTTGTCTCTACTTAGAATTGTTTTGGGTGGTGAAAATTTTAAATGTAGGGTGGTCTATATCTTTGTTATTAATTGCTGCAAATTTAGTCTTGGCTTGTCTGACTTGCCCCATAGTTTGGGTGAAGGGTGCTAATTGTCTGGTCTCTGACCTCAGCTGCATGATAACTGGAGGTGGGCTTAGTCATTGTTGATATCAAGTGACTTTTGTTTTTTTCTTGAGAAGAAGACAGTTGTCTGGTCTCTATATTCAGCAAATGTGTTAACTGAAGTGGGTCTTAGTCAGCATTGACATAACAAGTGATTATTGTTTTCTCTAGAAGAAGTTGATTGGGAAGGAACATATTCATTTCAGTGCTTTACAGTAACTTGTAATTGCTATTTTTCTTTTAAACTTAGATTGGGGGCTTTTAGTGACACTGTAATTTCTTTGCTGTCTTTACTTCAAATTGTTTTTGGGGTGTTGAAAATTGAAAACATAGTGGTTGTGTACTACTTTGCATTCTTTAATTGCTGCAAATTTAGTCTTAGCTTGTCGGATTTACCCTGTATTTTGGATGAGGGGTGCTAACTGTATGGCCTCTGATCTCAGCCACATGATAATTGTAGATGTGGATTAGTCAGTGTTGAGATAGCAAGCAATTTTTGTTTTCTAAGAAGAAGCCAGAAGGGGAAGGAAACATTAATTTCAGTTCTTTACAGTAACTGGAAATTGCTATTTTTCATTTAAACTTAGATTGTCAGCTTTTCGTGACACTGCAATTTCTTTCCTATCTTTACTTAGAATTGCTTTTGAGCTGTTGAAAATTTAAAATGAAGAGGTGGTGTATTTCTTTGCTGTCTTTAATTGCTGCAAATTTATTCTTGATTTGTCTGATTTGCCTGTAGCATGGGTGAGATGTGCTAATTGTCTTGTCTCTGACCTCAGCTACGTAATAACTGGAGGTGGCTCTTAGTGTTGAAGAAGGAAGTGATTTCTAGTTTTCTCACAAGAAGTCAGAAAGGTAAGGAAACAGATTCATTTCAGTGCTTTTTTTTCAGTAAATGGTAATTGCTATTTTTATTTTAAACATAGATTGTGGGCTTTTAGTGACACTGTTATTTCTTTGCTGTATTTACCTAGAATTGGTTTTGGGCTGTTGAAAATTTAAAACAAAGTGGTGGTGTATTTCTTTGCTGCCTTTAAATGCTGCAAATTTAGTCTTGGCCTGTCTGACTTGCCTTGTAGTTTTGGTGGGTGATTCAAAATGTCTGGCCTCTGTCCTCAGCTACTCAATAGCTGGAGGTGTGGCTTAGTGTTGAGGTAGCTAGTGATTTTTGTTTTCTCAGAAGAAGCCAGAAGGAGAAGGAAACATATTCATTTCAGTGCATTGCAGTAGCTGATAATTGTTTATTTTTTTATACTAAGTTTATGGGCTTTTAGTGACACTGAAATTTCTTTGCTATCTTTACTTAAAATTGTTTTTTTGGCTATTGAAAATGTAATACATTGTGGTTTATTTCTTTGCTGTCTTAAATTGCTGTAAATTTAGTCTTGTTGGTCTAACTTGCCATGTAATTTGTTTGAGGGTTGCTAATTGTCATGGCTCTTATCTCATCTACGTGATAACTGGAGTGTAGGTCTTAGTGTTGAGGTGGAAAAATGATTTTGTTTTCTTAGAAGTTTTAAGTGAAGGAAACATATTCTATTCTCAGTGCTTGCAGTAGATTGGTAATTGCTATTTTCTTTTCAACTTATATTGGGGCTATTAGTGACACTGTAATTTCTTTTTGCTGTCTTTATTAGAATTGTTTTAGGCAGTTGAAATTTAAATGTAGGGGTGGTGTATTTCTTTACTGTCTTTAATTGCTGCAAATTTAGTCTAGGCTATCTGACTTGAGATGTATTTGGGTGGAGGAGTGCAATTTGTTTTGCTTCTGACATCAGCTATGTGATAACTGGAGGTGGTTCTTAGTCAGTGTTGAGGTAGCAAGTGATTTTTTTTCTCAGAAGAAGCCAGAAAAGGAAGGAAACATATTAATTTCAGTGCTTTACAGAAACTGATATTTGCTATTTTTCTTTTAAATTTAGATTGTGGGCTTTAAGTTATACTGTAAAATTCATTCTTGTCTTTACTTAGAATTGTTTTTGGGCTGTTGAAAATTTAAAATGTAGCGGTAGTGCATTTCTTTGCTGCCTTTAATTGTTGCAAATTTAGTCTTGGCTAGCCTAACTTGCCATGTAGTTTAGGGTGAGGGTTACTAATTTGTTCAGCATCTGACCTCAGCTACGTGATAATTGGTGATGGGTATTAGTCAGTGCTAATGTAGTAAGTTATTTTGTATTTCTCAGAAAAAGACAAAAGGAAGAAAACATATTAATTTCATGCTTTTCATGTAAACGGTAATTGATATTTTCTTTTAAACTTAGATTGTGGGTTTTAGGGACAATGTAAGTTTATGCTGTCTTTATTTAGAATTATTTTGGGCTTTTGAAATTTAAAACATAAAGTAGAGCGTATTTCTTTTGCTGTCTTTAATTGCTGCAAACTTAGTCTTGGTTGTCTGACTTGCCCTGTAGTTTGGGTGGGGGTTCTATATTTATTTATTTTTGACAACCTATAAGTGCACTATACCCAAAAGTGACTAATTTCACCCTGGAGGTAATGTGACCTGGGAGATACAATTACATAGCATGCAGTGTTAGGATATGCAACACATCACACCAAGAGAGGATACAAGATTTAGACTAATATTGGTACAAGGCACGAAGGGTTAAATTATACAAATGGAGATAAGTGCTCATATGAAGACTGATATATAATATTCACAATATTTGATGCATACAAGGAAGCAAATATAACAACAGGGTAAAGTTACGTCCAGCTAAATCTGAAAGAATGTTAAAGGTAGGAGACATGGAGAGGGGTAAAGGGAGCCTGAAAGTGTCAGGGTGCTGGATAACAAGGGCAGTCAAGATGGAGGGACTAAGATCTATGGAGGGTTGAAACAGATACTAGGAGAGTATGCGTGTGAAGAGGGAGTGTGGCTCTTTCTAAAGGTGGAATGATTAGGGCAACGTTGCATATCTAGGGGCAACTGAGTTCCAGTAGGAGGGGCTTGTCACGTATGAAGCCTGATTTCCTTTTGTTGTTTCTTCATCTGGGATGCAAATCAAGGAAAAAGTCAGTAGATCGGAGAATTATAGGAGATGGGCTGAGGTCAGCAGGAGGCTAGGTAGGTGAGCATTCTTGATCGCAGTACACTATCCAGAAGGTTCCCAAGGGAGAGGAGACGGTGTACTGGGGATGGCTAATTAGGCTGAGTACAGCAGGCAGTGATACGAGAATAGAGGGATGGAGGCGCAACGCACTATGTTAAGTGGGTTGTGTCCTTCCTATGAAGAGTAGCTTTGATGCATTAGTATAGATTGTAGATCCATAAGAAAGTGAGGGAAGTAGGATCTTTAGTAATGGCTATCCTAGCGGTGGGGGTAAGAACATGGCTAGTTTTGTAGGCTAAGTCGAGTTTTGCATTTACAGCCTTACAAATGGATGTAATATTGGCATCAAAGGTGAGGGATTGATGAAGTAAGACACCTAGATATTTAAAAGAAGTTTCCATCTCCAATGGTGAACCATCAGCCCAGGTGACCTGGAAAAATTATGTCACAGCTTTAGTTTAATAGGGGATCCAAAGAGCATGGCCTTGGTCTTTCCAACATTAATAACGAGCTTGTTTTTGGTGATCCAGGATTGAATATTTTGTGGATCCATTGAGAGTTTATGATTAATAGAATGAATATTGTCTGAGCTTAGTGGTGCAAGGTCATCAGTACAGCAATGATGAACAGGAGGATATGCTATGAGGAATGTTGTTAATGAAAATAGAGAAGAGGAGGTTACTGAGAATAGAACCTTGAGGTACCCTGCCATTGATGACTGCTTTTCGAGGTGGCTAAGTTGTGTATTTCACGGTTGGTATCTGCCTGACAGGTAGCTATGGAATCAGTTTACAACCCAGTAGAGAAACCTGCAGGGAGTTGAGATTGGTGTTAAGAAGAGGGTTGTTAACAAGATCAAAAGCTTTCATCAGATTGATAAATACTGCACTGGTTTGTTGACCCTGGTCCATGTCTTGAATAGCATCATTTGTCAGCTGTAGTAGACAGTTTGAGTACTATGGCCTTTTCTAAAGCCAAGGATTTGAGGGAGAAGGTTATACTTAGTAAGTGTTCAGATCTTGTGCTGAGATGAGCTTTCTTTAATTTTACTTAATACTGGACAGTGTAGCCATTGGTTTAGTTGGCTTATCTTTTTGTCGCTTTTTATACGTCCATGACTATAGCCAGTTTCTATCCTCTCAGGTACCTGCGGTTTCACTTAGGGACAAATTTAGTATACTGAAGCCAGTAGTCCTGGTGAAAGGTGCTGCAAGTTTCAAGAGTTTATGTTCAGGCAGTCTGATCCCACAGTGGTACTGTCTGATATGGAGTTTAGATGGTTAAGGACACTGCCTTTGACATAGCTTTAAAATAGAACATAGGTGTCCTTGAGATGTCATTTGGGAGAATCAGGCATTGTTGTTTGGAAGGAAGGCATTTGTGTAGCTCGAGAGGTCGGAGAAGTGAGAATTAATTGCGTTGGCAATTGTGCCCGGGTCATTACAATGGACACCATTCAGTATCATGTCATTATTTAGTAGGGTTTGCTTTGAGCTGAGGAAAATTTGGGTCGCCTGCAGCATCCAGCAGAAGGCCTTTACAGTATTGACTTTTTGCAAGTCTTACTCCTGTTTTGCATTTTGACTGCTGTTCTTTATAGTTATTAAAATCCGTAGGGAGACCAGATTTTTAAACTTTTCCCAGCATTTATCTCTACTTTTGAGGTCTGTGAGGAGGTCTTTTATGCAGCCATCTGGTTTGTCTAGCATGAACGTGCGTGAGTGACTAATGGGTGTGCTTATCTGCAGGAGTAAAACCTCGCTCAAGAAGGCATGCAGTGGGCAGCATCAGTACTTTAGGATTGGAAGACAGGGGACCAGTCAGTGTGAGACGTGACTACATAGGAAATGAGCCTGATTTAAGTTTGCATAGTTTATGAAGCATACATAGTTTTGGGGGATGTGGAGGTTTCGGATGTGCTCCAAATGCAAAATTGGGGGAGTGATCTCGATATTATATGGTAGCGTTCCTTTTTAGTAATTCTGTCCACACAATTTGTTAAGACCCTAATCAGTATGGTGCTGGTTTCGTACTTACAGACAGTCTTAGTAATCAGTGATAATTGGTGCAGATGTAACTTTGAATCAGGGATAGAAGGGTATCTTGAGATTTTCCTAGCCAGTTTTAATTAATGTCTCCAAGAATGATGAGTTCATTCTTCCCTGTGCAGTGTGCAGCTGTATGATCCAGCAAATCCACTAGGCCTTTTATTCCACTATTGGGTGGATTGTATGCACATACAATATGGAGATTTTGTCCCCAAAGCCTGAGTATATGGATGTATTCACATTGTGAAGTGGATTTTGTCAGTTAATACGGTCATATTTAGATTGTTTTTGTATTAGATTGCATACCCCCACCATGCTTAGGAGGTGGTCTGTCACACCTGAGAAGGTTGTAGTTTGGGAGCAGGCAAATGTGTCTGGGATAGAGGGTTTTAGCTATGTCCAGATAGACATAGCACATCAGGGTGTGGTTAATACCCAAGTTTCCAGGTCTGCATAATTTCTGAGAAGACTTCTGGCATTTAGATGAACTATGTGAAGTCCTTTCATGATCATATCCAGAGCAGTTTAAGGTGATGTACCGGAGCAGGACTCAGGGTTCAGCTCAATATCCATGTGGACAATGTAAGAGCCAGTAATATGAATACTTTAGCTTATACCTGACTAATTTGTGACTACAATAACTGTAGGCACACCACCATTTTGGTGTGAATGCAGTAGCAAGGTATAAGAGTAGTTAGGAGGAGGGCAGGGTCGTCAATGCCATATTCTAGTTAGTGTTAGCATGTTAGAGTATGAATCGCTAAGATTCATATCTCATATGGACGTGATTCTTGTGGTTGGGTACATTAGGAATACTTAGTAGGACTAGAGATAGGATAAGAGAGGTAACAATTAGAGGTACCCAGACCATTCTGTAAGATTTAGAAATAAGCATGTTTATAAGGCTAATATCAGGGACTGAGGGGTGACAGATAGGGCAAAAGGAACAGCTGTAGGGAACTATTAACTAGCCTTCTAGTTTATGCGTCCTAAGATTATCACCGAGTATATGAAAGCAAATCTCAGAATTAGTAATTAAAATTAAAACTAAAACTGCAGCCAGGGAAGCAACATATATATATATATATATATATATATATATATATATGTCTGGCCTCTGACCTCAGCTACTTGATAACTGGATGAGGGTCTTAGTCAGTTTTGATATAGCAAGTGATTTTTGTTTTCTCAAAAGAAGCCAGAAACCGAAAGAAGCATATTCATTTCAATGATTTACAGTAACTGGTAATTTCTATTTTTCTTTTAAACTTAGATTGTGGGCTTTAGTGGCACTGTAATTTCTTTGCTGTCTTTACTTAGAATTATTTTTGGGCTTTTGAATATTTAAACATAGTGGTGGTGTATTCTTTGCTGTCTTTAATTGCTGAAAAATTTAGTCTTTGCTTGTCTGACTTGCCCTGTAGTTTGGGTGAGGGTGCTAATTGCCTGGCTCTGACCTCAGCTATGTGATAACTGGAGTGTGGGCCTCAATCAGAGTTGAGGTAGCCAGTGATTTTTGTTTTCTCCGAAGAAGCCAGAACGATAAGGAAACTTATTTTCTCAGTGCTTGACAGTAAGAACTAATAACTGTTTTTCTTTTAATTTTAGATTTTGGGCTTTTAGTTACACTGTATATTCTTTACTGTCTTTACCAAGAATAGTTTTTAGGCTGTGAAAATTTAAAACAAAGTGGTGGTTTATTTCTTTGCTGCCTTTAATTGCTGCAAATTTAGTCTTGGCTTGTCTGACTTGCCCTAAAGTTTATCTGAGGGGTGATAATTGTCTGGCCTCTGACCTCAGCTATGTGATAACTGGACTGGAGATGGGGCTTAGTCAGTGTTAAGGCTGTAAGTTATTTTTGTATTCTCAGAAAAAGCCAAAAGAGGAAGGAAACATATTCATTTCCATGCTTTGAAGTAAATGATAATTGCATTTTTTCTTTTAAACTAAGATTATGGGCTTTTAGTGACACTAATTTATTTGCTGATTTTACTTAGAATTGTTTTTTGGGCTGTTGAAAATTTAATACATACTGGTGGTGTATTTCTTTGCTGTCTTTAATTGCTGTAAATTTAGGCTCTGCTGGTCTGACTTGCCAAATGTAATTTGGGTGAGGTGAAAGCTAATTGTCTGGTCTCTTACCTCAGCAATATGGTAACTGAAGTGGGCTCAGTCAGTGTCAGGGAGTAAGTGCTTTTGTTTCTCAGAAGAAGCCAGAAGGGGAAGGAAACATTAATTTCCATGCTTTACAGTAACTGGTAATTTATATTTTTCTTTTAAACTTAGATTGTGGGCTTTTAGTGACAATGTGAGTTCTTTGCTGTATATACTTAGAATTATTTTTGGGCTTTTGAAAATTTAAAACTTAGCGGTGGTGTATTTCTTTGCTGTCTTTAATTGCTGCAAATTTAGTCTTGGTTTGTCTGACTTGCCCTGTAGTTGGATGAGGGGCGCTATATGTCTGGCCTCTGACCTCAGCTATGTGATAACTGGAGGTGGAGCTCAGTCAGTGTTGAGGCAGCAAGTGATTTTTGTTTACTCGGAAGAAGCAAGAAGGGGAAGGAAATATATGTATTTCACTGCTTTACAGTAATTGGTAATTGCTATTTTTCTTTTAAACTTAGATTGTGGACTTTTAGTGACACTGTCATTTCTTTGCTGTCTTTACTTGGAATTATTTTTGGGCTTTTGAAAATTTAAAACATAGCGGTGGTGTATTTCTTTGCTGTCTTTAATTGCTGCAGATTTAGTCTTGGTTTGTCTGACTTGCCCTGTAGTTGGGTGAGGGGTGCTATATGTCTGGCCTCTGACCTCAGCTACGTGATAACTGGAGGTGGATTTTAGTCAATATTGAGGTAGCAAGTGATTTTTGTTTTCTCAGATGACACCAGAAAGGAAAGGAAACATATTAAATTCCATGATTTACAGTAACTGGTGATTGATATTTTTCTTTAAACTTATATTGGGAGCTTTTAGTGACACTGTAATTCTCTTGTGTCTTTAGTTAGAATTGTTTTAGTGCTGATGAAAAATTAAAATGTAGGGTGCTGTATTTCTTTGCCATCTTTAGTTGCTGCAAATTTAGTCTAAGCTTGTCTGACCTTGAAATGTAGTTTGGGTGAGGGGTGCTATTTGTCTTGCCTCTGACATCAGCTATGTGATACCTGGGGTAGTTGTTAATCAGTGTTGAGGTAGCAAGTGATTTTTGTTTTCTCATGAAGAAGCAAGAAGTGGAAGGAAATAGACTCATTTCAGTGCTTTTATAGTAATCTTGGTAATTGCTATTTTTCTTTTAAATTTAGATTGTGGTTTTAAGTTACACCAGAAATTTTGCTGTCTTTACTTTAGAATTGTTTTTGGCTTGTTGAAAATTTAAAAATGTAGTGGTAGTGTATTTCTTTGCTGTCTTTTATTGTGGCAAATTTAGTCTTGGCTTGTCTGACTTGCCATAGTAGTTTGGGTGAGGGTGTTAATTGTTCAGCTCCCAACCTCAGCTACATGATAACTGGAGGTGGATCTCAGTCAGTGTTGAGGCAGCACGTGATTTTTGTTTTCTCAGAAGAAGCTAGTAGAAGGAGAAGGAAAGATATTCTTTCAGTTCTTTAGGTAATTATTAATTGCTAATTTCTTTAAACTTAGATTGTGGGCTTTAGTAACACTGTAACTTATTTTCAGTCTTTACTTAGAAATGTTTCTAGGCATTTGAAAATTTTTTGCTGTCGTTAATTGCTGCAAATCTAGTCTTGGCTTGTCTGACATAAACATATTCATATCAGTGCTTTACAGTAACTCGGAATTGCTATTTTTCTTTTAAAATTAGATTGTTGGTTTTAGTGATGCTGTTATTTCTCTAAGTTGACTTTACTTAGAATTGTTTTTGGGCTGTTGAAAATTTAAATGTATTTTGTAGTGTATTTCTTTGCTGTCTTTAATTGCTGAAAAATTTAGTTTTGGCTTGTCTGACTTGCCCAGTAGTTTGGGTGAAGGTGCTAATTGTCTGGCCTCTTACCTCAGATACACTGATAACTGGAGGTAGAGCTCAGTCAGTGTTAAGGTACAAGTGATTTTTGTTTTCCAGAAGAAGCCTCAAGTGGAAGAAAACTTATTCCTTTCAGTGCTTTACAGTAACTGGCAAATGCTATTTTTTCTTTTAAACTTAGATTGTGGACTTTTAGTGACACAGTAATTTCTTTGTTGTCTTTACTTAGAATTGTTTTTGTGAATTTGAAAATTTCAAACATAGTGGTGATGTATACTTTGCTGTCTTTAATTGATGAAAATTTAGCTTTTTCTGCAAGTCCACTTTAGGGAGGGGACTACGATATTGATATGTAGTATTTTAAGGCCATTTGGAAGAGCGAGAGACGTGGCTCAGTGCTGGCTGCAGGAGGAAGTTGAGCTGGGCCAGGGTTGGGGTTTATGTCACCAGCTGATAAGAGTAGGAGGGCAATAATAATAATGCAGCTTTGTGCCTTTGAACCAGGAGTGGTTGCATAGCAGTCGGGAGCTAGGGCTTTGGGTATTAGCAAAGGGTGACCAGGAGCTAAGCAGCCATATAAGAGTAATGTACATAGGCAGCTGGATGAGAGAGGTGCAGGGGCGAGTGGGTGAGTGAGACCAGGATATGGTAATGGTAGAGGGGAGTTACCCTGATTGTAGATAGGGGGAGGGATATCATCTAATTTCAGAGGAGGGGATGTGGGATTAGGTGGCAGGGGGGAGAATAAGTGCTGTGAAGTGTAGGGCAGCATCTTGGTTAAACTGGGGAGTATTGGTCACAGAGGACGAGGCTGAGTCAGAAGAAAAGCTGTGCTGGCTTAGTAGGTCAGTGGAGCAGCAGGGTTCTGGGAGAGCCAATGAGAGCAGGGACAGTAGGAGGAAGGCGGAGCATACTTGTATTTAAAGGAGGCCTGGGAGGGGTGGGGAGGAGAAAAATCACAGCAGAAGAATATGAGCAGGCTGAACTGGAAACCCAAATGCAAAAAGGCGCACCAATCGGTGAGCCGTGCTAGCTAGCTGACCAATCAGATGCCCGTAGCAAAAGGAGCTGCAGCCAATCGTAGCACCGCCAGTGCGCGCTTGAAGCAGGTGAATACCTGGGGAGTTGATCCGGGGGCAAGTTCCAGGAGGGCAGGAGCTGTAGGGTCCCGTCGGCAGTGGCGGCCAAGGAGGCACTGCCTTTTCAGATTTAGAATCACCACGAAGCTGGCAGATCTGGGAGTTGATCCGGGGCGTAGTTCTGGTGGAGGGCTGCAGGATGAGGTTCCTGCGGCAGCAGTGCCAAGGATGCACCCACCTTTTTGATTTGAAAGCACCACTCAGGTGTTTCGGCAGATCTGGGAGTTGATCAGGGGCAAGTTCCAGGAGGGCAACAGGAGCTGTAGGGTCCTGTCAGCAGCGGCAGCTGAGGAGGTGCTGTCTTTTCGGATTTGGATGCGCTTGGCTGGCACATGGCAGATCAAATGAGGGCAGGATTTTGGAAGCAGTAAACAGTATTGCAATTTCAGTTGTTAGACTTTCAAAACCTTTATAGAACTGTGCTCTGTATGCAGGAGGAGATCCTCATTTGCAAGGTTTTAGTAGTACATATGCACATGCATGCACATAATCAGATTAGTATCTGGGGCTGCTAAAATATATGATACCTGTTCAACCATGCTGTTCTCCCACATGGCACTGTGTTTAGATGTTTAGCATTCTGCTAACAACTTCTGAAAACGGGGCCCTAATTGATTAAAATCCTCTGCCGAGGCCTCCTAAGATGCAGTATAACAAAAATGGACTATCTTATTCTACTTCTTATGTATTATTTTATGTTTATTTTCTTTCTTTTTTATCCGAGTGTTGTTTTATTTACTTATAAAAATACAGTCTGGTTTAGTGGTTTAGTTTAGGCTTGGTGGTAACTGTACTGCCTCCCATGCCAATGGCTCCGGTTGAGGACCTGGGTCAAACAGGATTTAGTTTACAGGAGAGATGACTGAGCATCTCTGGGACAGCCTGGGGCAGGTTGGTGGATTATTTTGCCATTGGAGGTTTTCTACCTTTGACTTATCCCCTGAGCCGTCAAGCATGCAATGATGCCAATACAATTAAAGGCAAGTAGTGCTTGTGGCTGCCTGAGCCCTGCCAGCATTCCTCACCTAGGTGGCTGTTAAAGAGCGGGGTGGTTAGACTCGCCTCCCTGAGTGGAGAGCAGTCCCAAAGATGCTCAGTCATCTCTCCTGTAAGCTAACCCCTGTTTGACCCAGGTCCTCCCTGAAACCAGGCCACTGGCATGGGAGGCAGCACAGAACCACCAAGCCTAAACTAAACCACTAAACCAGACTGTATTTTTATAAGTAAATAAAAACAGCACTTGAGATGAAAAAAGAAAGAAAATAACATAAAATAATACGTAAAGATGAAGAATAAGATAGTCCATTTTTCTTTACTTTCTGCATCTTAAGAGGCCTCGGCAGGGGATATTTAGTCAATTAAGGCCCTGCTTTCAGAAGGTTAGCGGAGTTAAACATCTAAGTACTATGCCATGTGGAGAACAGCTGGTTGAACAGGTACCATATTTTAGCACCCCAGATACTAATTAGATCATGTCATGTGCATATGTACTACTAAAACCTTGCAAATGAAGGATCCCTCCTCATACAGAGCACAGTGCTATATGAAAGGTATTGAAAGTGCTTAACAACTGAAATTGCAATACTGTTTTACTGCTTCAAAAATTTCGCTCCTCATTTGATCTGCTATACCCCAAGCGGTGCTTCTCCAACCAAGGCGGTGCCTCGCTGTGCTGCTGCTGACGGGACCCTACATCTCCTGCCACCCTCCTGAACTCGCCCCGGATCAACTCCCCAGATCTGCTGAGTGCCCTGAGTGGCGCTTCCAAATCCGAAAAGGCGGTGCCTCCTTGGCCGCCACTGCCAACCGGACCCTACAGCTCCTGCCGCCCTCCTGGAACTCGCCCCTGGATCAACTCCCCAGGTATTCACCGCTGCTTGAAGCGCGAACCGGTGGTGCTATGATTGGTTGCAGCTCCTTTTGCTATGGGCATCTTATTGGTCAGCCAGCTAGCATGGCTCACTGATTGGTGCACCTTTTTTTGCATTCAGGTTTCCAGTTCAGCCTGCTCATATTCTTCTGCTGTGATTTTTCTCCCTCCCCCACCCCCTCCCAGGCCTCCTTTAAATACACGTATGCTCTGCATTCCTCCTACTGTCCCTGCTCTCATTGGCTCTCCCAGAACCCTGCTGCTCCACTGACCTACTGAGCCAGAACAGCTATTCTTCTGACTCAGCCTCGTCCTCCGTGACCAATACTCCCCAGTTTAACCAAGATGCTGCCCTACACTTCACAGCACTTATTCTCCCCCCTGCCACCTAATCCTGCATCCCCTCCTCTGAAATTAGATGATATCCTTCCCCCTATCTACAATCAGGGTAACTCCCCCTCTCCCATTACCTTATCCTGGTCTCACTCACCCACTCGCCCCTGCACCTCTCTCATCCAGCTGCCTATGTACGTTACTCTTATATGGCTGCTTAGCTCCTGGTCACCCTTTGCTAATACCCAAAGCCCTAGCTCCCGACTGCTACATAACCACTCCTGGTTCAAGAGCTCAAAGCTGCATTATATTATTATTGTCCTCCTACTCTTATCAACTGGTGACATAATCCCCAACCCTGGCCCAGCTCAACCTCCTCCTGCAGCCAGCACTGAGCCACATCTCTCAGCTCTTCCAAATGGCTTTAAAATACTACATATCAATATACGTAGTCCCCTCCCTAAAGTGGACTTGCTACAGCCACTGGCGGCTATGCTCAACCCTGATATAATAATAATTTCTGAATCCTGGCTAATTAAAAAAATCAGCAACTCATCTCTTACTCTCCCTGGCTTCACAATATCGAGACAGGACCGACTTGGGAGAGGAGGTAGGGTAGCCATCTATGTCTCCTCTTCCATCCATTTCACTTCCGTCTTTTCTAGTGCTCTACCAAAAGCTTACAAGGCTCTGCTGTTGCAAATCTCGCTCCCCTTCTCCAAACCTATCTTTGTTGTAGCAGGTATCTACTGCTGTCCTGGCTCACAACCCAATATTGCTACTGAACTCATAACCACCTTAGTTAGCCACTCTTCTGCTGGCGAATTATGTATTATGGGAGAGTTCAACATAAATTGGACTACCATACCCAGCAAAGTGCTAAATGCTATACATGCGCTCAACCTAACCCAAATTATCCAAGATCCGACTAGGCTAAATCACAGGACAGGAAACCATTCCCTCATCGACTGGGCCTCTTATAACCACAATCTATAGGTCATTAATTCTGGTACTCTAGCAGATGCCTTCAGTGACCATTGCATGACTTTCCTGGTGCACAAAATTCACAAAGTCAAAGTCCCCTATAAAACTCTACAAATCCAATCATACAAATCCCTGAACATTGACCCACTTCTTTATGATTTGACCAACACTAACTGGGCACCTATAACTGTTGCCAGTAACCTAGATGTCACAGCTAACTACTTCAGAGAACGATTCCTTGAAGTCTGGAATCAACATGCACCACTACGCCGGGTACGTGTCCATGGAAACCACCTCCCCTGGATCTCCCCAGAACTCATTGCTTGTCTAAGGGCACGTGATACAGCCTGGAAGCTCCATAAAAGCACAAAGCTCCTTAAAGACTATGAGGCCTACCGGTCCTCAGAAACAAATGCACAAAAGCCACTATTTGGCCAAGGCTGATTACTTCAGCTCTACTTCTAACTCTAATAAAAATAACCCATCCAAATTCTGGAAAGTAATCCACTCACTTTTCTCCCACAGGCTCCCTTCTCCCCTCCTCCAAATAAACAATACTGTCATTGCTGACCACCCTAGCATTGCTGCTGCTTTCAACTCGCACTTTACCTCATGTGCTTCTACTCTGCTAGGCTCCCTCCCAACTATTAACCAGTTATTCTCCGCACCATTAGAAGTCCTCCAGCCCCACCTCATAGCTTTTCCTTCTCTAAAATTCTGAGAACTGACATGCTGGCAGCCTTGGAAGCCCTAAACCCGAGCAAAGGTAGCTCCTCTGATGGACTGGACCCAAAGTTACTAAACTTGTCTGCCTCTGCCATTGCTCCCACTCACTGCTCTTTTCAATCTCTCGTTTCACTTTGGCCAAATTCCCGTCAGTGGAAACATGCTGTTGTCCTCCCTCCATAAGTGTGGCGACCTCCTCCCCTGAGAACTACCGCTTATATCTCTCCTCCTGATGTTAGCCAAACTACAAGAACATCTAGTCCTTGACTAACTATCCTCGTACCTCTCAGACAGAAATTTCTTCACCCAATATCAATCTGGGTTCCGTAAACATCACTCTACTGCTACCTCGCTGCTTTGAATCACTGATGCGATCCTGACAGGCATGGATTGCAGTCACATAACCACTGCCATTTTTATTGATCTTGCTAAAGCTTTTGACACGTTTTCCCACTCCCTCCTGCTCCACTCCTCTCATCAGCTGGGCTGTCTGAACATGCCATTAAATGGTTCAGCACATACCTATATGACTGCTCACAGTCTGTAAAAATATCCGACTACATCTCCCCTCCTCTACCCATATACTTTGGAGTCCCCAAGGGTCCATACTAGGCCCGATTCTCTTCTCCATCTTTCTGAATGATCTTCCATCCATCTGTACCTCATCTTCTATACATATGTATGCTGATGATGCGGTTCTATTCTCCTCTGGGCCCTCACCCTTGGATGTCGCCTCCAGGCTCCAACGTGATTTCAATAATGCCTAGAGCTGGTTTCAATCTCACCAACTCTTCCTAAATGCCAAGAAAACTGTGTCCATGACTTTTGGCACACATCAGAAGCTGTCAAGGCTCCCTTCTGCCCCTACCTTCACTACCCTCGATGGAGCAACTGTAATTGCTACAGAGTCTTTCAGGTATCTGGGCGTTTGGCTGGATAAACATCTCACCTTCTCGGCCCATGTAGATGCCATAATAAAAAAGCTTCATCTCAAACTCAGTGCCTTATATAGAAACTGCTCCTGCCTCCCGCCACAGGCAAGACGTGAACTGATCCAAAAAATGATCCTCCCGGTTTTTGACTATTGCAATGTTGTTTATTGCTCTGTTCCTGCCACCTCCTTAGCCAACCTGGATACTCTTTTCAACTCATTCTGTCAGTTTGCTCTGGATGCATCTCACCTTACCCATCGCTGCCACTTGTACCCGAGCTTTAGCATTTCCCATCCCTAACAAATAGGTGACTGCATCATTGAGCAAATCTCATCTCTAATACTGGCTTGGCACACTCCCTCCCTACCTAAATTCCCTAATCCCCCCCCACCCACTCACTCTTAACTTCTAAGAGCCCATGACCACAGAACTTTGTCTGTTCCTTGGAGATCCACCTCTAGTGGACAGGCCTCCCACTCCTATCATCTCCCCAAAATGTGGAATGCTCTACCTACACATATCCAATCCTCTTCCTTGCCTGGCTCATTAAATCAAGCTCTTCATAATTTCCTCTCTGTAAATTGCACCTGCCCCTAGCTCCCCCCCTTTCTTGTTCTACATCCTGTTTGATGCCCTGCTGACTCACTTCAGTTGCCACCCTGTGCTATTCTTAGTCTGCATAGTGCAGGCCATTGGTTCACACTTGCTATTACATTATGATCTCTCTCTGTGTCTCACCACAAGCTCACTGCGACTGGTTTTCACTTCTCTACCCTTGTAATTATTTGCTTTTCATGCTAATGTGTAATTCAGTTGTAACCTATATTTTTGTGTGATGCTGTGTATTTTGTGTGTACTCATTGTTACTATGTAACTCCCACCACCCTCTCTCCCAGGTCGTATCGGGAGAAGAGCAACTTGTTGTTCAGTGTACCTTCCCTGGTGAAACTTTTCAATAAATAAATGAATCTGAGCACACAGTGGTGCATATTGTGACCCTACCTGTGGTCACCATTATGATGCTCCCAAGTAGTATACCAAAATGATCCTTGGCATGTAAAGGTTCTACATCCCTGCTCGCAGTTTAAATGGCTCCAATTATTATAGTAAAATTATCCTTGGTGTCTAGTGCTCCCCACCCAGGAATACTAAGCTGGGAGCTCATTTCTAGATGCATCCTGGGGAAGGGGAACTTGTACAAGTGGGTCTTAGGTAGCACAATAGTTCAAAACACATAACATACATGGAGCAGAGTGGTACACAACTACAAATTACATTGGGAATAATTCATGCAAGATGTGAGAACTTGAGTGACAAGCAAACAATCAACAATGCATATACAGCGCAGTCAGGAGCCACAAACCTATGCTGGCAATCAAATACAGAGCAGTTTTATTTATTTATTTAGCTTTTGTTAACCAGGTAGGTACACTAGACAAGTTACATGCCTATTTTCAGGAACTTCCCGGGAGAGTACAACAGGTAATACAGGTACATCAGAACATAACAGCAAGTAAAGCTAGTACATAGAGTAACAAAATGCATTGAGTCACAAAACGGTAAGGCATGGCGTGAACTGCTATGACAGAAATTGATAAAGTACATATAATCAACAATATATAGTCTAGAGCATACATAGTGCAGTCAGATGCCTAGGAGAGCAATTGGGTCACGAGAAATGACCAAAAGATTATTGGCAGGTCCTCAGAACAGTTGGGCTCCAAGTACAATTAGGCTAGGGAGGCTTGGGACATTCGCACACTGAGGCCAGTTTCAGATGCCCCCACAGGGACTTCCAGAAGCACTGATGGGAGGAGACAGAATGAACATGGTCAGTAAAGGAGTTCCAGAGCCCAGGAGCACATGCAACAAAGTCCCTGTCCTCCATAAGGGTTCGGGTGAGGGGTACTTTTAGCATCCCAGGACCCTGGGACCTGAGTGGGTAAGAGGAGGGTTCAGGAGGTGACAGAAGCTGTGCCAGCCCCAGAGGGGTGCCGGTTCTGATCACTTTGCCCACGAGGCATCCCAGCCCAAAGTTCAGGTGATTGGTCAGGGAAAGCCAACCTAGTTTATCATAAAGCTCACAATGGTGGGTGAGACGGGGGCGCCAGTGCAAAGCGACAGATGTTACTGTACGTTGTGTGCCACTGAGTAAGAAGAGTTTTGGAGGTACAGGCAAATTGGTGGAGACCATAGCTAAGGGAGGGAAGTAGTACACCTCTAGCAAGTGCCAGACGAGCAGCAGGTGTCAGGTTATTTTTGGCCCTATAGGCCAGACCCAATTTACAGTTCACAGTTCTACAGACATTTAGGATATGACTCCCCCTAGGTCCAACTGGGGGTCAAGTGTCACCCCAAGGTATTTGATGGAGTTCACAGTTAGGAGGGGAGCTCCATCTGCACAACTGATACGCAAAGGGGCTGGAGAGGCTTTTACTTCAACATTAGCTATAAACATTTGTGCATAATGCCTAGAGTGGAAGCATAGGTGCCAAATTTTAGCTGTACCTAAACTGGAAACAAGTAATAGGAGAGCAAGAGGGAAAACTAGAGCAAGTGCAGGAGGGAGAGGTGAGACCACTGAAGTGGTTTGAAAGAATCCATGGGAGGGAGATTGGTGAATGGCTGGGGCGAGGGAGTTCCAGATTTTAGGGCAGCGGTGGCTGAACATGACTTTGCCAATGGTTTTGGAAACCGAAGGGACTGCTAGGGTTTGAATATTTCAGCTTCTGATGGTATGGCTATAACGGGGCAGTCGGAGAGATAGGAGGGTAGGGAAACAAACCGGATTTGCCCACAACGCTGGCACAGTGGGCATGGTGTCTGTCCACAAGAAAAGAAAAGGAGAGAGAGTTATATATAGAACAATGGTGAGTCCAAGAAGGATAGTCAATAGTGTAATGGCAGAAATAGTTGAAGAGTGTGTCCAGTCTGGCAAGGGTAGTGAAGGGGGGCTACGCTGTAGACCACATCACCATTGTCAGAGATTTGGAGGATCATTCTCTGGATAATAGCATGGTATGCTGGAGGTGGGATACAGTCACAGTTCCTGTAAAGTGCACCAAATTGTTGTGCAGCTTTTTGACTATAGCAACCAGTTGTTCAGAAACATTTAGTTGTTGGTCTAGCCAGATACCAAGATAACTAAAGGTGGTGACATCCTCCACAGGGGAGCCATCCAGGGTATGGAAAGTAGGAAGGGAAGGGAGCCTAGAGAGTCTGGTGCCTTGTGCCAAAGGAAATGGAGACAGCCTTCTTGACATTGAGGAAAAGTTGATTTGTGTTGTGGTCAGGGCTGAACTTGATCAAAGTCCAGCTGGAGTATGTGGGCCTGCTGTGAAGAGGACCGTGTCATCCTTGTACATGTGAATGGATGCAGACAAGCACATGGAGGAGGAGATCATTAAGGAAAATGGAGAAAAGTAGTGGGCTTAACACAGATCCTTGTGGGACCCAAGTGGTTACAGGCAGGGAGGAGAGAGGGGGTCACCACTTTTGACTGCTTGGGATCTACCCCTGTGGTAGGAGTGGAACAGCTGATGGCTAAGTCACAGAGGCCTGCAGCCTGGAGTTTGGCTAATAATTGGGTGGTAGACAGGGTTGAATGCTTTGGCTAGATCGATAAAGATAGCAGAAGTGAATAGGCTGTGATCCATACCATTATGGATGGATTTGGTGAGCCTGAGCAGGTGGTGGAGTGATTTTTGCGGAAGTCAGACTTGTATTGGGTGAAAAAGGAAGAGGAGTCCAGAAATGGAGAGAGTTGTAACAAGATAATTTGTTCCTGTATTTTGGAGGGAGGAGAGAAATGAGTCGGTAGCTGTTCGTACCTGACGGGTCACCATCTTTTGGAGGAGGAGTAACAGTTGCAGCCTTCCAGTCAGCAGGGATGGAGGAACACCAGAAAGAGAGGTTAGGGAGGTCATCCAATGGGGAGGAGATTGCAGAAGCAATCAGATGGAGGAGCTTGCTATCCCAGCCATCTGGGCTCCTACTCTTGGAAGGATTAAGGGCGGGAAGTGTGTCAGGGATAAAGGATGGAGTTACTGGAGAGAAAAAAAAAAACAATAGTGGGAATGAAGGAGATGACAATCATGCAGGCTGGCAGGGGTGAGAGGGAGGTGAGGAAGGGTAGAGGGAGGAGAGGAGAGAGGAGGTACAGGTGATGAAAAGGAATTACATCTCTATGGTGATGAAGGAGAGGTTAGAGACAGGGGTGTCACTGACTCTGAGGACAGGCAAAGGAGTGGGAGGGGAGAAGAGATTGTGGCAGCCTTTCAAAATTTAGACAGGTAACCAATGTTGGTACTGAAGTTAGATGTAAAATTCTCACCTTTGGCAAGCTTATTGCCATGGTACAGATGCTGCGGAGATGATGATACCTCTGGAAGCCATGGGGGATGGATTACGTTTATTTTTTGACCAGGCCAAATCATGCACTTGCAAGTAAGCTATGAGGTCAGCCATGATCTAGGGGAGGTGGTGTACCTTTTCTCATGTCCTGCTCTGGGGGGGCATGGAGTCCCATAAAGGGAGAGGCAGTATAGCGCAGTGGTTTAAGGCTCTGAGCTGCAAATCTGGTGACATCCAGCAGACCAGACCTGGGTTTGAATCCCACAGCTTCCACTTGCATACTGTGTGACTCTGAGCAAGTCACTTAACTTCCCTGTGCTCCCAGGTCACTCCTGTAAAAAAGCTTTCAGCTTAGTGTGCTAGTCCTGGTTAAACAACTAAAAAATATATATATATTAGAGTAATTTTGTTTTGAAATATGTTAGCATGGAATCAGTGGAGCAGACCAATGAGATAGGGGACCAATCAGAGTGACTTAGGTCACGGCATAAGGGGGTGAGGTCCAGGGATTTGAAGGAAAATATAAGCAGTGTTTTGGTGGGGGTGAGGGGGCTTTAGTTGAATGAGAGGCATCAGAGGGTTGTGATTATGGTGTCAAATCAGAAAAGAGGGAAGTCAAGAGTGGAATGCCACAGGGATCCATCCTGACTCTTGTTCTCTTCAATATGCTCATTAACAACGTCTGAGAATGAATCTGGGGCTGTGTCTCTTTGAAGATGACACCAAACTCATGGGAGGGTAGATAGTGATGGGGAAGTAGGAAACTGCAGACTGACATGTAAAGATTAGAGAGGTGGCCTAAGGTTTGGCAGTTGAAATTCAATGCCAAAAAGTGCAACATGATTCACTTAGGGGACAAGAACCCCAGGACAGAGTACTGGCTAGGAGGGGTAGAGCTGAGCACTACAGCTGAGAAAAGGGACCTAGTATTCATCATTAGTGACTCCCTTAAACAATCAAGCTAGTACAGTGAGGCTTCTAGTAAGGCAAATAGGATAGTCGGATGTGCCAGAAGAGGTTCTGATAGTAGAAGAAAAGAGGTTTACTGCCTCTTTATTGATCGTTGGTGAGGCTGCACTGGGTATACTGTTCAGAGTTCTGAACTTCTGAAGACCTCACCTCAGGAAAGATAAGGACAAAGGTGATCAGGATGATTCAGAGCTGACAGGACAGATCGTATGAGGATCTGCTCAAGGCACTGAACATGTCTTCACTGAAGACCAGACAAGAGAGGAATGATATGATGGAGACCTTCAAGTTCCTGTAAGGAATAAACAAGGTGAATGAAGAACTACTTAGTATGAGTAACAGTTCAAGGTTATGGGGGCACAAGTAGAGACTGATGGGAGGGAGGTTCAAGAGGGATATTGGAAAGTTTTATTTTCCAGAAATGGTGATGGAAATGTGGAATAGTTTGCCAACTGAGATGGCAGGCACCAAACCATAAATGGTTTCAAGCATGGCTCTGACAAAGTAAAGGGTATAATGGTTACTCATGCTGATAGTAGTAGGGAGGGAAACAAGGGAGTGGATAGTGAAGGCTATTACCCTGCATGGACAGTAGGTTCTGAGGATTAATATGGGAAATGGGGCAGACAGGATGTACCATTTTTATATTGATTGCGCACAGTGCAAGTAACATATTGCAGGCTGCTGGTGACAGTAGTTTGGAATATTTGCACCAACTACTGTCAATTTCACCGCTGCAATCAGGGGCCGCCTCATCATTGCAGCGTCAGCCATCTGCTGCAGTGAGGGAGCGACCCATCATTGCAGAGTGGGATGTAAAAACCCTGATATTGTTTGTGAACAGGCCGGCAGGTTGCCGCCCTGTTCACAAACAATGTAACCCCCCCCACCGTGTTTAAGTGCCAACAGGGTCCTCAAACCCCGTCAGCCTCGGTGCCCCATTGTTTATGGTGCCGACGGGGGAGCCCACTCCCCATCAGCATTCTGTAACACCCCCACTTTTATTCCTGCCGACGGGGTGCCCAATCCCTGTAGGCTACTGCTGCCCCTCAAAAGAAAGCCATTGGTGGCATGCTGGGTGCCCATCCCAGCGTGCTACATGCCCCTGTAAAGGGAAAAATGGTCCCGTGAAGTATTTTTTTTTTACCTGCAAAAAAGGAAGCGGTTTCTCAAGTGTCCCTGGCCCCCACCTGCATCCCGCACCAACCCACTGCACACCCTGCCTCCCCACACCCCCCTGTCACCTCATACTTACCTCCGGAGCTTGGCGTGAAGATCTTCGGTGGATCAGGAACACATCTGCACTCTTCAAAGCTGACCGTGAACTGAGGAAATGCCGGTAAGCTGTATAACGTAATAAATAGTGTTTTTTCAACTTTAGTACATATCTTGGTCATTTTTGGGACTTTTTTCACCAAATTTTCAACATAGGGTTTTTGGGACCCTCCTCATGAATTCTTGAACTGTGATTGCGTTAATCGGCCCGGAAAGGTGATTCTGCGGTCACTGCACGGAATCACCTTTCGGGGCTGATTAACAAAACGACAGTGCCAGTGTTCATGAGGTGGATCTCAAAAAGCCTATGTTGCAAATTTGGGGAAAATCCAAAAAATGACTGTTTTACGAGCGTGCACTGCGCAGTTGCTACCCATGCTCGTAACTTCGTGAATTTGCAATATTTTCATGCCAGATTTTCAACATTGACATTTTTTCACACCTCCTTGTGAACAGTACAGCTGTCATTGTTCACATCCTGGCGGAAATGTGTTTTCGCACTTCTGGCACAGAATAGCGCGGTCGCTGTGGGAAATCAGTATTCAGGACAGATTAAGAAAATGATAGTGACACTGTTCATGAGTAGAAGTCCTGAAATGGCTGTGTTGAAAATCTGCTAACAATACTCAATAAAATGACTGTGTTATGAGCGTGTGTTGCGCAGTTTGCACGCACCCTCATAACTTCTTGAACTTATATTTTCACTCCAGATGTTCAACATTGCCATTTTCCCACACCTACTTATGAACAGTGCATCCATCATCTTTCCCATCCTGGCCAAAATGTGTTTTCACACTTCCGGCGCAAAATAGAGCAGTCGCTGTGGGAAATCACTGTCCGGGACAGATTAAGAAAATGACAGTGATACTGTTCATAAGCAGAGGTCCTAAAATGTCTATGTTGAAAATTTGGTGATGATAGCTCAGCAAATGACTGTATTACAAGTGTGCGTTGCACACTTTCCACACACCCTTGTAACTTCGCAGATTTGTAACAGTGGCATTTTTTCACACCTCCTTATGAGCAGTACAGCTGTCATTTTTCACATTCTGACTGAAATGTGGTTTCACAGTTGACACACACAATGAAGTGGTCGCTGTGGTAAATCAGTGTTAGGGACAGATTAAGAAAATGACAGTGGCACTGTTCATGAGCAGAGGTCCTAAAAGCCCTATGTTGAAAATTTGGTGATGAAACTCTATAACATGACTGTGTTACAAGCGTGCATTGAACTGTTTCACGCACCCTTGTAACTTTGCACATTTGTAATATTTTCACAGCATATTTTCAACAGTGGCGCTTTTTTCACACCTCCTTATGAAGAGTACAGCTGTCATTTTTCACATCCAGTCTAAATATGTTTTTGCACTCCTGCCGGAGAATAGCACGGTCGCTGTGGGCAATCAGTGTTTGGGACAGATTAAGATCGAACAAGTCGGGGGGGGGAGTGACTGAGCTAAACTCAGCTCTGTCGGGACTGCTGTGGATTTGTTTGTGGCTAGAAAAAGGCCCCAGTGCAAGAGCCCAGTACAAAAGGGAAGCCTGCAGCACTGGGAGAAACAGAACGAGAGAGCGAGTGAGGGAGGGTGAGGGAGTGAACTCACCGGAGTGCTGTCAGGACTGCTGTGGATTTCTTTGTGGGCAGAAAAAGGTGTCAAAGCAGGCAGGGGCCAAGTAGAAAAGGCTAGCCTGCAGCGGTGAGAGAAACAGTATGAGTGAGTGAGATGGGGGACTGAGTGAACTCAACAGATCTCTAGCAGGACTGCTGTGGATTTCTTTGTGGGCAGAAAAAGGCACCTATGCAGGCAGGAGCACCGTACAAAAGGGCCGCTTGCAGTGCCAGGACAAACAGAATGAGCGTGTGACAGAGGGAGATTGAGCAACCTCAACGTAGCTCTGTCAGGACAGCTGCGCGGATTTCTTTGTGGACAGACAAAGGTGCCAACACAGCCAGGAGCCCCATACACAAGCGCAGCCTGCAGCACCAAGAGAAACAGAATGAGTGAGTGACAGAGCGGTAGTGAGTGAGCTCAACAGAGCTGTATTGTGACTGCTACGGATTTCTGTGTGGGCAGAAAATGCGGCAACGGAGGCAGGAACCCAGTACAAAAGGCCAGCCTGCAGCACTGGGAGGAACGGAATGAGTGAGTGAGAGGGGGGAGTGAGCGAGCTCAATGGAGCTGTGTCGGGACTGCTTCAGATTTCTTTCTGGCCAGAACAAGTTGTCAATGCAGGCAGGAGCCCAGTACAAAAGGGCAGCCTGCAGTGGCAGGAGACACAGAATGAGTGAGTGAGGGAGGGGAAGTGAGTGAGCACAAAGGAGTTATTTTGGGACTGCTGCAGATTTGTTTGTGGGCAGAAAAAGACAGCAATGTATGCTGGGGCCCAGTACAAAAGGGCAGCCTGCAGTGGCAGGAAAACCAGAATGAGCGAGTGAGAGAGGGGGAGTGAGCAAGCTCAATGGAGCTCTATGATGACTGCTGCACATTTCTTTGTGGGCATGAAAAGCCGGCAACACAGGCAGGAGCCCAGTACAAAAGGGCAGCCTGCAGTGCTGGCAGAAATGGAATGAGCGAGTGAGAGAAGGGGAATGAGAGCAAGCTGAATGGAGCTGTGTCGGGACTGCTGCAGATTTCTTTGTAGGCAGGAAAAGGCAGCAATGCACACAGGAGCCCAGTACAAAAGGCCAGTCTGCAGCTTCTGCAGAAAAGGAATGAGCGAGTGACAGAGGGTGAGTGAGCGACCTCAACAGAGCTGTGTCAGGACTGCTGCAGATCTCTTTGTGGGCAGAAAAAGCTGCCAATGCAGGCAGGAACCCAGTACAAAAGTGCAGCCTGCAGCACTGGGAGACACAGAACGAGCGAGTGAGGGAGGGGGAGTGAGTGAGCTCACCGAAGCTTTGCTGGGACTGCTGCGGATTTCTTTGTGGGCAGATAAAGGAAGCAATGCATGCAGGGGCCCAGTACAAAAGGGCAGCCTTCAGCGGTGGAAGAAACAGAACGAATGAGTGAGAATGGGGGACTGAGTGAGCCAGCTCAATGGAGCTGTATTGTGACTGCTGCAGATTTCTTTGTGGGCAGAAGAAGGCGGCAACGCAGGCAGGAACCCAGTACAAAAGGGCCGCCTGCAGCACCGCTAGAAACGGAATGATCGAGTAAGAGAGGGGGAGTGAGCGAGCTCAACGGAGCTCTGTTGGGACTGCTGCAGATTTCTTTGTGGGCAGAAAAAGGTGCCAAGAGAGGCAGAAGCCATCTACAAAATGGCAGCCTGCAACGCCAGGAGAAACAGAATGAGTGAATGAGCCAGGCAGAGTAAGCGACCTCAACAGAGCTCTGTCAGAACAGCTGCGAATTTCTTTGTGGGCAAAAAAAGGTGCCAACACAGGCAGAAGCCCAGTACAAAAGGACAGCTTGCAGCAGCGAGAGACACAGAATGAGCGAGTGAAGGATGGGGAGTAAGTGAGCTCAACAGAGCTCTGTTGGGACTGCTGCAGATTTCTTTGTGGGCAGGAAAAGGCAGCAATGCACGCAGGGGCCCACTACAAAAAGGCCACCTGCATTAGCGTGAGAAACAGATCGAGTGAGTAAGAGGGGGGACTGAGCAAGCTCAACAGAGCTCTATCATAACTGCTGCAGATTTCTTTGTGGGCAGAAGAAGGCAGCAATGCTGGCAGGAGCCCAGTATAAAAGGGCAGCCTGCAGCACTGGCAGAAACAGAACAAGAGAGTGAGAGAGGGAGAGTGAGCTAGCTCAACGGGGCTCTGTCGGGACTGCTGCAGATTGTTTTGTGACCAGAAAAAGGTGCCAACAGAGGCAGGAGCCTAGTACAAAAGGGCAGCCTGCAGCGCCAGGAGAAAAAGAATGAGCCAGTGAGAAAAGGGGAGTGAGTGACCTCAATGGAGCTCTGTTGGGACAGCTGTGGATTTCTTTGTGGGCAGAAAAAAGCAGCAATGTAGGCAGGAACCCAATACAAAAGGCCAGCCTGCAGTGCAGGCAGAAATGGAATGGGTGACTTAGAGAGTGGGAGTCAGCAAGCTCAATGGACCTGCGTCAGGACTGCTGTAGATTTATTTGTGGGCAGAATAAGCCAATGCAGGCAGGAACCCTATACAAAAGGACAGCCTGCACCGACAGGAGACACAGAACCAGTGAGAGAGTGAGGGAAGTGGAGTGAGTGAGCTCAACAGAGCTCTGTTGGGACTGCTGCAGATTTCTTTGTGGGTAGAAAAAGGCAGCAATGCACCCAGTGACCCAGTACAAAAGGACAGCCTGCAGCGGTGGCAGAAACAGAATGAGTCAGTGAGAGAGGGGGGAGTGAGTGAGCTCAACAGAGCTCTATCGTGACTGCTGTGGATTCCTTTGTGGGCAGAAAAAGGTGGCAACGCAGGCAGGAGCCCAATACAAGAGGCCAGCCTGCAGCGCCGGCAGACACGGAATGAGTGAGTGACAGAGGGGGAGTGAGCAACCTCAACGGACCTGTGTTGGGACTACAGCAGATTTCTTTGTTGGCAGAAAAAGCCACCAACAGAGGCAGGAGCCCAGTACAAAAGGCCAGCCTGCAGCACAAGGAGAAACAGAATGAGGGAGTCAGAGGGGGGAGTGACCCACCTCAACGGAGCTCTGTCAGGCCATCTGCGGATTTCTTTGTGGACAGAAAAGGGTGCCAACGCAGGAAGGAGCTCAGTACAAAACAGCAGCCTGCAGGACTGGGAGAAACAGAATGAGCGAGTGACAGAGGGCCAGTGAGCGAGCTCAACGGACCAATGCAATCAACATTCAGCATTGACAAATGCTTGTTTTTTTATTGTGTCCAGAACTGACTCTGTGTGTATGTGTGTGGGGAGTTGCTGGCAGGCTGCGTGTGTGCATTTAAAACACGATTCCCAGAATCATTAACTAGCACTAACCACGCAGTGTGTTAACACTTCAAGAAAGCATTTAATATACCTGTACACCTTATATGCTTTAGAGTAACCCCCAGTTGTATGAGCACGTGGTTGCAATTAGTAATCCTGTGCAAAAAAAATAGTGCCACATTAACAGGTTAGCACTGCACAGAAGAATGCTTTTTAAAATAGTATCAGCCATGCTTATCACAGTTCAGTGCTAGTCCTGTTACAGTGGTATGTGGGCCCCCCATTTTCAGATTAGTGTTGTGCACTCCTAAGTGCTGCACCTGAGATAGCACACAGCCACAGAAGGTGGTGGTAAATGGCACTCCCTCCAGTGAGGAGAGAGTGACCAGTAGGGTGCCGGAGGGTTCAGTAATGGGACACATCCTCTTCAGTGTCTTTATAAGTGGCATAACAGAAAAACTGGAAGGGGAGATATGCCTTTTTGTAGATGACACCACAATCTGTAATAGCGTTGATAGGTGCAGATGGAGCGAATGAGTGGGGACATTAGAAAACTTAAAGAGTGCTATGGGACATGGCAGTTCAGGTTCAAAGCCAAAAGTGCAACATCAAGCATCTAGGTACTAGAAGCCTAGAGGCTGAGTATAAAATGTAGAGGGGAGGTACTTATGGTCACTAAGGAAACCTTTTATACAGCACTGTGCTCGGTATGCAGGAGAGGATTGCTCATTTACATGGCCGTAGTAGTATATATGCACATGCACATGATCAGGGTAGCATCAAGTGATGCTGAATACGACACCGATCCAACCATGCTGTTCCCACAGTGTAATGTTTAGCTCTGCACGCTAACCTTCTGGAAATGGGGCCCTAATTGACTAAAAATCCTGGCCGATGCCTCCTAAGATGCAGAAGGTAAACATAAAAGGTTTATCTTATCTATCTCTTTATGTACTGTTTTATCGTATTTTGCTTGCAAAACCTTTATCCGATTTCAAAACATTGTGATGTGACTTAAAATGTTTATAACAGACTAGTTAAAATACAGTTTGTTTTCTTCTTTTACCTATATGCTGTCTTTATTTACTTATAAAAACACAGTCTGGTGGGCTGGCCTAGTAGCTTGCTGGTGATTGCACTGCCTCCCATGCCAGTGGCCCAGTTTTGGGGGTGGACCTGAGTTGCACAGGGTTAGCTGGGGAGATGATTGAGCATCTCGGGAATGCTCTCCTCTCAGTGAGGGAAGTCTGACCACCCCGCTCTTCAACATCCACCTAGCTGAGGAGGGCTGGCAGGGCAGTGGAGTTGCATAAGGGGAGGGCTCAGGCAGGCACAAAGGAAGCATGGTCTTTATATGCAATTGCATCATTCCATGCTTGGCTGCCCAGGGATGAAACCAAAGGTAGAAACCCCTAATGGCAAAATGATCCAACAACCTCGTCGCAGATTTTGCACTGCTAAACGGGTCTGCTCATATATGTGTCTCCTTGTCAATGGCCCTCCCCATTCTGGCCCCAACACAGGGGATGTGAGTGGGGGGATCTCAGAGCAAATATGTCCTGTGGATGGTAAGTGATTGGGCTGGAGATGTCAGTGGGCAAAGGGGTAGCAGGGTGACTAAGGAGATACAAATCTCTATGGGAAAAAAAAAGAAATAAAACAGAGCTTGAGAAGCTCAAACCCCAAAACAGACTGTGCATGCCTCCAGTGAGGATTCACAATAAAGTTATTTAGTAAAACAATGCAAATTATATGCATATGCCAGCTAAACTCCTGATGAAAACTGAATACTGAGGGATTGCAGCAAAAATATATATTTTAAAATAAAAACTTAAAACATAGTCCATAGAGTACAAACTAGCAATGATTTTGACATACACTTTCACAGCTCCTGAAGTGCTTCCCAAGCATTCAACTCAGATAAGTTGCTGGACTTACACAGTAATTAATTACACATAAAACAAATCAACACTTTAACTTGGAAAATGCATGCAGCTCCTATGTATACAGGTATGTTAGGAATATCCTGTATTAGCTTCCTATACAAATGTGTTGTCTGACAGTAAATGAAGGCAGCACTTATTTAAAAGAATAAACTACAGCATTTAAATTAGTTTTAAAAGTTTCTTGTCACATCACAATAGTCTGATATTTGACTAAAGGTGTGCAAGCAAAACAAATGGAAAACCCCATAAAGAAGTAGAATAAGAGATAGCCCTGTTTTGTTTACCTCAGCTCTGCAGTTTCAGAGATCCTCTCAGCAAGCTAGCAGCTAACTGAATGCAGCAGGCAATGAGTTCAACTCTAGGACTTTCATAGGGGAGGGGCAGTGGGATGGGTAGTTTCAGAACATAGTCCATTTCAGTATATAGTTTATTTGTTTCAGTATATAGAGTATGTGAATTTTCAGTCTACAGTGTATGTGTTTCAATACATAGTGTATGTGTTTCACCATGTAGTGTATTTGTTTCAGTATATAGTGTATGCAGATTTTTCAGTGCATAGTGTATTTATTTCAACAGATAGTGTATGTATTTCAATATAAAGTGAAGATGTTTCAATATATAGTGTATTTGTTTCAGTATATAGTGTATGTGCTTTTTTCAGTGTGTAGTATATGCATTTCAATAGATAGTGTACGTATTTCAATATACAGTGTATTTGTTTCAATATATAGTGTATGTAGATTTTTCAGTGCATAGTGTATTTATTTCAATAGTGTATGTATTTCAATATAAAGTGTAGTTGTTTCAATATATAGTGTATTTGTTTCAGTATATAGTGTATATGCTTTTTTCAGTGTGTAGTGTATGTATTTCAATATATAGTGTATTTGTTTCAGTATATACTGTATGCAGTTTTTTCTCAATATATAGTGTATGTGTTACAATCTATAGAGTATTTGTTTCAGTAGATAGTTTATGTGGATGTTTCAGTCTGTAGTGTATGTATCTCAATAGGTAGTCTATATGTTTCAGTACATAGTACATTTGTTTCAGTATATAGTGTATGTGGATTTTCAGTATTCAGTATGTGGATTTCAGTAGGTAGTGTATGTATTTCACTATGCAATGTAAGCATTTCACTATATAGTGTATGTGTTTCACTATATAATATATGTATTTCAGTATACAGTATATGTATTTCACTATACGATGTATATATTTCAGTAGATACTGTATGTGGTTCACTACATTGTGTATGTATCTCACTATATAATGTATATATTTCACTATATGATGTATGTATTTCACCATATAGTGTGTGTTTCACTATACAGCCAGAGATTCTGAATTATGTCCCTAACGGCTTGCCATAGTAATACACCACATCAGCTTCTGAGCGTGCATTTCTATTTTGTTTTCCTCAAGCTGTTTGCACAGCAGCACCAGTCTCCCATAGACCAGCTTACCTCTACTGTTTTCCATACATCACTATAACTTTTATATTAAACTTGGGCAGCTTCTGTTGGAGCTACGGAGGTTGTATTGTTAAGTCACTACTGCCTGGAAGGTTAGTTTGGGGGATTCTCCCTCTGTTGTGTGTGCTATGTTTCAGTTGACAGATTATGAAATTAATTTATGATTTAATGTTAAAATATCTTTTTGTATCTCTTAGGAAAGACTGTACAGAGACAACATATTTTTTCCTACTTTTGTGTCCAAGTTTAAAATTCGCTCTCTGTATCCATACAAAATTGCAATACAATAATGCCTTTTAAAAAACATTTTAAACTACATTTAAATAGTTGAAATGCTTGTACATGTAAATCTTAATATTTTGTCTTGATATATTGCATTTTATTTATTGTCTTTTTGTGTTTATGTACTTATTGTGGCAGTTTCTTGCCCCAGATCATCATAGTAAATGGTATTGTTTGGCAACTGGACTTATCTGATTATCAGCAATGAAAACATGAATAAATAAACAACCAAACCCATAAATGAACAAATAAGGTGGAGGAAAGCTTTATTTGGGTGCCACTACAAAATTCCTAGGCTGCTCTGGCAGGGTGGGACTGCCAGGAGGAGCGCTCATGGTAGTGGCCATGGAGGATGTAGGGGCCTCCATAGTGGAGATCCCAAGGAGGGCGGGAGAGGACCCCAGAGGAAGAGGAAGTGACTTCTGTGGGGGACTTGATAATCAGGGGGATAGATTTGGGAATAGGAAGTGAGACAGAGTGGGAGGTCAGGTGTTTACATGCAGGGGCATAACTAGACATAACTTCTGTATGCACAGATGTACAAAAAAGTTTGCAGAGGAAGATTCTTCCTCTGCAAAATTTGTGCACGCCTGTTTGAAAATGGACAAGCTGCACTGGCAGTCTGTATGGGCAGGGCTGACACATGACTCCTAGAGGCAGCAGTGGAGCGCACCCTCTGCCTGGCACTGCAACAGAACTTGGAGATTTGTTTGAAATTACTGTGCTCCCTGACATCGCCGTTGGCCTGTTTGTTATATCTGCAAACTGGGAGGCACGCAAGTGACTCGGATGCGCAGTGCATGCACTTTGACTCTGGAAGGTGTGGCTGCAGTTGCAGTTTAGTCGGTCGGCAGATGACATCATGGCAGAGTGGGATACTACAGCGGAGCAAATTGGCTTCTGTGGCAGCCTTAGCTGATTTGTGGAGCATTGCTTGTGTTTTTGTGTTCCTAGCAGTTTTCGGTGGAGACTAGAGAATGCAGGTTACAGGCCAGAGTCCATTGTTACATCACTTGACAGTGACACCGAAGCTGAAGATAACACGTTTTAATTCCATCTGTGTTAGGGTGAGGGCTCTTTAAAGAAGGGCCAGTGGCAGGAATGAAGAGATAAGGAAACTGAAATGGTTCACACTGTATATGCAAGTATCTTCTGCTCCTTCTTTATCCTGTTGTACTGGATCTAATTTGCTTTGAAAATAGACAGTGAAACAGATCAGACTTGGAGTATAAGACTATGCAGTACTTTCACATAGGCTAAGTATCAACCCATTCTTTGGGCTCCTTCACACTAATAAGTGGCATGCCAAATGTAAACCAGTCCTGTACTTCAGCTTCCCTGTCTGCCATTCCACCTCTGTAACACACATACACAACATAGGAATCTTTACATATCTATCAAAGTGAATCTCTGTTCTTTGGGCCCACATTCATAGTAACTAGCAGTGGGGCTGGCAGTATAGCCTAGAGGTTAGAGTAACAAGTTGTGAACGAGCTTGATACCTCAAGCAGACCTGGGTTTGATTCCCACAACCTCCACTTGTGTACTGTATGACTCTGAGCACGTTGCTTAACCTCTTAGTGCTCTCAGGTCACCCTTGAAAACAGGCACTTTTGCCTAGTGGGCTTTGCCCAGTTACCAAAGACAAAAAAAGATGACAGTTTGCTCTTTCAGTGCTCTATTTTAGTTTTGTAAGTATTTTGTGTGTGTTGTTATAGCATAATAAAACACAGTGTGAATAAATGAGCATAGTGCTGCCGACACTGCCGACCGCGGCAGTAATGGAAGAAACTGCTCCTACCTGGAGCCTCCTAGTCGCATACCAGCTGCAATCCAGGTGGGCACTCCCCCCCCACAGAACGTTGCCAACCGTGGCAGTAACGGAAGAAACTGCTCCTACCTGGAGCCTCCTAGTCGCATACCAGCTGCAATCCAGGCGGGCACTCCCCTCCCCACAGAACGCTGCCGACCGCGGCAGTAACGGAAGAAACTGCTTCTACCTGGAGCCTCCTAGTCGCATACCAGCTGCAATCCAGGTGGGCACTCCCCCCCCCACAGAACGCTGCCGACTGCGGCAGTAACGGAAGAAACTGCTCCTACCTGGAGCCTCCTAGTCGCATACCAGCTGCAATCCAGGCAGGCACCCCCCCCCCACAGAACGCTGCTGACTGCGGCAGTAACGGAAGAAACTGCTCCTACCTGGAGCCTCCTAGTCACATACCAGCTGCAATCCAGGTAAAGGCTCACTCTGCTCTGCAACTCCTGCCTTTAGACTGCCGTGGGGTGCTTCCTCCGTGTAGCCAAGGACTCTAGGCTTCTCTGCCCCACAGCCTCACTGATTGTTTTTTCGGACTTCTGCTGTGGGGTGCTACCTGAGAGGGTTGTGTGGGAATCGGGTTCAGTCTCAGCCAAGTTGAATCTACAGTGGGACCTGTTGTATTTGTACCTGCACTCAAAGTAATGCCTTTGCTATGTTCTGCATGGGATAGCCATGCTAGTGCTTAGTGTGTTGCTCAAACTTGTACCAGAAGTAAAGCCTCTTTAACCAGCACACTAGGATAGCCATGTTATTATTCAGGGAATTGCCTGGTCCAGTGACAGATGTAAGACCATGTAACCTGCATACTAGGATAGCCAAGTTAATGTATTTGCAACGTTACTCTAGCGCTTGAAGATTCTCATTTTTATTTTCCTTTTCTTTCTTTTATTTTTTATAAAAGAAGGCTACTTGTTACTCGATAGTGTGCTGTTGACTTCCGAATCTGCGCATGCGCAGTGTGACGCCTAGATTTAAACTACTGTTCAGATCTTTCCCGCTGCATACTAATCTTCTCCTGCTTCCTACCTTTACAGGCGGGCACCCCCCCCCCCAACAGAACGCTGCCGACCGCGGCAGTAACGGAAGAAACTGCTCCTACCTGGAGCCTCCTAGTCGCATACCAGCTGCAATCCAGGTAAAGGCTCACTCTGCTCTGCAACTCCTGCCTTTAGACTGCTGTGGGGTGCTTCCTCCATGTAGCCAAGGACTCTAGGCTTCTCTGCCCCCCCAGCCTCACTGATTGTTTTTTCGGACTTCTGCTGTGGGGTGCTACCTGAGAGGGTTGTGTGGGAATCGGGTTCAGTCTCAGCCAAGTTGAAACTGCCATGGGACCTGTTGTGTTTGTACCTGCACTCGAAATAATACCTTTGCTATGTTCTGCGTAGGATAGCCATGCTAGTGCTTAGTGTATTGCTCGAACTTGTACCAGAAGTAAAGCCCCTTTAACCAGCACACTAGGATAGCCATGTTATTATTCAGGGAATTGCCTGGTCCAGTGATAAATGTAAGACCTTGTAATCTGCATACTAGGATAGCCAAGTTAGTGTATTTGCAACGTTACTCTAGCGCTTGAAGATTCTCATTTTTCTTTTCCTTTTCTTTCTTTTATTTTTTATAAAAGAAGGCTACTTGTTACTCGATAGTGTGCTGTTGGCTTCCGAATCTGCACATGCGCAGTGTGACGCCTAGGTTTAAACTACTGTTCGGATCTTTTCCGCTGCATACTAATCTTCTCCTGCTTCCTACCTTTACAGGCGGGCACTCCCCCCCAACAGAACGCTGCTGACCGCGGCAGTAACGGAAGAAACTGCTCCTACCTGGAGCCTCCTAGTCGCATACCAGCTGCAATCCAGGTAAAGGCTCACTCTGCTCTGCAACTCCTGCCTTTAGACTGCCGTGGGGTGCTTCCTCCGTGTAGCCAAGGACTCTAGGCTTCTCTGCCCCACAGCCTCACTGATTGTTTTTTCAGACTTCTGCTGTGGGGTGTTAGCCCGACGACACTTCGCGTCGTCTGCCCCACCCGCCCCAACCACTCACCCACCCAGGGGTGGCCCTCAATATATTGGCCCGCACTGATTACATCACTTCCTGCATGCCACATTCTAAGGTCCCACTTTCCCATTTGCAGGTTATACCTACTGGCCACCAGAGGTCACTGTGCCCCCTGCCTATTTGCTCCTACCAGCTAACTCTACACTATCCCTGTGTCTGTCTCCCTACCCCACCTCTTGCATCTTCTATCCTAATCCACCCCTGACCACCCTCTCCGCTGTCATCCAAGCTCCCCATCTTACTCCCTACAGTTCTTGCCCCACTCCTAGCATGCCTGCTATCATCTTTCCTGCCTGTTTCTCTCTCCTTCCCCTCCTACTAATGTCTCCTGCTTTCCCTAGGGTCGCTGTATGCCTGCAGACTCTCTACTCTTGTGCTCCTAGTTGCCCTTCTGCTCTCTCCTCCTTTTGTGCCTCGGCCCTCCTCCCTCCTTCCTCCTCCACTCATCCAATATGCTCCTCTCCACCCCACCCCCCACCTGGGCACCACTTCTCCCACCCCCGCCTCCCCCGAGCATCTTATCATGCTTGCATTCCCAGCCTGTGCTGCCCTACCCACCCCCTGTGCTACCAAACCTCCCCACTCTTCCTATCTTCATCGGCATAAACTCTCCTTCTGCTACCCTCTATCAAGGGTGGCTCTCCTCCTCCTACTCCTGACTGGTAACATACATCCCAATCCTGGGGCTGCTTGCAATGGCTCTCCTATGAAATCCTCCGGACTTCGTATTGTGTCCATGAACATATGTAGCTTCCTTAAAAAACTCGACTCTCTACATTGCTGGGTGGCAGTTCATAAACCAGACATTATTGCAATAGTTGAAACCTGGCTGTCAGACTCCACCCCTGACTCCCTGGTCTCACTCCCTGGCTACTCCCTCCATTGGGAGGACCGTGTTGGTAGGCGAGGTGGGGGCTGTGCCATTTATGTCAAAGACCCTCTCATTGGACTAGCCTTCCCTGCCCCTGTCCTTGACCACAAGGCCCAGGCCCTAACACTAAAACTATCTCCTGACCCCTCTAGGGGTCCCATCTACCTGACCACAGCATACATGCCTCCTAAAGATCAAGCTCAGGCACTAGGCCCGTTAATTGACTATCTTACCTCCTTACCCCACTCCTCCAACCAAATCGTGGTGGGGGACTTGAACATCAATTGGCTTAGCCCCACATCCACTTCCTCCCATGATGTTTTTGCTGCTATTGACCTAACTCAACTAGTCTCCCAACCTACTAGAGTAAACTCCAGAAGGGGCTCTAGCACTCTCCTGGATGTGGTCCTCACTAACCGCCCTTGCCACATCCACAACATCCAAATTCTCCCGGACTGTCTTAGTGACCACTCCCCAGTTCTCTTCAACTGGTCAACCTCCCTGCCCAAGCCCACTGCACAAACTACCCATCGGCAGCGGCTCAGACCTGGTGGGTTGAAAGACCTTAAGCTTCTCCTAGCCCACATTGACTGGTCCCCGTTACAAAACACCCCGGACATTGACAAGGCCCTTGCCTTCTTTATCCGCACCTTTAACTCTGCTTGCGACATTTTTGCACCTTTATCTGCACACAGGTCCAAAGTAAGGCATGCCCCCTGGGTCACCCTTGCCCTGTGCCAACTTCTTAAGCATTGGGATAACCTATGGCACATTTCCATTGAAACTGGCTGCCCAGCTGACAGGCAGGCCTATGCTACTGCCCGGAACAAATGTACGTGGGCCACCCACAAAGCAAAGGCTGAGTATTATCAAGCTTCTCTCACCTCCTCGTGGGGGAACCCCAGGTCCTTCTGGGACAATATCAAGCAGCTGAATGGTGGCACACGCTCCCCCCCACCCTCGCTTATTAACATTAATGGTACAGTCTCCTCAGACCCTGTCCTTATTGCCACCCACCTCAATAACTCCTTCACGGACCTTAGCCCGGTGCTCCCTGATAATTTCTTCACCCCTCCAGGGCTGTCCCTACTATCCCACGCCCCCTGTTCTACCTGCGTCGTGTCACTGCCCAGGAAGTCAGGCCATACCTACTTAAAGCCTTAAAGAGTAACACTATTGGCAATGACTCCCTTGATCCCTGTCTTCTTCATCAGGTCCTGGATCAGGTCATCTCACCAATCACCTGCCTCTTTAATAAGTCTCTCTGCCTAGGGCAATTCCCCTCTGCCTGGAAGGTTGCTACTGTCACCCCAATTCACAAGGGTGGTGATAGGACGCACCCGGGCAACTATCGGCCTATCTCAATCCTCTCTCCTCTCTCTCTAAGGCCTTAGAAAAAATTGTGGCCACCCAAATCTCTGAATACCTCTGCAAATATGGCATCCTTTGCCCTGAACAACATGGTTTCAGAGCTGGCCATAGCACCAATACTGCCCTCCTGGAGTTCTCTAACTTTCTGCACACCTCTCTGGACTCTGGCTCCTTGGCTGGTGCTGTGTTCATTGACTTATCAGGAGCCTTTGATACTGTCTCACACTCCCTCCTGTTAGCTACCCTTAGTCACCTAGGCTTTGCCACTGGACCTGTCTCCTGGTGCTCCAGCTACTTGTCAGCCTGCTCGCAATGTGTGAAAATCAACGGAACATTTTCCAGCACCTGCCCTATCCAGTCTGGAGTCCCTCGGGGCTCTATCCTTGGACCCTTGCTCTTCTCCCTCTTCCTCAACTCCCTGCCCAGTGAATGTACCAGTAAAATCCTACTCTATGCAGATGATGCGGCACTCTTTGCCTCTGATAGTAACCCCATCTCACTCCAGACTTCTCTTCAGCAATCCTACAATGACGCAGAAGCCTGGTTCACTGAGCACAGACTCATAATCAGCCTAAAGAAAACCAAAGCCATGCTCTTTGCCCACCCCCAAAATAAGTCCAGTAACTTTCCTATCTCTGTCCACTCCACCTCCGATCTCCCTATTGAACTAGTTCACTCTTATAAATACCTAGGTATAACCTTTGACCCTGCCCTCTCATTTCATGCCCACATCTCTGCCCTGACCTCTGCCTCTAACACTCGGCTGGGTATCCTCTATCATCATAAAAACTGCCTCCCCACTGATGCCCTCCGCCTTGCAGTCACCTCCTCTGTTATATCCCTAATTGACTATGGCCTACCTGTTTATGGTGCAGCTGACCAGACTGCCCTACTCAAGATACGCCTTACCCTTAACAAAGCCTGCAGACTCATAACTGGTGCTCCTAGATTTACCCATACCTGCCTTCTTTATTCCATGGCTAATTTACTCAACCTAGATGAGCGCCTCACGTACCAAACCTGCCTACTAACCAATAAAGCTCTCCATGGTCTATCCCCTATGGGTCTGTCAGCCACCATCCACCGAGCAAACCCCACAGTGCATATTCATAGTTCCTGCAAAGCTGCACTGGTTATACCGAGGGCGAAAACCTTGCAAGGTCAAAGGGCTTACCCCTATAGAGCCCCCTCCTGGTATAACACCCTCCCTGCTGGAATCACTGATGCCCCCTCATTATCTTGTTTTAAAAACAGCCTCAGAAATTACCTGCTCTCTACACGCAGCTGTAGCTGGCCATAACACTACTTCTCTCCCCGACAATGCTCGCTGAGCAGCACTCTTACCTCCTGACTAGCGCTACCTTCACTTGTCTTCTCTCCTCCTACTGGTGTCCTCCTCTCAGCCTTTCCTATCTGTCTACTAAATCAATCTTCCTGTATCCACTGTCTAATATGCTAAACTCACCTGTATGTGTATTGTATACTGCCTGACAAATGCTTGTAATTTTGACTGTCTCCTACTCTGTACTCTGTATTGCTGCCTGATCTGATGTCTGTTGTACCGTTGTTTGTCCTCTCTGTGACAAGGTACCTTTGTAAATGAGCCTCTGGCTCAAAGGTTGTTAAACTGATGTTAAAATAAATAAATAAATAGTGTATATATGGTAAGGTTTGCTTGTCAGCATATGCTGTTTATTTAATAAAAACAATTGGCCCCTTGAGTTTATTTTTATTTGCTGGTAAAAACAGCAGGAGTTTACTTTAATTTACCACAGTCTTGGACTGTGAGGAGTCTGGAGCTAGGGTGCAACTTACTGGGCTGGAAGAGTGGTAGCACGGTAGCACATTCTATTACAAATGGCCCTCAAGAATGCATAAAAATGCACCAAATCTCCAAAACATTCTGTGGGACTAGGTGGCCTCCAGACCTCCAGCTATATAGTTGGAATTTTTTAACCTATTTATTTTATTTTATTGCAATCTCTGAAAACACCTTTTGAGCTAGAAGCTCGTTAGATAGGTTCCACGTCAGAGGGTCAGATAACAGAAAACAAGTACTGAAAGTACAGTCAGAGCAGTAGTTACAAAATAGCACATCACAACTAATAACAAGGTACATATAAGCCATGACTAACATTAGAGACTAGGAAATGCATACTTAGATTGGCAATTGAATAGTCAACATCAGATTACTAAAGTGCTGATGCAGGGAGCATGGGGGGGAAACAAGGAGCTAGTCACAGAGTGAGTAAGAAAAGGTAGATCAGCCTAAGGGCCTTGTCAGTCAAGGAGTATAAGCCAAGGGGGCTTTGTTGGTCTAGGAGGCAAGGGTGACAGCAAAGATTAAGCAGAAAGTTAGCAGAGATGAGGATGGGGAAGGGTAAGAGGGAAGAAAGGGAGGATTCGAGAGAACAGTTGAGGAGAGAAGGAGAAGGGGAATATAGAAGTATAATGGGGGAGGAAGGAAATACATCCAGACAGATAGTATGGTGGTTTGGAAGTGGGGTAGTTAAAGCAGCAGCAGGGAAAGATGAAACAGCAGTGACAGAGGGACAAGTTAGAGTTAGTTAGTTAGTTTAGTTAGTTTATTGTTCTAGGAAGTACTACCTTTGAGCCAGAGGCTCTTTTACAAAGGTTCCACGTCAATTAGGTACAGTACAAAAGGTTACATAGATAACACAACAATTTGTGTTGTGTCAAGAGCAAGAAAACATATACAAATACATATCAAATCACTTGTGCAAAAGGACATGAGATATCAATAATCACATTATTATTACAAGAAAGAGGTCATGCCAGATTAGGAGAAACAAACAGGGAAAAAGTCCAGAACAGAGAGGTTAAGTGAAAGGTGTGGGGAGCAGACAATAGCAGGAGAAAAGGTTTCCCAAACATGTCTTTGTCAAATAACGGAACAGGGTGGGTAGTGAGAAAATAGGAGGTTTAATCAGGGCAGTCACAGGAGCTGGAGGTGGCAAGGTGAGAGAACAGCCTTGATTTGAAAATACCTAGAGAGGTGGAGGCAGTAATATGAGTGCTGAGGGCATTTAGCCAGCTGGGGGCGCGATAGGCAAATGATCTTTGTCCTGAGAAGTCCGGCATCGGGAACTTGGAGGCTGGTGTTCTGATCTTCTGGTAAAATGGGTGCTAGCGCTTGGGCATAACAGGTCTTGGATACAGGGTGGGTGAGGCCCAGAGTGGATTTTTTCACCATCAGGCAGGTAAGGTACTTTATCCGGTTTGAAAGTTGCAACCAACCTGAGTCAGCATAGAGTTCACAAGTGTGGGTACGTCGATGTGCACCAGTGAGCAGCCGACAGGCCTTATTTAGGGATGTTGTAATGCGATTAAGTGCTGTAGTAGTGGCAGATCCATATATAACTAAGCCATAGTCAACGACTGAGATGATAGAGGATTGGATGGCAATCCTCAGTGCAGAATGGGTAAGAAGCTGTCGGTTCCAATACAGAATCCCAATTCGCTGATTAATAGTTTTGCTGTACTATCAATGTGAGTTGCAAAGGTTAGGCCTTGATCAAAGTTGATTCCAAGATATTTGAAAATTGGCACTTGTTCAAGGGTACTTCCCAGGTATGTATTAATGGTGAGTGGGACTTGCCGTTTCTTGTTTTGCGGGTTAGAGAAGAGCATGGATTTTGTTTTTTTTGTGGTTTAGAACCAGCTTATGTTCAAGGAACCACATCTCAACTTTGGAAAAAGCATGCTGAAGGTTGAGGCGTAAGAGGCTCGGATCTTTATGAGTGGCAAGAATCACGGCATCATCGGCATAGAGGATTATTTGTTCAGGGCAGGATTTGGGGAGGGAGTTTAGGAAAAGGCTGAAAAGGAGGGCGCCCAGGATGGATCCCTGGGGAACTCCTGAGCGAACGGTTTTGAGTCTGAGAGAACTCCAGCTACTTTTACAGATTGAGAGTGCTGAGCAAGGTAATTTTTACCCAGTCACCAGGACCCTCACGAGAGCCCTAGGGATAGTAGTTGTTTGATAAGTAGGCCATGGTGAACTGTATCAAATGCCTTGGTTAAGTCAATGTAGACTGCTCCAGTTAGGTTTCCTTTGTCCATGGCATTGTGGATTGCTCCTGAGAATTCAAGTAGGGCAGATCGATGTAGTGCCCTTTCCTAAATCCATGCTGCTGGGTGCATAGGATGTTGTGCTTTTCCAGGTAGTCTGAAAGTTGGTCCACCACCAAGCGTTCAAGGACCTTAGAGAGAGGTGGTAGTATTGATATCGGGCGATAGTTACCAGGCAGTGACTTATCACCACTTTTGTGCACCGGAGTGACAACTGCAGCCTTCCATTTCCTAGGGGAATTGGCTGTAGCAGAGGGAGAGATTGAAAATTTTTGTGAGGGGGAGCAGTACTTCCTCCAGAGTGAGGGACAGAAGTTTAAGGTCAGTAGTGTTGCTGCTTACTCGGGACTTAGAAATGGCCTTCTTTACATATTTATAGACTTCATGTGCCTTTACTAGTTTGAAATGGAAGGGTGGTTTGGTTGGAGAGGGCAGTAGTAGAAGTAGAAATTGGAGGGTCAGCATCAGTGAAGAAATCAGATGACAGGACACCACTAAGGTCCGTGAAGGTATCATTTAGGGTGTTTGCAGTGACCTCTGGGTCTAATGTAGTGGTTCCATCCACATTCATTATTGTAGGAGAGGATTTGGACTGCTGACCCATGATATTCTTTATGTTGTCCCAGAAGGATTTCCCTTCGCCCCAGGAGTTGGAGAGGGCATTCTTGAAGTAGGAGCTCTTCATCAAGCGGATCTGTTTAGTACAGTGGTTGCGAGCCTGTTTATATTTTTGAATGTCTGACAGAGTGCCAGTAGCTCTTGCAGTGGCCCAGAGGTGATCCCTTCTTTTGAGTTGTGCCAATAGCTTTGCTGTGAGCCAGGGATTTGTGAGTGCTTTGATTTTGTGCTTTTTTACTGGTGCATAGGTGTCACAGGGAGTGCTGAAAGTAGTAATAAAGTAATCAAGGGCTAGGTCAACATCTTGAGTTTTGTAAATCAAGGACCAGTCTATCTGCCTAAGACAGGTCTTGAGATGAGTAAGGTTGCCATAAGGTAGGACTCTGCTATAGATGATTTTTGGAGGTGGCTTACGAAACTTATTTGTCCAGGTACATATTATTGGAGAGTGATCACTGAGCGAGTCAGGGAGAACACTTACATTGGTTATACGGGTAGGGTGGCTGGTAAGGATCCAGTCAATGAGGGTGCTGGTCCCTGATTTGTAGTTTTTCCTGGTAGGGGAGTTTACCACTTGTGTTAAATTTGCTGCTAGGATAGCATCTTTGTTTGACCCTGCATCAGGAGCAAGCCAATTTATGTTAAAGTCCCCAAGGAGAAGGAGTTCAATGTCAGAAGAGGGAGCAATCACAGCTGGAGTTAGACACTAGTTGCTGTCAGAGTTTCTGCTTAAATAAGCCCAGAGTGGGAATGGAATATATGCTGTCCTGGAGGGAATTGAACTAAAGTGGGGCCTGGTAGGTGGAGGTGTGGCACCGGGGAATGTTGAAAAACTGGTTAACAGAGCTTCGAGTAGGATGAGAGTTGATGCAGGGGGCAGGAAGCATCTGAACTCCAGGGAGCATCTGACCTAGGTTAACTTTTTTCGCCAGCAAACAGGTCTGGTAGTTAATTCTGCCACTAAGCTGGAGCTAGTTAGCCTGGGAGTAAAGGTCGCAGGTGTGGGTTAGATGAACAGAGCCTGTGAGGAAATGGCAAGCTTTGTTTAGTGCTGTTTTAATACACTGTAGGGCTGAGTCAGTAGCCGATCCATTGATGACCAGCCCATAGTCCACAGCTGAGACCACCAAGCTGTGTATTGCTAGATGAAGAGAATCTGGTGTCAGGCTATGTTTATGCCTAAGTAGAAGTCCAATGTGCATATTGATAGCTTTGGCAATATTGTCAATGTGAGGGGAATAAGATAGGGTGCTATCTACCGCAACCCCTAAATATTTAAACTGCTGAACTAATTCTAGGATTGAGAGGGGAAGTGTCTGTGTTTGCTTTGTGGAGTGGAGAACAACATAGTTTTTGTTTTTTTGTAATTTATAATTAACTTGTGGTTAGCGAATCACTTTTTGAAGCTAGCGAAGTCCTGTTGTAGCTGGGTCTGTAGGACCCTGGGGTCAGGGTCACTGGTGAATAGCACTGTGTCGTCTGTGTAAAGTAGTATGTGACCATGGCAAGCAGAAAGGAGCCAATTCAGGAAAATACTGAAAAGGAGGGGACCCAGGATGGACCCTTGGGGGACACCTGAGCGAACTGACCTACTGTCTGATAGAACAGTTCCTCTCTTCACTTTCTGAGATTGGTTTTGTAGGTAACTATGAAACCAATCACCTTTATCAATGGAAAGACCTATGGCAGCAAGCGGGTCAGTTAGGAGGACATGACTGACAGTGTCAAAAGCTTTTGTTAAATCAATAAAAGTGGCACCCACGAGATGACCTTGGTCTAAGGAATTATGGATATGGCCCGTAAATTCAAGCAGGGCTGTTGTAGTACTCTGTCCTATCCTAAACTCATGCTGCTAGGTGCAGAGTAACCTGTATTTGTCTAGATATTCTACTAATTGGTTGGCAACTATCTTCTCTGGGCTTTAGATAGTGGGGGGAGAATGGAGATACGTCTGTAGTTTCTGTGAAGAGCCCTATCTCCACTTTCATGTACAGGTGTCACTACAGCCACCTTCCATTTTTGAGGGAATTGAGAGTACCGGAGGGATAAGTTAATTATGTGTGTTGGGGGGTCAGGATTTCTTCCAAAGAGAGGGTAACAAATTTAAGGTCAAGGGAATCACTGCTGAATCTTGCTTTCCCTAGTACCTTATTAAATATTTCCTGGCTTCATTTATTGTTATGATTCTGAAATAGAATGGGGGGTGCAGAGAGGGCTGTTTAGGTCTATTGGGGAAGTTGGTCATTATGGTATGGAAGAAGAAGTCAGAAGGGGGGAGGACCCCACTGAGATCTGTAAATGCATTGTTGAATGTGTCCACAATTATTTTAGGGTCAAGGGTAGGGGTACCATAAATATTAAATATGGTAGGGTAGACTTGGGCTCCTTACCAGTAACCTCTTTAAGATTGTTCCAGAACTGTCTACCATCGTTCCATGAGTGAGAGAGAGCTTCTTTGTAATATTTGCTTTTGGCTGCACAGATAGTCCTGGTGCAGTCATTTCTGGCCTTTTTATAGTTCTAGACATCAGTTTGCTTACCTGAAGCCCTAACAACATGCCATAGGTGGTCCCTAGCTCCCAGCTCTACCGCCGCACGATCCGTGGCCACAGGGCGGTTGGCACTCCACAAGCCGGTGCCCGATACCACAAGCTCGGACTCAACAAGCTGAGAGCTGACACCCTCTTAGGGCTCCCAGCTCTACCACGCACGATCCACGGCCACCGGGTGGTCGGCACTCCTCAAGCCGGCACCTGACACCTCAAGCTCGGACTCAGCAAGCTGAGAGCTGAGACCCTCCTAGGGCTCCCAGCTCTACCGCCGCATGATCCGTGGCCACCGGGTGGTTGGCGCTCCACAAGCCGGCGCCTGACACCACAAGCTCAGACTCAACAAGCTGAGAGCCAAGACCCTCCTAGGGCTCCCAGCTCTACCGCCACGCAATCCGCCGCCACCAGGCGGTTGGCACTCCACAAGCCGCTGCCTGACACCAGAAGCTCGGACTCAACAAGTTGAGAGGTACAAGAAAGCCACAAACCAATCAGAGCTTGAGCGCCTTTCTCCAGGCTCGCTCCGATTGTTCCCTTTTACTACTCCATTCGTTCCTATCTAGCGGAGCGAAAAGGTGCATTTTTCACTGCAAAACAGACTGTAATCTTTCTCCTAGACTGTTTTTACTGCCTAAATCTGCCTAGAAACTGTTAAATTTTACATAGAAAAGCTGTTTTACTTTACTAAAGCTACATAAATGTTAGCGCGATTACAGCCCTTCTTTGACTTGGTAACTGCAGCCAGACTCCCAGGCGCCAAGGAAATCGCCCTATTCAAGTGCAAATTTTATTTTCACTGGCTTGTGAGACCCTTTGTCCTCCTCCAGTACTAATTTGGCTCCTCTCTCCTTCCCTTTTCAGCCGAGACCCTCCTAGGGCTCCCAGCTCTACCGCCGCATGATCCGCAGCCACCGGGAGGTCGGCGCTCCACAAGCCAGCGCCCGACACCACAAGCTTGGACTCAACATGCTGAGCGGTACGGGAAAGTGCAAACTTTTACGCCCACCCAGCCATCCCCCTTCCCTGCACATTCTTATATGAACCTTCTTGCCCCGCCCACCTCAGCTATTGGCCCTCTCTATATACTTCTCTTCTTCTCCCAGCTATTGGCCCTCTCTACATACTTCTCTTCTTCTTCTCCCCTACCCTTTTTTCTTCGGTCAAACACACTGGGACGCTACCTAGCGCATCACCCTAGCCCCTAACTTAAATAAGGAATTGTAATTCACAAAAAGCATCTCTATATTGATCTCCTTATTCATCAAATCATGGCAAAGTGGCTTCAGCTCATTAGCACCTTATGCATACTACCCCTACTAGGGGAACTTCGAGGTTGGACGTATACTACTGGGGAACTCCATCCTTCCCCCACTGAATGCGTATACATCAAGCCCTTGATCCACTCCTGTAACACCTCTACACCACTGCACTCTTACCATGGAGGATACTATTGGCTTGTAACAGGACATTAAATACCAGTGGGAAAGAGTCAGCCATCTCCCCCCTGTGAAGTCACACCATGGTTCTTCTCAGCTAGGGCCCTAAGTTATGTAATGAAAGAACAACATACCACCTATAACAAGCCTCCACAAACAGACTCAGATGTTACTTCCACCAGGAGAAGTAAAAAAATCTCTAAATTATCATTTGCAGCATTAAAGAAACTTATATTCCTCCCGTTACTATGTTCAGGTAACGTGGAACTTAATCCTGGGCCCACAAAAGACATTGCCTCACCCGCAGATCTCCCTAGGCTCAAGGGTATCAGCTTCATGCATGTTAATACATGTAGCCTCCTGAAAAAACTGTCCACTATACAAGCTTGGATCACCCATACAGAACCCGACGTGCTTGTCATAACAGAATCCTGGCTTCATCCATCTATGCCTGATGAGGAGATCGCCATACCAAATTATCTCCTATTCAGAGCCGACAGACAAACTAGGGGCGGTTGAGTTGTCGTCTACACAAAGGACAAACTTTCAGTCACTATCCTTGATTCCTCCTCACTCTCAAACGCATATGAATGTCTGTCCCTAAAAACTGAAACATCCCCTGTGTCAGCCATCACACTAATCGGCTGCTACAGACCTCCTTCCGTGGGACCACAGCTACTAACCCACCTTTCATCCATGATGGTCTCTGCCAACCTTGAAACTATAATAATGGGAGACCTCAACTACAACTGGCTGTCCAACTTCTCGCTTCCACTTAAATCCTTTTGTGACTCCCATGGTCTCTCACAACTTATCAATGAACCTACACGCACCAATAAGAAAAACCCATCAAGTAGCACCCTCCTAGATGTCCTATTAGTAGATAAATCCCACCTTTTCTCCCATGCAGGAATCTTCTATGCAGACATCAGCGACCACTGTTTTATTGCAGGCGTGAGATCTAGTCATATGCCCAAACCAAATTCGAGATTTTTCGACCAAGTGATCTAAAAGGAACTTTGATCCACTGGCCTATATCAATGACCTCAAGGCCTCTCCACTTTGGCAGAATTTCTACCTAGCAAAATCAGTAAACAATGCCTTTACCATCTTCCAAGAAACCTTAACCCATGCCCTTAATACCCATGCTCCCTTGGTCAAAACCCATATAAAGCCAAGAACATACTGCTGGTTTACTGCAGACCTCAAAGCTGCTTTACTAAACAGAGACAAGCTTGGAAACACGCTCGTAAATCACAGCTGGACAAGGACTGGTGTCTCTTCAGAACCACCAGGAACCTTTGCACAAAGCTGATCAGGGAAACCAAATCCAAATTCTATCATTCAGAGTTAAATGCCGCTTCAAATTGCCCAACAAAATTCTGGACCACCATAAAAAAAACTCACTGGACACACAACAGGTAATGCACTCCCCTCAAAAATATCTACCAATAATGGCATCATTAGTGACAAAAATGAAATACTACAAGCATTTAACAACCACTTTGCCTCAGCTGGCCTGGCTTTCGACAACTCACCTGCCTGTAAGCTGTACTCCAACATGAACATATTACCTCCTGACCCAAATCCAATGAAAGCTGCCTTCTCCTTCTCACCAGTTACCTTAAAAGAAGTTGAAGAGCACCTACTTCGCCTGGATATCAAGAAAAGTGCCGGCGCAGATGCCCTGGACCCCTGTTTCATAAAAATTGCCTGCCATATATTGGCAGTGCCCATCACCCATCTGTTCAATCTCTCACTCTCCCAGGGGTCCCTTTCTGAACTATGGAAAACGGCCCACATTATACCGCTCTTCAAATCCAGGGACCCTCGTGACCTAAATAACTATAGGTGAATTTCACTACTCCCCATACTTTCAAAAATCCTAGAAAAAATAGTAAATGCCCAGCTGCCTGACTACCTGGAAATGAAAAATTTTCTAAACCATATGCAATCAGGCTTCCGCACAAATCACAGTACGGTCTCGGCATTGGCCAAGGTCACCAACGATTGGCTACACGAACTCGACAAGAAACAGTTCATCTGTGCTGTCTTCCTGGACCTCAGCAAAGCATTTGATACCATTGAGCACTCCCTACTTCTCTCATCACTAAAAACATTAGGCCTAGATGCCACCTCTATGGGCTGGTTTCAGAACTACCTAATAGATAGGCAACAGCAGGTCAAAGCAGAAGGGGAGTTGTCCCCCCAAAACTGTTACTTAGAGGTGTCCCTCGAGGATCCATACTGGGACCAATACTCTTCACCATATATATCAACAATATCGACCTTGGTATCAAAAATGCCAATATCCACCTGTTTGCAGATGATACAGTACTGTACCTAAGCCGGTCTACACCTGAAGCTGCCTGTAAAGTATTACAATTGGACTTCAACATCCTCCAACACCAGCTTCTCAATAAAAAACTGCTACTCAATACCAAAAAAAAAAACAAGGCGATGATTCTCTCTCCTGGCAACTTGCCATCTCACTCTGCCCTTGGCACCCTCCCATCAGTACCCTATTGGGGGAAAACCTGGACTATGTCACCAAGTTCAAATACCTGGGAATCTAGCTAGACCACAAGATCTCCTTCAGAGAATATCTGGAGGACATGGTAAAAAAGCTAAGACAGAGACTAGGGCTCTTCTAGCGGATAAACTGCTTTCTAACTATGGAGGCAAGGAAACAGCTCGTACAGGCTACCTTCATCTCCCTAATAGACTACGGTGACTTTATCTACTGCCATTGCAATGCCTCATATCTGAGTAAGCTGGATGTCCTGTAACACAGAGCACTGCGCTTCATTACCGGTCTCCCCTCTTCCACCCACCACTGTTCCCTGTATGATGCTGTAGGTTGGACCTCCCTTCAATCGAGAAGAAAAAGAAACGTGGCCACTTGGACTCTGAAAGCACTTGCTGGAAAATTTCCATGCTGCATCTCTGATCTCCTGCCCTTAAGCAAAGTCAGAAAATACACCCTAAGGAGCTACTTCTTTATCACTGTGAATATCCCCAGGGTCCACACACGTTATGGGACTGTGGCCATAAGCTACTCACTTCCATCGCTCTGGAATGAAATCCAGAAAATTTTGAAGCTAAGAACCACAGTAACTATCATAGTGTTTAAGTCCCTATATGCAAAGCTAACTGGAGACAAATGTCATTGCTTCCACTGACTTTACTTTGCTATAGCCTCTGTACTCACCTACACTTTTATCGCCTTGTCAGCACACTTACCCCCCTCCTTCCCCTACCATTGCCTCACCCTTCCACTCATTATCCTACTCTTGCTCTTATATCTCCTCTCCTAGGGCCACTGAACCCCTAAGTCCTCCAAAGTTAGTCGCTACATGATCTAGGATATCCGTGGTGGCACCTCCGAAACTGCTACCTGTAATTGTCCAGAGCAGCTCATGCTCCTCAAGCTCCAAATTCCATCATGAGTACTGCTAGGATGCTGCTTGTTGCCTCTGGGTGGCTGTTGCCTCTCTGTACCATAACATGCTCTATGCCACTTACCCCGCCTCTATGAGCCTCAAACCCCTTTGCTGTGAGCTGCAGAATCAAATCACACAAGGGTGAGGGTCCTGGACTTCAGGAAGGCAGATTTATAAATATGGGTGAAGACCTCAGGAATGACCTGGTGGGGGATTATCTGACTAGGGTGGAGAAACAGTGCATTAAGATGAAAAGGGCTATAGTGAGGGCAACAGACCTCTGCATCAAGCAAGTGAGCAAAAGCAAGAGGAAAAATAAACCACTAAGGTTCTCAAAAGAGGTGGCAAAAAAGTAAATGCTAAGAGGGCAGCATTCAGAAGGTGTAAGCAGATGCAGAAGGAGGAAGCTAGAGAAGTGTACCTGGAGAAACAGAGGGAAGCAGGAAGGGCAGTAAGGAGCACAAAGGCACAAACAGATGAGAGAATGAACCAGGTGGCAACAAAAGGGGACAAGACATTTTTTAGTTATCTAAGCAAAAAGAGGAAGATGAGGGGTGGATTGAAAAATTAAAAAGGGAAGGGTGGGACAGTGTAGAGGGGGACCAGGGAAAGGCAGACATCTTGAACAGCTACATTTGTTCAGTGTTCACAGAGGAAGGAGAAGGGAAGGGGAGGGGCACACAAAAAAGTAACAGGAGCATTGGAGGGAGGGAGGGAGGTGGACACCAGTCCATTCATTGAGGAGAGAGTCCTGAAGGGACTCACATATCTGAAAGTGGCCAAAGTGATGGGGCCAGAGAGGATGCATCCAAGGGTACTGAAGGAGCTCAGGGAGGTACGGGCTGCACCTCTGATAGTCCTATTTAACGACTCACTGGAAACAGGAGTGGTTCATTCCAGAGGACTGGAGGAAGGGCAGATGTAGTATCACTACACAAAAGTGGTAGTAGGGTAGAGTCTGGCAATTATAAACCAGTTAGCCTGATATTGGTGGTGGGAAAGTGAATAGAATCACTGCAGAAGGAAAGGATTGTGGAGTATCTCGAATCAAATGGGTTACAGAACCTAAGGCAGCATGGATTCATGGGGATGAGGTCATCTCAAATGAATCTGTTAGATTTCTTTCACTGGGTGACCAAAGAACTAGATTGGAGGATGTCGGCATAGCTTACATAGATTTCAGTAAGATTTTCAACATTGTTCTACATTGACTAGTAAGCAAACTGGGTAGACAAGGTGTGCATCCAAAGGTGGTTAACTGGGTAAGAAATTGGTTAGGGGATAGTGGCAGAGGGTGGTAGTAAATGAAGTTCACTCCAGTGAATGAAAGGTGACCAGCAGCAGGGTGACTCAGGGATCAGTGCTGGGATGAGTTCTCTTTAATGTCTTTATAACTGACATTGTAGAGGAACTGGAAGGGAAGGTCTGCCTCTTTGCAGATGACACCAAAATCTGCAATAGGGTGGACACTTCGGGGGGGGGGGAGTGGAAAGAATGAGCAGTGACATGAGAAAACTTGAGGAATGGTCAAGGGTATAGCAGCTGGGTTTCAATGCAAAGAAGGGCAAAATAATGATCTTGTGGCACAGAAACCAGAAGGTGAAATACAAAATGGGTGGGGTGGTAGTAACATTACTGTTGCACATTGGCAAATCCAGGCAGTAGTTTTAACACCATTTTAAATGTGTTCTAAGAATTTATAGAGTGCAATGAAACAGGTAAATTATTCCAGAATGCAATGGCTTTATAGATAAAAGATTGCTTGTCCGGAAGGAATGGGAGAGTGGAGTTCTCATGCAATAAGAATGAGAAGACCCCAAAACTCCACCAAATCAGGGTCACAAATACTACAAAGGGGATTCACCAACTGGGTAAAGAACAGATGCCAACACAAATAATCACTCAAAACTAAGTCAGGGCACCAGAAAAGGGAGAGAACAAGTGTGAAAAGCTATGTTCACAAACGCAAGGAGGCTATCAAATACAATAGCTGACCTCACTGCCATCATCGCCGAAATGGATCTAGACTGCGTAGCCATCACTAAAACCTGGTTAAACAATAACTATCCCAGGATATTGTCTTTTCCGGAAGGACAGAATCTGGAGGAAGGTGGGGGAGGTGGGGAGTTGCTATGTACATAAAGGAAGGCATAAAAGCGACTATAACCCAAAGTGACAACACAGAAAATGAGTCACTTTGGGTCACTCTGGAAGCAGGACATGGAACAATAACTCATGAAGGAGTGTTTTACTGACCACCAGTGACAGGGTTGGAGGGGGACAAAGAAATATTGGAAACCATTCACAGAATGAATGATAAAGGGGAAGTAATAGTGCTCGGGGACTTCAATTTACCCCATATAAATTGGGGTACCCATACAGTAAGTTCAGCCAGAATCAAGGACTTTCTGAAGGCTCTGCATGTATTGGGCTTGAAACAACCTGTGAAGGTTCCAACAAGGGGGGAACATGGTCCTTGACCTAATATTAACAAACGGGGACAATATCTTAGGAGTAGAGGTGGGAAACCACCTTGGGTCCAGCGACCACTGCATGGTGCGGTTTCAGGTTCAGACAAAAACAGAAACTAAGCACTCAAAAACTAAAGTCATGGACTTTAGAAAGAGCAGATTTCACAAAAATGAAGGAAGGTCTTAAAAATAAACTTGCAAATATTGTACGGGGTAGGGATGTTGAAGAATATTGGACACATCTCAAAATGGCTATACTACAAACTGCAAACCATTGCATAAAAATGGCAAAGCAAGAAAGAAAAAGAAAACCACTGTGGTTTTCTAAGGAGGTAGGCACCAAGGTAAGGGAGAAAAGGGCTGCTTTCAAGAAATACAAAAAAACAGGATCAGACAGGGACATGGTAGACTACAAAGAAAAACAAAGGGGAGGAAACAAGGAAACAGAGCAGCAAAAGGCAGCAACAGAAGAGAGGACTGCCAAGGAAGTCAAAAAGGGTGACAAAACCTTCTATAGATAGTGAGCTGAGGGCTTCCCTCACTCTCTCTCTGCCGTGATTTCCTCCCCAGAAGGGCCACTAGGGTGGTGAGGGCGGCTAAGGCAAGGAAGGAGCAGAACCTGGCCAAGGAAATTAGGAGAGAGAATACGGGGTTCTTTAGATACATTGGGGAAAAACGAAGGGTGAAGGGACAGATTAGCAGGATTAAAACAGGGGAGGGATGGGCACAAGACCCGGGGGAGCAGGCTGAGGTACTAAATGAGTACTTCACCTCAGTTTTCACCAAGGAAAATGGGGGGGCTGTATCGTGAATGGGAGGAGATGGTGAAACTGAGATGGGGGGACCCTTACCGATTGGCAGGTCTGGGGAGGGAGGGCATCACTGGCAGGTGGGGGGAAGGCAAAGCAGGGGGACGAGGTAGCGGACGTGGAAATCATAGCAGAGAGAGAGTGAGGGAAGCCCTCAGGTCCCTTAAAATGGAGAAAGCACCAGGGCCAGATAAATTACATCCCAGAGTGCTGAAGGAACTGGCCGATGTCCTGGCGAAACCCCTGGCGGAGCTCTTCAGCATCTCTCTGAGGAGAGGATGGGTGCCCCAGGACTGGATGGTTGCACATATAGTGCCTATCCACAAGGGGGAGATCAAAGGAGGTGGCAGGGAACTACAGGCCCATCAGCCTGACATCGGTGGTGGGCAAGGTGATGGAGGGCATTGTCAAGGAGAGACTAGGGGGAACCTGGAAAAGTGGGGGTGCCTAGACGATAGACAGCATGGATTCATCCCGGGGAAATCATGTTAGATAAACCTTGTGGAGTTCTATGACTGGGTGATGAGTGCCTGGGACCTGGCTAGACCAGTGGACGTCCTCTTTCTCGACTTCAGCAAGGCGTTTGACTCTGTTCCTCACGGGGGCCTGTTGGATAATCTGGGAGAAATGGGAGTAGGGAACCAGATGATCAGACGGATAGGAAATTGGCTCCAGAACTGGACCCAGAGGGTCGTGGTTGGCGAGATAGTCTCATCCCCAAGGAGGGTCATTAGTGGGGTCCCTCAGGGATCGGTCCTTGGGCCCCTCCTATTCAACGCCTACATCTCTGACATAAGGAAGGGTATCAGGAGTGAGATGAGTCTCTTTGCAGATGACTCAAAACTGGGGGTGGTGGTGGATGGGAAGGAGGGGAGGGTGGCCCTACAGGGGAACCTGGAGGCTCTGGAAAGGTGATCTAGAAAGTGGAAGCTGAGGTTCAATGCAGGGAAATGCAAGCCAGAAACCCGGGCCAAGTGTACACCCTGGGGGGGGGGAGTGCTACAAGTCTCAATGGCTGAGACGGACCTGGGGGTGGTGGTGGATGTCAAGAGGAACAACTCGGAGACTTGTAGGAGGTCAGTGGCAAAGGCCAACAGGATGCTTGGATGCATCACTAGGGGGCTCATCTCCAGAAGGAGGGAAGTGATACTCCCACTATATAACTGCTTGGTGAGGCCGCACCTCAGTGCATACCCCAGTTTTGGAGCCACATTTAAAGAGCGACATTGAACTCCTGGAGAGGGTCCAGAGAGGGCAACCAAAATGATTTGGGGCTTGGGGATAGGACCTATGGGAGAGGCTTGAAGAGCCAACATGTACACATTGGAAGACAGAAGGGACCGGGGACATGATAGAGGTCTTCAGGTACATGAAGGTGTAAATAGGGGAGGAGCAGTCAGGGTGCTCTGAAGGAGGGGGGGCAACTAGAAGGCATGGGTGGAAGCTGGAGTTTGGGAGATTCAGGGGAGAAAGGAGGAGGTGCTACTTCACTGAGAGGGTTGTGGAGCCATGGAATGCGCTGCCCAGGGGGCTGGTGGAGGCAAAAATGGTGGAGGGGTTCAAGAGAGGGTGGGACAGGTACAGGGGAAGGGTTCTGGAAGCAAAAACCAGTGCAGCGAGAATATCCGGGACTGGGAAGGGAGAAGCCAGAGAGGGAGAGAGGGGCAACAAAGTCAGCTCCCAGGGTGGGGGCTGACCAAACGAGTAGACATGAAAGACCATTAGGCCTATTCTGCTGCCATTTTAGTATGTTAGATACATCAGTGAAAAGAGAAAGAAAGCAGAGGGGGTTGTCAGAATCACAAAGGAAGATGGAGAAGACACCGAGGACTACAAGGTGGTAAACTGGGCAAGGAGCTGGCTTACTAAAAGGACCCAGAGGGTGTCAGTAAATGGATCACTCTCAGAGGAAAGAGACGTAACTAGTGGAGTCCCACAGGGTTCAGTACATGGACTAATACTATTCAATATCTTTGTTAGCAACATTTCTGATGGACTGCAAGGTAAGGTGAGTTTGTTCACAGATGACACAAAGATAGACAATAGGGTTGACACTCCAGGTGGTCTGGGGAAGATGAGGACTGACTTTAAGTCTCTGGAAAAGTGGTCAAAAATGTAGCAACTAAATTTTAATGCTAAAAAATGCAAGATTATGCACATTGGAAGGACCAACCTAGGAGAGGATTACTGCCTAGGAGGAGAAAAACTGGAAGCCTCTAAACAGGAAAGAGATCTGGGAATAATTATAGCAGATCACCTGAAGATATCCAAGCAATGTGAGAAAGCAGCATTAAGAGCAAATGGTATGTTGGGATGCATATGTAACCCCCCTGCAAATGGGGGTTCCCAAAAGACTTCCAGGAGCTTGCTTGAATGCTCCAAGCCTGAATGGTGTTTGGCGTTTAAGCCATTTATCAGTGAGTGTTTTTAGAACCTCTGGTACTGTCTCTTTAAGAGCTGTCTGCTTGCAGACATAATTAGTTTGTATGGGGGACTGTGTGTTTCTTTGATTGAGTACCACTCAAGCTGCTGCCAATTCACCCCATTTTTGCAGTCACTAGGAGTGCAAAGGGAACCTGTCTGAAAGATGTAACTGATTGCCAGAAATCATTTACAGTAATAATAAAATTACAGTTTGTCTAACCTGCTTTCTTTGCAGTCAGAACTGTCTGCCTAGTTCCCCATTCTGGTTTTGAACTGCTGAACTGGACCAATCAGTGTGGGGTAAACTAGCTCTAAAATGATGCCTTGGACGAATCAGAACTTGGACTCATAATCTGAGCCAGCCACAAGAGGATTGTATAGGGCAGTGACTCTGGGAGATGTAGTTTAGACTTGGTGCCTTTTTGGACCAACAGCAGCAGTCTATTGTGAGTGACAGCCAATCCAGTCAAGAACTGGGAGGAACTCAAAGGAAGTGCCCGGTTTTGTCTGTTGGGAGTTTCAGTTTGAGATCTGAAAGTGAAGGGAAAGAAACCCCAGTTCTCTTCAGTGCACAGTTTCAGTCAAAAACGTGCAAGGCCCAGAGTTGCCTCACAACTGTGTAACTGCTTGTTAGGACTGAACCGTCCTGTGAAAAGAATCAAAGGATCTCTGAAGAGTAGAAACCAGGCTCACCTGTAGAAGACTGAAGAAATTGTTGAATTACACTCGGTCTGTCAGGAACTGAATCTGCTGTGTGTTCTCCTGGTTATTGTGCAGTAATTGACGATTGGGATACAGATGCAGCCTGCCTGGTATAGTGCTTTTTTTTTTACCATATAAATGTGTGAGGAGTCTCTTGAGATCAAAAGTAGCCCTGCTGACATTGAAGGACCATATCTTCTTTGGAGGTCGTGAGTACTAATTGGGTCGCTCCTGTTGAATTGCCACATTAAATCCAAATGGAATTACTGTACTGCTGACTGTTTAATTTTCCTTTCTCTGTGTGAAAGGGCCCTACCAGCTGCCACCAGTTTGGACTAGCCACTAGGGCCTGGGTACCCAGGGACAGTAACTGGTAAGGATAGGCCTGTGCACAGAGCCATGAGTAGATAGTAAAGTGATAAGCTAATTAACCCTGATTTCCCTGTCCTTGTTATATCCCCTAAATAAATCAGAGCTGTTTGTTTCAACAAAGTTATACTGCCTGAGGTATTTGTCTATGTTAAAGTACTGTACTGTGATTGTTGCACTGTATCTTATTTTACAGGATGTCCCGGTGCCTGAACCAGCCTTTGGGGGTAAGTGTATACTGTGAAGGTAATTCTGCTATATTGTGTGGGCCACTAGTGGGAAGAAAGGGGGTTGCAGTGTCCCAGAGGGCTGTGACCAAGTAAGTTTAACTATTGCAAACCCTGACCTCTGGGTGGAGGCACCACTGCTGGATCCAGGCCTCAACCTGTTAGGAAGTGGCAAATCAGGCAGGGGTAGCCCTGGATAGCCATCTAGGGGTTACATCTTGGAGGCACCGCTGGGATTGTGTGTCTCTAGTGGCCATATTTACAAACCACTGTTAAGGGAAAATAAATAAATAAATAAATAAATGGGTACCCGACAGAAGTGGCTGTGCACCGGCTGGTGGAGTGGTGTACTGGGGAGGAGATCGACCCCCAAAATGCTATGCTTATCCTGGACATCCCCTGGTATCAATACGGACACTGTGCAGGAGTACTTTCCAAGGTGGAAGGTTTACAAAATCCTGTGGTGGTGGGTCGGCACGCTTAATCTGCTCACCCACACTTTCCTGGCCCTAGTAGAGTTTAAGGATCCCATAGATAGGCTCCAAAGTACCACAGACCATTACCCCAGAGGGAGCCCTCACTGCTTGGAGAGTGATAACTAGGACAGTAAAGACCGGGGGAATGAGCCCCCACCACTATCTGAAACTTTGAGGAGAAATTTACAAATGGTTGCTGGGAGAAGGGAAAACTGTGGAGGACTTGAAGAAACTATTCTTGCCACCTGGGGTGTTCTCCCCAACACCCTCCTGCTCCAGTACCCGTAATGGTGGCTGAACCAATGCAGACTCCTATTTCTGCACCTGCCATTAGTCACGACTCTTACCGAAGGTTGAGGATCTTCTCTGGCACCTCCCCACCCCCCAAGGGGAGGATGACTGGGAGACCTGGATAGACTATGTTGCCCCAAGTGCTAGAATGGCAATACTCGGAAGCCGAAAGCGAAGAGGGTTAGTGTGAGAGCCTCCGAGGTCCTGCCCTGGCTACCATCCGCCAAAACGGGCCAGTAACCCTGAAGCGACTGCACTGCCTATCTTGGAGGCCTTGAGAATATGTATGGAGCCCAGATTCTGATGAGGACCTATGGTGGAGAGTAAGAAATGCACAACAGTACCAAGGGAGTTGTTGTCTGTGTATGTCTCTCGCTGGAAAAATTGTTGCAAGAATGCCTCAGAAGGGTAGTTTGCCAGCGATTGAACTGGACCGAACCAGACTGGACAGAATCCTTAAGTCACCCCCTTCTCAGAACTGCTGTTGCTTCAGTTACGCCTGGCAAATCGACTGGAATCCCACCCTCCTGATGAGTTAATGAGAGAAATTCGAGGAGTTGAGAAAAGGCGACCTCGGGAGGGACCTGCACCAATAGCTGTGGCTATGACCCGAGTGACTGAGGGTGGCCCATCAAGTGAAGTTCAGGGCAGAGGTTGGCAGTGTCAATGAGTGCTCTGATAAGGAAAAAGATATGCCACAATGGGGTGAACTGTTGAGAGAGATCCGGGAATTCAAAAACAGTCCCTTTATGAAGGCCACGCCTGCAAGTACGGGCCCCGACCTATATCCGACTGCATCTGCTATGGGGGTGGGGATACCCACCCATGTATCTCCTGCTGATAACAGCTCCGAACTCGATTCCTTGACCATGGAAGTGGAGAAACTGACGAGATGTCTCCAAATGCTTATCACGCCGCAGACAGAGATGGCACCAAGGTTTCCAGTTAGTAATACCCCCGCCCTGGCTCCCAGTGTGGCACCTCGGCCAGCTCAAACTCCAAAAGTATGTTTTGCTATAATTGTGGGAAGGATGGGCACATGAAAAGGGAATGCTAATCCCAAAAGACACTGACAAAGTTGCATATAGGCTACAAGGAGAGCTTGGAGAACAAATCAGTGGTTAAGAGGTGCAGAAATGATCCCAGTGAGGGCACCAAAAATGCTAATTCACGTCCTTTTGTGGCAAGTCAGTTGCCCAGGCCCCACTACGCCTCTCCAGACTGGTCCAGAATAGTGGGTCCCTCCATGGAGACCACTGTAAAGGTGAACGGAGTGTCTACAAAGCTATATTAGACAGTGGCTCCCAAGTGACAATTATGTTCCAAGATTGGTATCAGAAGCATTTGTCAGACGTACCCTTACAACCATTAGAAGGACTGCATGTATGGGGTTAAGTGAGAAGGCCTACCCTATTCCGGGTATATCCGAATTTGGCTGTCTTTCCCCACCTCCGTGGCTGGGTGGCCGAACAAGTAGAGACCCTAGCCTTAGTGTGTCCCCCCACTGGACTGTATGATGGTGTCCCTTTGTTGATTGGAACAAATGCTCATATGTTCAGAAGGCTGGCACATTTGTGTTATGAAAAACAGGGTCAAAGACTAGTAGAGCTTTAAGAGTTCCGCTTTAATTAAGAAGGCCTATGAGGCACAGAGAGATGCTGAAAATATAGAACCAGAGGAACCGGTCGGAATTGTATGGAAGAAGGATCCTGAGTCTCTGATCCTGGCACCAAATGCCCAGTGTACCTTACAGGGAGAGGTCCGTATCAGAAAGGATGTTAAGAATAAAATATTAATGTTGGATGCACCAGGCGATGGAAAATTGCCAGAGGGACTGCTGGTCAAGCCTAGTATTTTGCCCGCTAGAGCCCATGCTTATGCCAGAAGGGTAATGGTCCAAGTTCATAATGTGTCTGAAAGAGACATTCGAGTAAATAGAGGTTGCATCCTGGCTAATGTGCATTGTGCAGACACTGCAGTGCTACCCAGCAGCAAGAGTTCAAGGAAGAATGACAGAGTAACGCCTGACTTGTTTGATTTCGCAACTCCCGCTGCCAGCTGAATGGAAAGTGAGGATCAGTGAGAAGCTTGCCCAGAGACCAGGTGTTTTCTTTAAAGGAATGGGACGTAGGATGCGTGCAAGGAGCTGAGCACAATATCCGGCTGCATGACGAAAGACCATTTCGTGAGAGGTCTCGACGCCTGGCACCTGCTGATATAGATGATGTGAGACGGCATCTGCAAGAGATGTTAGCGGCTGGTGTAATACAAGAATCCAGAAGCCCTTATGCTTCCCCCATTGTGGTAGTGAGGAAAAAGAATGGGACAGTAAGGATGTGCGTGGATTATCGCACCTTAAACCGGCGGACTATCCCTGATCAGTACACAATGCCCGCATTCAGGATGCTTTGGACTGCCTAAGCGGGAGCAAGTGGTTCTCTGTGCTGGATCTCCATGATGGGTACTACAGATCCCGATGGCCCCAGAGGACCGTGAGAAGACAGCCTTTATCTGTCGCTTGGCTTCTATGAATTCATGAGGATGCCTCAAGGGATTTCAGGTGCCCCAGCCACTTTTCAACGATTGATGGGCGTGCAGTGGGGACATGAACTTACTAGAGTGCCTGGTATACCTAGATGATGTTATTGTGTTTGGCAGCTCACTGGAGGAACATGAGCAGATTATTTAAGGTATTGGATCGACTGGAGGACTTTGGCCTTAAACTGTCCATTGATAAGTGTCAATTCTTTCAAACATCAGTAAAGTATGTAGGACACATAGTATCCACCGAGGAATAGAGACCGACCCAAGTAAAGTTGAGGCCTTGACCACCTGGCCACAGCCAAAAATCTAAAAGAACTGCAAAGATTCCTGGGATTCTGTGGTTATTATCGTTTCATCAAGGACTATTCAAGAGTGATCCGCCTTTACTTAACCTTACTAAGGGTATCCCCAACCCACAAAAATACCAAAGTCAGCGTCCTCAAGACTGAAAGAGTGTATTTTCATCCGAGTGAAGTATTTGGGGCCCGCTGGACTCCTGATTGTGAGACTGCTTTTCATGAGATCATATATCAGCACCCATGCTCCAGTGCTGGCCTATGCCGATCCAAGAAAACCTACGTCCTGCACACTGATGCTAGCTTGCAAGGGTTGGGGCTGTTGTACCAAGAGCACGAGAATGGCCTGAGACCAGTGGCCTTTGCCAGTAGAAGCCTGACCCCATCCGAAAAGAACTATCCTGTACATAAGTTAGAGTTCCTAGCTTTGAAGTGGGCTATTGTTGACCAATTCCATGAGTACTTGTATGGGGCTAAAATACTAGTAAAACTGACAATAATCCTTTGACCTATGTTGCAGACCTCAGCTAAGTTGGATGCCACTGGCCACAGGTGGCTTTCTGCATTATCTACATATGACTATGCTCTCGAATACGAGCAGGTCTGAACCACATAGATGCTGATGCTCTCTCCGAGGCCTGTTCCCCAGAATGATTGGGTCCGATTGGCAGAACCTGACATTCGGGCACCTGCGGAAGTTTGACAGGGAGGAACAAATGTCCACGGACGCAGTGGACTGCATGGTGGATTGCTTGGGACCCTCTGAGAATTGCATACCTGCTGCTTATTGCCACTTTTCTGCAATAGACATTGGTGCACTGCCTCAGCTGGACAATGACAGTATTCGGCGGGCTCAATCCCGCGATCCTATGATCAAATCAGCTTTAGAAGCCCTCTATGCAGGAAAAGATGTGTCCAAATTACGCTCCACTGATTTGAGAACTGCACTGTTATACAAAGAAGGTCCTAAGTTGAAACTGATCAATAAACTGTTATATAGAGAAACAGTAGACAGAGGGACAAGTAGACAAACAACAACTGGTGCTGCCCACTGCCTTCGAGACTCAGTATTGAGGTCCTTGCACAACCACATGGGGCACCTTGGTATAGACAGAACACTTGACTTGGTGAGATCCAGATTCTATTGGCCTAAGATGGGGGCTGATGTGGAGCAACACATACGAACTTGTAGTAGCTACTTACAGAGGAAAGCTTTGCCCCAGAGGGCTGCCCCTTGTTAACATAACCACCAGTGCACCCATGGAGCTGGTCTGTATTGATTTTCTGAGTTTGGAGTCAGATCAAAGAAATATCAGTAATGTGCTGGTGGTCACTGACCATTTCACGAGATATGCCCAAGCTTTCCCACCAAAGACCAGAAAGCATCCACTGTAGCCAAAGTACTGTAGAAAACTTTTGTTCACTATGGGGCTCCACCAAGAATCCATTCTGATCAAGGGAGACTTTGAGAGTCGTCTGATCAAAGAGATGCTTTCTCTGTGGGAGTGAGAAAGTCCAGAACCACTCCTTACCACCCCAGGGGGACCCACAGCCTGAACGTTTCAACCGCACTTTGCTAGATATGCTAGGCACCCTGCACCCAAAGGACAAGCCTAGATGGAGCCAACAAATTAGCACCCTGGTACATGCTTATAACTGCACCAAAAGTGATGCCACTGGGTTCTCCCCTACCGCCTGATGTTTGGAAGAGAAGCTCGACTACCGGTAGATGTGTGTTTTGGGGTCTCTCTGATGGGGTTCAAGCTGACAACTATTTACAGTATGTGCAAAAGTTAAAGGCCCAGCTAACTCATGCGTACCAACTGGCTCAAACCATGGCTGCCAAAGAAATCTGGCCAACAAAGAAAGGTATGATAAAAGGTGAAAGCACAGGAACTCCAGGAGGAGATCGGGTATTGCTAAGAAATCTGGGACTGCATGGCAAACACAAGATTGCTGACAGATGGCACCATCTCCCTCACATTGTAGTGGGCAAACTAGATGATCTGCCAGTGTACAAAGTAAGGCCTGAGAACAATTCAAAGATGTAAAAACAATGCATAGAAATCATTTACTACCCATTGGACAAATCCTGATTGAGTCTGAGCCCCAGAAGATGCCCCTCTGGACCAGTGACTAGAGCTGCTGCTAAGAAAAGATCAAGGAAGTCTGCACCTACAGAAGCAGAGTTAAAGTGTTCCCTCCACAAGTCCCAGTTGAGCATGACTGTCAGTCCATATCGGAAGAAAGTGAGAGTGACTTTGAATACTATCCTTCTTACGAACTGAGTCAATTGTTTGGGGCAATCCCTAGTCAATACTGGAGATGAAGCTGGGCCTTCTGGACTTCTAAGCCCCAGCTTCATCCCTGAGCCAATGCTCCCAGAAAGTGAAGTGCAAAGCATCAGATCAGATGAAATGGAATCATTGTGCATGGTTGAACTGTTTGAGCTTTCAGGGAGGAAAATGATAGATTGGGGCAGACTGGTGATACACCCGAACAAGAAGAGTATTTTGAGTGCCCTGACAGTCCACTGCCAGTGTCCGAAGCTCTCCATCGAGCCAAATGTTGTGGACTCCAGAAACTGTAACATCCTGGAGCTGAAAGTGCCCCAAGTTCTAGCCTCTCTACCCCCATGGAGACTCCCCTGACAAGTGTGGACAATGCTGAAAATGAGGCTCAGAGTGCAGAGACTGTAACAGTTCCCCTAGAAAGACTGGTCGAGCTGTAAAGCCTGTGGTGCACCTCAGTTATGATTCCCTGGGCGCCAGTGGACCTGCCTCTCAATGTTGTCCATAAAGGGTGTATGTGTCCCGAGCTCATTGCCCAAACTGACGTTAGTGCTAACTCAAGTTACTTGTGTTGCCCTCTAAGTATGGTGCCCTTGCCCCGTCCAGCCCAAAGGTAACTGATAGGAAGGTCCTCTCTTCAGGTTTCATGTACAAGAGGTAATAACTTGAGTTATGGTACAATGTGTGTGTTATACTGTGTAAAGAAGTGACGTACTACAATGTTTCAGAAATGGTTCTTGGTAAAATGATGTATTGACTGATGATTACATGTGTGAGCCTAATGCAAATATATATGGTTGCAGTTGAAACTTATGGCTTGCTTGGCCAGCGACGTCAAGCTTTTCCCAAGCCAGGAAGGTGTAACCCCCTGCAAATGGGGTTCCCAAAAGACTTCCAGGAGCTTGCTTAATGCTCCAAGCCTGAATGGTGTTTGGCGTTTAAGCCATTTATCAGTGAGTGTTTTAGAACCTCTGGTACTGTCTCTTTAAGAGCTGTCTGCTTGCAGACATAATTATTTATAGGGGACTGTGTGTTTCTTTGATTGAGTACCACTCAAGCTGCTGCCAATTCACCCCATTTTGCAGTCACTAGGAGTGCAAAGGAACCTGTCTGAAAGATGTAACTGGTGCCAGAAATCATTTACAGTAATAATAAAATTACAGTTTGTCTAACCTGCTTTCTTTGCAGTCAGAACTGTCTGCCTAGTTCCCCATTCTGGTTTTGAACTGCTGAACTGGACCAATCAGTGTGGGGTAAACTAGCTCTAAAATGATGCCTTGGACGAATCAGAACTTGGGACTCATAATCTGAGCCAGCCACAAAGAGGATTGTATGGGCAGTGACTCTGGGAGATGTAGTTTAGACTTGAGTGCCTTTTTGGACCAACAGCAGCAGTCTATGTGAGTGACAGCCAATCCAGTCAAGAACTGGGAGGAACTCAAAGGAAGTGCCCGGTTTTTGTCTGTTGGGAGTTTCAGTTTGAGATCTGAAAGTGAAGGGGAAAGAAACCCTGTGCTCCTTCAGTGCACAGTTTCAGTCAAAAAACGTGTGCAAGGCCCAGAGTTCAGTCTACAACTTGTAACTGCTTATTAGGACTGAATCCGGTCCTGTGAAAAGAATCAAAGGATCTCTGAAGAGTAGAAACCAGGCTCACCCTGTAGAAGACTGAAGAAATTGTTGAATTACACTCGGTCTGTCAGGAACTGAATCTGCTGTGTGTTCTCCTGGTTATTGTGCAGTAATTGCGATTGGGATACAGATGCAGCCTGCCTGGTATAGTGCTTTTTTTTTACCATATAAATGTGTGAGGAGTCTCTTGGAGATCAAAAGTAGCCCTGCTGACATTGAAGGACCATATCTTCTTTGGAGGTCGTGAGTACTAATTCGGGTCGCTCCCTGTTGAATTGCCACATTAAATCCAAATGGAATTACTGTACTGCTGACTGTTTAATTTTCCTTTTCTCTGTGTGAAAGGGCCCCTACCAGCTGCCACGATTTGGACTAGCCACTGGGGCCTGGGTACCCAGGGACCCAGTAACTGGTAAGGATAGGCCTGTGCACAGAGCCATGAGTAGATAGTAAAGTGATAAGCTAATTAACCTGATTTCCCCTGTCCTTGTTATATCCCCCTAAATAAATCAGAGCTGTTTGTTTCAACAAAGTTATACTGCCTGAGGTATTTGTCTATGTTAAAGTACTGTACTGTGATTGTTGCACTGTATCTTATTTTAGGATGTCAGTGCCTGAACCAGCCTTGGGGGTAAGTGTATACTGTGAAGGTAATTCTGCTATATTGTGTGGGCCACTAGTGGGAAGAAAGGGGGGTTGCAGTGTCCCAGAGGGCTGTGACCAAGTAAGTTTAACTATTGCAAACCCTGACCTCTGGGTGGAGGCACCCGCCGTTGGATCCAGGCCCCTCAACCTGTTAGTGGCAAATCAGGCAGGGGTAGTAGCCCCTGGGATAGCGCCATCTAGGGGTTACACATAGGCAGGGGATTACCAGCAGAAAAAAGAGGTCATCCTACCACTTTATCGATCACTGGTGAGGCCTCACCTGAAGTACAGCATCCAATTCTGGAGACCACACCTGAAAAAATACATTAACAGACTGGAAACGGTGTAGAGGAGAGCTGCAAAGATGATTCATGGACTGCACAACAAATTGTACAATGACTGCCTTTGTGACTTGAACATGTTCTCCCTGGAGCAGGAAAAAACAAGGTGCAGATTTAGGACCTGTTTCGTGTCAAAAATCACTCAAGAATCAGAGGGCACAACACGAAGCTTGAGGGGGGCAGATTCAGGGGCAACACACACAAGTTCCTCTTCGCCAAGAGAGTGGTGGATCCATGGAACTGCCTTCCACAAGAGGTGGTGGAAGCTAAATTGATGGGGACCTTCAAAAAAGCATGGGATAGATATAAGGGCAACATAACACTGAATAGCAGTTGAGGGAAGGGGGTAGGTTTATGGACAGACTAGATGGGCTGCATGGCCCCCTCTGCCATCACTTTCTTATGTTTCTAAGACCTAGTACTATACTCTGGGAATCAGCACTGGGGCTAGCGTCAGCCATAAACAAAAATCTAATTGGACCTTTTAGGAAACATCTAAAACTGATAAGGGTAAAGTAAGAAATAGAGTAACTGTTGGTATAGCAGCCAAACCCTATCTAGGGTAAGGTCACAAGGGGAACCTAAGCAGGGAAATAAGTTGACAACTGAGAAAAGAACCATTGTGCTTTCTATGATAGGGCCATACAACAGTTGCTGTACCTGGAAAGAAAGAAAGAGAGGACAAACACTTTTCTAGGTGGGCTTGCACTACCAGACACAGATATGCAAGGCAGACAGTACGGGGGGGGGATGGGTGGAGTGCATGGGGGTGGGAGACTGGTGATCCAGGGGGTGCTCTGGGTATACAGCTGCTGCCTAAACTGCAGGAAGCTCCATGCCCTGAGGACTGAGTGTGAAGCTGCAGGGGCTGAAATATGCTTTTCCAAAGCTAAACCAAGTGGGGCATTAGGACTACTACATGTTCTGCTGCCACAGAGGTCTCCATAGTCCGGTACAGGTAGATGGACAAGCATATGGACAGGGAGGAGGAAGGAAAATAGGGGAAGACTACCTGTCGATCAAGATGTGCATATCTCTAACTGATTCTTGCCTCTGATGGTGACTGTTCCACCAGTGTGCCGCAATGAGATGACTGGAACTAGTGCACCTGTGGAGGGGCATCATCTGTTAGGAACAAACCAAATGGGGTCCCACCGGGGCAGACCGAAAGTACTAGTGAAAAGGGACACCATTGTAAGGGGGATAGAGACAGTGGTGAGTTCCACATAAAGGAGAAGGGGGAAAGTTTTCTTGTACTCTGGGGCAACAGCAACCGGACTCCAGACAAAGGTGGAGGAACTCTTCGGGAATGGACAGATGCCGGATGTGGTGGAGCATGCAGACATTAACAACCTGATCTGAATGAGTGTTGAAAAAGTAAAGGAGAGCTTCCACACTCTAGGAAGAACATGGGGAGAGAGCAGGTGCAATTACTCTTTCAGATGTTCTACCAAGGACACATGACAATGAAAGGGAACAATTTAGGATCTGTCAATTCAAGAGGAGGCTGAAAGGATGTGGCATGGAGGAGGGGGTTCAGTTCCTGGGAGACTGGGGTCTCTGCTGGAAGGACAGAAAGCTGTTCAGAAGGGATGGGCTGCACCCTAGTGGAGAGGGCTCCAAGGTGTTGGGGCAGAGGTTCACAGATCACATCATGACCAGTTGAGTTTATTAATCAGACAAATGCCATTATAATGACATACAAGATAGTGAGTATAAAACTTTAACAGACAAAAATAAACCATAACATAATACTTTAGAGCACCATATAATAATAATGCTACTACTAAATGAAAAATAAATATTGGAGTGCAACACTGGTAATAACCTTCAAAATAATAGTAGTTCTGGGGGAGACTGGGAGACCACCGGCTGCAGCTAGGGCAGAATGCAGTGGCCAGGCTGCTGACAGGACTGTCAAAGTCCTGTCATGTGACTGAGGTCCTGCAGGATCTGCACTGGCTGCCACTCAGGTGGCGGGGTCTCTTTAAGGTGGGCTTGCTCACCTATAAGGCCCTATACAGATCAGGCCCTGACTACCTGTCAGACCTCCTTACCCCTGCTATCCCGGCTCACTCTCTCTGTTCCTCCACCCAGGGCCTCCTTGCAGTTCTGAGGACCAGGCTGAAAAACCTCGGGTGATTGCTGTTTTGGGGTGGTTGGCCCAGTCCTCTGGAACTCGCTCCCAAGATCTTTGAGGGAGGCCCCTATGGTGGAAGTGTTCAGGAGGGGCCTGAAGACTCACCTTTTTAATGTAGCCTGTCCTCTTGATATCTTTTAATAGTGTTTTAATGCTATTTAACTTTATATAACCTATTCTCTGCTGATATTTTAAATTGTGATGTTTGTATTTACTGTACCTTGTTACACTGTCTACTATTGTACGGTGCACAGAGCCTCAGGGATTGGGTACCCAAGTAAATAAATTTTTACTTACTTACTATTAGTTAATGAATGGAAACCAGACATGTACATGGAACACAGGATAAACAGTTCAGGTCTGATTACTTACATCCATGATTAACAGGCATACCTAAGCCCTGGAAGAATGTGAGGAGAGGTTTTTGCTGCTACCCTCCCTTCTCCCCTATGATTGTCACAATGATCAGCTCCACAGCCCCCCCCCACCAAATCAGCATAAACTGTATTAGAAGCCACCAGCTAATCAGCGACCACAGTGGGCAGAGCTTACACTCTCACACCAAAATCTGAACATCAGGACAAAGCCCAGCAGTTCTTCACTCTCCTTCAGGGAGAGATTAACAAGGGGTTGTGAGGAAAGGTTTTTGCTTCTATGCTCCCTCGCTCCAACGATTGCTGCAGTGACCAGCTTCATGGACCCTGCAGAATCCGCATAAACTATGCTAGTAGCCAACAGCCAGTCAGTGGCCACATTGGGGGGGGCTTACTCCACTCTTATCTGGGACTACTGGAACAAACAGTCCTCTGTGCTGTGGGCTGTAGTGCTAAGAGCTGAGGAATAAGGACATCTACCAACGGCGTCATCCGTGGCGATGGCAATCAGCCGGAGATGCTGTCTAATTTTAGCCAGGTGAGAGTCTCAGCACTGCCAGTCCTTACTGCAGGAAACTATGTACAGTTCCTTTAACAGTGAATGGTAAATGAGCTGACTAGTATCTCATGCAAGAACAGCGTGCTGTTTGGTGGTGCAGCTAGACTCATCCATGGAAATGATTGCTACCTGTTATGTACAAAATCGGTTGCTATTTAAATATATTTCTACAGCTTTATACTAGAATGTGTACCAGTATGCACCCATAGGTGCTAAGCCCTTGGTTTTGTGGTAGTAATTGTTGAATCATAATGGCATGTACATTATGTTTAATGTTGCTGGTAATCACTAACTGTTTGAATTATGTCAGCCTAGCTTATCCTTAACCTTACCTACTTGGATGCCCCACACATAGGTAATCAAAGTAAGGATCATAGGGAAGCTTGCTGCAACTGTCCATATCCTAAGTGACCCTTTCATAGCACATTCCTAGTTCTACCTTTCTGGGTGACCCTTTCATAGCTATCCTAGCACCCCATCTGCAAAGGTAACACCCACTGAATTTATTACCTTAAATGGGCTGAAATTTATGATCATCAACAACCCCAGTATGCTTAGTAAGCTAGGCGTTTAAAAATCTGGGTTGCCTGTTCCAACCTAGATGTGCTGTTAGTAGTTATGAAATGGGTAGAAAAAATGCTGGATTCTGATTGGCCAAGACTTACTTTCAGCTTGGTCATTATTCCAGCACAACAGCCTGGCTAAAAGTAGCTCAACAAAAATATGTTTTAAAATTACAGCCTATTTACTAAACAGAACACATTTCATAATCACAAAAAAGCACTCCAAGGGTTGCATTATGATGGGCTAATGGCCCTACTCTGGTGGTGGAAGCACTTGGCTTCCCCTTGTGCTTCAACCCACCTGAGGTGGACTGTTATCCCACCATAACGCACCCATGACATTCCTTATTACTTAACTCAAACATGGCTTGCTTCCTCCATAGAATCTAAGGTACTGTCTTTACCAGAATATGACTTATACAATCAGGATCGCCTCATGCAGGATGGAGGAATTGCACTATATGTAAAGAACAAACTGCCATCTTCCTTAACCGATTCTCTTTAAAAGCCAAGTGAATTTGAATATACTGCTGCTACCATGACTATCCCCCAAAAATGAATCAATTAATGTGGTAGGTTGTTACAGGCCCCCACAGCTGGGACAGATATCCTAAGCCACCTTTATAAGTTTGGTAATGATAACTAGACCTTTATTATGGGTGACTTAAATTTCAACTGGCTAATACCAAGGCTGAATGATTTAGAGTTACTATGTGATGACTTTGGATTTTCACAGCTAATCTTAGAGCCCACCAGACCCAACCCGAAAACCCATCTAATTCCTCTAGTCTAGACATCAGTCTTACTGACAGACCCCAGATGACCACAGTCGCTACTATCTTTGAAAATATTTTCAGTGACCATAATGTGGTGGTTTGTGTCACAGTGAAGTAAAAGGGGCACGACAAGCTCTTGTTTATTTACAAACGCTCATTCACTCATTTTAGTAAACAGGAATATCTCCACCCCCTGGCTGCTCTAAACTGGCAGGACTTTATCTACTATATCTCCCTTAGTATATGCTGCATCTGAAATCTTTAATCGACAAGTGCTAAAGGTTATAAACCAACATCCCCCCTCCACTCACTAAATGCAGAACTAAAAAGAGAAGTTTCTCCAGGTTTATTAATGAAATAATACAAGCCCCAAAGGACTGAGACTTGCTGTGGGCAAAAGCCAAAACTTCTAAGGCAACACAAGACTGGATAACATTTAGGCAGAGGATACTTAAGTGTACTAAATTAATATGTCTGGCTAATGCAAATTATTATCTGACCTTACTGGATGAAAATAAGAATGACTCCTCTAATCCTCAAAATTTTGGAATGCTATAAAAATTATGGAAGGAGGCATACCCCCTCAACCCTACCACCCTACCAAGGCAGATTCAAATTGGAAATAATCAAATTACTAAAAAAAAAAAAAAAAAAAACAATAGCAGAGGAACTAAACTCATATTTTGCTTCTGCGGGGATGGCTTTTGAAAACTGTTCCTTAGCCAACATTTCCTTGCCCAACCAACAGCCATCAAATTTGGCAGCTAAATGTTCTGACACCTTCCATTTTCAGCCATTCTCCTTTTTGCAAGTGGAAAGGCTGCTTCTAACCTTACATACAAAACATAGAAACATAGAATTTGACGGCAGATAAGGACCGCTTGGCCCACCCAGTCTGCCCATTTCTTTACCTACTGGATAAGCTGCAGATCCTAGTTAACCAGCAGCCTACTTCTTCCTACCCCACCCCTAAATTGCCTTATGACTGTCCCATGCATGCTTGAATTCCACCACTGATTTTGACTCCACAACCTCCTCCGGAAGGCCGTTCCATGCATCCACAACCCTCTCTGTGAAAAAATACTTCCTTAAATTACCTCTGAGCCGCCCCCATCTTCAAATTGTGCCCTCTTGTTCTTGCACACCTCTTTTTTTGAAAGATGCTACCCTCTTGGACTTTGTTGATTCCCTTGAGGTACTTGAACGTTTCTATCATGTCCCCCCTCTCCCTCCTTTCCTCGAGGCTATACATATTAAGCTCCTTTCATCTCTCTTCATATGTCTTCCAGTGCAGACCCTGCACCATTTTAGTTGCCCTCCTCTGGACAGCTTCCATCCTGTCTATGTCTTTGCGGAGACTGGGTCTCCAGAACTGCACACAGTACTCCAGATGGGGTCTCACCAGCTGTCTGTACAGAGGGATAATAACTTCCTGTTTTCTACTGGTGATGCCTCTCCCTATGCATCCCAGTGTCCCCCCAGCCCTCCTTGCTGCCCTCTCACATTGCTTGCCCACCTTTAGGTCATCTGATATGACTACCCCGGGTCCCTTTCCATTTTGTTGTTAGTATCTCACCCCATTGTGTACTCTTCCCCTGGGTTTTTGTTTCCCAGGTGCATTACCTTGCACTTCTTAGCATTGAATCTAAGCTGCCATACATTTGACCATTCCTCTAACCTCGCCAAGTCCCTTCTCATCCTTTCCACCCCACCCTGTGCATCAACTCTGTTGCAGATCTTTGTGTCATCTGCAAAGAGACATACTTTTCCTTCCAGTCCTTCTGCAATGTCGCTTATAAAGACATTGAAGAGGACCGGTCCTAATACTGAACCCTGCGATACCCCACTAGTAACCCTCCTTTCTTCTGAGTGGACTCCATTTACTATTACTCTCTGTGTCCTATTCTCCAGCCAATTCTTTACCCAGGCTGTCATCTTGGGACCCACTCCCAGGCTGGCTAACTTGTATATGAATCTTTTGTGTGGGACTGTGTCAAATGCCTTGCTAAAGTCTAGGTAGGCCATGTCCACAGCCCCTCCCTGATCTACTACTTTGGTCATCCAGTCAAAGAAATCTATCAGATTCGTCTGGCATGACCTTCCCGCTGTGAATCCATGCTGCCTAGGGTCCTGTGCCCCTCTGGCCTCTAGATACTCAACAATTCTTTCCTTCAGAAGTGATTCCATCATTTTCCCTATCACTGAGGTTAAACTAACAGGTCTGTAGTTTTCTGCTTCTGCCTTGTTCCCACTTTTGTGAAGGGGAATCACATCTGCCCTCCTCCAGTCCTCGGGTACCACCCCATCCTCCCATGATTTGTTAAAAGGGTAGTCAGTGGTGTCACTAGTTCTACCCTTAGTTCTTTTAGAATTCTGGGATGAATCCCATCAAGCCCCATTGCTTTGTCCACCTTCAGTTTTAAGAGTTCTTTCAGAACTCTTTCTTCTATAAATGGGCTGGTATCAACTTCTGTATCCAGAGTGTTTCTACTGTTTGTTTTATGTGCCTCCCCTCTTCATTTGTAAATACTGAACAAAATATTTGTTTAGTATCTCTGCCTTTTCACAGTCTCCCTCTGCCCACCCTCCCTCCCCTTTATTAAGCCTCACTATCCCTCCCTTGGTCTTCCTTCGGCTCCTGATGTACCTATAAAAGGTTTTATCCCCTTCTTAATCGAGTTGGCTATCTTTTCCTCGGTTTGGGCCTTTGCTGTTCTGACTGCCTTCCCAGCCTCCTTTTGCTTTAACTGATACAGTTCTCTGTCCTGCTCCTTCTGTGATTCCTTGTACTTCCTGAATGCTTTCTTTTCTCTTGAACCTTCACTGCCACTTCCTTTGAGAACCATAGTGGTTTCTTACATCATTTGTTTTGTTTATTTGCTTCACACAAAGGCTCGTTACCTCTGTGATGGCAGTTTTTATTATTCCCCATTGTTCTTCCACCCCTCCTTCCTGCCCATTTGCTAGTGCATTCCTTAGGCACTCACCCATTTTGGCAAAGTCAGCCCTCCTAAAGTCCAGTACTTTTGTCTTTGTATGGCTTGACTCTGTTGCTGTGTTTATTGTGAATCATACTTTTTGATGGTCGCTAATTTCCAGATGGCTACCCACTTCTACATCTGTGATCCTCTCTCCATCTCCATTTGAGAGAATCAAGTCTAATATTGCTCCCTCTTGAGTGGGCTCCAGTACTAGTTGTCTAAGGCATGCTCCCTGTAGGGCATCTAGAATAACTCCACTCTTCGAAGTGGCAGCTGCAACTGCACTCCAGTTAACATCTGGCATATTCAGATCACCCATCAGCAATAGCTCCCTTTTCTGCCATTCTAAGTATACTTTCTATCATTTCCTTGTCCATTTCCTCCCCTGAGAGGGGGTCTGTACTACAACCCCTGTGTGGATTGTGGTGCCATTGCCTGTCTCCAAATTTACCCACAGTGCTTCTTCTCCTCCTGTTTACCCTTTTGTTCTGTTGCTTTTATTCCTTCCCTTATGTAAGAGCTACTCCTCCTCCTCCTCCTCTTTACCCTCCCTGTCCCTCCTGTAGATAGTGTATCCTGGTATGTTTACATCCCAGTCATGCTTTGTGTGTACCATGTTTCTGTGACTGCCACGATATCCAGATGTTCCTCTTCCATCAAGACCACTAATTCAGGAAGCTTGTTACCCAGACTACGGGCATTGGTACTCATTGCTCTCCATTTTTTGATGGCTTTACCTTCTGTTGCAGCATCCCCCACTGACCGTTTTACCTTGGTCTTTTTCTCATTTAGTACCCTGTTTTGAAGGGAGAGGCTGGGATTTTCCTGCTGCTTGTCAGTGCCTCCCCCTTTGACTAGTTTAAAAGATTGCCAATGAAGCATTTAAACCGATTGCTCAAAAGACTTGTTCCCTTCCTGGACAGATGCAGACCATCCTGCCAGTATAGGCTGGTGTCCCTCCAGGTGGAACCCCAGTCCCCAATGAAGCCAAACCCCTGTGCTCCGCACCATTTTTTCAACCATTCATTAAACTGCATGGTGCTAATTACCCTCGCCTCCCCCATGCCTTTGACAGGCAGATACAAAAAAACTGCTGTTGCTGATAACTTCAAACCATTGTTCCTAAAAATGGGTTACCATATCTTAATTGTTCCCATAACCCATCTCTTATACTTCTGCTATTTAAGTCAGGTGATATGGCCTCCCTAAGTAACTACTGGTTCATCTTCATCATACAGGTCCTAGCCAAGTTGCCTGAAAAGCTGGTAAATGAACAGCTTAGAAAGTATCTTTATTTTATTTATTTATTTAAAATGTGATAACTGGGAAAGGCACACAGAGCAGGAGCTCATTTCCAGGTGTGACAGGGAGTAGAAATAGGACAAGGGGGAGATCAACAAGCAAATACAGTGTAATACAGAATGACATACATAACTTGATATTTAGAGTAAAGTACAATCTTTCCAATATAGTACAGAAATCAGATTATATGTGCCAGTGAAATACAAAGGGTAGGTAAAATACAACAAAATGGGAATACAATGCAGAGTGATGAGCAGGAGCGAGCTACAGTGAGAAGGGGAGAGCCTGAGAATAAAGGCAGCAAACAAAACATAGTAGAGGCAACTGAAAGCAGGAAGGATGGTAGGAAGGAGGACAGGGGGCTCAAAGATTAGGGCTTTGGGCAATTGCAGGATATAGAGGGGAGGGCCTGAGGAGGTGCTTGAGAGCAGAGAAGGAGGGGGTGAGGCGGTTTAAGCAGGGAGATTGTTCTAGATGGACGGGAGTCTATAGGAGAAAGCACGTTTCTTGACAGCTTTAATATTATTACCCCAATTCAATCAAGCTTTTGGTCACAGCATTGTATGCCAACCATACCTCTTTACTCGTAAATCAGGGACAAAGCTTAAAAAAATCAGGGACAAAGACCCAAAATCAGGGACACATCTTAAAAATTGGTACTATTCACTCAGAAAGCTGATAGAATAAGTGGATCAGTGTACGATGCATCTTCTGAAGAAGAACAAGTCTGTAACTTTAATGTTTGGCATTATTTTGTACTTTCAATCCCCACTGTTCTGTCACAAAAACACAAATTTTACGAGGGGCAGAGGAAACTTCTGAGTCAAAATCAGGGACGTCCCTGAAAATCAGGGACAGTTGAGAGGTATTATGCCAACTGCACTAGTTAAGGTCACCGATGATTGGCTTACAGTTCTAGATCGCAAGCTCTCCAATGCAGCAACTTTCCTAGACCTCAGGAAAGCTATTGATACTGTTAACCATAATTCTTTCTTCAATAAATGTATGAATATTGGCACTGGTCCTGAAGCAGTATCTTGGTTTAGGGAGCATCTTTCTGCTAGACAAGTCATCTTCTTTTGTCCACATCTACAAATGTGTGCCACAAAGATCCATACTTGGACCACTCTTATTTACGATCTATGCCAATAATTTGTGGACAAACATTGTAAATACCAAGTAACATCTACAGTATATGCAGATGATACTAGATACATAGGTACATAGACAGTGTCGGCAGATAAGGGCCTATGGCACACCCAGTCTGCCCATTTGAGCTTGTAAGTTCAGTTTATGTTTTCCAAGAAGTCTGTTGCCCCTTACCCCTGACCTCCAGAATTCCTTTATGTCTATCCCATGCATTCTTAAATCCCGTGATTGTTTCAGCCCCACCACTTCCTCTGGCAGGGTGTTCCACTTGTCCACCACCCGTTCTGTGAAGAAATTCTTCCTCACATTTCCTCTGAATCGTCCTCCTCCACTTCATCCCATGCCCTCTAGTCCTGGAACATCTTTTCGCTTAAAAATAGTGTATTCCTGCCCTGTTCCTCCTGTAAGATACTTGTATGTCTCTATCATATCCCTCTCTCCTCCTCTCCTCCAGGAGTACATGTTCAGTTCCTTCAACCTGTCCTCATAGGACTTGTGATGCAATCCTTGCACCATCTTTGTTGCCCTCTCCTGAACCTTCTCTACCCTGTCTATGTCCTTACATAGGTAAGGTCTCAGAACTGTACAGTGTACTCCAGGTGGGGCCTCACTAGTGTCTTGTATGGTGGAATTATGACCTCCTTTTCCTGCTGGTGATGCCCCTGCCTATGCATCCCAGCATCCTATTTGCTTTACCTGCTGCCTTGTCACACTGTTTCCCTGCCTTGAGGTCATCAGAGATGATAACCCCAAGATCCTTTCCTGCTTGGTACATGCTATATCCTCACCCTCCAACTGATATATTGTGCCAGGGTTTTTGTGCCCCATATGCATTATCTTGCACTTCCTTGCATTGAATTTCAGCTGCCAAACCCCTGACCATTCTTCAAGTTTCTGCAGGTCCCTTCTCATTCTGTCTACACCCTCTGGTGTGTCTACTCTGTTACAGAGCTTTGTGTCATCAGCGAACAGTGAAATTCTGTTACTGATGAAGATATTGAATAGGACCGGTCCCAGCACTGATCCCTGTGGTACCCCACTGGTCACTCTTCCCTCTGTGGAGTGACAGCCATTTACCACCACCCTCTGTGTCCTGCCGCCCAGCCAGTTACCTACCCACCACACTACTGTCCTGCCCACACCCATATTCCCCAGTTTGTGCAATAGTCTTCTATGTGGCACAGTGTCAAAGGCCTTGCTGAAGTCCAGATAGGCCATGTCCACTGCCCTCCCTGATCCACCTCCCTAGTCACCCCTCAAAAATTCAATGAGGTTGGTCTGACGCAGCCTCCCTGTGTGATACCATGCTGCCTTGGGTCCTGTAGTCCATTGACAACCAGATGTTCCACCAGTCTCTCCTTCAGTAGTGCTTCCATGATCTTCCCTACTACCGAGGTGAGGCTGACTGGTCTGTAGTTCCCCACTTCCTCTTTGTTCCCACTTTTGTATAAGGGGACTACATCTGCTATCCTCCAGTCTTTGGGCACCTCCCCTGTTTCCAGTGATCGGCTAAACAGGATAGCCAGAGGTTCAGCCACCACCTCTCTTAGTTCTTTAAGGACCCTGGGGTGCACCCCATCTGGCCCCATTGCTTTATCAACTCTTATTACTTCCAGTTCCTTCAGGACCCTTTCTCGTGTAAAGGGACTTGTGTCCATTTCTGCACCATTCTCACCCCTTGTACTCTGTTCAGACCCATTACCCTCCTCTTCCTCAGTAAAGACTGAGCAGAAATACCTGTTCAATATGTCAGCTTTACTGTTGTCATCCTCCACACAGCCCCCATCCTCCCCCTTCAGTCTCACTATCCCTCCCTTTGCCTTCCTTTTTTCACTTATGTACCTGTAAAAGGCTTTGTCCCCTCTACCCACTGATTTTGCAATGTGTTCTTCTGTCTGAGCTTTGGCTTCCCTTACTTACCTCCCTGCCTCCCTTTGCTTCTCCTGGTACTTCTCCCTATCCCCTTCTGCCTGTGTCTTTTTGTATTGCCTGAATGCAATCTTTTTGGCTTTCACTTTCTTTACTACCTCTTTGGAAAACCATAATGGTCTCCTCTTCATTTTCCTCTTGCTAACCTGCATAATACATAATTATGTTGCTCTTGTAATCCCCATTTTAAATACTGCCCATTGTTCCTCAACCCCTGATTCCTGCCCCATTCCCCTTAATGCCTCTTTCAAGTATCTCCCCATTTTCCCAAAGTCTGCCCCCCTAAAATCCAGGATACGTGTTTTTGTGTGGTTTGGTTCTGCTCTTTCTGTGATTTCAAACCACAGTGACTGGTGGTCACTGTTCCCCAGGTGCTTCCCCACTGTTACCCCCATCACACTGTCCCTGTTTGTGAGCACAAGGTCCAGTATTGCCTTCTGCCGAGTTGGTTCCATGACCAGTTGCTTGAGGAAGGCACCCTGAAGGGAGTCCAGGATAAATCTGCTCCTAGTTGATGCTGCTGCTGGGATGCTCCAGTCCACATCTGGAATATTGAAGTCTCCAACCAGTACTACCTCACCCTTGTCTGCCATCCTTTGTATGTACTGTTTGTATGTTACTGGCCCTACCCTGGCTATAGCAATGGATAATCTATGATGTGCATTTGATCAACTCCAAATTAATTTCTGTACCATTAAGTTTCTCTTAAATACTGCAATACAAAAACCAAGTATATGGTATTCTGTCCCAAACAGTATCTATCTTATTCCTTTGTTAGCATTGCCATACTAATGGGTGATAAATTGGAGTATGTAGAATCCTTTCAATACCTGGGTACGTGGTTGGATAGCAAACTATCCTTCAGCATACAGTACATATAGACAATCTTTGTAAAAAACTGTGTCAAAGATTTGGGTTCTATTACTGGAACAACTTCTGTTTCAGCACTGAGGCAAAAAAAGGCTAGTTCAGGTGACCTTCCTTCCCCTATTGAACTATGATGAAATCCTCTACAGCAGTGCTTCAGTCTCACACCTGTCCGAATTAGATGTTTTATATCACAGAGCTCACTGTTTTATCTCTGGCTTGCATGCCAGAACATACCATTGTCTCATCTACACAGCAGCTGGTTGGATCTCACTTACGATCAGAAGGCTCAGAAGTCTACATACAGTATGAGGTCTCCTATGGCCATGCTGAATTTTCTGCCATCATATACAGTATATTTAATCTTTTTCAGAAATCTACTGGTCTGTATAATCTAAGGAAACATAATACTGTTCTGCTCAATGCCCCAAGGCACACCTCAAAATTTGGAAAAATGGCCTTTAGTTGGGTCACCCCTACATCTTGGAACATACTGCAGAATTCACTTAAATTGAGTTTGGTTGGCAGCCCATACTATTTCAAGATTTTACTTGGCCAATTCTGTGTCGACAAATGTGAATGCTATTAAATCACTCTGTAATTTGTGCTTAAGTACACGGATATTGCTGTACTTTATGCCATCTGTAAGCATGGATTTTGTACTACTATTCTGTTGTTTCTTAAAAGGACACTACCAACCCCCTTAAGCCTAAAATGTATCTTGACTTAAAAAAAAAACAACACATTTAATAATTTCACACATTCTGTAGAGACTGGTAATGAAGCTGGTAGTTCAATTCTTTCTTTTCTTTCTTTTTTTTCTTTTTGAAAAGTGAAAACAGACTGCCCACCATACTGGTGTTACCACACAAAAATATGTTTGTTTACATTCCTTGATCAACTTTCACTCCTCTTTCCTGGACTTGAGAACACCCCATCAAAGTCTAAGCACTCATGATGCAGTGGAAGGAGAGGAGACTATTACATTATAGTGGCTGCACTGTTGGGAGGTGTCCCTAATATTCAGGAAGTATGCAAGAAGAGTAGATCACAGATTTGAAACAAAACAAAATTGGGTATCATTACACTATTTGAATGCGTTTCAGTTCTTCTTAGAAATGACACAGATAAAACAACCAGCAATACCAATGCATTTTAGAGAAATTAAGCAATCAGAAAATGTGGGTTTTCAACTAGAAATAATATTATGCAAAAAGGGCTGACAGTGTCCCTTTAATCCTTGTTTTAGTTCTCACATGTAAAAATGTTGTACCCGTTGTTTATTATTCCATGTATGTTGTTATCTGCTTTCTTTTCTTCTGTTATGTTATCTGTCCTAAGCATGACCTCCTTGTAAATGAGCACTGCACAATGGAGCTTTTTTTTCTGGTAAAATAAATAAGTACAAATACAAAAACAAGAACAGTGGGAGCAGCAAACAAGGCTTTAACTAAATGTAGAAATTCGGGGATTCATCTTTTAGTGCCAGGGAGAAAAGGGCCACAAGATGAACTAGGAAGGGCCCAAATGGAAATTACTGTATGCAGTTGCGAGATATGGGGACTTTACGGTGCTAGCATCTTTACTTGTATGTCCTGTTTGTGTCTGAACACCTGTACTTCTCTGATTTATTATTGTATTGACCATGTTGTCATGTTGTAGTTCTGTAATCCCCAGTGACTTGGACACCTTTGACAAAGAGCTCTTGAGCTCAAAGGTTTTCCAAATACAATAAAAAACAAAGCAAACACATACCAGGTCCAACCAATCAATGAGATACATGTTTTAAAAGCTATCTGCTGAGGCTACTTCCAGTGTAAGTCGCATTGACTAAGGGAGAAAGTACCTAGGGGCATCCCTCATTGCACAATATTCATTTCTTTATCATGGCCTCCTCAAATGCCTAAATTGCATAACTGTGTGTAATGAGTACCACCAATAAAAAGTACAACCTCTATTGATTAAAATTATATATTCCAAATGTGCTCATACTTACGTTGGCATGGTATGGTAAATGCTGGGATGTGAAGTGTGCAGACATCACAGTGCAGTTTTCAAACATGCTTAGTCAAAGAATAGGTACTTTTACATTTAAAATCCCTAAACCACTCCCTTCTGGACTGGGTCCTTTCCTCTCATCTCCACCATATTGAGGATACAGGCATACTCCCAGACACTTTCAATGACCACCACATGATCTACTGCATGCACAAGATCCACCGCTCCAAAGCCACCCCTAAATTTATCCTCTTTCACTCCCTAAGTATGCTGAGAGTACCCTCCTTCTACGCTGACCTGTCAGTCACTGACCTGGTCCCCCATCTCAACAGACACCAACATCAGTTCTGCCCTCCAATCCTTCTAGCCCAAATTCATGGCTGGCTGGGACAACCATGTGCCCCCTTAGAAAAATCAGCGTCTGGGGTTTCCACCTTCCCTTGATCTCTGCTGAGCTGCTGACTTGCTTTTCTGCTAGAAACTTATTCTGCAAGCCTACAAGTTCATCGACTCCCTGCTGCCCTGATCAATTACCAGACTCTTCAAAATGCTTGTGCCTAAGCTACTGGGCTTGTGATATCCAAATATTTTGCATCCACACTACAGAACAAACTTTATCACCCCTCTAAGTTCTAGAAAATAATTCACTGCCTTTTCTCCACCCTCTGGCCCAGTCCCCCCCCCCCAGCTGGGAAACTCCCACATCGCTGACAGTGATGCAATAGTTTCTTTGTTCATCTCCTTTTTTACTGCCTATGTTCTTTTCCTCCTCCTTCTCCACCTTCTCTCCTTCCTTCCCCACCCCTACCTCCTCCCTCGCTCATACTTCTTCACCTTCTCTCCTACCACTCCTTCTGCCTCTCTAAAGGCTCTTTTATCTCTAAATCCCCTCATGTGGCAGACTTAACCCCAAGCTTCTGCATCTTTCTGCCCTTACCATCCCCATCCCTATAACCCACCTCCTCAACCTCTCCTTCTCATCAACTTCTATCCCAGATGCCTGGAAACAGGCTACTGTTTTCCTACTCCCTAAAGAGGGTAATCTTTCCTCTCCTGGTAACTGTCATCCTATCCCTCTCCCCCCTACCCTGGCTAAGCTCTAGGAACACCTTGTTCTCTCACAGCTCTCCCTCTTTCTCAGTTCCTACTCCTATTTCACTCTCTTTCAGTCTGGCTTCAGGAAGTTCCACCCCACATCAACCTCCCTGCTCCAACTCACTAAATCCATCCTTACTGGTATGGGTTAGTTCACCTCCATTATCTTTGTCAACCTGGCCAAAGTCTTTGACACACTGTCCCACCCCCTCCCTCTGGACAAGCTTATGGTAGTGGGGCTCTCTTCCTCCTCAGTCAGCTGGTTCTCTCTTACCTCAAGGGCAGGTCACAATCTGTCTGTATCAGACACATCTAATCCCCCCCCACTTCCTATCGGTTCAGGTGTCCCAAGGATCCATTCTGGGCCCCATACTCTTTTCCATTTTCTTGAATTAACTTCCTGCTGCCAGTTCCTCTGCAGCTATTCACATGTATGTAGATGACACAGTGCTCTTTACCTCTGGTTCCTCTACCCCTAACCTCACTGCTTATCTCCAACTGGACTTTGACACCATCCAGCATTAGTTCAGATCCAACCAACTGTCCCTCAATGCCAAGAAAATGGTCTCCATGATGTTGGGCTCAAGGCAAAGGCTTGCCAGGTTTTCTCTTCCTTCTGTACCCTTGATGGTACTGTGATTGAAAATATCTCCTCCTTTAAGTACCTCAGAGTCTGGCTGGACCAGCACTTTGACTTCTGCTGGGTGCACACTTATGCAATCCACCATATGCTCCACCCCAAACTGGGTGCACTTTACAGGAACAAATTCAGCATCCCACTTTCTGCCTGCCAGGAATCAGACTGGAAGATGGTCTTCACTATCTTCGACTATGGTGATATCTTCACAGTTCTACAGTTCAACTCCCAAGTCCAACCATGCCAGGCTGGACCCACTATTTTACTCCTTCTGCTGCTTTGCCTTTCACTACCCTCTCTGTACCCAACACTGCTTCTATATTCCTCCCCTGTCTCCCTTCCCTGGATGCCAGGCACCAAAACCACTGTAGCTCCTTCATATCTAAATTCTGGTTTAGCTCCCTCCCTCCCTTCCTCTCCTCCCTCCTCTCCTCTCCCCCTCCATCCTCCTACTCTCTCCAGAACTTTGCTTCCCATCCCCCCCAAGGAAATCAGCTGTGGGCCAAGCTGCCTTCAAGCTCTGGTCCTCTTTCCTTTGACTAGCCACTCAGCCTCTTCCTTCTTCTCCCGTAAGATTTTTCTTTGTGACTTCATTACCCTCTCCTGCAAATGTACCTGATCCACCAGCCACCCCTCCCTGTTATGCCGGGTGTGCCTTCCCCATTTCAGAGCAAACCTTGTCCTCCTTAGGCACCTAGATTATGTCTGCTCCTAATATTGTTTTTCATATCTGTTGATGCATTACACTTGTACCTTATTGTAATGCACTTGCACTTTTTATTTTGTGTTGCACTGCCCTACATACCTGATTATTGTGGTTGTACAAAGCTCACCTGATGGCCTTTGCCATCTATGAGCCACTCCAGTCCAGATTTAAGAGAAAGCATGGCACTGAAACAGCATTGGTCAGGGTGCAAAATGATCTCCTTAGGGCGAGAGACAAAGGAGAATGGTCAGTTCTTGCTCTTCTGGATCTATCTTCAGTATTTGACACCGTTGACCACATGGTGCTGATTGATCACTTTAGAGAACTCTGTGGATTCACTGGCAAAGTCAGCAGCTGGTTTGAGTCCTTTTTGACAGGCAGGAAGCAATAGGTAGTGATGGGGAATTTCTCCTCCTGCTCAAAGCTCTTGACCTGTGGAGCTCCTCAGGGCTTGATCAAGCTGCCCATGCTGTTTGCAGTGTACATGCTGCACCTGGGTGAGATCCTCAGGTGCTATGGTCTGGGTTTTCACTGCTATGCAGATGATATCCAGCTGTATATGTACTTTGCCGTAGGACATCTGATGCTGTGGACGTGCTAAATAACTGCCTCTCTGAGATCCAGGACTGGATGTCCTTTAACTGGCTGAGGCTTAACCAGACAAGATAGAGGTACTGGTGATTGAGCCTGGTCGTCGACGGGATGTGGTCACCACTGGAGCAAGAACAGGGTGGTTCCTGGGTGTCACCTCACTGGTGGCAGCCAATAAGGTGTGAAATCTGGGTGTCATCCTTGATGACATTTTGACACTTGATGCTTAGGTGTCTTCCATTATTCGGAGTGGTTTTCACCACTTAAGGAATGTTGCCCAGATTAAACCCTTAATCCCACCTGATGACCTGCCCTCACTGGTACATGCATTTGTTACATCCAGGCTCGATTACTGTAATGCTCTTTGTTTTGGAATCAGTGGAGGTAACCTCCATCGACTGCAGCTGATTCAGAAAGCTGTGAAAGTCCATGTTGCTGACATGCCTTGCGAGATCGACTCATATAAACCTGGTCTTGCGTGAACTGCACTGGCTGCCGGTCAGGTGGAAGATTGTCTTCAAGGTGGGCTTGCTCATTTATAAGGCCTTATATGGCTTGTGTCCTGGCTATCTGACTGACCTCTTGACACCTGCTTGCCTGGTGTGCTCACTCAGTTCCTCCACAGAGGGCCTCCTGATGGTTCCAAGGCCATGGCTTAAGACATCAGGAGACCATGTCTTTGGAGTTTCTGGACCTGTCCTCTGGAACTCCCTGCAAAGGTCACTAAGGGAGGCTTCTTCTGTGGAGATTTTTAAGTAGGGCCTCAAGGCACACCTATTAAAACAGGCATTCGATGTCCACTGACATTTTAAGGGGTTTTAGAGATTTTATCATATATTATTTATTATGTATTTTAAATTTAACTGATTCTGATTTAAATTATTGTAAAGTGTTGTAAATTGTTGTGCCTTCTTGTGAAGCGCCCAGAGCCTCTGGGATTGGGCACTCAAGATAATACATTTTTACTTACTTACCTACTGCTTACTAATGACTGAAATATATATTTTTTCCATACAGGTGTTTATGCACCTTTGGTGGGCTGCTGCTGCCGTCCACCACCCTACTGGTCTCTGGGGGTCACTTGGGGTCTTGTTACACTGTGCATGCCCCGGTGGACATCCAAGAGCCAGCCTGGAGGCATCATCCTGCATCAGCCCCTGACTTTTTCTGGGGTTTCTCCTGACCACCCCAGGGCCCCAGACAGAGAGGTGCATGCACATGGAGGCATGCATGTGCCCTCTTGCTCTGGTGATGGCCCCATCCTCCCACCCCATTGGCCTAGCACCCCTGGCTTCCCTCAGCTGCACTGCCCCCTGGCCTCCACTGTGAGGCAGTCAAGCACCAAGGGAGCTTGGGCTCCTTCCCCAGAGGATAAATCTGCCTGACAGCAGCTCATCCTGCTTCACACCTTCCCCCCATGCTGACCTCCGATGACCCGCTCTCGCTCCCGAACATGGGTCGCTGGTGTAGTGAGAGGTAAGGCATCCAGTGCCTTAGCCCTCTATGCCACCTGGCCGGCTACTGAAATATATTTTGATTATTTTCTCACCTTGCAGTATTTTTGTCTACTCTTGCAACTTATTATATTAAGCAACAGAAACAATCCAGCACCAGGAAACAGTACTAATGAATATACATAGTTATTTCAAACCTGTGCAAAATAGCAATTCAGTACCTGGCAGTGCATCTTATTATATTGTCTACTCCCTTCCCCAGCCTGCCCCACATGAATCATCTGAAAACAAGCTGTTACTAGATCAATATGTAATTCATGGTAAAACTCTTGAAATAAATAAATCAATAGACTCCATGGGTTAAAATAAACTTATTGATACTTTTTAAACAGTTTTAAAATTTTGGTTCTTTTTCAGACAACTTAACTAATATCTAGCACAGTTTCATCCACATACACTTTGATTTTATACCTTTAATCGTGTCATGCACATCTCCTCACGTCACCAAATCATCCTCAAGATCAGAAAATAATAAAGTTAGCAAGATATGTTTTAGGAAAAAAAAATTTGTTTCACTTTATCAAGATTTTTTGGATACCCCATTGACTCCAGAAAAAAACTCCATTATAAAATAAATTACAAAAAACTAAAAATTATTTTGTTCTCAGTACAGATATTTTTAGATAATTTTACACTATTTATATTTTACCACTAGATGGCACTACAGAATTCCTGGAGAGTTGAAGTTAGGCTTGACCTCATCATCATCACCATAACCGTCCATACCTCAGACAATAACAGGCAGGGCTTTAGTTACTGTAACTCCATTTTGGAAGTATTCAATTCCAAAAATAGAGAAAATCTTCTTAATAAATGGGGAAAGTGGGATATCAGACTCTTGAAAGAAAAAAAAAACAGAAGTTCAGGTGATATCAGATTTCACAGACATGGAAGTTACAAGTGGTTGAATTTTCTGAGAGAAGGGACTTTTTCTCAAGCAATATTTTATAGTAAAGAGCTAGTAGTGCCAAACATAGCAGGCAGAAAATGTTATTAATTTTTAGAAGTAGCCAGTTGTTACTTTTTATTTATGTTGTTACAGTGTAGTTAGTGACACTTAAAGTTATACGCTGAAGTACTTTCTTTTTTCATTTGGTTATTACAAAGTCTTCTATCAGTGTTGGAATTAAACTTTATGAGTTTTGGGAGCTGGGGAGCCCATTAGGGTCATATCTTTAAATTGAACCCTGCTTTCCCATTATAAGTCAATAGTAGTGATTCGTGAGCTACCGGGACTCTCTTCAGAGCTAGGGGGACTGAGCATTGGCAAGCCCCCCTGTAATTCCAACACTGCTTCTACCTGATAGCATTAGGTGTGATGTAATGAGCAGAGGCTCGATTTTCAAAGGGCCTGACATGACCCAGGGACAAGTCCCTCTACACAACTCTCTGGAGTGGGGGAAAATCCCTGCACCAAGGAAAATGCTATGTTCACATTTTAAGTGCATGGGCAGCATTTTCATTTGTTCCATGAGCTATGCAAAAAAGTTGTGCAAAAAAAAAAAAAATGCACAAATGACTGTAAATTGTGGAAAATGTTGCAAAAGAGCAATCTTTTTGAAAACTGAGCCCATGTGGTTGCTCAAGGAAACCTTCCTTTGCATGACATTTTTCCGCATATGTGCAATTTTTCCACTTTTGAAAATCCATCCCCTTTTCTTTACCTGGAGACTGACATAACTAGTTCTGCTTCCCTTCATACCTCATCAGCATTGTGACCTCACATATTGTGACATCACATCTGGCAGGCAGCAGATGATGGGCTCCTCTTGGTCAGTATGATGTCACAGCCAATGAGGTGACAGAGCTTCTGAGGTATGAAGAGGAATAGAACTAGATGTGTTAGCCCCCAGAAAGAATACTGGGGCACTCATAACACTAAGTATTGTCTGGTAGAAAATATTGTAATTAGCAAAAGGGAAAAGAAAAAAATAATACAGATATAAAAAGTAATAGTTCACTACTTTTGAAAGTCAATATTAATTTGGGCTTGCAGTATAGACTAGAATTTATAGTAATGAGCTATGAATAGGCTTCGTACATCCAGCAAATCTGGTTTGATTCCCAACCTCCACTTGCATACTGTGTGACTCTGAACAAGTCAGTTAACCTCCCCAGTGCTCCTAGGTAGCCCCTGAAAACAGGCATTGTGCATTGTGGGCCTTACCTGGTTATCAAACAATAATAACAAAGAATTTAGGCAGTACATTAGCTCTTTAAAGAGCTGCTGATGCCTCTAGGAAAACTTTGAAAAACATAATATTTAGGCACAATTCAGCTTGTATTTTACATATTTTCTACATATTTCTCTTCCCCTTATTTATTACTGTGGAAGTTGGCTCAAAAACATGATCCTTATCCCTTAGAGTTTGTCTGCCCTACTGCTAATTCTCTACTAGAAATCATACTGCTCTGTTGTGACATCACAGTCTATTGCCATGGAAATAACTATGATGTTACAAGCAGAGTATTATGATATCAGGTTGGGAATAAGCAGTAAAGTAGCTGTTAAACTCTTAAAGGGCTACTGACACCTAAAAGAAACATTTAAAAAGCATAATAATTAGGCACAATTCTGCCTACATTCCATTTATAATTTATATATTTCTCCTCCCCATTATTTATTACTAAGGAAATTTGTGTGAATATCTGATCTTTATTCCTTAGAGTTCCTTTAGAGTCCATCTGCCTCTATAGCTTACTCCCTACTTCAAGACATAATCCTCTGTTGTGACATCACAATCTGCTGCCATGCGTGTAACTGTAATATCACAAGCAGTGATCTGTGACTTCAGGTATGGAGAAAGCATCAGGAACAGACAAACTCTTCAGGCGCAAAGATCCAGTTTTCATACAGATGACCTCAGTAATAAATATTAGGGAGGAGGAATACAGCACTAATGGGAAATACAAGCTGGACTGTGTCTAAATATAAGATTTTCTTAAAGTTCTTCTGAATGTGTCACCAGCTCTTTAATGAACTAAGATCCAGTTTTCAGGCATATGACCTCAGCAATAAATAATGGGGAGAAGAAATACAGAGCTCTTGATAAATGTAAGCTGCTTTGTGTTCAAATATTATGTTTTTCAAAGTTCTCCTGCAGGTGTCTGTGGCACTTTAAGTTCCAAAAGTTGGTTTGTTTGAAGAAATTTGCCAGTTTTCTTTCAAAGAATTACTGTAGACCCTGGCAGGACACAGTCCTCATAACATTAAATAAAAACTGACTTTCAAGAAAGTTCATTCTTCATTCTAAAAACACTTGCCCAGAAATAGGCTCTTTGACATTGTCTGTCCCTGCTACTTGTCCTGCCATGAAATCATAATCCTCTGTTTGTGACATCAGACTCGTTTCAGTGACAGTAAGCTGTGATGTCATAATCCGTGGATGATGACCATGGCAGATCTAAGCAATGTAAACAGAAGTTGAAGGGAAAATATGCTGTTTTAAAGAAACTGTCTAAAGTAATAACAAGCATTTGTCAACACCGAATGTTGTCTCGCTGGCATTGGCGTTGGTAGTGCAGGAGTTAGAGATGCATAATAGGAATGGCAGTGAAGTACTGAACTGACGCCAACTTCACCCCCACCCTGAAGAGACACATTTTCAACATAGGCATTTTGGGACCTCCCCTCATGAACAGTGGCACTGTGATTTTGTTACTCTGTCTCAAAAGTTGATTTGCCCTGGCGACTAGCCATTCTGCGCCACAGGTGCAAAAACACATATTGGGCAGGATGTGAAAAATGACAGCTGTACTGTTCATAAGGAGGTGTGAAAAAATGGCAGTGTTGAAAATCTGGCTTGAAAATATTGCACATTTGCGAAGTTACAAGGGTGCGTGTAAACTGCGCAATGCATGCTTGTAAGACAGTCATTTTATGGCTTTTCATCACCAAATTTTCAACATATGCATTTTAGGACCTCTGCTCATGAAGAGTGTCACTGTCATTTTGTCAGACTGTCCCAAAAACTGATTTCGCACAGTGACCGTGATGTTCTGCGCTGGAAGTGTGAAAACACATTTCGACCAGGATATGTAAAATGACAGCTGTACTGTTGAAGAGGAGGTGGGGAAAAATGGCACTGTCGAAAATTTGGAGTGAAAATATTGCAGATTCATGAAGTTATGAACGTGCGTGGAAACTGCACAACGTATGCTCATAAAACAGTCATTGTTTGGATTTTTTCACCACATTTGCAACATAGGCTTTTTGAGAGCCCACCTCATGAACAGTGGCACTGTCATTTCGTTACTTGGTCCTGAAAGGTGATTCCACGCAGGGACCAAATAACACCATGACAGTGACTGAATTCATGAGGAGGGGCCCCAATAACCCCATGTTGAAAATTTGGTGCCAAAATTCTTAAAAATGCCTGAGATATGCACCAAAGTTGAAAAAAAAACTATTTATACCATTATACAGCTTACCGGCATTTCTTCAGTTCATGGTTGGCTTTGAAGAGTGCAGACGTGTTCCTGGTCCACCGAAGATCATCGCACTGGACTCTGGAGGTAAGTATGGTGTGAAGGGGGGAGTGGGGAGGCAGGGTGCACAGAGGGTGGGCGCGGACTGGGGAGGGAGCAAGACAGACTGCAAGGGACCATTTTCTTCTTTTTCAGGTTAAAAAAAAACAAACATTGCGGGACTTTTTTTTACTGGGGCATTTGGCACACTGGGGTGGGCTCCCAGCATGCCACCTGACTGTTTGTGGGGTATAGCGAATGGAGGATTGGGTACCCACGCTGGCACATACTGAAGGGGGGGGACCGCGAGGGGCCGTTTTCTTATTTTACAGGTTTAAAAAAAAAATGTTTTGAGATGGTTTTTGTTTTACAGGGGCATTTGGCATGCTGGGGTGGGCTCCCAGCATGCCACCTGAGTGTTTAGGGGGGCTAGCCAATGAGGGATTGGGCACCCCTGCTGGCACATACTGAAGGGGGGGCAAGTGTCGAGGGGGATTGGGCACCCCCTCGGCACACAACAAATAGGAGGTGCATTATGCCGACGGGGAGTGAGCTCCCCTGTCAGCACATGAAATTGGTTAGGGCATGCTGAGAGGGGGATTGGGCACCCCCTGAACTTTGGCATTGTGGCAGGTGGTGAAGGCAGTCACTGCCACCATGTTTGCATCACCAGGAAAGGCACGTTGGAAGGTGCCGCTGCATGACAAGCTTGGCTCTGATTGCAGCGGACCTTTTCTTTGATCTGCTGGCCACATTGCATGTTGCTGGTGTCAGTGCCTGCAGCTGCCTTATTGGGGAATGAGGGACACATCTACTGATGTGTGCCCTGCATTCGCCCACAGTGACTGCTCCTCCAAATCTGCTACTACTGCAATATGTTGGCTGCGCAAGTGCAAGCCAATATAAAATTGGAAAGTTCTGAAAAAAACATTTTTGGAGAAGTTGGAATAATGGTTCTACTGATTCAAACTGTGTTTTTCTCTATTGCAACCAGAAACACTTTTTAAGGATGTTGACATAAAGAATTGGTAGCCTGGATAGTAGGTGGATGTTCAAAACTTAAAAGAATGCCTTAAATACAGTCACTGAGCAATGCACAAGGCAAATCAGCAAAGCCAAAAGAAAAAAGAACCATCTCTGGTTCTCCAAAGAGGTAGCAACCAAAATCAAGGGAAAAAAGGGCATTGTAGCAGTACAAGGAAAAAAAAGGAATACTGGACAGGGAGGAATATATGAACAAACTCAAGGAGGCAGGAAAAGCAATTCGGATAGCCAAAGCCTGAACAGAGGAAAGAATAGCACAGGGGGTTGAGAAAAGGGATAAAACTTTTTATAGATAAATAAGAGAAAAAAGGAAGAGTAAAGAGGGAATAGTCCGATTAGGAACAAGGGAGGGCCAGCTGTTAGAGAAAGATGAAGACAAAGCAGAGTTGTTAAACAAATTCTTCTGCTCAGTCTTCACAATAGAAGATATTGGCAAAGGACCTACACTAAGTAAAACAGAGCAGGATAGTGGAGGGGCAGCCACAAGCCCCTTCATGAAAGAGAGGGTCTTAGAAGAGCTAAGCAAACTTAAGGTGGATAAAGCCATGGAACCAGATGGTATCCACCCCAGAATACTAAAAGAGCTTCAGGAAGAAATAGCTGCACCACTATCTGAGCTGTTCAATCTATCTCTGGAAGGTGGCAGAGTACCTCAAGACTAGAAGAGGGCAATAGTTGTGCCCTTGCACACAGGTGGAAGCAAGGAAGAGGTAGGAAACTACCGCTCAGTCAGCCTGACCTCTATAGTGGGAAAAGTTATGGAGACATCACTAAAGGAAAAAATAGTTGACTACCTAAAAGAAACTCAACCACAGACAGCATGACTTCACAGTAGGGTGCTTGTACCAAACAAACATGACTGATTTCTTCAATTGGAGTATCAAAACAGTGGACCAGGGTGGGCCGGTGCATGTGGTGTACCTAGACTTCTGGAAACCCTTTGACACCATTCCCCACAGGAGACTTGCCAACAAACTAGAACACACAGGAGTCAGACAGAAAATAGTAAACAGGATTAGAAACTGGCTGCAGAATAGGATCCAGAGAGTTTTGGTCAATGGGGCATTATCGAGGGAGGTATGACCAGTTGCATTCCACAGGGATTGGTACTGGGTCCAGTCCTTTTCAACAGATTCATCAGTGACATAACTGATGAAATGGAGGGGAAAGTTTGCCTGTTCACAGATGACACAAAGCTCTGTAACAGGGTGGATACACTAGAGGGGGCATTAGGTATGGAAGCTGACCTAAGGAGACTGGAAGAATGGTCCCGAAATTGGCAGTTAAAATTTAACACCAAAAAGTGTAAGGTAATACACCTGGGGAAGTGGAACCCAGGAAAAAAGTATATACTAGAAGGGCATCAATTAGAGGAGACAAAGATGGAACGGGATCTGGGTGTGATCATTACCACTGACTTAAAGTAAGGAAAACAATGCGAAAAAGCAGCGCAGAAGGCAAATGGTATCTTCAAATACATAGGAAGGGGTATTATGAGCAGAAAGCTGGAAGTTATCATACCCCTCTACAGATCCTTGGTGAAGACACACCTCAAGTACTGTGTCCAGTTCTGGAGGCCTTACCTAAAAAAGAACATTGACCATCTGGAGATGGTGCAGAGAAGGGTCACAAAGATGCTGCAGGGGCTGCAACATGAGCCATACAAAATAAGACTCAAAGAATTGAATTTATTCTCTCTGGAACAGAGAAGAAACAGGAGGGACATGATAGGAACACTTAAGTATGTCAAGGGAATTAACACAACTCAGAAGGAAAATCTCTTCCAGGAAAACAAGGCATCATGTACAAGAGGGCACAACTTGTGCCTGGTGGGAGGCAAGTTTAAAAGCAACTCTAGAAAGTACTTTTTCACTGAAATAGTAATAGATCGATGAAACAGCCTGCTACCAGAAGTGGTGGCATCAAAGACAGTAAAGGAATTCAAACTTGCTTGGGACAGGCAATGTGGGCAACTTAGGAAAAAAAAATAATGGAGGCAGCCACCTTGGGCAGATTAGAGGGACCACACATTCCCCATCTGCTGACACTTTTCTTATGTTCTTAAAACACAGGACCGAGTCCAAAATGTGGATGTTTTGACTTTAGCTGGAAAAAAAAAACTGATTTCCTGTTTCCAGCTTTGAAACTGCAATGACTTGGTCTGGATTAAAACCTGTGACCTAGAAGTAAAGGTTTTCCTAATCCAGTGACAGTCCACAGAGTCACATAACCCCCACACCATGAGAAGTTGTGGGGCTGGTTTGATAAGGCCTCACTGGGAGCTGAGGTGCCACGGTGGAAGTTTAATTCTGCTTCAGTGGTGGAGCAGTGGATGAGAAACTGCAGGACTTGCCAGAGGAATAATGTTAGTGTACAATTATTTTTGTTTTTTTGGGGGGGGCCTAGAAGGATTAAATACACATTCCTGAAAACAATAAGTGAAAAAAGGTTCAACAGGGACTTACGGCAGCTGACAGAAGAAGAAAGCAGTGCACTCTCGAGATCCACATCAGTTAGATTCTCCTTAGAAAAATATTTATTGTTCAAGAGGCAGCAACCTATTTGAAAAGTACCATGGTGCAGAAATGTGCCCCAGCACTTCATCCTCCACAAGTGCTTTAGCCCAATGAGTCTTGCTAGTCACTGTCCATGCCATTGGCTCACTAAATGTCTTGGCGGACAGTCCCACTTGCACTGTAGTTCAGCACCACAAGTGAGAACTCAGTTACCACTATTGCGGACCAGTTAATTGACGTGTAGGAAAGGCTAGAGTTGGACCTTTCTGCATCATTTCTCAACACAAAACTGCCACAATTTGGCTAGCTCATTCCAGGGCATGGTATTTTTGGCACAATGCATTTTCCCTTTGCTGGAAAGGAAGATTCCTCTATGCCTTTATTCTCTGTTTCTGATACCAAGGGCCTGACCAAGCTATGGCATGCACTAGTGAGGATAGTTCTGCTGGCCCATTGGTGGCCCAGGCAGAACTGATCCCTACATTTGTGAGAACTGTGTAACCCAGTTTCCACTGCCCCATGAACAGATTGTCCCAGAATGGTGGTACCCTGCTGCATCCACCTCCTGTCTCCGCTGATCCATGCCTAGTTCCTGAGGTCATAGAGGTCTCTCAATTAGAACCTCATCCACAGTCTCAGCTGTCCTGGTTGCTGCCAGGAAATCTTCCAAAATATACTACTACTCTCTAAAGTCGAAGCATTTTGCACATGGGGCTAGATGGCATCCCTGGGCTCCTTTACTTGCCCAGTGCAGAGGGTGCTGGACTACCTACTGACTATGTCTCAGTTATGGTTGCAGTATTCCTTGGTGAAGGTTCACCCATTGGCTGTTTCAGCTTTTCATGCCCTTATCATGGACAAGACAGTGACTCAACTGGATGTATTCAACAAGTTCGTGAAGGGCCTTTTGCATATGGCCCCTCAAGTCTACAAATCTGCTCCTGTTTGAGATCTGAATCTTGTACTCAAATCACTGACTAAAGCCCCTTTTGAGCATGCTTCTTCCTGTTACTTGAACTCTGGAAGACTTTCTTCCTTGTTGCTATGACATCAGCTAGGCATGTGTGTGAAGTCGAAGCCTTGGTTCATGAACCACACTTTCTGGTGTTTCACGGAGATAGTGTGAGATTATGTACTCACCCCAGATTCTTGCCTAAGGTGGTATCTGATTTCACATTGAACTAGTCCACTGATGTACCTCTGTTCATGCCTTTCCCTCAGAACTTAGGTGAAGTGCTGTTACACTTCTTGGATCTCCACAGAATCCTTTGGTACTACTTGGGCTGTACAAAGGACTGTATCCAGTCCTCTCAACTGTTTCTTTTGGCTCTAGTACCATGGATAGGTCAGTTTCCAAATAGCGTGTCTCCAAATGGAGCTCCTCCTGCATCATGTTGTGCTACAGGCAGGTGGGGCAGGACCTTATGGGTACCATTACTGGACACAACATGTGTAGTATGACTGTCTCACGAAAAAAAATTAGGACGACTCAATAAAAAATATTATTTTTCTAAATCCCCTTTTGTGAGATGTCCTAATTTTTTTTCGTGAGATGATTTCCTATTTCATGAGACAACAAAATCCTTTGTCATCATGATGAAAGAGGATTAGGTTTCTCCGACCAGATGGCCCTGTCACTAATCCTCTTTCATCATGATGACAAAGGATTTTGTTGTCTCACAAAATAGGAATTGTCTCATAAAAAGATTAGGATGTCTCATGAAAAAGGATGATGTTTTAATCATCTTCCATGAGATGGCCAAATCCTTTTTCATTAGCAAATTCATTTTTTGTGAAATGGCAAAATTCTTTGTCATCATGATGAGAAAGGATTAGGACTTCTCCAGCCAGGGTCTCTGGGGCACTGTGCTAATGCTTGAGTTAATATGGGAGCACAGGGTTCAGAGGACCATGCACTCCCACCCCTAAAGACGTTGTAGCACAGACTCTGTGGGCCACTGTGCTGATGCCTGAGATACTATGGGAGTGCAGAATGTGAAGGACCCTGCACTCCCACCCCTAAAGATGTTGTAGCACAGGGTCTGTGGGGCACTGCGCTGCTGCCTGAGATACTGTGGGTGTGGGCTCAGACATACATATATGCTTCTATGGAGGAATCGGAGCACAGGGCCCTCTGACAAGCACATTAGGATACAATTACACTATCTCAAAAAGTAAGGAAACTCATTGCAAAAAAACATCATTAATGCTTCAGTTAGGATTAAAGCAACAAAAGCAGGGAACTGTGGTATTAGGGTTTCCAACCCTAACACCTCACCCCCCCACCCTACACAAAGAGGCATCAGGGCAGTATTGGAGTCTTCATCCCTAATGCTTACCCCATTCTCCTATGCTGCACCCACCCAGACTATTTTTAAATCGAATGTGGTAAACATTAGGGTTGACAACTCCTGATGCCTCTTCATCTGTGCAGGGTTGGGTGGGGGTTGTTAGGGTTGGAATCCTAATGCCACATTTTCCTTCTTTTGTTGGTTTAACCCTAACTAATGCATTAGCAAATGTTTTTGCAATGAATATGTGTGTGTGTGTGTATATATATATATATATATATATATATATATATACAGTATATATATATATATAAAACATGCAAATATTAACATATGAACACGTCTAGATATACATATGTGTGTGTTTTGTATACATATATATATATATATATATATATATATCTATCTATATATCTATATATATCTATATGGGATACATGATGGGCAGGAGTGGAATATGGAAAATATTCTCACTCCTGCAGAGTGAGCTCTAGATACTTTGTGAGTGCAGAAGGCACGAGTGAAATACACAGTGCTCACGATGCAGGAGTGAGACTATTTTCCATATTCCATGATCTGCACATCATGTGTGCTATTTATACCATGGGGATGAGACCAATTCCAGTGAGAGGGGTATATTTGCAGTTCTGAGGTTCATGTCACTTTAGATCATGCTTGTGCTGTGGTAGTGTGTGTGAGGTTTTATGAATGGCTTCTTGTAGTGAGGTATTATTAGTTGGTGTGTGTATGTGTGTTGATTGGGTGTGCTGTGTTTTCGTAATTGGTTAGTTAAGGGAAGAGGTTCTTTTGTGTGCCGGTGAAAAAGATGGTGGTAATTTCTTTTGGATGTTTAAGATTTACTTCCAGATTTTAGGTTTCATGTGTTTGTAGGCTTGGTGCAAATTTTAGATTTGCTTGCTCTCTTATTTTCACAGGAACATTTAGTATAGTAGTTTCGGCATTCCGTGAGACTTGCACGTTTATTTTTTTATTGCTGGAAGAAGTGTGTGACATGAAAGCAACTGCTTATTCTGGAGTTAAACATTTAAGGTAAACATAATATGATGTTGTAAGTCTGCAGATACCAGTTACATGATTGTTGGTGTTCACCACCATCATATGCCTCGATGTGAGTTAGAATCCGATCATGTTACTGTTTAGTTTGCTTTTTGATGGTCAGTTTCTTGCTCCGTGGTGTGATTGTAGCAGTCTTTTGATAAACTGAAAGTTTCATGTTTACAATATGCTGCTTATTTTGTGTTCATTTCATACATCGATATCTAGGAATGCAGGATTCAGTGATGTAGTGAACGCGAGTTTTAAAATGCTTCATGAGAGATGTGTAGGTTAGTACATTTAGAAGCACTGCTGCAGGTGACTGATGTATGTTATGTGTGTTAATTTGATTGTAGGGAGTGTTTCAGAAGTCGGCAAATTACAGGGGTGATTCTTAATATTTTCACATGCAGGTGGCTGATGTCAGCAGTGTAGGTATAAACAGTATTTATTTTAACTCTGCTGACATCAGGAGGATTTATTCCACTGCAGTGATAATAACATGATTTATCTCACTGGAATTGGTCTCACCCCCCATGGTATTAATATATATATAATATATGTAAGATGGCATATGCCATAAGGAAGACATTTTTTGATGACTGCCTTTCACATCACCATAGGAAGATGGACACTTTGCCATCAGATAAGGACTGCTTGGCCCACCTACTCTGGTCATTACCCCTACTTATGTTATCATTGCAAACCCTACATGATCTCTGACTTTCCATCCTGGCTTTCCATCCCCTTTCCCTACCAGTTAGGTTCTCTTGTGCCTATCCCATGCCTTCTTCATTCCCACAATGGCTTTCACCCCACCACCTCTGCTGGGTGGCTGTTCCAGGCATCCACCACTCTTTCTCTGAAGAAGTCCTTCCTTATATCTCCCCTAAGCCAACTCCCCCTTCCAGCTTCATAGCATGACCCCTTCTTCTTGAGCATTATTTTCTCTCACTCTTGAACCTTATGTCTACCCATGATGTAGTTGATTATACAGTGGTAGCATCATCTCCCTCATTCTGCTACTGATACTCCTCCCTATGCACCCTACCATCCCATTGTCTCTCCCCACTGCCTTGTCACACATTCTGTCCTAACCCTAGGTCACTACTTATGATTACTCCCAGGTCCCTTTCTTGCTTTTTATTTGCCAGTACCACTCACCCAATTTGGTGCTCTGTCACTGGTTTTCTGCATACCAAGTGCATGATTTTGCACTTACATGCACTGAATCATAGTAGCCATAGTCTTGACTACTCATCAGGATTTCTTGTATCCTTGTAAGCAATAAAATGGGGTGTGCATGGAACAGATTTTACCACATGCCTCGTGCCTTCAGCCCCTGGTAGTGCAGTAAAATCTCTTCCTTCTACACCCCGTTTTATTGTTTACAGGGATACAAGTGTCTTATTGCACTTATAAAATGGGCTACATTTTTTAAAAGCCTTTCTAAAATTAGATAAATAGGTTTATCTATGAAAAAAAGGCTGTCACTTGATGAGTATATGATAAAATTATCTTTCTGCCGGATTAGCTATTGGGCTTTTGTCTTTTGGCAGCATACATAGTAGTGTTTTTTTTTTCTTTAATGAGAGCATGATTGATGGTGACTGCCCCCCCCAACAGAGATACATCCATATAGTACCGTGGTAGAATTTAATGTGATATATATATATATATATATATATATATATATATATATATATAGTTCTTTTGAGTGATATTCCTTTGCTTTGCTGTTTATGTTTTAATTTATCAGGAGAGCTGTCTGACCTGCCCCTCCACATTGACATCTCACAGTTTAAAATTAAAAACTGTTGCTTTGGATTTTTTTTTTTGCTTATTGAAGGGGGAGGGCATCTGTCTTTCTGCTACCGATAATTTGCTCAAACTGTAACGACTGCACTGCTTTCACATTTCTTTGTACATTTATATGAATTCTGGACTTTACGATTAGCTTTCAATCAATTTTTCTTGCTTAAAGTCACTAAAAGTCACAGTATTTCTAAGAACAGGATTGCCTGTTTGTTGCAGCCTCTCATACAACTTACAGTCTCTCGATTGCTCAGAAAATTATACTGTTGCTGAATCCATAATACATGCTCACAGTCTAGTGCTTATAATTCTTGTTTGTTTTGATTTCACTTTACAGTCCTTCTTTGCAAAAACAATCACACTGTTTACACACAGATCCAGCTGGTTTTATTAAAATTACAACACCGTTTGAGCTCAGTTTTGCTGAATGGTATTCACTGTTTCAGTATCTGGTTTGCCGGTGGAAAATATTGGCCTAAAGCTGATCCTGGAAGGCCTCTGAGGTGAAATGGGCTGGTGATCCCACCGATTGTCACTACAACCACTACATTTTCTTCCTAGATGGTCGGGTTGAGCCCGAACTTTAACAGAAAAAGTCACACACAGATAAACATAGAAACATAGAATATAGAAACAGAGACTTTGACGGAAGATAAGGACAGCTTGGCCCACCTAGTATGTCTATGTCCTTACCTATAGGATAAGCTGCAGATCCTAGTTAACCAACAGCTTATTTCTTCTTACCCCCCACAAGAATTGCCTTATGTCTGTCCCATGTATTCTTAAATTCTTCCACAGTTTTAGACCCCACAACCTCCTCAGGAAAGCTGTTCCATGCTTCCACCACCTTCTCTGTGAAAAAATACTTCCTCACATTGCCCCTGAACTGCCTCCCCATCTTTAAATTGTGTCCCCTCGTTCTTGCACATCTCTTTTTCTGAAAGATGCTACCCTCTTGGACTTTGTTGATTCCACTGAGGTACTTAAAAGTTTCTATCATGTCCCCCCTCTCCCTCCTTTCCTCAAGGGTATACATATTAAGCTCCTTTAGTCTCTCCTCATATGGCTTCTCTTGCAGACCCTGCACCATTGTAGTTGCCCTCCTCTGGACTGCCTTTATCCTGTCTATGTCCTTGCTGAGATGGGGTCTCCAGAACTGGACGCAGTACTCCAGATGGGGTCTCACCAACTGTCTGTACAGAGGGATAACAATTTCCTGTTTTCTGCTGGTGATGCCTCTCCCTATACATCCTAGTATACCCCCAGCCCTCCCTACTGCCTTCTCACATTGCTTGCTAACCTTAAGGTCATCTGATATGATTACCCCCAAGTCCCTTTCCATTTTTGTTGTTGTTAATACCTCCTCCCCCGATTGTGTAATCTTCCCCTGGGTTTTTGTTTCCTAGGTGCATTATTTTGCACTTCTTTGCATTGAATCCAAGCTGCCATGCTTCTTATTTGCTCGCTCTCCAAAGACACATCTCACCCGGTGGTACACTGCTTACAATAACATTTGTCGTTTTACCTTGGCTGCCCCCCGACTCACCCACCATTGTGAGCTATATGAGAAACTCTGCTGTCTCTCACCAGCTAGATACCTTGATTCTGGTTTGGGGTGCCTCTCTGGGAAAGTGATCAGAACTAGCACCCCCAAGGGGCTGGCCCGGCTTCTGCCTAAACTGAATCCCACCCCCTACCAACTTAGGTCTCTCACATCAGGGATGCTCAAAGTCTCTCCTACCCGGACCCTCATGGGGGATCAGAACTTTGCCACAAGTGCGCCCAGACTCTGGAATTCGCTGCCTGTGGATATCCGAGCTGCCCCCTCCTATCTGAGTTTTCGAAATTCCCTGTGGGGTTTCCTAAAACTAGCATCAGAGTGTGACTGCCCCAAACCTCCCTAGAGTAAAGTGTCAAATTGTTTTGTCTGAACCTCCCCAGGGTGTCTCCATTGAATTCCTGGAGATATTTTCCCCACTGTATCAATGACTTCTGACTACTCCTGCCTAAAAAGCCTTGGGTATTTTTACACCCATTATTGCTCCATGGTCATAGGCTAACTATGACATATTGCACCTTGGTCACTTGGTAGAAACTTGTACTACCAAGTCTTTCTGTTTCTGTCTAACATGTGCATATTTAGAAAAATGTGATGAGCTGTATATACCTGTCCGCGATCCAGCTAGCTTAGGGGGTGTATACGACAATGTTATAAGTTATATTATGACCAATCCAGTCCTTGAGCTATGCTCCACTCCTATGTATGATGACCTGTATATATCTGTCAGTTGAATTAGCTAGTCTAGAGTGTATAATCTGAAATGTGCTTACTACTATATGTTTCCCCTAGCGTCAAATGATGTATTTCCCATGTTTGTTTACTGTGACAAAAAACTGTACTCTCTTTGCCATGTCTCCTTGACTGTTGTTCCTCATGTTGTATTCTCCCAGGTCATTCCTGAAAATAGGCATAATACTTATGTAGTGTACTTACCCGGTAAACAAAAGCTAAATAAATAAAATAAAAAATAACCATTCCTCCAACCTTGCCAAGTCCCTTCTCATTCTTTCCACGCCTCCTTGTGTATCAACCCTGTTGCAGATCTTTGTGTCATCTGCAAAGAGGCATACTTTTCCTTCCAGTCCCTCTGCAATGTCACTTATAAAGACATTAAAAAGGACTGGACCCAGTACTGAACCATGCGGTACCCCACTAGTAACCCCTCTTTCTTCAGAGTGGACTCCATTTACAATTACCTTCTGTGTCCTGTTGTCCAGCCAATGTTTTACCTAAGCTACCACCATGGGACCCACTCCTAGGCTAGTTAATCTTTGTGTGGGACTGTGTCAAATGTCTTGCTAAAGTCTAGGTAGGCCATGTCCACAGCCTCTCCCTGGTCTACTACTTTGGTCACCCAGTCAAAGAAATCAATTAGATTCATCTGACATGACCTTCCCACTGTGAACCCATGCTGCCTTGGGTCCTGTGCCCCACTGGCCTCTAGGTACTCAACAATTCTTTCCTTCAGAAGTGATTCCATCACTTTCCCTACCACAGAGGTCAAATTGACAGGTCTGTAGTTTCCTGCCTCTGTCTTGGTCTCACTTTTGTTAAGGGGAAACACATCTACCTTCCTCCAGTCCTCAGGTACACCACCATCCTCCCATGATTTGTTAAAAAGGGTAGTCAGTAGTTTCATTAGTTTTCCCCTTAATTCTTTTAGAATTCTGGGGTGAATTCCATCAGGCCCCTTTGCTTTGTCCACCTTCAGTTTTAGGAGTTCTTTCAGAACACTTTCTTCTGTGAAAGGACTAGGAGTGACCCCCCTATCAAGAGTGCTTCTGTTTATTGGTATAGGCACCTTCCCTCCTCTTTTGTGAATACTGAGCAGAAATATTCATTCAGTATCCCTGCTTTTTCACTGTCCCTCTCTACCCACCCACCATCCATTCTATTCAGTCTCACTATCCCTCTCTTTGTCTTTCTACACTCCCTGATGTACCTGTAAAAGGTTTTATCCCCCTTCTTAACGGAGTTGGCTGTCTTTTCCTCAGTTTGGGCCTTTGCTATTCTGACTTTCCTCCCTGCTTCCTTCTGCCTTAACTGGTACAGCTGTCTGTCCTGCTCCTTCTGTGTTTCCTTATACTTCCTGAATGCTATCTTTTTCTCCCTGACTTTCCCCGCCACCTCTTTTGAGAAACATAGTGGCTTTTTCTTTCATTTTGATTTGTTTATTTGCTTGACACAAAGGCTTGTTGCCTCTGTGATGGCAGTTTTGATGTTTCCCCATTGTTGCTTCAGCCCTCCTTCTACCCTGTTTGCTAGTGCTTTTCTAAGGCACTCTCCCATCTTGCCAAAGTCAGCCCTCCTGAAGCCCAGTACCCTCACTTTTGTATGGCTTGATTCTGTAGCTGAGTTTATCGTGAACCACACTGTTTGATGGTCACTTGTTCCTAGATGGCAACCCACTTCTAGATCTGAGATCCTCTCACTGTCCCCATTTGAGAGTATGAGGTCTAAGACTGCTCCTCAGAAGTGGGTTCCAAACTAGCTGTCTGAGGCATGCCACCTGTAGGGCATCGAGAATGGCCTGCTCTTGGATGTGGCTGCAGAAAATGTGCTCCAGTTAACATCTGGCATATTCAGGTCTCCCATCAGCAGTATCTCCCCTTTCTCTGCCATCCTAAGAATGCCTTCTATCATATCCTTGTCCATTCCCTCCCCCTGACATGGGGTTCTGTATACAACCCTTGTGCGATTGTGGTGCCCTTTCCAGTCTCTAAGGTGACCCACAGCGCCTCCTCTCCTCCCTTCCCTGTTTACTCTTTTTTTCAGTTGCTTTTATCCCTTCCTTTACATAGAGAGCTACTCCTCCCCCTCTTCTCCCCTCCCTGTCTCTCCTGTAGGTTATGTACCCTGGTATGTTAACATCCCAGTCATGGTTCTCTGTGTACCATGTTTCTGTGACTGTTACGATATCCAGGCATCCCTCTTCCATCAAGGCCACCAGTTCAGGGAGCTTGTTGCCCAGACTATGGACATTGGTACTCATTACCTTCCATTTCCTGATGACCTTACTCCTTTTTGCCCCATCCCTGTCCTTATTGCCTTTGTCACTTTCTCTATTTACCCCTGCCCTTCTCCATATCAACATCTCTATCTTGGTGTTTACCTCACTTACTACCCTGACTTTTTTGGGGGGGCTAGGATTTCCCTGCTCCTTTCCAGTACCTCCCCCCTTGGCTAGTTTAAATGCTTGCCAGTGAAGCATTTAAACCTATCACCTAGGATCCTGGTTCCCCTCCTGGACAGATGCAGCTCATCATGCCAGTATAGGCCTGCATCACTCCAGGTGGACCCCCAGTCCCCAATGAAGCAAATCCCTGAATTCTGCACCAGTTTTTCAACCACTGATTGAATCCCACGGTGTGGAGCACCCTAGCCTCACCTACGCCATAAACAGGCAGCACCTCTGAGAAGGTTACCGTGCGTGCTACTTGTCTAAGGACCCTCCCCAACTCCACAAACTCTTCCTGCACTGCTCTGATCCCTTTCTTAGCCAGGGCATTTGTCCCTAGGTGGACAGTGACATCCAGCTCCCTCCCCTGTGCAGTGGCTCCAGCGATTCTGAGGATTCGCCTACTCTCCTTCCAAGCCATGGTGCCAGGCAGGCACCTTACCTCCCTCTCCCCTTCCTCCCCCAGTTCTACCTTCCTAACAATGGAGTCCCCCACCAGGAGTTGTTTCCTTCCCCTGTGGGGTCCCATGCCACCCTCCTGTGGGTCTCCCTTGTAGAGGTTCCCAGCATCCTCCTTGGTCTCCACTGCAGGTGCCTCCATAGAGGAACCACACTTTGCCAGAATGGCATAGGAATTGTGGAGAGGTACAACTGGAGGGATGCACCTTTGTTCCACCACCCTCACCCTCCCTGAGCCCACTGTGGTCCAACCACTCCTCTTTCTTGGCAACCTCTGAGGCAACGGCAGTGGCTCTGGTGGTCCCTGGATGGAAGAGGAGGTCCCACAAATCCTGGCCAACTCAGCCTGGACATAAGCAACCTCCTCCCTCAGCCCAGAGAGGTGCCTGCAGATGGGATAACACCACATCCTCCAGAATGTCTCCCGGAAGACTGCTGTTCCATAGCCACTGCACTGCACCACTCCCATCATGTCTTATTTCTGGCCCCTTCACTGTTGTTTGGAATCCTTACTCTTTCAATTTTTTTTTCTTTTTCTTTTTCTTCTCTCCCTACTTAATTACTGTCTCTGTGCCCTTTAAGCTCCTGATCATTCTCTTCTGAGACAAGAAGATTCAATATTTCTCAGTAGACCCATTACTTGCTCAGAGGCAGACCTCCAGCAGCTGGGGGGGAGAGCTAGTCTTACCCTTCTAGGATGGTGAGTCTTTGGTGGTTCTGTGATCACTCACTTCCTGTTCCCAAACAGGAAGTTCCTGTTGTCAGTCAAATCCTGTGCCTATAAAAGTAGAACTAGCTTTGGGTGTGAGGGTGGAGGAGATGGAAGGAGGGTAATATAGTCCCAGTAGAGAAGTCCAGTCACACAGCACTCATTCCTCCTGGTGTTCTCTGCCAAGCCTCTTGCAGAATCTATCTAGGGCAGTGTTTAAATCTAGCTTCCTTCTGGAACACACTGGTTCCTACTGGAAATTGGCACATCCGGCCAGGTACTTGTACATTTCTCATGACTAGGTGCATCCGGCCAGCACTAGGACACTTTCCCATATTTCATGAGGATAGAGGTGGTACACACGACCACTACAGCACATACATACAGGCTCAGAACTTTCAGAACCCACTATACTGGGGTAAACCGGAAGAAAGCAACCCACATACGGGGGTAAACTCTTTTCTCAGGCATTGGCCAATTGCACTGAAGAAAAAGTAATAGGTGCCCCTCAGAACCTGTAGAGGTAAACTGGTTACTCCAGATGGGGGGTTTCCCACCTTTTGTTTCCAATCTTATACTCAGCCATTCATCTGGTTAATAATACCACACAACTTCGGAAACTGTAGATGTCTTAAATGTATATCACACTTAACATACTACAAACACCTTAGGGGTGTCAGAGGTTAAAAGTTCTGTACATGGACAGTCACATACTGGACTCCAAATGTAGGCAGACACTTTTACATAGAAACTCTCTCAGGTGACATGGTCCCTTTGTCAGAGAAATCACCATACAGGCATTGCAGGTATTCCTGGGTTCACACAGAAAAAACACAAAGCACTCACAGAGCAGTTGTCACAGGGCAGCTTCAAAAGTCCAGAAAGAACCAGAGGGTTGCCCCTGAATCCTGGAGTTCACCACATCCCTCCTGGGATGGGGCACAGGGAAACCCTATTGCCCAGGTCTCCATCACTTCCAGGACTGGTACAGTTGCCATCCACTAGGGTGAGAACTTAAAAACACAGACTGGTAGCTCTCTGACAGAGCTGAATGAGGAACTGCCTAACACTGCAGCCTCCTCCTCTGAACTCCAACTACAGACTCTGGAACATTCTAAAGCTAGCTCCCTAGCAGCTGGCCAGTGTGGCTCATGTTGCTGCAACAGTTCTAAATGACATCATCCCTCCAGAGCTCAGCAGAGACTGAGAACAGAGAGAGACAGAGTGAACCCCATTTAACTGGCATTTCATTAGCTGCCTTTCTTGCCTACCACTGATTCTAATTGGGATTCTAGTAACCCCTGGGAACCAGGGGGTTACAGTTGTATTACAGTGAAAGGTAAAATCTTAATATAGTCTTCACAGAAATTAATTTTACGTTTACTACATGGCCAGGTGGTATATTATTCCTTTACATTTCTGATAAATTATACGGATTGATTAGATTCACTGTAATTTATAGGGAAATGGATGAATTGCATTGGTCTTGAGGCTTAACACACTGTTTATCTATTTACTGCATAGCTGTGTTTTTGCTCAAGTTGTTAATTTAACAGATCCCGAATTACAGTAGTGTTGATTATATTACTAAATTTTGTCCCTATTTGATCAAATTTGTTTGTCCTTTTAATAAAGGACATAGTGTACCTTTTCTATCCGGTGGATTGATACCATAAAGTTCATCCATACCTGAAACAGCTGTGGCTGACAATCCTTCCATTTAAGGAGGATACATTTGAAGGCGTTGACTATTCCCAATATAGCTAAGTTTTTTTTGTACAGAGTACAATATTTACATGCATGTCTGCTGCTGAACATAATGCATTCAACTGATTTAACTAGTGTTATCTTGGTTGCCAGATTCAATGTTACTAATATTTTTGGCCAAAATATATCAAGTCCTGGGCAAGTTAATAACATATGTTCCAACATCACATTAGAATTGATACACCTTGCACATGCATTACTTATTTCATGATTCATCAAATGTAATTGTTGTGGTGTATAATGTGTCCTATGTAATACATTAAAATATATTTGTTGCAGCTTAGATGAGATTATCCCCCTTCCCGAGTAGTCCATAATTCTTTGCCATTTCTCGTTAGAAATTCATATGTTAGCCTTATCTTGCCATTTATATTTAAAATTCATTGCAAAAAACTTTGTTAATGCATCAGTTAGAGCTGAAGCAACAAAAGTAGGGAAATGAGGCATTAGGGCTTCGAATCCTAACACCCGCCAACCCCTACCACCCAACCCGCTCCCACCTTCCACACACCAACAGGTGTTGGGGTGTGCCTTGGGGTCATCAGCCCTAACTCTCACTCCATTAGGCCCACTCACCCCAAGGCACACCCTAACGCCTGTTGGTGTGTGGATACTGGGAGCGGGGTGGGGTGGTAGGGGTGTTAGGGTTCGTTAGAGTTTGAAACCCTAATGCTTTATTTCCCTACGTTTGTTGCCTCAACCCTAACTGATGGATTAACAAAGTTTTTTTGCAATGAATTTCCTTACTTTTTGAGAAAGTGTCATCTATATTGTGTTGTGGTCCTGCTCTGCACTCCTATCAAGCTTCCTTCACTCAGTAATGGTATCCATTTCCATCCATAAGTGTAGAGACAGTATAATGATCTGTCTTCTCCATCTGGGAGCACAGGGTCCTCTAGGCCCTGAGCTCCCAGTACTACATAATGGAGGGCCCTGCAGTCCCATTACTGCAAAATGGTACCCATATGTGGGAGCACAGGACCCTCTGGACCCTGCACTCCCACCTACCCATAAGTGTACAGACTCAGCGCAGACCTAGAGATATTCCGAGTAACCCTTGTGATGCAAATGGAGCAATATCTCAGAAACCATAGAAACACTGTAATCATTCCACTGCAGTTGTAATCATGTCCTGGCAACCTGCACGCATGCTGAGTACCAAGTTGCATTTAGCGAAAAATCCGTATCTCGAACTGTTTTAGAGATATAGGTGCAGAATGGTAGTGCTTCCATCACAATGTCATCCTATGGGAAATTTCCAAACTTTTAAATGTTATAATTACGGAAGCAATGTGAATGTTATCACCAAACTAGCAAAAGTCACATCTGTGGGGCAAGCCCTTTCTACCCATAAAATTTCAGCCCATAATTCCAAACCGTTTCTTTGCAGTGAAGTGCAAAAGAAACAGTAACATTTAGAAATCCCTTTTCATGAGCTGTCAAAATCCCTTTTCGCGAGCTGTCAAAATCCGCAGTTTCTAATCCATTTTCAGCAGCGTAGCCATCTGGTCATCCACTCACAAAAAGGATTGGCTCATGAAAAGGGACAGACAGCTCACAAAAGGGGATTTTGATAGCTCGTGAAAAGGGATTATAAAAGTAATCTCTTCTGAGCTGCCAAAACCTTTCATGAGCCAATCCCTTTTCATGAGGTAGGGCCATCTGGTCATCTTTGGAAGCACCACAGAAGCATGACGCCCCTGCAGTGAACCCCCAACAGTGACATCCCCTGGGGCAACCACAACCACAGCGTCCAATGGAACACAGTGACCCGCCCTAGTGTGACATGTGTGCCGACAGTGCTCTACAGCAATGGGAGTGGTATGACAGCACCCAGCACTGGGTGCAAAGGGGTCAATGGTGGTGGAATAGCTGCCCATCCATGACGGGGGTTGCTGCTGTGCATCCCGCAGTGTTTGCAGGCTGCACCCCATCAGTCCACACCAGGACCATCCATTGCCATCAGTGAGCTGCCAGGCTGCCAGCGAGGGGAGGCAGGCACTATTGGTGGCACGCTGTCAGGGGGTGTCTGTGCCCGGTGCATCGCCATGTGGCTGGTCATAGTGGTATCCATTTGGATGTGTGGGGCATGCACTGCTGTCTGTCACTGTTATGGTCATCAGGCTGACACACATCTAGGTTCTCCGCTGCGGTTTGGCTGTGTCTCTGTGCGGGGTGTCAGCACTGTTGCCATCGCTCTTCTGTGGTGCTTCCATCATCTTCTCACAAAAAGGGATTTTGACAACTAGTGAAAAGGGATTGGCTCATGAAAAGGGATTTTGACAGCTTGCTAAAGGGATTTTGACGGCTTGCAAAGGGATTATAAAATCCCTTTTGAGGCTGTCAACCCACTTTCTAAACCGATTCAGCACCGTGAGCTGTCAAAATCCTGTTCATGAAGCCAATCCTTTTCATGAGATAGGGCCATCTGGTTGTCCTCTCACAAAAAGGGATTCTGACAGCTCATGAAAAGGGATTGGCTCGCAAAAGGATCCTGACAGCTTTCGAAAAGGGATCAGAAGTGAATCACGAAGAGGGATTTTTCAATTTAAAAACAAGCGTTTTTGACTAAACTAAAGTAAACCAAAGCCACAGAAGTGTGCAGGACATTCCCATGAACAAAACCCATACTTGGATGTCTACAGAAGACATCCCTGAGGCAAGTTATAATGTTTTGTTTGGGCACAAAAATTGAAAACAAGGTGTTGGCTCCCAAAAAGGGAAGTTTTCCTCACGAAGAGGGATTTTATAAATCCCTCTTTGCGAGCTGTCAAAATCCCTTTTCGTGAGCCCAAATCCCTTTTCAAACCTGTGCAACTATCCAAAAGACTGAACTGAGTATGCTCAGAACTCAAAATGTCAAAATTGAATTACTTTGTAATGGATTGATATTTTGTTCACCAAACCAATGCTAGCTTGTTCTATGGGGTAAGCTTTTTCTAATCTGTAAATTTCAGACCATCATTCCAAATGGTGTGGCCACAGTCTGATGAGGAATAAACAGCCAAAACAGGCAAACAAAGCGACTTTAACACTTCTTCACTATGTGCAGCACAAAAACCACAAATCTGATAGAAACAAAACTTGGTATGTCAAGAGATCGACCCCATGGGACAGCACATGCCAAATTCTGTGCAAATCCATTGAACAGTTGCAAAGTTATTAAAGTGAAAAAATTGACGTTTTAATATCAAACTGCTTGCTCAACCCTAACTAAAAGTTATGGATATATTTGGATGTTGCCCCAGCTTGCATTTGACTCCCCTATGTGAAATGGTTCCAAAGGCATCACCGCAATGTAGATAGGCCACATCCACTGCTCCACTCTGCTCTAATTCCCTTGTGATGCTGACAAAGATATTCGAATCATTTGAAATGACTTCCCCTTTGTTAATCCATGCTGCCCCTATGTCTTCTAAGCCCCTGGATTCAAGATCTCCCATAATCTTTTGTGCCATCAGTGATTCCATTCCTTTCTCCACCTCTGAAGTCATGCTGACTGGCCTGCATTTGCCTGCCTCATCCCTGACACCACTGTTGTGAAGTGGGAATACATCTACCCTCCTCCAGCTCTCTGGGACCATTCCTGTCTCCCAAGACTGATTGTACAGGACTCTTGTAGGTGTAGCCAGCACCTCTCTGACCCCCCTCAATATCCTTGGATGTACCCCATCTGCCCCCATTTCTGTTGCCAGTTTCAGACTTGGTAGTGCCTTCAGTGCTCTATCCTCTATAAATGGACTAGTGTCTACCTCCCTTCCTACAAGGCAAGCCAAGGCAAAATTAATTTATATGGCGCCCAATCCCAGAGGCTCTGGGTGCCTTACATAAAAACACAGGCAGGGTACTAAATAAAATATACATAATAAAGTCACAACAAGCAGATTAATAAACTTCAGAAATAACATTAACATTTTAGTTAGCAGTTTCTTAGGGCTGGTCAGATGGATTCAGCAGGGAAAGCCATCATGAACAATCAGACCTTCAAACCACTCTTAAACCTCTCGACTGACAGGGCCTCCCTGAGAACAGTTGGAAGAGAGTTCCATAGGACCGGTCTGGTGATGCTAAAAGCCCAGTTGCTGGAAGTTCTTAGTCTGGTCCTAAGAACTTCAAGGAGGCCCTTGGTTGAGGAACAGAGGGAGCAGGCTGAGATGTCAGGTGTCAGGAGATCAGCCAGGTAGCCAGGGCTGAGTCTATGTAGGGCCTTATAAATGAGTAAACTCATCTTGAAGATAACCCTCCACCTGACCGTCAGCCAGTGCAGAGCACGCAGCACAGGGGCCACATGGCTGGAACTAGAAAGGCCACTCAGCAACCTGGCAGCTGTGTTCTGCACCAACTGCAGCCGGTGAAGGTACTTCCGGAGACCCCGAAGTAGAGAGCATTACAGTGTATCTATCACTCATCTGTGATCCCTCTCCTTCACTTTTTCACCTGAACACAGAACAAAAGCATTTGTTCAGGATGTGTGCTTTTGTCTTATCCCCTTCCACAGCCCCCCATCTTTATCCTCACATTTCTCTCCTGGTCTTTTTCCTTTAGCTTACAACCTGAAAAATGTCTTGTCCCCTTTCCTTTGTGCCTCAGGCATATTCCCCTCTGTTTGTGTCTTTTAGTTTAGCCCAGTGTTCCTCTAATGCATGATAGGCCTGTCCCCTTGCAAGGTCAATAGTATTGATGGCATGGACAACATCAGTGATGTTGACTATGACACAAGTCTGCCAGTGTACTGCACATGAACAGTGTACTTGGCACAAAGACTGTATGCTGACATATTTGTAGGTTACAAATTCTGATTTATTTGTATATGCATTATAACTGTTTGCATCACAACTTGAATAACTTTATTGTTGTTTGTCATGAATATCGTTAATAAAACTGGTGAAAAAGGAACTTTTTGCATCTTCTTTACCATGCTCCTAATTGGTTTTAAAAACTGCAAATACAACAATGAATATTATAATTGGTAAGTGGCAAGTGTGGTTATCACACTTCTTCACTACTATTGAATGCATTATGAAAATCCTGGAAACAGTTTTATAACTCAGCTGTGTTTTCCAAAAACAAATTCTATTGCTTGCAACATTCTCAACATTACTTGACATTTCTAACTTGGTTCACAAGATATGCACCGCAAGGTAATGCGTTTTGCACTGTAAAACAAACCAGTAACATTACAATGCATGTGACATACACAGCCATAAAATATTGTATTGTTGCACTTATATGCTTCAGACAGTATGACCACCCTGTTGTGCACTGTGGGTCTCGTAATAGTGTTTACAAGCCAGTGTCTCCCTGTTGCAGAGATATTGCAGCGGATCATTTGTAGGGGTTGTGTGACACCATGCAATCCACAAGGGGGACACTTGCACATTCTAAAAGGGTCACTGCATGCCCCAGAAGCAACATATGTGGTGTTCAAAGGGAGGAGCGGTGCCATGAATACCGATGCATAGCAGTATGGAGTGCTGTAGCACTGTGGAAGCATAATACTGTAGGAAAACTTGCATTGCACAATCACTGCCAAAATCAACCACCCTGTAGTGCTTGGAAACCCTAGTAGCCATCAGAGTCACTTCAGACAAGATCCACATTTGCTGTTGGGAAGCACATCTGCTACCTGATGGCTACTGCCGCACTCAACTCTGTAAGCCTTGTCCCCACTGGAAGCACAGTCTGCATTTCTACAAAGTGTTCACACACCCCATCTGAGCCATATCATGATACCACGGGAACTTTTCTGTGCTAACAAACCCCTACACACTGCAGGCACCTACCAACCCACTGTGCAACCACCCTCCCATTACATTAATTGCTGTTGGCATTGGAGACCATGTGGTGACCAGCCAACCCTTTCTCTCACCACCATGGCTCACTGTCTTATTAGATGATAGGAAATGCACATTCTGTGTACTGTAAAGGGACTGTGCATGCTGTCTACTGTGCACAGTATGTGCACTCAATGTACAGTACATGGGAAGCACCAATTTATTAACATTGCATAAGGTGGCCATCCGAGGTGATGAGAAGAGGTCTTCATGGTCATTGTACCTACGTCTGCAGTCAGGGTGATTAAGGTAAGGGGGGTTGCGGGGTGGCTTGGTTGGTGCCCTGCATGGCATGTATGTGGTTCAGTTACACACCAGTGACAATTTCTGCTAGTAGGGGGACGTGGATTGGTTTGGGGAGATGCAACCACACACCTGGGAGTAAGTGTTACAATATGGTGCTGGCAAACAGAGAGGGTGCGGTACCACCACACACCATGGAAATTCTTTGATACTACCAGTTTGCATGGGTGCTGACCTCCTGCTGCTTTCCATTGAAATGTCACTATAATGGGAATGGAAATGTCTACTTTGCTCTTTGAATGACCAATGGGGTCATTGGCATAGTTGTGTGATACTGTGGCCCAGGGAGGTAATGTTCTGCTTGTATTTTGAGGCCATCTTCCCTGCACTGCCAGGATGCATGTAGGTCCAGCGGCACTCTGCTTATCGCTGCGCCAATGTTACCCTAAACTTAGTTTGGTAGTTATAGTGTGATATCAGACTGTATGTAGTGTCCTTGGTGTCATGGGCAAGATGGAGCTATCATGCAATGCTTTCTCCTCCACTTTGCCCCCTTTGGGCATGTTCCCCAGCACTTATTCATGGTATTAAAAAAATCATCATTTTCCTGTTGAGAATACGTCACTGACGTGGTCTGAATTTATCACATTTACACAGTCAGCACATCAGTGTATGCCATTCATTGTGATTGTGTTAACTGAAAACAATGAAGAGCAAACAAAACAGTAACATTATGATACAAAAACGTCCTAAAATCATTGACCCTGTTAACCATGCCATGTATATGTGACATCCATTTTGTGATGCACCTAGTCATTTTTAAACCTCAGATTTTTTTTTACTAATGTTTAAAGAAATGTTAAATGTGGCCCCCAACAGCGGATTCCTTATCTGGGCATTCGTCGGAGGAGCACAAGGACTCTGGAGTACTGTTCACCAGAGAACTGTCCAATTCTTCATCACTGAACTCAAGACAGTTATTTAGAATGGCATCTATCAGATCATTCACATACCCTGTAAAGAAAAACATTGTGTCACAACATTTACATAGAAACATTGTACTTGACTGCACATAAGGACTGCTTGGCCCACCTAGTGTGCCGATTTTCTGTACCTACTATAATACCACAGACCCTACTTGATCTGTGGCTGTACCTACCCTTTCCTAATCAGTAAAGTTGCATTATGCCTATGCCATGCATTACTGAATTACTTCTACTTCTTCTGTCCATGGTGCACAGTGTATTTATTTAGGACATCAGCTTTTTCCTGCGTTTTAACATATGTGTTTATATGTCTTTCCCTTCCGCAGTATGTGTAGGTTGTGACTTGGTGGTGTTTTGTTGCAATGTACCAGCATGTCTGAATTGCATTTCATCCAGTAATTGTCTGTATATGTATTGGTCAGCAGAGCACAGCTCCGTAAGTGTGAAGAGGTCTGGACACAGCATGTGCAAAAGGAGATTGACACAGTGGTAATGGTCCCACAGAGCTAAGTCATGTGTTGTGCTTCCTGAATCAGAAGATCTAGTTCTGAAGAGTCCACCGCAGACGTATGTTATTATTTTATTTAGTTTTTGTTGACCGGGTAAGTGCACTAGACAAATCCTGCCTATTTTCAGGCACGACCCGGGGGAGGGGGTTACAGATGAATGCCAACTGACCTTGAACCAGATTAAGCTGTTGGAGGTATTTTTAGTGAATGTTATCCATGGAAAACAGGGGTGGTGGATACAGATCTTTCAACACTGCCACAGAGAAAACAAGGAAGACGATGTACATGTCTGCGAGTGAATATATTTTGGTGAAGGGCATGGGAGCATAATGACAACATGGGAAGGAGGTGGGAACATTCAGGGGACATGTCAGGAAGTTATTCTTAACTGAAAGAGCAGTGGATCCGTATTACATTCTTGCATTGTGGGCTGTGGTTGCAGAAATAGTGAGAAGGTGCCACAATGCATGGCATAGGCATACAGGCATGTTAGGGAACAGTTGTATTCATGGGCCGCAGACAACATTAGGGTCATGATTATACAATAGGCATGGGACAGAGAGCATTATAAGTTGGCCCTGCAGTCCATATTTGCTGTTAAATTGTATACTTCTTTAGTTGCTCTCTATTTTCCACATATAACGTTCTGTGAAACAGGGCCATTGTTTCTGCCTGTCAATAAAATGTTGCCTGAAATGGCTTTGTTGCTTTGTTGTCATCCTGCCTTGCTGTTGCTATGAAACCAGTACAGCACTGACGTGATGTGATCCAAATTCAATACCTTTTCTACTGTAGCATCTGAGGACAAGGATGACATGTTTATAAATATAATACATATAAACATCTACTGAGATGTACATCCCTGTTGATGAAACGGGATAAAAATAATGAGTGTAATCACCATTTGTTGGCTGTTCTACGACCCCACGGACAAGGTACCCTTCCTTTTCGTCTTACAGGTAGTGGATAGTATAGCACTTGTCACCCTTGGCTGTCTCTGCCTGACATCTTCAACAATTTTCTTGAAAGTGTATGGCTACCAAAAGAGCTCTACAACAGATAAAAACACACAGGTAAAAAGACATACATGGAACACTGAAAATGTACACACTCAGATAATACTGTCTGTCACACTTCCAGAAAGTGCTGTCAATACCTGCACTTCATTCCATTGTAGGAAAACCTGCCATCTTAGGTGCAAACTGATTCAGAAGCCTATGAAATGTCTCCAAGTCACGTTTGGTACATTCCTGATATTTTTGCAACATCACTACATAGACTTCGGTCATTCACAATTTTGTCAACACTTTCTGCAACCTTCGAAGCTGTCAATAAAGATGGAAACATGTATCACTGACTGCACATGCAAGACTAACATACTTCCTGTCAGATATTTCAACGTTAACAGCAAATGAGAAGATTGGCATTGTCAGTACAGTGCAAAATTATGGTGGCTTCCCACAGTTTGCATCCATATGTTCATAACCCCCAACACACAACACAAACAGCTGTTACGACTGATGTTCTTATGCGCCCAGCATCCATAACAAAATATGCCACAGTGCACCCGCATGTTACAATATGTATGCAGTCATACCACCCCCTTGTATCACGTATCACTGACGGCAATTAAATACCAAGTGTCCACTGCATAATGAGCAACTTCTTACTATCCTATTATGGCTGACAAAAAACATACAAGAACCCTTACGTGGACTGAAGCAAAGTGCAATAGGCATTATTGATGACTGTACTTAACAAGACAAGAGATGATATTTTGTCTTCATGCAGCTAACAGCTGAAATGCTAACACTTCATGATTGTTCAGACAGACCTCTGTAAATTTATTTTTGCTGATGTCAGGAAACTGAGTGCATGGCTGTGCTACATGTGCTGTACTTCTGGTCTGAATAGGAGGACTGATGGTCATTGTTCAGCTACCAAGGACATTGGGCCCTATGCACAATGCCTACGCACCATGGAAACCAGGCATGTAGGCATTGCTACACATGAATGCCATAGAGCGGGGGAACTGCGGCATTCATGAATAGGGTACAACTGGGTACTGTGCTGGATCACCCCTCCATGTGGACAGCAGTGCACTGGGGGTGTTCTGGGAATGTGCCACACTATGTGCCATTCACTAAGGCATGTATTGCTGTGCACAGTGGGTGTAGGAGGGTGCAGGTTACACCAAGGGGGACCCTGCTGTAACTGCACTACATGCGCAGCCCTGCCCACACATTGGATCCAGCAGCTGTCAGGCAGCCTCCCCCACACATGGCTGCCCCCTGCCCAACATGTAGAAAGCAGCCACCCCACCCTCGACACATAGCTGCCGCTGTCCTGTGATGAGGAAGCATTCCCCAACCCCCAACACAGGTCAGCCCTTGTTCTGTGATGCGGAAGCAGCCCCCCAACACATATCAGCCTTAGTCCCCGGTGTTGAACATGTGCCCCCCACCACACACAGGGACCCCGGTGCCCAGAATTGTACAAGACCCCCACACATACAGAGGTCCCCTGCATCAGTATGCTGAACCCAACCCAGTACCCCCAACACATGGCATCCCTGTATATGTACCCCCCCAAGCATCCACCCAAGAACTGTGATCCCACCCACCCCACAGATCACAGCCATGCCCAGTTGCTAATGTGGTAATGGTGTGGCAAGGGAACTGCCTCATCAAGGAGCAAGGTGGCGGAACTGCTGGTCTGAGTTGGTGGACATCTCCCGTAGAGTCAATGGAGTATGAGAACAGATGCGGTGGACCCATAAAACCAGTATTACGGAGGTGGTGGAACTGAGGTCCTGTGAGCTCCTGCCCAATGTACCCTTGGCTGTGCCACATCCCTGCATCAGTGACAACCCCACCCAAATGTCCACTGCTAGAGCATCCATATCTGGGACCTGGGCCAGCCCCACAGCACCCATCTACCCCCCAAGCCCCAATCCCAACACCCCCACCCCATCATTAGCGGAGAGTGGTCCCCCCACAGCACTGACAACACAACTCCCATTCCTTGGACCCATATGTCAGTGACATGGCTTTAAACAACCAGCAGCACAGCCCTCCTCATACCACCACATCCACTGGCGGTCCAAATGCTGCTGGGAGCACGCCGCCCATATAGAGGTAGTGCTCCCAGAAACATGTGGATGGCTGGTGGCTGAGGAGGTGTGAGGAGGGCTGTGCTGCTGACCATCCAGAACTGTGGCACCAACATGCAGGCCCGGGGAATGGGGGGTGATGTTGTCAGTGCTGTGGGGGTGGAGGGGCCACATACACCAATAATGGGATGGTGGTACCAGGGTCGGTGACCAGGGTGGTGATGCCTGGGGCACCTGTGTGTACAGGGGCTGGGGGTACATATTCAATGATGGGTCCGGGCCACCGATGCATGTGGTGGTAGTGGGGGGGCTCAGCATCTACAGAGAGAGCTACAGCTAGGTAGGGTAATGATGGAACATGTAATGTTCCTCAGTCTTGATGGCATTACATCTTGATGGTTGCTTGTCATAAAGCTACTGTTGGGTTTACAAATGTATTGCTTTATCAGGGTTGGCAGTAATCAGTAATGAATGCACAGCATTGGTACAACACACAACCAAAGGGGAAGGTTGGTCAGTAACTGTGGCAGGGTGATGCTGTGTATGCATTTAGCAGTATAGGAATCAACAACTGGATATATGGCTGTGCAGGTCCGGGTGCCTGCAAGTGCTATTCATGCACCTGGATCCACACCGGCCCAAACAAGGGATCCACTCCTGGGCCCAATATGGGCATCCGATTGGATTCCCACATGAGTCCAGTATGCCACCTCAGACAGTCCTGCACATTGGGGGGGGTGAAGCTGTGGACAGATGGTGGCCATTTGTGCATACCAGCTTGTGCGCACCTGTCCGTGGGTGTGCAGCTATGCGAGCTAGGTGTGTGCCTTTGGCATGTACTTTCCACCTGTTAGTGCATAGCCACCATTGTTAGCTGAGCGGTGGCCTTAATTTCTCAAAATCAGAACTATGAAGTATAATAAAACGCAGGTAAAAAACTTCTGTATTGTCTTGTATTTGGTGCATCCCTACACTATACATTTACTGAAATCAGCATATGTGTGAGCGTGGGTGAGTGTGGAAACAAAAGGAAAGTGGTATTGTGTTGTCACTGTGCTACACAGGGACAAATGACATCTCTTGGAGTACTGGCAGAAAAAACTTCATGTTGCATTCCACTTGGTAACAGGTAAGGGTTATTCAGTCTTGTGGTGGGGGCTGTAGTCTGATGCTACTGTTTACAACTGTAACTGTATATTACACTTATTTTTCTGCTACTTTTGATTATGATCCGTTCCTCCACTGTATTTTGTATATATATCTTCCACATCCTGTACGCACATGATGCATGGGGGTATGAGCTTTCACAAGCTCAATGTCTTCCTGTTAAAAGTTTTGAAATGAATCAGCAAGTAAACAATGGCACAACATGGTACACTACCTTTGCAAATAGCATTCCTGGCATACTGTGCACCACTTGTGCCCACCAATCCAACAGTGACAATTCCATTAAGCCAAAACTATGGAGTTGTGGTTTGCTGAAGCTGCACCGCAGGTGCCCATTGTAATACTGCCAATCTGTGTCTGAACATTTAGAGATGCGTGGCGAATTCAAAACCTGGAAACACACTGTGTCGTGGCAGTCAATCAACTGTCATGGTTACTAGTTCTTTAGCATGTCACTGTCCCTGCCTACTGTACAAGTGCTGCTTGCAACAGCAGAGAAATCTACTATGGAATAATGGCGTGCGCTTTGTTACTCACATGGTGGTAACCACTTTTGCCACTTCTGCTGTCCATCAAGGATCTCATGTACACAATGTGGAAAATCAATGTTGTGCATATGAACATTTATGCTGTGCTGATGTACACTGTAATACCTGCTGTACTCTCCCAGGTCGTTCCTGAAAATAGGCATACAACTTGTCTAGTGTACCTACCCGGTTAACAAAAGCTAAATAAATAAATAACATTTTGTACATGTGAGGACACTGATTCCCACTTTGCAACAATGATGTTTTCAGCTCCCACTGGATCTGAGCCCACAGACCAATGCAGATGGTTCATAATACAGTGAATCCACAGTCGTAAATCACCATAGTCTTTCATACTTGCAACAGCCATCAGCTTTCTTTATACCTGCTGAAAGTGCAAAGAGAAATACTTCTACGTTGGTGACACTGATGCCGTGCAAAATTCATGGCAAGAACAACAGGTGTTTTGTTACCTTTCACCATGTGCCCAGCATCATAGCAGTATGTGATGACGAGCATTCTTTCTCATACCCATCTTGTAACCTGCACATGTCGATCTGTTATGAGCTCTACAGTCTCTAGTCCATTTTCTTTGATGAACGCAATGCAATGTTTCAGCCCATCAAGTTCCATATTCATACTACCGCTACACTCATTGCTCTGTGGTACAAATAACAGTGGTTCATGCATTGATACTGTGTTGTGGTTGCCTACTGACTTACAGTGCTTTAACAGAGAGTCACAGACATGTAAGGAATTTTTGCTATGCTCCATGCTTTCTTGTACCTGGATGTAAAATAGCCATAACTGTAACCACTGGTACATTTGTGACTGATCCTTGTATGGATTTTTGGAGGGGAGGTTTTGGCTTGTCCTTCTCCCGGTCCTAGCACCATTCCTCCAGGGACCCGCTGATGCATCACCACCTTGTCCACCAGGTCATACCTCTGCTGGCCTCCAGTTCTATGGTGCTATGGAATGCTGTTCTGCCTAAGTGGCCAGGTATGAAGCCTGCAGGGTCACAAGGTCATCCTGCTGGCTGTAGTTGTCTGTTCTTCTGCTCCCATCCATGTTCTCATCCATGAGTGGGAAGATGTGGCATGCAATTACACCAATGGTGTTGCTATGAGTGCTTCCACATGTAGCATGCTATGCATCTGCAACTGTCCTCCCCCACCACACCTTTGTGGTCCATCACTGATCCACACCCTCCACTAGGGGTAAGGTGTACTGGATACCACAAACCTCCCCAGGAAGAGAGAGGACCATCATCCACTCAGTCCTCCTCCCCCCAAATCAGGCCATCCAGTCACCCGGGCTCGTTTAAGAAACCATTTCTCTAGCATGGCAGGCTGTAGCACTATGGCTGTGCCATGGTTCTGATGCTGCATGTGTTCTTAACTGTACATTTTCACACTAATGGCAGACAGGTAGCAATGCAGTGACCCACACACTGTGGCCCACAACTACACCTTACACTTAACTTACTTCTTTGTGGTACATAGTGCCAGGTATACAGTAGCTCCAGTGCGTGCCATGTAAGGGGGGGGTGGCATAACCAGACAAGCACACCAACAGAGTGTGTCCACGGATGCATGTGTTGCCCCTGGTATGTACCACATGCAGGTGTGTTACATCTGGTCCCCTAACCTATATTGGAAACCCACAGTACACCCCTAACAACATTCAAAGTATTATCTAATCATGGCTCCAATATGAGCCCCGGTCATTACTAAACCTATAGGGTACAGGTACCTACCATATAAGAGTAAGGTATCAGGCACAAACCACAGGATTACTGTTATGATTTACATACAATAAAACCCCAGTTATCTGAACCTCAGTTATCCGAAACTCTCAGTTATCCAAAATTGTGGAATGTCTCCCAGCTTAATAAACTTAAATGTAAAGTTCCTTCACTTATCTGAAACCCCATTTATCTAAACAATTTTATTGTCCCCCAGCATATTAGGGTAAATTAGGTTATACTGTATATGTATATCTATATGCAGTGCACTATTTCTGTGTTCTGACTCTTAACACATGTTCTGATCTTCTGAGAAGTCTTATGTATGCTTACACTGCCATCATGCAGATTTATGTAACACCGCACTTGTTTTTTATGATTTGTGAGAATCCTTTGTATTCACACATTTAGCTGACCTTACAATAATTGTTTATCTGAGATACAGAGAAACCATCTAACATTTAATCAATAAGGCTTGTTTTGTACAACTAATGTGTGTAAGTTACCATAGTAATTATCTGTACTACAAGAACTGCTGTCAGACATTTTCTTCTCAAGTCCATCTTCATATTCTAGGGTACAGGGAAAGCTCTGGCTTCCAGTGTCTACCTAGGTAAGATTCTGTGTAGGGCATTAGACTGGTTTTGTGTAATAAATGTTTTTATTACTCACTGATGCCATTTGCTTGTGTCTCTTCTGTTAGCCTCTAGCCACCAAGAACCTGAGAGGTAATAGATCTCCACATTTTGGTGACCTGGTCAGCAGAGTTAACAGAGATTCTGTATTCATTGGCATCCTGGTGGGTGTTAAGTAGGTTCACCCTCGCCTGTCCATAACTCCCTAGCACTCTGCAATGTCTGACTGCATACTAGGCAGGTATGGTTGTTGTCTGCCTCGCCCCACGCCAGTTTTGAATTGTAGGATTGTGTGAGTTCAGTCTGCCAACTGTCTTTTGGTTTAACCAATGTGGATCAATACACAATCGGTGCACCACTGAAGGGTTAATTTGAGTTTCTCTACCATGTCCAATATCTGTGCAGATTTGAGGCTTGATGTCTCAAATTTTCTCACCTCCTATGGAGCTTGGAGCAATTTCATGCTGGACATGAAACTTTTAGACAACCTAATACCAGGGGTCTCTACCTAGTACTCGGAGATGCACCTAACAGCTAAGAAACATACCCAAAAGGGACTGTTAGTTGTGTCCCATTTCTCTGCTTTAGAAGCATCTGAAATGAGGTTTCATTTCCTTGAACTGCAAAATGCAGCTCTAAAAAAGGAGCTGGGCTTGCAGGCTACTGAAATGATTAGAAAGTAGCAGAAAATGGACAAAGAACTCCAAACTCTGCACTGTAAAAATGAGACACTTTTGCATTGTGCTGTACAGGATAATGAATGAAAGTTATGTATGTTGAGGGAGGATTGTGACAGGTTGAAACAGGATAAGAGGCAAATATTACAAATGAATGATTTGTTGAGTAAAACAAATGAGACATTGTAAGATGAGAATGAGGAGTTGCGAGAGGATCTGAAAAGGGCTAAGTGGTGAATTGGACAGGGAGCTTAGGGACAATTGTGAACTTAGCTCCCCATATAGAGTATTACAGAAAGAGATTATGAGAGGTATAGGACAGAACAATGCTAAAGTTAGTCATACGCAACATAGAACCAAGGTGGCGAAGTTGCACCATCAAAGAAAGGTGTTGGCTGGTCATGTCAATACCATGGGTGGGGTCTACTTCACGCCCATTGAAACTGTGTCATCGGGTGATGATGATATGGGTGATGATAGCATCCAAGATGGTGGTGCCCAGTGCCACCCTCAAGATGGTAACCCCTGTACTCACCATTCACAAGATGGTGGTCCCCCAAATCATTCCCAATATGTCAACTCCCACGTGTGATGGCAAGATTGTGACCCCATGACAGTGGAGGGGTGGACACGTCCTCCACCCATTGCCGTCCTGAAAAAGGAATACAAAACAGAGATCAATCTTATGATTGAGATGGCCATCTACAAGTCCTGAATGACAGAGGAACAGCAAAACCTCTTTTGGGAACACATGCTAACCATGATGACAGGAGCTGCTACCAGTGAGCCACTGCTCCGTACTGTAGCCGACACCACAGCGGAGGCTGCCCTTTGTGGCACAATGAGTGGTTGCAAACCCTATTCAGGTGGCGCACTCTGTTCAGCAAATCTCTGAGAGCATAAGCTGAATGGGTCCAAATGACAACTGTAGCTGCCATTTGGAAAAGGTCCATTCTTAGTGTGAAATGCTTAGTCTCCCCATGGACTACCAAGTGCAGGTTCTCCAACAAACTGTTGACCCAGACCTCTGGGGAAAACTCCCAGAAGAAGTCTGACAACTCATAAATGCATTTTTGGATGAGGTTGCTGTGGCCCTCATTTCCACTCATTCCCCGGGCATGGTTGGCATCATGCTGACCTACCCTATAAATCAATACACCAAGGAAAGCCCAGCATTATACCAACAGTGGTTATAGTTGGCCTACTGCACTGGCAAAGGCCTCTCACAAGAGGGGGTCGATGAGGACCAGATTGAGTATAAATCCTTGTTTATCCAGAACATGCTTCTGGCAGTCTGTGACAAGGTTGAACCTGCTGTATTTCCCAGAACCAACAAGTGTGAGGACATCCTAATGAGAACAGAATGGGATTTCCAGCTCTACCTGTGAGATCTCAAGTCCTTCTCAAAACCCAAGCTGGCCATGCCAGCAAGCCCACGACCCACTATACTGTGGAAGGCAAGGCCCAGGATGGCAGAGCCACTACCTCCTACAACAACCAACCCCATTTTTTGGGGGGGGGGGACATGAAACAGACAAAAGAATAGACAAAAGAATTGGAACAGCTCCAAGCAGAACAATAATTAGGGCAACCAGAATTACCGTACAGGCCCTTCCTACTTACAGGTAGTGCTTCAATGACCTACGCAACCAGTATAGTGTTATGCTTGTGCAACTGTGTTACCTTGCTTTGGCTGTTTGCACTTTCTATTCCAGAGGAACTACCAACCTATAGGGGTACCAAAGGCAAAGGAACCCTCAAAGAGGGTTCCACCCCTAGAGATGCCATGGGAAGCTTCCCTTGGCTAAAGGTACCTTAGGAAGAACCCCCAAAAGAACTGTAGTTATCTCTCCTAACAAACACCCACCCTCTTATGTGCTATTGCCCACATATCTACCTATCTTAGTAATGGGCCCAACATGAATGAATGGTGATACAGTTTGCTCCTAGGATCAAATGCATCATCATTCATTCATGTACCAGTGCCATTACCAAGATGGGCACTGAACAGAATAGAAACGCTACACCTGGGGACCATTTTCTTTATTAAAGGTCACATTTTTCTGGGTGCTTGTGGGGAGGAGGGTGGGGTGCTAGAGGAGGGTTGGGTTGGGTGGGGTGGGGTACCAGCAGGGATGGAGTTGGATATATAATTACAAAGCTTCTTGGAGTGGGAGGGGTGGTATTACTGCACAGCTGGTGGTCGGAGGTTTTTTTAATTACGGTTTGATAGTTTTTCCTTTAAAAAAGAAAATCATGTCAAAATTGGTACAGTTGCTACAACGTGTGAAATTTGCAGAGTGCCAATTTCCACACATTCAACCAGCTTTACCTGTGAATTAAAACTTTGCTGCATCCCTAGCTACACCATGGGCCTCATAAAAATATGCCTGATATTTTATGAATAGTTTTTGATGCCATGACATCATAAGTGTTGAAACCACAGGTAATGTCCCAGGGGTCATGGATAACAAGTACAAGAGCAGGCATATTTTTTTTAATTAGAGAGGAATACAAACACACATAACTGAGTGATGCAAAGCATAATATGCAGTATATACAAACCACAAATAAATAATTTTGACTGGTTCTTTGCCATGGTTACTGAATATTTTTAAATTAAAAACAAACATAAAGCATGCGTGATTTGCACCAGTGGTTCCTCCTTTCCTGGGTTGAAATACAGATGCACACTGATGAATCCTTACAGGACTATAGAGGATATAGTCCAGAGGAGGTTTGAGGAACTAGCACAATTATGTGAGGGGGCAGGAAGATCAGTAACTTTTTCCGAGATACTCCCGGTGCCAAAGGCAAGCACAACAAGAAAGCTGAGAATAGAGGAATTTAACAGATGGCTAAGAACCTGGTGTTGTGCTAAAGGGTATGGGCTGTTGGGGGGTGGGAGGGACCTGGGAGGACAGTAGTCTCTATGCCGAGGACAGACTACACTTGAGTGAGGAAGGAAAGAAAGTGTTGAAGCAGAGGATGGAAGAATATATAGAGGAAGTTGGGAGTTTAAACTAGGAGTGGGGGGTGGCAGTTGGGGAAGAGATATGCAGAGACCACAGGTTGGGAAATCATATGAGCTTACCCTCCATAACAGTGACAAAGGACAAATGGCAAGTACTATTGGTGATGCTAGAAAAGGAGGACAGAATGGGAAGAGGGGGAAAGGGTGGAAGGTGGTTACACTTAATGCTAGGAGCCTTGGGAGGAAAACTGCAGAGTTGCAGGTTCTCATGGCAGAGGGAGAGGTGGACATTGCAGCCATCACGGAAACATGGGCCACCCAATATAATGACTGGGACCTGTCTGTACCAGGGTACAGGTTATTTCATAGGGACAGGGTGACTGGGAAAGGAGGGGGTGGTACTATATGTGAAGGAAGGACTGAAGTGTGTAAGGAGGAAGGGAGGAGGGTAGTACAGAGTCACTTTGGGTGCAAATCCAGGATTCCAAGAATAGGAGTCTTAGAATGGGAGTGTGTTCAGGCCACCATCTCAGATGGAGGAGTTAGACAGGGAACTAGCGGGACAGATCAGGAGGACCCAGAAGAAGGGTAGTGTGGTGATTGTGGGGACTTCAACATGCCAGGAGTGGACTGGAGCACCCCAACAACCAGGAACAGAAGGGAGCAGGTACTGCTGGATGCCTTCCAGGACAGCTTCCTGCTGCAAATGGTCAGTGAACCAACCAGGTTAGGGAACACCTTGACCTTGTGCTGGCAAATGGGGACTTTGTGAGAGAACTTACAGTGGAGGAACCGCTGTCAGGAGTGACCACCACTCAGTATGGCTCACATTGGATATGGGCAAGGAAGGAGGGAATCTGGCACAAGAGTGCTGGACTTCAGGAGGGCTGACTTTGGGAGGATGGGGAAGTGGTAAAAGGGTACCTGGCCAGAATTCAATCTAGTATGGATACTAACCAGAGATGGGAGCTCATAAAGTTGGGGATAGTGGAGGCAACCAAAACTCTGCTGCAAAGCCCAGAGCAAGAAGGCTAGGGCAAGAAACCGAGCTGGTTGAGCAAGGAGGTCATGGAAAAGGTAAGGAGGAAAAGAGCTGCCTTTAGGAAATACAAGAAAACAGGGAGGGGGGAGGACAGAGAGGAGTACTTGATAGAATCGAAGGAGGTGACAAGGGCAGTAAGGGGAGCCAAAGCATCTACGGAACTCAGGCTGGCACAAGGCATTAAGAAGGGGGAGAAGGACTTCTTTAAGTACATCAGGGAGAAAAGGAGCTGTAAGGACCACATAGTAAGGATTAGGAAGGAGGGGGGTTGGGTGGAAGTAGGGTACGATAAGGCGGAAGCACTAAATGAGTACTTCTGCTCAGTATTTACTAAAGAGAAGAGGGGTGACACCCAAGATGGGAGAAATGGCAGACACAGGGGGGGAAGTGGTGACAGATGGGGAAATCATGGAGGGCAGAGTTCGAGAGGGTTTGAAGGCACTGAGGGTGGACAAGGCACCAGGCCCAGATGGCATCCACCCCAGGGTACTGAAGGAGCTGGCAGAGGTCCTTGCGGGACCTTTGGCAGACCTATTCAATGCCCTCACTACATTCGGGTGTGTACCTCAGGACTGGAGGATGGTCATGTGGTGCCCTCCACAAGAGTGGCCCCAAGGATGAACTGGGAAACTACAGACCAGTGAGCCTCACATCCATCGTGGGTAAGCTAATGGAGACTATCCTGAAGGAGAGGCTGGTGGCCTCTTAGAGGCCAAAGGACCACAGGACAGCAGACAGCATGGCTTCACACGGTCCGATCCTGCCAAACCAACCTGGTCGAGTTCTATGACTGGGTAACTAGGCAACTGGACAGGGGACATGCAGTGGATGTCCTGTATCTGGACTTCAGTAAGGCATTCGACTCAGTGCCACATGGAAGGCTGGGAAGGAAGTTAGTAGGCACAGGGGCAGGTGCAATGCTGGTGAGATGGGTAGGAAACTGGCTGCAGGGAAGGCAACAGAGGGTGGTGGTGGGTGGGGAGCTCTCACACCCAAGGGCAGTGACGAGCGGTGTCCCACAGGGCTTGGTGTTGGGACCAGTGTTGTTTGGGATATTCATTGCAGACATATCATGGGACATCAAGAGCAAGATCAGTCTGTTTGCTGATGATACCAAGGTTGGCACGGTGGTGGATGACCTAGGGGATGGCAGGGGTTGCAGGATGATCTGGCAAGCTGGAAACCTGGTCAGACACCTGGCAACTGGGCTTTAATGCCAAAAAGTGCAAGGTGATGCATTTTGGGATGAAGAACCCAAGGAGGACTTACCAGCTAGGGGGAGTGCAGCTAGCCCAGACAGAGGAGGAGAAGGATCTGGGTGTGCTCATCACAGGGTCAATGAACAACTCGGCACAGTGTAGGAAGGCAGCTGCAAAGGCCAACAAAATGCTGGGTTGTATTGCAAGGGGTATATCCTCAAGGAGGGAGGAGGTGATTCTGCCACTGTATAGGTCATTAGTTAGACCACACCTGGAGTACTGCATGCAGTTCTGGCGTCCGTATCTGAAGAGGGACATTAAGTTACTGGAGGGAGTGCAGCGCAGGGCGACAAAGATGATCAAGGGTCTGGGGGACTTATCATATGAGAGGAGGTTGAAGGAGTTGAACATGTACTCACTGGAGGAGAGGAGAGACAGGGGGACATGATTGAAACCTTTAAATACATGAAAGGAATAAACAAGACGGGTACAGAGGGGCTGTTCAAAGTAAGGGAGGGGAGGGACACCAGGGGCCATGATATGAGACTGGAGGGAGGAAGGTTCAGGAGGGAGATGAGGAGACACTTTTTTACAGAGAGGGTAGTAGATGGGTGGAATGCGTTACCTGCAGAAGTGGTATCCAGTAGAACAGTGGACTGCTTCAAAAGGGGATGGGACAGGACAAGGGGGAGGGTCAATGTAGGGGAAGGGTGGAAGGGAGGGGCAGCTGCAGAATAAGGGGTGCTAGCTGCACATTCGAGCAGACTTGATAGACCTCTAGGCCTTTATCTGCTGGCAAATTTCGTATGTTCGTATGTTCGTATGACGAAAGGCCTGAATTATCTTCTGTTAATCTGCCTTTGCAGGGTGTGTGAGAAGCCATTGGACACCATACACTTCTACTTTAAACAGTCTAAATTCTTTCATGGTGATATGCATACACTTCCCATGATGCTTTGCATTATCGGTGTACCTGTGATTATTTTATTTATTTTAAGGCAGGCTTTGTTGCCAATGCCATTTCAGGGTAACCTCTGCTTCAGTGCTTTTGTGCTGATCTTGTTTGTTTTATAATTGTATTAGCCACATGTCATACTTGCTTTAAGCAATTGCATAGGTTGGAGTAATAAAACTGTCTTATGTGCTGCTGCCTCCAAAAAGTCATAGTTGAAGAGCTAGTGGAGCTCAAACAGGCAGACATGAAAACAATACAAATTTTAAGTAGCAGTCAGTTGCAACTTTTTATTTCTGAAGTATTTTTCTTTTTCCTTTTGGTCATCAGAAAGTCTTCTAAGTGATAATATTGTGCATGATGTGTGGAACAACCCTTAGCCTGGCAGCTGACATATCTTACTCAACTGTCCCACACTGTATCATCAGCATTATGATGTCACAGACAGTGACATCACAGGTGAATGACCTGGCAGTCACTCACTTGCTGTTATTAAGTAGCAGTGATGTCACAGTCAGTGAGATCACAAGCCTGATGATGTTGTGTGGGGCAGCAGAGCAAGATATGTCAGCTGCCAGGCTAAGAGCTGTTCCACATATCACACCTACTAACAGCAGGTAAACAATCTTCTAATTAAACAAAGGGAAAAGAAAAAGTACCTCAAATATAAAAAGTTAATGGTTGGCTGCTTTTAAAATCTAATAATAGTGTATAGCAGAGCACTGTTCTGTATAGAATTCCATCCCTTTTAAAATGCTGTTGTACCACAGTTCAGAAGTCATGGAATGTGATTGTACTCTTCTGTGGTACAATAGCAGTCCGAAGCCTTTTTGGACTGTATGAGTCATTGTCATTTTGAAAGTGAAAGAATTGATGAACACACACATTTCACACAATACTTACTATACATTTGCTGACCCCCTGGGTCTGTGTGATGGCTGCTTGTGTTTGTCTGTGTCTGTAGCTTAGTTGTTGTGGATTTACATGTTATTCTGCTTGTGGTAACTATACCATTCTTGCTCACTACATCTTTGAAAGTCTTCTGGACTGGATTTCTGCAAAAAAATCATCATCAGGTATCTTTATTTTCATTTTAAAATCAACTTTTTGGAAGCTATCCCAAGCAAAACATAAGTGAAGCAACTACATCTGACAAACTTGGTGACTCTGGGTCCTGCTGCAATCCACATTTTCGTCTGACCTGCTCCATGATCTGTATGTGGGCTTTTCAGCAACCTGTTTGAATGACAAAGAAGCATACAGACAAAGGGATTTCACATCCTGCATATGTGCAGGCAAAGTTAATCACCTTCAGGAATTTTAACATTTCAGTGACTCTGGACCTCAGCTGTTGATCATTCTTTTGGCTTTTGACTTAACCACCAGGTACCTATCTGCAAGCGACTGGGTGCAACTGACAAGCTACAACAAGGATAAATGGGCATATCATCCTCTATTACTAACAATCTCCTTGCTCTGGGTCCCTAGACGCCTGCACTGGTCCAAGCTGCATAAGCCTCAGAAGTGTAATTCTATTGACTACAAAGTACAGCAACTGTCTCTTAAACTCCTACTCCTCCTCCTCCTGATATCAGGAAGTGTCCACTCAAATTCTGGCCCTGTCTCCTACAGTACAACAAAGCCTGCCAAAATGGAGGGGGGGGGCTCAAAATTGCTACCTTAAACATCTGCAGTCTCCTTCCAAAACTAGCCTCCCTTCAAATCTTTGCCAGCCAACACAACCCGGATATCTTTGCCATCGTCGAAACTTGGCTGACACCTAATACTCCAGATCATGCCATCTCAATACAAGGCTACAAGATATTCAGGCTGGATAGGACCTCAAAAAGGGGTGGTGGGTGTGCAATCTACATAAAGGACTACCTCACCTGTCTCCCTGGTTCTTACCCCACCACAGAAACCTCAGTGCAACTCCTCCCTATCAAGATACTACTTGGTGCCCAAAACAAAGTCCTCACGATTGCTGCTGTCTATATCCCACCAAAAGATCCTGATTCCAGCCTGCAGGCTGTCCTCGAGTTCGTAAGTACACAACCTTCTGACATCGAACTCCTTCTCCTTGGGGACTTTAATATAAATTGGCTTGCTCCTGATGCAGGGTCAAACAAAGATGCCATCCTAGCTGCAAATTTAACACAAGTGGTAAACTCCCCTACCAGGAAAAACTACAAATCAGGGACCAGCACCCTCATTGACTGGATCCTTACCAGCCACCCTACCCGTATAACCAATGTAAGTGTTCTCCCTGACTCGCTCAGTGATCACTCTCCAATAATATGTACCTGGACAAATAAGTTTCATAAGCCGCCTCCAAAAACCATCTATAGCAGAGTCCTACCTTATGGCAACCTTACTCATCTCAAGACCTGTCTTAGGCAGATAGACTGGTCCTTGATTTACAAAACTCAAGATGTTGACCTAGCCTTGATTACTTTATTACTACTTTCAACACTGCCTGTGACACCTATCCAGTAAAAGCGCAAAATCAAAGCACTCACAAATCCCTGGCTCACGCAGCAAAGCTATTGGCACAACTCAAAAGTAGGGATCACCTCTGGGCCACTGCAAGAGCTACTGGCACTCTGTCGGACATTCAAAAGTATAAACAGGCTACGCAACCAATGTACTAAACCGATCCGCTTGATGAAGAGCTCCTACTTCAAGAATGCCCCTCCACCTCCTGGGCGAAGGGAATCCTTCTGGTACAACATAAAAGAATATCATGGGTCAGCAGTCCAAATCCTTCCTACAATAATGAATGTGGATGGAACCACTACATTAGACCAGAGATCATTGCAAACACCCTAAATGATACCTTCACAGACCTTAGTGGTGTCCTCTCATCTGATTTCTTCACTGATGTTGACCCTCCAATTTCTACTTCTACTACTGCCTCTCCAACCAAGCCACCCTTCCATTTCAAACTAGTAAAGGCACATGAAGTCTATAAATATGTAAAGAAGGCCATTTCTAAGTCCCGAGCAAGCAGCGACACTATTGACCTTAAACTTCTGTCCCTCACTCTGGAGGAAGTACTGATCCCCCTCACAAAAATTTTCAATCTCTCCCTCTGCTATAGCCAGTTCTGTAGGAAATGGAAGGCTGCAGTTGTCACTCCAGTGCACAAAAGTGGTGATAAGTCACTGCCTGGTAACTATCGCCCGATATCAATACTACCACCTCTCTCTAAGACCCTTGAACGCTTGGTGGCGGACCAACTTTCAGACTACCTGGAAAAGCACAACATCCTATGCACTCAGCAGCATGGATTTAGGAAAGGGCACAGCACATCGACTGCCCTACTTGAATTCTCAGGAGCAATCCACAATGCCATGGACAAAGGAAACCTAACTGGAGCAGTCTACATTGACTTAACCAAGGCATTTGATACAGTTCACCATGGCCTGCTTATCAAACAACTTCTATCCCTAGGACTTTCGCAGGGTCCTGGTGGCTGGGTAAAACATTACCTTGCTCAGTGCTCTCAATCTGTAAAAGTAGCTGGAGTTCTCTCAGACTCAAAACCGGTTCGCTAGGAGTTCCCCAGGGATCCACCCTGGGCCCCTCCTTTCAGCCTTTTCCTAAACTCCCTCCCAAATCCTGCCCTGAACAAATAATCCTCTATGCCAACGATGCCGTGATTCTTGCCACTCATAAAGATCCGAACCTCTTAGCCTCAACCTTCAGCATGCTTTTTCCAAAGTTGAGATGTGGTTCCTTGAACATAAGCTGGTTCTAAACCACAAAAAACTAAATCCATGCTCTTCTCTAACCCATGAAAACAAGAAATGGCAAGTCCCACTCACCATTAATACATACCTGGGAAATACCCTTGAACAAGTGCCAATTTTCAAATATCTTGAATCAACTTTGATCAAGGCCTAACCTTGCTAACTCACATTGATAGTACAGCAAAACTATTAATCAGCGAATTGGGATTCTGTATCGGAACTGACAGCTTCTACCCATTCTGCACTGAGGATTGCCATCCAATCTTCTATCATCTCAGTCATTGACTATGGCTTAGTTATATATGGATCTGCCACTACTACAGCACTTAATCGCATTACAACATCCCTAAATAAATATTTGCTGCTGCTCACTGCTGCACATCGACGTACTTCCACATGTGAACTCTATGCTGACTCAGGTTGGTTGCAACTCTCAAACCGGATAAAGCACCTTACCTGCCTGATGGTGAAAAATCCACTCTGGGCCTCACTCCACCCTATATCCAAGACCTGTTATGCCCGAGTGCAAGCACCCATTTTACCAGAAGATCAGAACACCAGCTCCTCCAAGTCCCCCGATGCCGGACTTCTAGGGACAAAGATCATTTGCCTATCGTGCCCCCAGCTGGCTAAATGCCCCAGCACTCATATTACTGCCTCCACCTCTCTAGGTATTTTCAAATCAAGGCTTTTCTCTCACCTGCCACCTCCAGCTCCTGTGACTGCCCTGATTAAACCTCCTATTTTCTCACTACCCACCCTGTTCCGTTATTTGACAAAGACATGTTTGGGAAACCTTTTTCCTGCTATTGTCTGCTCCCACACCATTCACTTACACTCTGTTCTGGACTTTTTCCTATTTGTTTCTCCTAATCTGGCATGACCTCTTTCTTGTAATAATAATGTGATTATTGATATCTCATGTCCTTTGCACAAGTGATTTGATATGTATTTGTATATGTTTTCTGTTTTGACACAACACAAATTGTTGTGTTATCTATGTAACCTTTTGTACTGTACCTAATTGACGTGGAACCTTTGTAAAAGAGCCTCTGGCTCAAAGGCAGTAATTCCTAGAACAATAAACTAAACTATACACTATAAAAATACAGGATGAGCAACTTTATGCACAACCAGTGTGTTCTGCCACCTCAGGGTTCTGATTCCCAAGGACCTCTCAAGCTTTGCTCTTGAGGTCAGAGGGAGTCAGCACTCCTCTGTAGCAGAACACACTGGTTGTGCATAGTTGCCCATCCATTATTCTCTATTTAGTTTTAGGCAGGACACTAGTTCTTTAAAAGTTCCATAAATAGAACTTTGTGAGTACGTTCAATTCTAGGATGGAACCAGTGTCAAACTATTATTCTGAAGGACCTAGAGCTGAGCATATAGAGAATACTGGATAGGCAACTATGCCATGACCAGTGTGTGCTGCCACAGAGGGGTTCGGATTCCCTCTGACCCTGAGAGTGAAGCTTGAGAGGTCCCTAGGAATCAGAACCCCAAGGCGGCAGAACACACTGGTTGTGCATAAAGTTGTTCATCCTGTATTATTATGTGACATGTGTGCATTGTGTTTTTTTTCTCTTTCACAAAGAAACTGATCTGTACAGTCTCTAGAAGTTCTAGAATGCTCTTCTACCACATAAGGGTAAAATCACATTCCATGATCTTTGAACTATAGTACAACAGCATTTTGAAAAAGGATGGATTTATATACAGAACAATGCTCTGCTATACACTATATTTACTTTGCCATCCACCTACAGTGAGAATAGCACAATATTCTCACTATAGCACCAGATAAGCAGCATTAAACTCAATATTTGAGATGTTTCATTTACACTGTCATTGTACACACACACACACACACACACACACACACACACACACACCCATCTTAAGACCATGAATGAAATCTACATAAATGATTACAAATTTATTTATAAATTGTTTCCTGCATCATGTTTACGGGATGTTTTTAAATAGAAAGGACATATAAAACAAACTTTATTCACACTGATGCGTCACAACAATGCCAGATAACAAACTTCTTGTACCATTAACCTGCTACATACATGTTTTATTTTAAAACAAGTTTAGGCGGTTTTATGTCTTTAAGACAAGTACTGTTGCAACATTATTCTTATTTTATATTTATTATAAAAATATAAGCATATTTGTTTTCAGTATATCTATATATATATATATATATACACACACATACATACATTATAGAAACACCACATGAACGAGACTCATGGTGGTGGAAATGAGACTGCATATAAAAGTAAGCGTGACAAAATATGCCATATCACTGTGGAAAACACATATCTATATGTCTGTGACTTTCTAATTGTCCAGTTACAAATTCTAAACTGTATAGAAAGCATGTCCCAAACCTATACATAAGGCACGGTCCCGCCATCCATTCGTGTTTCTTAGTGGAAACGGTATAACTTAACATACAAGTCTGGAGGGAGTGGTGGTAGGGCGAGTTCACATTTCCTCACTACTGATTACCAGAGGAGGTTGCAGGTACCTGTCTGCACTTGTTTTATAGAGAGACACATCAAGTTCATGGAGCTCCTGAAGTCTCACGGGCCGCGGGGGTGACACCATGGCCAGTGGTCGATCATAGTCCCTGTGCAGTACCTTCTCGTACACACTCTGCAAGCCCATCGTCTTGGGGATGTGTGCGTGGTAAAAGTTATCTCTCCTCAGGTGGTCTCGGGGGAGAGAAGCAGTCTTTGAGAAAGTGGAGAGGTGCGAGGAATGAGACGTCGAGGGCTGGCTGGGGACTCTATTAAATGAGGGGCTCCAGCAGCGGTCGGAATGTCCCAGGATCTTGCATTCGCTGGTACAAGACCATAATCCTGTAATAATAAAAGAAGATGTTTCACATAAATAAAGTTACTCAGCAAAAATGTATGATTCATAGACTTCCTTTTGCAGATGCTGCAGGACCATTTATTTATATGATTCAATCCTTAAGATATAAAGTTGTTCACCAGATCCCTGGAGAAGGACAACAAACAGTGTTGTGTATTCTACTGACAGCTGCCAAAGACCCCCCCCCCCCCCATACACATAAGCACAGTATTATTCATAACAAAACCCTGTTCCATGCTCTTCTCCCTTATATCACATAGAGAAAATAGTGGATGGACAACAATGCACAGCGACCCTTTGTAGCCACAGATGGATCTGTTTACAGTATATCACTGACCTCGAGACACTGTATGTCTAGAAAGAGCAAACGCATTACAGCAGTTTTAACTCATTAAATATTTTGTGATTCATGTAGAAAATAGCCACCATGTTACATTAATGGTGCAGGTTGGGACAAGGCAGTTGGGGCGGAGCAACCAACATTGATGGCCATGCTCCAGAACCCTTCCCCCCCACCAAAAAAACAAAACAAACGTGCAATCCTTTGCATACATTGCATATATAAATACTAAGTTCTTCTTTCATAAAACGCCACTTGCCCAGTTCTCCAAATAAAATCCCGACATTTCCCTGAAGTGAATACTATTTTCCAAATGAGAGACCACAGAGGCTTATTTTCTCCAGCGGAACCCCGCTTTCCCTGCGGTTGTCCCGATGTTCAAGTCTAACGCCAGTTCTTACCGTTCTGTACGCGAGTGTTGATGACTTCCTTTTTCAGGCCGTCTCCGCAGAGATCCGAGTCACTGTCATTGAAGTCACTGTCCCCCTTCCCGCTGTCTTTACCGCTGTACTTCTCCAAATCCCGGGTGGGGATGGCACTGAAGGAGTTTCCCTTCCAAATAGAGACTGGTCGAGCGGACTCTTTGCCAAAGCCGGGAGAAGTGGAATAGCCCTGAAAAATAAAATGAGTGCAATTAGAATATAAAAACATGCAGTAGCCTTTAACCTCAAGATCATTGTGTCCCTCCTCCCCATCTGTTTCAATAGGAGCACCATCCCCGCCCCCCGAAAAAAAAAACAGGGGCAAGAATTTTAAAAACAGGAACATTGGTTAAAACAAATTGTAATCGATTCACTTGGAGTTCAGTAGGTCGTGGCTATAGTGTAACAAAACATATTCTGAAAGCAAACTAAATTGTAACTTTGTGTGACATTATTTTGCGCTTTAAATCCTTACTGCTCAGGGGCAGACATATCATTTTCATGAAAAGTAAAAATAATTAGGCTACATCAGACATTCTTGAAAATCAGAGGCAGTTAAAGCAGCAGTGCAATAAAATGTGGCAAAATCTTTGACCCTACGTTTTTTTTTTCACTGCAAAAGATGACATGCATCTTTCAGTTTTATTTGCTGGTAAATTTTATAGTTCCACCAACAATTGAGATTTTATAAATGTTTTCATTTAGTTTTTTTCTAAAGTTTTTTTTCGGGGCTGGTAGTTGAACTCAGAAGTTAGAGTAGTTAGCTGTGAATTAGCTTGGTAGGTCCAACAGACCTAGATTTGATTTCCACAACCTCCAGTTGCAGGCTGTGTGACTCCGAACAAGTCACTTTGCCTCTCCCCTGTCCCAGGTCGCCCCTAAAAAGAGGCACTTACATGGAGGTGCCTTAAAAGTAGATTTGATAGGTATGCTAATATTTTTATGAATTGTAGCTGAAACTAACTTTTTGGGAAAAATAACTGTTTCCCTTGCACTATGGCTGTAAGGTAGAGGAACAGTACACTATATATAAAACAGCAGGGAGGGTGAACTCCCCCTTACCTCACTGCAGGCTCCTCGGGGCCTTTTCTGGGTTTCGTAAAGACAGGAGTTATCGTTGCTATCCTCGCCACGGGACGACGGCTCTTCACTCTCGGCAGCAGAGTCTGCACTGGAGTAGGACAGCTTGCAGGGGAAGGGCTGCACATCAAACACGTTTCCTCTGTGGCTGGATATCAACGTGTCGTCGTCCTGCCTCGCCTTCCCTGTCTGGTTGATATCGAGATGTTGGATGTCTCTGTCTTTCTTCATCTCGTTCCCCTTTCTGCGCCTGTTGCAGGTAGTTGCAATCGCTATAATGGCCACCAACAGCAGGGTACAGCTGCCCGCCAACACCACGATAATGATCAGGGGGATGTCCCAGTGCAGCAGTCTATTTTCTCTGGGAGTTTTTTTAACTACTTCATTACCACTTTGGGGCGCTGTTGCAGTGATAATGAAGTTGACGGTACAGGTGACGGACAATGGTGATCTTCCACTGTCAGTGACCACTATGGTGAGCTTTAAACTGCCTGCCAACTCGCTTGTGAGATCCCGAGTCAGGGAAATCTCACCAGTCAATGTATTAATTGCAAAGAGCTCGTGTTCTTCATCTTGCTGGATTCTGTATGCCAGCTGAGAGTTGACACCTTCATCTGCATCTCGGGCCTTTATGTGGGTCACCAGGTAACCGAAAGTAGCATCATTGGGTACAAACACGTCAATTGACCCATTTTTGGGAAGCGGGTGGATGATGATGGGGGCGTTATCATTCTGATCTATGATCTTTAGTCTGATGATAGCACTGCTAGAGAGCTGCGGTGACCCCCCGTCACTGGCTTGGATCCTCAGTTCAATTTGCTTCATGACCTCATAGTTAAAACTTCGGAGGGCATATATGGCACCCGTGGCAGGGTCCACTGACACGTAGGTGGACACAGAGCTCCCCATCACCTCTGTTTCAATCAGTCTGTAGATTACCTTGCCATTGTGTCCCAGATCAGGGTCCCTGGCCACCACCGTTGTGATATAAGCCCCCGGCACATTGTTCTCCAGGATTGACACCTCGTATAGGGATTTGGAGAAGAGAGGTGCATTGTCGTTCTCGTCGCCTACACGGATGGTGAACTGGGCGATGGTTTTGAAGGGGGGCGAGCCCAGGTCCTCGGCCACAACCGTTAGGTTGTATTCAGCGATCCTCTCACGATCGAGGGTGGCAGTGGTCAGTACCATGTAGCTGTCTTCATAAGCCTGCTGCAGACCCAAATGATCGTGGCCATAGAGCCGACACTGAACGCGCCCATTGACACCAGAGTCCCTGTCCGAGGTGCTGATCAGCGCCACGAAGCTTTCTCGGGCTGCCGCTTCTGTAATGTATGCAACTCCCGCGCTTAAGGAGCTGATGGGGGTGATGCTGATCTCCGGCGCATTGTCGTTCACATCTATGATATGGACCGTGACTTTACAGGTGGTCGGGACAGGGTTGAGACCCAGATCGTGGGCCTGAATGTCCAGCTCGTAGCTCTGTCTGGTCTCGTAGTCCACCTGGCCCCTCAGGGTTAAACGCCCCGACTGCGGGTTGATCTGGAACACCTCCCGTATCTCGGTCGGGACCTGGATGCCGAATCCGAAGACTACCTCCCCGTTCAAGCCCTCGTCCGGATCGACGGCGTCCAGGTCCAAAAGGAGGTATCCCACTGGGGCGTCCTCGTTCACCTCCACTGTGTAGGAGCTCTGACCAAAGACAGGGCTGTTGTCGTTGGAGTCGCTGACTTGGATGCGGATGTTTGTGGTGCCGGACAGAGAGGGGTTGCCGCCATCCTTGGCCACCAGCTCCAACACATGTGATGTCTGAGCCTCTCGGTCCAGTCCCCTCATTAGCACAAGGTCTGCATACTTCACCCCGTCTGCTCTGGTCTGCACTTCAATACTGAAATGGCTGTTGACCGAGATCTGGAAGCTCTGGATGGAGTTGGAACCAACGTCTTCATCCACTGCAATGTCTAACGGGATTCTTGTGCCTGTGACTGCACTCTCTGACACTTCCACGGAGATCTCGGGGTTGGGAAACACAGGGGAGTTGTCATTGATGTCTCTTACTTCCACCTCCACATGGACCAGTTTAAACTGCTCGTTTGAGAGACTCACCACATCGAAAGCCATGGTGCACTGGGGGGACTTTTTGCAGAGCTGCTCCCGGTCTATGCGGTCGCCGATGGCCAGCTGCCCGTCTCTCTCTCTCACTGTGATTAGGGAAGCATTGAACTGCTTCATGAGGCGGAAACTGGTGCCCCCAGGTGAGCTCAGGCGCAGGTCCTCTGCCAGGGTGCCGATGACTGTGCCAGGCACTTCTTCCTCGTAGGTTTGGTACCGGACTGTCTTGGGCATTGCTATGCAAGGCATGCAAGTTATCAGAAACAAGTAGCAAAATCTGGCGGGCAAACAAGAGGAGAGGATGCTTCCCAGAAACATTTTAGATAACGTTAAAAGTTCAGACTCGCATATATCTAAGGTTTTCGGACCTTCAGGATTGAGTGCTCTGAAAACTGGCTAAATGGAATGAGTGGCTGCAACTGTCATCACCCGCTTTCCACGTCAGCTTGGCGGTCTGTGAAGGAATTAATCTGCGCTCGGAACTTTACAAAATCTCGGAAGTCCCCCTGCAGGTTTGTTTTGGTCGTGTGAGCGGTTGAGTTGGCTCCAAGGCTCTTTTATAGGCCTTATTATGCACATAAAGCAATTGGCTGTCCAATCCCAGCCCTGGGCTCCGTCAGACCTTATTGTGTCAATGAGTTTAAGAAACTTCCGTGCCAGTCATCGGATACTTCAGCCACAGTCTAAATTACTTGACCTGTTTTTTTCAGGTTTGGGGGAGTCGAGGTTTAAATGATTTGTCAAAGAATAAAAATGAGGAGAGCGGATGCACTGTACACCATTACTACGTTACCTACAGCTCTCAGGTAGTGTTAAATTGGCCACGAAGACAATGATTTTATGAACTAGCAAATCAAAACATACATACATATACAGTCCCTACTTTTTTTCTTTTTCAGTGTTTTTTTTAGCACAGTTTAGAATTCTACTTACTAGAGATAGCCAAACCCCCAAAACAATTACATCTGAGAGAAATGGGATTGCGGGGATTACTGAAGAATACTAATTTTATTTAAATCCTTGCAGCAAATTGCATTTAACTCACGTGATGTCTGGTGATCAGAGCCTCAATTTGCTATTTAAATGATATTATTCTTCCGATATTTTTAACATGCATGTCAACGCTCAGGCGGCGCTCTGAAGCCTTGTGCACTGGCAGGTGAAGAAACACGGTTCCAAATATGATTTAGCAAGAGCATGTGGAGATTTGGCAGGGTTTTAGCGATCAGATTATTTCAAAGGCTTATGAAACCCTCGTTAGCGATGGGAAATATAATAGCATTGCGGGCTCTCCCATTTGAGACATCAATGTCTGTATTATTCTAGGATGGCTTGCTAAAAAAGAAGGGTTCCTGGACAGTTTCCACAGAGGACCGGGGCTAAATTGACTATAATGAGCAAACGCCACATGGATCCATTGTGCCTTTCTATTCACTTTCAAGCACTGCCCATAACTCTTTGACTCAACGATGACGGGTACTGAATTGCTCACAAAGCCGAGTTCATATTAAAATACATTTAGGCCCAATAGCCTCAAAAGAGTTTCAGTTTCTCTCCATTTTCTGTCCGTGAAAAACAACTTTTTGAGACTCCAGCCCTTGGAGACCATGATCCCCCTCCCTTCTTATCGCCCCAACCCCTTCACGCCAATTTAGGGGATATTTTCCCTTTGTGTTGCTAGGGTCTCTCTGGGAAGCAACACTTGTCTTGTTGCAGAAGGACAAAATCCCAGCGTGAGGCTGAAGCCTGGCACGGACCTGCAGGGGAACGAAACCATCTGCCCCGGAGCAGAAAAAGAGACCCTTGCCGGGCAGGTTTAGCAACCAAGCCTTGTTCAGCACTGCCTTCCCTGATCTGGTGATGTGGTGTTGGGGTGGGGGATATAAGACTAAGAACAATATGTACTTATCTTTCTTTCAGCCACAAATTATGCAGTTACACCCTCAGAAAAAATACCTGTAGTGTGCAGATAACTCAAAGGGGAGTGCAAAGCCAAATTTCAGCAGAAGCAAGGGGGCGGCCTCCTGCCCGCACCCATTACATTTTATATAATTAAATTCAGAAATAAAGACTGTATGAAAGGGGTTATAGGGGTTGCAGTTAACATGATTAGTGCAATGGAAAATATATGAGTCTCAGCAACCGTCGTGTCCTCTAAGGGACTCCCATAAATCCTATAGGTAACTCGGACACGTTGCTTGATTTTGACTGACGTATTGCGCTCATTTTATTGTCAACTAAAGCATTCGACTTGAAATACCTAGGTAAACTAAAAACAGTGCCCTTACTTTTGTCCTATTGATGTTTGTATCTGTGACACATTCAGTCCATATGAAAATGTCGAGCCCAGTTGTCAAAACGTCTTTATCGGCAGAATTTTTGAAAGATCACATTGTCTTCATGTTGTAGTTTGCTTTTAAACAGCCGACTGTTTAAATATATAAAATACAAATTAACATTTAAAAAGGGAATTGAACGTGTGGGCCCGGAGTCAGCTCACCCTGGACAGCGCTTTTTTGGGACCCTGCTTTGTTTTTCATCCTCACGTTTGATATCAGTGAGGTTTTAGTCATTAAACAATGAAGAGGATGAAAGGATGAAAGTGTGTGGACTTTGTCATGATCAGTGGGGATCAGGCTATCCTAGCAGAGACAGCGACTTGCAACCAGCAGCGAGAGAAAGAAAGAATGTCGCTGGTAATTAGTCTGAAAGGTTGCGTTAAGAGTAATTAGGGAGAGTGGTGTGATGGCACGCGAGAGGAGGGAGCTGCAGAGAGCTGGCCAGGGTTCTCAAAGCTGCAGCTGGGGCACAGCTTATGGAAATGGGATTTCTCCAACAGCAGCTCAGCTCTCCAATCCCTCCGCCGAGGGAAATTTTGCCCAGCGCTTATCTAACCCAACAATAGAACCCCCCTCCAATCTCCTCCTTATTACCATCCCAAAAGTCGCCCTTCTCACCCAAGGGACTGCTTTTCAGGACAGGCGAGGCGACAACTGCCTGGCAATCCTGAGAACAAACGCAGTCATACTGGTGGGCATGTGTGTGTGTGTGTGTGTGTGTGAGCCAGTTGAAGAAGGGATGCAAATGCCCCGCATGCTATAGAAAAGCTAGATTTTCCACAGGCTGGCTTCTGTGATGCTGCTGGCATTGTGGACCTCGCGTGCAGACAGCAAGATTGACACTGCGATCACGGGATGGATGGGAGCTTTAGGGAGAGTTTTCAAACAGCTCACAAAAGGGGGCTCAGTTCGACAAAGTCTCTCACACGGTTAAAAGAAAATGAAGCAAAATCCAGTCTTAAGGGTAATAGGATTATCCACTTCTCTGTAAGCCCCATAGAGCATGTAATTTGCTTTTAATTAGGATGAAATCTTGTAGATGCGAAAGAAACAGTTTCCAGTCCAGAAACCTGGCGGTGTAGTTGCATTTCAAGAGCTGGCACTTTAGTTTAACTCTAGTAAACACGCGTTCAAAATATTGGTTTCAGTCTATAGGTACACCTGTAGGGTTGCTGCATCTTATTTGTGAGGCGGCTTCCAGAAATCTGAGATCACATTTTTTGCAGTTTCGGTGTTGTCTAGCCCAGTTTCTAAAGGCCGAGCCTTTCTAAAGCCTCTTCGGGTCACTCAACCCTAAACGGTGGATGCTGCATTTTGCTTCTTGGTCATTTACCTCATCTTTAGCTTGAGCAACCGGGTTGTGGGGGTTCGCTTGGTTAAACTGCCCCTTTCCTTAATCGGCTTAACTAATAGGTTTCATTATCAGCAGTGTCAAACAAATGGTCGATTTAAATTATCCGATTGTATGAAATGAGGATGTAAACACCCATGCAAATTACTTGTTTCAGTTGTATGTCTACATATTCATTTACCTGCAACTCTCGGGGTGACGATACAAGCCACAGACACCATTTCAGTCATGCTCTTTATTAGCATGTTCCATCAGCAATATATGAGTTCTATCACAGTTTCCATTTCCAAAAGCCCCTTGAGAGAAACATCTGACAGCCTCCGCCCCATTATTAGGTCTCGGTGTAAATGTTAAATGTCGCATTCATTCCCACATATCTCCTCTGATGTCTTTTATTCAGATTATTTATTTGATTATTTTGGTAACCTGGTAAGGCCCACACAATACATAAGTGCCTGTTTTCAGGGGCGACCCGGGAGCACTGAGGTGGTTAACTGACTTGCGCTCAGAGTCAAACAGCACAGCAGTAAGTGGGAATCAAACCCAGGTCTGCTGAATGTACCAAGCTCATTCGCAGCTTGTTACTCTAACTTCTAGGCTATGTCGCCAGACCAGTAAAACAGCATTTATGTTGGGGCGAGGAGTACCATTTATTGCGTCGCTCTTAACTCGGCCATTTTCCTTAAATAAATGTTTTTCCAACTTACCATGGCGTAATAATGCTTTTATGCATTTTACACTAATGCTCGTTCAGTGGTCCTTCTGATCCACAACATTCTGACCATGTAATTTTACTCACTAGTGTCTGTTAGAGTAGTTAACCCCCAGACTGCATGACACATCATTTATAATGTTTTGTCAGGGTCCCCACCCCCCTTACCCAGTGAATGGTCAGGCTCTCCTTCAGTTTATCCAAAAGCTTGAATCCCTCACCCACTAGAGCTGTCACCAGTCTCCATGGGGCTCTGGACTTTCTCCTTGTATATAATGCCCCAGACATATTCATCAACATGCTTTTTGACTCCTTTTTGTTCTATGAAGGGGTACATTTGACTAGGGTTTTTTTGTGCCTTCCCCTGCACACCCCCACCTCTAACTTCTTCTGGCTGCTCAATGTCCCTGTCTGCCCGCCAGTGTCACCCTTCGCTGCTGCTCCCTGCCACTTGGCTCCCCCAAACCCAAAGCACTGTAGCACTCTCAGAGAGTTGACAAAATCTCAGCCAATAACCTCATATGTCATATCAGAATCCACTTTACTGTGAATAATCAAAATAACAATGCTCCCTGAGGAAGACTCGTTAGAGACAAAGCCCCAGGGTGAGTGATGTACCAGCACAACCTGCATCAGCATCTTTTTGGTATGCCTGTAAATGACTGTTATTTTGATTTTTTGCAATAACGTGAATTTTGACAGGGCATAGGAGGTTCTTGACTGAGATTTTTTTCAGCTCCCTGAGAGTGCCACAGTACTTTGGATTTTGTTCTTAGCTTGGTGCTGGCTGCCCCTTACCTGTGTGGATTGGCCCAGCATAACATGTATTGCAGTTCCTACACTTGGATTCCTGTCACTTGGCTTCCTAGGCTGTTCCCACATCCTTGGAGGGTCCATCTCATCCCTGTGGGGAAGGGGGCACCATCCCTGGGAAAGAGGAGTGAAGTAGCATTCCTGGGAAGTCCTTTGAGGAATGTAGGGCGGGGGAGCAGGAGCGATGTGCTAGGAAGATTAGGCACCCATCATCAGGCAGGCTGGGGTGGGTGCTAGTTTCCATTTTCTGGACCCCTCCTCACACCCCAGTTGTGTGCGCCACAGTAATGCCCTGTAGGTAGAGTCAGGTGAAGTGTGGACACCCACACTGACAAGGCTCTTCACACCACCCCAGGAGGAGAGTTTCTACACAGACACTCTGTCTTCCTCCCTGCTGGCCTCTGCTGCTGACATTCCAGGCTCGGGGCTCATACCTGGGTTAACAGCATGCCAAGTGGGTGCCCCAGTGCTCGGCACCACAGAGTGGGCTAATTTGATTGTTTCTAACAAGAAACAGACAAACAATCATCTGCTGTAACTAAAACAACATCATACTGCTTCCCAAGTAATGCTGTAGGTTTGACAATTCAAGGCAGAAGCTGGGGTAACACAAACAGTGCAACATTGAAATAAAGGGGTCTGTGACTTAATTTATGCTTAAATCCATTTATAATACACCAGTAGCCTTTACTGTTGGCCCAGTGTGTGTGTGTGTGTGTGTGTGTGTGTGCGCGCACATGTGTCTGTAGATTCTGTAGAAGTTGGTACTGCACTGAAGCACATGCGAATGAAACTGCAAGAATGCACAATGCTGCAGAATGGGTTCTCATCAGTTTCATTTTCCTGATGCTACCCCAGGCTATATGATGCTTCTCTGCTCCACAGAGAGGGGGGTTACGTGGAGGAGAGAGAGAGTGCAAAGATGTCATGGAATAATGAAAAGAGACAGAGAGGAGAGGAGAGGAGAGTAGGGGAGAGAGAATTGGAGGGAGTGCAGGAGAAAAGATTGGCACAGAATAATGGAGTAAGAAAGAGAGAGACAAAGAAAGGGTAGAGGGGAAAACGTGAGGGTGAACAGATTGGCACAGAGTAAAGAAGACAGGAAGAAAGACAAGTGGGGGAGAGGTAGGGAGTGAGAGAGAAAAGATTGGCACAAGGTAAAGAAGGCGATGGAAGGAAGAGTGACAGAAAGTGAGAGAGGAAAGATTAGCACAGCACAAAGCAGGGGAGAGGGGGGAGAGAGACAGACAGAGAGATAGAGAGAGAGCAAACCTGAGCACAGAATATGGAGTATGGAAACAAAAAAAGAGTATGCTAAAATGGGCTAAGGATAGAGCATAAAGAAAGAGGAAACCAAGAGTGGTAGAGCAAAAGGGACCTTCAGGGATAAACAGCAAATTGTGGAATAACATGACTACAGACAGGGCATGATTCTTTATTACTTGAAACCATTAACATCTTCTGAAGCTATTGTCTGCCACAGGATGTGAAATATGTCCACAGCCCCAATTATCTTCTGACCTTTGACATCCCCCCATACTTCTATACAGTGATTCTGTAAAAACAAACAAAAAAATGCTTTTTTAAGCAGGGTGTTTACTTATCGTGTTACATTTCTGGTGGGCAGTTAAGAACACTATGCAATAAATGCCCTTTTTCAGACATGGCCTGGAGTTTACAGAATGCACAATACATGAAGTACAAATAGACTAAACAGGAAGTTAACACAGCTTGTTACTTAAACTCCTGCCCCCTCCCAGCCCAACCCTGGCCCCTGAAGTAGGCCCCCTATTGACTCCGATCCATGACTTGGGGGGGGGGGGGATAGCAGTCCAATCCCAAGCTAACTCAGGAGGATCTTTCTCTCTAAACAGAAGCTCACTATCCATAAGTTATAGTCACTGTGTCACGTGACAGCAGCAGTGCACAAACGCAGGAGGGATGGGAGGTTGCCCAGTGTCCATGTGATGCTAGGAAGACTAACCAATTATTAATAAAAGGGTACTGAGATGGTCAAGAGGGTGCAGGACAGGGTCACTAAAATGATCAGGGGGTGGGGACAAAGGCTATCAGAAGAAAATGTTGGCACTTGACATGTTCACTTGGAGAAAGTATGGTGAGAAGTGACATGAGCTCAACCTTCAGCATACTTAAGGTTATTGACAAGACTGAACAGACTGAGAGATGTTTGGTTTGGTGTCTTGCAGCAGGATGTGGGAATTGTTCTGAAGTACACAGGTGGTAAATTTAGTGGTAATGACAGAATACGTTTCTTCTTCTAGAGAGTGGTGAACCAATGGAACAGCCTACCAGCAGAGACAGTGGACACTGAAGATATTGTACACCTTCAGGTTAAGCCTGGACACATTTCTGTAGCATTAGTGGAGGACTCTGGAAACACTTACGCTCTTTTGATAACAATGCTACACTCAATGCCACTTCGCCACATTGACGCTTCCTCATAGAAACATAGACTTTGACGGCAGACAAGGACCACTTGGCCCACCTAGTCTGCCTGTTTCCCTACTTACAAGATAAGCTGCAGATCCTAGTTAACCAACAGCCTATTTCTTCCTACCCCTCACAAGAATTGCCTTATGTCTGTCCTATGCATTCTTGAATTCTCCCACAGTTTTAGACCCCACAACCTCCTCAGAAAGGCTGTTCCATGCGTCCACCACCCTCTCTGTGAAAAAATACTTCCTCACATTGCCCCTGAGCCGTCCCCCCTCTATATTCAGATTGTGTCCCCTTGTTCTTGCACATCTCTTTTTCTGAGAGATGCTACCCTCTTGGACTTTGTTGATTCCACTGAGGTACTTACAAGTTTCTATCATGGCCCCCCTTTTCCTCCTTTCCTCAAGGGTATACATATTAAGCTCCTTTAGTCTCTCCTTGTAAGGCTTCTCTTGCACACCCTGCACCATTTTAGTTGCCCTCCTCTGGACTGCCTCCATCCTGTCTATGTCCTTGTGGAGATGGGGTCTCCAGAACTGGACGCAGTACTCCAGATGGGGTCTCACCAACTGTCTGTACAGAGGGATGACAGCTTCCTGTTTTATGCTGGTGATGCCTCTCCCTATACATCCCAGTATCCCCCAGCCCTCCCTACTGCCTTCTCACATTGCTTGCTAACCTTAAGGCCATCTGATATGATTACCCCCAGGTCCCTTTCCATTTTTGTTGTTGTTACTAACTCCCCCCATTGTGTAATCTTCCCCTGGGTTTTTGTTTCCAATGTGCATTATTTTGCACTTCTTTGCATTGAATCCATGCTGCCGTACTTCTGACCATTCCTTCAACCTTGCCAAGCCCCTTCTCATCCTTTCCATGCCTCCTTGTGTATCAGCCCTGTTGCAGATCTTTGTATCATCTGCAAAGAGGCATACTTTGCATTCCAGTCCCTCTACAATGTCACTTATAAAGACATTAGAAAGGACTGGACCAGTTCTGAACCCTGAGGTACCCCACTAGTAACCCCTCTTTCTTCACTGTGGACTCCATTTTAAATTCCTTTTATGTTCTGTTGTCCAACCACTGTTTTACCCAGGCTACCACCCTGGGACCTACTCCCAGGCTGGTTAATTTGATTATTAATCTTTTGTGTGGGACTGTGTCAAGTGCCTTGCTAAAGTCTAGGTAGGCCATGTTCACAGCCCCTCCCTGGTCCACTACTTTGGTCACCCAGTCAAAGAAATCAATTAGATTCATCTGACATGACCTTCCCACTGTGAATCCATGCTGCCTTTGCTCCTGTGCTGCACTGGACTCTAGATACTCAACTATTCTTTCCTTCAGAAGTGATTCCATCACTTTCCCTACCACAGAGGTCAAACTGACAGGTCTATAGTTTTCTGCCTCTGTCTTGCTCCCACTTTTGTGAAGGGGAATCACATCCACCTTCCTCCAGTCCTCAGGTACCACACCATCCTCCCATGATTTGTTAAAAAGGGTAATCAGTGGTGTCACTAGTTCTCCCTTTAATTCATTTAGAATTCTGGGGTGAATTCTGTCAGGCCCCATTGCTTTGTCCACCTTCAGTTTTAGGAGTTCTTTCAGAACCCTTTCTTCTGTGAAAGGACTGGGATCGACCCCCTATCCAGAGTGCTTCTGTTAATTGAATTAGGCACCCCCCCTCCTCTTTTGTGAATACTGAGCAGAAGTATTCATTCAGTATCCCTGCTTTTTCACTGTCCCTCTCTGTCTATCCACCTTCCTTTCTGTTCAGCCTCACTATCCCTCCCTTTGTCTTTCTATGCTCATGATGTACCTATAAAAGGTTTTATCCTCCTTCTTAACCGAGTTGGCTATCTTTTCCTCAGTTTGGGCCTTTAATATTCTGACTTCCCTCCCTGCTTCCTTCTGCCTTAACTGGTACAGTTCTTTGTCCTGCTCCTTCTGTGTTTCCTTATACTTCCTAATTGCTATCTTTTTCTCCCTACCCTTCCCCACCACTTCTTTTGAGACCCATAGTGGCTTTTCTTTTCATTTTGATTTGTTTATTTGCTTCACACAAAGGCTTGTTGCCTCTGTGATGGCAGTTTTGATGTTTCCCCATTGTTGTTCCACCCCCTCCTCTAGCCTGTTTGCTAGTGCTTTTCTGAGGCACTCTCCCATCTTGCCAAAGTCAGCCCTCCAGAAGTCCAGTACCCTCATTTTTGTATGGCTTGACTCTGTAGCTGAGTTTATCGTGAACCACACTGTTTGGTGGTCACGTGTTCCCAAATGGCTACCCACTTCTAGATCTGAGATCCTCTCACTGTCCCCATTTGAGAGTATGAGGTCTAAGATTGCTCCCTCATGAGTGGGTTCCAAAACTAGCTGTCTGAGGCATGCCACCCGTAGGGCATCGAGAATGGCTCTGCTCTTGGATGTGTCTGCAGCAAAGGTGCTCCAGTTAACATCTGGCATATTCAGGTCCTCCATCAACAGTATCTCCCCTTTCTCTGCCATCCTAAGGATGCCTTCTAACATATCCTTGTCCATTTCCTCTCCCTGACATGGGGGTCTGTATACAACCTCTGTGCAGACTGTGGTACCATTTCCAGTCTCTAAGGTGACCCTCAGTGCCTCCTCTCCTCCCTGTTTACTCTTTTGTTCCGTTGCTTTTATCCCTTCCCTTACATAGAGAGCTACTCCTCTTGTGTACCCTGGTATGTTAACATCCCAGTCATGGTTCACTGTGTACCATATTTCTGTGACTGCTACGATATCCAGGCATCCCTCTTCCATCAAGGCCACAAGTTCAGGGAGCTTGTTGCCCAGACTACAGGCATTGGTACTCATTACCCTCCATTTCTTGATGGTCTTACCCCTTTTTGCCCCATCCCTATCCTTATTGCCTTTGTCATTTTCTCCATTTACCCCTGCCCTTCTCCCTATCAACATCTCTACCTTGGTGTTTACCTCACTTACTACCCTAATTGTTTTTTTTTTGGGGGGGGCGCTAGAATTTCCCTGCTCCTTGCCAGTGCCTCCACCTTGGCTAGTTTAAATGCTTGCCACGAAGCATTTAACCCTATCACCTAGGATCCTGGTTCCCATCCTGGACAGATGCAGACCATCATGCCAGTATAGGCCTGCATCGCTCCAGATGCTCCTCCAAGCTCTTACGCACACTCCCTCCATGCTCTTACACTCCCTCCACTACTAAGTACACTCTCAACCCTGCTCTGACCACTATGATCTACTATTTTCTTACCACACTGGTCACAGTTATGTTTTTATAAATTCATGGATATTACTGGTTTAGACTGATATTTTATATACATTACTGAGTCAACTCAAAATCAGTTTCTGGAGGGAAAAGGGGGAAAAACATTAGATATAAAATAAAAATCACCTTTAAAATGTTAAAATAGTAGAGGATGTTTAGAGTTGGTTACTGGGTTTTGGGGTGGGGTGAAAATAAGAGAGGTATGGGACAGATCCCCACCATTATAAATGTATTATAATTCTATGTTTTCATGGATGGGACCTATGCCCCCAAACCACCCTCCCCTCTGGAAAGGTATAGTGCACGCCACTTATAGCACCCATGGTTAACACGGGCAATTGGTTTTTCTGGGCAGTTTCTGTTTGCCACTTGCCAAACCCATAGGTGTTAATGTAAAATACAGTGGATATAGTGGTCTATGCCTGCCTTCTATTTCAGGCAGATTAGCTGATACAGTACTGTAGTTAGTAACTGATTTAGCCTGTTCACACTTCGTGCTAATCTACCCAAAAATAGAAAGGTGGGTGTAACATTAAGTACTGTACCTGCTAATTGTCTGCTAATCAACCGCTGCACATGGAAAGGGTAGCTGGTTGAGCTACTGATAACACCAGAGCCCTTGGAGATGTAATCAGCAGCCACACATTGCAAGGGTAGCTGGCAGGACTCATTGAAGCTAACTGATGGCACTGGAGCCCTCAAAAATGTAACTGGCTGCCGCACATTAAAAGGGTAGATGGATGAAGCTAAAATAACTGAAGCAATCACTTTGGACCCATTGAGAAGGTACTGTACTGTAGCTGGGGGGAGCTAAGAAAATTGAAGCTGAAGCACGATTGCACCAAAGCATCCTGAAGCATGTCCCAACTGGCTCTAATACAGTTTGTTAGCTGGCACATGCAGCAACTTGCAGGATCGCATCAGAGGTTCTGTTTTTACTACTTAAACACCTATCTTCTCTAAGCCATGTATGGTCCATGCCATTTATAGTGTTTTTTGGTTAGAGTGCCCACTCCTTGTAAAGGGCAAAATCTGATCACACAGATGTGCCTGTTATAAGTGGCTTTGACTGTATTGTGTGATTTTTGGCTTGGGTGAGACCACTAGCTAAAACCATGAGCTGGCTGAAGGCACAAGCTGACAATAATAGTGCTCTGTCATGCAAGTAATGTTAGTAATATTGTACTGTATGCTAATTCTGTGATATACTGCTATGCTACTGGAATGGATCTGGAGTCCTTCACCTTTGCCATTTCTGCTTACCAAAGGAATCGCAGAGTTTCTTGGTTCAATAATGAGTGTGAAATCTCAATAAATTAGCACATGTTTGAGAGAATATTTATTCATCCTTTCTTATGAAGTGTGTGTGTGTGTGTGTGTGTGTATATGTGTGTATTGTGTGTGTGTGTGTGTGTGTGTGTGTGTGTGGTGGTTAGGGGAAGATATAATTGACCAACAGTACACTCCCATCTGATGCTAAATTATTGTGTTACTAAAGGTACATTTACACAGCCTACTGTGACAGCAGCTTTCTGCGCTGCTTATTTCTGCTCCAGTCTTCTGACGTAGATGCAGATGTAGGGACAAGAAGTGGCTGACCAGACTGGACTGAACACCAAGCTAAGTACTTGTTTGTTGTGGCTATGGGGGGGGGGGCTAAGTCCTGTATTGTTAAAATGAAATCTTTTGAACTACATAGATTAAAGGACTAAAAGGGTGGTCGGGGGGTTGGAGATGATCTGAGAGGAGAGCGGAAGCACCAGGGGGCAGGCTGAGGGTGGGAGAACGGCGTCCGATACCAGGCACCATTGGAGGACCCATGGACCCCATGACTACAGCCAGCAAATAGGGTAGCTGTAGCCCAACAGTGTCAGTGGCTCAGCAGGTAGCACACTCACCTCTGAGACTGGAAGATCAGAAGGTTGTGGGTTCCAGCCCCACACTGGGAACTTGGGATAAATCCCAATACTGGCATTGTAGTGCATCATGAGAGGGTGCTGCACTTCTGAGGTGCCGTCTTTCAGATGAGATGTTAAACTGAGGTCCTGTCTGCCTGTTCTGGTGGTTGTTCAGTGGGGTGTTAAAGATCACATGGCACTTACCCCAAAGCATGAGTGCCACAAAGCAGGAGTGAGGAGTGAAGCATCTGACCTAGTGGAGTCTGGTGGTATCTGCAGGCCATGCTGGTCACAGTAATTGAGGTGAGGGGGCAGGGGTGGTAGAAATTACACTACAGAAAATGAAGGGGGGGGGTTACAGCCAAACTTGGGTCAGCCTACATCTGAACAAGGTGACAAACAAGAAGGCCTGGGGGTACAACACAAGGTGGAAGAGGAATGCATCTGATCCCAATCTTGGGTCAGTCTACGTCTGTAATATAGAAATAAGGTAGGAGTGGTAAGGGATTTAAAAGGGACTTGGGGAAAACTGTAAACAGCACCAGCTGGGTCATGGCAGAGATACATAACTGGGGGGCTGGGATAGGCTGAGGAGGGAGGATGTAGGAGAATAGGAGCTTGTTCAGAAAACAGGATAGATGGAGTGGTGGTGGGGGAATACAAGCATGTACAGGAGCCAGGATAGTGAAAGGAGAGTGGTAAGCTGTAACAGTTGTGGGGCTGCAGTCTTTCTGGAGACAGTGTAGACAGCAAAGGGCTGTTCAGTGTGCAGAAGCCTGGAACAGCTCAGGGCAGAGATAAGAATGCTCAGAGGGAAGCTGGGGAAGGTGGGTTGGGGAGTCAGGGCAGCAGAGCAGTGGAGGAAGGGGCTGGTGGGGGCTGCCCTGGGGAACATGGATGGCAGTTATGGGTTGGGAGCAGGGAGGATAACCCAGGGTCCAGGGACATCTCCTCCTCAGAGATCATAGGAGACCAGAATGGAGGACTGGCAGGTGGTAAAGGGAACTGTTAGGAGGGTAAGAGGAATTGCTGATGCAGAAAGGGGAGTGACTGGGAGAGGAAGAACTGGGGAGGGATCTTATGATGATGGGCTGTCGATAAAGAACAGGTATGCAACACTGACCAGTTTAAGGAGGGGGAATCAGATGGTGGGGTGGAAGATCGGGACAACCGATTGTTCAAGGTTAGGGGGAGGAGAGAAGGGACTAGTCTGGGAAGGCAGAAAGGAAAAGGCAGTCAGGGTGGAGCAGAGGATGGGGGAGTTAGGGGACAGAGTAAAAAAAAAAGGGAGATAAAAGTGGTAGTTATCAAGATTAGCTAGTGAGGAAGGGGCTTAAGGGGTGATAGTGAAGCAGATGGGGGGATAGTAGTGGAGGCAGCAGGAAGTTTATCAGAGTGGAGATGGTGCAATTGAGTGGGGAGACAGCTGGTATAATAGGAGAGGAAAGGAGGTTGGAAATCACAGTTGCAGTGGATGGAAGGGCGGTAATCATTGGTGACTCCATAATAAAAGGTATTCACTAGGGGGACCCAAAAGCAAGAAGGAGAGTGGTTTGTATGCCAGGGATGATAGCTGGGAAGGCAGGACCAAGAATCAGTGGAGTTGTCATTTTTGTAGAAGGTATTGCCAAGTAGATACAGGCCAGTATTTCAAAACTAACAGGTTAGAGAATCTGAAATCCCCAGGCACATCAGAATTATGGTTTTGGCTGCATGGGAAGGATAATGATAACTCATTTACACAGAGTAATAGTAAGAGAGAGAGGGTGACCCCTAACATGTGATAGCAGAGCATTATTTTGCCATGGGGGGATAGGATGAGGCCACTAACTGGTGTCATAGTTAGCAGGCTGCACTGCTTATTCCAGAGGGATGTCAGGAATATAGACAGGCATTAAAAATATTCCCTGTTTGACCTACAAAGTAGATGGGTACCTATGATAGCAGCCTGAGTACAACTGTCCCAGTTTCAGGACAGCACAACTAGAGATAAGAGGATTTAGCAGAGTAGTAATAGGGGTAGGTACTATGTTTGGGTTTAGAAAAGGACACCACTAAAAAAGCTACCCAAAGATATGAGACTTAATGCAGCTATGCAAGTGTACAGGACTGAGTTGTCCTAAGGCTAACAGAGAGTGAAGAATTGATGCACCCCTAGTGGATACACGGTATAATGAACCAATGGGAATTCGGGCACTTTGTCATCTGACTAAGAAGGTCCTATATAGCTACAGGTCCACCCACGGTAGGTGAGGTGGGGGTGTTTGGGGAGCTGGCGCAAAGTGCCGTTGGGAAGAAGGTCTCAGAGGAGTGGGGAAAAAGACTCAGTGCCTGCCGCGGGTGTTTCCGCTACCTGATCAGTGGGACCATGGCAAAAGCTGCTCCAACACGGAGGTCCGAAGCCCCGGTGGGCTTTAGGATGCCTGAGGGGAGTGGAAGGGAGAGGGGTTTAAGTAAAAATAAGTGGTGGGTGGGGGGTTCCAGTAGACAAAAGAAACAGGGCGGGCACAGAGATAAGGGAGGAGTAGGCAGAGGGGGAGCGGGGCAGTTATGGGACAGAGAGAACAACCTTGTAGAAATTTAATAACTTTTACAGCTTTACCAAATCAATTCATTTCAGCTGTAAATTACTAACAAGACTTAAGTAAACCTCTGTAGGTAACACTAAAATATTGCAGTAAAACACACTTGTTAATTATACCAAAAGGAGCTATAATCACAGTAGTTTGAAATAGCTTAGGGTTCCTAAGCTAGGCACCAAAAAAGGCCGCAGAAACTGAGGATTACAATTTGAGCTGTGTAGTCGCCTATCTTGGAGTCCATGCTAACAGAGAAGCAGAAACTAAAAATGGGCACACTTCTTTGAAAGTAGTCCATGGCTCAGGCCCAACGGCACTGGTGAACCGAGCCAAGACATGTCCCAGGGATTTACATCAATCCATCCTGCTCACAGGAAGGGTTCTACCAATCACAGTTAGGGTGCCCTCTTTAAAATTCCAGGGTGTTTAAATGCCAAAAGACATACCTAGTGGCTTTTTTAGATTCACTAGCCCAATACTGCAGTGAGCAACTGGGCTGCTAGTCCAGATTCAGGGCTTTAGGTTCACGAATAGCTCCTTCCACGAGGAAAGTCTCAGAGGAGTGGGGAAAAAGCCTCAGCACCTGCCACATGTGTCTCCACTACCAGATCAGCGGGACCATGGCAAAAACTGCTCCAACACAGTGGTCCGAAGCCCCGGTAGGCTTTAGGATACCTTGTGGCTTTTACGGCTTCACCAGCCCAATGCTGCAGTGCACAACCGGGCTGCTGGTCCAGGTTCAGGGCTTGAGGTTCACAGATGGCTACTTCAATGAGGAAAGTCTTGGAGGAGCAGGGAAAAGTCTCAGCACTTGCCGTGGGTGTCTCCACTACCAGATCTGTAGGACCAAGGAAAAGCTGCTCCAACACGGAGGTCCGAAGATCCGGTGGGCTTTAGGACACCTTATATTACAAAAGAGCAAAGAATAAGAAAAGAAGGGACAAGCAGTCAGATTGGTGGTACATTAAAAGTGGTGGCACAAAATACAGGGGAAACAGAATGTAAGGGGGACATGTAAAGGTTAAGACAAGAAACTGAAAGAAATAAGCATGAAATAGTGAAATGAAGACAGCATATGATTGACTTAACTGAAATTTTCTGACTAGGGTAAGCTGAATGTATTCCAGAGTAGTTGTGGCTCACACTTCAAATATCTCATAGGAGCAGTCATATGATGGATTAGCTAAGGTAAGTCCTTGAGGTACAGTTGAGGACCGCGCAGTCCAGGGTCAAAGTAGGTTTACTTATTTGGTGTCTTTAGTGTCATGTTCGCTAGGTTTAATATGTGTCTATCAAAATGTATCTAAAGCAGCAAAGAGATATGCCACTCCATTTCTAGCTCACTTGTGCGTGGCTAAAACAACAGTGCAAGTAAGAGCAAGAACAGCCAGCACAGATTGATTGGGTGTCAAAAAACTTTAATTTATCTTATATCTTTAAAAAGACTTGCATAAAAGGCATCCACAAACAAAGTGCAAAGCAGTGCAGTCGTGACCCTCAGTGACTCGACCGGTTTTGCTCTGGAGCTTACTCTTGAGAAAGAAGTTTTTTGACACAACCGATCACTCTGTGCTGGCTGCTCTTGCTCCTACTCAGTATGTATTTAGTCAATATTCTTAAACTCGTGCTGCTGCTAAGGTGTTAAGACTTACAGAGCCAGTTACTGTTGTGGTACTGTATTTTATGTTAATGTTAAAGTTACAACATTATAGATCGAGGGAGTGCTCCCGACCAATCGAAGCGCTTCTTTCCTCTGTATGTGAGACACTCTTATTCTGTGAAGAGAGTTTCATACGCGGGTGCCCTGGAAACAGGCACATTCAGGTAATTATTTTTTTTTAAATTATATTATTGATTGAGCTCAATCAATAATATACTAATATGTCCCCCGTCGCCACTCTTTGCTTTATTAGAGTGGTTTCACTTGCCTTCAGCTTGAATCAGAACAGCTCAGCTTCACTTCACTGTTCTCACTCAAGCTAAATGTGCACAAAACCACTCTGATACAGCAAAGAAGTTTAACACATTCTGTGACTCTGGACCTCAGCAGTTCACAGTTTCTTCTGGCTTTGACTTTGGCTATGACTTACCACCAGGTATTACCATTTTCATTTGAAATCAACTTTAAATATCCAGTCACAGCCATCTCAGTAGGCTTCACTGATCCTTACCTTTTGTCTGGCTTTTCCCCTGATCTTCCCCCTGCCTAGCCCTACCAAAAATAATGTTTTCACCTCTGATCATGCTGCTCATGTTTTTTCTGGCTGTGCTGACTTCTCCAAATAGCACTGATTCTATGAGTTCCCCAAGACCTACTGCTGGTAACCTTGATAAATACCCCAATTACACGCTTGGAATGGCTACCTGCAGTTGTAATATGAAGTGCTCCAATCTCCATTACAAAATCCTACAATGCACAAGATTGCTCCTACTTCTGAGCATGATGTTACCCACTCACTACTGCTCCTTGCTCTTATTATCAAGTGTCCAGTCAGTCCAGACTGGAGCTAGTGAACAGCGCAAAGGGAGAAGGGTACAGTTGCTGCACAGCAGATGTCTGAAGGAGCTACTATGATGTCTAATACTGCTTCTCCTGCTTATGCCTGGAAACACACATCCTAACCCGGGTCCACCCTTCTCCCAATCTAGTGGCACAAGCAGATCTGGGACTCTTTCACTAGCCTGCATTATCATTTTCAGCCTACTCAAAAAACTTGATGCCCTTACTGCCTGGACCGTCCTTCACAGTCCAGACAGACATCCTTGTAGTGACTGAGACATGGCTGTCACCAGCGATCCCTGATGCCACTGTTGCAATTCAAGGATATACAGTTTTCAGGCAGGATAGACTATCTAAAAAAGGGGGATGCTGTACCCTATACTTGAAAGACTCTTTGCAGGGGCATGCTCTGCCATTGCTTTACTTGGTGATGACCTACAGGTCCTAGCTATCAAGACTCTGCTTGGAGCCCACAATAAGGCCCTGTCAATAGCATCAGTTTATATTCTACCAAAATTGACATCATGTAGCCTGAATCCACTCCTGGCTTAAACCACAACACTGAAGTTATAATGCTTGGGGATTTCAATGTGAACTGGCTCTCCCCCAGTGCCAACAATTATAAGGATGCCTTATCTTCTGAAAATTTCATCTAGCTCATAACTTCACCTACAAGGGTCAACTACAGAACCAGGACAAGCACCCTATTGGACTGGGTGCTCACAAACCGCCTAGACCATATCTCTCATACGGAAGTCCTTCCCGATACTATAAGTGACCACTCCCCTGTCATGTGCTTATGGTCAAATAAATTCAATAAACCCCCATCAAAAACTGTTAATAATAGGATTCTATGCAGAGGGAACCTAGAGCCATTAAAATTGCTTCTATGACAACAGGACTGGTCCCTAATTGATACTGCAACTGACATAAATGCTGCACTTGAATACTTCATCTCCCGGACCAATGCAGCATTGAATGTCCATGCTCCTCAAGAAGTGAAAAATTAAGGGCCTTGACAACCCTTGGATTACAAGTGATCTACTGGAAAAAATGAAATCATGGGACCATCTCTGGCACTGGGCAAGAGCTACTGGCAGATCAACTGACATACAGGCCTATAAAACAGCCGTGAATGCCTGTACCAAAGTCATTCGCTTGGATAAAGCCAGCTATTATATGAGTGCCCTATCCAACACATGGAAGGGTGGAAGGAAATTCTGGAGCAACATATCAGAAGTCATTGGGAAAGGTTCCAAAGAGGCACCCACCATGCTGAACATAGATGGTTCCATCATCATTGACCCCACCTCAATTTCCAATACTTTTAATTTGGTTTTCACCGACCTTAGTCATGTGCTGCCTTCTAATTTCATTGATTCAAACTCCTCCCCGGCTCCTCATGGTAAACCAGTTAAGAAGCTGGAACATCCATGTTTCTATTTCAAGGCATTCTCTGAACGTGAAGCCAAAAAATACCTACTGAAGGTACTTGGAAAAACCAGAACTAGTGATGACTCTCTTGACTTGAAGCTCATAGCCCTCACCCTTGACGCTGTCTTGACCCCTCTAACCAAGATTATAAACCGCTCCTGCATGCTCTCTCAGTTCCAGTGGAAGTCTACCCTGATGGCTTCAATCCACAAGAATGGTGACAGAGCATAACACAGAAACTACAGACCTATCTCCATCCTCCCTCCCTTATCCAAAGTATTAGAGAAAATTATTGCAGATCAACTGGTAGACTACTTGGAAAAATGAAACCAACAATGCTCACAGCAGCATAGCTTTCGGAAAAGTCACAGTACGACCACTGCACTCATTGAATTTATGGGCTACATTCATCAGGCGCTTGATTAAGGTCCACTTGTCAACACCACCTTCATCGACCTGTCAAAGGCTTTCGATACGGTCAACCATCCACTACTAATCGAACAGCTTGCTGATCTAGGGCTGTCCCTTGACACCCTAAGGTGGTTTAATAGCTATTTTTCTGACCGCACTCAACAGGTTAAGATTGGTAGTGCCCTCTCCTACAAACAGCCTGTTCGGTCAGGTGTCCCCAAGGTCAGTTTTGGGGCCCCTGCAATTCAGCATCTTTCTAAACAAACTCTCTGCCTCCTGTCATGAACATAGCCTCCTGTACGTAGACAATGTGGTAATTTTCTCAAAGAACTCTGAACCCTCTTTCTTGGAGGGCCACCTTCAGGAAAGTTTCACGGTTGTAGAAGAATGGTTTATCATGCAGAAACTAGTGCTCAGCTACAAGAAAATGAAGATTATGCTTTTCCATAGTACACATAATAAACATAAAAGTAAACAGCAGACAGTCAGAAATAGCACCGGTGTCGCCTTAGACCAGATGCATTCTTTCAAGTAACTTGGAGTGACCCTGGACAGCAATCTATCTTTCTCCAGTCATATTGATATGGTTGCCAAATCTGTGAATATCTGCATCGGCCGTCTGTACAAACATAAGCACTGCCTGACTCACGAAGCACTTAAGCTTGCAATACAAAATGCGAGTGTATCAATCATTGACTACGGGCTTGTTATCTAGGAGCCTCACATGCACACCTGCGACCTCTATAAGCAGGCTAACTGGCTTCAACTTCTGGAAGTATCACTTACCTAACCTGCCTGGTAGTAAAAAAGACATCCCTCTGTCTTATGCCCCTTGGGGTACAGAATCTCCTTAGGCCAACCAACAGCACTCACCACACCAGAAGCTCTGATAACTCCACTCTACTTGTCCCCCACTGTCACACCTCTCAGGGCCAGCAGTCATTTGCAGGCAGAGCCCCTAAGTTATTCAGCTTGCTAAGCAGCGAAGTCACCAATTCAGCCACTCTAGGCCTGTTCAAATGTAATCTTCATCATACCCTTGTGACTCGGGCCTCATGTGACTGCTTCACTTAATTACCCTGGGCTGAGACCTCTGTCTACCTTCATCTCCATTTTCTCTGTTTCTATGCTTCTATCCACCTCCCATAATCCCCTTACACCTTTTTTTCTCTTTCTCTTTTTTCACCTCCCCCTTTCCCCTCAATTGCTCTATCCGTCCACTAGCTGTCCAACTCTTCTGCCCCCCCTTCCTACTACCCTATCCACTAGTCCAGGTCCTGAATGTCTTCTGACCTCCCATCCTCCCTACACCCTAAACTACCTCCCTACACTTTCGCATCCCCTCTCTCGTATGTCTATATCAGTTTGTATCTTCAATCCCTGCTACTTTTGAAACTCTTCTACTCTGATGAAAAGGCTTAATTTTGCAGCATTATAATTCTCTGTATAACTGTGTTCAGGTACTCCACTATTTGTAAAGATATTCCCTATTTTTTCATGTTATCTAACCTAGCTACTATGTTTAGCCGTGCTGTTTCTTGTGTTAAGTAACCCTGGACTGTGTAAACCAATTTACATTTTTTTTCTTGTCTTTTTTTTTTTTTTTTTTACAAACTTTTGAAATAGAACCTTTGTAAAAGAACCTATGGCTCAAAGGTGTTAATTCTGAATTCTCAATAAATAAATAAAAATAAATAAATAAAGAGTGGCTCCGGGGGACATATTAACATACACACATGTGTCAGTCTATAGCCAGCCTTTATATGGCTGCAAATTTGAATGTATGGTTATTGTTCTCCTGTGCTGTGTTTGTTAAAAAAAATTAAATAAACCTTTAAACTGCAAAAAAGTTAAATGTGTCTTCCAGGAGAGTTACACTGACCAGGAGCTCCTGTCCACATGCAACCTGGAGGGGGAGGGGTTACAAGGTGGTAAGAAATACAGGAAACAAAATGTGACCAATGCAAAGTACAGTACTAAATAAAATGAGAAATGCAATGTACAGCACAGAATATTTGATGGCCCAAGGTACAACATTTACAACTTTTCAGGAATTTATGATGCCAAAAAGTGAAACATGTGTAATGATACAGACTGTCAGATGGTGCAAGACACAATAAGTTTCAAAAGTGAAATAACTGACTGTTATTGGTAAAATCATTATATTATTTAAGTAGAGGAAGTATTAAAATAGTGATACACATTTGCAAAAGTTTACTGTGTGTATAGTGAAAAAGGATCTGGCTGGTGCCAACAATTTTGTAGCAGGCCTTACACTGACACCAGTTTCACTGTTGTAATTGTAGTTACATTATATGGGAATCACATCTAACACCAGTTCTCAGATTTTTTTGTATACCATGCCCATGGGGGGGCGAGTGTTGGTGTGGCAGCATTGCTTTTCAGTAATGCTCCATGCACTATATACAGTGGTTCAAGTCCACCTAGCACCAGGCAATCATTTTCATTTCCCAACACTAAGCTCAGTTATAGCCCCTTCCATATAGTTGTTTCTGTTATTGTCTCATGGTGCAAGATGGACACCGAACCTGTCAGGTAGTTGGGGGGAGAGGGCCAGATGTTATTTATTTCCCTAATGGACTGGTAGAGCATCGGACCTGCCAGGTACGTGGGAGGAGAGGGCCAGATGTTTTTTATTCCCTAATGGACAGGTAGAGCATCGGACCTGCCAGGTAGATGGGAGGAGAGAGCCAGATGTTTTTTATTCCCTAATGGGCAGGAAGGGCATCGGATCTGCCAGGTAGTTGGGAGGAGAGGGCCAGATGTTTTTTATTCCCTAATGGGCAGGTAGAGCACCGGATCTGCCAGGTAGGTGGAAGGAGAGGGCCAGATGTTTTTTATTTCCTAATGGGCAGGTAGAGCATCAGACCTGACAGGTAGGTGGGAGGAGAGGACCAGATGTTTTTTATTCTCTAATGGGTGGGTAGAGCGTCGGACCTGCCAGATAGGTGGGAGGAGAGGGCTAGATGTTTTTTATTCCCCAATGGGCAGGTAGAGCATTGGACCTGCCAGGTAATTGGGGGAAGGGGGCCAGGATGTTTTTTATTTCCCTAATGGACAGGTAGAGCGTCGGACCTGACAGGTAGGTGGGAGGAGAGGGCCAGATGTTTTTTATTTCCCTAATGGACAGGTAGAACATCAGACTTGCCAGGTAGGTGGGAAGAGAGGGCCAGATTTTTTTATTCCCTAGTGGGCAGGTACAGCATCTTACCTGCCAAGTAGGTGGGGGAGAGGGCCAGATGTTTTTTATTCTCTAATGGCCAGGTAGAGCATTGGACCTGCCAGGTAGGTGGGAGGAGAGGACCAGATGTCTTTTATTCCCTAATGGGCAGGTAGAGCATCGGACCTGCCAGGCAGGTGAGAGGAGGGGTCCAGATGTTTTTTATTCCCTAATGGGCAGGTAGAGCACTGGATCTGCCAGGTAGGTGGGAGGAGAGGACCAGATGTCTTTTATTCCCTAATGGGCAGGTAGAGCATCAGGCTTGCCAGGTAGGTGGGGAGAGGGCCAGATCTTTTTTATTTCATGATGGACCAGGTTCAGCATCAGTCATTAGGCTGGGTATCAGACCCATCAGGTAGTTTGGGGAGAGGGAGACAGATTCTTTTTATTTCCAGACAGGGTGGGTTGGGCTTGGGATCCATCAGGTTGTTGAAGGGAGGGGTGATAGAGTTTGTTCCTCTATGGTCCTGGTTTGGCCCTGGACTCATCAGGTAGCTGAGTGGTAGAAGAGGAGAGACAGATTTGTTTTTTATTCTATAACAAATTGTATTGTGCACTGGATCTGTTAGGTAGGTGAAGGAGGGGGCTAGTTGTTTTTTTAATTCGCTGCTGGGTTGGGCAATGGATGCAGCAGGTAGTTAGCAGGAGGGGAACAGATTTTTGTTTTATTCCCCAATAGGCCGGGTGGGGCATCAGACCATTCTGCTGTGCAGCAGGCTAGACAGGAGCATGCATGGCAGTGTCATCCAATGTGCATATTGGGAAGAGTGCAGAACTGAGACTGAGGTCTGAGAGAAGGAAACAGTGAGAGAGGGAGAATCAAGCCATGCAACTGGGATCACTGACAGTTGGGGTTACAGTCACAGAAGTGTGTGCCATCAGCCCCCATTGGCCCAGTGTCCCATGCTAGTGTGCTGTGGGACAGAGAAAGTGGAGATGCCTGAACTGGTTGGTAGCAGCAGTAGTGTGGCAGCAGCAGCTCGAAGCCTACCGAACAGTCTTTGAGCCCCTCACTGTGACCTGAGTGGATGGACATGGGGAAGCAGTGGTTTAATACCCTGCCTATTCCACCTTCTTCTCACTGCTTTGCTGCTGTGCCTCGTTATCTCTGGTTGGCGTAATACATGAGTCATGTTGGGCAAAGGGCCCATCAGGTAGTTGGAGGGAGGGTGCAGATGTTTTTTAGTCCCTGATAGGCCAGGTTGTACACAGACTGATAAGATACTAGGGGGGAGTATGGCCAGATTTTATTTATTCCCTGCCAGGTATGGTGGAGCACATTACCTGTCAGGTTGTTGGGGGAGGGTCGGATATTTTTTTCATTGATGGGCCTGGTTGAACACTGGATCTGTCAGGTTTTTGGGGGAGGGTTATTGTTTTTTTAATTCCCTGATAGGCCAGTTTGTGCATCAGACCTCTCAGGTTATTGAGGGAGAGGGATAGTTTTTTATTCCCAGATGGGCTAGGTTGAGCACTGCATGGGTCTGTCAGGCAGTTTGGGGAAGGGGCACAGATCTCTTCATTCCATTATGAGTCACATTGAGCATTTGATCTGTTAGGTTATTGGTGGGACTGAGGCAATTTTTCTTTTTTATTCCCTGACAAGCTGGGTTGCATACCAGACCAATTAAGTAGTCTGGGAGAAGGGAACATATATACATTTTTTGTTACATAGAAACATAGAAACTGATGACAGATAAGTGCCACTTGGCCCATCCTGTCTGCTCTTTTTCATTGTGCTGCTTTCACTATAGACCCTTCCAGGCTTACGGCACTTTCTCTTCCACCTTTTCCTATCCCTTATGATTCCCTTGTGCCTATCCTAGGCTTTTTTGAATCCCACCACTATTTTTGTTCCCACTACCTCCACTGGAAGACTGTTCCAGGCATCCACAACCCATTTCCTCAGATCTCTGCTGAACCTACCCCCCCAGCTTCATATCGTGACCCCTTGTTCTACAGCGCCCTTTCCTCTGAAAATATCTCCCACCTTTACCTTATTCACCCCGTGAGCTATTTAAAGTTCTTGATCATATCCCCCCTCCCTCCTCTCCTCCAGGGTGTACATGTTTAGTTCCTTTAGCCTTTCCCCATAGGGCTTTTGATGCCGACCCTGTACAATCTTGGTAGGCCTCCTCTGGACCGCCTCTACTCTGTCTATGTCTTTCCTGAAATGTGGTCTCCAGAACTGGACACATTACTCCAGGTGGGGTCTTACCAATGACCTATATAGAGGTAACACCACTTCCCTCTTCCTGCTGATAATACCCCTACCTATACATCCCAGCATCCATCTAACTCTGCCAATTGCTTTGTCACATTGTCTGGCTACCTTTAGGTCATCTGATATGATTAGTCCCAGGTCCCTTTTCTGCTTGGTCATTGCAAGTATTTTCCCTCCATTTTGTACTGCACCCCCAGGTTTCTGTGACACAAGTGCATTGTTTTGCATTTTTTTGCTTGAAACCTTAGTTGCCAAACTTTTGAGCACTCCTCCAGTAATTTTAAATCTCTTTCCATCCTTTGCACCCCCTCTGGAGTGTCCACTCTGTTGCAGATTTTGGTGTTATCTGCAAAGAGGCAGACCTTCCCTTCCAGGTCCTCTGCTATATCACTAATGAAGATATTGAAGAGGACCAGACCTAGTAATGACCCTTGTGGTACCCCACTGGTCACTCTCCCCTCCTCAGAGTGAACTCCATTTACCACTAACCTCCGCCTCCTATCCCCTAACCAATTCCTTACCCAAGTTACCACCTTATTGCCCACCCCCATGCTACCCAGCTTGTTTACCAGCCTCCTATGTGGAACAGTGTCAATGGTCTTGCTGAAGTCAAGGTAGGCCGCATCCACCACCCCTCCCTGATCCAACACCTTGGTTACCCAGTCAAAAACATCTATTAGATTTGGTTAGCACGACCTCTCTCTCTCTCCTCTGTAAATCCATGCTGCCTCAGGTACTGCAGTCCACTGGATTCCAGCTGTTCCATGATTCTTTCCTTTAATAGTGTTTCCATCAATTTCCCTACTACAGATTCCAGGCCTATAATTTCCTGCTTCCTCCTTACTACCATTTTTGTGGAGTGGGACTATATCCTCTCTTCTCCAGGTCTCCGGGACCACGCTGGTCTCCAGTGAACTGTTAAATAAGTCTGTCATGGGTGCAGCTAGCGCCTCCTTGAGTTCCTCCAGCACTCTTGGATGCACCTCATCTGGCCCCATGGTTTTGGCCACCCTCAGGTTAGCAAATGCTTTCCTGACCATCTCCTCAGAAAAGGGACTGGTGTCCACTTCCCTCCTTTCCAAGCTCTTGGTGCTTATTTGTGGTCTCTCCACTTCCCCTTCTACTGTGAACACTGGGCAGAATGATTTGTTTAAGAAGTTTGCCTTTTCTTTGTCCACCTCTGTATAATCCCTTCCCTCCTTTTTTAACTGTACAATCCCTCCGTTTATCTTCCTTTTTTTGCTACTGTACCTGAAAAGTGTCTTGTCCCCCTTCAATATTGTCTCTGCTATTCTTTCCTCAGCTTGTGCCTTCGAGCTCTTTACAGCTATGTCTTCCTCCCTCCATTTCCCCAGATACACTTCCCTGTCCTCCTCTCTCTGGGTCTCCTTATACCTTCTGAATGCCACTGCTTTTGCCTTTACCTTTTCTGCCACTGCTTTTGAGAACCGTGACGGTCTCTTCCTCCTCCTGCTTTTGCTTATTTGCCTGATGTACTGGTTTGTTGCCTTTACTATGTCCTCTTTTAATCTGACCCATTTGCCTTCAATCCCACCCACAACAGCTCCCCCGTCAGGTCCTCCCAGAGGCATTCCCCATCTTTGTAAAATCAGTGCTTCTGAAATCCAGAACCCTCGCCCTTGTGTGGTTGGATTCTGCTGCTGTTCTTATATTAAACCACACTGTGCGATGGTCACTGGTCCTCATATGACTTCCCACTCCGATGTCCACAACATTGTCCCCATTAGTAAGTACCAGGTCCAGTACTGCCCCCACCCTGAGTGGGTTTACTGACTAGCTGCCTGAGGAATGCCCCCTGTAGGGATTCCAGGATGCCGCTACTTCTAGGTGATGCAACAGCAGGTAGGCTCCACTCTACATCTGGCAGATTAAAGTTTCTCCACCAGCAACACTTCCCCCTTCTTAGGCATTTTGTCAATGTCTTTCAACATTTCTTTGTCTAAGTCCTCCCCCTGTGTCGGAGGCCTGTATACCACTCCTATCCAAATGGTGACTCCATTGCCAGAGTCAAGGTTGACTCACAACACCTCAACCCCCCTGAGTTCCCTGTACCTCTTTTGCTTTGATGTGTTCCTTAACATAAAGCACCACTCCCCCACCTTTCCTTCCTACCCTGTCTCTTCTAAACATCATGTAGCCAGGTATGACCATTTCCCAGTAATGGTTGTCAATGCACCATGTTTCGGGCGATGGTCGCAGTATCCAGGTCTGCCTCGGCCATGGTTGCCTCCAGGTTTGGTATCTTATTTCTCAGACTTCTAGCATTGGCACACATGGCTGTCCAGATTTTGCTGGTCTTAGTCTTGTCCCTTCCCACATTTTCTAGCTGTTTCCCCTTCCTCTCCTTTCCATATTGCCTGTTTCTCTTCCCCCTTCTTCCAGTGCTAATCCATTACTGCCTTGATTGTCTTTCATTCCAGTGGGAATCTTTTCCCTCAGGATTTCTCTACCCTCCATCACAGTCTGTGTATGTGGGGTGGCAGTTTCTGCTACCCCTTTGCCTTCCACCACCCCCTTGACTAGTTTAAATGTCCATCAAGGTAACATTTAAACCATCCACTGAGGACTGTCGCTCCCTTCCTGGATGGATGCAGGCAATCCCCTTGCTACAAGCTCTGATCCCTCCAGATAGAGTAACAGTCTGCAGTGTAGCCATACCCCTCCTCTCTGCACCATTACTTGAACCATGAGTTTAAGGCCTTAGTGTAGAGCTCCCTCTCCTTCCCCCTGTTGTAGATAGGCAGCACTTCCTTAAAGGCTACAGTGCATGCTACCTCCTTAAGACCCTTCCCCGGCTCCCTAAACTGCTCCTGCACTGCTGTCCCTTCCAAAGCTAGGTCATTCATCCCCAGGTGCACAATGACATCCAGCTCCCCCTTTCTTCCCATTGCTCTCATTGTCCACTAGATATGCTTTTCATTCCTCCAAACTGATGTGCCAGGTAGGCACTTATCCTCCCTCTTTACCCCCTTTCCTTCTCCCAACTCTATCCTCCTGACCATAGAGTCCACCTCCAGAAGTTGCTTCCTCCTTCTCTGGGGGCCTCCCCCACAAAGGCACTCCATTCAGGTGGTTTCCCACATCCTCACTGTATACCCCTTGGGTGCCCCTTCTTGATAGTCTTGCTCCACCAGAACAGTGTAGGAATTTCTTAGTGGCATTGCATGAGAAGTATACCTGTTACCCATTCCTAACAGCCTTTCAGATTCTACCACCTCTGCCCTCCTTGAGCCCTCCTTAGTTCAACCGCTCTTCCCTTCTGTCGTCCTTTGAGGTAGCGGTGTCTGGCTATGTGATCACTGGGTGGGCGAGATGGTCCCCTGACTCCTTGCCAATGTGACTTTAAGTCTAGCAATGTTCTCTTGACTCTCTGCCTGTGCCACCTGGAGCTTTGAGACCTGTTCTCCCCACCCAGGGAAACATATGCAGATGGGACAGCACCGCAGTCTCCAGAAGGTCTCCCTGTAGACTGCTGCCCCATAACCACTGCATTGCACCACTCCCCACATTTCCTTTTTACTGTTCTTCTTGTCCTTTCTGTCATCCTGTCCCAGACTTAATAGGGTTATTACCTCTCTGTAACCACAAGCCCCTAAACCCTGAAGCTCACTAGTACCTATCAAGCGTTCTACAGCAAGTCCCTATACCCTACTATACCTCTGATCCCTGAAACACAGTAGTGCCTAGCCACAGTTTACCAGCAATCCCTAGAACTCAGAAACACACTGCTACCCAGTAGCAGTTTAAAACAACAAACAACAAAAAATAAGATGAAATAAGCAAGCCCCTAAGCCCACCGATACATTTACCCCCAGATGCCTAGCTAGTTGCCCTTCAATGCAACATCCAACAGGCCTACTTGGGTAGGGGTCAGCTTGAGTTGGCAGGGGAGCAGAGTGGCTGGCTGCCCTGTTGAGCTGACTCTGGTGGGCAGAGCCCGATGTCCTTTGTGCATGTTTCCTTTACACGGGAGGCCACTGTGTGGGATCTGCTTGATGGCCCAACCCATTAGAATGTCCTTGCACCACTTCCTGGATCCCAGGCAGCACCTGGGATTGACTGTCTGGTGAGCAGGGAGGCATAGCTCTCCTCCAGTTGGTTCCTCTGCTGAACCTGGCAGAGCTTCTTAGTTCTTGTCTTCTGATGGGCTAGATTGGGTATTGGACCAGTTAGGTAGTTAGATGGGGGAGAACGCCAGATTTATTTTTTATTCCCTGATGGGTCAGGTTGGGCACTGGATCTGTCAGGTTGTCAAGGTTGGGGGACAGATTTGTTTTATTCTCTGATGGGTTAGGTTGGGCACAGAACCTGGAGCTGGGCCACATAGAGTACCTGATATTCTATTCTATTCTATTCTATTCTATTCTATTCTATTCTATGCTCTCTGTACTGCCAGTATGACACTCCTGTGCCTTATAAAATTCTTTGGGCTATAGTGTGTATGAAAGGCATGTCTGTTAACTCATTTTCACCTAGGCAGCCATTTTGTATCAGGCTAAGCAATGAATAAATTGGACATTATACAGAGCTACTGGCAGTAATGAGTCAAGTGTTGTTTTGCAAATTGCTTCACCCTGGCCCCTCCTTGCAGCAACTGATCTCTGTCTCCTTAGTTTTTCCAGTCCCTGGCCAGGCTACACAGACTGAAAATTCAGCATTTTTTTCATTATACAGAGAGGTTGGGAGAAATACATTCTAGTTCCTACAAGCATAAAATGGTGCCACAGCTATGCTACTCTTAGTCCTTTTGCATTGCGATAAGTTAGTAGCATGAAAACTCTCAGTTTTATATAGGTGATGTCATGTGTTTTTTTTTATGGTGACATTTTTCCCAACTGCCAGTGAGGCCCGGTGGTGGCGTATTGACTATCTGCTCTGTCCCTCCTTGCGGGGATCACAAGGCATGGCAAGGGGTGTGGGTTTTTCCAGTGTTATGGAATTAGCTATGGGAAGTGCTAACCCCTCCCAGATGGCACTGATGTGAAGGACCAAGGTCTAGGCGGGAAGCTGTGTGGAGACATGGCTTCCACCAAGCACCTAACAGCACCCTCCTCTCCTGACACTCTCTGCTGCTTGGATCAGTGCCCAACCCTCCCCAGAGAGGAGAGCTACCTAAAGGTGGCTCCATCAAGATCCCCCCCCAGCTGACCCCCGACGTCCCAGGCTCATTCTCGAACTCAGGTCACCAGTGCAGTGTGAAGTGTGGCATCTAGCACCTCAACCCTCAGCACTACTGGGACAGTAATTTCTTGTTTATTTTTTCAGACAAAAATAAAGGTTAGCTTTTGATTCACAAAGTTGTGCTGACAGAACGTTTACTAATTTATCTCTGAGCTCATTCATTGTTAGTTTTGTCATCACAGTGGTGGGGGGGGGATATGTTGGCTAGGTTAAACAATCCAAGGACTTCTTCGGTGTATCATCTAGGTCAACTGCACATTCATGAAAGCAGCACCACTTGCTCAATGGGTTCTCATGCACTTTCCTCCCTGCAGCCAACAGAGAGTTAACAAAGCATTACAGACAGCTGCAAGGAGCAATAGAGGAACAACACTCACTCATTGACAGCTATAAAAAGGCATAGCCCAGTCCCCCAAAGCAATTCAATAAGACAGCTTCAAAACATGTTCTGACGTTAATCCCAGTGGGAACTGGTCTGCTTTGCAGACCAGTCTTAAAAATCGTTAAAATAGAGGAATTGTGTGGGACACAGTGGTAGCCGGGGACTGCAATGCACCAATCAAAACCTATAAGAGTGGCTAACAGCTGGAGCAGAGCAGAGAATGGTGAGTAGATAATGATGACATAACACAGAAAGGTAACAATGAGAGATGTCTAAAGAGAGGCAGCTCATTCCAGAGCCTAGAAAAGTGAGCAGAAAAAGAGGACTAATCAACATTGGTTTTGCAGTAAGGGATAAGAGTGAGCATTAAATGAGCAAAGCAACTATGATGATGAGGGAATGAAAGGGGAAGGAGAGAGGAAAGCAGGAGTGGATGGTGTGAGGCAGTATTCAGCTAGGAAAGAGTAGCAGTGAGAGAGAAGTTTGGATTCAAAGGCGAGGAGAGAGAGAGGTTTAGATAAATGGAGCTTGGATGGGTAAGATGATGGGGGTATTTAGAGCAGAACAACGGAAGGAACAGAAAAGATGGTCCAGTCTACCCAGGCTAGATAGCATAGTCAACCACATCAATATAGTCAAAACTAGTGAGATCATATTGAGGATAGCCTCAGAACAGACAAGGAGTGGCAGGCATGATTTGTTGTGGTATGGCATGCATAGCTTTTTGTTAAGTTTTTTTTTTAATGTATAGCAACAGTGTGGATGGAGAAGCTGAGGTACTGGTCCAGCAACACCAAGATACTTAAAGGTGATGTATATCTTTAAGTGGAAGCACCATTTAGAGTCCAGAAAACTACTTTGTGCTAAAGCCGAGCTACCGTCTATTTCCAGCCAAATGTCATAGAACCTCTTTTTTGGCAATAAATGAGAGCTGGATTGAGTGGAACTAGTGTTGGACATTGAAAAGGTCCTGCAGAAGTGATGATTCCAGTTCAGGGATCAAGGCCCTGGAAGAAAAGAGTGCAGAGTCATCTGCGTATATATGGATGTGCACAGAGGCAGACAAAGGGAAGGGCATTAAAAAAGTAGAAAAGAAAATGGGGCCATGAATACAGCCTTGAGTAGCACCAGATCAGATGGGCAGAGGGGAAAATATGGTGTCATGACCTGGACCAACTAGTTCCAGTCAGAAAGGTGGGAGTAGAATGACCTGACTGACAGGTCAGATAGACTGGCCTCTTTAGCTTATCCAATAGGAGGGGATGGGCTACTGTATTGAAGGCCTTAGCCAAATCAATGAAAATGGTTGCTGTGATTTAGTCCTGGTTCATACCTTTCAGAATAGAAACATTTTTTTAATTTAAAATCTTGGTAACCAGGATAGGCACACTGAGCCAAGGCTCATTTCCAGGTGCGACCCGGGGGAACAATACAATAAGGAATATTTAGTGGAACAATATAAAATATACAATTTATTAGAGGTTGCAGAGCATCTAAGTGATTGTGTAGCTAGCTAGGATGGAAACTTACAGTACAAAGAGCATAAAAGGTGGTTAGATGCTTCACATGGATCTTGAATTTTACAGTACAACAGATCATACAAAGTGATTAGGTAGTAGACATGGATCTTGAAGCATGCAGTACAAATAGAAATGCAGAAACATGAAACATAGAAACACAGAACTTGCTGGCAGAAAAAAAACAATTTGACCAACCCTGTTTGCCCAGATTGTCCCATCCTAGTCTGTCTCCACAGGCTCTAATTGGTCTCTGGTAACCCTCTCTCCTCCATGCCTATTTCATATTCCAAAACAGAAGAAGAGCACTCCAGATGAAATAATTTGAGGAGTAAATGCTGTAATAGCCTTTATTACAAACCAGAAATCAGGCCAGAAACCCCTGCGCTTCAGTGTTCGTGCCTTCAAAGGGGTATTGGGAAAGATCATGGAAGCACTTCTGAAGGAGAGATTGGTGGAACATCTGGTTGTCAATGGACTACAGGACCCAAGGCAGCATGGTTTCACCAGGGGGAGGTCATGTCAGACCAATCTCATTGAATTTTTTGACTGGGTGACTAGGGAGGTGGATCAGGGGAGGGCAGGACATGGCCTATCTGGACTTCAGCAAGGCCTTTGACACTGTGCCACATAGAAGACTATTACACAAACTGGGAATATGGGTGTGGGCAGGACAGTAGTGTGGTGGGTAGGTAACTGGCTGGGTGGCAGGACACAGAGGGTGGTGGTAAATGGCTGTCACCCACAGAGGGAAGAGTGACCAGTGGGTACCACAGGGATCAGTGCTGGGACCGGTCCTATTCAACATCTTCATCAGTGACATTGCGCAGGATCTAGAAGGCAGAATTTCACTGTTTGCTGATGACACAAAGCTCTGTAACAGAGTAGACACACCAGAGGGTGTAGACAGAATGAGAAGGGACCTGCAGAAACTTGAAGAATGGTCAAGGGTTTGGCAGTTGAAATTCAATGCCAAGAAGTGCAAGATAATGCATGTGGGGCACAAAAACTCTGGCACAATATATCAGTTGGGGGGTGAGGATATAGCATGCACCAAGCAGGAAAGGGATCTTGGGCTGTCATCTCTGATGACTTCAAGGTAGGAAACAGTGTGACAAGGCATCAGGTAAAGCAAATAGGATGCTGGGATGTATAGGAGGGCATCACCAGCAGGAAAAGGGAGGTCATCATCTGCCATACAAGACACTAGTGAGGCCCCACCTGGAGTACAGTGTACAGTTCTGGAGACCATACCTACGTAAGGACATAGACAGGGTAGAGAAGGTTCAGAGGAGGGCAACAAAGATGGTGCATGGATTGCATCACAAGTCCTATGAAGACAGGTTGAAGGAACTGAACATGTACTCCCTGGAGGAGAGGAGGGAGAGAGGGGATATGATAGAGACATACAAGTATCTTACAGGGAGAAACAGAGTGCAAGAAAACACTATTTTTAAGTGAAAAAGATGTTCCAGGACTAGAGGGCATGGATGAAGTTGGAGGAGGACGATTCAGAGAAAACATGAGAAAGAATTTCTTCACAGAACGGGTGGTGGACAAGTGGAACACCTTGCCAGAGGAAGTGGTGGAGCTGAAACAATCACGGATTTAAGAATGCATGGGATAGACATAAAGGAATTCTAGAGGTCAGGGGTAAGGGAAACAGACTTCTAGGAAAACAAACTGAACTTACAAGCTCAAATGGGCAGACTGGGTGGGCCATAGGCCCTTATCTGCCGACACTGTCTATGTATCTATGTATCTATGTATTTCATACTCCCCAATGTCTATGCCATGCATGTTTGAAGCCCCTGACTGTATTGACTTCCACCATTTCCGGTGGCAGTCAGGAGGCGAAAGTAGCAGGGAGCTTCAAACATGTATGAATGGTATCTGTGACACAAAAGAGGGAAGAAACAGTGGAGTGATGTTTGTGGAAACCCAACTGGAAAGGTGAGTAGAAGCTGAAGGATTCTAGAAAGGAAGAGTTAAAAGAAGACAGCTTTTTTTCTGCACTTTAGCAGCACAGGGAGTAGGGATATAGGAAGGTAATTCCCAGGGGATAATAGATCTACACTTTGTGGAAGGGGAGGACTTTAGATTGCCTCCAAATCTGAGGGACGGTCCTGAGTTGAAAGAAGTGGTTGTGGTGGGAAATGATAGGAGCAGTGATAGAAAGAGGAAAAAGGTGATGGAGTTTGGGATCCAAACTAGCTAGGCTATGCCTTTTGGAGGGGTAGAAAGAGTATAGAGCAGAGAAGGTAGCCTTAGTCAAGATGAGAGAAAAGAAAAATGAGGCAGAGGGAGATGAGGTGAGAATGGGTGGGCTTCTGAGAGGGCAAGGGGCAGGGGAGGTGGGAGTAGGGAGAGTGCACAGGAGGTGAACAAGTGATAAAAAGCATCAGTGACCAGGGGGTTGGGGGTCAGAGACGGGAGAGCTTCCCAACTTGAGTATGGGGTTTCTGACTGGGTTGAAGGGTCAAAAGGGAATGGCTTACATTCCAAAATCTATTGTGGGAGTTAAGATTGTTCTCAAGTTTGGTGGAGAAGCATTTTGGAGTTGTTTATACCTCAGGAAGTCATCAGAAGAGCTCAATGCAATGTGAAGAAGACAAGCAGAGTCCCAGGCTTTGAATAAGTCAGTTAACTCTACAGAGATCCAGGGTAGGCTGGGCCCATGGACCTAAGAATGTTGGAGAGAGGCACGTTTGTCCTATGTTGCAATGAATTTAGTTTGGAACACACACATATGTATAAATTTAGTTTGGAACACACACACACACATATATATATATATATATATATATAGATTAGAGGTTAAAACTCTGTTTAATGCGTTACTTAGGTTGTTGCACAGTGACAAAAGTGGAGGGCCTGAGGTTGTTGAGCCCTTGATTTCTCGCCCACCTCCAACTGAGATTGGGCGTGATTGTTATCGCCCTAACTCCTCACCCCATCACATGTGTAAAGCAGCAGAAGTATAGGAGAATGGGGTGAGAGTTAGGACCGATGACCCCAATGCGCACCCCAGTGCCGGTTGGGGGGTGGGCAGGGGGGTCCAAGGGGGGGTTTTCAACCCTAACACTGAATTTCCTCACTTTTGTCGCTGTGGAACAACCCTAACTCATACATTAAACGGAGTTTTTAGCCTCTAATTTCCCTTCTTTTTGAGAATGATAACGAGAAATAGTGAATGTAATGCAGCGGCGGGAGCGCGAGGGCCCGCCACATGATGTCTTGAGGCATAGTAAAAGGAACAGCAATGCAAACAGAAGCGCTAACAGTGGCGCACATGGTAATGCAAGCGCGAATAAGAACAGAAAGGGTAACGCACACGGTGGCGTAGACGGGAACGGTCTGCCATGTGATGTGTTGTCACATAGTAACATGGTGCCTGCAAACGGAAATTTCAATGGGCATGGTGACGCAAACTAAAACAGAAAGAGAAACAGTACTGTAGACACAAATGGCAAAAAATAACAGAAACGCAACCGAAAATGAAAACGCCAAAGATAACGCACATGGTGGCGCAGACGTCAACAGTAAGTGAAACGGGTACGGAACCACAAGCAGAAAGGGCAACAGTAACAGTAATGTAAGCGCACAGGCTGGTTTTCCCCCAAAGCTGCATAGAGAAAGACAGTGAGTACAAAGAATATATGCATAATAATGGATATCAGAGCAGAAAATGAGGACTTGAAATACTAAATAGGTTATATCTCAGGAACCGTACGACATAGAAAAAAATTTTAAAACTCATATTATTTACATCTGTCCTAGCTAATTTTGTACTAGGGGGCTAAGCATTTTTCTGATGAAAAGTCCGTATCTCGCACCGTTTCCGAGATACGGGCCCTGAAAGGCGCTGCGAACGCCGTAATGTTATCCTATGGGAAAAAAAGAGAAGTTCGGAGTGCCATAACTTTGCCTCCCTGTAATATTTTTTCACCAAACCACTGAAAGGCACATCTGTGGGCTGTTGGCTGTCTTCCCTCCAAATTTCAGGAAAAAAGACCAAACCGTTATTTTGCAGCAGGGAGCCAAAGGATTCCTGTAATGTGTCGGGCGCCGTAATGTTATCCTATGGGGAAAAACATCAACTTTGGAGTGCTGTAACTTTGCTGTCATGTAATATTTTTTCAATACAACACTGGAAGGCACATCTGTGAGATGTCGGCTGCGTTCCCTCCAAATTTCAGCCCAAAACTCCCAACCGTTCTTTTGCAGTGCAGTGCCAAAGAATTGCTGTCACTTTTCCACAGGTAGAAAACTACTGTCCCAATTTCCGAAAGCTTTCGCAAAAAAGTTTGACACTTTCGTGAGCATGAAAGTAATTTGCGAAAGTTCTTTTTCCAGAAATTTGAAAACATATTTCTGGGGTGTTTTACCACAAAATAAAGACATGGCAAGCTATCCTCAGGGTCCAACTAGGTGAATACAAAAAGAATTAGGTTGCTAGAGGGTCCCAAATTTAAATGCCAACCATTTTTCTGATCACCAACTGAAAACAAATGGCCGATTTGAAAGTAACAGGCCCATTTGCGAAAGTAAAATGCATTTAGTGACACTGTCTAACTTTTTGTTAACTTTTCCCATTGACTTATAATGGGAAACTGTTTTTTGAATAACTTTTGAACCGTTTAATATTTTTTCACAAAATCTTTGAAAGGCACATTGGGGACCCTGGCTGCATGTTCCCTGAAGATTTTGGGCCGGTCGTGCAAACTGTACAACCTGTAGGCACGACCATAGAATTCCAGAAAAAGCGTAAACGTGCGCACAGATCACGCTTAATTCCGCAGCCGTATATCCAACCAGTACAAAATAAGGCAGATCCCAAGGCCTATGGTTCTTGATCATGCATTCCAAATTTCAGGCAAATCCTTCAAACGGTTGCAAAGTTATTAAGGTGCAAAGTTTTGGGGTTTAACATAGAAATGGCTCCTCAACCCTAACTATAGTGGCACTACCATGCCACTATAATATATATATATATATATATGGGAAGTCAGCATTAGAAAGGTCATCAAGAAGGAGAGTTTGAGGGATCTGAATAACATACCCAAGATATACTTTTTTGGTGGTGGTGGTGGGGCTTTGGGACAGAGTATTTTATGAACACAGTAAATCATGTGATCATAGCTGAAAGCATTTGAGAGGTGGGCAGTGGATAGAATATGGTGGTGGTGAGAGGCCTGGATTTGGTACATAAAGGAGCAGTTAGAGGAGTCAGGGTTGTGATGGATGGGCTTTCTGATAAGCTTCATGAGGTTTAGAGATGCAATTGTTTTTGTGGTATGTTTAGATGAAGTAGTGAGTCAATTTATATTTCAGTCCTCAAGGATCAGTAGCTTAACAGAGGCAGAGAGTAAGACGAGGAAAGAGAGGCTATCAGGAAGAAAGTTAGACTTGACTTTGAGGGAACAATAAGTAAGCAATAAGACTGACAGTGTGGTTGTTGTCATGGGTTAATGCATGCTCAGGTGCATGGTAAGGCATGAGGCACTTGCACTGAGTGCCTTCAGCACCTGGAAGTGCATTAACCCATGGCAGCCACCACCCCTGGAATGTCTTATTATGCTTATAAAATAGGTCCCCTTTAAATAAAATTTGAATGCAGAAAAAAAAAAACTAGGAAAAAAAAATCAAACTTTTAAAATATAAATGAAAAAAAAGGGTCACTGTGTGGTGCTGTTTTAGTGTTCCATTATTTTGCTCTGTTTGTAAAACACACTTTTTTACTGTTATTTATTTAAGGAGTTCTTTGTGGAGGGGGTCTTGTTTCCTTCTGTTCTGTTCCCCCCCCGCCTCATGCTGATTTAGAGAGAGAAAGCATGGGTCTTGTTTCCCACTGTCTGGCTCCCTCCACTCATGGTTGATTCAGAGAGAAAGTGTGATTTTTATTACTCCATTCCCCTGTTGATTTCTTACTATTTGCTCCCCTCTTTTGATTGTGAGAGAGAGCGAGACCGAGAAAGAGTGTTTCTCACTTTCCGGATTCCTCCAGTTGATTGAGAGAGACAGGGAAAGGAAAAATGTGCTTAGCTGTGTGAGAGAAATACTAGGAGAGCATTCTGGACGTCGTTTACTAGTTTTTTTTTTAACTAGTTGCAGCTAGACAGTGAGTATAGTGCAATGAGTAGCACCGGTGGTGAGTTGTGCCCCCACGTTTTGCATTTTTTCTATTTTTTTCCCCCAAACTCCAAGATGAATTACTGTGTTGTGCAAGCAGATGGGTGAATTAGTGGGAGGGCTAGTAGTTGGGTGGGAATTGGAGACTGATGGGGGGAGGGCCAGAGGCAGATAAGGATTGCCAGAGATGTGGCAAATACTTGCCTGGGACACTGGCTACAAGAGCACCAGTGAATGAGGCTTGGAGATCTGTAAAAGAAAATGTGTTAAAAAGAAAAAAGGTAAGTGAATGGGTTTAATTATTTTTTATTTTTACTCAATGTGTTTCTCCTGGTTGGCGGAAAGGTTCCAATCCCAACTCGATGGCTGTCACCCCATTTGGCACTGGGCTTTATTGTTTGCACTGTTCAATGCCTGTACTATACTTCTTTGTCATGCTGTTTTTCTGTATGTAAATTTATCTTGAAATCTCCCGGGTCGCTTCTGAAAATAGGCATTTCTTGTCTAGTGTGCTTAACTGGTTAGCAAAGGCTAAATAAATAAATAAATCAGGAAGGCAGTATTTTGACTTACCCATGTTATAAATTAAAATAAAAAGGAAAGTTGGGAAGGAAGGTTCCATGCCCCCCAGGTGTTGCAGGGGGAAGTCCCACTTTTAACCAATGGTAAGGGCCAAAAAACACACATCAAATGAAATAGACACATCCCAGAAGAAGAAGAAGAAGGATAGGCACAGCAGGGAGTATTAGTGTTGAAATGTAACCATTAGACTTTGCCTCTCAGTGGAATAAATAGAAATGTTATGATCTTTGACATGGAGGAGAGGAAAAATCTCCATGTGGAGCAAACTTATGGGAGCCAAGGTTTAGGTTTCCATTCATCTTGGCTGGGGATTACTTTTTATGTCCAGAAGAGGACCTCAGACATGCCCCTTCAATGACAGAATGAGTACTCTCTCCTGTCTGATGACTGCTGCCCACTCAATGGTGCTGCAGAACTAGCTGGGTAACCAAAGGAGCCTCTAAGTGGAAGTACTGCACACCAGTGGAAGGGCAAAGGATGACACCAAGCCAAGTCAAGTCAAGTCAAGTCAAGTCAAGTCAAGGGACTGATGGGATTACTGAATAAATCCTGACAGGAAGGAAAATGGCAATAGCTGTTTCAGGCTTGGCTATTCAGATTTTTTTCCTCTGAGAGCAAGGTTCGTTATAAAATAATGGAGCTAGACTCTTGAGGGGCAAGCTTGAGTCAAGCTCTTGAGAGGCAAGGCTGGCAGTCAATAGCCCTTAAGGGGTAGGATGATGAGACCTTCAGGAGTAAGGCAGAGGAGCCTTTGAGGGGCAGAAGTGAACAGAATATGATGCAGATATGACTTAATGAATGATTAAATGAGTATAAATGGCCGGCCCAGTGGTGCTGAGGGTTGAGGTGCTGTACGACACCTTGCACCACGTCGGCAACCCAGGATCAGGAATGAGCCCAGGCCACCAGGGGTTGGCAGGTGAGAGAGAGGATTGAGTGTCTGGAGGACTGCTCTCTTCTCTCGGGGGGGATCCAGGATTTAGCCCGGCACCACAGCAGCCCTGGGTGGAGACCGGAGGCACTGCAATGCTTAGGGGCTCAGTTTGTGGGTTGCAGAACTGCTGCGGATGTCCCTGGCATCATTGTATGCCTGGGCTGTACTGGATGGGAGGGGGAGAGGGCGTAACTTCACATGAAAAGCCCTGGCTTGCTGAGGAGGTGACGAGGACTCCAGGGACCTCCCTCACATCTCCAGTTCCAGGCAGGCCACGCTGGGGATCCATGGCTGACTTCACAAGAGGGATGGACCCTCTAATTTCAGATAGATGCTGCCGTGGGAGGGCAGGCCCTGCCCCAGAGGGTCATCTGGGGCACAGGGAAGTTCATTGAGTGAAGGGAGATGAGGAGGTGGCCTGCCACAGAGGGGAGTAGAAGGGCTAGCATCGAGAGGGTACCTCTGAGAGATGCCTCGGTAAGCTGGTGCATAAATAAAGTTTGAAAAAAAAATGAGTACAAATGAATGATAATAATGATGATGAAGGCATGTGCCCAATATGAAATATGATAATATGAAGCTTGATATGAGGGCATAGCCCATATAGAATGAGTGTTGAGCCATGATAAGAGGACCTAGATGTCCCGGGCAGGATGGTGGATAAGTACAGGGCTGAATCAGCAGGCTGAAGACCCAGTCCAGGAAAAAGGCCCCCCCCCCAAAAAAAAAAAAACAAAACATAGAAGTTTGTTGGCAGATAAGGGCCCACAGGCCCACCACATCTGCCATGTTACCCTAGTTGTTGTGACTAAGAGGATTTTGGTCAACCTGCTGTCCCTTCCCTTTGTATTTTCAAGCTCCCTTTGTGTCTATCCCATGCTTTTTTGAAAACAGTTACCATTTCTGTCTCCACCACTTCTGCCGGCAGACTATTCCATTTGTCCTCCACTCTTTTTGTGAAAAAGTACTTCCTCACATTACCTCTTAGCCTCCCCCCTCCAGCCTCATACTGTGCTCCTTAGTCCTTGAGCCTCTCTTTGTTTGGAAGATGGTACCATCCTGTATTCTGTTTTTCCCCATGAGATATTTGAAACTTTCAATCATGCCCCTCCTTTCCCTCAAGTGAATGCATATTTAACTCCCTCAGCCTTTCCTCATAAGGTTAACATGCAGACCTCTCACCCTTTTGATTGCCTTCCTCTGTATCGCCTCTACCCTGTTTATGTCCTTTTGAAGATGGGGGTCTCCAAAACTGGACGCAGTACTCGAGATGAGGCCTCACCAATGATCTATACAATGGGATTATTACCTCCTTCCTTCTGCTGGTGATATCCCTACCTATGCAGCCCAACATCCTGCCCACCTTCCCCGCTGCCTTGTCACACTGTTTTGACATTTTCAGGTCATCTGAGATGACAACCCCCAGGTCCTGTTCCTGCTTGGAGCTTGCAGGTTCCTCTCCCCCCAGGTTTTAAACTGCCCCTGGGTTTCTGCACCCCATATGCATTACCTTGCATTTCTTTGCATTGAAACCCAGCTGCCAAACCCTCGCCCAGTCCTCCAATCTTTTTAGGTCTCATTTCATTCTTTCCACTCTGTCTGGTGTGTGTGTCCGCCCTATTGTAGAGTTTTCTGTCATCTGCAAACAGGCATACTTTCCCTTCCAGCCCCTCTGCAATGCCACTGATAAAGACATTGAAGAGGACCAGACCTAGCACTGATCCCTGGGAAACTCCACTGGTCATTTTATCCACTGCAGAGTGTGTTTCATTCACTAGTACCCTCTGGGTTCTATTTTCCAGCCAACTCTCTACCCATCTCACTTCCTTGCAACCAACTCCCAGGTTCTCCAGCTTGTTTAGCAGCCTCCTATATGGAACCGTATCAAATGCCTTGCTAAAATCTAGGTATACTACATCCATAGCCCCCCCCCATTCCACCTCCCTGGTTACCCAGTTGAAGAACTCTATGAGATTCATCTGGCATGACTTCCCCTCTGTGAAACCATGCTGTCTTGGGTCTTACAGCCCACTGGATGCCAGGTATTCCACTATCCTTTCCTTCAGCAATTTTTCTATTAATTTGCATACTACTGAGGTCAGGCTGACTGGCTTGTAGTTTCCTGCCTCTTCCTTGCTACTGTTTTTGTATAATGGGATCATATCAGCCATATTCCAGTCCTCTGGTATCTCCCCCATTTCCAGTGACAGACTAAACATAGCCACTAGTGGTGCTGCCAACACCTCCCTTAGTTCCCTCAGTACCCTGGGGTGCACTCTGTCAGGCTTCATTGCTTTATTGACTTTTGTTACTGTCAGTTCCCTAAGGATCCTTTCCTCTGGGAAGGGAGTTGTGTCTACCCCCCTCCTGTTTATGCCTCTCTCCTTTATTGTTGATCCTTTACTTGCTCCCTCCTGAATGAATGCTGAACAAAAGTAGTTGTTCACTATGTCTACCTTAAGGTGATCTTCCTTCACTGAACCCCCATTCCTTTTCTCAGCCTAACTATACCCCCTCTAGTCTTCCTTTTTTTACTGATATACCTAAAAAAAGTGTTATTCCTGCTTTTCAACAAGTTGGCAATGCTTTCCTCTGTCCATGCCTTTGCTTTTCTAACTGCTTTCCCTGCCTCCTTTTGTCTTGGCAACTCTCTCCATCTCCCTACTCCTGCATCTGCTTCTATTTCTTATAAGCCATCCTCTTTGCTCTAACCTTTTCTGCCACTTCCCTAGAGAACCATAGTGGTCTCCTTTTCCTCTTACTGACTTATTTGACATAGCGCTGTGTTGCTTTCTCAATTCCTATCTTGATGGTTTTCCACTGATCCCCCATTGTTGCCATATTCCTGACTCCAGCAAGGGCTCCTTTCAGTGAATCTCCAATTTTCCCATAATCCACCCTCCTGAAGTCCTGGATTCTTGTTCTTTTGTGGTTCTTTTCTTGCCTAGCTATTGTCTCAAACCATACCATACGGTGATCACTATTATCTAGGTGCTCTCCTACTGAAACTTTTTCCACACTATCCCTGTTTGTAAGCACCAGGTCCAGAATTGCTCCCTACTGAGTTGGATCTGTGACAGTTTGCCTTAGGAATGCCTTGTGCAGGCCTTCTAAGAAACTTCTACTCCTAGTTGTTGCTGCTCCATGGAGACTCCAATCCACATCTGGAAGGTTAAAGTCCCCAACCAGCAACACCTCTCCCTCTGTGCTATCCTTTGGATTGATACTTACATTTCTTTATCCTCCTTTTCCTCCTGTGATGGGGGTCTGTAGGTCACCCCAGTACAGATAGATGTCTCCTTCTTCCTCTTTAGTGTGACCCACAGTATCCCCTCCTTCCCCAGTTCACCCTGTAATTCTGTGGCTTTAATGTTGTCCATCACATACAGAGCCACTCTCCCTCCCCTTCTGCCCATCCTGTCTCTCCTGAACAAATGGTATCCTGGTATGGTCACTTCCCAGTCTTGGTTGTCATTGCACCAAGTTTCTGTGATGGCCACTGTGTCCAGGTCTGCTGCTGCATTTGTAACCTCCTGGTCACTTATTTTGTTGTTCAGACTACAAGCATTTGTGCACATGCCTCTCCAGGTTGTGTTTCATCCTCCAATACCTATTTCCTGTCTCCCCTTTCCCACTTCTCCCCCTATACTTTGCTCCCTGTCCTTCCCATTCTTGCATGATGCTTCCTGCTCCCTGATACCATGTACTTTTGAGTGTTTTTTTCTCTCCCTCACCTGACTTATATTTATGTTCATCTGATCCGGGGGGGGTAGATTCCTTCCCCTTTCCACTCTCCACCACCCGCTTTGGCTAGTTTAAACTCTTCATGATGAAGCACTTAAACTTTCCACTAAGGATCGGGGTCCCTGCCCTGGATGGATTCAAGCCATCTCCTTTATACAACCCCCATCCTTCCAGTGGGGCCCCAGTCCCCGATGAATCCAAATTCCTCCCTCCTGCATCATTCCTTTAACCATGTGTTGAATTGTTTGCTGTAATGTGTCGTAGCCTCCCCCTTGCAGCCATAGCTGTGCACTGGGGATGACCTGGCAAAAGGAAACAAGGAAAGTAATAGGCCATATGGTGAGGCCCATTAATATGTTGTTTCATTCCAGCAAGAGGGGCGCTACTTATTCTATGCAATTTTATGTAGTCAATAACCTGACAGACTTTGTGTTAAAAGTTCTCTGCAAGAAACCATGTGGTTTTTAGTCATGGCACATTCAAGTTACCTGGCTGTCAGCCAATTTTGACACCATACCCATTAAAGAATTATTGGCTGTAATTTCAATGATATTTGCCTAATCTGGGCCCAAGATGGCTCAAAATAATTGAAATAGATCCAAAAATGTATTGAAATGATTAGTGAAAGCATCATGCAGCTTATACATGATACATGGTGGAAAATGTGTTTAGAATGCACAAAAAAAATCCTTGCATTTTATCTTTGAATTATGCATGAAATTATTTATAGAACCCAAAAGTCTTGCCCATCTAGTGCGTATTATACACAAACATTTTCCTCATTAATCATGCAAACAGGTAATGTGCAATAAATAGCCATATCTCTATTTTGGTAAAATTGGTGAGGCAAAACATTACCCCACCCCCCTAATTTATCCATCATCAGCAATACTCCCTGTTCAGTATAGTTATAAATATGTTCCATTTTAACTCCATGCAAAGTATTTGGATGATGAATGTATGATATTTAAAATTAATTTCTTTTTTTAACTTTTTATTTTATTGAGAGCAGTAAAGATGAAGATACGCATCATTTAACCACAATAAAGCTTAAATACGGCATGTACCTCCTTATATACATTAGTACAGGATAAAGGGAAAGCAAGGATACAAATCCTTCTAAATTAACTCTGGGTATATTGCCTCTTTCTTAGGAATATCATCTTTGGTCAGTCCATGATGCGAGTCCATCTGTACTCAAAGGATGACTATAAGGAAGAAATAAATGTTATACTCCATGGCATTCTGTTGCCCGCATATTAATTACTTCATAATAATATTTTAAAGTAATCTGCTCTCTATCAACAAAAATTCACAATACAAAGGCAGTATCATATTGAAACCTAATTTTCCCCTGAACAAGGGAAGATGAATAATAAACCAATAAACTCATTGCTCACCAAGTATTTCCTTCTTTGTCTCTTTTCTTCTACTTTACATAGTTTGTATACGTAGCTATCACTCTCTCTCTCTCGCTCCTCTCTCTCTCTCTCTTTCTCTCTATATATATATATATATATATATATACCTATATCTATATGTAATAGATAAACCACTCTGAGGTGTGAGGTCGTGCTCTGATATATGCACGCCTTGGTGTGTCAACCACCCAGGTGTGCATATATCAGAGCGTATTCACACCTCAAATATTTATCTATCTTATAAAATGTCAAAATTGTTTTGAGGGGTAAAGTGCAGGTGTGTGGTCACGCTCTGATATACATGCGGTCATGTGATTGTTTTATACAATCAGAACACTGGATTTTGATTTGTATTTGGATGCCCATTTTATATACAGTGTATATATATATATATATATATATATATATATATATATATATATATATATGTGTGTGTGTGTGTGTGTATATGTGTGTACATATATATATATATATATATATATATACTGTATATATATATATATATAATGATATATAAACAGTATGTATACTGAGGAAGAGTGAAAGTCATAAGCACAGCATCCCCAAAACATGGGAGTTAAGAGGTGCATTCCCATTAAAGTAGGAGTTGCTCCAGTACTGTTTGGCCCTCCATTTCCTCTACATAATATGGAAGCCACCTGGAGTTTTACTTCTCAACCTGTAGTCTTATATTTTTAATTGCTTTTAAGTTGCTCCTCCTTTGAACCCAAGTTAAAAAGTTAAAAGTGAGCCAATTTTGTGTAATCTCTTTTAAAGCTGTGGCAATTAGAATCAAAAACATATATTTAGTTGACACTGTATTCATATCCTCAGGAGGAAGATCTAATACTAGATTCTCAAAAGTGGGTGTCTGTCTGAGATTTAACATGGTTTTCATGATTTCCCCCACTTATCCCCAAAAGGCCTGGATTCCAGGGTAGCTCCAAAAACATGATAGTGTGTTCCTTTATGTCTGCAGCCTCCCCAACATAAGTCAGATGGATGCGTTGCATAATGTTTGGAAAGAGTAGGAGTTATAAAAAAAATGCCCACAAACCTTCCACCTAAACGCTCTCCAAATGGCAGAATTTGTAGTTCTATGTATATGTTGCTAAACCCCTTTTCAGTCCTGTTCCACAAGAGGCTGGCCCAATTCTTCCTCCCGTCTGTTCTGAATTTTAAGAATAGCCAATGTGCCCAAGCCTTCCTGCAGTAAGTTATATAAGCCCCCTGGTGTCTGAGAATAAGGTTTTGTTATGAATAAAGAGAATTCCTTGTGTGGGTGGTGATACCAAGGCTGCCAATCCTGGACCTTCCTGAATATAATGCCTGCATTCTAGGTACTGGTAAAAATCACGCTTAGGTATTCCAGACTCTTTTTGCAGGGTCAAGAAGTCTTTAATTATTTCTTCCTGTAAAAACTGGTATAAATACTTTAATCCAAGTTTTGCGCACCTTGCAAAACAGGTATCTTTCCCTGTGGTTGGAAAATTGGGGAGGCACTGAAAAGGGATATTGTGCCAAATGTATAAAGTTATTTCCCAGTAGGACCTTGCCTTTAACCACATTGCCAAAATATGTCTTAACCATTTATTGCTAATGTGCTTCAGTTCCCATGGGAGTATCACCCAGGGGAGCATTCTAAGAAGGATATATGGGTGAGCAGTTTCCTCTAAAGCATACCAGCCACTAGAATGGGAATAACTAATCATTTTAACCATGGACACTAGCTGAGCTGCCAGGTAGTAACCCTGGAAATTCGATAGTCTCCAGCCCCCTCCCATTTACTTTCTGTTAGAACTCCCCACTGAATCCTTGGCCTCTTGTCTGCCTGACAAACTGTGATAATTTTTCAAATAAGTCTTTCCAGTCTTTTGATGGAATGTGGATTGGAAGGGTGGAAAAAAGAAACAGATAGCATGGTAAAATATTAATTTTGACTGTTTCCAGTCGACTAGAGAATGACAAGGGGAGGACTTGCCATCGATGGAGGTTGGCATAAATATGTTGAGACAAAGTGCCATAATTGTACTGATATAACTTAGAAAGGTGGATAGGAATCCAAATGCCCAGTTAGTGAACTTTATCTTTGGCCCATTTAAAGGGAATTTGACCTTTTGTTCAGCGGAGAGAGAGCCACTCACCAACATTACCTCTGATTTTGTCAAATTAATTTTAAAACCAAAAATGTTACTATACATATCCAATAATTGTAGAAACGGTGGTAGAGATTTGTCTGGATCTTCCATATATACTAAAGTGTCATCGGCATACAGTGAGAGTTTACAACTATACTGCCCTACCCTTATTCCATGTATTTTCTTAGCTTCCCTAATGGCAGCTGCAAAGGGATCCAAACTAAGGGTTAACAACAGGGGTGAAAAAGGACACCCTTGACGTGTGCCTCTTTCTATGTTAACTGGATCAGATAGGGTACCATTGACCCTTATCCTTGCTGTAGGATGGTCATAGCAGAAGGAGACCCACTCTAAAAACTGAGCCCCTACACCCATATGTTCCATGACTGTTAACAGGTAGTGCCAGTTAAGGCAGTCGAATGCCATTTCCACGTCTAAAAAAATATCTAACTGTGCTGAAGAGGTGGGGGATTTATGCGCTAAAATATTCAGTAACCTCCTAATGTTATAATTAAGTTGTCTATGAGGTATGAATCCTGTTTGATCTGTGTGAATGAGATATTCCATCTGTTTCTGTAGTCTGAGAGATAGAATTTTGGTAAAGATTTTAAGGTCTTGGTTTAACAATGAGATTGGCCAGTATGGTTCACACAGATCCCTGAGTTGCCCTGGTTTAGGAATCACTGTAATGAACACATCACTCCAAGTTGTGGGCGGCGTCCTCCTCTCCTCCAAACAGTCATTAAAGACTTGAGCTAGTATGGGCATAAGGGTATCAGTTAGTTTCTTATAAAGTTCCCCGCTAAACCTGTCAGGTCCTGGTGTTTTACCTGAGGGTAGGGACTGTATTACTGTCCTAATTTTTTTTCCGGTAATTGGTGCATTTAACTCTTTTTCTGTTTGGGGTGGTAATCTAGGTAAATGCAATCTATTCTGAAATGCTCTGATCTGCTGAACTATTGCTGTCTCTGCTTAGTCTTCAGTATATAACTGCGGATAAAATTGTTAAAATGGGAAAGCGATGTCCCTTGGTCTAGTCCATGGATGGGCCGAGTTGTTTCTATTTCTTATCTGGGGGAGTGCCCTATCTGCCTGTGCTTTTTGCAAATGATATGCCAGCAGTCTGACTGCTAGCCCTCCTGTTTCATGGTTTGCAAAGTGCAACCTTCCCTCAGCTTTTTGGTTTTCTATTGTTTGTAATTCATCTCTAACCTGAGACAATTCTTATGAGCTTGTTCCAATGCATTTATTTTTTTCATTAACCTATTATGAGTTAGGTTAGCGAGGTTTTTTTTTGCCAAGGCATATCCAATAGTTTCACCCAGATGACCACCTTGATAGCATCCAAGGTTGACATACTAGAGCACTCCTGGTGTGAGTTAATAGTGTTTAATTCAATGATACTAGTTTTAAGCTTATCTAGAAAAGCTTTGTCATTTAATAGGGATACATTTAATCTCCATACAGTACTTCTATCAGCATGTGGCAATTTAATTTTGACAGAGACCAGGGTATGATCTGATAAAGAAATGTTATAAATTTTAGAATCCAATACTCTATATGTGTAGACTTTCTGTGTAAAGAACATATCTATACAGGAATATGATCTCCGAGAGGCTGAAAAAAAAGAGAAGTCCCTTCCCCCTCATGCCGTTCCTGACAAATGTTCTGGAACCCCATCTCGGCCACCAAAGTAACCAACATTTTAGTGGTCCATTTATTAATGGCTGTGAAGCATGAGGATCTATCTATATGTGGATGGATGACAGAACTGAAGTTGCCAACTAAGATGATTTCTGTATTTATGTTTGATGTGTCGATATTAACTAAATGAACTGTTTTCCCTGTACCTCTCCTGTCATCCTTGTATACCTATCAGTCATTCCTGCCTTTACTGTCTGTGTCTGAAAGGGACAGTCTCTTTTAAGTAAAATGGCAATGCCTGCTTATTTGCAATTAGTCGAGGAGGCTGCTTCTACCCTTCCCACCCACCATCTCCATAATTTTAAATGTTCAGTTGGGGTAGGTGTGTTTCATAAAGAAATGCAATACTACATCACATCCTCTTCAGTGCACCTAGCAGACGTGTTCTCTTAATAGGGGAATGCACACCTTTAACATTATGGGAAATAGTATTTAGGCCTTCCATTTCTTTATTCTAATTTTATCAGGTCTTGCTGTAAGACTGAAATCCTATCTGCATTACTAAATCCCATATTTACATCACCCCTCCACTGCAAAGCAATGAGTTTGAACAATCTATGAATAACTTGAAAAACTGTAACAACATGAAAAATAGCAAAAAACAACCATAAAACTTGAAACACATTTCATATAGTATGAACAATGTCTCCAAACATATAATTTAACACTTCCTAGGTAGGATCACTTCACCTCGTGGACTCCATGACTGAGTTAGTTTAGGTCTCCCCAGTGGTAACAGGGGGACTGTGGTCTCGTTAGATGCTGTAAATCAGCTCTCCCAAAGCCCACTCCAAGTAGAAATGTCACCATTGGGTAACAGCCCACAGAGGATTTGTTGGGAAAAAATAAGACTGCTTAATGCCCTGATGCCCACTCTCCCTAATGCAGGCACTTCCACCCTCCCATGAATAACCACAGTGGGGCAGGAGCCCAATCATTATGCATTTGCCCTGCCATTAGCATTAATTGCAAGGTCCAGGCCAAAACCATCCCATTTATGAGCCACTCCATCTAAAAGTTGAAGAAAGGATCCCTGCCATCAGAAAAAAATGAGTACTCGTCTCCCAATCCTGTACCTGATTAATTAGACTTAGCCCTTGAAACTCCTAAATGTCAAGTGGTACCTATTAAGGTAAACCATCAGCCTCCTTTCTGTTTAAAGATGCAAAGGCCTTAATGACCTGCCACAATCCAGTGGCCTTCTATTTTAGCCTCCACTGTCAAATAAATGCAGCTAAATATTTACCCCACCTCCCTCAATTGTTTACTGTTAATCCCCCTTCTAATTTACTGATATGTTTAACCAGTGTGGCTCTCAAGAGACATCCCATTCCATGAATAAGTCCAATGAATGAACTCCTGATTACCTGAATCTTTCACACTCTGCAAATGAACCCCCATCTCCTCCCCAAATATGACATTCGACCCAAAAAAGAAAACTAAGATAAAGTTCCACAAAGTTAGACAATCTTACGGGCCCCACAGTTCAGCAGTCTAATTCAATAAGTGTCCCCCACTCACAAAGGATACAAGCTGAAACCATAACTCCATTCGGCTCTTAACAACTTCACTTGGCTGGCTGTGTCTGAAGCTGCTGACGCTTTAGTGTTGTCCGGGTCTGCTGTTTTTAGAAGCTTAGTGATGTCCAGTGCCAAAGAAGGTGGCAAGGCTCCTGGTGGGTATCCCTTCTGGCCCTGTCTCACAATGTTCCACACACCCATTGCAAGCTTTTTTCAAGGGCTTCCATTTCAATGTCTGGGATTCGGATCTGACATTCATTAAGGAGAGAATGGCATCAATCAAAGAATTATAAATTTTGAGCCTCATTTCAAATGAAGACTTAGTCTAGTGGGGAAAAGCAGCCGAGACTTAATTCATTTTTTTCCCTCTATTTCTTTGATTCTCCCCACCCCCACACCCTTTAGCATTGGGACTGCAGAGCCGTGAAGAAGTCATGATCAAAATAAATGGTGGAATTTTTATACTGCAGATCTCTGTGTCTCCATGTCTCCAGCAGTATCTGCTCCTTCACTTGCTAGTACACCATTCTGATAATCCAGGAGCGTGGTCTGGCATTGAGTGCTATGTGCTTTGAGCCAAGATACCTATGAGCCCTGTCCATGTCAAGCCAAATATCCAATGGGAGGGACAAGATTGTATTCAACAATTGCTGGATAAAGTCAATGGATGTGGGGAAGCCATCCTCCACTCCCTCTGGCACCCCATGTATCCTGAAGTTGTTTCTGTGAGCCTGGCTTTCAGCATCTTCCAACCAGGCTTGCAAGTCTTTATCCCTACTCAGCAAGTACAAGAGGATCTGGTCACTCATCTTCTGTGCCTCCACTATCTCTGACGCTTTTGTGGTGTTAGCAGTCATCTTTTTATCAATTTGCCATTTATCTTTCTTGAGCTCAGCAATGGACGATTCAATTTTATTCACAGTGTGGAGTATCTTTTGGATTGCCCACTCTGAACATGAAGACAGAACTTCCTCCTCCATATCGGATTCACCTGAAGACTCTGAGTTGGTGCGGCCACACGGTGTCTGGGCTATAAAACCCTTCATATTTTCAATGAGTACCAATTGCTTTAATTTAGCTGTTTGACCATTATTTTTGGTACTTTTTGCCTTTTGTGATTTAGATGCCATCTTGTAAATGTTAATCTTTTGTTTAGGTGGGAGCAAAACCAGATTTTTAGCAAGGATGACTTTTGATTCCCAAGGGGTAGACAAGGAGTTCCAGATTTAAGATACCACCATTATGGTGATGTCACCAGAAGTCCAATTTCTTCTTAAATATTTATAGTAGCATGTGTTTTCATGGCAAACAGCCTATTTTCCTTAGTGTCAGCATTGTGAAAAAAAAGTAGCACATAAAGTCTTTACACAACCATCTTACAGGGAGGATTTGATGTCACAAATGATGATAAATTTAATATCAAACAAAAAAGACAGGGTAGGAACACAATGAAAAGGTGCTCATCCCTAGCAACCACCACATTTTCCAAGCAACGGCACTTAATAGTTATGGGATATTGCAGCACTGAATGACATTGTCAACCATGTAGATTTTCAGGAAGTGGCATTGATTCAGTCTCTGTAAGATGAGCTTTTTTCATGACTTTAATGTTGTCTCCTAAACCTTGTTGTTTTACTTTTTAGCATCCAGTGTGCATGTATTGGAAATTTAACCCAGTACTGAGCCAGCCACTTGCAACACATGTAAAGGGGCAGTAGTAAAGCTTGGAGGCTTTGGATTTGACCAATCAACACGTGTATTCATGCAGAACCAATATGACCATGCTCAAGGATGGTTATGAAGACCAGGAAAGCCCTTGTCAATCATCTAGATTCACAAGAAATACAGTTTTAGAACTGATGTGTATCGTTATATGCATCTAGACTCAATCAAGAAGGAGTCCACTCAACCATTTACATGTGTCAGGTGGGATAAATACCGTGAATGTGCTCAAGCATTGTTGGACTTGTATGGTGATGATCGATACATTACTGAATCATTTTAACAGCACCTGTCAAAAGAATTTGATGACATCCCTAGTGACACAAGGTTTCACCCCACCTGCTATAGGCATTTTATAGACAAAAGTGCATAGAGAGTGCAAGAAAACACTGTGCTCAGCAGTCAGTATTACAGGGTAAACAGGATGATGGACAGTCTACCTCTTCTATTACCAGTTCCACACCTTTGCCCAGTCCCAGGAAGAAACTTAAGTCAAGATCTGGCCTCCCTGTCCATGCATCTGGACCTGTTCTTCCTGCCATCTGCATTATATGTAAGAAAAGGGATCGATATATCACTATGGCCCATAAACGCCAGAAGGATCAACTAGTCAAGGCAGAAACTATAGATGCAGGAAAGTTAAAAAGAGCTGCAGAGTTGAAAGAGGATCAGAGTATTGACATTCACGTACAAGGACAGGATTGTGTGTCAGTGGAAGTCCTGTGCCATAAAACATGTTACAGAGACTACACAAGTTTTTTGACAAAGTTATCAGATAAGGATAAGCCTACTTGTGCTAAGCAGATGTACAGCAAAGCCTACAATATTTTCTGTGCCACCGTCATCCACCAGAGGCTCATTGTGGACCAGGAGGTGTTGTGGATGACAAGACTTCCACAGATTTTCATCGAGCATGTTAAAATGCATGAAGGTCTTGATGCTTCAAATTACAGGTAAGTGATACATTGTATAAGCAGACATTTGCATAATCATTTAGACACAATTATGGTAGACACAATAGAAAATTTGAACACCACAGCATTTTTGTAACCTTTAAGTTTGTAGTAAGTCTTGAATACGATAGTAAAATCTAAACTTAAAACACAGTAGCAAGACTCATGCCTTACAACTACAATTAACATCCCTGTGCAGAACCCAGTTTTTAGAAATGATGCATGTTTTTGTGTTACAGAGTCGACAGACTGAAATATCACCTGAAACATGACTTCTCTCAGCTCACCTTTCATACACCACACTGCAGGAATATTAGTGAGATGGAGTTTGTTGACATACTGTCAACAAGTATGCTTAATGACAGACTTCCTTATCAATCAGAGGCAGGAATGGAAACAGATACTACAGAGACAACTCAGAGTCATGAAGAGCGAATTTATCCTCAACCACAAGCTGATCTACCTTCTCACAGATCATCAACAACAAGTACATCAGCTCCTGATGTGCATTTAACTAGGACTCTGTACAATGCTGCATTCATCATCAAGAGCACACTGAATGACAATCCTGGAATGAGTTGTCCTTGGCCACCAACATCAAGTGACTTGACTGCTGATGCTGCAAAATCTGTCATGCCAGTTGAACTTTATAATTTGAGGGCCTGGATTATTGGAGCATCAGAGGCACCAACACTGGCTGGCTATGTTGATCTTCCAGGTGATGTGGACCTTAAACTGATATCACTTTGCTAAGACATTGTTTACTTGCATCCAAAGGTCAAAAACAGATACCTAAATCCCTTTGCCTTGGACTGACAATTTGACACTTGACAGGATCATCTCAAGTGGTCTCCATACTAAACAAACTGGGACATTGTGTATCTTGGAATACAGTGATTAGCCATTACACGAGTCTAGCTTAGCTATAGCTTGTTAAAGGTTTTTATACAGTCCTGCTGGACTTTGTAAAGAAGTCTCCAACATTTCTAGTCTGGGACAATACTGATTTCAGAGAAGAAATGCTATCCGTGCATGGCACCACCCACCATACAAATGGAGTAATGCTGCACAGCCACATCACTGAATCTATCTCAACACCAGGCTGAACACTACTGCCAAAAGGAGTCTGTTCTCTTAAAGCACCCCCTAGTTGTGTGATAGAGCAGTACCATCAGTGCATGAGACAAGGTCTGCAAAACCTAAGTCATGATGCACGTGCCCCACTAGAGACTGACAAGTACAGATTGAACCTGGCACCAGCACTTAGACCTGAATTGGCATACATTTTTACTAAGATTCTCAATGCTGACTCATATACACTTCCTGGCTGGACAGGTTTTCATACTGCTCTTTAACGTGATTTTACTCTCGAGAAGTCAGCTCTCCATTATCTTCCAGTCATTGAGGCATCACCAACAGAGATGTCTATTGTGAACACTATTCTGAAATGAAGTACTGATATAGCTGATCAGCTTGAACTTGAGCATGTAGTATTGGTCTTTGACCAAGCAATATATATGCTAAAGCACAACAAATCCACTGGAAAGACAATGGCTATACAAGACGTTTGATAGTGCGGCTCAGTGAATTCCATACCTACATGTCATTTCTAGGTGTCCTTGGCAAAAGAGTTGGGGATGCAGGACTTTATGATATCCTGATAGAGTCAGAAGTTGTCACCCAAGGATCAATCAATGGTGTTCTGAATGGTCACCATTATAACTGGAGTATGAGAGCACATAAACATCTGTATGAAAGCATGCAGTATCTGAGATTCCAGATGTTCTTTAAATCATTACCACTGGACAAAACAGATGAGTGCCTTGAGGTAATCAAAAAAAATCAAGATTTATTTATTTAGCTTTTGTTTACCGGGTAAGTACACTAGACAAGTAGTATGCCTATTTTCAGGAACGACCCGGGAGAGCACAAAACATACAGTATACATACATGGCAACATTGGCGAAACAGCATAATACAGTAAAAAACAGCTATAACAACGCTTGTATAAGGGCAGAGATACTGCCACACATAGTACAAATTGTTACAGGACATAGATAGACATTAGAATCACTGAATACATATTTCATAGACCATCATGGACTCAGAGTGGACAATAGTGGACTAGCATTCCCCTTTGACTCGTCTGATGTTCTGTGTACAGCTGATGAATTCAGCAATGTGGTCATGAAATACAAAGACTTTGTCAAGAGGAAGAGCCAAGAGAACCCAACATTTTCCTTCTGGAGCTCTTACTTGACATTGTGCAAATCTTGCTCCTTTTTGTAAGAGCAACCCATGAGTCTGACTGGGAGTTGCACTTTTCAGCTATCTGCTTCATGATGCTCTGGTTCTTCTCTTATGATCGGGTGAACTATGCCAGGTGTCTTCCATCATATTGGCTGGAAATGGTGAACCTGCCCATCACACACCCAGAATGTTACACTGAACTCAGTGCTCGAGGACAGTGGACAGTCCAGTGTCAAAGTGGACATGGATTCTCTGCAATTGCTTGTGACCAGGCAATTGAACAAACCTGCAATAAAGGTTCAAAAACAAAAGGTGGCTTGATTGGATTGACACAAAACTGTGCAGTTTATCACTGGATCTTGTCACAACATGAGAGAGCTGCTATAACAAAACAGTGTGCAGTGATAGCAGGCATGACTCCAAAGGTACGCAAATGGGAAAATCTTGATAGCACAAGAATTCAGAATGATGAGATAGCCATAATGAGCATTCTGTTCACTGTTGTATACATGATCAATCCTTTTGATGCTCCTCAAGATGGACTAGTGTGTTTAAGTTCAGGTGCTGTTGCTACCGGTGAGATTACAAATGACTTACTAGCTGCTCAAGAGAAAGGTGGAATAGCACTAATGGACTTTTTGAACTAGCAACTGCTTTCTGCAACTACAGGGCATTTTTTCTTCCATCAAAAGCCAGAAACTGAAAACATTCAGTGATCAAGTCAAACCAGAAACAAAAGCAAAAGTAGCTGGAAAAGATGTGATTCTTCATAGTGACAAGAAACTCTTTGCAAGACTTCTTATATTAGGTCAAATTAGGAAAAATGATCTCAGGGAACTCTAGTCCTACTCTTTGGTAGCAATTTCCTACCCTCTTACTAGTGCTGACTGTATTCTGGCAAAAAACAACAAATCAGCTCTGCTCGATCATGTGCAATCCAAAGGTGGAGACTGCCTTGTTGACCATGTTCCTGAGAATAGTGCATTAATCTTTGATGGAATGGCTGTATCCAAGCACTACGTGATGTTCCTTCAACATTTGGTGAGCTTGCAGACACCATTTTAGTATACATGGTCAAGCTTGCAACAAAGTACAAGGGTAGCCTGTGAGGGGGGCACATGGGGAAGGGCGCCGTCCATAACGATGACTCGTTCCCCGTGAAATCCCTCACAGCGATGGGAGGGTAGGGCGACCGGATGGGGGTGGGTGAAATGGGTGACAGGATGTCACTATAAGTATGCGAGTGGGGGAGAGTGAGCAAGGTGAGCATGGGCTGGGAGGGGGTGGAGGAGCTGTAGGGTGTGGTGCTGTGGTGGGTTGCTAAGCTGTGTTGTGGCATTGGTGGTTGGCCTGTGGTTGGGGTGGGTGAGTTACCGGATTCGGGTCTGGGCGCTGGTGCGATTTTATTACACCCGGCCCAAACCTTTAATTTTACATGTTTCACCCCCCGAATTGCACCCCCCTAGAGTTGAGAATACTTTAGTAGGTGGGTGCAGGGGGTGCACCAGGGTGTCAGTAGTGCTGAAAATGTTTTTGGCACTCTGACTGTGTGATAACAGTGATCGCCTTTAGGCTTTCACCATTATCACAGAGAACCAGTACAAGTGTACTCATTTGGGCTTTGTCACAGATCAGTATCCTGATGTGAGCATAAAAAATGTGGAACAGTCCCACCAAGCAGCTGGTGGCTCACAAACTATAGAAATCTATGGAAAGGAGCAAAAAACAAAAATCCAGTCAGTGGAAAAGTTTCTTTCTGATGGCAACAATAAGGAAGCACTTTAGAAATTCTTGTACACTGTGTGGAGGGATGCAGATTTGCAAGCTGTAGGCAAGGACATCACTCTCGACATAGCCCATGGATAGAAGCGTCACTTCCTGGCTGTGCAGGAGGGTTCAATGACAGTCAGTGCTGTTAATGAATTAAGATGTGACCATGAAAAGCCGGCCTGGTGGCGCTGAGGGTTGAGGCGCTAGATACCACACCTCGCACTGCACCGACGACCCAGATTTGGGAGCGAGCTCAGGCGCCAGGGGTCGGCAGGGGAGGATTGAGGATTGCATGCCCTAGTGGTGCTCTCCTCCCCGGGATGGAGGGAAGGGGAGGGGAGGGGATGGCCTAGCATACCAGTGACCCCCGGTGGAGACCAGGGGTCACTGCAGCATGCCAGGCAGCATGTAGTTAGCGTGGCCAGCGCAGGCAGGGTTGCAGTGTGCCAGTGCATCAGGGCATGTGCCACACAAAGGGAGGGGGGATAGAACACAGAACAATGGAAAAACCTGATCCTTGGGGTAGGCAATGGCACCAGCCCCCCATGCCCACAGCCAGGCCCGTCCTGTTAGGCCTCTCATGTTCCTCCACCTGGGACCCTCACCCATACGTAGCTGAAGACTGTGTGTTAGTGCACCCAGAGAGGAGGGGTGGCCCCACCCCGGAGAGGTAGAGCTGGGGGTGCCAGCTGTAGGATGGGGGGGAGGAGAGAGGAGGTGCTGACAGGCAGACTTTGGGCTGGTCAGGATCTGGATGCCTGAGAGAGGCTCCTTGGACCTTGACCCGGAGTGAAAAAGAACTGTAAAAAAAAAAAAGATGTGACCATGAAGAATGTGACACAAGTATATTTCTTCATGTGAAACATGCTGCCAAGGACTACCAGACTGTGATAATTAGGAGCTCAGATACAGATGCTGCAGACACTGGCATCAGTCTGAAGACACAACTGCCAGTCAATTTGTATTTCTTCACTGGTGCTGGGAATCAAAGCCACATTATCGATCTGGAGAAAGTCACTTCAGCTCTAGGCCCGAAGGTATGTACCTCCCTTATTGGACTCCGCACATTCACAGGATGTGATTCTACAAGTGTGTTACATGTGAAGGGAATGAAAAAGAGAAAGGCATTTGTTGTGGCCTCTGGGAGTGAAGAGTTCCTTGATGCTTTTACAGACTTTGGGAAAGACTTCACACTGCAAGACTCAACATTTCTTCTGCTTGAGAAATTTCTATGCCATCTATATGGCCAATTTTCATCACAGGATGTCAATGATGCCCGATACAAGGTGTTCTGCCTGGCATCATCTTCATTGCCTGAGCAGAGCATGCCACCAACATGTGATGCCCTACATCAACACAGCAATCAAGCAAATTACCAGGTTGCTATAATGAGGCACTATCTTATTAACAGGATGAATGCTCCTTCCCCTGTTGGCCATGGATGGCATTTAGAAAACAAGAAGCTTGCCATCACCTGGATGAAAAACAGTCCAGCACCAAATAATATTTTGCAGGCAGTATAATGCGCCTGCAAGCTGTGAAATGTTGAAAAGGGAATTGTTTCTGTCTTGCTGCTGGGCTATCCTGCACAGACTTGTGTAAATGTCAGAAGCGTGAGAACACTGACGAAAAAGCTGCTGAACCTGTCATTCACAATGATGATGTGTCCAACGAGAGTGACTTTGCTGAGTAGGATGCCATGATTTTCAGACTTGGAAATAAAAATTTATTTTCCTCAGGGAATAAGCACTACAGCACCAACAACAAGACACATGATTCAAAACGAACACTGGATTTGAATAAGAAAATAAAATCTTGATTTATATCAATAATTACATCAACTCATACCAATCCAGATAAGCTGTCACTTATAATTATTGGAGAAATAAATATCCTATACAAGGGGATTCCAGTAAAAAGGTTTGTGATTTACTTATTTCAGTGCTGTTGCTGAGGAAAATGTGCTGGTTGTCAAGGAAAATAGTAATATTTTAGGTATTTATATAGAAAAATTAACCAGATGCATTACATTTATCATTTCATGTAGTTAGGCTGGTGTACAAACACTTCTCTTGAGGGTAAATGGTAAAATACTTCAGCCTATAGTGAAAGGCGAATATTGCTGAGAAAAACAAACTATGAGTATGGGGTGATACCTCTACCTCTAGTTGCTACCAAAAGATAGATATGGTAATTTATTGCACATTATCTGTTAGACTGATGACTGTAGAAAATGTTGATGCATAAAACACCCCGGTAGGGCAAGATGTTTTAGTTCTTTAGCATATTTTATTGACAATAAATACTTAACAAGAATGTTCACCCACATTTGCTATCATTTTCAGTATTTTTTTCTTGTGTGTGGCTTCTAAATTCCCCAATCCATTCAGTATTGCCTTTAATATACTTCTATATACATTTCAATCATGTTTAGCCAATTTAGGCCTTTCCTGGGCAAATATTAATGAAGTTATGGACAAAGAACCCTTCATCGGTATGGTGTCAAAAATGATTGACAGCCAGGTAGCTTCAGATGTGTTGTGACAGAAAACTGCAGTTTTTTTTGTGGAGAACTTTTAACACAAGACCTGACAGGTTATTCGCTATATAAATCCGTGGAGAGTAAGTAGTTCCCCTGTTGCAGGAATGAAACTAATTTTCTAGGCATATAGTTCAGCATATGGCATATAACTGTGGAATGATTTAATGAATGAATGTGTGGATGCCCTGAATTGAAAAAAAAAAGGAACGAGATCTTGACTGATAAATTAATGCTGAAGGAATGAACTGAGGCACAAAATAATCCAGTCTGGGATTTATCAGCATCTAGTAAAGGTTGTGTGTTTCTCACATCTGAATAGTTTGGTTCAAGAAACATAGTGATTTTAATGCAGTTGAAACAAATTAAATTCTCCCAGTTCACTGAATTAAAAGCACAGCAGTAGCAGCACATCCTTACTGTTGCCAAATATGCCAATTCCCTGAAGTGAAAGTGCAGCAGTAGGAGAACAATGTTATTGTTGCCAATTATACAATGGCAAGAAAGGATCCTCACAAGCCAGCCCACTGGTGCAGCGGCAAGGCATCCGCTTGCAGAGCTGACATCCCGGCTTCGGTGATGGACACGGGAGTCAGAGGGCTGGCTGGGGGGAGAAGGATTGAGCATCCCAGGGACAACTCTCCTTCTCTGGGGGGGAGTGGGGAACATTGTCCAGTGCTATGTGGACTTCTGGTGGAGGCTGGAGGTACTGCTGCTGCTGGCGCCACACATTCGGGGGGGGGGACATGGCAGATGCTGGCATCATTGCACCCCAGGGATCCAGCATACAGTAAAAATGCTGGCTCCATTCATGACTGCTCCTGCCTCCAACGTTGCTCCCATTAAGCCTAATGCTTGTTGGGGGTGGCCCGCTCCTGTGGCCCCATCCTGGGGAGTAAGCCAGAGCAAAAGACCAAGTTCCCTGAGGAGGGGGCACGCATCCAGTGGTCCCATCCAGGGGGGTAAAGCCTGGGCATAGGGGGCAGGGAACAGGGTAGGGGGGCTGAATCCTCTGGTAGGAAGGGAGGGAGGGAGACCAGAGAAAAAATAAAGAAAAGATCCTCACCTCTGATTGGTCAGATTGCCCCAGAAACAGTGATATCATCCAACAATAACATCACTGTATCTTGGGCAGGCAGCGAAATGACCGCATGACCATATCAGGAATCACTGCTCACTTCAGGTCCACACAAGATAAACATTATCACACACAAGCCATAACAACTGCATCCCCCCTGCCATGGCTGCACCTCCCCAACACCAATTCTATCCCTAAGTCCCCCAGTCAGGGCAAATACCATACTTCACCACATTAAATAAATTACTTTCATGTAATTTTTTTCTGTCAAACTGAGTGGCTTCAGTGAACTTTGCAGACCATAACTGCAAGTTCCACAGTTCATTAAAGCCACTCAGTTCACAGAAAAAAGCTGCCATAAAAATTACTGTTATCTTGTATCCTCAAATTAACCAGTAGCACACATCCTCCATTCCTGCCCTGCTCCTACTCTACTCACAATCAAACTATAATCAAAAAGCTGAACCCATCACAACAAACCACTTCACCAGCGTGTTAGCACATGCACAGTATAGTGTGCTGCTGTGCAGTTGCCAAGCAACTCGGTGAATTAACCACCCCTCCCAAAAAAAAAAAAAGAAAAAAAAACTGAAAATACAGCCTGTTTTAACAAGCAGGCAAACAGCCGTGGGGGTGCTGAATTAAACTCAAAGATCACTGCCAAGCACCAGACAACAGTGAAATAATGAAAAATGTTGTGGACCTGGCCAGCCACCATCATTCAGATAGGCTCTCCACCTAGTGGTGTAAAAATATACTGGACTATAACTCCACACACCAAAATCAAATAAAAATAGCTGCAAAAATGTTTTCTTTTTCCTTTTTTCATTGTTATTAAGAAATTAGCCATTGTATAATAGGAATAATGCACACCAGGGTGTGTGCTATTGTGTAATAACGTCACTTTTCAGGTGTCGAATGAACTTGGCCTGTGGCATCATGCTTCAACCACCGGAGGCGTGAAGTGATTACACAATAATACACACTCTGTCATACCTTATTGCTTACATAACCAACACCCTGAAGTGAAAGTGCAGCAGCGGGAGACCATCATTATTGTTGCCAAATACCCCAACCCCCTGAAGTAAAAGCACAGCAGTGGGAGCACATCCTTTTTTTTTTTTTTTTATCACTGCTTTATTTTTCCTCCTGTGCAGCCACCACTCTGCCTAACATCCAGCCACTGCTATGCTTCCCCCAACGGCCCCTTGGGGGCACCCCCACACACTGGCTGGCATATGCTGCTGTACCCGTGAAAGAGACCCCTCTAAGTCCCTGCACCAGGCCAGAATCCAATACCGGCATGTCAGGTCACCCCAGGACCGCCGCCGGGCTCAGGAAGCTATGACCATCAAGCTGCCATGAGTGGTGCTGCTGGTTTTCCTCCTTGTTCCCTAGGAGTGCAGATGTGCAATGACGTCATGCACTGATGTGCTGACGTCTGCTGCACTCCTTCCTCCATTGCACCAGCTCTAGCATTGCCTCCGGGCATCCCCAGGGGCCACTGCAGAGCGATGGAGACCCACAACCCTCCCCAGGATAGGAGAGCAGTCCTCCAGATACTCAATCCTATCCTCCCCTACCAACCCCTGACAACCTGGGCTCGCGTCCAAACCTGGGTAGCCAGTGTGGCGTGAGGTGTGGCACCCAGCGCCTCAACCCTCAGTGCCACCGGGCCGAAGGAAGCACATCCTTTTGCTACCAAATACCCCCAACACCCTGAAGTGAAAGTGCACCTGTGGAAGACCATCATTATTATTGCCAAATACCCCCAACTCTCCTGAAGAGAAAGTACAGCAGTGGGAGCCTATTCTTATTGGGTGCTATTCACTAACAGACTATCGCTACGCGTGAAAGTGGCATAAGTGCGGGTGCACAGCTGCGCACCGTGCAGCACATGTGCAATACACTACATGCACAAACAAGCAAGGAATACCCCCAGCACACAGGAGGAGGACACACAGCTGACAGCACTGGCAGAGGACCAGCCGAGGCATGAGAATTTCAGGACACTGGACCAGCAGCAGATGGGGAGTGGAGGCAAAGCCCCCCTCACAGACATACAGGCTGATGAGGTGGAGGTGACGCCGCCGGACCAGGATGACTGAGACCACACAGTGCCTGGAATGGACAGGAGCATAGAGGAGGACACCCTGTGAGGGGATGATAGTGGCATGGCCACCAAGGGGATGTCAGGACCTGCCGCTTCACTGGACACCCAGGAGCGGGACTTGTGCACCCCAGAGGGCCCCTACCTACATGGTACCATAGACCGGGCAGTAATGACTTGGCACTGGTGAGCTACTACCCAGATCTCCACTGGCTGGAGCTTGACTGGCTGCAGGCAATCTGAGACTGCATGGAGGCAGTGCACTGCATGACAGAGGTCATGGCAACATCCGTGCATGCGCAGGAGAATTTGGCCGAGAGCATGGCTGCCAGTGTGGGGTGCAGGAACCCATAGCTGAGGCCATTTCCGTAAGTGCGCATTCCAGGACAGACTCACAGGTGAGGTGGCAGTGGGTGTACACTTGTAGGAGCAGACAGCAGAGGATCTCCATGCCATAGCCACACACCTGGCCATGCAGCTGCACCAGCCATTAGCCGCTGCCATGCCACAGACTGCTGCTGCACACCAGTCAATACTGCAGGACAGTGTCCCACAGCCTGCAGTGACAGCCCAGCCTGTCCCACCTACCAGAATGGGTGCAGACAACATGGCCCGATGTGTGTGCCATGTACAGCTGACACAGCATGCCACACAGCCAGCACCTATGCTATCAGGGAACAGGAGAACAGGATGGGGGTGCAGATGTGGTGGGCAGTCACAGACACCGGCCACACAGTGACATGTAGGTGCAGACATCAGCGACAGGCACCGGCATGTGCTCACACCCTGCACACACCCTGGACACACCTCACACTGATACACACACACATGACACCACCAAGGCACACCACACACCAGTTCACAGTGACACCACATGGACCAGTGCAGCCTGAGCAGTGTGACAAGGGGCATACGAACGGGCTACAGGTACATCACAATGGCTGCACCCATCCTGCACAGGTGTCACATGCACCACAGCATGCACAGCTTGAAATGGGAGGGACACATGATGGGCATGGCACATATCCACATCGATTGGCCAAGCAACTGACCCTTGCCCATGGCACATGGGAGGTAGAACGGCCATGCGTTGCACTGGACGGCTCAGACCTGTGGTGTCATCTTCATCAGCATGTGCAGCTGCTCACCTGCCAAATGTGCCATGAGCCATGTGATGCAACATGGCCCATGCTGCCATGCATCCCAGTGTCCTGTCCCTTGGGTGGTGCCCTACCGCCATCTTCTGGCGGTGCTGGTCCATGTGGTGGTTGAGGTGATTCCTCACTGGGCTCCTCAGGGTGTGCATACTGGGGCTGTGGAACACTGCATCGGATGCATATGTTGTGCAGCATAGCACAGGCAGTGAACACTCTGCATGTCATCCTTGGCATAAGCATCATCGTGCCACCTGTGTGGTCCAAGTATTGGAACCGCATCTTCATAAATACGATGTTGCGTTCCATGATGCCGCGTGCCTGCACATGTGATGCATTGAATGCCTCCTCTGCAGGCTGCCGGGACGCAAGGTATGGTGTCAGAAGTGTCATCCTCAGTGGGTATCCACTGTCACCTGTGAAGTAGTAAGGTACACACACATTAACCACACAGTAATGCACATTCTGCAACTGGTACTATAGGCACCGAGTGATGCTCACCCAATAGCCACCCATATCCCTCCTCCTGCTGATCCGAATGGTGTCGTAGCTTGCTGTTGTTAAAGATGTAGGAATCATGGCATGAACCCAGGTACCATGCCAGGACATTGGTGAGGATGCCCATCACATCACATATCACCTGGCAGTTGATGCTGTGGAACCTCTTACGGTTCCGGTATGCCTCCTCAGTCATGGTTGGTGTGAGTATGGGTATATGGGTACAGTCTATCACACCAACAGTACTGGGCATGCCATACCTGTTCAGGAACACTCCTTTGGCAGCCCTGAGCTCTTCCACAGTCGCGGGGTACACAATATGATGTTGCCTGTGGCACACAAGGGCATCAGTTGCCTGGTGCAGCGCCCTGGACAAAGAGGCCAGGCTCACACCTGTCACATCCCCTGTAACCCTCTGGAAGATGTCTGTGACATAGTATTGCAGTGCTCACAGCACCTTCATCTCCATGGACATGGCCATGGAGCACCCGGTGTTTTGATGGATGGCATCCAACATGAGTGCACAGATGTACTGTAGTGTGTCGTGATCGAGCCTGTGCCACTGCAAGATGTCTGTGGTGTGGAGGCTCCATACCACAAGGCGTGACCTGAATACCTGTGGGCAGTGCCTCTGCCATCCTCGGTGCTCCCCCATGGTGTCTTCTAGTAGGACAATGTGTAGCAGTGTCCCTGGGCACATCATACTGGCTCTGTCTTTCTGCTGTCCACCTCGGCACAGTAGTGTTACTTGCACACAGGTGTGTACCATGCATGCTTGGTGGCATGGCACACGTGCACTATAGGGCATCGCATGCCCATGTGATGGGGCAGGCAGGCTGGCCATGGGGACGCCATAAATGCACTGACTGCCATGGTAGCTGTGGCTCTACCAATGCCACAGGGTGAGGTGCACGGCAGTCTTGTCCTGCCACAGTGCCTGTATCATGTCTCCAGGGATTTACCAGGAAGGAGTTCCAGTGGGGGCCTTATAGGAGGTCACTGGATGGAGACAGGTGAGTGCCACAGACTATTCAATGCTTGTTCCTGCCCTGTGCCTGTTGGGGGGGGCTGCTGCATGGAGTGTGCCTCTCACTGTCACTGCCTTTGCATTTCCACAGGGGACACTGCTGCATAAGGCCATGCTGGTGTTGGAGCTGCACCCAGTCTGAACACTGCCCCATGACATTCCGCTGTGGATGGACCTGTGGCAGAGCATAACCAACATGGTCTACAGGGACGATGAGTGGGACCTGTGGGCCATTCGCTCCCCCCTTGCAGGTAGGTGTAGCATGGTTGCCTGTGTGTGTGTGTGTGTGTGTGTGTTGCACTATTGCATTGTTGGCCTGGCTAGTTCAGCATGTACTAACCCACATCCCCAGTGTCTGCTCTTGTCATTGCAGCATTACCATGGGTCCCTGGGGTGCCTGGTGCTTGAGGAGCATGCCTTCACTGATATGACCCCACACCTGGAGATGACACCGTCGACAAGCCCAGAGGTGTCCACGGAAGAATCATCCAACTGAGCCAGGGATGACATGCCCTCCAGATGTATTGTCCACTCCCCTTCCCTGTTGTTGTGTTGCCCTGTGTGGGTGTTCTGCTTTTGCAAGCCATTAAAGGCACCTGACTGTATTACCCTGTGTGTGCCTTGTTCTTCACCCCAGCACAGTGTGTGGGGGTGGCCATGTGTGTGTGTGCCGTATGTGTTGGGCTGGTCATGCTTCTGTGTATGGTACCTATGTTGTCAGTGCCATGGGTGTGGCCTGTGTACCATGGGTTGCTGTGCCGGCAGTGCATGGTGGTTGGCATGCATGCTGTGCTTGGGTCTGCGGTCTGACTGTTGTTGCACATGCATGTGGCACACATGGCATGTTCCTGGCACATGCATGGCCATGAACTCCATGGCCTGCATCACTGTGTGCCTGTCTGGATGTGTTTGCCATTGTGGGCTTGGTCACCCCCCCCATGCAGGTACACTGTGCTGGACTGCCTTGCTGTGTGTGTGGTGCATGTGCCACTTTATTTTTTTTGCAGTTACATTTTTATTAATTTTTCGTAAGATATACAGACAAACGTCTTACAGTACAGTACAATGTGAGTTTTTTTTAGAACAATTGAGGCAGCATATAATAAGAACATTGCTATAATAATACAAGGAGCTTCTGGTTTAAGATACAGTAAACAATACAGGTCATGCAATTGACATATACATTGACATTCATGTGCCACTTTATGACTGCTATTCAGATGTTTATTGCCTACATGGGGGCACGACGTGCCATTCCGATATATTGTATGTAGCGAATGTGCATCAAGCATGCCGTGTGTGTGGTGTATGTGGGACAACCCCTTCATGGATGCATATCCTCCCTTGTGTGCTGCTGCGCTCCATATGGCTGCACATATCCCTACGCAAGGTTCATGCATCCTGCATGGCATTTGCTTCCACCTTCTGCGTGTGTGCCCTCTGCCCCGGGATATGCGTGCTGCGCATAGTGCCACATAGCCTTTGTAAATAGGGCCCATTGCTGTCAAATACACCAACCCACTGGAGTGAAAGTGCAGCAGTGGAAGATCGTCATGATTGTTGCCAAATACCCCCAACCCACTGAAGTATAAGTGCTGCAGTGGGAGCCCATCCTTATTGTTGCCAAATACCCCCAAACTACTAAAGCAAAAACACTGTAGTGGAAGCTCATTCCTTGATTACCCAGCAGGGTGTGCATGAATGTCAGGGTGCCTATGCCATCCCTCTCCAGGAACCAAGTGCCTCCCACTTATGATGCGCTTGACCCCAAGCTGGTCCCAAAGTGGGATTCTGGGACTTGCGTGTGAACCTTGCACCCCTAGGTGACAGTGTGGCATGCTCTATCATTTGGCTGGCTCTCTGATTTCACTCTTTACTACAGACAGTCACGACCACCCACCTCTCTCCTTGTGCTGGCAGAGCATGAGTAGCATCATGAAGGGGAACATACTGTACCTTTCAACCCTTTGCCTGGGAAATCAGGGACAAGGCTTAAAACTACATTTCATTTTTGCATTTCATTTCATTCCATCCCATTCAGTGTTAAAACCCATTGCGTAGAACTTGTCTGCAGTGGGGATGCATTTGCATATACAATACAGATTACATATAAATTGCACAATAAGCTACATAGTAAAGATGTAAAAGTAACTACTATGTACAAAACAAAATAAAATCATATAATCATAACACATAAACAACTGTAGACAACAATCAAGTAATATCATCACAGGATATGAAGCAGGGGAAGCTGGCCAGGGAAGAGAGGAACCAAGTTTTTAGTACAGAAATTGAAGGACGTTTAGTGTTCACTGTGCAGAAATGTGCTGGCAGGGAGTTCTGCAAAGTCAGGAAATGGTGCACACTAGGATGGGGTGCTAGAGCCAAAGCAGCCAGCCCAAACTTGAGCACAATACAAGAAAGGCTTGGCACTCAAATTCAGTATGTTCAAAGTGCAAAAGTGCAGATTTCATTCTGGCAACGTGCCTGTGGAAAAAACAGCCCCAGCGCTTCAACCCTACAGCGGGCCTTCCTCAGGGGGTGGATCTAAGGCTTCAACAAACGTACATACTATTATACAAATAAAATTTAAGTGACAGTACACTAAATGATAAAGACAGGAGATACAAAAATCATGAAAAAAATGTTTCAGATTATTTATCAGACTGTAATCTTAAATTATTCCAAGATCTACATTTGAAGATTCCTGTTTAGCTTATGGCTAAATTTAAATGTAAAACTGTCTAGTATATCTGGATAATATTACAGTCATAATTCCATCATCAGACAGTGCTCCTAATTCATTATATTCAAAAGCAACACTTCTGTTTAAACTAATTATTATACATATCAGATAGATCTTTCATTGAAGTTTCTTTATTTTTTGGAAAATTTTCTTTGCTAAGGCAGAGGTCAGCTAAAATGCTAAAGGCCACTCATTCTATAACTATAAGAATTCAAAATTCATCCCAAACAGAATATCTATTTGTATATGTAAGCTATAGTTAACATACTTTTAAACTTCATCTTATACACAAATAGTTAAACACAGGTAGATTATGCAACGGAGGTCAGCTCAATTGCTCAAAGATCACTTTTGCAAGAATCCAAATTTCTGTGCTTATTAAACTAAAAGATTTTAACTTTAAGTATTCTTTCTGAGGAATCTTACAATTTCAAGTATATAATTTTTGTTCAAAAGATCATTATATTAATGTACTGATGTTGTTTTCCAATTATTACAGCATGAGCAAGGTAGAAAAGATTAACAGTACATTCACCATTACTGGTTAATGGGGGGGGGGGTGATACATACAAAGTAGGTACTATGTATGGGCTAAACATGAGAAAAGTAAATCCAATTGGATGAAACAATATATACCCACCAAGGGATCATTCTGTGCTCAGTTATAGGATTTGTGCACTGAAGAAATGTTTTTAAACAAATAAGTAAACAGACAGCTGTGTACCATAGCATCTTAGGTTATTTAGTCTTAGTCTCTGTTAATTATCCCAGTAAGAGTAGGTATGCAAAAGGGGGAGGCGTACATCTATAAGTAGTTGGAGGTAGTAAATTCGGAAACACCAATCCCCTGGTCCAATTCAATAATGAACCAATCCGTGCTTGTGGGCATACAGTTATGTAGCTTTCACATAGCATTCTCAGATCAGTGGGATTCAGGTGGATTGCCTGAAAAAACAGAAAGTAAAAAGAGGGAATGGTTGAGAATCTAGAGCCATTAAACAATGGAATACAGAATAGACTTAAACTTTTCTACAAATATGGGGAGAAATATTTCTCTTCCTTAAGACCCAGGATTGTTGCAGTCTCTAAAGTACAAATCCATTTTGTTTCCCTTTAGGACAAAATATTCATTCTATTCCCTCCTCTCTGATGTATTTTTACATGTTCCAAGATAGTAAACTTGTAACAATCTGGTTTGCCGTCATGGCAGTGCAAGAAGTGAGCTCCTAATGCATTATACATGTTTCCATCAATAATCGCTCTCACTTGTTCCTGAATTCTCTCCTTTGCTGGTCTGGTAGTTCTTCCTATGTAATATGTGGGGCAGGTGCACCAACACATATGTACAACAAAGGGGGTTGTACAAGTGAGGAATTTATTGCATACATTCTTCCATCTTTTGTGAACGATTTGCCAGTCTCAGCATACTGGCAAATGTTACACCTCCCACATTTGTACAACCCCTTTGGTTTATTCCCCAGCCACTTAGTATTCACGCTGGACTCTGCAGTTTTCACAAAGTAGCTCTGCATCACTCTGTCCCCTATATTCCTCCCTTTTGAGAAAGTAATTCATGGCTTATCAAAAATTTGTTGTCAAAGGCCTTACTGAAATCCAGATAGGCCACGTCCACTGCTCTTCCCTGGTCTACTATCTGTGTCATCCCACTGAAAAACTCTATCAGGTTAGTCTGACAGGACTTTCCTTGGTGAAGCCATGCTGCCTGTCATCCTGCATGCCATTCATCTCCAAGTATTCTATCAACCTGATCTTAAGTAGTGTTTCCATTACCTTCCCCACCACTGAGGTAAGACTAATAGGACAGTAGTTTTTGACCTCGTCCTTCCACCCCCCCCTTATGTAGTGCGACCACTTCTGCCCTCTTCCAGTCCATTGGCACCACCCCTGTGACCAAGGACAAGTTAAACAGCCTCCCTAGATGCGGCGGCAGTTCATCCTTCACCTCCTCGAGAACCCTTGGGTGTATTCCATCAGGTCCCATTGCCTTGTCTACCCTGAGTCTACCCAGCTCTTCCCTTACTCCTCCCCCCCATCCTTCCAATCCCATGCTGTGCCCTCCTCCTTTCTCCAACGTACCTAAAGAAGGTTTTGTCCCCCCTCCTCGCCTGCTTCGCTATCCTCTCCTCAGTGGCCTCCTTAGCCCTCCTTATCTTTTGCCAAGCCTCCTTTCATTTTTCTCTGTAGGTTTCCCTGTCCTCATCCTTTTGTGTCCTCCTGTACCTCTTGAATGCTATAGTCTTCTCCTTGATCCCTTACGCCACCCCTCTAGTGAACCATAGAGGTCTTTTCTGTCTTCTATTCTTTCTTACCCTTCTTATACATGAGTCCATGGCTTTAAATACCCCTCTCTTGATGGCTGCCCATAATTCCTCCACCCCCTGTACATCCCCTATCCTCAACATTTCTTCTCCAACTACATTCCTCATCCCATGAAAGTCAGCCTTTCTGAAGTCCATGCAGTTGTTAACAAGAATCACACAGCAAAATGTAGCGTCAGGATGTTGCCAGAACCACTGTATACAACTGAACACTTCCAAAACACTGACGGCATTTCCCAGCTGCACCAAACAAGGCAAGATTCAAACAAAGTCAGGAAATGGTGCGCACTAGGATGGTGGTGCTAGAGCCAAACCAGCCAGCCCAAACTTGAGCACAATACAAGAAAGGCTCGGCACTCAAATTCAGTATGTTCAAAGTGCAAAAGTGTAGATTTTATTCTGGCAACATATCTGTGGAAAAAACAGCCCCAGCGCTTCAACCCTACAGATGGCCTTCCTCAGGGGGTGGGTCTAAGTGAGAAATCTATCTGTTCATTAAGACCCAGATGTGTTGCAGTCTCTAAAGTACAAATCTATTTTGTTTCCCTTTGGGACAAAATATTCACTTTATTCCCTCCCCACTGATGTCTTTCTACAGGTTCCAAGATAGTAAACTTGAAATAATTTGGTTTGCCATCATAGCAGTCCAAGAAGTGAGCTCCTAATGCATTATTCATGGTTCCATTAATAATCGCTCTCACGTGTTCCTGAATTCTCTCCTTTGCTGGTCTGGTATTTCTTACTATGTAATATGTGGGGCAGGTGCACCAACACATATATACAAATGTAGATCTTGGAATAATTTATGATTACAGTCTGATAAATAATCTTAAACATGTTTTAATGATTTTTGTATCACATGATTTTTATATCACCTGTCTTTATCGTTGGGTGTACTGTCACTTTAATTTAATTTGTATAATAGTATGCACATTTGTTGAAGCCTTAGACTTGCCCCCTGAGGAAGGCCCACTGTAGGGTTGAAGCGCTGGGGCTGTTTTTTCCACAGGCATGTTACCAGAATAAAATCTGCACTTTTGCACTTTGAACATACTGAATTTGAGTGCTAAGCTTTTCTTGTATTGTAAGGAATTCCACAAAGCTGGCACAAGGTAACTGAAAAAGTGGATAGACCATATGGTCTTTGCACATGGAATTTCAAGTTCACAAAGATGTGCATTGTGCCAAAGGGGGTTAACCTTTCTGAAAGAAATCCTCTCAGCCAAATGGGCCAGTGCCTGACCCACCCCACACTTATAAAAAAATAAGCTTTTGCAGCTCCCTTCTGTTTTCCAAAGATATCCAACCTAACCTTTCATAGAGGACAGTGTGGTGGGTTTTTCTGGGACCCTTGTGAACAATTCTTGCCTAATGATTGTATAGCACCTCTGGTTTATGGAGTTTATCACTCATAGAATATTCATAAGGAAATTCTGCATAGTTATACAGTGGGAATATTTGTACTTGCACAATTTTCTGTATAGTTTTAGGGTCAAGATTGCCCTTATTCCCATAGAGGAGAATCACACTTGAATTAATATTCTCAACCATGTGTCCCACATGCTTATTAGCAGATTCAGTGGATTCCAGCCAAAATCTGAGATATTTGAAAGGATCCACAGAATCCAACAAGGCACCACTGAAAGCAGGACTGGTGATCCTGGGAGTAGATCTGAGTGTATTGGGATGAGCAACAATAATTCATTTGGTTTTGGAGACATTCATCCTCAGCCTGGATTTCAGAAAAAATGCCTGGAGCTCATTAAAACTCCAGTGTGGATTACTATGGACATCTACAGGAGAAATCAGGGAGAAATGGCTCAAATCAGGGGCACATCTTAGCCAATGGTCATATCAGTTCAAGAAACTGTTACAATGGGCACTCCGATGGCCCACTTGCAACACATTTCACTGTGATGCAAGTGACCCTAGTTTGGGAGCGGACCCAGGTCACAGCACTGGGCACTAAACCTGGATCAGAAAGTGCACCTTGGCTGGAGAGGGCTGGCGAAGGGTTCTGATGCCAAAGTGACCCCTACAGATGTGCCACAGTGACCCCTACAGATGCGTCAGGGAGCTTGCTCCTACTACAGGGGCATGCTATGTGTGCTGAGGCCTATGGCAATGCCCCCACCATGGGGAGGAGGATGGTTGAGGGACAAAACAAGGGAGAAAAATCCTGACTGACATCTACATAATGGCTTCAGCCTGAGCAGGGTATATCCCTGCCTATTGTACTTCAACAGACCCTAACTGGTCTCCTGGGATGCTCATTCTTCCCCGTTTCTGTAACATGGTCCTGCATCTATCATATGTATGCTTGAAGCACTCCACCATTATAGCCTCCACAGCTTTGACTGACAGTTGTTTCCATGCCTCTAGCACCCTTTTTTGAAGCAGTATTTCCTTACATCCTTACTTAAAATGACAACCTCCAATTTCATTCCATGCCCTCTAATTCTGGAGCTCATACTCTTTTGGAAGAGTCTCCCACCTCCCTGCACTCTGTTTAGCCCTGTGAGGTACTTGAAAGTCTTGATAATGTCACCCCTTGCTCTCCTGTCCTCCAGAGTGTACATATTGAGATCCCTCCATCTCTCTTCATAGGGCTTTCCTTGCAACCGCGGTACCATCTTGGTTGCCCTTCTCTGGACTGCCTCCACCCTTTCTATGTCTTTCCTGAGTTACGGTCCCCAGAACTGGATACAGTTTTTCAGGTGCGGGAGTACCAGACAGTGGTACAGATGTAGCACAACCTTCCTCCTCCTGCTGGTGATGTCCCTCTTTATGCCCCCAATCATCCCAGTAGCCCTGTCCATGGCCCTGTCACACTGTGCTGCCACCTTGAGGGTTTCTAAAATAGTAACCCTGATGTCCTTTTCTTGCCTAATGACTGCCAGCACCTACCTCCATCCTACACTCAGCACTGGGGTTCCTGTACCGTAGATGCATGATTTTACACTTTTTGGCACTGAACCTCAAATGCCATGCCTTCAACCACTTCTCTGGTTTCCCATCATCCTTGTGCACTGTCTCTACTCCCTCCTGCATGCCCACCTGTTGCAGATCTTAATGTCACCTGCAAAAAGACAGTTCATCTGCAATGTTCCCTGTGAAGATATTGAAGATGACTGGCGCCAGCACTGAACCCTGCAGTACCCTGCTGGTCACCTTCCCATTCTTAGAGTGTGTGTCATTTACCACTATCCACTGCTTCCTATCCACTTGCCAGTTGCAAACCTAGTTTACCATTTTGGCCCACCCTCAAATTAGCCAAGCTTCCTAATCAGCCTTCTTTGTGGCACAGTGTTGAAGGCCTTGCTGAAGTCTAGACAGGCTACACTCATTGCCCTCCCCTAGTCAGTTTCTATGGTCACCCAGTCAAAAAATTCTATCCAATTTGTTTGGTATGACCTTCCCCTCATGAACCCATGCTGCCTGTGGTCCTGCAGCCCACTGGCTTATAGGTAATCAACCAGTCTCTCTTTTAGTAGGGTTTGCATTAGTTTTCCACCACTGAAGTTAGGCTAACCAGCTTGTAGAGTAGTTAGGTTCCTCCCTGCAGCCTCTGTTATGCAAAATTACTGTTATCTCTTCTCCAGTCCTCTAGAACCACTCTTGTTTCCAGAGAATTATTGAAGAAAGCTGTCAGTGGAACACCTAGGACTTCACTGTGTGAAAAGTCTTTTCTGAAAAAGACTAGACAGTGACAATAATGTCTGGCTTATTTTATAACTTAAATCCCTACTCCACAGTGACAGAAATGTGACATTTAGGAGGGGCTAAAGACATTTTTTGTGGCAAAATCAGGTTAGAACCTAAAATTCAGCAGTGGAATAGCAGGCACATCCATACATCGCTCTTCAATATCTGCCATGGGTGGTGACATCTGCAGACCTGCCAGATATAAAAAAAAAAACAAATGGACCCCACCAGCACCACATTGTGGCTGCAGATTAAACAAAGGTGGAAGACCCCCACCTATAAATGGCTATAAATTCCTATACAATGGTTTCAAAATTTCTCCCCAAAGAGACTTGACATTTTGTTTCAGTGGTAGGCCTGGAAAGGACTACTTTTTCTTACACAGCTGCTTACAGACCAAAATACGCTCAGAGGCATCCAGCAGGTGGCCCAAGACTTTGACTAAAGTAGGACAGATTTTTTTTAGATTTTTACAATGCAGGGATTCTATTTTTAAACACCCTGGGTGCTGGGTCTCATAGCTGATTTACAGCAAGAGACCATTTTCATCTGGAACAGAGCCTATATGCCACAGCAGACTGGGTTTATATTACAGGCCTATGTTCTGGTATGTAAAGGGAAGGGGCTGCAGGCTAGTCAAAAAATTCAATTGGCCTGGGAAGCTGAGGCTGACATTCAGCTCCCACAAGAATCATGGTCCTTGATCTGGCAAAGCATACATTGCACCACAGCCTCCATGTCACAGCATGAATTCCATTGGAAAAGGCTAATTAAATATTTTATTACCCCAGTGATCTCTAAATATTATGGGTCAATCAAACTGAATAGATGCTAGAGAGGCTGTGGGGCCCAGTGCTCCCAATTTCACATACTGTGGGAGTTTCCAGTCATTGGACCATACTAGGCTCTGAGAGCCAGTCACGTAAAAACAATTCTAGACCTTCCACTTAATCTTTCATTTAAAAATTTGATTCTGGGCCTCCCTCCAAGGGGTGCCAGAGTGAGTCACAATAGGCATCTCTTCTTAATTTTAGTGGCTGCTACCGGTAAAGTTGTCACTCAGAAATGGCTCACCTAGAATTGCCCCCAAATCCCCAAGGGGATCACAATCATTTATGCTATTAGGTCTATGGAAGCCATTACTCGCAGCTTAGAATACAGCAAGATAAATTTAATGCTAAGTGGCTTCCTTTCTTCAACTATAATGAGGAGACTGAAGGTGTACTGTTATTAGACCAGCTCTTAATGTAAGAATAAATCAGATTTTTGTAGTATACTTCTATGCCTGTGTGGATAAGGGTCAAAAATTCTCACGTACCTATACTAGGTGTACTGGAATTTATGGAAATGGATATTGTGATGAAATGAGACACAGGGCACAAGTTAGTTAGAGTTTTATTTCAATGTTTTCTTCATAATTTATTTGAGAAAAGGATAAACGTAATGCTAGAATGGAACCATCATGATTAGTTACCATAGGATCAAATACAGCAAATGAGGTACAACATTTTCTGGTTTTATTAATATTTCCTTTACTAAGCAAGAAAATACTGTTGCACCTGAGTATCAATAGCTTCTCTGCACAGCTCAAAGGAGTGCAGGGACAATGTCATTCTATGGTATAAATCTTTGTAATGTTTTCTCTGTCACTGATAATGGTTGTAATATTGTGTGATCCTTTTGCTTTCAATAAACTTTACAAGTGCAAAAAAAGAAAAAGAAAAAGAACCTGACAATCAGGGACACTTAAGAGGTGTAGATGTGATGTGTCTGAGCTCGGGGAAGGGGGGGGACCACCCACTGCAATAGCACCCCCTCTGACAGGGAAAGCAGCACTCATTATGAATGGGTGGAGTCCTCCCCCCTCCCAGAAACATACACACAAGTAAGCCTAGTATTTGGACTCAATGCTGGTGGAGCCCCTCACTATCCCCAGCATACCCCTTTTTGCCAAAACAGACTCAGGAGAGGTTAGTGCAACCAGCCAGGGGAGCAGTATAGATAAACAAAAGATAAACAAAAAAAATGGACATGAAGAACTATTTTAGGGGGCTTCAGTATAGAATTAGCATTCAGCTATGCTTTTGGAAATTGCTTCAGATGTCTGCAGTACAAAAATGTCAACATCATCTTTTTATCTTGTAAATTTTAGGGGCTGGAAGGTTTACATTTTGCCACCAACACATTAATCTTATTGAATGGAACTTGAAATTCATGGTTTTGAGTGTGTCTGCAGACTGAATGCATTTTCACTCAAACAAAGTTGATCTCGTGACCCCCTCTCCAGAATCCAGACTGAGACCACTAAAGCAATGTGATCAGCGAAGCGAAAATGGGACAAAAGTAGGAGAGAATGGGCAAAGTAGCAAAGAAAGCAAGCACAACCCTGCTACATAGGAAAAATCCCATGAAAAGCAGTGCAAATGTATCTGAAAACCTGTTCAGACTGATGAAATGGAGGGTGCCATATGTGCTTATCATAAACATTTTATCACATTTGCTATGGTGTTAGCATTATTGTTAGTCTGACATAGCAGTCATGTTACTCTGTAAAAAACTGCTTGTACCCTGTTCACAGGAACAGTTTCCTTTTTGCCATCACTTCCCAGCAAAGCTATGTTTTCCATACATGCAGAAGCAGAGTATATTCTGCCTAATACAATGTAATTAAGTGATGAGTAGTGGAAGCCATCCCTGAATGTGTTAATACCTTCTGTATTTTGAGAAACAAAAGAATAAATGGATTGAGACTGGAGGAATTTAGGCACATATGAATATTTTGTTTAACAGCTGCTGGCTTGTAAGCAGACTCCATACAGACTCCACACATTGATAAGCCACTCTATAGTGCATGGGAGAGAGCTGTTATGCATAAAATTTGATGGAAACACAATTCTGTTGTATCATCGATGTGACGTCAACATGGTGTTGTACCATCTTGAGGATGTCTCATCGATGGGACAACAGCATCGATCCTCATCGTGCATGTGCAGTCAACGACACTCAGCTCCATGTAAACAGCCATGTGGAGGACAGATCAATTTCAATCATGGGGAAATGGCCGTAGCGATGAGATCATTTCAAAACAAGACAGCTGCGCTGATGAAAGGATAGTCTTGATGTTCGTAGTAGGTAGGTAGCATCATATTTAATTTAAAAACTTGAGTATGGGACAGTGGAAGAACATGGACTGAGCAGGGCTTCTTCTTGTCGTGTTGGCGGCGGCAGGGGTGGGGGAAGGGGAGTTAGCAACAGCACAATCCTCACTACGAATGTGAGGTGATCACTGCCATGATCAAGAAATGTTCAGCTGATGCCCGTACACTATACAAGCAATGTATGGGCATCAGTTAACAACATTGCTGAATTCACTTCTCGAGGTTACCAGGTAACAGTAAACCTCTCGTGCTTCACTCTCGAGGTTTACACAGTTGCCATTGTAACCTCTCGAAGTGAATACAGCATTGTTGTTAACTGATGCCCATACATTATCCTCTATGTCACATATCACTCTGAAATGTTATCACACTGTGATAAATTCTACTGATAACACAGCACTTATTCAGACCAGACTGGCAAACCATTTGGGCTGTAGCCCTGAGCAAAGAAATGGCCAAAAAGTCAGTTTTTTGATGTTTTTGACACTCCGCAACTGCACATCTGAACATAATGCAACTTGCCAGATCCAGAGATCTATAGTAGCAGACTGTGTATGCAAAATTTCAGGTGAATCCTCGTATGGTTGCAAAGTTACTAAAGTGCAAAAGTTTGGGTTTAACATAGAAGTGTCCAGGCAATCCTAACTGTAGCTGCACTACCATGCAGCTATACAAAAAGGGGAATGCCTACTGGAAATCTTTGAATACTGATAACGTTCTTCAGATTGTGGAGCTTGCCAATTGTGGAAATACTACAAAGGTCAGAAGGTCTGGCTGCTCTGGGCTGAAATAACACCATAGCATGCAAAGTCGTTTTCAAATTCCCTTTACTTAATATTTATTCCTGTCCCAACATTTCACCAATATGTGGCTTTTTCAAGGGACTATTCTTTCACTATCTCCCTTTCTCCTTGTTTGCCTTTAACTGCACATTATTGCTCTGGCTGCATCTGAGTGATTGCATAATTTTAAGGCCTGGGGCTCTCATATATTTAATGAACCGTATAAAGTATCTCACATGTACTATGGCGGAGAAAATCAACCTTGGCTTCACACCCCCTGGTGTCACTACCTTGTTACATCAGAACACCAAATTATGGAACACCAGAAGTTCAACAACCCAGAATCTATAAGTTCGTCATTGTCACACTACACAGGGCCAATGCTTCTTCGCCTATAGGGGCTCCTCTATGGCTGAATGGTCTCAGCTACACCATGTCCTCAGTCCCAACTCTAGGATGTTCAAAACCAGGCTCCAGCACCATCTCATTTCCTTCTGCTCATGTGACTACCTCACCTAGCCCCTGACCTCCATCTCCTAAATCCCAATTCATGTTATGCTTAATTTCCTGGCTCCTTTGAAGTCGCCATTCAGCTCCTGTGGTGCCACTACATATCTCAGGTATACATACCACCACTGTAGCCTGTCTCTGCCCCCTGAAGCACTTATCCCTCCCCCTTATTTCCTATCTCCCATCTACCCCACTTCCTATCTGCCCTATCTCCTACCTCCCCTTCTCCCTGATTCCCCTACCCCTTTTTTCTTTACATCTCTTTCTACCCCCCCATCCTGCCCCTCACTACCTTTCCCTCCCTCCCTCCCACCATTGTCTGACAATTACCACTGGCTGCATCAATGTCCTCCCTTCCTCTTCTCCTCCCTGTCTCTGTGCCATCCCCATGCGTTTTGACCCAACCCTTTTTTGTGGGCACATGCCCCCTAATTGTATTCTCCCTCTTTCATTATAGCTGCTCCATTTAACTACCTGCATTTTTCCTCTTCCACTGATTCTTACTTTTTCCATACTTGTCCTTTATCACCAGCACTGTTGTTACATTTATTGTTTTGCTGTTTCACCTACTGTACTGTCTGTAGTATGTTCATAACTGATGTGGAACCTTTGTAAAAGAGCATTGGCTCAAAGGTATTTGTAATCCTAGACACAATAAATAACATAAATAAATAAATAAAAATGAACTATAGCAGGCAAAGCAGCTTGCCTCACTGAATAGAGGGCTCAAATGCTGTCATGAGCTGGCTAAAAATATCACATTTATTTTTACCTCTATAACCTCTTGAGTGGCAGAGCTAAGATTGAGGTCTACAGAGGTCAAACTCTGCACGTAAAAATAATTGTGATATTTTCAGGCAGTCCAAACAGTGTACCAGGTGGGTCTCCTTCTCTTTTATGTAGTTTGAATGGTAGCTTCCTGGGCTGATATGGTGACTATTCCATGCACCAACTGAAAGGATAATAGTGACACAGACTCAAAGTTCAGATTCAAAATTCTTCAGCTTATAGTTCTTACACCAAGCAGAATCCCCCAGACCTTGCACAACATTTCACCCAACTGTAGGGCTTCTTTGAGGAAGAGGATATGCACTCAAATCATAAATATTATAATTTAAATCATATTTACACGTTTCACTAACGTATATATTCTCTTCAGAAATACCACACCAAATCCAGGCTTATACATACAGCCCTGTTTTCCCTCCAAAATGTTAACTGTTAAGCCTCACGTGTTCCTCCAACTGTTATGACATTTATGTATGTATGTATGTATGTATGTATGCATGTATTTACTGGGTAAGTACACTGGTCCCAGGGACTATTTTCAGGCACTAACCGGGCCATCTAGATGGCACATACAATACAAGACAGTGTCAGAGAGGAGTGGTACAAGTTTAGAATAGGAAGACAGTCCCTTCCAGATTGCATTGACAGTATTTAGACAAATAACTATACAGACATCACATACAATAGTCACAGTTTTCAGTTTACATTAGTCAAGTACCCCATTAAGACAGTCATAGTGAGCCAGTAGTTTGAACCAAACACAGTTTACTGCATTTGTTTTCAGAAGCTTGACAAAAAGGGAAGGAATATCCAATAAGGAAGCTCATATGGTATTCAACATGGATTAGCAGCAGCAAGACATTTTGAATAGTAGGGTATTGTGTAAGTACTTTTTGAAAATTGAGGGTGACCCCAGGGCATGAAGCTCCTCTGGTAGGGCATTCCACATATACTGTACATATTCCTTTGTTATCACAGGATACCAAACATGTCTACTAAACAGATTTCATATGTTATATAGTGGTTATTAATAGTATTTCATATAGTATTTTTTGAGTCATGCCTAGTCTCCACCTCATGTGCTAGAACACCATTTTTAGTGTTTTTTATATAGGCATTCAAGTAATAACAAGGTGATTTACGTATTCTCCTAATAGTAATACTCGATTAAAACCTTCAAGTGATATCCCAAACTGCATACTGTACTCTATAATTTTTAAGCTCAAAAACAGGAAAATATTTATATATCAAGTGAATATGCTTATAAACTCATTAAATACCAGTGTTCCAGGGATACAAGCAGATTGACAGTCTAAATAGTTCATGAGTTTATTCTGGTTGATAGAGTTTAAATATCAATTCCAAGTTTATTTTATTACTTTCAATATTTTAGCAGAAAAGAACACATATTGAATATATGGAATAGCAGCCCTTGGAAGCATATTGTTACATACCTTCTGATGACCCACCTAACATTGAAATAAATGATTTACAGGATTTACTCTTTAAGCCTGTCAGGCATAAACATAAATGCATTTATTTGCAAACTGCAATGTATAAATACCATATATCTCCACCTGAACAATTCACTTTCTTCTATTGGTATCATCTGAGATGGACAGTAGGCTAATGAATACAAATTATATTTAATACAGTCTTACAGCTGTGTTTCCTGAGACTGAGCTAAGGTTAAGTGACTCTAACAACTTGGGGACTCAGTCAAAACAGCAGTGCAATGAAATTAATGAAAAAAAATAAATGAACCTACCCTTTTTTCAGTGTAGAAGTCCTATGCACGTCCTACATGTCACAGCATTTATGTGTTGGATCAGTGGGTGCACATGGGGGTGCAAAACAGTGTGTAATTAGTAGGGTCAGGCTCCGTGGAAATGTATGGAAGCAAAAGCCCTTTAGTGGCAGTATGGAGACATGACCACTGTGGCTAGCCTGGGAGTAATGTACTCGCACTGCATATGACACTAACTGGAATCAAGCTAGAAACAGATTGTGCTCCGAACCATAACAAATCTGGTGTGCCAACAGCCATGTGCCAGACTGTCTTCCAGAATGTCATCACATGCTCCAGAATCTCAGCATCAAACCCTGGAACACCCACTATGACTCAATGAAATGACCACAGTTTCATCCTGGTGGTTCAGTGTTGACATTCTGAAGGGAGGATGGGACCTTCTGATTGGCAGTATGGCAGCTGTTTGTTGGCACACCAGGAATGTTCCATACCTATTTTGGGTTTAGATCATTACCTGTTGTCAGGGTCAGTGTCATCCAGACACACACTGTATGGCAGGACTGTTGCCTGTGCTGCCTGCCCATGTGTAGGAGTGACAGTAATATACTGTGCAACAGAGAGTTACCAGTATACTAGTGCTTGATGGTGGCTGTGCCATTGGGTAATATGCACAATGCTGACCTCTGTGACCTCCCCTAAGGATGTCCCCAGCACCCACCAACACACATCCCAGCACACAGAGTGCAAGTGACATTGTAAGAGAGATTGGGCATAAGCACCCAACACATGTCAGTTGGTATAGCCACCCAGTCCACAACTCGCCAAACCAAGGGGCCCACTTCCAGAAAGCGATAAGAGTGGGACACCGTACTGTACTGCATATTTTTTATTTATTTATTTGTTTTTGTTGACCGGGTAAGTGCACTAGACAAATCCTGCCTATTTTCAGGCACGACCTGGGGAAGGGGAATACAGATGAATGCTAAATGACCTTGAACCAAATTAAGCTGTTGGTATATTGTCTAAGGACCATGAAGTGAAAAGGCAGAGAGACATGCCATGAGTTCAAATGGAATGTTTATTGAACATGTTTGATAAGGGAAGGTGTTTGGGGGCAAAAACAGCAGGTAAGGGGTTGGCCTAGGGGCAGTTGGTGACAGTGGTAACAGTGTTCTGTGCTCCTTCTTTCCCTCTACAAGAGTCAGGGTCCTCATCATATGTCTGTTATTATTCATCTGGAAGGCACCGAGTAAAACAGCATTCATAACACTACCTTGTTGGGCTGTATCATACATTGAACACATACATCTACAATGTAGCAATCTGTGTAAATAAACTTACAGAAAGCTCCACAATAGACCAGATGTGGTCATGTGGGTCACTGTAGTCATACAGGCATAATGGTATGCTATCCTGCAGGAAGGGACAGGGGTTCCCAGTCACAGCTTGTCCACCTCTGGGTATCTCCCTCATGCCCTCCATAAGGATTCTGTTCTCTCCCTGAAAGCATATGATAAAAGCAAGGGAGTCAGGACCTGTGAAATATACAACACAATACTGACCATACCATATGTAGTAAAAAAATAAAATAATGTAAGGCTACTTGTGGTGTAGAACACAGCCCTCAATCAGAGAGGGTGCTCAAAGACTAGAACCAGAATCCATATGGCCTATAATAGGCCAAAGTGAAGTGGTCAGGGAGTTCTGAATGTCTGTCTGCTGCCATCATATATACTAGAGAGCCACACAACATGGGGTCATGGAGTGTCAACTATATCCCACAAAATGGGTGCCACAGGTAACTGTACATTTAGGGTCATGGCATCCGTGACTACACAGTGGACACTTGAATGTATGAACATGGCATCTGGGTCCTCAGTGTGCATGGTTGTTGTTCTGGTGGCCCTGGCCATAGGGAAACTGTTGTGTGTGACAGAAACAGAGAAGTGGGGAGCCCCTTCTGCCATTCTGCCTGTCATTGGTGTCCTATGGGTACAATGAGGATGATGGTGATATCTGAAAAGTGGCACAGCCAGTAGAGGTAGGTGAATGTGGCCTATGGTCACTTCCAGTACAGTATCCTTTGACTTTCATTACAAGTAATCACTCTTGTGCAGCATTCACACTACTTATGTATGTGCAGCATTTTTGATGTTTGACAAGCTGTGATAGCTCTGGAGTTGCAGGATAGGTTGACAGTACTTAGCATGGTGGACAGCCCATGTGTGGGTCTCCCCCATGTACTGGAGTTGGTGGCTGGTACCTATGTAGATTAATATGGCACATTGTGGTACACTGTGAAAAGATCACAGGTAAGTGAGGTTCCACAATTGGTGTGTGTTTGGGGGGGGGCGCTTTTAGCATTGCTATGCCACTCTATGCAAGAGATTTCTTGTTGTCTTGTGTCTTTGCAGAGCTATTGTGGTCAGGTCAGGGAGATATTATTCAGCAGAGAGGGCACAGATGATAAGGACCACTAGCTCAAACAAGTTCTAATGGATTCAAGAGAACGAGAATTATTTACCATATTTTTGAGGACTTATAAGATCACCAAGGCACCTCAGCCCTCCCAGCTAGGATGCCTGGAGAAGTGACATACGGGTGATGTAATGGGCAGGGAGTGGTGAGCAATGTCTCATAGGTGGCAGCAACCATAGTGGAGACCTTACTTCTCATTTGTGAGTGGATCAGGTAAAGCCAATTTTTTGGGTGGTTGGTAGGGGAGAATGGTATGGGGTGAATCGGAACATGTCACTGAATGGGGTATTTATATGTGTCAGACCATGTTGGCCCTGTTGTTTTTATGCACCGTTCTTTTGAAAATATATATTTGCTGCACATCCATACTTTGTTGTCTGTGTTGTCCCTCCTGTGTTTGTAGTTTGTGTAACCCCCCTACAAATTTGGGGTTTACTATAATGTCTTCCTGGGCTCCCTAATACCCATTGTCAGGCTGGTGTTCTGTCTAGTGTGATTCTATGTCTTTGCATGAGAGTGCCATATTAAGCCTCCACGCCTGTCCCTTTAAGAGAATAGCTAATCTGTATTTAGAAAATGGTCTGTGCTGGGTCCAAGTGATTTAGGGCTTGCGAATGGCAAGACAAGGCTCTGATTAGCTCCAATCTGCAGTCACTACTTGGGCAGACAGAGCACAAGTAGGAACTGTGCTTATTTATGGTTTATGTGCTGTTATATTTAAGATAGAGATGTTTGTCTAACCTGCTTTAATTACAGCATGATCATTTGGATGGAGGCCACCATGTTAGGTCTGAGATTTCCAGTAATTGGACCAATAGAACCACCGTGGACCCAAAATGGATCCTGTCTCCAGAGGTCTTGTGGGAAGAAAAACTAATTTTTGTAATTTTACTGTTGGTGCCTAAATTGGCATGGCGGGGAAACCCAAATTGTGACTGACAGCTCCTTCAGCTAACCGAACCTTTGGATTTACAAGGGAAATGCCCTGTGTGCCAAGAAACAGTGGATCAGTTAGAGTTGGAGGTTGAAGTGTGAACAGCTCAAGCTTTCGAGCAGCTGCTCCCAGAAGGAGTGTAGGGGAATCGTCAGGAAGAGGCCTAACTTGCCCTCCTGCCACTTTCTCCTGCATTGAACTGCCTGATTGCAGAAGTTGGACTTGTCCAGTTCCAGCCTGGAACTGCGGCAGAAGAGAAGAAGAAGTTTGTTAGTGCAACTTGAGATTTGGACTGAAGATTTGTTCCTGAAGCGATTGGCCCATCTTGTGTGTGTGGGATATACTCGGATCGTAAGCTTTGCACAGTAAAGCTGTTGATTTGCAACTGGACTGAATCCAACTGTTTCCAGAAGTTGTTATCAATTTAAATGTGCTCAATGTGTTATGTGGCTCAAGATTCGGTTCTCCTTGAAAGAACCTATTATGCCAGCTGGAGGCTTCATCAACGGAAGATCACAAACTTTGCTAGACTGCTCATCCTGCCTGGCCCTTCCACTTCATCCTAGACCGCTACTCCATCACCAGAGACTGTCACGGCGAGAGACTGGCTCGGGAATCCAGTCCCGCAGCAACAACACACAGGTTGTGTTCACCTGGAGGAAAGGCCATGAAGAGGAGGTGTGTCGTGAGGTCCTATTTCCCACAAGCTTTCCTGCCATTACCACGAGGTCTCCATATCACTTGCCTTACAGCAGATTCCTGGTAGCGTGAGTACAACTCAGGGTAGCTCCCTGCAATGACAGCATACATCATTTGTGGTACCATTTAATTGTCCTCATTTTTTGGGTTTTGCAAAGGACTGAGCCAATTGGCTTGGATTACAAATAATCTGGGTGTTTTGCATGCTAACTGCTTTTCCTTCCATCAATGGCCCCAACATCAGCTGCAACACTGGTCACCCTCAGGCAATGCCTCTCACTAGCCAGACTTACCATCCTGGGTACCCAGTGTTATGTGACTGTCAGGTTGGGACTAAGAGTGCATGCAATCACTGAAAAAATTCAGATAGATAATCGTTTGCCTAGATTCATGCCCCTCTCTTATTCAATGCCCCCAAATAAACCCGATTGTCTTGTTTTATGCTTAATCTGGCTAGGTGCATATTATTAGTTGGGTTACAGTATTAAGATTGTACTGCTGCATTGCTGACCTTATTTTCCTGGGGGTCTCCTGGGCAGTTACCTCACTTTTAGCCCTGGTAGTAAGTGTGAAGGGTGTGAGCATATTAATACTGTTTCCTACTGATTGTGAATTTACTACTGTAGTAGATACTGGGTCACTAGGAGGGTTGGTGGGGGGTTATAGCTTCCAAGGGGGCTACACCAGAGCAGAAAAGCAACCCCAATACCAATTCTCTGGGTGGAGGCACCTTGTTAGAGAATTCAGACCCCTTAACCTGTACATAGCCATACAGGCAGGGGTAGTAGCCCTTAGAAAAATGCCACCTAGGGGTTACATATGCATAGTCCAATTGTTTCACAGAGTGTGGAAAAGTTGACACAGATGGCAAGTGGCATGTGTGAGATAACTGTAATGCAGGGCTGTTGCTTGTGCATGGTGTACTACTAAGGGCTCATCTGTGCTGCCTTCACATTGCTACTACCACCACTCTGGTCACATAGTGTCAGAACCTCTGTTCCACATGGGAGAACACTTATCTCACACTGTAGATTGGTGTTCACATGAATGAAACCTGCATACGTCCGGGAATGCCCACATATGGTGGCATGCAAGCAGGCAGTGTGGATGCATGTAATGTGTGCTGTGGATAATCTCTGTCTGCCTTCTGTTACTTACATTAGCCATGTAAGCCTCCAGGAGCTTTTGTGGATCAGGATTAAAATGACATTATCCAGGTATTATGAGTCAATAAGATTTGTAATGGAGTGGCAGTGAAAAGAAGAATATAAGCACAACCTTATGGCAAGTCTGAGGAACTTGCTGGTACTTGCTACCAGTAACCAGGGCTTCAGTTAACTCAATTTTGGGAGTATTTGACTTCCAAAAACAAGGCAAAAACTTCCAAAATGAAGAGGAAGGAAGTCATTGACGTTCAGATGCTAAACCAAAAATTAGATGACTTCCAAAATTGCAGGCTTGGAACTAAGAAATGATTGATTTTTCTGAAAGAAACTGTATTTTACTACTAATATATTATATTGACATCCATAAATTTGTCCTTTCTAGAATACTGACTTCCAAAGGTGGGATTCTGGAAGTATTTTGAATCCCAAGAAATTGGAATGACTTCCAGATTTTGACTCCTGGAAGTTTTAGACTTCCTCTGAAAATAAATTAACTGAACCCCTGCTAGTAACTATAAAACAACCTAAATTTAAAATTTCTATTGATCTTAAAAAGAAACCATTTAGCAGAATGTAGAAAGTGTGAGGTGCCCTGATTGATCGGGCCTTTTTAAATGAGAACTGCCAGCATGGTGGACACAGAGGGGTGCTGTGGTCATGAGTGGGTCTTTTCTTATTTTCTCCACCAGAGTAAAGGAAATGGAGGAGCACTGCAGTTCCAAATAGACCTGTTCTTTACTGCCCCTTCCAGAGTGTTGAACAGAGAGGCATACTGTGACCCTGAGTGGGTCTATACTTAAAAGAAAAAAAGGCAGGAGAGGGTAGGAATGGGTGTGCGTAAGGAGCACCTCTGAGTGAGTGAGCCTTTTTTTTTTTTTTAGAAAACTAGTATACAAGGTGGGGGGGGGGGCTACATTTTTAAACTTCTATGGCATAGGAGAACTAACATGGCAATTGGCAAACCTTGTTCAGTTTTAATAATGGGGGCTATTTGTCCCTTTTTCTAACTAGTTTTCAATAGTTGATTGGGCTGTTGAGCCATCAGAAATAATTTGAATTATATAATCAGCGCAAGTGGAATAATTAGCTGATACAACACAAATACATTTTGTTAATATAAATATAAGCTACTCTTGATTAGCTAAATGGTTGATGACATATATACATGAACAGAAACATTTATTTTTACAGACATACAAGAAAATCAATGTTTATTTTCATAGACAACATATCTACCTGTAGGATTAGCTAACAGGATTTATTTGCCTCTGTTTACATTAGGTGTCATACTGGATATTAAAGATGCAGGAAGGCAGTAGCCAGTTTATTTATTTTTTTAATTCATATTTATTAACAACAAACGGGTACATAAGATAATAAGCTAAATTACATGAAGGTCAGGTTCACACAATAATGAGTTCATACAAATCAAGTTACAGAGCTACATGAAAACAAAAAGTGAAAGAAGCAGAGGCTGAGTTCATTATCATTACAATGCCAAGATCGAGGATATACGTATACTTTTATCTAAACAGAAATACCAAGTAGGCACCAAACTCTAGAAAACTGAGAGTCCACCCACTGTCTCACGCATCATAAAGGGATCTATTTTACTCTGGCAGGTCTCAGGTTGTCCCACCATCATGGTGCCCATCCGGGTCCCCAAAAGGAGCCAGGACTACTTCTGGATTCGGGTGGTCACCCAGCGAGACAACCCACCTGGTCCACCTGCGTGTATATATACGAATTTTATGATTTATTCTTAATGTTAATTCTTCTAATTCAGAAATCTCCTGGACTCTCTGGGTTCAGTGTTTAAGTGTGGGAGGTTCAGGTTTCAACCAATGGTGGGTTATAGCCTTATGTGCAGCTGTAAGTAGGGCTGCCCAAAGATATAATGAGTCTGCTCCCTTCATGCCAACAGGTGGACTCCCCAGTATGGTGTTCGGCCACTCCAGAGGTGCGGTCAGGGAAAAAATGTCAACCAAAGCGGAGCCCACCCCCAACCAGAAATGTTCAATGCCTTGTTTGTTCCCCACATCATCTTCAGCAGGCCGAAGAGTGTGAAGGGTCTCTTTTATGAAGAAGGAATGGTGTGAAGAAAAAAATGAGTCTTCACCTGCTATTCAAATTCTTGCCAGTACGGGGATAGGGTGGTTTTGGTGGTATTGTAGAAGACACTTCTCCAGCTGATCTCAAAAGAAATAGGGTCCCCTTCCCCAAGCCATCTAGATTTCACTTTCTCCAGAGGATCCTGCTTAAGGTCAACAAGCTTTTTATAGATCACTCATATTAAACAGCTCCGCTGCACTTGACCAGACAGAATTCCCTGTAAACACTCAAGGAAGGGGGCTGCTCTGGATGGGTCTTGGTACTTTTGTTGGTACCTAGAAATATGAGGCCTGGCCTGGAGGAATCTAAAGTAATCAGAGTTCCTTAGTAAAAAAAAACCCTGATGGTATTAAAATCAGCTATTATGCCTCCTTGAACAAACTGATTCAAGTATGATAGGCCTAGCCTATTCCATAACCTGAATGTGTGATCATGACGTACAGGGATAAATTGAGGGTCCCAGGCTAGCCTGAGAAGCGGCCACAATTATGTTTTTAACTTATGTTTTTGCCATACTCTATGAGCTGCTGTAACAGTATTCCTGACTGTGGCAAAGTGGGGAGTAGGAAGATTAGAGCCAGTTTAGACCATTATCTGCTTCTTCAGCACTAAGATATAACATACCCTCTTGGAAACATGAAAATATATATTGCTTTTCAACGGTGTTTAGGTTAACAGTAGGGCCGGTGATTTCTGCAGTTTGCAAAGTATATCTGAACTTGTAATTGTGAATCAAATTTCATCCAAAATATTGCTTTTAACATTTTTCTTTTTCTCCATAAATTAAACATGCTACCTTCTATAAAAAAAAATCACTTTATGTGCAGCTCTTCAAATTTTATAAGCTGGGGTGTATTTCAGATTTTCAAAGAGGTTACATTTTACTAGTACAGTAGCACTGGTATAAGCACAAGGGAATCTTATCTGAGAAATGGGGTGGGGGGGAAGCGGGAGATTGAGTAATATCTGCAGTGACAGTATAGGCTGGGACAAATGGGCAGACTAGGTGAGCCAAGTGTCTCTTTTATATTCTCAAATTGTATGATTCTATAGGTGCATTTACATGTACCATGTTTGCTGTGTTCCAGTCTGCACTGCCAGCCACTACTCTTCTCGAAACACTGCCACCCAGTGTTTACACAAAGCAGCTTATGGATTTCTGCTGAGTTAGTTCCAGTGTTGGACTGAACTTCCTGTGTTGCGATCAGTTGTTTCCGCTGGGCTTGGGTCCAGTCAGGTTAGGTCAGGGGGTAGTCTTTGCTCAGTAGTAGTTCTTTGTAAAGGTAGACTGAAAGTATTTCCTATTATATGGCAATGAAGAACCCCAGCCCCATAAGGAGAATAAACATAAGTCCATTTATTTACCTTATGGGGCTGAGATTCTTTGTTGCCATGTAATATGAGTTACCGTAGGGTGTCACGGAGCTGCACTGGTGCAGGTGAAGCAGCGTATTTATACACTGGTAGAAAACACCTACACTGGTACATGAACTCAGGAGAACAGGTATTGCAGTTTGTCACACCAGCAGGACTTAGAAAGTGCCACATGTTGTTGAGATGGCCAGATCTGCACTGATGCAAGTCATCTGCACCTGTCGCACTGCCACCAGTACCGATCAGGTCATGTAAACAGGCCTAAAGTTTCTATATAGTAGATACAGTTTTATGTTCTCTAACTCCTGATAAAACATAATACTGTTAGTATGTAAATGATCAAAAAGACTTTGTGCCCCATTAAGGTGAATGGGAATCAGTTCACACCTTTGATACTCTCATACTGTTGCTGCTTAAATAATTTTCTGATACTCTGGCTTCCTGCAGCTGTACCAGTACAACCATTGATTTATTTAGTAAAGAATATCTACAAAAAGGAATAGACTCTTTAAATGAATATTTAGAGTCTGCTAAATGCATCTGAGACAATGGGATTCAAATTTTTCAGCACTTGAATTTTTTGGTATTTGTCCCAAAACTTAACATTCACATACACATTTAAATATATCTTCAGTTGCCGTAGTACTGTAATTTATTTTTAACTGGACTGTGGTAACCAGGTCATTGGATTTTTTTAGCCTGTAGTACTATATATACTTTGACTGCTGTGGCATACTGAATACTGATATGAAACCTATGGTAACTATTATATCCAGAATTGTCTGAAATTACATCTCTTTTCTCACTGAAATTTGCAAAACTTCATATTCGGAAATCACTGGCCAATCAAAATCCACCACATGTGACGGCAAAGGATTCCATATGCCAACAATCCTCTGTATAGAAAAATGTTTTCACACTGCAGTTCTGTAAGATCATCTCATTCATTTGGTACAGTAGTTGTGCCCTCTTGTATTATAATTGCTTCTTTTAATGATTGAACTCAAGTGACATTTAATCAGATTAAGCTATTGGTGGTATTTTTAGTGATGCTTTCATTCTGATGGCAGGTTTTTTTTTGACATTCCCTTTTCTCCCCCAAACCAACCTCCGACCAATCAGCCTTGGCAATGCAGCAAGCCCTGTAAGGAGGGAGCAAACTCCCTGGCCCACCCACAGGAGTTGCTGCATGCTGGATCCTGCCACCAGCCTTCTCCATCTGAGGCATGCTGCCCTCTGGTGGCTGCCTACAGCATGGGCTGCCCCCTATGTGGTGACCCAAGACTGCTCCCAAACCTGGGTCACCAGCAAGGCAGTGCAATGTACTGTCATTGGCCACTGGAGCAGCCTGCAAAAATAATTTTTTCTTACTTACTTTGCAAATGACAGTTGTTTGCATCTGCTTGAGCCAGCAAACCATAAACAACAAAAAAAGCTTCCCTATCATAGCATGCCTGGCTCAAAAAAAGATCAAGGAAATAACAACAAAAGCCAGCACCATGAGTCAACGTAAAAAAGATTTTATTACTTACAATTTGTTGAATTCAAGTGCTGTGCCAACACGTCAAGTAACAGAAAAACAAGAGTGCTTATTCCACCCTGCAATCAGAGTGTGGCGATTTTTGAAAAAGCCTGTCTCAAAGATGTTGAAAGGATATAAAAATGACTATAACAGACTGAATTATGCATTGCAAAAATTTAAAAACAATCCAGATATGACAAACAATCCTGTTGATAAAAGTGGGTCCAAAGTTATAACAACTTTTAAATCAGACTTTTACCTGTCACTAAACTGGACCCTTTAAAAAAGACACTGACAGATTTTTAGCTGAATTCTTCCAAAAGGATATCATTTCCAAACAAATCCTTGATTTCTTGATTATACCAAATTGCATAAGAGCCACTCCATATGCATTACCCAAGGGGCTCGCCGGTCCCCCAGGACAGCCAGTAGTGACAGGTATAGGGTCTCTTATGGGGCTGTTATCTCAGTATGTGGAAGCCTACATTACAGATCTCATGAAAACCCTGCTGTCCAATGTAACATGCGTAGGATGGCATACAGAGGTCCTGAACTTTCTGGGGGACTTACAGATGGAGTCTGGTTGGTAGCTTGACACCATGGATATTGGGTCCCTCTCCATACACTAATATTCCCATGACAGTGGACTTTTGGAAGTGGGGTACTGGTTCATGGATGGTACTAATACAATGCTAATCAAATTGATTTTCTTATGTCGTTGGCCAGCTATGTATTTAAAGATAACATCTTTCTGTTTAAGGGATGATTCTATCACCATATAAAAGGTACAGCAATGGGAGCCACATTCACTCCCAATTATACAAACCTGTACCTTGGTAGGTGGAAAACAGACATTATCTACAGTCAGAGAAAAATGCATTATTTTACCATCTGATCAGTCTCTGGCATAGATATATTTTATTTATTGATTTATTGAGGTTTAGGAATTACAATTCTTTGAGTCAGGGACTCTTTTCAAAGGCTCCACATCAGTACAAAGTATGGCAGGCAAGTGTTACAGGCATCACGAAACAATGACAGTAAATTATACAAAAAGAGAAAAAAAATATACAATAGGAACTATTACAAAAGGCTCCATGTCAGTACAAAGTGTGGCAGGTGAGTGTTACAGACATAATGACATCATGAACAATGACATTAATTATACACAAAGAGAAAATTATACAATCGGGAGTTATCTAATAATGAAGCATTACAATAAGCATTGTCAATTGACATGGGAGTAACCAAAAATTGTAACGATAAGTCTTAGGAGAAAAAAATAAGTATCAGACACAAGAGCAATGGAGTTTTGGAAGAGAAAGTGAGAAACAGGCCCAGGAAGTTGACCAAAGGAGAACTGGAAAATAATAGAGACCAACAAGCCGCCCAATGGGCGTTGTCATTTGGCCAAGGGGTGGGAGAGGAAACAGTTGGAGGGTTACAACAGTGTTATGGGCAGTTGCAGTTTGCTGAAACCAGGATGTGGTCCCACAGTTCTTTTTTGAAAGGGCCCAACCTGGGTAAGGATAGGAGGGAACAGGGGATGGAGTTCATCCATAGAGGGGCACTATATTTGAAAGACCTTTGACTGGCGGTGGTTCTATAGAAGGGGACTTGGAAAGCCGTTTTGTTGGTGTGTCCGGTTGCCCACCTGTGCTGCCATGGAGAGAGCAGGTAGTGGAATGTGTTCATGGAAGGAGAGGGCAGGATTGAGGGTGATACCAAGGTATTTAAAATGGGGAATGGATTCAAGGGGGGTGCCATGAGAATTGAGGATGGAGAGGGCATTGGTCTTGTACTTATTTTGGTGGTAGGAAAATAGCATTACCTTTGTGTTGTTATAATTGAGAATTAGTTTATGGGTTGAAAACCAGGATTCAGCCTTCTTGAAGGAATGCTGCAGGTCCGGTTGAAGCAGGGTGGGGTCAGGGTGGTGACTGAAAATCATTGCATCATCCACATAGAGGAGGAGACATCCGGTGCAGGCCGAGGGGAGAGAGTTCAGGTATAGGGTAAATAGGAGTGGGCCAAGAATGGAGCCCTGGGGTACCCCAGAGTGAACCTGTAGACTAGTGGATAGGGTACCATTTATCTTCACTTGCTGGGATCTTCCTTGTAGGTAGTGGGTGAACCAGGCGATGGCCTCCTGGGACAGGCCAGTGGAAAGAAGAGAGTCTGATAACAGGGAATGATTGACTGTATCAAAGGCCTTGGTGAGGTCTATGTACACAGACACAACCAAGGCCCGTTGGTTGAGGGCATCGTGGAAGAATGAGGTGTACTCCAGGAAGGCACTGGTGGTGATGTGGCCCTTCCTGAAACAGTGTTGTTGCTGGCAAAGGAGGTTATGTGAATCCAGGAATTCAGTGAGTTGGTCGGTGATGATTTTTTCAAGTGTTTTTGGGGTGGAGGGCAGAATGAAGATAGGTCTGTAGTTATTATGGGAGGTACGGTCACTGCTCTTGTGGATGGGGGTGACCACCGTCTGTTTCTACTGGGAAGGAAACTGACCAAGGCATAGCAACATATTCAAGATTTTGTCATTATGGTGTGATGCGCGAGCAGGGAGGAATTGGCAGATTTTGTCTCTTACTTGGAAAATTTGAGCTCAGATTTAAAATTTACTGTGACTTGTGACCAGTAAAGAATTCAATTTCTGGATCTAGATATCAGATAGCAACATGATGGTACAGTGATTACAGATTTGTTCAGAAGAAACAGACAGAAACACACTCCTTCTTGCCACAAGGTGCCACCAGCACCACACCATCAGGAACATCCCCAAATCACAGTTTTTATGGCTTAGGAGAAACCATGGGGATAATTCAGACTTCAAAAAAACAGCAAAAGTAATGAAAGTATGTTTATTATCCAGGGGTTACAGCCATTTTATTAGTTTCACATGCCAGGGAGAATGTCTATAACTAACAGAATATACCTGCTGAGTTGTCAGCAAAGAGAAACACAGGATAAGCAGTCTTAATGCCATTATTACATTGCGGTAAGAACAATGCTCAATAAAAACTGGTACATTCTCAGCACAGACCCAGCGGTTGAGGCTGAGGACACTGACCAGTGAAAATGCACCTATAGGTGCCGATCACTCTGTAGTTCCAGTAACACAGGAAGAACCTGCAGTTCTCCTACACCAGTCCTAGCAGCTGGCAGATCTGAGCAGTGAGTACACATGCCCTAAAGGGAGCCATGGAGTTCCAGAGGGAGTGGGCCCTGCACAATTAGGAATCCACTGGATGGTCTCTAGCATTTGACACTTAAGCCAGTAATGCCTGTGCTAGGATCTCCTGCTCAGTGCATCTCACCGTGAGGCACAAACCAATGTGGCCCAGTATAAAACATGCCAACTGAGTTCCCCTCATCCAAAACTCACAGAAGGCAAGGCACCAGACATCCCTTCTCTGATGGCACAGTATTATGGTAGCTGGGGGCTACAGAGTACCCATACCACCCCAGACCCAGGACCCTGCCATCATCCCAGACCTCTAGCAGGTTACCTCAAGCTACCCTGACTTGCATGGAGTCCCAGCTGACTTTTCTGAAGACAGTCTCCATCTGCTCTGCCTGAGGAGTCATATTTATACCCTGTTAAGGGAAGGTACTCCACAAAGCACAAAGCCTTGTAGGATAAACGAGAACAGGGTGTTTTTAGGAAACTTACAAATTCTTAGAACACACTGAGTTTTGCAGAACAGTAAATGCCAGCCAATTTAAATGTTTCCTTTTCTGTCTGTATTGACTGAAAAAGTTAACCATTTATACTCTGGAGCAGGAACAAGGGATACTAGGAACCCCTATTTTAGTAGGGGTTACATGAATAACATAAGTCTGCAGGGACATTAGTCAGGAAGATTCCCCCCCCCCCTCACGATTACAGTAACATACATGATGTTAAGTTTAATTGTATGACCAAGAAAGGGTTTTTAACCTGAGGGAGTTTAGCTAGTTGGTCTTTACACTTGCATTGCTGCTATAAATATGTAAGGGCCAATGTTATATCTCTAATGCACCTCATAATAGCTACAAAGCAATCAAGAAAAAGCATGTGCTTGGTCACAGCTGCAGACAAATTATACTATTGTTGTTGATGTTGTCACGCTCTGTGCACCCAAATCCTAGTCCTATGGACAGCACATTACCTTTGAACTATGTTTCTGACTCTACTGCTTCATCCCTCCGGGTGACATTTTTAAATGTTCATAGTCTGAGGGCAAAACAATCTTTGTTAGACTGTTGGGTAGTTGAAAACAAACTAGATGTTTTAGCTTTAACCGAAACATGGCTCACTGACAAAATCTCAAATCAAGAAATTCAGTTGCAGGGTTTCATTATATTTGGGAAATATAGAGTTGGAAAGAGAGGGGGAGGTTGCTTATTTTATGTATCAGATTATTTTACAGCCACTGAACTATCAATCATTCCTGAGGATCCTTTTTTATGAGTCACTTATCATTTCTGTTCGGTTAGGTTCCAATAAGACTATAATGATTTGTAATGTCTACCTTCCTCAGATAACTCCAAATTGGGAATTACCTATTTTCTTTTTACATTTTATCATTTTGCTGGCTAATAGAGAAATCATTATCGTCACTGATTTTAATTTGAATTGGTTCTCAACTAATGCTATTGACATTAAGAATATAATCACAGACCTTGGATTTCAGCAAATGATCTCTGAATCCACCTGAAGTAATTACAGAACCAGATATGAGTCCGTGTTGTCCTGGGTAATTAACAACCCTACCGGGTCATAATATCGCGGATGATACCGTGGACAGAAAGATCGTGCTGCTACTACCACGTGTGGGTTTACAGCGACAGGGGGAATTATAGCGATAGAAGGTATCACCACACCTGATGCTCACCAGCAACAAGGAAGTGGATGTAGTCACTGCCGGTTGGGTGCTCAGTCAGGCCGCTCCCATGGTGGAGTGGCTAGAGCACCTGACCCAGCAGTGAATGGGGTTGGGGGGAAGTGGTTTGATTCCCTTCTAGGGAATCTTTTTTTTCAATTGTATGTCTTGCCCCTGTGTTCACACCCCCTCAGAGTTGATTATAATAGTTCTGGGGGGTGTGGGGGGTGAAGCCATGGGTGGTGCAGTTGGGTGTTGCCAGATGCTGTATTGTGCCATGCGGTCTTGATATGCGCAGTTTTGTCTGCGATATTATGACCACATGCCACACCAACAACACCTTGCATATTGTTCCCTCGGGTGTTTTTCTGGATGGAATCAGTGACCATTGTACTGTATATTGTGACTGGACTGCTAAATTCTCCAAAAAGGTGCATACGGCTATTTTTTATTTTTTTTTATTTTTATTGAAGGTCTAGGAATTACAACTCTTTGAGTCAGAGACTCGTTTGCAAAGGCTCCAGGTCATACACATATGGGGACATGTAAAGAATATTGAAAACTGCTCTAATTCAGAAATACAGCATTAGGTACAGAGGCAAACAGAGATAATACATAAGAACAGGAACACCAAGGTGTGCATAGCTGAGGCATATATTGGAGACACAGGAACTTAAACAGCAGTAAAGACTTTAGATTTTTTTTTTATTTTGGTGGAGTTTATCTTCAGTCACAGTGAGAGTCTGACATAATGTGGCTCTGCAGCTCAGGTTTAAAAGGTCCTAACCTGGGGATTGATACGATAGAATCAGGGACTGAGTTCATCCAGAGTGGGACTCTGTAGCGAAAGGACCTTTGGCCAGCAGAGGTCTTTACAAAAGGGACATGGAATGCTGTAGTGTCAGAAAGTCTAGTGGTGCGGACTAGCAGGCTCTTTTGGAGGAGCTGGAGACAGCCCGGGGGGCTAAACCTAACTGGATTTTTTGGGCCAGTAAGCAGGTCTGGTAGAAAAGTCGCCCTTGAAAGTTTAGCCATGCTGACCATAGGTAGAGGTCACAGGTATGTGTGAGCTGATCACAGCCTGTGGCCAACCTGCAGGCTTTGTTTAGGGTGCATTTAATGTTGGTTAGAACAGTGTCAGAGGCTGCACCATAGATGACTATGCCATAGTCTACCAGGGAGAGGATGGAGCTGGAAATGGCTAACCTTAGGGCATCGGGTTGGAGGCAGGGTCTAAACCTGTAAAGCAGACCAATTCTGATGTTTATTGCAGAGCATGTTGATGTAATATGCTCTCGAAAGGTAAGAGTAGAGTCCAGGGTAATCCCTAGATATCTGAATGTAGTAACTGGCTCTAGCATTGTACCCAATGAGTTACGTATAGACATTTATTTTGCCTATCGGCAGCTTAAAGACCTAGATGAGCAGACATTTTTAAATAAAATACTATTGATAGAGGGGTCTTTTTTAGATAAAATCACAGATATAGATATAGATATAGCCTACGATACTTTTTGTGATCACTTTCTTGCAATCTGTGATGAGTTGCTCCCCATGAAGACAGTTAGGGTTAAGGGTGATAATAATGTATGGAAAACCCCTAAGCTACTCAAATTAATTAGACTATGTAATAAAGCTTGGAAGATTTATAGAAAGATAAAACAGTTAGACCATCAGTTTAAGTATAAAGAATTATGAAATACATGTCGGTCAGCCATTCGAGCTGGCAAGATTAATTTTTTTTAAATGAAAACTGACAGATGAGAAAGGGAACACCCTTAACTCAATAATGGGTAAATCTAAAGGGGCAGAAAGCTTTGCTCTAGAGATGGAAGGTTCTGTAATTACTGATCCAATCAAAGTTGCTGAAGGATTTAATACATATTTTTCTGACTCAGAAATGTTTAGACTATGTTTGCAAAATCAAAATGGACAATTGGGTAATTTTGACTTATTTGCTTAAATTAATAATCCATTTGGAGGTGTTGAAAGTACTATTCCCAGTTTTTATTTTCGTTATCTATCAGCCGGAGATATATTTAATTAAATATCTAAAATGAACCCTAGACCAGGTCTCGGAATTGATAATATAGAATTTAGGATTCTTAAAAAGGTTATTCACCCCTTTGCTCCTCCATTAACTAAACTTTTTAATTTTTCCCTTTGTCATGGTGTTTTCCCTAGCAAGTAGAAGAGTGCTATAGTAAAGCTCATTTTTAAACCTGATACGAAATCTAATTTGAATAATTACTGTCCCATTTCGTTATTAGCCCCACTCTCTAAAATGTTGGGAAAATAGTATCATACCAGGTGATTGAACATCTTGAAAAGTATGAACTTTGGTTAGAGTATCAGCATGGTTTTAGGCCTAAACATAATACTGAGACTACCTTGGTGAGGTTCACAGGTCAAGTCACCAAAGCAATTGATGAGGAAAAGTACATTGCTGCGGTCTTTGTGGATCACACCAAGGCATTCGACTTGGTGGACCACTCTGAGCTCCTCAAACTGTTGCCTGGTGTTCACTTTTCAGATGATGTGATCTCCTGATTAGGAAATTATCTGTCCAGTAGGAACTAGAGAACCTTAATCAATGGCTCCTTTTCCAAAGAATCTGTTTTAAGGTGTGGAGTCCCACAGGGCTCCATACTTGGACCTTTGTTGTTTTCTCTTTTTGTTACTTATCATTGGATTTGTTCATACATACAGAATGAATATTACATGCAGATTCCTCTTTCGACAAAAAAATGGGACAAACTATATGCTCTCTACCTAAAATAAGATTACGAGTTGTTACAGATGACTAGCTCCCTAACTTTTTAACAAAAGTACACCTCTGGGGGTTGAGGGGTATTGGGGGGCATTTGGGGTAGGATCAGGAAGGGGGTTGTTTGTTGGTTCTGTCTATGTTTTCTGGATGTTGTTCCTCTATTAGGTGCCTTATTTGTATTATTGTTCATTTCTTAAAAAAATCAGTAAAAACTTTGAATTAAAAAAAAAATATTATATGCAGATTATGTAGCCCTTTTTTGTTCTGGGAATAGCTTACCACCTCTTCAAAAAAACATTATAATTTTATTTTAGTTTATTACATCACTGATTCGAAACACATAAACTACAGTAGTCTTAAATTCTGTTAAAACAAAGTCCATGGTATTTTCTCGTTCTAGAAAATTGCCTACTTTAGATTTATCTCTTTGTGACAATTTAGGAAACCCCACAGCGCAAGTTTCAGTATTTAAACATCTCAGTTTGATCCTAGATTCATACTTCACATGTGAGCAACATATCATGGAATTAATAAACAAACTTCATAAGAGATTGGTTTTTATATATAGAATAAGGAGAACCCTTACAATTGAAACTAGGCATATGATAATGAATAGCTTACCATTATCTATTATTGACTATGGTTCTGTATTGTATTCGTATACTTCAGATAGAATGTTTACAAAACTTCGGACTACTCATCACAGTATATTACGTTTTGCAATCCGTACAATCCAGAATGACACATCATTGTCATCTCTACAACTCATCTAATTGTTTATCTTTGGCTGAATGTTTTAATTTCAGATCTTTATTATTTTTGCACAAGATTTATTTGGGCTTGCTGCCTAAAAGTATTAGTGGTTTATTTCCTAGAAACAATTCTACAGGATACACAAGAATGCAATGTAGAAATTCCTTTATAGTTCCCTTTTACCATACTATGTGTGCCCCAAATTCTCTAACTTTTTCTGCTACAAAGCTATATAATAAATTACCTAGTACTATTGTTAGCTGTCCAAAGTTATCTACCTTTAAAACAACTCTTAGAAGTAACATGCTGACAAATTATACTTGCAAGTGTTTCACATGATTTTTAATCTTATGTATTTGTGCTTTGTTGTATTATGTTATTTATGCCCTTGTTGTTGTTATAACATTTGTAACCACTGGACATCTGTGAAAATAGGCTTTTAGCCCACAGAGCTTTCAGTATAAAATAAAATAAAAAATGAAATTAAATGTAACGATTGGGCTTCAAGGTCAGACTGCCTTCCAGAACAACTGCCAGACTGCATACAACTTCTTCAGTCTCAAACTGCAGCTCAACTTTATTCAGAATCAGACATCTCACACTATCATTTCCAAATGAATCAAGGTGAGACAGGCCCTCCAAAAGCAGCTCCATACATACCTCTCAATTGCCCCTGATTATGATGGATGTCTCTTATTTTACCCCTCAAAAGTGCTGTGTCCCTCATCCGTCTCCTCATGGAAAAAGTGCTACCCACACAGATAATATACTGTAAGTTAGTGGGGTATGGCTTCAGGCAGCCAATGGGCATCCATTCCCTGATTCCTACCAGTCATATTTCCACTGAAGTCATGGATGATCCCTGGTGAGGGGCAATTGAAAGATACAGCTGAGTTTCTTGTGCATTGCAGTAAAACATCACACTGTAATTTCTGATTATTTATTCCAGTGGTAGCAAGTACAGTACACTGAGAACAACAATGGGGACCTAATTAACACCTGAGGTTAGTCAGACTTGCTGGCAGCTGGCTGATAACAAGACTTACCAGGCATTACAAACTGCCACCATTTGGCACAAAAAGGAGTAAAACCCCACTGAAATTATTCACTGACACTGTAGTCCCCCCAAATTGCTTAGGTGTTTGATGAGTTCAGGTAGGTAATAGTGTCAAAAACCAACAAGAGATGAAAGTAAACTTTGATTGATAAGGCACCTTGTTTTCCAGCATAGAGATCATCCAGGTCACTGAACAAGGCTCTCTTGATGATATGCCATGTTTAAACAAGCATTTGTCAATGCCGAATGTTTGCTTGCTGGCATTGGCATTGGTAGTGTAGGAGTTAGAGAGTTGCTTAATAGGAATGGTAGTAAAATATTGAACTGAAGCCAACCCCACCACCACCCTGCAGAGACTGACAGGCACTGGGGTGTGCCTTTGGGTCATCAGGCATAACGGCTATGCCATTTCTCCACACCTAACCCTGCAGACACCAACAAGTGTCATAGTGTGCCTTGGAATCTTTGGGCCTTATGCTCACCCCATTTCATAAGACATACAGTGACATGGGTGCAATATAGGAGAATGGGGTGAACTTTAAGGCCAAATAGTCCAAGGCACACCTTGATGCCTGTCACTGGCTGCAGGGTGTGGGTGGGGGTGGAATGGCAGGAGTATTACAGGCGACAACCCCAAGTCACACCCCTCATGCCTGTCAGTCTCTACAGAGTGGGGTGTTATGGTCGGAAACCCTAATGTCCCAGGCATTCGTTGGTATTTTCACTCCAAATTTTAAACATGTTTTTTTTGTGACTCCCACCTCATGAACAGTGGTGATATCAGTTCATTAGCGGAAAGCTGATTTTGCACAGTGTCTACACCATTTGGCACCACTGGTGCGAAAACACATTTCAGACAGGATGTGAAAAATGACAGCTGTACTGTTCATGGGGAGGTGTAAAACATGGCAATGTTGAAAATCTGGAGTGAAAATATAAAAAAAATGGTGAAGTAATGAGTGTGCATAGAAACTGCACAATGCACACCTGTAACGTAATTAGTTTGGAGATTTTTTTTTACAGCAGATTGTCAACACAGGCATTTTTGGACCTCCACTCATGAACAGTGTCACTGTAATTTTCTTAATCTGTTCTGAACACTGATTTCCCACAGCAACCACGCATTTCTGCGCAGGAAGTGCGAAAACACATTTTGGCCAGGGTGTGAAAAATGACAGCTGTACTGTTCATAAGGAGGTGTTGAAAAATGCCAGTGTTGACAATCTGGACTGAAAATATTACAAATTTGTGAATTTACGAGGGTGAGTGGAAACTGTGCAATGCACGCTCATAACACAGTCATTTTATGGACTTTTGTCACCAAATTTTCAACATAGCCATTTTAAGACCTCTGGTCATGAACAGTGTCACTGTGATTTTCTTAATCTGTCCCAAACATTGATTTCGCACATCGACTGCACCATTGTGCGGAAACACATTTTGGGCAAGATATAAAAAAAATAACAGCTATACTGTTCATAAAGAGGTGTGATAAAATGGCAATGTTGAAAATCTGGAGTGAAAATATTAAAAATACGTGAACTTACTAGCGTGCGTAGGAACTACACAATGCACGCTCATAAAACAGTCATTTTTAGGAATTATTTCACCAAATTTTCAACATACGGGTTTTGGGGGCCTACCTCATGAACAGTGACACCGTCATTTTGTAAATTGGTCCCGCAAGGTGGTTTCGCACAGTGACCACGAAATCACCTTGCGGGACTGAATAACAAAATGATGGTGCCAGAATTCATGAGGTGAGGATCCAAGAACCCCTTTTTGAAAATTTGGTGAAAAAATTCCCCCAAATGCCTGAGATATGCATCAAAGTTGAAAAACCCTATTTATTCCATTATACAGCTTACCGGCATTTCCTCAGTTTGCGGTCGGCTTTGAAGAGTGCAGACGTGTTCCTGGTCCACCGAAGATCGTCACACCAAACTCCGGAGGTAAGTATGGGGTGAGGTAGAGGTGTGGGAGGTAGGTGTGCAGAGGGTGGGTGCGGGTGGGGAGGGGCAAGACAATCAATGAGGGACCATTTTTGTTTGTAGGTCTTTTTTCTTTTAGGAAGATAACGTGGGACTTTTGCCATGCTGAGGTGTGCTCCCAACATGGCAGCAGCAGAGGAGCCGACGGGGTTTGGGCACCCCTGTCGGCCATACAGAGGTTTGCCATGCTGGGTTGGGCTCCCAGCGTGGCACCTGGAAGTGTGTTTAGGGGGGCCCAGCAGACAGATGTTTGCCTTGCTGGGGTGGGCTCACAGCATGGCACCTGGAAGTGTGTTGAGTGAGCGCTGAGCCGACGGTGGATTCGGCACCTTCGTCACCTGCATGGGGGAGTGCATGAGCACACATGGGTGGGCTCCCAGTGTGCACCTATGTGTTCGTGGGGGGGACTGTCTATGACAGACAGTTCAGATGCAGTGCCGATGTAGGCAATTTGCATACTGCTGATGACAATATGCAAATTGTCTGCGGTGTTTTTCTTTCAACTGTATGCCACTGCATCTGAACGGCTGTCATAGACAGCTCGGACATTCATTGGCGCGGTACAGCCATGCCTGCAAAAGGGAACAGGGCATTGGAAGTGGGTGAGGCACACCTACGAATTCTTGTATGGTAGCACTATGTTTCTTGCACATGCATGCAAGCAAACGTAAAAAACATCGTGGAATGACTCATGAATGTTATTTCCTTCCAGGTGCACTTGGAGGTTTCATATGGTAGATCAGTCATATTAAGCAGATCAAATTGACACTAGAGGGTACTGTGAGAAATTAAATTATCATCCTTTACTCTGCTAGCATAGCTGGAACCTCATGCAAGGCCTCTGACAGGGTTAATGTCTGCAGTGATACATTTTGTTATTATGTAAACTTTATAGTTAATATCTCAGCACCTAGTCTGGGGCACTTGGTGCAGCGAGCAAAATGCTTCATTCTTCTACATAGTCTGTTTTGCTAAAGTGTGCGTGTATGTGTGTGTGTGTGTGCATGTGCGTGCTTGAGTGTAATAGGAAGAATAAATGCAGTGGGGCTAAGATTTCCACCCTCCGTCAGGCAATCCATATGTTTACACTGTGGCTAGTAATCCACAGAATGCTTTATATACTAGATGATATGTACAATCTGAAAGTAAATCAATGATGTTTGATGATATAATTATACCAGAGGACTGTGGCATGCTGTTATGTTACTGCAGGAAGCTAAGGGTGGGGGGATTAGTTTCCATGCAAAAATAAGTTGCTTACAATCAATCAAGATCCAAGAAATAGGTGTTACTTGTCTCAAGAGATATTGCAAGAGGAACAACAATAGAGACCTAGTAAACATCTGAGGTATGCCAGACTTGATGACAGCCAGTTGAGAATAAAACACATCACGTCCAGCAAACTGTCATCAGTTGGAAGGAAGGAATAGAACTCTGTTGAAATGATTCCTGACAGTTCCCCAAACTTCCTTAGGATGTTGATGAGCTCCCGGTGAGCAACAATGTCAAAAACCACCAAGAGACAAACGTGAACAATGATTGATAACTCAGCTTGTTTTCTAAGTTAGTCATTATTCAGTTCATTGAACAGGTCTTGATGCTATGACATGGCTAAACCCTCCCCCTCCAAAACAAACAAACAAAAAACAAACAAAAAACCCTAGCATGGAATGGTGCATGAATGCTATTTCCTTCCAGGTGTACCTGCAGTTTCCATATGGTAGATTATTCACATAAAGCAGTTAAAATTCACACTCCAGGATGCTACAGGAAACAAAATGATCTTCCTTTACTGCACTAGCTTAGCCATTACCTTATGCGAGACCTCTGGGAAAGTTGCTGTCTGCAGTGATAGGTGCAGTTAGTAGTAAGCTGTATAGTTAACATGACAGGGGAGCTTGGTGCTGCGGGCAATGTGCTTCACTATTCTACATAGTCAGCTGGGCCAAAGTGTAGCTGTATGTGTGTTTGTGTGTGCATGCATGCGTTTTGTGTGTGTGTGTGTGTGTGTGTAGTATAACTACATAGAGTGGGGCTAATATTCCCATCCTCAAGTCAGGCAATCCATATGATAATACTGTGGACAGCATCCCACAGAATGCTTTATAAAATGGTCAGGAAAAATCTAGACTTTTGATTGGCTGGAAGCCCTCCTCAGCCGTGTCCTTATCAGGACATATCCATTCAGCAGGCACTACTTGTGCCAACCTGAATGCAGCACAAAGACAAATCAATCTGTGCCACCAGCAGCTTCACAGGTAGAATGCCGCCTAACTTCAAAAGCTGCACCGCACTGCCACTGCTTTCCCAATACTGGCTCTCACACAGCATCCCACAGCACCACAACAGCTGCAGCAGAGGAGTGCTGGCCCCAATAGATGAAACAGAACAATTCTCCGAATAACTAAATATTTTATTTACTCACTGACAGTGTGTTCATAGCAGGTCCCGCTGCTCAAAACCCTGCCCAGTGCACAGTGAATATCTCTGCCATCTCGGACCCGATTCTCCCCACACCCCTCTTTCAAATAAGAGCCATAGCAATCAGAAATTCCTGGAAGAAATTGTAAAAAGCAGCCCTTTTCTCTCACCAGAAAACTAAAAACGGGTTTGTTTCTCTTCAGACATAGATTTAGAAAGCGAGAAGCCAGACACCACTGTCTACAATGGCAGACAACGGACACGGTCGCTCCCACTCACTCGTGCAACGTAAAAAGAAACACAAAAAAAGAGAAACTGGAATTAATAAAGCGAGTGAATGTAACAAAAATACATTCAACTGACATGAATTTAAACTTCTTAGCTTAAGTTCGAAACACAGTAAACCCGACTGAAAAAAACTTTCTACGGCAGCTGCCGTTGGACACTCTCAATCTTGTCCTGCTAGCAGAATGAATGCATGGCTAAAGCAGTAAATATAACAAAAAAAAAAAAAAAGCATGCTCTAGTTGTTTCTATGTTGAGGTACCGTAGCTGTCTAGGGGTACCATAGCTGTCTACTAGCAGAGATTATACCAAGCTCCTGCACTTACTTTCAATGAAAAGGTCCATAGCAAGACAATGAGAGGACTACTTTTTTTTTGCACTGATCTAATTATATTTCTTTTTATGTACAATTATTTGCATTTTTTATTTTAAAATCAAATTCTTTAATGAGTAGCCCATTTATAAGTGCAATAAGAACCTCCGAGATGTGGGTTATGGCCTGATAAGAGCACTTCCCAGGTGCAAAAGGCACTCGGCGCAAGCGCCTCGTGCCTCATAACGCACCTGGGGCGTGCTCTTATCAGGCCATAACCCACACCTCATCATGTCTTATTGCTTACTTATATAATAGGTGATAAGTGCAAATCTGAGAGTAAATCAGTGAAGCCTGATGATGTAATTACACCAGACAACTGTGGTATGCTGTTATGTTGTTGCAGGAAGCTAAAAGAAAGGTGTTTCTATGGAAAAATAAGTTGCTCTGAGTGAATCAAGATCCCAGAAATAGGAGTTACTTGTCTCTGGAGATATTTCAGTAGGATCGAAAATATAACAGGTGACCTCCCTAGTAGTAAGTCTGGATTCCAGTATAATAATGTCCGCCATTCAATTGGACTAGTAGTTGAAGGGGCGTACACAGTATGCATTTTAGATACTCTTCCTGTTCTGCTGATGGAATGATCATTACCCATTACAAGTGTTTTACATATGCAGGATGTGTATCTTACAGTAAGTTGTACTTTGTAGCCATAGCTGAATGTGGCAGTGCTCTTTAGAATTCAGCGAGATCAAGGTTCTAACAATGGTAGGTAAGGCAATGCCTGAATAGAACATTTGTTTATCCATGTCAGTGGACTTTAAAATGTCCAAATAGTCACGCTCAAATGCAGCAAGTATAAACAAAATCCTGTACTGTTTTACAAATCAGTGTCTATGATAAAAATGCACGATTCAAAGTGTTTTTTGTCTAGCTCTTTTTTTCGCCTTTGTGTCTTCCCAGGTTTTCTGAATAGAGATGGATTCTTAGAAATGCACTAATCCTTGGACACCCCAGATGGTCTAGCTTTCTCGGGGCATGGGAAGATGTGAATGCATACAAGATGTTTCTTAAGTCCTGAAGTCTGTGCCCTGTTTTGCTGGCTGTTGACTAAATCTTTAATTTCACATTACTTTGTTGAGCAAGACCAGGTTTTATGTAACTCTTTATGTTCTCATCCAATAAGCGATAAATAAATAAATATAACATTTTTTATACACAGATGGTTAATCATTTGCTCAGAATAAGAGTTTTGCCTGAATTTAAAAAAAATGTTTCACAGAGTACCCCCATAAACTGCTTTTTTTCCCAACTTTTTAATTAATCCTCCTAGGACTGTGGCTAAGGTGAAAATGTAACACACATTCACTAGAGTACAAAGGCATTGCATCTTATCTGTATTCATATATAAGAATACTGTACCATGACTCCAGCTACTTTCACCGTACAGCAAACTATAATATATTTTTAATGCTGGTCTCTCAAGATTGGTCCAATACCATAGAGCATGTTTTCTGTTTTTACAGGCATGTCATGGGAGATGATAGTGGCAATTAAACAAGAGCCTACTTTTCCTGGCTTCTGCAACATATAAGACTCTGCTACCCACTCTAGCACCAGCATCTTTTCTAAATTAATTCCCTGAGCAAGCTAGTTCCATCAAAGTCTTTAGCAGAGGCACAGGAAGGCATTTGAAAATTTTAAATATACAGAGCCATATATTTAATGATTGCCATGATTCCATTGTACTGTAGCCCATAAATGCTATATTTATCCATGCCTGTGTGGGAGATGGACAGGAGCCCCCCAATCCCCAGCATGAGCATTCAAATCAACTTATCTAGCTGTGTGCCTGCAAATCCCCCATGAAGAGGCTGCCCATTAACTAGCCCAGTTGCATGGAGGTCTGATGCGCTGGGCACCTTACCTTCTGCCACACTGGTGATCCAGGTTTGGAAATGGACCTAGGTCACTGTGGGACTGGCCAGGGAAGGGAGGACTGAGCCTCCATAGGACAGCTGTCCTCTCTCGGGGTGGGGAAGGGGGGCATTGTGGCTCGCTGCTTTTCTGCCACCTCACAGTGTTCAGGTGGCAGCACATGTGTCTACACTCAGAGGGAAGGGACCCCATGCTCAGGATGCCAGGGACATCTCTGTGGAGGCAGAACTCATGCATTGCACCTATTGCATATCCATGGGTCAGGGATTAAAATCAACAGAAAACTCCTGAAGGCAGGAGGAAGACTGACCTCTTGCAGGCTCCACACCGGCAACCAGACACTGCTCCAGGTCCTGTGGCAGAGGACAATGAGGGAAAGTAAGTCCCTGAGAAGCTCAGTAACGGAGCTGGAGAGGTTGGTCAGAGTGGGTCTTTCAGGCAGAATTGAAAGATAAAAACCTGTATGAAAAAGAAGTATGCCATTTTGCTCACGCAAAATACTTCAGTGCCTATTAATGCTATGTTCTGTAACCATAATGGTTTGTATTACGTAACAATTTAGAAATAAAAAGTTTGAAAAAAAAACTTAAACCACTGAACTTTTCAGTTTGTACTCATTCCTCTTGGTACGTAAGCCTTTGTTGTTCAGCCATTTTAGGCTATTACAACTTCTTCCAAAATTTACTTATGAAGAGATACAAGTTATTAAAGTAGTTGGTGCTTAAGGCATTTCTAAAGATAGTAACAATACATGTCAGACAATGGTACAGTATTATAAAAAAATCAATGTTGCTGGAAGAGATTGTATTAGCTAACATTGCCATACAGGCAGAATGTAAATGTAGGGTTTAAATCATCCTGTGAAGGAGGGTTCAGGTCTGGTTACCTGTGTTCCCCCACAGGATAGTCCTTTTCATAATCTCATAATCAGGTTGGACTAGGGCACTAAAAATAATGCAGAAAATGTTCTGTCACCCAACTTCCTATTATACAACAAAATCTTGAACAATCTGATGCACGTTAATGCCACCATGGAGACCATTCTTACAGTTGTAAGAGTGGTCTCACGTGCTTTATTAGGGTATGAGAGCCACAAACTGAAAGTGAGTGGTTCTGGTACCCATAGCATCTAAGTGAGACCACTCTTACAACCGTATGAGTGGTCTCGGCAGCACAATTAAGATATTATTAATCCAGCTCGATCAATAATATATAAATTTTTTTAAAAACCTTACTGGAAAGTGCCCATTTCCAGAGCAGCTGTACGTGAGACACTCTTTCGCAGAATAGGAGTGTTTCATGTGCAGAGGAAAGGAGCACTCCATTGATCTATAAATGGGCTATAGCACTTCTGCTGCATGGAAAGGTTCCAGCGTATAATGTATGTCTCTCTGACCTAAGAGTTCAGAGTTCAATACCAACCTTTTTCTTTGAACATTTGGGAAAAATAGGACTAAACACCTCAGAAGACAAGGACCTGGAGAATTAGTTAGAGATGTTAGAAGATAATTCTGTGGCAAAAGGTCTACTGTAAAATGGGCTCCAGTCATATTTGCCATAGTGTATTATACCATGGGCAAAAACAACATGTGTGCAAAATCTTCTTGCAAAAGTCAGTAATGTCAGCTGTCTTATTATATCTTGCTTCCAGTCCATGACAATTAACAGCATTAGACCTCAGTGAAATGAGTATTCTGCACAGACTGGGATCAGTGATAACATTTAGATATGCTTTATTGGTATGATGTACTTTGTTTTAATTTGAGGCTAAAATTACTTTATTCAGTCTTTGCAATATAATTTTGCCTTTCCACATCTTTTTATATAGTAAGAATACAATATTTATATTTTTCTGGAATTGTATTATTCTTTAGCACATTCTGTAAAACATGAGCTTTACAAATGCTATCTGCAGATTTATACAATTTTTTACCAAGTAATATGATTTTCATTTATTTATTTGAAAATTGGTGACCAGGAAGGACACACTGAGCTGAGGTTTGTTTCCAGGTGTGACATGGGGGAGGGGAGGGGAGTAGGGGTTACAAAATACATAGCACAGATGCCGTTTTGCAGTTACAATAAAGTGCACTCAGAGAACATGGTTAAATACAGGGAAGTGCAAAAAAAAAGTCAAAAATAAGTAAGAAGGCATGAGCAACAAATTAGCAATTCAACAACACTTACAGCTAGGTATGAGTCAATTGTGAGGACAACAGTCAGACGGAGGGAAAACATGAGCAGAAAAGGGAAGGGAAGGGGTTTCAGCTAGTGCTTGAGGGAGCCTGGCAAGGCAATAAAGCAGAGGGGAAGAAGGGAGTTGGTTCCATAGTGATTTGAAATGATAAGAAAGGGCTGACTGCCCAGAAGAAGAGCTGGGATGAGCAATGATGAAGGTGTGAGAATCCCTGGAGCAGAGGGAGCAGGAGGCAGAGGGGATATGGGAGAGGAGGGCTGAGGGGTAAGGGATCTAAACCAGTATTTGAAAATGAATGAGGTACAATGGATCTGGTGACATGAAGGTAGAGAGAAAATGGATAAGGAGGAGTACAGTGAGCAGTGATGAGTGCAAAGAGGTAAGCTGGTAGCAAAGCAACAGATGTAGTTGCAGGGGTTATCCAGTCTGGCTAGGGAAGTGGAGGGGCAGTGCAATAGACCACGTCTGCAGAGTCAAATACCAGCAGTGCCATTTTGGTAACAAGCTCGTCGTGGACCTGTGGGGACAGACAATCTTTATAGTGTTATAAAGTACCAAGTTTTGGATGGAACTTTGCATGGATTACATCAGTGTGGGCAGAGTAGTCAAGCTTGCTGTCTAACCACTCACTGAGGTGCTTCAAGGATTGGACCACTTCAAGAAGGTTGCCATACAAGGTGGTGAAGATGGGAAGAGTCAGGGGTCTGGACAATTTTTGGCTGGTGCCAAAGTTCATGGACCCAGTCTTTTTTGTGCTGACTTGGAGTTGGTTTTATTGGAAAAAGTGCAGAACATTGTGGAAGTCTTGTGGGAGCAGACCTTCCATGGCTGTGGTTGCGGGACCAGAGGTGTAGATTACTGTGTCATCTGCATATCTGTGAGTTGGCACAGGCCAGGGGGAGATCATTAAGGAAGATGGAGAAGAGACTGGGACCCAGGATGGAGCCCTGTGGGACTTCTGCCTGGATGGGAAGAGGAGGAGACAGGGTGCTGCCAACCAGTACTTACTGTAAATGGCTCATAAGGTAAGAACATAATTAGTCCACTGCAGGAGCTGAGAGGCCAGAAGAAAGCTTATCCAGAAGGAGGGAGTGGGACATTGAGTGAAAGGCCTTGGTCAGATTGATGAAGATGGTGACTGTGATATGCCCCAGATCTATCCATGAGAAGATAGAATCAGTTACACACAGCAGAGAGGAGATGGTGGAGTGATGCTTCCAGGGGCCAGAATAGAATTGGGAGAGGAAACTGGTGGAGGATAGCTACTCAAAGGAGAAGGGAGTTTGAGAAGGTGAGTCTGATGAGATGCTATAGCAGGAGTGGTGATACAGAGTAGTTTAGGATCCATCCCATCAAGGCTGTATTTGAGTAGGTTGAGGGAGTACAGAGCAGTTAGGGTTGACTGGGTAGTAACAGGGGGGAAAGGAAACCCTGTGAGATGAGAGGGAACATGAAAAGACATGGAGGAGGCTGTATGGTGAGCAGAAGGGAGAGCAGAAGTAGTGAAAAGTTGTTGACATGAACAGTAACAGAGAAAGGGTCAGACCTTGGTGAACCATTTACCAGAAGGACCAGAGGGGAAGACTGGGTGGGAAGGTCAAAGAGGGAGTGGATTATCTTCCAGATGTTTGAGGGAGTGTTAAGGTTGTTCAGCAGTTTGGCCTTGACATATTGTGATTTAGCAGCCTGGACAGCTTTTGTACTGGAGTTTCTGATAGTCATGTAAACAAGGAGATCAGGAAGTGATTTATAACATGCCCAGGTAAAATATCTGGTGTTACACAGATCAATAACATCAGAGGTAATCCAGGGGTGGTGGTGAGCATCGATCTTGGATTTTAGGAGTGGGGCATGCTTGTCTCAGATGGAGGAGAATTTAGAGTGAAAACAGAGAGAGGACAATGTCAATATCAGTGGCAGAGGGTATGACTGTCCAATCTGCAGCAGCAAGGTAACTCAAAAGAGCAGTGGCATTCAGCGACCAGAGAGATCTAGCCCAAATGTAATTAGGGGAGGAGGGCGGATGCTGGGTCTTCCTGACACAGAATGTCATACAGTTGTCACTGAACATCTGGCAAGATACCTGCTACACAATATGATGGGGGTGGTAGGAGAGAATCCAGTTCACAATCCAATCCAGGATGGAATGATTGTGAGAGTGGGCACTGGGCCAAGTGGGCTCAGTGATAATCTGCACGAGATAAAGGGACTCAACTCTGTGGATGTTTGGCTTGGAGGCCAAGGATAGCCAATTGACACTGAAGTTTCCTAGCAGGATGAGTTCACCAGCAGAGGAATGAGAAGTGATGGTAGAGAGGGAATCAACCAGGCAGGAGGAGGATATTTTTGTTGAGGCATAAAAATCCCAGATGAAGATGGGCACAGAAAATGGAAATGATAGCATGACAAGTAGAAATTTGTGGAAGGAAGATATGACCTCTCTGATAGCCATGGTACAAGAGAGGCTCTGACGGGCATAGATAGCACCTCCCCCTTGATGTTTTCCCCTGTCCTTACCTGAAGAGATGATAATCAGGAAGGGACAGGCTAGAGTCTGGGATCCTGGAGGACAGCCAGGATTCTGAGATACAGAGGATGTCAGGAAAATGTTGTGAAGTCCAGACAGACAGGAGGGGTTGAGTTTTTGAAGAAGGATCCAAGCACTGAGGTGATAAATGCTCTGGGCTTTGGCAGCCGGGGAGGTGGAGAAGAAGAGCAGGAAGGGTATATGGCTGGATTCCATTTTGCTAGACAGGAGAAGAAGTAGGAACTGGATCAAGAGGATGGAGTGGGATTTCTGTCCCCTTGAGTGGATGGTAGGGCAGGAGGGAGGAGGTGGAGAAAGGGGAAGAAGGCATGGCGGAAAAATTCAAGGTTAAGGGAGACAAAGAGAAAAAAAAACAGGGTGGATGGGAAGGAAAGAGGATAAAGGGGAGGAGAGAGGGCTGGATGGGTAGAAGGGGAGAGAATTGGAGGGGGAGATAGGTGGGATGGGGAGGGAGGAAGTGTGGGCAGGGACAGGGAGGGAGGGGATAATGTATCGGAAGGGAAGGTAAATTGTGAGCAGGAGTTGAGATGCAGTAACCATCAGTATTTTCTCCTTATAATAAGCATATGGTAAAGTCAGCTAGTCCATTCCACGAATCTTCAGCCAGTAGTTGAAAATCCTTGCACTGACAAAAGTTTTTTACACTCGGGTAAGTTCTGCTCTTAAAATTGTTGCTGGGATGGACAATGCAAGGTTCAAGATTTGCCTATAAAATTTAGGAAATGGAGTTTCCAGGTGCACAGCTGGGGGGATATCTCCATATTTCTGCAACAAATGAGGCTTGAGCAAAGGGCTTAACATAACAGGCCTTCAGCACTGCAGCAACAGAATTATCTCTATACATTCGACTGCATCTTACCAGAGCTCTTAAGGTTTGATTTATTGTTTTCCCTCTGTTTTTTGAAAACAAGTTTTCATGTTAAGGTATGTGAGAAAGTGAGCCCTAAGTAGACATAAGAATTAACTTCTTCAAGGGCATGATTATTAATTATACAGTACATTTGGTGGTCTTAGGTCTTTTGTCTATTACTAGGACCTTACTTTTAGATATTGTTATTGTAAGGTCATTTTGAGCCATTCTTGTAAACCAAATGAAGTGATAAAAATCAACACAATATCAGTTGTGTAAGTCAAAACTCTTCGCAAAATTATATCAATATTAGGAATATTGTATTTTTTTATTTATACTTTTCATTCTTTCTTTTGGATTTGCTTGGCAACACCCCCAAGCTCCATCACCGACCTTCTGATGGAGTTACCAGTTGTGCACCACTTACCCAGGACCACAGTATGGTGGGTGGCTAGTCGCATCGGTTGTGTGAGAGCCTGTGGGGGGGGGTGCCACCATGGGGCAGCCTGACCTTTTCCTCTTTTTCTCCCCGGAACTCTGCATGCAGTGATGCAAGCATGCATGATGGTGTGACGCACATACATGCCAGTCATCCTACAGCAGCCCCTCCCCTTATGTATGCCCCAATCTCTGCTGACACCTGATCTTTGCAGGCAGCAGTCCCACGACTGGAGACTTGCCCCCCCCCCCCAAGGAAGGAGAGCAGTCCCTCTGGTGCTCAGTCCTTCATCCCCATGCCAACTGATGATGATGATCCGTGCTCATTCCTGAATGCAGGTCACTGGTGTAACAAGTGGTAGCCCTTTTGCTATGCTACTGGGTCAGTTTTGGAATATTGTAATTTTGACCATTTAAAACCAGTATGATATGATCAATATATAGGTTGAAGAAAAGGGGCCAAAACACATCCCTGTTTTAACCCCTTATTGGCCCTTTATTTTTGTGTCAGTTGCCTTTTTTTGTCACATCTAATTTTCTTCCAGTTGTTTGAGTACAGTTGGATAAAAATATTCAGCAGTGAGGTGTCTAAGCCCATTTCAAATAATTTTCTCCAAAATAATTGACAGGAAATAGAGTTAAATGCAGCTCTAAAATAAATGAAGCCACGTTAAAGCTTCTCACCTCTGATTAAAGAGCACTTTTCTGCTAGATGATGTCATTCCACTTGATGTTATTGTTTTATGAATACATCTACAAACATTTTTGTTTTACTAAAAGGACAGTATTTCTAAATACAATGCACCCAATTCAACATTTCAGTTGCCTGGTCTTTACGGCTGTTATCAGATCTATCTGAAAACGTAATGAGACTTTAGGGAGATCTTTGCTCTCTGATATGACTTCTGAAGATTATGATGGTAATGTGATTCAGGGTTAAAGCATGGAGCTCTCCATTGGCATTCTAGTACCTTATCTGAGTTTTAGTTTACAGTTTATTTATGCAGGATAGCCAAGCTGAGATACAAAACCTCATTTACTGTGGGGTCCACTGTGTATCCATTTTACATATGGGAGGTCTATAGAACAGGGAGGTTAAGTGACACAGTAAGTAATTATCCCTTTTCAGATTTGCATCTGGATCTCATGGTTAACACTTCTGTATAGTATCATGTCAATCTGCCAGCAACTGACACATAATAAAAGCAAACTGGAGCAAGGGTAGTAAAGGCAGTGTGGACCAGCAAGCCCCTACTGTAGGCACATAGGAGATGCTAGACGAAAAAAGACAGTGTGCTCATGGTGTTAGACTTCCTTGTCATCCAGAGTTCTGCAGCATTTGCTAGGATGAGAAATAGCTGTAGTCATATATAGAATAATGCATGGGAAAAAGTACACAACAAGGCTGTGTTTCCACCGAAGGGTTGAAATGACATCATAGGGACCTTGAGAGTGATGCTTGAGGGGTTCCTGATGTTATCTCAATCACAACATGGTAACACATGCTGAGCAGTGTTTTGGTTGCCCATATATTATTTTTTTGTAGTATATAGTATACTGTATAAGTAAATACAATTGAGCAAGCTGTAGTGTTTCTTTTCATAGAACAAAACAAGGAAAAAAATGCTTTTGAAATCTAAAATTTCAAATATGAATGGCAGATTTGTGTTTTTAAGTGAGAGTAGGGACAGAAGAGCCTCACCAGGAGAAACTGTTGGGACTAACTTCAAAGGGAAAAGTTGTAGTATAGTAGTGATGTCACTATTATACTACAACTTCTATTGGTGATCTTTGAACTGTCCTACAACATGAACATTTTATTTATTTAGCTTTTGTTGACCGGGTAAGTACACTAGACAAATCCTGCCTATTTCAGGCACGACCCGGGGGAGGGGGAATACAGATGAATACCAACTGACCTTGAACCGGATTAAGCTGTTGGTGGTATTTTTACTGAATGAGGGAAATTTAGCCAGGACACCGGGGAAATTCCCCTACTCTTTTCGATAAGTGCCATGGGATCTTTAACATCCACCTGAACTACCACCAATCCAGGCAGATGGGACCTCGGTTTAACGTCTCATCCGAAAGACGGCACCTCAGAAGTGCAGCACCCCTCTCATGCTGCACTACAGTGTCAGTACTGGGATAGTAACCCAAGCGCCAGATGTGGGAACTGAACCCACAGCCCTCTGATCTCCCGGCCTCAGAGGCGAGTGTGCTACCTACTGAGCCACTGACACTGTTAGTTGTATAGTTGTTAGTTGTAACATTGCTTGTATAGAGATCCATACACAATAAGGGCTAATCATTTACTATTGTTTAATTGAGAATGGTGAAAGTAAACTTCATGGACACTGGAATTATGGAGAGGAAAACTGCCAGTGGTGGAAGTGAAAGCTAAAGGTTCCTCCTATTCCACCCAGGCATACTAATTCAGCTACGAGATAGCTATTTATCTATTTATTTATTTGTTTGTTTGTTTGTGTTACTAGGAAAGCTCTGTAACGCTTCATGACTTCCACTTTTGCAATAAATTAAAACAGTATGTGTTAGGGTGAATAATTATTTATTTATTTATTTATTTTGGTAACCGAGTGAGCCCACTGGAACCAGAGGTCCCTTTTTAAGGGGCGGCCTGGAATTAATGAAGAACAATATACGCAGACAGTTGACTGATAGAATGATGGCTTAGTTACAGGCAGATATGCAGACAATAGACAGGCACAGTACATACTGTACATTACATGGGATTTGACCTATACATTTTTATTCTATTTTAGATTGCCCCTTTTTTCTTGTCTTCTTACCATGCCCTTCATTTCCCATTCTGAGCCTGCTTTAGGTATTTTATTGTACATTTGAAATAATAAATGGAAAGTTCCTTTTAATATGGCTCAGTCCAGGTTTTCATCAGTATTCTCAGCTTTTGTTATATACCTGTTACCCCACAAGGTCAGTAAGCTGTGTCTATTACATGCTAGTACATCTAAAAAACAACAAAAAAAGTGATGTTAAACAATGGGTGTTCAAAAACAACAAAGAATACTGATGAAATTCTGCACAGAGCCATTTTAAAAGGATCATGCCTTTTATTATTTCAAACATAAAAAAAAAAAACTCAACCAAACTCAAAATGGGGAAAAGGGCATCAGACGACGGGGATAAAGGGCAATATAAAATAAAATGAAAAAGCATAGGTCAAACTTTTCACAACTTACATGCACTGCTGCTTTAAATACTGCAAAAGCCTGCTTTCTGAGGAAGTACATGGAACATTATATAAATATTGATCAGAGTTGAGGGATACAGTGGGAAAATATTGATCCTGGGGAATGTTTTGAGGGATGAACTATTGACTAACAATATTTATAGTACAACGAAAACCAAAAAAAAAAACACAGTCAGTGCCAAACAAGTAAACTTACACACACTTTATTAATGCAGTGAAGGAGCCAGTAACAATCAGCTGGTCTGCCTGAGAGCCTCAGCATGTCATGCAGGCATACTTTGTCAAGAGAGAAGGACTCTCACCCACAACCCGTGCTTAAGTACAGTGCAATTAAAGGGGAAGGGGAGAGTGATAAAATCAGGAAGTACATATTTAGACATCCCATATTTCATATTCAGCTTGTCTAGACACAATCTTAGGACAATGTTAATGTGAACTGGTAGATAACCACTTTTTGATTTATATATGCATCACAAGCTGTGATCTTTATGCTTTGACTGGTTGGCTATATTTCCAACAAAGATTAAAGTACCACACCTGCATCCTCACAAAAAAATACACCTTCACCTAGCCCCTGCTGGCCTTCTCCCCATAATCAGTGCAGCACCCCACAAGCGCAATACAAGACTCGCAGCAAGCTCCTCATTTCTGGTCCCCCTATGTAGAACTTCCCTTGGAAAAAGATCCTTCCGCCACCGAGCCCCTCTCTGGCTCAATGCATTACCACCTTCACTCTCCCAGACCCACAGCATCTCACTATTTAAAACAGGCCTCAAGGCTCTACTTCTTGAGAGTGCAAAATGTGACTGTGGCTAACATTGCCCATCCATTTTTACTCCCTTTCCTCCCCATTTGCGACTCAGGGTCTCTCTAGGCCCCATGTATTAGCGCTTTACAAGTCCCTGCCTGAGACTCCAAGATTGCTACCTGATACCCTCACCAGTATATAAGTTGTGCCGGAACTTCTCCTCAGTACTGTTACTGTAAATACTGCCTGTCTATGTATGTCCTTTACTGTAATTGTTTTACCCTCCACCCCCTGTAACCGACGTGGAGCCTTTGCAAAAGAGTCTGTGACTCAAAGGTTTGTAATTCCGATTGTATTCCAATAAATAAATAAAAAATAAATAAATAAAAGAATTAACATGTAACAACATACAAGACAGACACTGCAATGCATAAATGCATCACAGCAGTTACTATTTTAGTTACAGGAAGGGAGCTAATTCAATGTTATCTTTGAGGCCCCTGCCACTGTTGACCACCAACTTATGGCTCCGGTAGCCCTCCCTATGGGAAAGGGTCTGTATCAGATCCCCACCCCTTGGCCGTAAGAAAACATTTTTTATCCCCACAAATGACCACTTATGTATAATAGGATCTTACTTACTATGAGAGTGGGTGGCAGTGGTGTGTTACTAGCTCCTTCACTGCTTTAATAAAATACTTCCTGATTTTATCCCTCTGCCCCTTTCCACTTTATTTGCACTGTACTTAACACTGGTTGTGGATAAGAGTCCTTGTCTCTTGACAAAGTGTGCCTATGCAAAACGTTGAGGTTCAAGGGCAGATCAGCTGATAGTTACTGGCTCTTTCACTGCATTAATAAAGCGTCTGTAAATTTAGTAGTTAGGCATTGAGTGGATTTTTTTTGCTTTGTTTCTGTTTGGAAGTAAAATGATGTACCAGGTCCTGTGAGCTGTGCTTTCCATTTGCAATATAATCTATAGTGCCTGAAATCAAAGGATTAGGGCAATATGACTGTTGGAAGCCAGAAGTTCATCCTGAGGGGTTCATTTTCCCTCACTGTCTATATCTCCCAAATTCTGGTTGATATCCAATTTATTAAACCTTGTGTGGATTATTTTAGCCCTCCTCCCACACACGTACACACTTGTGCAGAGAATAACAAGAGTGGGAGCAGAGCCAAAATAAAAGGCTTTGGTAGCGTCTTGCAGCTGCTGTCAGACTCCACACTTACCTATGGAGTTTGCTCTGACTCAGGCCATAATGTGCAAGCTGGTGAAGTAACTTTACCTTTTGGCAGCACCAGCTGGTTTTGTTTTTCTCCTGACATGTTTCTACAAAAAGTTTTACTTTGTAGAGTTTTGCCATGTGAATAGCTTTTAATTTTATTGTCAATCTGCTGCCATTGTTCGGAGAAATCTCAGCACGAGACAATGTCAGTACATTGTTGGTAGGCAATAGTTTTAAAACTATTGCTGTGATGGAAAAACAGTTCCTACCAAACACTGTCATGTGACTAGCTTTTGACCAATAACATGACAGCATTATGATCCAAGGTTTATTTATTTATTTGCTTTTGTTTACCGGGTAAGTCACACTAGACATCCGTGTGCCTGTTTTCAGGTGCGACCCGGGAGAGTTACAGATATGAGTTTTACAAGTACAGTGAGTTATACAGCTTATACATACAGTGAAGTGAAGTTTAGTAAAATGCAATAACTCCTTTGCAGCCACTTTCACTAAAATTGCCACCAACAGCTTAATCTGGTTCAATTTCAGTTGCTTACCATCTGTATCCCCCCTCCCCCCAGTCACCCCTGAAAAAGGGACTTCTAGGCCCAGTGGGCTTACCGGGTCAACAAAATTCAACAAATAAATAAATAAATTGATGTCAATATAATCTACACCTTTTATATTGACGTCTTGAGGTATACACTTTCATCCAGTGTGTGTGTGTGTGTGTGTGTGTGTGTGTGTGTGTGTGCATGTGTGTGTGTAGTTTTACCACGTGTCACATGAGTTTAGAAAAATCTCAGCACAAGACGATGTCAGTATGTTGATGGCAGGCAATAGTTTTTAAATTGTTACTTACCATTAGAAACTATTGCCTGTTGTGAAGGAAAGGCAGTTCCTACTAAATGCTGTCATGAGACATTCTCCTGACCAATAACATGACAGAGTTGTGATCCAAGGTTTTAGTTTGATGTCATAAGGTCATTTTTAAAAATGTATTTTCTGGGGGAATGGGAGTACACACATGATCTGTACTAATGCCAGTCCATGCAGGACCACACATGTGATCTGGTCTACATCCCATTTTACCACTGTAGTCTGTCCTTTTTAACCCCACACTGTCATATCTTTGATTTCATGCATGCATGGTATGTTTGCATATGTGGGTGTGCTTGCACACATTTGTATCTAGTGTGTGTGGGGGGTGGGAGCTGTGGGGCATACTCCACATGAACTTTCCAGCTATGGGTGCAAATCCATTTTCATTTCCTCCAGATGTCCTAGTCTCCTTCCCCCAGCTTTGTCACCTTTCAGCCTTATTTCTATGCCGTGTTAGTCAGTCCCAACTTGAGGACTCCTCGGATCATTCACTCCTACTATGCCTCTCCCTCCCCATCATCACTGTTTTATTTTCCAGGTTCCATTCTTACCTTGCCTGTTATCACTTTTTTCCCTAGATCTTTCCTTTATTTTATTACCTTATCTTTATATATCTATATATCTCTATCTATCTATCTATTTATCTATCTATCTATTTGTCTGTCTGTCTGCCTGTCTGTCTGCCTGTCTATCTGTCTGTATATATGGATATATGTGATAGCAAGAACATTTTATGTAAATATATATATATATAATTTTATTTTATTGCAATCTCAGATTAATGTCTTTGAGCAGCAAGCTCTTTACATAGGTTCTGCATCAGTGAAGTAGACAAACAGAGGACACTGTAATAACAAGCAGATGGCAAGTACCAGATCTCAACAATTAGAGAGGAAAACACAAAATCATAAAACATGAGGTATTGTACAATACAAGTCAAGTAGCAAAGGTGCAGATAATAGAAACGTTGGGAGACTGACAGGTAAAAAGGGGGCACAAAAATGCAAAAGGGAGGGAAACAACAGCCAACTGGATTTAGTCAGAGGGTGGACAGTAAGACAGAGGCAAGGTGAAAGGAGGGAGAGAAGGAAAACATATATGTGATAGTAAGAACATTGGTAACAACAGGCCAATAGTGATACTTCCAATACTCAATAAAAAACTTGAGAAATTGATTACCACTCAATTGATGGAGTACTTTAATACCTATAGCATTCTGTCTCCTGCTCAACATTGTTTCCAGAAAGACCACAGCAGTACCACTGCCCTCCTATGACTCACTGCCAGCACTGCCTCTATGGGTGTGTTTTTTATTGATCTCACCAGTCTTTGATTTGGTTTACCATTCTCTACTCACTGGAAAGCTTAGCACACTGGATGTTTCCTCCACTGCCCTGTCATGGTTTAAATGTTATCTAGTAAACAGGTTCCAGCATGTTAAATTTGGCAATTCTGTTTGACTCAGCTCCCACTTCAGTCAGGATCCCTCAAAGATCGATACTGGGCCCCTCCTTTTTTCTCTCCGTATCAACTCAGTCCACGCTAGTCTTTTACATAGCACTCCCATCTTGTATGCTGATGCCCTCATCCTTTTAACAAGCTCTTGCATTGTCTTGGATCTAAATCATCAAGACTGATTTGCTGTCAGTTCAAGGATGGTCCTGAACAAGCAAGCTCCTCGTGAGTATTACAAAGACCAAGGCCATGCTGTTTGGCTCGGTTCTGAGAATAAAAAAGGGCCTCACCCCTTTGATGGTGACATGTGAGAATGGATCCTGTCTCACCACTGTTTTCTTCTTCAATTACCTGGGGGTCACACTCAACATGCCACTGAACTCAACACACATAGCAGTATTTTGTAAGACAGTGAATATCAAGTTTGGGCTCTCCTACAAGATCAGCAAACATCCCACTCCTAAAACCACAGCAGCCATCACATGTGGCATTATGCTCTCCAAAATGTACATATGGGATGTGCTTCTACTACTTGGCCTCAAAAACTGTCCTACAGAAATAGGATATGACCAATAATATCTGTAGATTCATCTTGGCCATGAATAGATATACTCACCACTGTACCCTCTACTCTAGACTTGGTTAGTTGCCACCACCTACCCTACGCAGTCTCACTATGGGAAGTGTTGTTCATAATGTCAAGGCTAAACAGGCCATACTGTCTCTAGCCTCTGTCCTTAAACCTGTCAGTGTATCCTACCCTCTAAGGGCTAATATCCCTGGTTCCTTGGCCATTCCTAAAATCAGAACTAAGTTAGGGGAACTACCCTCATCTACTATACCACTGCACACTGGAACTTCATCTCAACTATGACCTATCTGTGTTGAACCAACCATGCCTTCAAGAGTGGATAGTGCTCCCTGCTACTCAGGACCTTGACATGTACGTGTCCCTAGATTGCATATGACCAGTAGTAAATTGTCTGAGTTATTGCAGTTCTGTGTATTGTGTATTGCTTAGTACCATCTCTAAATGTATGAAACCTACAAGTGTACTTGTTACTTGTCTTTTACTGTTGTACCTTGCCTGTACCTTACATTATGCTTACTGCATATCATATTTGTTTTTGGTTTAGTTTCTTTGTATTACTTATAAGCAATCTGTATAGACCTCTTTGCATTTTTGTACATTGTTGTATCACTCTCCATTGTTGTGATCTCCCAGGTCATACCTGGAAATAGGCAAATGTTTTGTGTAGTGCACCTACAAGTAAATAAAAACAAAATCAAATTACATGATCTCTCTCTCTCACTCTCTCTCTCTCTCTCTCTCTCTCTCTCTCTCTCTATATATATATATATATATATATATGTCCCTCGTTTCTACTTACCACTTCATTAACTTTTCTTTTTTAGATAATTCCTGAAGAAGACCTATGGCCAAAATGTTGATTCTAACTTCATTTTCTAATTTTCATTTTGTTTTATTTTCAGACCACAAGCTGATGTAACACCTTGTTTTTTTTTTTTGTTCTCATGTCATTTTGACTTTATATGCCCTTTAAAAAGAAATTATGAAAGCAAGCTCATTAACAATGATATCCAAGCACTGACAGGCACAAGAGTTCTCCAGCACAAACCTTTGCTGTATCCTTCTCTGGAAGTCTAGTGGTTACAGTGGTAAGACTTCCAGCATCCCAGTGCCAACAGCACTGTTGCAAGGCGTGTTGTTACATTGCTTGAATAGGGAACTTAAGTTCCAGTCACCTTTTCCAAGGTGTGAGCAACCCACATTATTTGCACTAGGAGGACAACCAGCACCCTTTCCAAAAGGTGAACATAAATTTTGAATAATGCAAGGCAATGCACAGAGGAAAGAAGAACTGGAAGGTAAAAAAATGCCTAACAGAGGAGAGATTATTATTATACCTACTGTAACCCAATGAGAAAAAGACCTGAGTGTAGGGATAGGCAGCAATTGTAAATGGCAACAAAAGCATGAGATGGCAGCTAGAATATCAAGCAAAAACGTATCGTGTATCAAAACAAATTCATGAGCAAATCAGAAGATATTATGATGGTCTTACAAAGATCCTTGATTCAGCCCCACCTTAATTACAGTGTGTAATTCACTAGCTAGCACTTATTTACCAGCTGCCTTTTTCAGTGTGAACTGGATGCTTGACTCTATTTATAGCACCACTCATAAGCTGTGCATAAATTTTTGTCCCAAGATGTCAAAGACTTTCTCAGAATGTGTGTGTGCCTGTCTGGGGATCTGAGCCTGTATCACAGTTTGAGTATGTGCATATCTAAGGATGTGTCTGTGACTACCTGATGTGGTGCATATCTACGTGTGTGAAGATGTATGTACAAGCCACACATTAACTCTGTATCCCTTATCAAGTTAATACATTAGCAGTCGTTTTGGCTCTGACCAGAGTTTGTTTAAATACTGGTTCCATGTCTGTCTTTGTTCCATTTATATGGGCCTACTAGTAATATCAGTGGTTATTTCTGGTTTACACTGTGCTGTTAAAGGAGTAGTACAGTACAGTCAAAATGTGAAAAAACTTACATTATGCAGTGTTATTTTATTTGTGTGTGTAATCATACTGTGCCCTTCCCTTTGTTTGCTATTTGGAGTTTTTTCTAAATATGCCTACTAGTGTTATGGTCCCTGGGGATCTTCATGTACAAATCTTGTTATTGCTCTTCTTTTTCCTACAATGCCTCCTGTCCCATGTGAGAGTGATGTGCCCAGGACAATCGAGTCAGTGAGTGAAAGCTGCTGCAACAGCAGTCTTGTTTTCTAGATATGTGTCTAGGTCTAGCTAGCAAGAGAAGATGGTTTGTTTTTAAAGCTTTTCATTTCATCAAACTACACACAGGCATAAAAGCACACAAATAACTCCAGGTCATCAATGCTATAATTAGTGAGGACTTCAGCTGTTACCTTACAGAATAGACCACTCAATTATCCCTATTACTAAACTGTAAGTGTAGACTTTAGTGGATAAGGAATTTTTCTCAGATTCACAGCTCTACTGCTGTAAAATTCACTCCACACCAGTACCTGCTAAATAAATGGCCCTGGATGCACCACTGTCACATAGGACAGGAGGCACTGTAGGAAAGAGAAAATCAGTTAAAAATGTGAACATGGAGATCCCTGGGGCCACACAACTAGTAGGCAAATTAATGTTTATACACACAGATCAAAGTAAACTGCACAATATGTTTTGTTGATTCTGACTGTAGTACTCTTTTAAGTGTCATTTTAGAACTGTGTAATGTAGTTTATGTCCTTCTCAACCACAAAGTTCTACACTAGAGAGTGGCTGCATTGTGCCAGCAATGGAAGAGCTAAGCAAATGACATAAACTACATCATACCAGTTTGCAAATGGTAGTTACTAACTGTGTGTAAATGAAAAAAAAACACTAGGATAACTAAAAAGCTTCTGTGAATGCCCTTGACTGAGTTGGGAAATGAAGATTAGAATATTTGAAACTGTATGGGATCAGTGCTCCAGATAACTTTAGTACTCAAGTGTCACCTTATACAGCTTAAAAATGAATTGCCTTTCACTGCACACATTCTCAGTCAAGTCAACACAGAAAGCTATCATCAACACATTTTGCACATTTCCATATTGCCACATTCATGATCCAGCTTCTAACAATACATCAGGAATTACTTTGAGAGTTCAGGAGCTAGAGGCATAGGGTCTGTGAGGAAATACTTGAGTAGCAGATCTATAGAATAGCTTTCCTTTAGAAAACCTGCCCAAACGGCAATCAAAGTTAGAGAATATTGCAACCAGAGGGAAAACTGAGCACTGCTGAGGGAGCAAATAATCCCACAGCACCAATTTCAAACCAAAGGGTACAATAACTAGCCAGCACTATACTGTCAAGGCATTTATGAGCTTGTACATTAGTTTATACTGTAGCAGTAAGCTAACCAATTCACCTGTAACAACCCACAACTTATAACTTAGCTGTTCAGGGGCCCTTAGGGTCTCCACTAGACACACCTCCTGAGGGGGCTAGCCTGGGTTCACTAATGGGTATGCTACATTGTATTGAAATGGTGCAGTGCCTCCACCTGGGATAGTGGTATGGGGTACCTAGTGGATAAAACACAAGGTTTCCACCCCCCAGGAATAAATATTCATTCCCTCCCACACACAGTGACTTTTCCCCACACAGTAGTAATACACACCAAGCAATAACCATGAACCAGTATTATACAATAAATTATCCTATGATTTACTACAGGGGAAGGGTAAAGGGGAATAAAACAACATAAACCAACAACTTTATGCAACAGTTGTACCCCACGCAGTCCCAGTACTGCCTTATGGGTGCACCCGGGTTTCCTCCAAACAGCCCCACCAATAGTAACAGTCTGTTACAGTGGGTACCTCATTGAGTTGCTGCTGGCCAACCAGAGAATGCAGGGGTGGTGAACCATGTATGCTGGGATGCAGTAATGATAACAGTTTTAAACTTGAACTGCAAACATGGTAGGGGCCCCAATACAATTCAAAACACACAGCTGGACTTTTGGCTTCCAATTTTTTGCCTGGGTTTATCCTACAGATTACAACATCCTGCCCAGGACTTTAACACCCCCCCCCCCATACTATCTAGTGACCTAACCAAATTGCAGCAGAACTCCTCAGAGCTGCAGCCTAGAGGTACTTACAGTTTATGAAGACTTCCGGGGGGAGGGTGTTGAACTAGGACATAGAATTGAGGCACTGCTCTGGTATTAGCAGTCTTTCTTTGCACCACATCAACCAACTGAAGATGGGCAGAAAACTGCAGGACCATTTGTCTGTGACAGGTCTTTCATCATCTTTATCTCTTCTGGCCTTTTGTCATCTTTACCTCTAAGGCCTTTCATTGTCTTCACCTCTTCAGGCCTTTTGTTAGTCCAGGGTGCTTGAGCAGGCTGAAATCACCCTGGACATCCAACTGGATACACAGGTTCCTCAGGCACTGAAACACAGCTAGGCTCCTAGGCAGTCTCAAGTCCAGCACAAATAACTTATCTTCCAAGTTCCAAAAAGTTCAAACAGTCTCTGTATGTCTTAGGCTGCAAACTACAAAGCAACGTGCCGGTTCAATCCCATTCAGGGAAACAGATCAGCAGTCCAGTTTATTCCCTGCTGGGGCTAAATAATATCATAGGCACTCTGCGTCCCACCCTCCTTTTGGCTCAGAGGGGCCTTTGTTCACACTGGCTGCCTTCAGACTGGTGCAGCCCTTCTGACAGGTCTCTCTGCCTCAGTTCTTACTGAGCTCCGCTCTCCCAGGCTCTCTTTTTCATACCCAGTCCATCTCTCCTATCTCACTGGCCAGTCTTTTCCCGGGCTCTGCTGGTGTTCTTTACCCCCTTCCCAGCAGCTCTTGCAGCAGGAAAAAACTCATGGGGCCTGCCCTTATTGTTTATCTTATGCTGCAGTACAAAAGCAGCCTTTATTACTTATTATATGCCCCTTACAGGGGCAGATTCCAGTAATATTTCACCCGCGGGCATTCCCCTCCTGACCCCTGGCTCTGATGCCTGCCCTGGAGCCAGTGGCCACACTGTTTAACAGATTCACAGGAGCTGCAGCTACTTTAATTCCCTGACTGTGCATGTACAGAACCTTGCATGTGGCCATAGTTGTTTACATTCCGGTTTGGCCGCAGGACTGCTTGCCCAATTGGACAAATGTCCCCCAAAGCACTTGGAGGCACAAAGCATCTTCAGGATCTTGGCTCCCTTCTCTTATGGGGCAGAGGAAACACATTATGGGGCAGCCTCCACAAAGATTGAATGGGAGCCATTGCCCAAATCCCCCCGCAGCCACTGAACAAGCCCTCCAATCCTGAGTCCGCAGTCCAGGGGACTGGAGGCAGAACATGTCATTGAAGCAACAGGGCCACAGTTCAAACAGGTAAGCTCCCAAACTGGGGGGAGGAGGGGCTTACACTCTAATATACCATGTCCCATTCATAGCTCTTTAAAATCTACATCCACAGCCTGACAACAGTTTATAGTTGTTCTACAATGGGACTGGGCCATGAGGTAAAAGTGGTGATTCACCCTTCCTCCTCCTTAAAACATTAATAACCAATGAAAGGTGATTTACACTATGATGAAGGTATTTCAGTTCACCTAGCTGATATCAGTTCTAAAATGCACCTGTTTCTCCATGGAGCATAGGGTTGATTCCCTTTAAGACCAGAGATGATCTATCTAACTCACTAAAATTTTTATAATGGATCAAATGGGACATAAAGCTTTTAAACTCAGCAGATTTGGTATTATGTTACCATTCTATTCAGTAACACAGCACGCCTATGTGAAACAGAACCCAAGACAGAAATCCCTACACATACAGTTTGTTTGTTCTGATCTTACCTGGTAGATACAAACAAGTGATGAGGATGGCTTTCCACAGATTTCCTACTACCTGGCACCCATGTTGGGAGTGGAGAGCCCAATCAAAAATGTGCTGCTGGCCAGTGGTATGGGGTTGGTCAGGGAACACGGCAGCAATGATGCGTGTAATTGGTTGTTGCTGGTTGTCTATTTCAGAAGTTGCCTCTAAAATCTCAGGCTACAGCATGTAAGACATCACAGTGTACCACTGGTGAGAGGGAAATACCATAGAGATCACATATAGGAAATACGGACACAGGCAGGTGAGAAAACCCAGACAATGCTGTTACAATAAGCCTGTGAATGAAAGTGAAAGAGTGAATCACATCTGAGCAGTGTGCACTGCATGACCCTTTCACTTTCATAATCACTTACTCGTCAGCAGCTCTGGCTTGGCTTCTCCCCCTCCAACAAAAATATTAAGTGGTATGGCAAGCACAGTAGCACAACTGCTAAAAAATTAAATGAAATTAATTGCACTACCTCTAGGGAACCCTCTCATACCCAGGGCCCTGGGCAACTCCACCTTCTGCCCAATGGTTAATCTGGCCCTGGACTCGTGTATGAACAAAGGCTGCAGAATCTGAATATGAGCTCACTAGAGGACAGAAGGGAATGGGTGGACATGACCTCCAGGACACCAACAAGGTGGGCAGCAACAAACTTTTCAGGACCAGTGAAAACAAAAACGTAGGGGACACAATTACAAAAGAGCTGGGGACAGGTTCTGGAAGGAAGCGAGAAGGCACTTCTTCATGGAGAGAGGGGTGGAGGTGTAGAACAGGCTACCTGAATTGGTGGTAAGCAAGAAATCCATGGATGGCTTTAAGAGGGGGTGGGATGAAGCTAAGGACAGGGTGAGAATGTATAGGAAGAGTGGGCTGGTGCAGCATGTAACTTAGGATACGTTGGCTCGGCATCAGGTTGACTTGATAGAGTGAAGCTTCCTCAGCTGGCAGACTTCTTATGTTCTTATGAATACTGTGCTCTTGGAAAAAAATAAAATTCAAAATAATATTTCATTGCATACAACAAAATTTTCAGTATAAATCAATTAAGAAATTTACAGTTTATGTCCCTTAACAAATCCCCTATGGGATCTTCTTTTAATTTTGCTCAAAAGCACTAACCTCAGTTCAAACACAGATCCCTAATAAGATCAGGGGTGGTGGGGGGTGGGGGGCTACAGTCCCTTCAAACCTTGAATTACAGTACTGTGTTACTATATTGCTATTTGCTTGCTTCTTAGGTGTGTGACATCAGCTCTACAGCACCTGCCATTTACTTCAATGCAGTAAAGTAACTCAATGGATATGTCAGAGGTTTATCAAAAAGGATTCAGGGTTTAAATCCTGGTAACATTACAAATACCACTAACAGTTTCATCTGGTTCAAGGTCAGCTGGCATTCATCTGTATCCCCCTCCCCCGGGTAGTGCCTGAAAACAGGCAGGATTTGTCTAGTGCACTTACCCGGTCAACAAAAACTAAATAAATAAAAATAAATAAAAACTATTTATCCATATCTAACTATTTGTACATAGCCAATGATTGTGATTTTTACAAGTTAGAACCATTCTTGTACAATTGTGTTGCTGTTTGTTCTCCCCAATCTGTACAATGTGTCATTGTTTGATTATCCTGTAATGTGGAACCTATGTAATGAACTTGTCCTCAAAGGTGTTAATCCGAGATCTCAATAAATAAATAAATAACTAATTTATTTTTTTTAACAATTAAAAGTTTATTCATTTTCTACACATATTACATACAAAAGTCAATCAGAACATGCAGTAACAATGTTTGCATTTGAGTCTAACTCCTTCCCCTCCCCCCTTTCCCACCTGACCTGCCCCCTCCTAACATACCTCCCCACATGGCATCCAAACAGCGAGCCTCAACTTGCTCCAATGGAGCATGGGTGTCTCATCAAGGCCGGACTAAAGGGAGTACAGAGTGTAGAATATGCCCCATACTTTTTTAAAATCTGGATAGTCTATTACTAAGGCTGGTAATCATCTTTTCTGTCTGGAGATTATGTAGCAGTTCTTGTAGCCATTCAATGTAGGATACGGAATCACCGTCCCTCTGGTGACGTAGCACTAATTTCTTTACAGACTTGAAGATAAGGGCCATATAATATCTCCGAGCAGTTACCCTGATATTGGAATAGTCCCCAAGTATACATATATTCTGTGTGAATAAGTCTTCCAAACCCAATAAAGGATCTGCCCTATCCTTAATAAGAGACCATAATGATGCCGCTTTGGGGCACTCCCAGAGGATATGGAGTGAGGTGCCTTCTGCTTGAAGACAACACACACACTGTGAGGGTATTGAGCTGTTAAACCTGGCAATTTTAGCTGGGGTCATGTACATGTTATGTAATATCTGAAGTTGCATTAGCCTCAGTCTATCTTGGGTAATGACTCTGTGGCAGTTTCCCCACAATGCTGCCCAGTCAAGGGTTGTGTTTGGTAGTTGGCAGTTCCAATATGTGATGATTCCATTAACTGCAGGAAAGGCCCAGTCATATACAGTCTGGTATATTTTGGACACTACATGCAGCGCAGCAGCTAGGGGTGATATTTCCAGCTGGAAATTATTCTTAGTGGCCTGAAGCAGAGGGGATCTGAAGAACTGTACCAATATATGGCGAATTTGGAATATTTTAAATATTGAGCTATTCTTAAGGTTGTACTTTTGCATGATCTCAGGTGAGGTAAGCCAGCTGCCATCACTGTTTGCCAACTACTTTATGTCTAATGTGGTTAGTTGGGGTTCCCATTGGGGGGAGATATACCTGCCACCTACTTAGAAGTTGGGATTGCCCACTAAGGGTTGGCTAAAGTCATAGGAATTATCGTATTTTAAGAAGGCACACAATTGGGTGTGGATTCTGACTTGAGGTCCCAGTCAGACAGGAGAGCAGGGATAGGGTAGAGTCATGGGTTTAACATACAGGAGGGCTGTGGATGAGAGGCTGTCATAGGGTGTGGGATTTCAAATAATAAACAGGCAGACAAATCATAGACAGCCCTCTCCATAAGCTCCATTTCAGGGTCCCTTAACTGAAAACATTTTCTGTAAAGCAGATTCATTCTGCTTCTTTCTTTACACAAACCCTGAGACACTGGTTTTGTACCATTTTTAACATTTTATCCTCAGTCCCTATCAGCAAGTAATTCCCAGCAGTTTTATGTTGTCTTCTAGCTTCTGACAAGCTCATGCTATAACATATTTCCTGGGCATATGCATCCAGCTTTAACAGTTATAGTTATTTAAACATAAACATGTAAACATTTCAAATATCACAGAGATATACTCATAGTGCATCTAGGGCTACCATCCTGCTCCAGTTGCCCTATATTGGAGTCTCCCATGCTTCCCTGGGTGCCACTTATGTCGGCCTTCTACACGACTAGCGCCTTCTCCCTTACACCTTTTGGATACTTCCCTCTGACAGTACCCAGTACCATCCCTGAGGTAGTCAGCCATCTGTCTATACAAACCAGGCCAGTAATAATAGGGTGTTAGTTGTGATAAGACCTCTCCCTGGCATAAAGACTTTTTTTGGCCTGCCACTTGCTATGTCCAGTATTCTTTTCCCTAAGAGCTACAGGCACCACAATCCTGGCATCCACCTTTTTTGTCCGGGGGTTAGTCATCATGTGGTAGAGCACTCCCTGTCTCCTTTCATACCACCAAAGCCTATCTCCTACCCCACCATTAATTGGTCTCCCATACTGCACCTTAATGTATTCCCCTAAATGGGTAACTCCAAGGTCCCTCCCCTGTAACTGTTCCCAATCAGGTACAAAAACACATTCAGGTTTTATGATCAGCGTTTTGCAACATAACAAAGTCCCTTCAGCCTTAATGGCCTCTTCCTTGTTGCTTGGAGTCTTCACACCAGAAGGTTCATGGACAGTCTTAATCTTACCTGGGGACTTCTCCTCTCATGGATCATCCTTCTCTAGCCAACAGCCGGGAACAATTGGTAATAAGGCAACAGGGTTTTCATCTGGGGTTCCTTCTCTGCTAGGTCTCATGACTCCAGGTCCTCTGCTGCCTTCACCAATTCCCCACAATGGGACTTCTCTAGCAGCACCTGGTAACGGTGCTCAGCCTCCCTCTGGTGCTGGTCCACCTCTAGCCATTGTCCACTGAGCCAGTTCACCAGCCTTATCAGCTCTGCCACCTGGTCTTCAGATCCTTCATGCTTCTGTGGCACCTCACCCAGGTCATCACCTCCAGTAGTCCACATCTTTATATCTGGTGCCATGTACTGCTGTCTGTTCACCCAAATAGTACCATGGCTGGTACCACCTGACTGGAATTTCCAAGATTCCCAGACTTCCAGCCAAATCCCTCCACTGCCACCATATGTCATAGGGTATGGGATTTCAAATCATAAACGGGCAGACAAATCATAAGGTGCTCAGTTTCACAGGAGGCTTCCCATTGAAACAGCAGAGTGCACACTTGTTTGTGAACTAGGGCGTACTAGGGCTTTTGGAAAAAGTTGCTATGTTGCTACATTGGGGGCTCCTTCCATTCATTAGAGATCCACTTATTGAGCAGGGTAAGTACCTATATATACAGTATGACAATATGCTGACAAGATATAGTAGCTTGTACTAGTTCGGCTATGTGTGTTCTGTTGGAGTTTTGTCCCCAGTTAATATCCCAGCTCTATAACAACATCCAATATAGCACCACAGGCAATGGAACCTTTATATACATATAATGCAGCATGGTGTAGCCCTGCTGCAGTTTCTGAGATAGCAAGGGGAATGGAAGAATGAGGGCACGCTCCTCTTCTCTCTTCTCCTGCTAACTCAGTAACAGAGAATACATACTCTATTATTTATTTTGTCCCATTTTGTGTGACTATTATCTTTTTCACATTCTCTCGCACAACAAACTCTCCTGCCTTTTCCCTGGGCAGACACTTGCTAAGTTCAGAAGCTCCTAATTTTTAAAGAGCACTTTACCTAGTTCTCTTCCTTTACCGGTAAACTTAAGACAGGGGTCACCCTGTCACAGAGGCCACTTGAGAGTATTAATCTGTGCTCAATTGTTAGGCAGAGGGATACATAAACAGCAGAATGTAACTGTTGTTCAGGCTCGACCCATCAGCAATACTTGCTGGCTTGACTGGCCCAGTAGTACCAATGTGTGGGGGATCCATAAGCCACCTTTGTATTTGGGGGCTACTAGCTTATGATATACCTTTCTAGGGATTTTACCTGACCATATAAAGTCACTGATGTACTTGTGGGCCTTTCTGAACCACTGGAGAGGTAGCCATAAATTCAGGAGCTTAATGGGATAGAATATGCGTGGGAGGACATTCATCTTCACTAGGTTAATTCGTCCCCATAAAGTAAGAGGTAGTAAGCTCCATCTTGTCAGGGTCCTGATGAATTTCTTGGAGGACGTTATCAAGATTTAGTGTTTTGAGTTGGAGATCACTTCTAGTAAGGTGTATCACCAAGTATTTTAGGGATTTAGGAGACCAGGAGAGACCAAGGGCTGTAATCTCACTCTTTTGTGCTCTATGGTTCAAGGGGAAGACTGAAGTCTTTTCAACATTAATTTTATAATTAGGCAATGAGCTGAACTCACCAATTATTCCTAGTACTGATGGAATGGATGTACCAGGATTGGTAATGTGGAGCAGAATGTAATCTGCATATGCTGAGATTTTAGCCTCTTGTGGTCCTAAGTCAATTCCCTGAATTAGAGGGCAGGCTTTCAGTCTATAAATTAAAGTCTAAGTAAAGACTGAACAGCAGGGGAGATAGTGGGCAGTCCTTTCTAGTGCTGGAGTATAGGGGGAAGTGAGAGAAGAGAACCCCGGAGCAATAAATGCGGGAACTGGGATGGGTATATAAGATAAATAACAATTTCAAATCCCAGTGGTGATATTAAGTAGGCCTGTAATGTGAGCCTGATAGCTCAGTAGGTAAGAGAACTGGAAAGGCATTCTTGTGGCCTGGGTTCAATTCTCAGTTAATGTAGGTAACACTATTTCTATTTCATAACATTTTATGTAACAAAGTGTAACCGGCCTTTCAGTTCTCCCACGCATGAGGCTGGTTGCTACACTGCACTCGAAGAAGAAGAAGAAGAATCAGCATTTATATAGTGCTTTTCATACACAATGTATCCCAAAGTACTTTACAAGCAATGCTAGACCGGTAATGAAGTGACTGAATGTGTAGTGGTGGCCATATCACACATCAACACCCACACACAGCCTGGACAATTGCATGAATCAGTTTTATGGGAAGAGGAACACTGGCCAGGACACCGGGGAAATTTCCCTACTCTGTCAGTAGGGGGAGCCTTGGCCACCTGCATCACGATGGCCAGTCCGAGGGAGCCATCAGAGGAGATGGATGTGGAGGGTGCAGGAGAGAGAGCTTTCTCTCCTGTGCTTGATGTGCAATAGGCCATTGAGGAGGACTGTGTTGTGGCTGATGTTACTGCTGTGGTGAAGGCCAACGTGTCTGGTGTTGCTGCTCATGCTTCAATGCAGGGTGTTTTGACTTTGTCCTGCAATGTTTCGGAGAAAGCTAAGTCATTTCTGGAAGGATCTTTATTACTAGAAAAGATGGTAACGTTGGAGCGGGAGATTGCAGCTCTCCCGACGATTTCCGTTTCTGTTACTCCTATACCAGATTCTCGGATTCTCAAGTCCTCTACTGCCACAGAAATACCTGCAATGTCTGGATCGCCTATGGCTTTCAACGCTCCCCAATCTGACTCTGCTTCGGTGTATTTAGGGGCTGGCAGTTCACTGGGTTGCAATCCAGAGTGCCTAAAGCCCCCGATGGAACTTCCAAAGTCGACTGGTAAATGTCTCGGCAAAAAGAAGCGGAGCAGTGCACAGCATGTTTCTCATCCCAAGGAGTTGGGATCTGACTGTCCTTCTACTGCCGTGTTTTTCTTTCCACCACAACAAACACCTGGGTGGAGTAAACAGTCGGGGGAAAAGGTTCCCACTTTACCGTCTGAAGTGATTTTGTCCAAAGATTTGACTGCTACCTCTGCGGTAGTTTCAGACGAGGTAGCTTGGTCCCCTGAAGCAGCACTGCAAAACGCAGGTTGGGAACTAGGGGAAGGAGGTACTTGGATGCCGGATTCACAGGATCCCTCCTATCTTAATATGTTGCAGAAGACTGCAGCACCAGTGACCACCGAATCGACTTCTCTTCAGAGCTCCAACGAACCCACGGGGTAAAATTGCTATTGTTTCTTCTACCGACTGTACGGTTAATATTGTTCAGGATGACATACCTGTTAGTGAGATGGGGGGTGTTAAAGAGGTTATGGGTAGTCCCTTACAAACTAAAGAAGTGCCTACATGTAGTGGATCTCCTGGTTCTGCTACAGGTGTTGGTGAAAACGCTGATTCTGAGGTTCCTCTCAGATTAGGGCCTGATCCTCAGCTGCTTGAAGCACCTGAGGAGGACACTATGAAACCAGTGGGTTTTAAACTGGCAGATTTGTTTACCTCTAAAGGTGAACCTGCTCCATGGTGCAATGCTGTTCGGCTGTTATATAAAGGGGGCCTGGAGGACCCGCCAGACAGGGTTTATGTTGCTAAGACCTTACTTAAAGTTTCCATGAGATTTTTTTCCTCTGAAATCTTTGCCCTCATTGGGTTGGGGAATGGTAATTACGACATTAGTTTTAAACATGTCTCTAGTTTAGATAGATTTTGGGCACAGTACGCTATTTGTAAAACCTCACCCACTTGGTCCCCTTTCCATGCTATCCCACTGACTAAGCCTGCCATTAGGAACATAACGATTATGTTTAAGAATGAAGGGGTTAATATTGAGGATATTTTGTTCTGGTTAAGACAAAGATGTGAAGTTTTAAATAAACCTGTCCCTAATTTAGACAGCGAAGAGATTTGGGATGGCTGGTGGAGGGTTCAAGTTAAATTGTACTCCACTAATTCAAGTCCCAGTCATTTACCTAATTTCTTTTTTCTGGGGAAAGATAAGGGGTTGATTTTTTTATGCAGGGCAACCTAAGTCCTGTTTTAAATGTGGATCTCGAGCACACTTTAGTTCTGCTTGTGATATGGTTAAATGTAATCATTGTTTTGAATTTGGGCACAATTCTAGTGCCTGCTTGAATTTATTGAAATGCAACTTGTGTGAACGCACGGGACATGGATAGGGGCGTTGTCCCTGGGCCTCACATAATAGGGAGGATTGTCCCTCTCATGAAGGCCTGATTACTCTTGCCCAGCAATCACAGGCCAAAATAATTACAGAGTATGATTTACAGGCAGGTGTAGGTTCCTCACTGCATGAGCGACAGAAGGACACCTCTGGGATGGGAGCAATTGGGGAAGATAGTACAAAACCGGACCTAGTTTCCCAAGGGCAGGAATTAGTAACTAACCAGAACACTGCTCCAGAGGAGGCGGTGGCAGAGGAGACTATGGCTGAGGATATTAGCGTAATGCCACCCCCCTCCCCCCCCCAGCATCTCAGTCTACTTCAGGAATGGAAAAGACAGCTTTTGTTAAGGTGCAACATAAAAGGACTAGGAAAGGTTTGGCTCTTTCTGGACATTGTAAAGATGCTGGGGTCTGTTCTTGGAAGGCTGGGAATAAATCTGCCCTGCTGGCTTCTGAGTTGTCAGATAGAGACCCTGCAGATGAGGAAACTGATACTTCTTCTATAGTTTCTAATATGGATACCAAGGGTGATGGGGATGCGGATTCAATTGCTAAAAGAACTTGGCAGTGTCAGAGAAGTAAATCACCCTTAGGTACTTAGATGGCTTCTTTATCAGTCTGCTCATTAAACATCAATAGTATTAAGGGACACAGGAAGCTTGGGGGTGTTAGGTTGACCATGCATGATATGCAATGTGATATTGCCTGTCAAGAGGATACCAGGTTGAAATCCAATCAGGAACTACAACAGGCATCCAAGGCATGGCCTCATGGTCCTCCTTTTTGTTCCTCTGGGTCTGACAAGTGTGATGGCATAGGGATTTTATTTTCTAACCCTGCCCTGCATGTCTTCAGACTTCTGGATATACAGCCAGGGAGAGCATTATTATTAGATATCTCATTCTCTTCAGAGAGATTTCGGTTGATTGTAATTTATGCCCCCCAGACTAAGGCACGGAGTGTGTCTCTTTTTCATTTAGTACGTACCTTCCTCCATACTTCTAGGTTGATTATTTGGGTGGGGGACTTTAATTATGGGTTGCATCAGTTGGATAGAGGGCTCAAGACCCCCAGGTGGTTTTGTGATTCTGTAGCCCTTAAGAATGTAATCTCCTTGGCCCATCTCGTGGATGCTTACAGATCCCAACATACTACTGGTGGGTTTACATTTTTTAAAGGTGACCTTAGAACTAGGATTGACTTTATTTTTTTATCTAGTGTCTTACATGATCTCTCTTGTAGAACTATTGGTATGGAATTTTCTGACCATGCTGCTGTATGGGTTTCTTTCTCTTGGGAGAATGCTCCGCGTTGTAAAAAGAATAGGTGGAAACTTAATGACTCCATATTACAGGATCTTAAGTTTCAGAAAATATGGAGGAAGGAATGGGTGGCCCGGCTTTCAGTAGCAGATTTATATGATGATGCATCCGAGTGGTGGGAGGATTCTAAGGTCTGATGGAGGCAAGTTCTGCAGGGGAAAGCATCTGCTGATTGCAGTGCCCAATATCTGCATTATTTGGCATTGTGTCAGCAATTACAGAATCTGCTCTCTCTTGCAGATGCCTCCTCTCAAGATTATAGTAAGCAGATTGCGGTTATTAGTGGTCAGATGAAAAGCTTGCAGTATGATCGACCTAGTTCTTTGGGGCAGGAGGCTAGATTTGGGACCCGGTTATCCAAAGGGGGGTTGGACCCTTTTAAGGCCTGTCAGGGAAGAGTAGAGTCTCGATTTATTCAGGCCTTAAGGTCCCTCTCTGGAGAGCTTGTTAGTTCTCCTGAGCTTTTGGTGGATATTGTTGAGCAGCATGTGGTCAACATGTTGGGTACTGTCCCTGATTGTGTTTCGGTGGACTCCTTTTTGGAATCCTTGAATTTGCCCCTTCTTTCGCAGGCTGATGGTGATATGCTATCCACTGAAATTTTGGCTGCAGAGGTGTCACAGACTATCATTAGTTTAAACCTGAACTCAGCTCCTGGGTCGGATGGCCTTACAGCAGGTTTCTACGTTACCTTTAAAGAATATTTGGTTCCAGCCCTAACCCTTCGGTTTAATGACAAATTGTCTAAAGCTACATTTACAAAATCTATGAAGGAAGCTATTCTAGTACTTATTTTCAAGAAGGGCTCTTTGGCTGATCTTAATAATTGGAGACCTCTTAGTTTGCTAAATGTTGACTACAAAATTATGGCAAAAATTTTGTTGGCTAGATTAATTCGAATTGCGAGATTGGTTAGCCCTGTTCAGACTTGTGGTATGCCTGGGAGGTGTCAGCATGACAATCTTGTTCTGTTATGGGAACTATTTTCATTGGGAGATATGGGCCATGTCAAAGGATGGGTACTTGACTTAGACCAAGAAAATGCCTTTGATAGGGTCTCCCATCATTTTTTATTTTCAGTTCTGGCAGCATTCGGGATCCCTGCCCAGTTTATACAGTGGATTAGAGCCCTGTATTCAGAAGCTGTTATTGTTCCTAATGTTAATGGTTGGTTAGACAGGCAGGTAGCAGTTAAACGTGGAGTTCGGCAGGGCTGCCTCTTAAGCCCCATTTTATATAACTTCTGTATTGCTGTCTTGATTAGAGCTATTCTTCTTTACCCAGAGATAGTGGGGTTGCAAGGGGCCCATAGTTCTGTGCCCATTAAGATTTTGGCTTATGGGGATGATTTGGTCCTGACTGTAGCCATGAATACAGAGGAAAGGGCCTTGGAGGGTGTCCTGCAGAACTACTCATCAATTGCAGGGTCTCACATCAATTTTGAAAAAAGTATGGGGTTTCCCCTAGGGCACCTTACTGTCCCTATTTCTGGAAACTTGGCTGGTATCAAGATTTCTACTGCACCTTTTAAAAGTTTAGGTATCTTGTTTGGGATGGGTGATATGCAATCCCTTAATTGGCAGGTGGCCTTGGGGAGAGCGGATCGACTTATTGCTGGGTGGAAGCAACACCAAATAGGTAAAAGAAAACGCATTTATTTGATCAAAACTTTGGTGGTTCCTATTTTTTTGTACCTTTGTTGTTTTCCCCCGCCTGTTAAGTTATTTACTAGATTGTTTAGTATTTTCTTTCAAGGGTTTTGGGGGTCTCGCTTGAACCCAGTCAAGCGCAGTGTGACCTATAGACCACTGGTAGAGGGAGGGGTTGGCTTTCTTTTATAATATTTTATAATATTTTTTCAATTATAATTTTGGTGGGGCATTGAAGCCGGCTGGTATGGGTTGGAAGCCGTTTCTTTTGGTATGGCTGGTACCTTGTCTGGCCCAATGGGAACTGGGGAGAAAGGGTTTTTTGGCCAGGATACCTGATATTCCTATCTATGGTAGGAAAGCTATACAGTTGTCAATGTCTTGGGGTTTTAAACCCCAAGATTTTTATGTCTGGAGTAGGAAATCTCTCTATGAAGAGATTTGGAGGCAAGATGCTCAGGACATAGTTACCTTCCCCTTTTGCCCACCAGATCATTTTGACTGGATTTTAAAGCAACTTCAGAACCCACGTTTACCTCCGTACGTTTGGGATACTGTTTGGTTGGGTAACTATGGGAGATTGAGTGTTAAGGGTAATCACAAGCATAAATCCATGGATAATAGATATTGCCCTAGGGATTCCTGTCATTGTATTATAGAATCTCAACAACATTTATTTTTTGAATGTCAGTTTGCACTTGATTTCTGGAAACTGTTAGCTAGTGTTTGGACTGAACCTTTATTTATGCAATTAACATATGAAGATATTATGTTTGGCACGAATGTGTCCCTGAATGATAAATATGAGACTGAAACTATGTATGTTGTTCTGACACTGATACGTTATTATTTATGGCAGGACAGGTGCCAGTTGGTGCTGTACCAGAAATGGATTTCATTACAGGAAATTGTATGCAATATTAAATCTGCTGTACTTACTGTTAAACTGAATGATTTTAAAGTTAAGACTAGAACACAGTTTCTTCAGTTTTGGAATGACAGTGATATTTGGCATATCGATTAATTTTCTGTTCTGTATGCTATATTTTGTAGCTTTCTTTTTTTAGATACTTTTGTTTAGCTCATATTCCTGTTATTGTTGTTTTGCTTTTGTAATTTTGTGTTGCCTTTGTTTATTTTGTAATGAAGTCTACTCTCTTTTCAGTAAAATTCCCCTACTCTTGTCAGTAGGGGCAACCCTTGGCCAGTTTTCAAGATGATCACTGCAGTTGTGGATGAGGAGGAAGCTGTGGAGGTAAGGGAGTGAGTCTCCTCCACTACCTCGACATACCAAGAAACCAAAGATGAAGGAAAAACTCCAGAACAAAAAGATATGGACATGAGAATTCAAGAGACTGAAACGGAGGGTACCAGTTCAACAAAAAGAAACTTACCGACTGGAAGCAGCGTCAGCCCTGTAGCGAAACCTCGCAGTAAGCCCCCTGTATGCATGATTGAAATTGAGAATCATACTGTGGAAAACAATTCAGAAGCCTGCTGTTCTAAGGAAACAAACCATCAAAAGCCTTAGCTGACTCAGACCTCTGATGCACCATCATCAAAGGCAACAGCTGACAATCTTCAGCCGGCTTTAAAGGGACCATTGGAGATTTCTACACCTGGCACAAGTAAGACTTTAAATCCACCCTGTATTATTGAAAGCCAGACCAGTAATGTGGAAAAGGAATGTTGGGGAAAAGCTACAACCAAGGGCCCGTTGGGAATGACATTACTAAGTCACAATGGACTTGGCCTAAAATGAGCCCTTGGGAAACAAGAGGTTCCCATGAACGAACCTGCCTGGTCAGTGGAGTCTACATTAACTGCAGCAGGCTGGGAATGCTCAAAAGAGACAGGACAATGGATTTTGAGGCTGACCCTGATAAAAATAAACAATTAGAGTCCAAATGTTCAACTAGTAAGGCTGCAGCCAGTGATGATGTTACAGATATTTTTGAATTGCCAGAAGAATTACAGCTTACACAGCACCCTAAGCTCCAACTATACAAAGATCCTCCCAGGCAACAGAACACTATTACTGCTTTTATTCACTCCAATGTCCACAATAAAAATGATCAAACAAACAAATCAAAACATTCCTCTTCTCAGAATTGAACCAATACAAATGCCAGACATCAGAAACCTTATGCCTCTTTATTTCATGAGTCAGTGTTCCCTGCTAAAAGGCATAATGCAGTGAGACTTTGTTACAAAGGGGGACTAGAGGAACAACCAGATAGGCTTTATGTGGCCAGGACTCTGTTAAAAGGCTTGTTAAAATATTACTGTTATGAAATATATGCATTAATACACATGTCAGGAGAATCTACTTTTGATGTGAGTTTTAAAACTTTAATAGGTTTTGAAAGAGTCTGGGTACAAAATCACAAACTTAAGCAAATCCCTCTATGGGTCCCTTTCAAGGCAATTCCTCTAACAAAACCAGCTGTAAACAAGCATTTGTCAATGCCAAATGTTGTCTTGTTGGCATTGGCATTGGTAGTGCAGGAGTTAGAGAGATGCATAATAGGAATAGCAGTGAAGTATTGAACTGACGCCACCCCCACCCCACCCTGCAGAGACTGACAGGCATTGATTGTGCCTTTGGTTGTCGGCCATAACGCTCATGCCATTTCACCTCACACTACCCTGCACACACTGACAAGTATCGTGATGTGCCTTGGGGTCTTTGGGCCTTATGCTCACCCCATTCCATAAGGAAATATGCTGAGATGGGTACAGTATAGGAGAATGGGGTGAACTTTGGGTCCGAAGAGTCCAAGGCACACCTCAATGCCTGACACTGGCTGCAGGGTGAGGCTGGAGGTGGAATGGCATGAGCATTACAGCTGACAATCCCAAGTCACACCCCTCATGCCTGTCAGTCTCTACAGGGTAGGGCGTTACAGTTAGAAACCCTAACTCCCTGGGCGTTTGTTGGTATTTTCACTCCAAATGTTCATCATGGGCTTTTTGTGACCCCACCTCATGAATAGTGGCACTATCAGTTTGTTAGCTGAAAGGTGATTTTGCACAGCGACTGCTCCATTTGGTGCCACACATGTGAAAACACATTTCAGGCAGGATGTTAAAAATGACAGTTGTACTTTTCATGAGAAGGTGTAAAAAAATGGCAATGTTGAAAATCTGGAGTGAAAATATGAAAAATTGGTAAAGTCACGAGCATGCATAGAAACTGAGCAACACAAGCCCGTAATGCTATTATTTTGGGGATTTTTTAACAAAATTTTCAACATAGGTATTTTGGGACCTCCACTCATGAACAGTGGCACTGGGATTTTGTTAATCTGTTCCGAAAGTTGATTTCCCACAGCGACCATGCCATTGTGCGCCAGATAGCAAAAAGACATTTCAGGCAGGATCTAAAAAATGACAGCTGTGCTATTCATAAGGAGATGTGTAAAAATGGTAATGTTGAAAATCTGGAGTGAAAATCTGAAAAATTGGTGAAGTCACCAGCGTGCATAGAAACTGCTCAACGCACGCCCGTAACGCAATTATTTTGGAGATTTTTTAACCAAATTTTCAACATAGGCATTTTGGGACCTCTGCTCATGAACAGTGTCACTGTGAATTTGTCAATCTGTCCTGAACATTGGTTTCCCACAGGGACCGCACCATTGTGTGCCACATATGCGAAAACACATTTTGGGCAGGATGTGAAAAATGACAGCTGTACTGTTCATAAGGAGGTGTATAAAAATGGCAATGTTGAAAGTCTGGAGTGAAAATATTAAAAATGGTCAAAGATACGAACGTGTGTGGAAACTGCGCAATGCACGCTCATAACCCAGTCATTTTTTGGACTTTTTTCATCAAATTTGCAAGATAGGCTTGTTGGGACCCCACCTCATGAAGAGTGGCACTGTCATTTCATTAATCAGTCCCAAAAGGTGATTCCACACAGTGACCATGAAATGACTTTTCTGGACCGAATAATGAAATGACAGTGTATGTGTTCATGAGGAGGGGTCCCAAGGACCCCATGTTGAAAATGTGGAGCTAAAATTCAAAAGAATGGCTGAGATGTCCACCTAAGTTGAACCCCCACCCCCATTTATGCCATTATATAGCTTACCGGCATTTCTTCAGTTTGCGGTCAGCTTTAAAGAGTTCGGATGTGTGCCCGCTCCACCAAAGATTGCAGTGCTGGACCTCCGTAGGTAAGTATGGAGTCGGGGGAGGTAGGGTGTGCAGAAGGTGGGTACAGGTTGGGGGAGGGGTGCCGTGGATAATGGACTTTTTCTTTTTTTCAAGTACAAAAAAAAACAGACACTGCGCTTCGGGACAGTTTTCTTTCTTTACAGGTGAAAACAAATGTTGGGCACACTGGAGTGGGCTCCCAGTGTGCCCCATGACTTTTTGGGGGCCTGATGTTGGCAACACTGGGGTGGGTTCCCAGTGTGCCACACAATGGGGGTGGGGGCAGGACCCAGAACACGCCGATGTGGTCGGCTTACTGTAAGCAGCAGCACACTGGGGTGGGCTCCCAGTATGCCACACAATGTGAAGGGGTGCCGGACATGCCAACATGGGGATTACACCACTGATATCTGCTTCCTTTGGGAATTGTGTGGTGGTGGCTCCATCGCCATGTTTATTGAACACACAATGGGGGTGGGGCAGGGCCTCGAACATGCCAAAGCAGTCGGCTTACTGTAAGAGGCAGCACACTGGGGTGGGCTCCCAGTGTGCCATACAATGTTGGGGAGGTGGACATGCCAACACACTGATTACACCCCCAATGTTGACTTCCTTTGGGGATTGTGTGGCGGCAGCTTCACTGCCATGTTTATTGAAATGTTTCACCAGGAAAGGCACATTGGGAGGTGTGTCATCTGTGCCGCTGCATGACGAGCTTGTCTCTGATTGCAACGGCACTTTTCTTACAAGTTGTGTCCACTTTACATAATTCTTGTGTCAGTGCTAGCATGCTGGCTTATTGGGGAATGAGGGACGCACCTACTAAAGTGTGCCCTGCATTCACTAACACTGACACACCTCTGACATGTGCTACTAGCACAAGATGTTGCTTGTGTATGCGCGCAAGCCAACATAAAAATGTAACCATGTTATTTAGAAATGAGGGAGTCAGTATGACTGATTTCATCTTCTGGTTAAAACAATGATGCCCAGTTTTAGGAGACCCCGAAGCCATATTCTATTCAGAACATATATGGATGGGGGGGGGGTAAACATTCTACTTAAATCTATTCCATCAGGGTTTCAGCATTTACCAGATAGTTTTTTTACAGGTAGGGATATGGGTGTGCTCTTTACCCAGGGCAGCCTAAAGCATGTTATAAATGTGGCTCTACTGAACATTTGAGCAGTATTTGTGATAGAATAAGATGCAACACTTGGAATGAACTGGGGCATGCTAGTCTGCCCTGTAACAACAACAGGATTTATAATTTGTGTGATGAAAAAGGGCATTCTTATCAGAGTTGCCCCAGGGCTGCTCACAGTAATGCTAGACAGGATGATGGAGCAGAGCAAAGGCTGTATGTTACACTAGTACAAAGAGTTAAGATAAACCCATCTTCCCAGACTAAGTGTCCTCCCTCTAGGCTCCCCTTGCCCCTCACTTTCCTACCAAAAGACCAGAACAGGCTTCCCTGCAGATAGACAATACTCCAGCCCAGGAAGGGACGTTGTCCACTGATCCATTATTCCCACCCCCCAGTGCTCCTACCCTGAATCCACTTTCTCCGTTAGGGACAAAACAAATGAAAGAAGGTCAGATTGAGGAAGGACAGATATCTCAAGAAACTCATAACAGAGAAAAGGAGCAAACACAGTCTGAAATTGGTCTCCCTTCACCAGATGAGACTGAGGGAGTGGAGGAGATAGGAATGGAAATAGAGATAGAGATAGAAAATTTGCCCCCCTTCCCCATACCAGCTCCTAGAGAGAGAAGAATGGGTACAAGGAGAAAACAAAGTTGGGACCAACTGACCTCTGTTACAATAAACTGCTTCAGTTTTTTAGATTTGAGGCCCTCCAGGATGAAGGCGCTACTTCTGATTCCTCATCAGTAGTGGTCCTTGCAAGTTTCTGAAACTGAGGAGCAAATTAAGGAAAAAACGGAACAACCAAAAAATGCAAAAAGTTGAAAAATGTAAAAACAGGGAAAAAGACCCTGAAACAATTCCTTCCACCTAACACCTGTATGCTAGGGCCCATTCACATTGAAACTGTTAATGTTAACAGTATTAAAACTGATATCAGAATGGAAACAATTTTTTCATGCCTGCAAACAAATAAAGAAACTATTTACTTCTTACAGGATACCAGAATACATACTCTCACAGAGCTTTTTAAAGCAAAAAAAGCCTGGTATAGAGGGTCATCTTACTGGTCTTTAGGGACGGACACTTGTTCAGGTTTAGGAATTTTATTTGCAAATATAGAGGTCAAGATTCTTAACGTTATCGACTTACTCCCTGGAAGGGTTCTAATATTAGATACTAAAATAAAAAGTTATTTAACCCGGTTTATTAATATATTGTATATTGTCCACAAACAAAGGCAGATATAATGGATTTATTTAAAATGGTGCAAGCTTATTTTTATTGATCTCATTCAATTATCATTGGTGGTGATGTTAACTGTGGCCTATCCCTTAAAGATAGAGGACAAAACACAAAAACAAAGAAAGTATTTTGTGTCATGCATTTCTTGGCAAACTTTAATTAAAACTTCTAAACTGATAGATCCATATTATTCAGTTAATGGGAGATCTGACCCCACTTTTCAAAAAGGACATCTTGCCACATGTATTACTTTCTTGTTTTTGTCACCAGACTTACAAATTACATATGCTACATTACAAGTCACTGAATTTACAGACCATAACTATGTTAAATAAAAGACATGGAGGCAATCTGGAAAATCATATGTGGCATACAATTATTGAGTAATTACTGAGAGGTTATGTGTTTCTGAGCCAATAGACCAAGTAAAAAAAAATACATTACATAGTCATATAGATGTTTTCATGCTACCTATGATGGAACTACCAGAAATTTTACTTAAGCATATCTATTCTTGTTTGACAGCCATCTGTTGGTTGGCTGTGAATTGCAGGCTAAGACTATTTTGGGACAGGAAACTAACATGGGGAATTGAATGTGGGTGCACTTTACCATTGATTACTTCTCAGGCAACTGTGGATTACTTGAGAATTAATCAATGGTCATCTGATGCTGTTGGATCAATCCTGTGCAACCCTTTCTGTTCCCCATGTTACAAGTATCAATAATCCCTCTCAAACAGAGCATGGCCCAGGGATATGGAAAGCAAATTCGACCCTTTCGGAACACATAGTCATAGCTCAGGAGGTGCAGTACTTCCTTATGTCTATGAAATCTGTTTTTATACTCTATGAAAGCCCATTAATATGGTGGGAATATACTAAACATGACCTAGTAACTCTGTTTAAAGGAAATGTCTGAAATTTTGGTAATGGCATTTTAAATATAGTAGCTCATTACCTTCTTCGGGGGATAGCCATTTGAGCACTGAAAGGAATGCTTTCCTTAAGTCAACTATGGGAGGGAAGTGATCAAAAATTGTGTTGAACAGATGGCCAGGCAAGTCCTTCAGTTCCTGACCTGCTGGCCCCACCCCATGCTCAGGCAGTTTGTGATGTCTAACCAGGCAGAACACAGGAGTGTGCCACATAGAAGTCAATGGAGGACATTTTTGAAACAGTTTTATGTCCTTTGTTATAAATAAAAATCATTGCTTAACTACTAGAGCCCCTGTTAGTTGGGCAGTGACTTTCACTTATTTCAAAGGTTACTTTAGTATATACAGCATTAAACAGTTGAAAAAATATCTTCCTTTGACTTCTATGTGACACACCCCCTCCCTCTGCCTGATTAGACATCACAAAACATCTGAGTGAGGGGGTGGGACTGGCTGATCAGGAAGTGAAAGAGTTCAACTGGCTATCTGCTCAGCACAATTTTCAATCTCTTCCCTTCTGTAGTAGACTTAAACAAGCATTTGTCAATGCCGAATTTTGTCGCACTGGCATTGGCTTTGGTAGTGCAGTGCAGAAAAACATTTTGGGCAGGATGTGAAAAATGACAGCTGCACAGTTCATAAGGAGGTGTAAAAAAATGCCAGTGTTGAAAATGTGGTATGTAAATATTGCAAATTTGTGAAGTTACAAGGGTACGTGGGAAATGCGCAACGCACGCTTGTAGCACAGTCATTTTATGGACGTTCAGCACCAAATTTTCAACATAGGCATTTTAGTACCTCTGCTTATGTCCAGTGTCACTGTTATTTCCTCAAACTGTCCCAAAAAGTGATTTCACTCAACGCCCGCTCTATTCTGCGCCGGACGTGCGAAAACACATTTTGGGCAGAATATGTGAAATGACAGCTATACTGTTCATCAAGAGGGGTGGAAAAATGCCAATGGTGAAAATCCAGAGTGAAAATATTACAAATGCACGATGTTACGAGTGTGCGTGCAATCTGCCATTGCACGCTCGTAACACAGTCATTTTATGGAGTATTGTCATCAAATTTTCAACATAGGCATTTTAGGACCTCTGCTCATGAGCAGTGTCAGTGTCATTTTCATAATCTGCCCTGAACACTGATTTCCCATAGTGACCGAGCTATTGTGTCCCAGAAGTGCGGACATGCATTTCAGCCAGGATGTGAAAAATGACAGCTGTACTGTTCACAAGGAGGTGTACAAAAATGACAATGTTGAAGATCTGGCATAAAAATATTGTGAATTCGCGAAGTTACGAGCCTGCATAGCAGCTAAGCAACGTCGCAGCTGCCAAAACAGCCATTTTTTGGATTTCTTCCACCAAATTTGCAACATAGGCTTTTTGAGAGCCCACCTCATGAACAGTGGCACTGTCATCTTATTAATCAGTCCTGAAAGGTGATTGCATGCAATGACTATGAAATCACCTTTTGGGACCAATTAATGATATGACAGTGACAGAAATCATGAGGAGGGGTCCCAAAAACCCCATGTTAAAAATGTTGTGTAAAATTCCCCAAAATGCCTGAGATATGCATTAAAGTTGAAATAACCCTATTTATTCCATTATATAGCTTACCTGTATTTCCTCAGTTCGCGGTCGGCTTTGAAGAGTGCAGACGTGTTCCCGGTTCACCGAAGATCATCGCGCCAGACTCCAGAGGTAAGTTTGGGGTGGTGGGGTGTGGGAAGGCAGGGTGCACAGTGGGTGGGTGCGGGTTGTGGTAGGGGGGTTGGAACAGTACAAGGGACCGTTTTTGCTTTACAGGATAAAAAAAAAAAAAAAAGACATCGGGGACTGTTTTCATTTTAATAGGTGCTTTGGCACACTGGGGTGGACTCCCAGCGTGCCACCTGAGTGTGTGTGTGGGTGCTTTAGCCGATGGGGAATTGGGCACCCCCATCAGCAAACAAGGAATGGGGGGACACATTATGCTGACGAGGAGTGGGCTCCCCATCAGCAAAATTCAAGGGGAGGGAGGGATACATGCCAATGAGGATTGGGCCCCCATCGGCAAAGAAAAACTGTTGGGGGGTGCATGATGGTGGGGGGGATTGAGCACCCCCTTGGCAATCAAAAAAAGGGGGGGTTACATGATGCCAACAGGGACTGGGCACCCCCATTGGCACACAATAAACGGGGATGTTGACAGGCAGCAGCAGCAGCCAATGCCGCCATGTTGCCTGCATGTAGGGGAGGCATGTTGTGGTCACACTGCATGAGAGCTTCGCTCTCATTGCAGTGGACCTTTTGTCTGATGTCTTCGCCTCATTAGCTAGGCAGGGTGTCGGCCCCTGCTGCTGGCTGATTGGGGAATGCAGGACGCACCTACTGGTGTGTGCCCTGCATTCGCCGAACAGTGACTATGCCTCCAAATCTGCACTACCGCAAGATGTTGGCTGCGCAAGCGTACCAACATGAAAAATCATTTCTGGACTCAAATGAGTGTCATTAGCATAAGGTAATGGACTAATATATTTTAAAAGCCATTACCAAAATCTTTACGGTATTAAGTAAAAGACAGAGGCAGAATGAATATATGCAATATTTACAAAATAGGACACAATTGCAGAAATTGATATCTTAGCGTATGAGACAAAATTAAATTATACACAAAAAAATAAAACAAGAAATGTTCCAATATCGTAAAACACAAGCAGAAACACTTAAGTTACAGCAGGCCTTCAATACACAAGGTAACTTTTCTTCAATTTGCTCCTATGAAAATTGCTCCCCCAGAATTCAAAAGAAAAAAACAGAAGGACTGTATGATGATCATAATAATTATTTGACAGGGAAGGGTGCTCTACAAGAAATAGTCACACAACATACAAAAAAACTCTTTATGAATTCATTTTACCCAGGTAGCCAACCTGATTAATTTTTCTCTGAGTTACAGTTACCATCTCTCCCAGAGACTGAAACTGAAGCTCTAATAGATAACATTTCAGAGGAAGAAGTAATGTATGCCATTTCTGCCTTAAAAAAACAAGACCACCCAGGGGTGTGATGGTCTTACAAATGAAATATATAAAATTATGGATTCAGCTCTAAATATGGTACTTACTTTAGTTTTTAATTCTATCCTTGCCACCCAAGAACGTTCCTTGAGTATGATCCAAGGCATATTAATCTATCTACACAAAAAAGGGGATAACAGAAACATACAATATTAGAGACCAATTAGCATACTGAACACAGATTTTAAAATATTAGCCAAGATTCTTAATAAACGGTTGCTTCAAGTCTCTCAGGAATTAATTAGCCTAGATCAAGTTTGCTCTATTCCTGGGTGCCAAATTTCACATCATCTCATATTTCTCAGAGAAATTAATGAAAGAGGAAAGAAGGAAGGAACAGAAGGGTTTTTAATTTCATTAGGCCAACAGAAAGCATTTGATTCTGTCCATCAAAATGTTTTATACTTTATCTTAGGGAAATACGGTATACCAAGACAATTCATACAATGGCTGCAGTGCCTGTATAGAGGTGCAATGGTGATGCCTATCACTATTGGGTGGCATGGTCCTCTGATCTCAGTCAAAAATGGACTTAGGCAAGGATGCCCTCTTAGCCCTCTGTTATGTGCATTTAACCCCCCCCCCCATGGGAACATGCAGGAACATAAGTTGCCAACAGATACAGCTGAAGCAGGCAGGGAGGGGCAGGTAGGCAAAGAGTGTATAACAAGTGATACATGGGGAGCACATAGGAATGGAAACCAGGGTGGGGGGAAGACACTGGAGAGGGAGGACAGGAGCAGAGGGAGGGCAGACTATAAAACATGGAAAGTTATGTTAACAAATGCCCGTGGCCTAGGAAATAAGGTTCCAAACCTGGAAGCCTTGTTTGCAGATGCAGACCTTGACATAGTAGCAATAACAGAGATGTGGTACTCTGCTAATCATGGTTGGGAAGTCAATATACCAGGCTATACACTGTTCAGGAAGGACAGGGAGGGTAAAAAGGGTGGAAGGGGGGTTGGCCCTGTACATCAGAGATGGTATAAAGGCTACAGAAGTTCAGGGAAGACAGGGGAAGGCTGAGGCAATGTGGGTCACCCTGAAGCCAGGGAATTGAACAGCGATATGCACGGGGGTGATCTGCAGACCTCCGACACAGAGGGAGGAAGTTGACAGGGAACTAGTGGAGGACATACACAACATGGAGGATAAAGGCAAAATCCTGCTACTGAGGGATTTCAATATGCCGGATGTGGATTGGACCACCCAGGTGGCTGCTTCAGCCAGAAGCACAGCCATCATAGAATCCCTGCAGGGGGTTGGACTCAGGCAGCTGGTGCATGAACCAACCAGGGGCAAGTCGATTCTGGACCTGGCATGGACCAATAGGAACAGAGTAGAAGAAATACAGGTTGAAGGGCACCTGGGATCCAGTGACCACTGCATGGTGTGGTTCAGCATGGCAACATGTACTCAAGTATGCCACACAAGGGAAAAAGTATTAGATTTTAGGAGGGTGGATTTCACTGAAGTGGGTAGATGTATACAAGCTGTCCTGGGGAAGGGAGAAGTAATAGAGGGGGTGGAAGAACAATGGGAGAAACTGAAAGGAGCCATAGTGGGGATAAAAAAAACAATGCATTAGGATAGTGGCCAGAGAGAAAAGAAGAAGGAAACCACGATGGTTCTCTAAGGAGGTGGGGGGACAAAGTCAGGGCTAAAAGACTGAGTTTCAGGAAATATAAGGGGCCCCTAAGGGAGGAGAACAGGGAGGAGTACCTTGAATGTCTAAGGGAAGCAGGGAAGGCTGTTAGGAGAGCTAAGGCACAGACAGATGAGGGTTTAGCATGGTCTGTGAAAAAAGTGGACAAGACATTTTATAGGTACATCAGCGAAAGAAGAAAAAACATGGAGGATTGTGAGGCTCAAAGGGGAGGAGGGAGAGTGTAAAGAGGGGGTTCCGGACAAGGCAGAAATACTGAACAAATACTTATGCTTAGTACTCACTAGGTAGGAGGAGGGTCAAGGACCACAGATGGGTAGCAGAGGCAATGGGAGGGGGGGCAAGTGGACACCAGTCCATTCACAGTGGAGAGAGTTTCTGGAAGAATTCACAAAACTGAGGTGGATAAGGCCATGGGGCCAGACTGAATCTACCCAAGGATATTAAGGGAGCTATGAAGGGAACTGGCAGTGCCTCTGGCAGCCCTGTTCATGGAGTGACTCAACACGGGTGTGGTTCCAGAGGACTGGAGGAGGGCACTTGTGGTCCCACTGCACAAAAGCGGCAGTGGGGAGGAGGTGGGGAACTACAGGCCAGTCAGCCTCACCTCAGTGGTGGAAAAGAACATGGAAACACTGCTGAAAGGAAGGATAGTGGCACACCTGGAATCCAGGGGTGCCCAGGATCTGAGGCAACATGGATTCACAGCAGGAAGGTCATGTCAAACGAATCTGATAGATTTTTTGATTGGGTGACTAGGGAAGTAAATCAGGGAGGGGCAGTAGACATTGCCTACCTAGATTTCAGCAAAGTCTTCAACACTGTCCCACATAGAAAGTTGGTTATCAAGATGGGTAGTCTGGGCATGGGAGACAAGGTGGTGAACTGGGTTAGGAACTGGTTAACAGACAGGAGACAGAGGGTGATGTTAAATGGAGTACAATCTGGGGAGGGGGGGTGACTAGCAGGGTACCACAGGGATCAGTACTGGGACAAGTCCTGTTCAATGTTTTCATTAGTGACATTGCAGAGGGGCTAGAAGGAAAGGTCTGCTTGTTTGCAGATGACACCAAGGTCTGCAGTAGGGTGGATACTCCAGAAGGTGTGCAGAAAATGAAGAGAGACCTGGAGAAGCTTGAAAGATGGTTGGAGATGTGGTAACTGAAGTTCAATGCAAAAAAGTGCAAAATAATGCACCTGGGTAGAGGGAATTCTGGGAAGAGCTACAGGTTGGGGGGGGGGACTGACTGTCACCAACGAGGAAAAGTACCTAGGGGTTATCATCTCTGATGACCTTAAGGTACCAAAGCAGTGTGGAAAGGCGGCGGGGAGGGCTAGTAGCATGCTGAGGTGCATAGGCAGAGGTATCACTAGCAGGAGGAGGGAGGTGGTGATGCCATTGTATAAAACATTGATAAGGCTCTCGTGGAGTACTGCATGCAGTTCTGGAGACCACACCTGCGCAAGGACATAAACAATATGGAGACTATCCAGAGAAGGGCAACAATGATGGTGCAGGGCTTGCACCACAAAACATATGAGGAGAGACTAAGGGACCTCAATATGTACTCACTGGCGGAGAGGAGACAGCGGGGAGACATGATTGAAACTTTCAAGTAAACAAGATGCAAGTGCGGGACCTTTTCCAATATAGAAAAAGAACTAGAACAAAGGGGCACGATATGAAATTGGAGGGGGGTTAGATTATGAGGTAATGTGAGGAAGTTTTTCAACACAGAAAGGGTAGTTGACTCTTGGAATAGTCTGCCACAGGAGGTAGTGGGGGCAAGCACAGTGTATGGGTTTAAGCATGCCTGGGACAGGCACAAGGGAACCTTGAGAGGGGAGGGAGGGAGTGATGAAAAGCCATTAATCACATAGGATCAGTGGCCACATACAGTGTATAGGGCCTACAAGCAGACTGGATGGGCCTGGTGGTCCTTATCTGCCGACGATTTCTATGTTTCTGTTGCAAAGGAAATTGAATACAATTACAGATATTAAACCATTACAAATTGAAAATACTCCAATACAAAAGAAACTCTCCTTGCATTTTCAGATGATATTTGTCTATTACTCAAAGATCCAATATCTGCCCAAGTAGCTTTAGAGGTTTGTTCTGATTATGGTAAATTTTGGGAGCTTTCATTAAATTTAGGGAAATGTAAAGGGAAGTATTTAAGGGCCCTAGATGGACAAATTTCTCAAGTAAGCGGGATCTCACTATCTGTCAGCTTGATCTCAGTGGTAGGGAAAATGATGGAATCACTTCTGAAGGAAAGAACTGTTGAGTACCTAGAGACCAGTGGGGCACAGGACCCAAGGCAGCATGGATTCACGATGGGAAGGTCATGTCAGACAAATCTAATTGATTTCTTTGACTGGGTGACCAAAGCAGTAGACCAGGGAGGGGGTTGTGGACATGGCCTACCTAGACTTTAGCAAAGCATTTGACACAGTCCCGCACAAAAGATTCATAAACAAATTAGCCAACCTGGGAGTGGGTCCCAGGGTGGTAGCCTGGGTAAAACACTGTCTGGACAACAGGACACGGCGGGTAATAGTAAATGGAGTCCACAGTGAAGAAAGGAGGGTTACTAGTGGGGTACCGCAGGGTTCAGTACTGGGGCCAGTCCTTTTTAATGTCTTTATAAGTGACATTACATTACAGAGGGACTGGAAGAGGAAGTATGTCTCTTTGCAGATGACACAAAGATCTGCAACAGGGTTGATATGCAAGGTGGAGTGGAAAGGATGAAAAGGGACTTGGTAAGGTTGGAGGAATGGTCAAATGTATGGCAGCTTAGATTCAACGCAAAGAAGTGCAAAGTAATGCACCTGGGAAACAAAAACCCAGGGGAAGAGTAAACAATGTGGGGTGAGATACTGACAACAACAAAAATGGAAAGGGACCTGGGGTACTCATATCAGATGACCTGAAGATGGGCCATCAATGTGAGAAGGTAGTAAGGAGGGCTGGGGGATATTGGGATGCACAGGGAGAGGCATCACCAGTAGAAAACAAGAAGTTGTTGGCCATCTGTACAGACAGTTGGTAAGACCACATCTGGAGTACTGTCTACAGTTCTGGAGACCCCATCTCCGCAAAGACATAGACAGGGTGGAGGCTGTCCAGAGGAGAGCAACCAAAATGGTGCAGGGTCTGCACCAGAAGACATATGAAGAAAGACTAAAGGAGCTTAAGATGTATAGCCTCAAGGAAAGGAGGGAGAGGGGGACATGATAGAAACTTTCAAATACCTAAAGGAATCAACAAAGTCCAAGAGGTAGCATCTTTCAGAAAAAGAGATGTGCAAGAACAAGGGGCAATTTGAAGATAGAGGGGACGGCTCAGAGGTAATGTAAGAAGTCATTTCTTCACAGAGAGGGTTATAGATGCATGGAACAGCCTTCCTGAGGAGGTTGTGGAGTCAGAAACAGTGGAGGGATTCAAGAATACATGGGACAGACATAAGGTAATTCTAGCGGGGGGTAGGAGGAAGTAGGCTGTTGGTTAACTAGGATCTACAGCTTATCCATTAAGTAGGGAAATGGGCAGACTAGGTGGGCCAAGCGGTCCTTATCTGCCATCAAATTATATGTTTCTATGTTTCATTAGTAGCAGAACCCATCACTGAACTTGGTATTCAATACCACACTGATTCTATGGACATATTAAATTGGGGACCTAAAATTGAGCAAGGTAGAGCAATGGTAGCCAAGTGGAATGCTTGGACCCTAGGGAAGAAAAAAGAGTATTTATGATAAAATCTTTTTTATTATCACTATTCCTTTTTAGTAGTCATTTTTTCCCCTGCCCAAACATCAAGGAACCACATTCTTAATCATTTTCTTCCAAGTGGAATGGGGGAGCCATCTCAACCCCATTAAAAGGAACATACTATATTTACCAGTTAAACAAGGAGGGCTCAACATGATAAATCCAATTGCCTTTTTCTATTCAATGTTTTTTGCATCCAATTTTAAACCCTTGCTATGTAACCGAAATATAGGCTGGGAACCTTTATTCCACAAAACATGTCAGACTTGGTGTCGGACGTTGGAGTTAGACACCTTAAAAATAGTTAAGTAAACACAGTCAATCCTAGTATATATTAAAGAAGGCTTTTTAAAACTTAAAACTTGGAATATAAGTAGCACTCAGATCATAACATTACCAAGGAAACAGCTTTATCAGCATATTATGGCAAAAGGAAAGGCAAAGTTTATTTTTCAAAGCGCCCAATTCCAGAGGCTCTGGGTGCTGCACAACAATAATAGCTAATATCCTAAAAACACAGACATCTACGTATCTAAAATACTAATAATTAAGCCATGTAATATAAAATAATTAAAATACAATCTAAGAGGCAGTTAAAGAAATAAAGACTGCTAAACAGTGTCTGGGAAAGCTTGGATAAACAGGAGGGCCTTGAGGCGGACCTTAAATACTTCAACTGAGGGGGCCTCCCTTACAGATGGTGGAAGCGAATTCCACAGGATGGGGCCAGTGACATTAAAAGCTCTGTCACCAGTGGTCTTAAGCCTCATCCTGGGAATCGCAAGGAGGCCCCCAAAGGAGGAACAGAGGGAGCGGGCCGAGATAGCGGGTATTAGCAGGTCAGACAAGTACCCAGGGCCCAGCCCATGTAGGGTCTTAAAGGTGAGTAAGCCCAACTTAAAGAGGATCTTTCACCTGATCGGCAGCCAGTGCAGTTCACGCAGCACCGGGGTGATGTGGCAGTATTTAGACTGCCCCATCAACAACCTGGTAGCTGCATTTTGCACTAGCTGCAGCATGTGGAGGATACCTCCCGAGACCCCGAAGTAGAGCGCATTACAGTAATCCAGCCTAGACATTACAAAGGCATGCACCAAAGTGGGGAGGTCCATAGGCGGAACTAGGGTCTTGATCCTGGCAATATTCCTAAGATGGTAAAAGCTGGTCTGGACAATGGATGACACCTGAGTTTCAAATGTCAATCTGCTGTCAAAGGTTACGTTAAGATCGCGCACCCTAGAGGAGGCCTTCAATGACGCAGACTCCAGATATAATCCAGTATCTTTGTCAGAGGCCATCCTATCATGCCTTCTGTTTGACTCCACCAGTAATATCTCGTGTTATCGGAGTTCAGTCACAACCAGCTGGAGGCCATCCAGTCGTTGATCTCAGTTAGGCATCTGTTTAGCACTTCAACCACATTGGATGTCCCAAAGCAAAGAAAAGATACAGTTGTGTGTCATCAGCATAGCAATGAAAACCCAAACTGTATTTCCTAATGCGCTGTCCCAGGGGCAGCATGTACATGGCAAACAACATCGGTGACAAAACCAACCCCTGAGGTACTCTACACATCAGGAGGCTTGGGGAGGAGGAGGAGAAATTTCCCATTACTACCAGTTGTCTTCTGTTTGTGAGCTAGGACTCAAACCAGCGATGACAGTGCTGGCGAGTCCATAAAATTTCCTCAGGTGGTCAAGCAACACACAATGGTCTACCATATCAAATGCCGAAGAGAAATCGAGGAGTATAACTGTCCCCTCTCCTCGATCTCGTGCCCTAAGGAGGTCATTATACACCCGAACTAATGCGGTTTCTGTGCTATGCCTCACCTGAAACCCCCACCGGAAGGGTTTGTACAGGTCAAAGGTCACGAGGTGCTCATCTAGGTGCTGTGCCACAATTTTCTCAACAACCTTCCCCCAAAATGGGAGGTTGGAGATTGCATGGTAATTCACCAAGACATCAGGGTCTAAAGACGGTTTCTTCAGAAGGGGCCTAACTAAAGCCTCCTTCATGGTATCTGGGAAGACCCCTCTGACATAGAACACCGGACAATCATGGCGAACACCAGGCCAACGGAGTCGGCACATCTCATCAGGAAATGTGTCAGCACTGGGTCCAGTTCACAATATGTGTGCCTCAGCCCGAGGGCAACCTCCATGACCTTAGCCACCTCCACTGGTTTAAACTCCCCCCAACCAGGTGGAGTGCTCTCCGAATGCCATAGGCGATCACTACACTGGTGAAATGCCCTGCCAGATAGCGGACACCATGTACGAGAAGAACTGAGCAACTGTTCGCATAAAGTGTCAGAAAAAGCTTTTTCGGCTGCTGACAGGCTGGATTTAGCAGTCTGTCCACAGACCGAAAGAGCACAGTTGGTCAATTCTTCCCAGCAACAATTTCCCTGGACAGGAACTCTGCCTTCTTACGGGTGATTACCCTCTGATACTCTACATAATGAGAGTGCAGGGCCAGCCTGTCAGTCTCTAGCCCGGACCTACGCCAGCAATGCTCTAACCTCCGACTCATTATCTTCATCAACTTGAACACCCCATCAAACCATGGGGACCTCAAGTGAAAAGATTTGGGTCATACACGGACTGGTGCAAGACAGTCAAGTGCAGCCGATATTACCCTATTATAGGTAGTGACAACCTCACCCACACGCTCTATGCATGCACTACTCACACTAGATAGATCCGCCACCGCCAAAAAACCCTCCAGGGTCAAACCCCTCAAAGGGTGGTAGCTTACTATCCCAGCAGGGGGAAGGCTCTCAGGGGGCCCTGAACGAGAACTCTAGCGTGCAATGATCAGACCAAATGACCCGATCAGTCTTGAGGTTACTAACCTCAAGCCCAAGTGAGAAGACCAGGTCCAGCATGTGGCCGCCCTGGTGGGTCACAACAGAGACTTCCTGTGGCAGGCCCAGTGATTACATTGTCTGGAAGAGGTTATAACCCAGCCCAAAAGATTCAGCCTCAGCCCAGACATTGAAGTCCCCCAGAACTAAACAATTGGGGGACTCCAACGTCTCACCAATGATGAAGTCGGATACCTCCTGCAGGAATTCGCAAGCTGCCCCAGGGGGGTGGTAAATCAGGAGAACCCTGCAGCCTGCGCCTGGCCCATCACAAATGGCCACACATTCAAGGGAACCTGGTCTTTCCACCTGGTACACAGTGAAGTCAAGCTCAGATCTAAAACAGATGACCACTCCCCCGCCCCTGCATTCCACTCTGGGGCAGTGCACCACAGTATAGCCAGGGGGGACGGCAGCCTCTAGAACCGGGCCAGCATCATCACCCACCCTGGTTTCGGTAATGCATGCGAGATCAACTGTGGAAATCAAGTCCGCTATAATCGTGGTCTTTTTCCTGATTGATCTAGCATTACAAAGCACTGCCCTAAGTGAACTGGTGAACAGTGTAGCCCTCCAGGGTGCTAGTCCACTCATTCAAGTGGAAACCCTGGGGATAGGGACCAAACACGTCTGGCCTCTCCCTAAGGCCCGTCAACACCCAGGGCACCTTCTGCACCCAATAACCTCAATCCGCCCTCTCCCAGGGTGCCCGAGGCACCCTGTCAAGAATGATCAATGCAAGCCCTCTTAATTCCAACCTCCCAACAGCGACGAGCTGTAATGTTGGAAACAGGGAGGTTGGTAAAGAGTCGCAGATCGAGAAGTTGGGATGCCTCCTACACAATCCTAGCCTGCCCCAGGCCCCCCAACTTCCCCAGACACATTCTGTCCATAATCAAATAGCCTCGATAAATAACAAATGACTATCAATCACTACAAACTACTTTCACCTAACCAATCATACTGCATGACTCATACATACAAACCATGCAAAACACTATAAAAATACACTTGTTTAAATACACACCCACTACAACCAAACCCTATAAACCCAACCCCCAAAGAAATGTACCTCTCTAACCCGCAAAACCCAAAATAAAAGGACAGACAGACGGGAGGATACAGCAAAGAATATGAGCTGCAGCAAATCAATTCAATAACAAGTAAGTAATTAGCTAAAATGAAAACTAATGTTCCAGTTCATAACCAAGACTCGAGACCTGGTAACTGTAGAGGTGTAGTTCCGAAATCAAACTGGAGCTCTCACCACCAGAGTTCAGAAACACTTCAGAGCTCTCACCCCCAAAGTTCCATAGTTCTTCAATGCGGCACCACTATTTTAGTGCGATAGTTTTGGCATTCTAGGAGTTGAAACCCAAGGCATTTCGAGTATAAAGCAACTCCACTCTCCCACAAGCCAAACAGACAAAGTGTAGAAACAGTACAGGCACTCACCCATTGATTCCACCAGGAGTCTAAAGAAACCCCTGAAGCTGGCCCTCACCTCAGCAATCGAGAGTCCTCTTCCATGCCAACAAAATCCAGAAGGAGCCAGCAAACAGGCGACAATGAAAACAAGCTGAGGGAAGTCGGAACTCGGACCAGATGAAGTTCAGGGAAAAAATCCTCCTCCACTGCAAGCAAAATCAAGGCAGACCTCCCCTTAGGGCCCCGGGATACAAACCAGCAGCTAAGACCAGCAGGAGACAGGCGGGGTTCTCCTGGACACTCATTTTCTAGAACATATTGTTTTCCCTAAATGCTCACCCAGACTTTTACCCACCCCCTCAAGTGCCTATTATTTGAACCAACAATCCCCCCCTCACATGTGGGATATTCACTGGTTAAGCTGCCATGAAAAGTTAAATGTTAAAGGTAACCAAAAGCATAAACAGCAGGAAGAAAGAATATGTGCAAGACCAACTTGTGTGAGTGAAATAGAGACCATGGAGGACTTGTTCTTTACCTGTCCATATGTGTTATCCTTTTGGGATTTAATAGCAGAGAAACGGAATCAACCTGAATTCTGGTATGTACAGTATATGCATTAATTTACAGTAATTTGGATTATAGGTGGAAAAAATGGGATCCCAGCACCTTAAGAGTCATATTTACCATTATTAAATGGCATATATGGAATTGCAGGTGCCTTTTTGTGTTATAGCAGAAACAAGTACCACAGGTAGAACTGTTAAATAAAATAACAGGGGCCGCATGACTTACTTATCTAAAAATCCTTATTACCAAAAGGGAAACAATGGGTGAGCTTACCCTGGGTAACAGACTCAGATTGACCTATAACATGAAGAAATGTAAAATGAATTGATTTTGTATTGAGAAGTTTTGCAAAAATGTGATAATGAAGGTGTGTTACAAAATACTGTATTACTCAGTGGAATCTCTTATGGGAAAAACCTCCAGAGCCCCACCTGACCTCATACGGTAACTCTGCAGGCTCAGTAGCGGCTCTAGCCACAAATGGTTACCAAGGCACAGCTGAGGCACAACAGATGGCAGCCAGGGAACTGATATATTGTTACTATGGGGGAAGCTCTGCACCATATGGGGCACCAACTGGGGCACAGCATTTTTTTACCGGGGCACGTGCCCTGGTGCAGGATCCAAGTGGCATTGCAAACTCGTTCAACGTTGCCTTCACAGATCTATGCAATGTTCTACCCAGCAACTACCTCACCCATATCCCCCCTGACCAGCTACCCAAACTTAATTCATCCTCTGGACCAACAGCAGCCCACAGCCTTTCTACTTTATGCTCATCACCAGAACAGAGATATAAAATACACCAGACTAGTCCTAGGGAAAACAAGAATGGGAGGCGACCAAATAGACATGGAGTTGTTTGCCCTTACCCTAAATGAACTCACGGTTCCACTCACCAAAGTCTTCAATGCATCCCTAAGATCTAGTATGTTCCCTGACAGATGGAAGGCAGTATCGGTAACCCCAGTCTTCAAGTCCAGTGATAGAACCAACCTGTCTAACTTTTGACCCATTTCAGTTCTACCCCCAAAGCCCTCGAAAGGATGGTCTCTGACCAACTGAGTACCTTGAAAATATGATTTACTGTGTAGGCAGCAATACAGATTCAGAAAAAAACACTCCATGCTTACTGCCTTGGTCGACTACACCTCACAGCTCTATGGGGCCCTGGACAGAGGGCTAGCAGTGGGGTCCATCTTTATAGACCTCACTAAAGCATTCGACACTTAACTACCAACTGCTCCTGCACTCTCTTCTATCCACAGGTATGTCTAAAGACACTGTTGCCTGGTTCAACAGTTACCTATCCAAAAGGTCACAACATGTAAGAATTAGTGGCATTCTCTCTGAACCCTGGGAGATGTGCCTAGGTGTTCCCCAAGGGTCCATCCTAGGCCCACTCCTTTTCAGCCTCTTCATCAATAATCTACTCTCTGCTTGCCCAGGTCACCTTGTACTCTACATGGATGATGCCGTCATTTCATTACCAGCTAGAGATTGTGCCTCTGTCTCCTATGAACTGCAAGTCAGCTTTTAAAAGCTTGAATCATGGTTCTCGCAGTACAAACTCTAGCTCAGCTGTTAAAAAAAATGCATGCTCTTTTCTACTCCCCAGTACAAGATGAGATGCAGCCCCCTAAGAATTTTGAGTCACAAGGGTGACACACTTGAACAGGTAGACACATTTAAATACTTAGGTGTTCACCTGGATGACACCCTAAGCTTCTCAACCCATGTGGAGCAGCATGTCAAAACTGCCAATGTAAAACTTGGAGTACTTTATCACCACTGACATTCTATGACTCCTGAAGCCTTAAAACTTGTGACATGTAGCTCAGTTTTGTCTGCCGTAGACTATGGACTAGTGATCTATGGGGCTGGCTCTGACTCAGTCTCTGTGCTGAAGAAGGTCAGAACCCTACTTAACAAAGCCTGCCACCTAGCTCTGGGGGCCCACCACCGACCCCATACCTGTGCCCTTTATAGTGGGACTGGATGGCTCCCCCTCCATCTTAGGGTTCAATACCAGGTCTGTTTGCTAGTGAAAAAGTCAATGTAGGGGCTCACGCCTGAATCCACCTACACCCTCTTCGAATCTGCTCAACTAGCTATTAACAGCAGACGTGCCTCTAAGGGAGGGCTTATAGCACCCTTTAAGCGCACATCACTAGCCCAGAGATCCCTTCCTACCGAGGCCCGAAGTGGTATAATGATCTGCCTCCATACCTGATTGAATGCAACAAACTCAGTCAGTTTAAAACAAGGCTACAAACCCACTTAACAAACTCTAATAACTGCTGCTGCCATTCTAACTGATGATGTCCCCTGCCCTTACTACCTACATACCCTTCCTCCATGCCACTCTGCACCTGCCACCTCTACCAGCCCCTCTAATCCTAGCCACCATTCCTTCTACCCCCAACACCTCCACCTACCCCCTCTACTCTCCCTTCCCTCCCTCCCCATCTCCCAACCCACCCCTTACCCAGCCCTAGTACAGTACTTTGACACCATTGCATCCTCCCTCTCCCTTCCAATCTCATCCCTCCATGCCCTTTGTCACTTCCCCCACCCTACCACCCTCTCTCAACCCCCTCCCTGCTTCTCTACTGACAAGGCCTGCCTGGCTGTTTCCACCCTTCTTACCACCTGGTAGCCCGGGACCCTCTGTCCAGGATTGCCATATGAACTCTCTCAAGTTCTGTACCACACTCCTGCAGTGCTGTTTGTGTTATTTACTCATCTTTGTAAAACATGTATTCCCTACTGTATTGAATCAAACTGCTGAATTTGAACTATTGCACTCACAGTATTAGCACCCAGCACTTTATGTTAATTTCTTGTTCACCAGTATGTACTTTGTCCTTTCATTTTGTATCTACTGACTTGAAGCCTTTGTAAACGAGTCTTTGGCTCAAAGGTGTTAATCCAAAACTGAAACAAACAAACAAACAAACAAATAAATAAATAAATATTAATTGTTAAGGTTTGTTTTCTCTTCTAATATTTGTTACTTTGAAACACAGAAACATTGAAACATAGAATCTGATGGCAGATAAGGACCTCTTGGCCCACCTAGTCTGCCCATATCCCTACCTAACGGATAAGCTGCAGATCCTAGTTAACCAACAGCCTACTTCCTCTACCCCCCACTAGAATTGCCTTATGTCTGTCCCATGCATTCTTGAATTCCCCCACTGTTTTTGACTCCATGACCTCCTCAGGAAGGCTGTTCCATGCATCTACAACCCTCTCTGTGAAGAAGTACTTCCTCACATTATCTCTCAAGCTGTCCCCCTCTATCTTCAAATTGCACCCCCTTGTTCTTGTACACCTCTTTTTCTGAAATATGCTACCCTCTTGGACTTTGTTGATTCCCTTGAGGTACTTGAAAGTCTCTATCATGTCCCCCCTCTCCCTCCTTTCCTTGAGGCTATACATATTAAGCTCCTTTAATCTTTCTTCATATGTCTTCTGGTGCAGACCCTGCACCATTTTGGTTGTCCTCCTCTGGACAGCCTCCACCCTGTCTATGTCTACTTTGAATTTGTAAGTTTAAAATTTGTGATTTATTATTTCTGTATCACTGTAATAATTTTCGTTCTCAATAAACTCCCCTACTCTTTTTGCGAAAAGTGCCTTGGGTTCTTTTACTTCCACCAGGACACCCACCAGGATGGGTAGAAGGGACCATGTTTTTTTTTTTATCATAAAAGATTTTATTGAGGTTTTTCAATATACAACATTGCATCTCATAACACTGAGCAGGTAATACAGAGTACCAAGTGAAAATACAAGGCAAGGGTGATTGAACTACAAAACATCCTAACAGTATAACACACTAATATTTTGATTTTGTCATAGCAGGTTCATAAACAATACCAGTCTGCATGTCTCACAGTTGTTTTACCAATCTATATATGAGAGAAATTGCTAACTAAAAAGGCATAAGCATCCAAAGAGCTGAGTTGCATTCTTGGAATTGCAAGTATTGCTGGGCTACCTGTCTTGTAGTCCTGTATAGTCTTGTATAGGTGCCCTTGGCCCGTCCGTGGGGTCTATGGCCATCATTGCCCAGCATTGTTTCTGGTAATGTGGCACCCACCTGAGACATGTAATAGGGTGAAGTAACATTCAAGATGGGGGCTTGCCAGGGGATGGCGTATGGACTGGGCAGGGATGTGAGTTCAGATATGCCCCCCATTTTGTGTTGTATTTATTCAGCTGGTCTGAATTGGCGTATGAAAGCCATTTGAAAGTGGCCAGTCTGGCCAAGGCAGAGTACCACGTAAGGAGAGAAGGGGCCTTATGTTGTCGCCAATTCATTAAGATTGCCTGTTTAGCCTCCAAAAGGGCTGTCATCAGTCATTCTCTCCTGGTACAGGGAGGAAGTGCACCGGTCCCGTGTCTCCCAGTATTATAAGTGCCGGAGAAGTGGGAATTGTTCCAGATGTCACCCTTGAGCAGTTATCCAGCACCAAGGTCCAGTAGGATGACAAAGATGGGCATTGCCACATTATATGCAGCAGGCCACCCTTTTGGCCCAAGCAGCGCCAACACTGGTCATGGGGGAGGAAGCTCATCCTGTCAAAATTTCAGGGGTGTGGTACCACCGTAGCAGGAGTTTTAACTGGATGAGCTGACTCTGGGAATCCCTGTACCCTGAGTGTGGTCCTCTCAGGCCATTTTCCCACATGTGGGGGTGGATGACCATTTGTAGGTCTTCTGGCCATCTCCTTCTACATTTGTCCATAGAGTCAGGGTGTGCATCTCGGAGCATTCAGTAAATGCGACGGGCCACCCCTTCTGTTTTCTCTGGTTTGTGCATCTATTCTAGCCAGAGCCACTCCAGTGCTCTGGTTCTGGTTCTCTTAAGCACTGGATAACCTCCCAGATCTGTAGGTACCTCCAAAACTCCATTTTAGGAAGGGTGTATTGTTCCTTCAATTGTTGGAAGGAGTACAGCTCTTCTGATTTGGGTAGCACAAGGTCTGCTACCGTTCACATCCCCCTCTGGTACCAGCCCATCCAGTTGATGGGTTTCCCACCTGTCCTTATGATGGGGTTGTTCCAGAGCTGGAAGTACTTCAAGGGTGGGGAGCTAGCAGTTTTAGTTGTATGGGTCTGCTTCATACAGTCTCTCCAGGCCTTCCAAGTTTCCCATATCATTGGGGAGGAGGCTGTAGACGAAGGGGGAGTGTCTGTGGTCAGGAGATACCCTAGCCAGGGAATCTCTGCCAGGTCAGACTACAGCTCCACCCACCCCGGGGTCAGGTGGGAGGGTGGCATAAACCATCTGATGACCCGGGTGGCCCTATAGGCCAGGTAGTAGCACTGGAACTATGGAAGTCCCAGACCGCCCTTTCCCCATTGTGCCCTCATCCCCGCTTTGCTGAACCTGGGGGCCTTGCCCTCCCACAGGAAAGTGGTCACTACTTTGTCTAGGCTCTTCCAATATTTTGTGGGCAGATTGATTGGGAGATTGTTGACTAGATAAGCTAACATGGGGAGTGTTAACATTCACAGGGCTTCAACTTTCCCCTTCAATGACAGCTGGACCCTGAACCATCTCTGGACCTCTGTGGTGAGAGTACCTAACAGTGGTGTGTAGTTTGTCTCTACCAGATCCTTCCAGTGTGCTGGGATTCTTATCCTAAGGTATGAGAAGCCTTGTGGCACCCAGACAAGTGGCGTCCCCAGAGGACAATCCTTGGAACATGCCAGGTTCAATGGTGATAGGATGGTCTTTTTTTGATTCACCATGAGCCTGGAGACTCCAGCGAATTCCTGGAGTATCCCCAGTTCAGGGAGAATAGATGTGATCAGGTTAGCAAGAGTGATAAGGAGGTCATCCATGTATGTGCTGATCACATATTGCTTCCCCTTCACATCCATGCCCTGGATGCCTGGGGTTGACACAGTCCTTCTGGACAGAGGATCTAGTGCCAGGAGGAAGAGCTGTGGTGATAGTGGACACCCCTGATGTGTTCTCCTTTGGAGCTCGGGGGGGGGGGTAGATATTCCTGTTGGTCAAAATGGTGGCTGAAGGTGAGTTGTAAAGCATAGTAATCCATCCCTGAAAGTACTGCCCAAAGCTGTAGGCCTTGAGGGTGGCATGTAGGTATCCCCCACTCCATTGAGTCAAAGGCCTTATAAAAGTTCACAGCTAGTGCCACCATAGGGGTGGCGGAGGCAAGGGCATGCCATTTCAGACTGAGTACTGTATGGACATTGTCTACAACCGTTCTACCCTTACTAAATCCAGCATCTTCGCCATAACCTAGGTGTCCACTGACAGGAAGAAGATCAGGCAAAACTTGGCTCAGTCCAGGGGGGTCAGAGGACTTTTTTGGAATAAGGATAATAATAGTCTCAAGTGTGGGAGGTCGAGTTCCAGATTCATGTGCCTCCTGCAAGGCGGGTAACAGTTAGGGTGATATGTCCTCCGATAGAAGCTGGGAAATCTCATTCAACATTCCATCTGTCCCTGGGGCTTACCCTTTGGACAGCTGATGTAGTGCCTCTTTCAGCTCCTGGAGATATATGGGGTTTTCCAGCTTGTGTACCTCTTCCATACTCAGATGTGGGAGGGGATTGGAGCTCAGAAAAGCTGTGATGTTTGTGCCTGTGGAGGTCTCCCATATAGGGAGTCTGCGATGAGTAGAGGGCATGGTAGAATTGTTGCATTACCTCATTGACCTCCATGGGCTTAGTTACCATCTGCCCTGAGGGGGTCCGAAGGGCATTGATCTGGGAGCTGGCCTTGTGTTTCCTTAAGTGGTAGGCAGGAAGCTTTCCCCCTTTGTCCCCTGAGTCCCAGAATCTATGTTTAGTTTATTAGGAGCTGCCACTCTGCCTTCCGCTGCATGATGACATTTATTCTATACTTCAGACCAGTAATAAGGGAGAGAGTGTTACTATTGTAACCCGGGCTCTGTTTAAACTGAGTTTCGAGTATGGAGAGTTCTGTTGGAGTTTTGTCATCTCCGCCCTCCTTTTCTGGTTCTGCAAGGCCATGTAGGATATTATGCAGCCTCTTAAGTAGGTTTTGAATACCTCCCACACCGTGCCTACCTTGACCTCACCTGTGGCATTAATCCAAAAGAAGGCTTGGGTTTCTCCAGAGATCCATACACAGAATCCCTTGTCCTTCAGGGGTAAGGGATTACGGCGCCACCTTAGTGATGATAGATCTTTCCCAGCTGGCAGGAATGATACACCCACTGGGTCTGAGATAGGTTCGACCCTGGCATCATAAATCCCCTAAGCTGCCAGTCTGTCAATCAGCCAGTAATTTATGTGGCTAAACGAGATATGTACCGGGGAGAAGAATGTAAAATCCCCTCCTGGTAGGATTATCCCGGCACCATACGTCCATTATACTCCATTCTTCCCTTAGGTCTGTCAAAGCCTCTTTCACTCTGTGGTGGGTTTCTGGGGTGGGTCTGGTTTTGTCCAAAAAGATATCTTCAACCAGGTTGAAGTCACCACCCGTTATCATGGGACTAGCCTCATCCTCTCCTCTTGCTTCTGCCAGTGCTTGACTAATCTGGGGATAGAAGGCCTGGTCATCTTGGTTGGGGGCATATATGTTCACCATCACCGCCTTCCCTCCTTGGGACGCAAAGTAGGCTACCACCACCTCCCTATTTTAACTGTCTTCTTCCAATCTTCTACCTATGGGGTCAACTTGAGTATAAGTATAGCTACACCCCTTGACTTGGATGAGGCGGAGCTATGCAATACCTTCCAAACCCAGCCTTTTTTGAGCCATTGCACCATTCTAGCATTGAGGTGTGTCTCCTGGAGCAGTGCCACATCCACCCTCAAGCATTTCAAATGCTGTAACACCTTAGTTTTCTTGACTGGGTGGTTGAGGCCCTTTACATTCCAGAAGACACACCTCCACCCCTGTTGCATGTTGTTGGCCATTCTTCCCAACTGTGGCACCCAATTTACACTTACCTCCTGGAGTTACTTACTCTCTGACTGGCACCTTAGTGAATCTCAGCCAGAGCCTCCAACTATGGAGAGATGGGAGGGTGATCCTCTGATCAGTGCCTTGCAGTAGGGTTCCTCAGTTGGCCACCAGATAACCTGTATATCATGCAAAAAGAAACATTAAAGTGAACAGACAGTTAGTGATATAATGATTGGACCTTTAACTCCCTGGTAACCCAGGGCAAGGGGCTGCGGGGGTAAGGGGAAACACAGGAAGCGAACAAGTACTTAAAGCAATTCCTGTACTCCTTAAAAAATACCAACTATGACTAACAAGGTTGCTAAACTTAACACTAGACCCCCGTGGGGGTTTTATGACAAAAAGTTTCTACAATGAAGGTGTATAGGGATGTGAATCCACTAAGGTGTCTAAGAGTGTTGCGCAAAAGAAGGGTGGTGACTCTGAATCCACCGTCTCAGCTGCACTACTCTAGCACCAATTGAGGAGGTTAAGTACTAATTAACCGGAGTACTCATTTGGCCCCCAAACTTTTACCTCGTGTAGTGAGGTGTTGTTCATAATTAAATGTTGTCCATCTAGGTATGCCTAATCCTAGGTACCTTACCCAGAGTTCTAGAAAGCTGCGGACCTCATATCCTCATCAGCTGGGTCACAGGAATATCCCTGTGGAGATACTATACAGTAGTATTGTGACCATACAAAATGCTGTTCTGAGTCATTCCTTTTTGTATAATATTTTGTCGTAGTGCATTCTAATTATCTTGATGATCATGAGCATGAGCAACAGCCATGTATCCCTCACAACATTTCCAGTACCTAAGTGCTACCCCAAGGGCACAATGTAGGGAACCTTCCGGGGGGGCTGATTCCTGTGCAGGAGCCATACTTCTAGAAGAGTCCCTTTGCTGGACTGCTGAGGTTAATTCCGCACCCGGTGGGGGGGGGGGTCGGATGCCCTGCCAGGACGTCCAGCTCATTAATAGCAGAGCAGCCACTGTAACGTCCCTCCTAGATGTTCAGTCACAGTCCCCGTGTCATCTATCACTGCTGCCAGGTCAGGGATGAGAGAGGAGCTCTCTCTTGGGGAGGGTGAAGGGGGAGGTTGCATATAAGCAGGGACACTTAAGATTTAATAAACCTGTGAGAGAGATAGGTGGTGTCGCCCTTTTTCAGTTTAGTACCCATATATTCAGTCCATCCTGGGGGTGGCAGGGAGGACTACTGCTATCCTCAGTTATGTGGGAGTGTCAGTCGGGAGATTTAGGATATGGGCTGTAGAAACCAGCTGTCAGGCTTAGTGCTGGTCACCCCGTCCTCCACCCCTGCCACCCATGTCTTTTCTAGTGTTATGGCCCAATGTCCGAAGGGCTTTTAAGCTGTGTTGGGTTGGGGTAAGTTGAGCCTCTTCTTCCCTCCTCCATATGCGGCATTTGCCATGTGGCAGGGGAGTCATGCTACTTTGCCTGAGGGGGGAGGCTATCCATATGAGTACTAGTAGTGAGTCGAGTGGGGGGGTGGGGTTAGTGCTTGCCTGCTAGGGTTTACTGTCCCAATCTACCTCCTCTCCTCCTCCTGAAACTGAAGCAACTGGGGCACCCTGAACCAGCAAGCCTGTGCAATCCTCCTTGAAATGCCTATTATGGCAGGGTCAATCAGCAACAGTCACGGTCATTTAGTACTTATGAAAGGGAAAAGACAAGAAAAAGGTTACCACATCCAACAGTGAGATAAGTCCATGCTTCCAAGCTTGTACCACTGCCAGGCCTCCCCTTAGGATGAGCTTACAGAGGTTCAGCCATCCTTCAAATTCAGGTATTGCCCATCGCTGCAACCTCGGCAAAGGTTCTAAGTGCTGATCTCACAGGTCCTTCTTGGCATGCTGCACTGTCCATTTATTCTTCCCCATCCACTATTGGTTCCTCTGATGCCTCTGCCCAGTTGATTGGTGATGTTCCCGGCTTATCTTCAGGTCTAGAGTGCATCCATAGGATGCGCTGGTCCTCCTCACTTTCAGAATCTTCTCTTAGGAACTTTGCTGGTGGTGGAGCCTGCTGCTGGGGTAAATCACAGATACGCCTGTTCCTGCTTCTGGAATGATACCTTTACCTTTGGGAGCGAGGACTGGTGCTTTCGGGTATACTGCCATCTGCTGAGGCACCCTGTTTAGTGTGAAGGCAGTTGGAGGCCAGGCAGTGGGCTCCATTTTAGCTTGAGCCCTGCCAGCATCCATTTTAGGTGTGTTGGTGTGCCTCTGAGCCCCTTCCCCTGCCCTATCTGTCCCAGCACGGTTGTTCCTCTGTAGCTCGTGGGTGCTTCGCAGCTCCCATAACCTTCTGGGAGTTGTAGTCTTCCCCTTAAGTGTGGCCAGCATGTATTTAGCCATGCTTCAATGTCCTAGGGTGAGGCCCTTACATATTCCTTGTTATCTTTAAACACCAAAAGGCTAGCCAGTCCCTTAAAATGATATCTGGATCCCAGGTCCATCAGTTTGGCCTTAAGTGGGACAAAGGCCTTCCTCCACATGGCAATCTCATGGGAAAAGTCCCAGTAAGGAGAAATCCTTACCCCATTCCAGTGCAAGTCTCCTAGTTCCCTGGCTGCCCATAAGCACCCTTTCCTTAGGGGAGTAGCGAAAGAGGTAGGCAACGATGGATCTGGGGGTGGGTACTAGGGGGAGCGGCTTTACCCCTTGTTCTATGTGCACGCTCTTTTTCCATTGGGCCCCTCCATCTGTCTCCCAGTAACTTAGGGAGGAAGTCATTCAAAAAACCCTCCATGCTGGGTCCTTCCGGTGCCTCGGGGACACTGAGAATCCTCATATTATTCTGGTGTCCCCGATTCTCCTGATTTTCTGCACATTCCCATGGCTTCATTAGTTTTTATTCATATAGCTCCATCTTGCGCAAGATGGAGTGTTGCTGCCACTCAAGCTCGTCCGTCCTCTGCTCCGAGATGTTCATTTTTTGTTGTAGTTCCCTAATGTCTTCAGTGTTTCCTGCCAGCCTAGTTTTGGTCACCGCTACTTCGGAAAGCAGTGTCTCGAGCAGTCCTGTGATATAATCTAGCCGATCCTTAACCTCCCCTCCACTGGTAGCCATGCTGTAATTGTGGCAAAAGTCAAGTCCTATGATGTTTGGGCTGAAACAATACCCGTTCTGAGAGAAAGCTGTGGTAAGTCCTAGTGCCGTGAGGCAGCAACCAAGAAAAGACTTTTGGGGGGGAACAGATAGTCTCGGGGAGGGGTAGTTCTTTATATTCCAGAGTCTCTGTAAGCTCTTGCCTTCCCCTCCTTCACATCTACAGAGTTGTGCTGAAGAGTCACTATCTCGGCAGGTTGGGTATTACCCCTCCTCGTGGTTGGCCGCTGCCCAGTCGCTCGCTCAGTTCAGGGGATATCTGTAAATCATTTTACAGGCATTTTTTGGTTCGCTGTGTACCAGACACCTTTCAAACCCGGAATCCTACTTCTGGCTTCCAGAGTGGACCACAAACACCTCGTTCAAGTAGTCATCAGATCCAATGTAGAATACAGCAGAAGGTTTAAGCAGCCAGACTTCTCAGTGCCTTAGCCAGGCCCTCCGAGACCTTGGTTTTTAACGTCTCATCTGAAGGATAGCACACCCTAACAGTACAGCACCCTCCTATTACTGCACTCAGGTGCCAGCGTTTAGGTACAAGTCCAATCCCGGTGTGGGATGAGAACCCATGACCTTCTGGCTCAGAGGCGGATGTGCTACCAACTGAACCATGCTGACACCTTGAGTTAAGCCTGGTGTTTAGAGATGTTCTCTAGTGGGCCTCAACTGGGAGACAAGGTGTCTGGAGTTTCTACTCTGAGTTTCCTGGCTCAGATAGAAGTGGGAAACTCAGACATGAATATTCATGGCCCTTCCCTTCTCCCTTTCCACTATAAGAGGGAAAAGCTAACTGACAGCTCAGAGTGAGGCACCCAGAAGGACCCAGGGCTAGAAAAACAAGCTAGCTACCACTCAGAACCAGCAGCAGAGAGAAGCCTAGGATATTACCCTGTCTCTTCCCACCCTCTGGGAGGGGAAGGCTTGGGAGGAGGGGTGTATCCATTACTAGTAAAAAATCTTGACCAGAGGAAGGGGTACCATCAGAGTCTCAAATGGCACCAGGGAGTAGTGGTGGGCCACCCCTCAAGGGAGGTTGCTGAGATTCTTGCATATCCACTCCCACCAACAGCATGCAAGTGAGGGAGCAGTATGTAAGTAAACCTTGATTAAAATGTTCCAGAAGAGAACAGATACCTGGATGTGAAGGGGATAACCCCTAGGTAATGGTAATAGGAAAATGATAAATTATAGCTGTCATCAGGATAAGGGGTCTGGTAAGAGAGGAGGTCGGTAAGTCCCTAGGCGAGATGTGAGGTATGGGAGCCAGTTTTGTTTTGGACCACTAGGGCTCTCTGATGTCAGAAGAGAGAGACACATAGCCAGACCAACCATCCATATTTAGGAGTATACCTCTTAACCATTCCTCACTGAAATGAGGGACATGGTTACTCAAAAAGAGGGACAATGAGGGACACTGACTCCCATAATGAGGGACAAATCTTCAAACATGGGACTACAAGCTCAGAACACTGTGGAACCCATTGCATTTATATGTACAAATTTTATTTTTTCTGTAGCATCTTCGAATATTATTGATTTCTACTTCAAAGTCTGACTTTACAGCACATTCTCTGTGTGTGCAATGCTTTGTCCATGAGGGAGGGATGAATGAGGGACAGGGCAATTTTGAGGAGTAAAATGAGGGATGTCCCTGGTAATGAGGGACACTTGAGAGGTATGTTTAGGAGTAGATCACAATGCTGATTTACTGATTTGTGAGATGTCATTAGCTGTCATAGTAGCTGAGCGGAGGCACAGTTGGCCCCAGAGTAGTGCTCTCTGTGTCTGGGAGGGTGCGAAGGCACATATGGTCCTGGGGGTAAAAACAATCTAGGGACCCCAAATGGGAGATAGGGTTGTGAGTTAAATGCTGCAGCACAGTGTAGTGTAGCACGTGTCGCAAGGATTTGGAACAAAAGTACTGAATTGGCATATTACATGCTTGACAATGAAGTTGTGGCTTGGATAATAATGAATTTGCAAGGGTAATGCCCCTTCAAGCTGTGTAACAAAAGACAGCTAACAGATTTACAAGCTGTTTGACCCCAGCTCCCAGTGCGAATGATAGTTTTATGTGTGATCTCATGGATAATGGGGCCCCCCACTTATGTGTTTTTTGGTGCCCTGGTCCCCATATGCTCTGATCTGTGGTGGCAAAAGGTAAAAAAAGACAGGTACAGTGCTTGTGGCATAATGTGGGTGCTTTCCTGACATGATGTGCCACAAAATACCCCTAGACATGGGGGAGGGGTGTCCCAACCCCTCACAAAATGTTTTGCAGTTACTGACACTGAATGAATAACAACCCGCTCGCTTATGCTCCTAAAACAGGGGATTGGGAGCAGAGTAGCCAGCTTTGTTTGTATCAGGGGTTGCAGTGAGTTATCTAGACCCTAAGTAGTCCTAGGGTTTTGATACTATGTGGTACATTTTGGGGTCCATATTGAAGAGAAAACAACACTTTAGCTGTAGAGTAATACTGTGGTATGAAGATGTTTTTTCTCAATAGAAAAGTTCCTGATTCCTCTCTTCCAAATCAGGGCAAATCGGCCTAGTCATTAGATTTATAGATACATAGTACACTGGCAGAGTAGTGCCAGTATGTTATGGCTCAGCTAGTGAATCTGTGATGTCAAAACAGGCTTATTTAACAACTTGAATCTCAGCAACCTTAGTTTAATATCCCCGTCTGATCATACCAGAATCACTTTTAGCATTATTGTACATTCCATGTGTGCCCAAAAATAACACCGTTATGCTTGGACATTGGCTTCATAAACGCCTACTTGCATCCCTTGCTGCGGCTACCCTTGACATTCTCTCAGGCTATGTCTCGCTTGGGGTTCATTTATCCGTTCTCCTGCTCCTGGCCCGTGCTAGGGATATTGAGTCCAACCCTGGGCCCCATTGCTCTCCAGTTGCCTCTGCTGCCTCCACTCTTATCCAACAACTTCCAAAAGGCCTTAAGGTGACTCATATAAATATGCACAGTCTCCTTTCTAAAATGGTTGAACTTGAGGGGTGGGTTGAGCACATTTCTCCAGACATACTGTGTTTAACTGAAACTTGGCTCAAGCCATCAATTAATTAGCATGAGGTGGCACTCCAGGGCTATACTTGCTTCAGAAAAGATAGGATTGGAAAAAGGGGTGGAGGAGTTTTAATATACACCTGTACCACTCTGGATACTGTTAAACTCCCTGAACCTACTTCTGGCCAGTCTCCGGTGGAGTCCCAATTCCTCACCATTACCCTAGGTAAAGTCAAGAAACTTATCATTGGCTGTGCCTATCTTCCCCCTGATAAGGCTACCCTTGGTCTCCAATCCCCCCTTAACTGCATCGCTAATCTACCTTGTCATGACCTTATACTAGCAGGTGACTTTAACGTTGACTGGCTCCTCCATGATGCTAGCCAAGTGCACGCCTCTCTTGCCGACTCTAACCTTGAGCAAATTATTCAGGAACCAACTCGACTTAATGTTAAATATGGCAAGCATGCCCTTCTGGACTGGATGGTCACCAACTGCCCCCGAAAGATCAGAGCTGCAGCTATCCTATCAGACTGCTTAAGTGACCATTCCCCAATTTACTGCATCTGGAGAAACAATTGTCCCAACCCCCCTCCTAACATATCTCTGGTTCGGGACATGTCAAAATTGATGTCGACAAGTATCTTACATCCATCCTTAACTCTAACTGGAGTCCAATTAAATCTTTAACTGACATAAATCAAGCCTTGGACTTCTTTATCTCCACCCTCTCTAAAATTATTGATCACCATGCCCCCATGAAAACATGCAGGTCCAAGGGTATCAAAGCTCCTTGGCTAACTAAGGAAACAAGGTCACTCATGTCTCTCCATAACAAAGCATGGAGGACATTTAAAAATAGTGGTCAGCAATCTAAATGGCAGATATATAGACATCTTAGAAATAAATGCAAGAATTCTCTGCACAAGGCCAAATGCCTTCACTTCAAAACACTGCAGACAGAACACCTATCTAACCCTAAGGAGTTCTGTGTCAGATCAATTCTTTAGTAAAAGGAAAGGTTATGGCAGTCCCTAGCACTATCTTCTCCGAATGCTCAGCTCTAACGGATCCCTTGTCCATTGCCACAGGGTTTAATGACTTCTTTACGGATCTCCACAAATACGCCTCATCATTCACCAATTGTAACACTCCCCCCCTCCCCCGATTCTTCCCCTCTGTTAATCCCTGGGGCTAGACCTGCATTTCACTTGAAACTTGCCTCCCTCAAAGAAGTCCAGAAGCTCCTCACTAATTTGCAAGCACAAAGTTCTCCTGGTTACGACTCCCTTGAGCCAAAATTCCTTAAGTTGGGAGCCCCTATCCTTGCTTGCCCTGTCCGGGATCTAATCAACTGTTCTTTCCTCGCTGGTACTGTCCCAGACAAATGGAAGGTCGCAGTAATCGTACCTGTACCTAAAGGTGGACCCAATACTAATGTTGATAATTACTGTCCTATCTCCATTCTCTGTCCACTGGCAAAAATCCAAGAGCGAATTGTATACAACCACCTCCAGTACTACTTGGAGCTTCATGCTCTGTTTTCTCCTTATCAGCACAGTTTCAGGAGGAACCACTGTACCCTCACTTCATTGATAAAGGTTACCTCTGACTTATTCCAGGCTATGGACCAAGGGTCTATAACTGGAGCCATATTTGTTGACCTTACAAAAGCTTTTGACCTGGTGAACCACGGCCTGCTGCTTCACCAGCTCCATGCCCTTGGTCTCGACAATAGTGCATTAACCTGGATAAGAAGTTACCTATCCTGCCGCACTCAAAGTGTCAAATGGTCTGGCTCTGTCTCTAACCCCAAGCCCATAAACTATGGTGTTTCTCAAGGCTCCATCTTGGGCCCAATGCTATTTTTTCTATTTATCAATGACCTACCCAATTTCTGTGGAGGGGCAATGGTACACTTATATGCTGACGATGCAGTAATTTATCATTCCTCTCCTGATACAGGCTGGCTTAACTGTACACTGGCTTCTGACTTCTCCTCACTTGAGGACTGGTTCCTCAAAAAGCACCTTGTCCTGAACTCAAAAAAGACAAAATGTATGCTATTTTTTCACCTACCCCCATCCCAGCGCACTGACTCATTCCTTAATATCACCTCCCTCACTGGAGATACCCTTGAATGCGTCCACTCCTTTAAGTATCTGGGAATGACTCTGGACTCATCTCTCTCCCTGAAGTTGCATGCCTCCAATGTATCCAGAGCTCTAAATTAGCATCTAGGCCTCCTTTACAGGATTCGTCCTTTCCTATCTCTGCCTCTTGTCGCAAGATTGCAACTTTCTCCCTTATACCTCTTCTAACCTATGGGGCCCCTCTGCTTGCCTCTGCTAACTCCTTGACTCTCTATTATCCCAGGCCTACCATAAGGTGGGTAGATTCGCTCTGGGGGCCGACTCCCGTACTCACCACTGTAATGTCCTCTTCTCTCTTGGTTTACTACCCTATGTGTCTAAATTAAGGTACTACCGCCCTCAGCCTCTTATTTAAGCTGGTGCATAAATACACCCCTCCTTGCCTAACTGGGTTAATATGCCTGAGACAACCCCCATGTTCCCTCAGATCTGCCTCTCTCCCCCTTCTCATTATTCCTAAGATGCTTCTTGCTACTACCCGTAAGTCCTTCACCTTCGCTGCACCTTCTGATTGGAACTCCTTCCCTCCCTTCCTCCCACTGTCCTATCCTACTCATCTCTACCCAAGTTCCAATCTGCTTTGTTTGTCTCACTTGCTTCCCCTGTTGCTTGTTCCTGCTTTCACTAAAGTCTCAATAATCTGACTCCTTTAACTCTTAACTGGTGCCTCCATCTGTCTGTCAGTCTTGTAATATTTATGTCAGCTATACATAATGTTCATACTTATATTGATGTGCCTGTGCTTTGTAACAAAAAGTTACTACCTACTTCTTTTGTACAGTCTTCCCTGCATGGTTGTTACATTATTCTGTACATAATGTTTATATATCATATTTGCCTACTATTGCAGTATGTGAATTATACTGTGACTCTGAATGTATATATAGCTGTTTTTTGTTCTTGAACTATATTTAGTTGCTCTCTGTAAGAATTGTTTCAACCCTGGGTCAACCATGAAAATAGGACTGTACTTGTCTCAGTGGACTTACCCGGTCACCAAAACTCAAATAAATAAATAATACCAGGGGATTGCAAGACCAAAGACAGCATGTATTCATGAGGGAGAGATCATGTCAGACAAACCTGACTGATTTCTTTGACTGGGTGACCAGGGAACTAGATCAGGGAAGGGCAGTAGATGTGGCCTACCTGGACTTCAGCAAAGGCTACGACACTGTACCACATAGGAGATCGATAAAGAAATTGGATAGGCTGGGGTGGGAGTCAAAGTTTTAAACTGGGTAAAAAAACTGGTTGAAGAATAGACGACAGAGGGTGGTGGTAAATGGCATTCAGTCTGATAACGGGAGAGTGACCAGTGCAGGGTGGCATAGGCATCAGTATTGGGACGGGTCCTGTTCAGCATCTTCATAAGCAGGGTCCCTAGTGCTCTGTGGCAGAATTTTCTGATTTTGGTGGCAAGATTTATTCATTTCTTTGGCAGAACGCAGTCCTGCCATTGGCTAAATATGATGTGATGTAATCAATGACATCACAAGCTGAGCGTAGGGAGGGGCTTCAGGATAAATGAGATGGGAAAGAAAGCCTGGTACTATGAAAAAATTCTATATTTGAATGAGAATTCACCAAAAACAATTAATTCTGTGGCACTTTATATATTCTGTGGCATAATGCAAATTCTGAGGAAAATTCTGTAACCGCAGAGTCGCAGAATTCCAGGAGCCTTGTTCATAAGTGACATCCCAGAAGAAGTTGAAGGGAAGGTATGCCTTTTTGAAGATGGCACCAAAATTTGTAATAGGTTGAATACTTAGGAGGGGATGGAGGGAATGAGTAGGGACCTTGAAAAACTTGAGGATTGGTCAAGAGTACTGCAGCTGATGTTCAATGCCAAAAAATGCAAAGTCATTCACCTGGGGCATCAAAACCAAGGAGCTGAGAATAACATTGGGCAGGAGGTCTTGTTGGTCACCAAGCAGGAAAGGGACTTTGGGGTTATAATATCTGATGACATCAAAGTCGCAGGGCAGTGTGAGAAGGCAGTGAGCGGGGCCAGTATGATACTGGGGTGCATAGGGAGAGGTAGCACAAGCAGGAGTAGAGGTGGGCAAAGTGCTTTCACTTCGCTAAGCAGAGCACTTCATGTATTAACCCCCAATTCACGTAGTGCTCTACAATGCGAAGCGTCTTACGCCGCCTTTATTTGTTATCATGAAGTGCATTGAAACAAATGGACTTCATGCTACTTTGCCTTATTTTACTGCCTTCCCTGAATTTTAACACAAAGTGCCTTTGATTTTAATGGACTTTATTTACTTCGCCTTTATATTGCTATGTGAGGCAAATTTTGCATTGTTTCATGGGATGGCAGGTCACATGGGCTCTATATTGTCTTGCATAGCCTCAATTCTGCGTAGTGTGTGTAGCTGAAAGCTGTCAGAGCTCTGAGAATCAAACCATCGAAACAGCTTTAAAAAAAACACTTTTGACCCAATTATTTTGGTCCAAATTTTGTACATCGATTATAGGAAACCCTCCTGTGCTTAGATCATCGAGTGTTGATTTTTTTCTGTGCATTTTGAATGTTAATTTAGAACATTCAGTCTGTGTACTGACAGACACTGTTGAAGTGTGCTTCGGGGGAGGGGCGTATCTGTGGTGGCGTATCTGTGGTGGAGTGAGATTCACATGAGAAAGGCAGTGTTTCTGTTTTGTACTAGTAGTGTGTACATATTTGTGTGTTTATGTACACACAGTAATACTTGAAGTAATTTTTGATAATTCTTTTCTGTTTGTTGTGGTGCAGTGCATATTTTCATTCTGCTTAAAAGATTTGGTTATATAGTGTTCTGAACCGTTAAATTTTCTGTGCATTACCTGTAGTGTGTGAGCGCACATGTGTGCGCCATCAAGTCAGACACATTTTATTGTGCCACACAGTAATTGCAGCACTCTGAAGCTGTTATCCGTCTGTGGTATTTTTTACTGCTTTGTTCTACCTAGGTAGTGGACTGGTACTGCAGCGCCCCCCCCCCCCCAACCTGCAAAAGGTATTATTTTTTCCAGTTTTGGATTTGTGTGACCACTGATTAAGGCGATGTTGTTATGCCTGTGCGACCTCTTCTCTTGAGTGCACAATCTCCATCTGTCTGTGCGTTTGCATCTGTTTATGGCTCAGGCTGCATCTGTAAGCCACATGTGGTGTTTTTTGGCTTGCCAATCACCCCAAAGTTCAGAAATCTAAATTTGTTGTGAATTTTCTGTGTAACCCAAAATAATGCCTGCAAAGAGACTTGGATGCAAAGATGTTTCTGGCTGTGGCACTGTTGTGACTGGCAAGAATGGCCATGGGCATGGTAGTATGCAGCCCAAGTGCACAGTTGATGCCAGTAAAGGGATTTCTCTCTATGTTTTTCACAACGCAATCAATTGCTTCAGTGATGGTTGGAGATGCTGTTATCCCCACTGGTGGTGGTAGTGAAGTTGCTGATGGCATGAGTATTGCCCCAAGTTCAACCTGTGACAATGTAACAATGTAAAGGGGGAAACATTTGAAGATAGAGAGGGGACGGATCAGGGGAAACATCAGGAAGTGTTTTTTCATGGAGAGAGTGGTGGATGCATGGACAAACAAAAATGAATGCTCCACGTTATGGTGTGAGAGCAGTAGTTGGAACATGGCCATAATTTGGAGTTAGTGACCCTTGATGCACTCCAACCACTGCTCCAGGTTTGCAGTCCTGTTGTTCAGGTGGTCTGACTCATTCCACATCAGATCCAAATCAGCCTGTGTGGCAGGCATTCTTGCAGGGTTGCCAGCATCCCCTACAGGTTCTGGAGCAGCCACTTGCTCCATGGCCCAACCACGCTTGACCCCACATGCAGGTGGAGGCTGTGCTGCCACCTGTTGCCCAGCAGGGAAAGCAGGTGCATTCCATCCCTATTCAGCAAACTTGGCCTCCCACTGTACACGGTGGTGGTTTGCAAGGTGGGTGCGCTGCCCACCTGTCCCCAAATGTCTCCTCTCTTACAAAACCTCTTTCTTCCACACTAGGTAAGGCGAAAGTGAAAGTCTTTCACTGTCTTGCCCGATTAACTTCCTGTCTGAGCCATGCGTCCGGCAGACTGTAGCACATGTGATCTGTGGGGTGTTTCCATTATGACTCACTTCTCGTTCAACAGAAACCAACGTGAAATGAACATGAAGTCACCGTAATGTGAAGTCATAATGGGATGAAGTCATCATAAGGTGAAGTAGTGTAATTCTATGGGGACTTTGTGTAGAGTTTAGCGACGTGGAGTGGACGACTTTGCCCCAACTTCGCTGGCAGAGTTAAATTTCACTTCATCTCTAAGCAGGAGTGAGATAATATCACCTCTGTGTAGATCATTAGGGAGACCACACCTAGAATATTGTGTACAGCTCTGGAAGCTGCATCTTAGTAAAAGCATAGACATCTGGCCCATCGGCACAGCAGTAGTGCTACCGTTCACAACGCTGGTGACCCAGGTTCGGAAGCAAGCCTGAGTTGTTGGGGACTGGCTGGGGAGATGAGGATCAAGTGTCCCAGAGGACGCTTTCCTCCTCCAGGGAGGGAAATCCATGTGCTCCTTTGCAGTACTGCCACCTTGGTGACCACAGGTGGCGATGCAAATGGAGTTGCAATGGGTGGGTGGGTGCCTCCTAACTGAGAATATTAGTATGTTCACGCGCTGATATCCACTGCAGTCCTAGCCCATGAGGCACCCTTGGGGAGGAGAAACAAGGAAAATCCCCCAACCTGCAGAATGTAGCAGGTTCTCCTCACAGGCCCTGCACCCACTCACACGGCTCCTGACCTGCACCAGAGCTAAACTCCTTCTGGGCTTGGGACCCAGGGGGCTCTGCTACAGGGGTAAACTGGGGCACTACAGGATAAGAAAGTAAGTCCTAGGGACAGTGGGATAACGTGGCTGGCGGAGAAGAAACTGGCAAAGCAGGCTAAGTGTCAAAGGGGCATGAAGTACACTAAATAAAAAAGAGAAAAGACAGACAGGGTAGAGGAGATCCAGAGGAGGGCAACTAAAATGGTGGAGGGGTTGCATAAGAAAGCCCATGAGAGACTGAGGGATCTCAACATTTACACTCTGGAGGAGAGGAGAGAGGGACATAACAGAGACCTACAAGTACCTCAAGGTGGGGAACAAGGTACAGGTGGAGAGCTTGTTTCAAATGAAGAAGTGCAACAGAACATGATGACATTCAGCAAAGCTAGCTGGGGAGAAATTTTGGAGGGACGTGAGGAAATACTACTTCACTGGAAGAGTGGTGGATGCTTGGAACAGCCTGCCACCAGAGTTAGTAGGGGCAAAACAGTGGGGGTTTCAAACATGCATGGGGAATACCGGTAAACAAAAAGGTTGGGGGAGGGTCATCGGAGGCCAGTTAGGGTCTGTTAGGACAGAATAGACAGAGAACAACTGGACAGATTGGGTGGGCCAAGCAGTCCTTTTCTGCTGACACAGTCTATGTCTATGTTTTCATGTTAGAGTTTGTTCCAAGGAAGTGCTTTTGAGAAGTCTAAAGATTTTTGTTTGTTTTAAGCTGTATTCAGTTTTAAAGTATGTCCATGTCGGGTCCAGAAGAATGGGCCTAAAAATAGCTGAGTTAAAGCTAATTTTTGAAGAAAAACTTTTAAACAGAAAATTAAAAAAAAATACTTGAAAGTTGTGAGAGTTATATAGTTCATGAGAGGACAGTGTAATGAGATATCCAAGATGCTGAAATAAATATTTGGGAAAAAAAATTGATTAACCTTTAGTTTTTAAATAAAAAAATAGTTGTGATTTTGAACGAAAACCCAACACTCACCTCTGCCCCCCCCCCCCGTCTGATAACTACAGTATATAAAATGCCAGTGGTGTAAGCTCAGTCCCATTGCTGGGACCCTCATCCCTCCTGGCAGCTCACTCTGTATGCTAATATTGTTGGTGGGTGCCCAATCCTGCGGACAGTAGCCCCCAACCCATTAATACATTGTAAAACACTGGCAGCAGCTGCCTTATTTCGCTACCTGTACCCCATTCCTCCAGGTCACTGGATCATTATTTTGATTGACTGGCGGTGAACGGCCATTCCATCACTGGCATTCCCCATATATAGAACACTGTCAGTGGTTTCCCAATCCCACTGTCAGTACGCCCTCCATCCTGGCTGCCCGATTGCTAAATTCAATCAATCAATCAAAGTCTTTATTTATACAGGCAATCACCATTGCGCATGCTCATATGCAAGATGGACCTGTTACACAAAGTGACAAAATAACAGATACAATCCAAACAATGTACAAGTATACAGTTATGAACATAAAAAACAATAGTTCAATGCAAATTTAGCAATGAAAGTGCTCGTGTGCAAGTGATCATGGACAAGGTTCAGTCTGATGAGGAACAATAATGACTTTTCATAAGCTGAATGTGACTCGTACATGATCAGATGGTTTGTTGGAGACATGCCTGTTCTCGGGGACCCAGGAGGGCAGAAGATTGAGGGGAGGGATATGGATGGAAACAGGGCAGCAGAGGTTGGGATAGGAGATGAGGCAGGACTAGTACCGACAAGGAGAAGGGGGATATAACAGGACGGAAGACCACTGGCTAGGCCCATGGCAGTGAGCATATAACACATAGGTGAAAGGAAAAGGAGCAGGGAGGGCCGCATTAGCTAGGATAAAATGTGGTGCCCCTGCTGGCATCGTTGGCCAAAGTGCAGGTTTTATCAACGGGGAAAACAGTTGCAGAGTTCTTTCACTGAACGGTCGTATAAGGTCTTAAAGGAGAATATGCTGATAGGAGAGCTGAGCTTCAATGTTTTTTGTAAAGTATTCCACAAACAAGGCAGCACAAAACATATAGCTATTCTCCCAAGGTGAGTTTTTAGTTTAGGTACCTTCAGATAAATGAAGGAGTAGCTTCTCAAGGCATAGGCACCAGGTTCGCATAGCGGTAGGCAAGCAGAGATATACGAGGGATGTTTCTTGATAATGGCTTTGAAGGTCCAGAGTACAGCATTTCTGTCTCCTGAAGTGAAGGGAGGGCCACCCCACGGCTGTGTAGAGGGCACAGTAGTGGGTGGCGTGAGGTAGTCCAATGATGAGTCTCAGGGTCCTGTGATACAAAGTATCAAGTTTAGCAAGATGCGAAGCAGGGCAGTGACTATAAAGAAAGTTTGGCATAGTCGACCAAGGAGAGAAATGTTGTTTGTACCAGCCACCATTTGGCATTACAAGTGAGGTAGTTATTGATCCTGTAGAAGAGGCCAAGCCTCTGTCTTAGTCTTTTTAGGAGATCTTCGATATGTTCCGTGAAAGAAAGTTTGTGATCGAGCCACACCCCCAGATACTTGAATTTGCTAACATATTCTAGATTTTCACACAGGATTGTGGTGATCTGAGGGATGGAACCAGCAGTGGCTGGGTTTGCATCCAAGAGGAAAGGTGAGACCAGCATAGCCTTGTTTTTTTTTGCGTTTATTAACAGTTTTTTGTTTAGAAGTTGGCACTGAAAGAGGTTAAATTCCAATTGTAGATCTTTGTAGGCTATTTCAGGTGAGGAGCAGCTTAGGTAGAGGACCGTGTCATCTGCGAATAGATCAATATTGGCCTTAGTTATGTTGTTGTCTAAGTTGTTCACGTAAATTGCAAACAATAGTGGGCCCAGGACCGATCCCTGAGGGACCCCTCTTTGCAAGGGTTTGAGAGGAGAAGGTTCACCGTCTGATTTTACTTGCTGCCAATGGTTAGAGAGGTAATTGGCAAACCAATGAAGGGACAGTGCATCCAGTCCTACAGCCTTGAGGGAGGAGAGGAGCAGATCATGGTCAACAGTGTCAAAGGCCTTGCTTAAGTCTAAAAACATTTCACAGACAAATTTCTTGTTTTCCAGGTCCTGTTGCCAGTCATTGGTCACTTTAGCAAGGGCCATGACAGTGCTGTGCTGTGCTCTAAAGCTGGATTGCATAGGATTTAGAAGATTCATTGTTCCAACGTATGTTATCAGTTGCTTGCTTACTATTTTTTTCCAGTAGTTTAGACAGTATAGGTAGTAATGAAATTGGTCTGTAATTATTTAAGTCACAAGGGTCCCCAGATTTGAACAAAGGTATAATGTGAGCTATTTTCCATAAAGGTGGGAGGATTCCAAGGGACGGAGAGAGGTTGAATAGGTGGTAACTGGTACAGATAGGACAAGGAAGGCGACCTTTAGGAAGAAGGGATCTAGAGAGTCGGCGCTGGCACTTTTCTTCTCATCTAACTTTAGTAGGAGTTCTTCGACCTCCCTCAGCGAAGTATGCTGAAGGGAAAAGACTGAACTGGTTAGGAGAGGTTCCGAGTCTTGTACGTCGAGTTGAGATTTTAGGAAACATGCAGGTGAGTTATCAAAGGCAAGACCTGCGGTAGCGAAGTGATTGTTGAAAGCATCCAGGATTTCCAATTTATCACAGGTGGTGCCATTTCTGGAGAAGACCTTTGCAGGCAAGAAGGTGCCTGGGGTATGTCCAGACATATCCTTGATGGAATTCCAAAATTTGGCAGAGCTCCTAGTGGCAGAATCTAGTTCCGTACGATAGAAGGATGCCTTAGCATCTCTTATCATTTTGGTGCAAGCATTCCTAGCTTTCCTAAAATTACACCAATCCATCAGGGCCTTAGTAGACCATGCTTTTTTCCAAAGCTTATCCCTATTTAGTAATACTGCTTTGATTTCAGGTGTGGACCAGCAACAAGTTCTTCCCCTTACCCTAGTTTTAACGAAGGGGGCATACTTGTTTAAGGCCTCGGTCATAATTTCAGAAAAAATCTCATAATCCAGCTGTACCGAGTTAGCTAAGTATAAATCCTGCCAATGCATTGAAGATTTTAAATAATCAAAGTAGGTGGACAGATCAAAGTTGCTTCTGGATCTCTTGATAAAGAACCTTGACATGGATGGTGGACACTGGACTGACCTTATGCTAGCGATGATGCTATGATCACTAACGTCAGAGAAAAATACACTTGCATGGGAGAAAAGGTGCAGTTTGCTTACTAGAATTACATCCAGCAGCATACTATTAGCAGGGGACTTTTTGTTAGGCCATGTAGGTTCACCGATAACTTGCGTTAACCCAAGGGTGTCACAAAACTCCTTGAGAGGTGCCGTGGCTTGGGACAGCCAGGCAAAGTTTAAGTCCCCAAGGATGACTGTTTCAAGGAAGCCATGTTCCATAACATTAGTTAGGTGGGTAAGGATTTGAGATCCAGTAGAGGGTGGCCTATAGCAACCTATAACGCGTAGTGCGGAAGATGAGGGTATCTCCAACTTTAGAATCAAGCATTCGAATTGGTTGGCAACGGATATCATTTCTAGACATGTTACCATGTATTTATCCTTTACACATATGGCCACTCCCCGGTGAGCCTGTCAGCTCTGAATAAGGAGTAGTCAGGGATTTTAATTTCCCTATCAGGCATGGAGAGTCTGAGCCAAGAGTCAGAGATAACTAATACATCCAGTTTGATATGACTGACCTAGGCCTGAATCAGTATGAACTTTTTTAGCAGGCTGCAAACGTTCATATGCAAAAATTGCATACCTTTCAGGTTTTCAAGGTCCGAGGGTGAGGTAAGAGTTTTAGCTGGACCAGGATTAAGCTCGACATCTCCAGAGCAAAGCAGAAGGAAGAGAAGGAGCTTCCTAATGAAAGCAAGAGACATTTTGAGTTTTCTTGGCTGTAAGGGTCTGATGCAGGTGATGGGATGAAAAAGAAGTGACTCATAATTGTATCTGAACTGTAATAGAACCACAGCTACTAAGACTCTGATTGGGAGACAAAAAGGGAGGTAATTGCTTAAGGAGGCAGTGAGTACACTCTGCAGTGGCAGTTCTGATCCGGTTCCACCTCTGTGCATAGTTTTAAAAAGAGGCTGCAAATAAGGATGTCTGAGGGCACAAAGGTAGTTGTATGAGGAGAAATGGTATACACGGCAGCCCACTGGGGGGCTAGAATTTCCCCTACAAGTGAATCGAGTGAGCTTAGGCACCATACAGGGTACAAGAAGGAGGGGAAGTAAAATGCAAAACCAAAGAGGGACCCGCATTGCAAAACTTTGTGAGTAGCTATATACAATAGAGCTGGCTGGCTCTTACAGCCTAAGTTTGCTTAATAGCCTACACCACTATTTGGAGTAGAGATGCGGGAATCTCCATGGTGCTGCCTGGTAATTCTTAGGGGACTAGTTTAGAGGACCAGAGCCAGGTGTTTGTGACCTAGGCCGCTGACACAGTGAGTAAGGCACCCAGAGGCAGAATGCCACAGACACTGAGAGTTTTACTAACTCACTGGGCATTAAGTAGGGCTGGCAACACTATAATCCCTGTAATGACAATGGGTCAGGATAAGAGGAGTAACTGAACATATGTAGGTGAGCTTGAGCCATCCAGAACTGGGGAGCACAGAAGGGTACTTTGGGAGCCAAATTGTCCTGAGAGAGAGACTGAAAGGGCGTGGGTATAACTAGGGGCAGGGCGTAAGCGTATTTAATAGGTGGTGGGGTGGGGATGGGTGGGCGGGTGGAAAAAATGGCTTTTCCATACCTTTCAGTTGAGAGCATCCGGGCTTGTGTTCTCAGGTGGTGGCTGTAGAAGTGCCATCCACCCGGGGGCTGAGTCTTCCTCGGAATCTTGAGCTGGGAGCCCTGGTAGGGTCTCAGCTGAGGAGAGAGGAGATAGGAGGTACTTAAATACTGGCTGGAGACAAAAGGCCACACAGTCCAGCAACAGGGTCTAATCTACATGACAAAGAGGCCAATTTAATTTGGTGCCCAGCAGTCAGGAATCCAGACACACAGACGAGAAAGGGCTGTGATCACTTCAGGGATTTAGAATTAGCAGGCACAATAAAACATTAGGATGCAGGATAACAGGAATGACTAACATTCAATTCTGTGCAAAACACAACAATTACAGCCCTTTTCCTGAAGTTTTTAGCAAGGACAGGCAGTATCAGACAGCAGACCAATCAGGGCAAGGCTGGAAAAGGTGCTCACGTTACGGTTGGCTAGTGGCTTTTGCCATACGTTTCAGTCGAGAGCGTCTGGGCTTGTGGTCTCGGGCGGTGGCTAAATTAACTGGAGGCAGGTGCCTAAACCCAAAGCCTGTACTCCTCCCTCCTTCTGGAGCCCTGATCAATTTTTTATTAGGTCCTACTGTAAGTGATTGGCATAACTCTCCCTCCACCATGGCCAGTCTGTCCCAGGCTTTACAGTTCCTATAGAAAAATACACCCTCATTCACCTAGTGACACGCACGCCACTCTTGCCCCTAACACCACTTCCAGCATGGCACATCATTACATTTTGTCCCATGGTGGATGACTGGCACAGCCCTCCCTCCACCATGACCAGTCATAACCTTCTCCTCTGGTTTCTGACACCAACTGGTACTTATAGAAATACATTAAATTCCACCTAAGCCATCTCTGGCACACCCATCCCCCCCCCCATGGTACCTGTGGTTTGGTACTTGATCGTGGATACTCAGTATTCCTTAATGGGGATTTCTCAATGTCTCTCAACACTTCCATACCCGAAATGAATGAAAACTGGTAAAATATATTTAAAACCAGGAATGTGTGGCCAGTGCATGCCCCTAGAGTTAGAAAAATGTCCCTTTTTAATGTTTATTTAAATCTTGGTTGTATTTGGCCATTGTGAGCCTAAATTCTCAGGGTAGCCAAGTTGTTAACCCACCTCATGACCAGGGAATTGTGACCTTTCAAATCTCAAAATATGTTTTTGGAGGTTAACCCCAAAGAACACCTTCTTAACGTCCCTGACTCCCTTCCTCATCTTTAGTCTTGCTTCAGCTTTTGCATGCCTCACTATCCTACTAGCTTTTCTCTTCATTTATAGGTATGGCTACTGCCCTCATCCAATTGGCTACCATTATATTTAACGAACACCTTCCATTATTCTATCACTGCCTGAGCTGAAGTCTTTATGAACCATAAGGTTTTGGCACCCTATTCTTCCCTACCATTTTTGCACAGAGAACAGTTGCCTCTAATACTCCTTTCTAGATCATCCCCCTTTTGCTATCCATTCCTACCACCATGTGAGTTGCAAGGTAATTGTTGTTAAAAATTGTATGTGTGGCTGAGAAATTGACATTTTACATAAAATTTAAACTAAGATGTGTGTTTTTGCAACTGGGCACTGTGCTAACTTGATGTTTGTTTATTTATTGAAATGTTTCACCAGGAAGGCACACTGACCAACAAGTTGCTTGTGTCCCGGTGTGAAGGGGGTACAATTGGATGAAGAATTAGACATACAGTTTGCCATTTAACATATCAGAGAAATTAAACATTCAATTACATTTGTAAAGCTAGGTAGGAGTACCCTTTCTTCTATCGGGTACTCATCTCTTTTAGTCAGGGGTAGCTAGGATTCCTGGTGGTGTGGTGTGGTGCCAGCTCCCATAGGGAAAACATGAGCAAGTGAGAGATGGAGCTCCAGGGAGCACTTGAGGGGCAGTCATAGACTGTGGTCAGCAACCTTAGCAAATAAAAGGCAGAGGAAAGGATTAAAACCTCTTTTTTGAGATCCTGACAAGAGAGGTAGCAAAGAAGGTTAGGTCAAAAAGACTGGGTTTCATGAGATATAAGGAGACTCAGAAAGAAGAGGACAGGGTGGAGTACCTAAGATGTCTGAGAGAAGCTGGGAAAGCAGGAAGGAGAGCAAGGGCTCATACTGAAGAAAGACCAGCTCAGACAGTTACAAAGGGGAAACACTCTTTAGGTGCATCAGTGAGGGAAGGAATTCCAGGGGAGGGATTGTAAGGCTCAAAAGGGATGAAGCAGTGTGTGTAGAGGGGGACAAGTGAAAGGCATAAATACTGAATGAATACTTCTTTTCAGTGTTCACTGAAGAATGAGATGGTCAGGGACCACAGCTAAGAAACAGGTGTGTGGGGAGAGAAGAAGTAGACACCAGTCCTTTTACATAAGAGAGGATCCTGAGGGAGCTCATTAAACTGAGGGTAGACAAGGCAATGGGACCAGATGGCATTCATTCTAGGATACTAAAAGAACTAAGGATTCAGCTAGCAGCACCACTGACAGCCCTGTTCAGCGAGTCCCTCAGTATTGTGGTGGTACTGCAGGACTGGACTAGGGCTCACATAGTACCTCTGCACAAGAGTGGGAGCAGGGAGCAGGCAGAAAACTACAGGCCTGTCAGACTCACCTCAGTGGTAGGTAAGATTATGGAGGGACTGCTTAAGGACAGAATTGTGGAGCACTTGAAAGTCAAAAGAGCCAAAGACCCTAGGCAGCATGGGTTCACAGAAGGATGGTCATGTCAAACAAGTCTGATAGATTTTTTTGACTGGGTAACAAAGGTTGTGGACAGGGGGGAGCAGTGGATTTCCTTGATTTCAGCAAGGCCTTCGACACCATACCACATTGAAGGCTGATGAACAAGCTGGCCAGCCTGGGGGTGGGACAAAAGGTAGTAAACTGGATAAAGAATTGGCTGGAGGATAGGAAGCAGAGGGTGGTGATAAATAGAATCCAATCCAAGGAGAGGGGTGTGACCAGTGAGGTTCCACCTGGATTGGTCCTTGGGCTAGTCCTTTTCAATGTCTTCATTAACGACATTGCAGAAGGGTTGGTAGGAAAGGTTTGCCTATTTGCAGATGACACCAAGATCTGCAATAGTGTACACACACTAGATGTGGTGGATAATATGAGGAGGGATCTGGAAAAGCAGGAAGAGTGATCCAAAGTATGACAACTGAAGTTCAATGCAAAAAAGTGCAAAATCATGCACCTGGGGTGAAAGAATCCCTGCAGAGAGCTACAAGATGGGGAAGGGGGAGCATCTAGCAGCCACCAGGGAAGAAAGAGACTAGGGGATTATCATCATGGATTACCTTAAAGCAGCCAGGCAATGTACAAAGGCTGTAAGGAAAGCTATTAGCATGTTGGGGTGCATAGATAAGGGCATCACAAGCAGAAGAAGAGAGGTGGTGATGCTACTGTACAAAATGCCGGTGAGGTCTCATCTGGAGTACAGTGTACAGTTCTGGAGGCCACATCTTTGCAAGGACATTGACAGGATGGAAGCAATCCAAAGAAGGGCAACTAAGATGGTACAGGGCATGCACCAGAAAACATATATGGAGAGACTGAAGTTCAAGTTTAGTTCAAGTTTATTGCAGGAAAACTCCATTGAGCAAGCTCATTCACAAGGAAGTCCTGTGACATAAACACTTACAGTACAAACACAGATAGGTAATAACAGTATATATATGAAATGCACGTTACATGATACAGGCTGGATATACATACAAGGGTACCACATAGGGTGACTGCAGGTGGTAAACATTGATATGAGACAGGGAAGCGACTTACAGGTTGCATACTGATAAATGAAACATGATGACTGGTGTGTGCAATACATATACAGTATTTTGGCAGCTAGAACAAACAACAGTCTACAACTGATATGGGGGGGAGGAGTGATTTGATAGAGTAGCAGTGGAGCGTAAGCAAATATAAAGCCAGGAGTAGAAGGGGAAGGGACAGCAGTTAATATGACAAATCAATTATACCTTACCAGTGGATAAATATGGCACACATGGGGAAGGAAGAGACTTAATGACAGTTACAGGTGTCTATTATTTTGGCTGAACTTAGCGATTTGTAGAAGTTTATTGAAACTGTGCCAGTTAGTTTCAGTACAGGTTTGTAATTGGTTCCAAATGGAGGAAGGGCATATGCAATATCGCTTACCAAAGGAAGTCCGCGTCCTTGGTATGTCAAGCATAATAAAGTCAGATTTTCTTAACGAGTATGCACTATGTGAGATACTAATAAGGGAAGAGAGATAGCTTGGCAATTTCTGCAGGAGCAGTTTAAGAGTCCATAGCCCAGCATGGAGCAGGCGTCTAGTAGTAAGGGATGTCCAGCCAACAGCAATAAGTCACAGTGGTGCGAAAGGTAAGGGGAGTTGGTAATGAACTGTAACGCATGGTGATAAAGAATGTCCAGTTTACTTAGATTTGCAAGAGTGGTGGAGGAATAGATTACATGCCATAGTCGAGAGGGGAGAAAAGTGGCCTGTACAAGCTTACTGTGCTCTCAAGGGGAAAAGGGCTCATTTCTGTAGAAGAAACCAACTTGCTTTTAACCTTCTAGATTACCTTCAACATGGTCACTGAAAGATAATTTATTGCCATCCAGATACCTAGATATTTAAATTTGGTTACAACTTCCAGAGGCTCTGTTTGCATGGTGACAATGAAGTCTTGGGCAAGGGGTATTGGGGCCTGAGACAGCACTGCAGGAGAATATCATCGCTTTAGTCTTCTTAGCATTGAGCAGAAGCTTTGCCTTTATTAGATTATGCCAAGTTGCGCTAAGTCAGCTTGAAGCACTCCCTTGACTTCACAGATAATGATGAACCAGAAGTATATTAACACAGTATCATCTGCAAAAGTGCAGATTGGACGAGATATGTTAGCATCTAAGTCATTAATGTACAGAAAACAAGATAGGGCCTAAGATGGATCCTTGGGGACTGCTCTTGCAACTGGCAAGGCAGCAGAAAAAGCCTTCTACTTTACTTTTGGAATCTTCCAGTTAGGTAGCTAGAGAACCACTGGGTGGTATGGTATGTGGCACCCAACTTTGCAAGGCAATTGACTAATAGTTTGTGATCAACAGTATCAAAAGCTTTGCTGAGGTCCAAAAAGACTGCACCAGTTACCTTCTTAGCATCTATAGCAGAGATCCAATCATTGGTTACTTTTGCTAGTGCAGTGATTGTACTATGATTAGCCAGAAAGCCAGATTGAGCTGGGTTAATGAGAGAGAAGGTTTCCAAGTGAGATTTTAACTGAATATGGATCAGTTTTTCGAGAACTTTAGAAAGGATAGGCAATATGGAGATAGGCTTATAGTTGTTTACATCGCATGGGTCACCAGATTTAAATAGAGGGAGGGTATGTGCTGATTTCCAGCAGGACGGCACAGTAGCAGATGTAATGGAAAGATTGAAGATGTGGAGAATTGGGGCAGTGAGATGGGCGTAGCCTGACCTTAGGAAAAAGGGTTCCAAGCCATCGTCCCCTGCGCTTTTGGTGTCTAAGTTAGAGAGAATCTACTTCTTTATAAGTTATCCGTGCAGTTGGAAGGGGCTGGGTACAGGACTAGATGTGGCTGGAGGGGTATGCTGGCTCACCGCTAGCACCAGCATAAGGTGACGAGTCAAAGCTAATCCAGCTGTGGCAAAGTGGGAGTTAAGTTCCTCCAGGATTAGGGACTTGTTTTCCAATCTTGCCACTTGCAACTTATCTTTGTTGGGACAGAGGGGCCATGGTCAGTCCTTCTATAGCTTTGATAGTCTTCCATATTTTATGAGGGTTACCTTTAGCTTGTTCGAGAGTAGAAATATAATAGTTACTTTAGCAGAGCAAAGTTTTTCACACAGTTATTCCTGGCTGTTCTAAAGGCCTGCCAATCCGAAGATTCTTTGAATGTCTAGCTTTAGCCCAGAGCTTATCTCAAGCTATAAGGGCTGCCTTGAGATCCGAGGTGAACCAGGGGTTGGAATTGTTCGCACCCTTACTTTGATGAAAGGCATGCTTATTTATTATTGTAGTGAGTTTGTCATTAAGGATGCAAGCTGCCTTGTTGACATCTTTGGCTAGGTAAAGATCTTGCCATCCGATCATGCTCAGGTCAGATAGGAAGTTTACTGCACTGAATTTGCGAAAGGATCTTTTTGTTATAAAGATGGGTTGTGGCCGGGCCTTAATTTGAGATCTTATGCAAGCAACAATTCCATGATCGCTCATGTCATTGTGAAACACTGCCAAATGAGATATTTTGTGTGGATGGGTGGTTAGTACCACATCTAGAATGGAACTGTTGGCAGTATTTAGAGTGTTGTTCCTAGTAGGTTCACTGACTAATTGCCCAAAACCTAGCTCGTCACAAAGGGATTTGAGGCCGTGTGATTTAGGTGACAGCCAGTCCATATTTAGATCTCCTAGAAATATTGTTTCAGTTTTTGCATCTACGAACATGGATTTCAAAAGATTAAGGACTTCATCACCACCAGACGGGGTCTATAGCCACCTAGGATAGTGATACATTCCGAGAGGGAGATGAAGGCTCAACGAAACTAACTCAAATTCCTTGGCTAGAGATTTGCAACTAATATTGGTGACCAAGTACTTAGATTTGGCGTAGATAACCACACCCCCGCCTCTAGACTCTCTATCTGCTCTAAATAAATTGTAGCCCTGCAGTGATATTTGTTGATCAGTGTTCCTCTTTTTTAACCACGACTCAGTAATTATAATAAGGTCTGGGTTAATGTGTGCAGCCCAGGCTTGCAGCTGTACAAGTTTTTAGGCAGGCTTAAAATGTTGACCATCATCATTTTGAGACCTGTGGCCTCAGCAAAATTGATAGGCGAGGTAAGTTGTGGGGGGGCAGGGTTGAGCTCACATTTCCTGAGCAGAGAAGAAGCAGAAGTATAACTTTCTTTAAGGAGCTTATAAGAATGGAGACTGCTTTTTTTTCTTTCATGAGTAACCCATATCGTGCTGCGCAAGAGGCGGCACCACTGTAATGACAGTTGATCGTGATCAATGTAAGTGCTTGGGTAGACATAGGTGAGGACAGTAGCAAGGAGGTGTAGGCTAACCGGGGGAATAGGCTAAAAGGGGAGAGGAGAATGACATAGTGTCTGCACGGTAGACTGTTATAACATTAGGTATTGATAAGGTACATTGGAGAACTGAATTGCATTGAGGTACTTCGAATTGCATTGTATTGCTGAAAACTCTGCACCTTAGGAGCAATAAAAACACAATAAGGAGAACCATGGTCCCAGATTGAGTGGTCTCGTGATTTGTATTAGTGCAATATTTTCTAGGCAAGAAATTTGCCCACCTAGGTACTCACTTAAAACCTAGATGAGAAAAATACAGCAGAAAGGGGAACAAGGAGAGCGAAGACAGTTTAGTTAGTGGCCATCCATCCCTTCAGACTCAAGTCCCCTTGCAGCAGCACCGGAAAGAAGTAGAATGATAATGCAGGCCATATTGCCCACGAATGAATACAGTGATTTATGTAGAAGACCAAGAATCCTCTAGTGGCAGGTCTGTAACCTGCTAGTGGAAAACCAGCCACTTAAAAAAAAAAGGTAGTTAGACTTATCGGCACCAAGGCAGAGTGCTTGGATGGGGGCTGCAGGAAAAGCAGTCAGACAGAAGAGGTGTAAGCACTTTAAAGCAGTAGTAGAAATTACAATCCAGCTAATACAGTTGAAAAACTCCTAATAACACAGTTGAAATGTGCTTAGTTCTATCGAAAATCTAACAAGGACCTTAACATGTATACGTTAGAGGAGAGGAGAGAACAGGGTGACATGATTGAGACCTTCAAGTATCTTCAAGGCATAAGCTAAGGTACAAGTGGGGGACATGTTTCAGTATAGGAGAGGGGCAAGAACAAGAGAACGCAACATGAGATTGGAGGGGGGGAAGACTGAGGGGAAATTTGAGGAAGTTTTTCTTGGATGCCTGGAGTACCTGTTATGGGGGGGTGGGGTGGAGGCAAGCACACCAGGGGGATTAAAACATGCAGAGGACAGGCATAATGGAACACTAGCTTTGGGAAGTGTGGGGCTAGGCTGATGAACACACAGGGTCAACATCAACAGATGCAGGTAAGGGAAAATGGGCAGACTGGATGGGCCTAGCAGTCCTTATCTGTCGGCAATCTTCTATGTTTCTATGTAACACTAGGTAAGATAACACTTTGCTATATATCAGAATGGAAACATAATTACCTAGATGTGGACTTTGGGATAACATGTCTAAACTGTAACATAGTCCTCTTGTAGACTCAAACCATAAACTGGATAACTTTATATGTCAGAAATGTAAAATGAACACTGAGCTACTTTCTTAAATGGCAACAATGAAATTGCAGCCAGATAAATTGGAAATGTCACTAAGATAATGGATCAAAAATCAGGAAAACCAATCAAATTGATATGGCAGGCTCCGAAGGGATATGCAACACAAATATAATCATAAGGAAAGAGGTGAACCCTGAAGTAGACAACCAATGTAAAAGGAAAAGAGCAGCGCATGAGACAGATTCAGAACCAAAATGGTGCACAGTAAGGGCAGATAAAAGGCAAAAGAGGAGAAGAAATGCAGAGGCTCACCTGATTAGCTTTGAAACTAATAACAGAGTCAATATTTTCGATCATGATGAAATAGACGAAGAAGATTCGGTATTCATATAGCGCTTTTCATACACACTATATCCCAAAGCACTTTACAAGCAATACTAGGCTGGTAGTGAAGTGACTGAATGTGTAGTGGCAGCCATTTCATACATGAACACCCACACACAGCCTTGGGCAGTTGCATGAATCAGTTTTATGGAAAGGGGAATGTTGACCAGGATACCGAGGAAAGTCCCCTACTATTATGAAAAGTGACTTGGGTTCTTCTACTTCCACCTGGATACCCACCAAGATTGCACCAGAGATGGGTAGAAAGGACCCCAGTTTAATGTCTCATCCAAAGGACAGCACACCCCAACAGTACAGCACCTCCTAATACTGAACTTGGTGGCAGCATTTAGGTATGAAACCAATACCATTGTGGGACTAGAACCCATGACCTTCTGGCTCACAGGCAGAGATGCTACCAACTGAGGCACATTGTCACCTAGTGTAGATATAGAGGCAGATAATGGAAATAAGAGAAATGAAAAACAAGGCCCAAATATCAAGGAAACTATTGTAGTTGGAGACTCAATTCTCAGCTTTGCTGACAGTGTTGTATGTGAAGGAAATAAAGAACACATTCAGGTAGTGTGTCTCCCATGGGCAAAAGTTAAACATGATGGAGATAGACTGGAGAAACTGGTCAAACAATGCAAATCCCCCCTTACTGGTATTATATGTGGAATCTAATGATATGCACAAAACAAATGAACAGGAGATACAAAATGGATTTAGAGAATAAGGTAAACATATCAAGAAGTATTACTGCACCACAGTATTCGCAGAGATCCTACTGATACCTAGGCCTAGAAAGGATATTAACAATAAAACAAGGAATATAAACCGCTGGATGAGAGTGTGGGCAGTAAAGAAGAAATTAAAATTAATCAGGAATTGGTACATGTTCAATGGTAGAAGCGACTGCTTTTTCAGAGATAGGCTCCATCTAAATAGACAAGCATCGGTCAGAGATAGTATGTCTGCAAAGTGATGATATTGATGAAGCTGAAAAAGTGAGAGGCTGCTCCAGACTCGATGAAAGCTGAACATTTAATTGATGTGTGAACAGAAGCAGATGTACTTCAGCTTTCCTCACTGCGGGAAGACAGAAGTGCAGGGCCTGAGCCATTCACTCTTTACACATTCACTCTTCACACATTCAGTACACATTCATCCTTCACACATTCCCCCTTCACAAATTCAGTACACATTGATTCACTCTTCATGCATTCAGTCTTCAAACATTCACCCTTTTTTAAATTTTGCCTCCAAATGTTCAAGATAGTCATTTTATGACTGCTGTTATAAGCATGACATGTAGCATTTATAGTATATTGGCCAAAAATGTATTTTTCTACCACAAGTGTGAAAAAGACATCTCATCCAGGATTTAAAAACTGACATTTTAGAAAGGTAAGCGTGTGCACTGGAGTGGTGGTGCATGGGCCAAGTGCTTGCCAGCTCCTCCACAGTAAACAAATGAACAAAATTACTTTTGTGCCGAACACCTTGCGATCAGATGTGGCAACCTTGCCTTTAAATTATTTCTTCTGAGTGCTGAGCCATTTTTTGTTCATTTAAAAAATGACACCTGTCATGTTTAACAGGTGGTGTGAAAAATGGGTATGTTGAAAGTTTGGAATCAAACCATTGAAAATCAGCAAAGCTACGAGTGCCTGTTGAAATACTGTAATGTTCAGTCATAGCCTAGCCATTTTACTATATTTGTATACCAGATTTTCAGCATTCCCTTCTTATTACCCCACCTCATAAATCTCGTAGGTGAACATTTTCAAATCCTTGCCAAAATGTTATTCTGCGCCACTGAAACCTCATTCCACTCCACAGGTGTGAAAACACATTTTGGCCAGGATTTGAAAAATGAAAGCTGTTGCATTTGTGAGCTGGTACGAAAAAATGGCTGTGTTAAAAATTTGGGGTCAAAATATTTAAAATTAATAAGTAAGAGAGAGCGTAGAGTAATTTCAATGTAGGCTCATAACTTTATCATTTTTACATATTTTGACCTCAGATTTTCAACATAGCCTTCTTATGACCCCACTTCATGAACAGTGGTGGTGAAGATTGTTAAATCTTGCCTGAATGGTGACTTTGCCAGGTGACCGTGAAATCACCTTTCAGTCCTGATTTGCATAATTCCACTGCCATTGGTCATGAAGCAGGATCCCAAAAAAGGCAATGTTGAAAATGTGGGATAAAAATATGCAAAAATGATAACATTATGCCTCAAATTTGAAACCCCCATTAAAATACACTGAACCACACTTATCTTGTTTCTCATATTGCAGTCACTGGTTCCAGCAGCAAGATGTACCTTTGATTAGAGAGTTGATCTTTACCATGTGACCTGTTCAGATGAGTGAGGGTCAGTGGGGATGTACTGGGGTGTGGGGTGGTGAGTGCTGAGTGGGAGGTCAAGGTGGCAGAGGTTAGATTGGTGAGAGACTGTTCCCTTTTTTACAGATTTAAAGACAGAAAATAACTTCAAGGGATGATTTTCTTTGTTATAGCTCACAGGATGATGATTGGAGATTGGGGGTGCCATTAGACACTAGGGAAATATATAGGGGATGAGGATGGGGATTGGAAGGTGGCGTGTGCCACTAGACACCGGGGAAACATAAAGGGGAACAGGGATCAGAGGGCAGGAGATGCCAGTAGACTCCAGGGAAAATTACATAAATATGGGGACAGGGATTGGAGAGTGGGGGTGGGGGCACCACTAGACACCAGGGAAACATTATACAAATATGGGATGGCAATCAGAGGGTTGGGGGTGTCACTAGACAGCAGGGAAACATTATACAAATATGGGGATGGCAATTGGAGGGTGAGGGGTTTCCACTAGACTTCAAGAAAAATTACAATATAATGGGGACAGTGATTGGAGGGTGGGAGGTGGGGATGGCAGCGGTCAGATCAGCGAGGGACCATTTTCTGTTTTACAGGTTTAAAGAAGAAAAAAGCAAGGGATGGTTTTCTTTATTACAGCTCACATTTCTAAAATTAATATGGGGGCAGAAATGGGAGGGAAGTCACTAGACATAAGAAAACATTAGCTATCTAGGGGAATGGCTATTGGATGGCAGGGGTGTCACTATAACCAGAGAAGCATTACAGAAATACGGGGACGGTGAACAGAGGGGGGTGCCACTAGACACTAGAGAAACCTACAGAAATTTGGGGACAATGATCGGAGGGTGGGAGGTGCTACTAGACACTAAGGAAACATTACTCATATAAGGGGATGGCGATCAAAGAATGGGGGTGGCAACTAGCTCTGAACTCATAAGTGAATCAGAAGGGAGCACAGAGCAAGAAAATAGTTCACCCAGTGAGTGGGGTTGGGGGGTGGGGGTGAACAGCATTGTGGTCAATGGAGAGGATCAAATGTGCTTCAGCTCCACTGTGGAAGAACACAGTCTAGGTATCTGGTCATGTGAGTTGACAGTCCCTTCTCTTTACTATGTAATACATTAGCATAGCTCTGCTATGCAGCTGTAAAAAGGGGTATCAATACCTAGAAAGAGAATTAAGACAGCAGTTAAATTTAAACTAAACAGTGGGGGGAGGGGCTTAAATGCAAGGTCACGCAACAACAAAATGGAAGAATTAATAGTGGTAGTTAGCAAAGGAAATTATTATCTGATTTCAACAATGGAAACATGGTGGGACATGAAGAAATACTGGGGACAACTCATTGCAAGGTATAATCTATATAAAACTACTCAGGATTGGTGGAAGGGTAGCACTCTCTGTGAGATGCAACCTTAAAAGTATACAGCTGAGCAATAATAATGTCATAAAAGAGCTGTCCTTAGAAATCATATGTTTTGAGATTGTGAGTAAAGGGAAACCAAACATTGTGGGAACATGTAATAGACCACCACATAGTAAAGCTGAGCATACACATGATTTTTTAGGTGAAATCAAACAATACCATGAAAGACTAAATAACATTCTAAAACTAGGAAATTTTCATTTCAGTACTACTAACTGGAATGACATGACTGTGAATAGCAACACTGAGAACAATTTGCTAGTTATTATAAATGAATTTGGACTCACCCAGATGGTACATGAACCAACCAGAGAGAATAAAATGTTGGACTTGGTATTTACCAATATAACAGAGGTGTCTAGCAAATATGTTGTGCAAGAACCACTTGGAACCAGCGGCCATGGCGTGATTGATATAAGTTTGGACTATAAGGTAGAGGAAATAATAAACAAAAATATTCTGCATAATTATGACAAGGCAAATTATGAGGAAATGTCTTAACACCTGGACAACTGGGATTGGGGGAAAGACTGTAAATAAAACTGTTAAAAGTGGGACATTTTTAAGAACAAAATGCTCCATTTGGAAAAAATATGCGTACCTGCATAAAATAAATATAAGCAGGGACTAAGACTGAAATGGATAAATGGAAAAATCAATAGGTTATTTTTTTTCAAATTTAGTAAAGTTTATTAAAATCAGTAGGTTTTAATTAAGGAAGAAAGAGCTGTATAAGGCTAAACTAAAAGATAGTGAGCAAGCAAACAATGAATACAAAATGATGGTCAGAAACTGTAAATATGCTTTATGGAAATGCAAAAGGAAATCTGAGGAACACCTAGCTACAAATTCCAATAACATTAAGGAATTATATGAGGACATTAACTCTTTGAAAGGCAATACCACAAATATTGTACCACTTACTCACAATAGCGGCACTCTAATAATGGCAAGGACATGGCAGATGCACCGAGTTACTACTTTGGGTCTGTATTCAGGGTTCCACTATGCCGCAGCAACAAGAAATTTGTTGACCGATAGCACAGCGACAGCACAACACTGCCAATTGGTTTTGTGCTGCTGCTCAGGGACCAAGTGTTTTCTGTGGGGGGGGGGGCACTGCCCTCTGCACCCCCCCTTACTTTAGATTTCTAACTCCAGTTGGAGTTAGTTTGGGGATGGGGCAAACACCTCACCGGCAACAGTGTCGGGAATGTGGAGACCATCACAGTGAACTGCTGAAAATGTCGCTGTGATGGTCTTCGTGGTATTCCCAACGCTGCGTGGTCAGTATATTCTGCATTCAGTATGGACACAGTAACAGGATCCATATTTATGCATAACAATGCAAAGGAACATTGTGGTGCAAATCTATTTCAAGAACATAAAGCACTACAAAAACAAACATTTGTCTATGCAGAATGTTGTCTCGCTGGCATTTGTAGTGCAGGAGCTAGAGATGCATAATAGGAATGGCAGTGAAGTATTGAAATGACACCAACCCCACCCCCACCCTGCAGAGACTGACAGGGGTTGGGGTGTGCCTTTGGGTCATCAGCTATAACGCTCATGTCATTTAACTTCACCCTACCCTGTAGACACTGACAAGTTTCGTGGTGTGCTTTGGGGTCTTTGGGCCTTATACTTACCTCATTTCATAAGGAAATATGCTGAGATGGGTGCAGTATAGGAGAACGGGGTGTACTTTAGGGTTGAAGACTCCAAGGCACACCTCGATGCCTGTGACTGGCTGCAACGTGGGGGTGGGGGTGGAATGGCATGGGCATTACAGCCAATGATCCCAAGTCACACCATTGATGCCTGTCAGTCTCTACAGGGTGGGGTGTTACAGTTGGGAACCCTAACAATGCAGGCGTTTGTTGGTATTTTCACTCCAAATTTTCAACATGGGCTTTTTGTGACCCCCACCTCATGAAGAGCAGCACTATCAGTTTGTTCGCCGAAAAGTGGTTTTGCACAGTGACTATGCCATTTGGCGACACATTCACGAAAACACATTTTGGACAGGCTGTGAAAAATGACAACTGTATTGTTCATGAGGAGGCATAAAAAATCTGGAGTGAAAATATGCAAAATTGGTGAAGTCATGAGCAGGCATAGAAACTGCACAACACATACCCATAACCCAATTAGTTTTAGGATTTTTTTAACCACATTTTCAACATAGGCATTTTGGGAGCTCCCATCATGAACAGTGGCACTGTGATTTTATTAATGTGTCCCAAAAGTTGGTTTCCCACAGCAACCACGCCACTGTGCACCACAGGTGAGAAAACACATTTTGGGCAAGATGTGAAAAATTACAGCTGTACTGTTCATAAGGAGGTGTGAAAAAATGACAATGTTGAAAAATCTGGCATGAAAATATTGCAAATTTGCGAAGTTACAAAGTTACGAAGGCTGCATGGAAATTGCGCAATGCATGCTTATAATTTTATGGACTTCAATCACCAAATTTTCAACATAGGCATTTTAGGACCTCTGCTCATGAACAGTGCCACTGTCATTTTCTTAATCTGTCCTAAAAGTGATCTCCCACAATGACCATGCTATTCTGCCCTGGAAGTGCGAAAACACATTTCTACCAGGATATGTAAAATGACAGCTGTACTGCTCATAAGGAGGTATGGCAAAATGCCAATGTTGAAAATCTGGAGTGAAAATATTATAAATTCATGAAGTTATGAGCGTGTGTGGAAATTGCGCAATGCACACTCGTAAAACAGTCATTTTTTTATTTTTTTCACCAAATTTGCAACATAGGGTTTTTGAGAGCCTAGCTCATGAACAGTGGCACTGTCATTTCATTAATCGGTCCCAAAAGGTGATTCTGCACAGTGACTGTGAAATCACCTTTTGGGACTGAATAACGCCATGACAGTGAATTCATGAGGAGGGGCCCCAGTAACCCTATGTTGAAAATTTGGTGCAATAATTCCCAAAAATGCCCGAGATATGCACCAAAGTTGAAAAAACCCTATTTATGCCATTATACAGCTTACTGGCATTTCTTCAGTTCGCAGTTGGTTTTGAAGAGTGCAGACGTGTTCCTGGTCCACTGAAGATCATCACGCCAGACTCTGGAGGTAAGTATGGGGTGGAGGTGTGTGGGGATGCAGGGTACGCAGAGGGTGGACGCAGGTTGGGGCAGGGGGCAGACGAGACCGTGAGGGACCGTTTTCTTATTTTGTAGGGTAAAAAAAAAACAATGAGGTCTGTTTCTTTTTGCAGGTGTTTGTTTGGTACACTGGGGTGGGCTTCCAGTGTACCACCTGCCACTCAACAGAGAGGGGACCGCAGCCAATGAGGATTGGGCCCAGTCCTTCTGCAGAAATGGGTGGGGAGGTTGAATGATGCCGAAGATTGGGCACCCCTTGGCACATAGCACACATCGGGGCTGGGGACATTATGCTGATAGGGAGGGCTCCCCCATCAGCAAACTAAACTAGGCAGGGAGGACTGAAGCCAATAGGGATTGGGCCCACCATCAGCAAAGAAAGACTGTTGGGGGGTGCAGGATGCTAAGGGAGACTGGGCACCCCCTCGGCACACACTTGGAATGGGAGAGGAGGCATTATGCTGATGGGGAGTTGGCTCCCCCGTCAGCAAATGAAGAGGGTTGGGACATGCTGACAGGGGGATTAAGCACCCCTGAAGTCGGCACTCTGAGCGGCTGCACTCAGTGCCGCCATGTTTAGTGAAGTGCTTCACCATTGTGCCGCTGCATGACAAGCATGGCTCTCATTGCAGTGGCACTTTTCTTAGATCTGGTGACCACTTTACGTATTGTGGGTGTCAGCGCCTGCAGCTGGCTTATTGGGGAATGAGGATTGCACCTACTGATGCGTGCCCAACATTCGCCCACAGTGACCGCACCTCCAAATCTGCTACTACTGCAATATGTTGACTGGCACGCAAGCATGAGCCAACATAAAAATGAATCCACATAAGCCCCTGGCTGATAGGTTAAGCCCAAATTTGCTGAAAAATCTAGCAATGTATATACTGTATACACAAGCCTATCTCATTTCCATTTTCAGACACTCATGTAATACTAGAGAAGTCCCAAATGATTGGAGGAATGTAGTTGTTCCCATATTCAAAAAAGAAAACGGAATTGTATCAAAATACAGGCCAATTGGCTTGTTCCCAGTTTTGGGTAAAAATAATAGAAACTTTTTTTAAACAATACATAACAGAAACAATGACCTTATAGGGAAATACGGGTCACGCACAATATGAATTTACAAAAAACAGATAATGTGTAACCAATATAATAATATTCTATGAACCAATTAGCAAACTTTTAGTATCAATATACTTTGTAACACTGCATACCTTGACTTCAGCAAGGCATTCGATAAAGTACCTCATACCAAGTTAATTGAAAAACGAAGTAAGGTGATTTTCTATACATGATTAGTCAAATGGTACAAAGCTGGTTAAATGACAGATGTCGGATCAAGTCAAGGTATATAGCAGAGTGCCACAGGGGTCAGTGCTAGGGCCAGTATTATTTACATTATTTGCAACAGATGTGCATATTGGCTTACATAATATTTCAAAGTTCGCAGATGATACTGAAGTTGGTGGACTGTCCAGGCCTAACAGGTGCAGATACGATTGCTCTGCAGGGAGATCCGGACAAGGTATACACTTGTGCAAACAACTGGGGCATGTGCTTTAATGAAGACAAATGTGTGGTTATGCACATGGGCAAACAAAACCCAAGAAAGCTGTACTATTTAGGAAACAATAAACTAAATGGAACTGAGGAGGAAAGGGATTTGAGAGTACTAATACAGCCCTGCATAACCTTTTCCAATAACATAGAGAGCAATACAACTAAAGGTCAATTTATCCTGGGAAATATTAAAAAACCTTTTTAGCAGTATCCTGGGAAATATTTAAAAACGTTCAGTAGGAATAGAAACATTATGATGCCCTTGTATAGATCCATGGCAAGACCTTATGTTGACTACTGCTCACAGCTCTGGTCACCATCACTCAGGAAGGATATAACAATTTTGAAAAAGTATAGAGAAGTTTTACTGAGTGTATACATGGCCTAGAAACATTACCACATAATTCAAGACTTGAGTAACTAGGGTTACATAGTTTGAAGCAACACAGGATAAGAGGTGATCTGAATAGAAGACTTGGTTTGCTGGCCAAGGCACCTAGCTTCACCTGAGCTCTTTCCTTCTAAGACTGCTTGAAAGGCAGAGTAGAGAAACTTACCAGAGCAAGGGAGAAGGATTAAGACTTAGTTTGGCTAAGCAGATTTACTGTGTGGTGGTGTTTTTATTTTTACTCACAGGGATTGCTACTGTTTGTTGCTAACATTTCATTGCTTTATTTTTCTCTGATTCAAATTGTTGTTGCTGGTATACCTTCTTCTGCATTATTACAAGGTGTGCCTACAGGTGTGTGCTAACAGATTACTGCTGTAATCTTCTGATTCAAATTGTCTTTGCAAGGTATATCTTCTGTTACTGCTTTATTTTTTCTGGAGCAAAGTGTTTCTTACAGGGTATATCTTCTCTGAAATTATTACAGGTGGTGCTTTAGGTTTTACAGTTTTATCTAACATTAGGATAAGCTTTCAGGGTTACTGCATTTGTTGTTGACTGATTGTTTCTGCTCTTACCTCCTTGTTCTTTCGTCCGTGGTTCTTCTTTTTAGGCAGGGAAGGGCCCAGCCACCACCCCATCCCCAACCACCCCATGCTACACTCCTTTTATAGGGTACACAGTTGTGACATTTCCTGTGGCAGAACAGGAAGGGGCGGATCAGTGGGGCCCCCACAAGGTGATCTCATTTACAGGGCACTAGTAATTTAACTTGTTATAACAAGTTAAACAAAGCACAATTAAACCATTACTTGCATTTTTTTTCCTTCTAATTACTCTGACTAGGTTACAAACCCAGCAACTTATTTTGGAATGGATTTCATTAACTGCAGGTACTGTGGAACAATTTTCAGAAGGACATTCTTACAGGATTTAGGACACTGTCCTACATGCTGGGCCTTTGGAGATCTTAGGTCTCAGCTCCGGGCAGCATGGGCAGAGATTGCACGCCTCAAATTTCATATTGAAGAGGAAATACATTATAAGAACCACCCGCCATTTCCCCAGCATCCAACAGAAAAACCTCAACCGCAGAGGGTAGTTGGTCCAGGAGGTTGGCAGGTGGTTAGGAGGAGCAAATCAGGTGCCCCATCACTCTCTGCTCTCCAACACATTACCTCCAAAAACCATATAAACACTACAAACAGGTATCTGCCTCTATCTCTGAAATCAAATAAAGAGGCAGAAGACACTGCAGAGCAGGACACTGCGGCACAGGAGCTAGCACAACAATACTCACCCAAATCAGGAACCAAAACTAAACAAGCACAAAGGAAATCCAAAAAACTTCTGATCATAGGAGACTCCATGATTGGGAGTTGATACCCATCTCCAGCCAGGGTGATGGTCAGATGTCTCCAGGTACATCAGCATGGAGAGACACTGACCGCGTGACTAATTGTTCACAAAGCAGGAGAAAACATTGATGTCCTAGTACACATAGGGACTATCGATCTCGCCAGCCGGTCAGTTGTAGCCAAGGAACACCTGACTAGGCTGGGTGACAAACTATCATCTATTTCGTCCGGCATCTCCTTCTCTGAGATCCTGCCAGTCTGGGAGAAGGGAGCAGATGGGACGGAAGGTCAGAAGAAGGGGAGATAGGGGGCTAAACACGTGGCTCAGGACTGGTGCCAGGAAAAGGACACAGATTTGTGAGGAACTGGCAACAGTTCTGGGAGCGAAAGTTCTTTAAATTTGATGGACTGCATCTGACTAAAGAGAGTCAGTGCATTGGGGCAGAAGTTTGACGTCTTTGCAGAATATTTAAACTAGCAAATGGGGAGAGGGTGCAGCACCCCATCGTTGAATGGGAAGAACACCCTCCCCTCAGCTAGTGGTCAAACTGAATTCAGTGTGTTTGCCGTTCATTTGCATCACCAGGTAGAAAAGGTTTGTCTCCCATACGATGCACAGGGTAATGCCAAACCTCACCCAACAACTAACACACCAAAATCTGGCCAATGGAAAATCATGTACACAATGCTCACAGCCTGGGAAATAAGATCCCAGACCTGCAGGCAATAATGTCAGAGGCTAAACTGGACATAGTAGCAATTAGAGAGACGTGGTTTACTTGTAACCACACTTAGGAGACTTCAGTACCTGGCTATGTATTGTTCAGAAGAGACCGAGGTGCAAAAGGGGAGGAGTGGCCTGTATGTTAATGAAAATATCAAAGCTACAGAAATTCAGAATACACATAAGGAGCCAGAAGAACTGTGGGTCACCCTGGAAACAGGAAATGGGACAGCCATAAGAACTGGGGTTGTCTACAGGCCCCAGACCAGAGGGAGGACATAGACACATTACTGTTAGAAGATATACAAAACATGACAGCTAAAGGGGAGGTTCTGATAATGGGAGACTTCAACATGCCAGATACAGATTGGTCAATACCAGCAGGAACATCTGCCAGAACTAGACTCATAGTGGATTCCCTGCAGGGAGGGCCTCAAACAACTGGTACAGCAACCCACAAGAGACAGGGCTATCCTAGATCTAGTACTGACTAACAAAGAAGGGATCACAGATCTCCAGGTAGAAGGTCACCTGGGGCCAGTGACCATCACATGGTATGGTTCAATTTGGCTACTACATCTAAATCATCCCATTCCAAGGCAAAAATATGGGACTTCAGAGGAGCTGACTTTGATAAGATGGCCAACAGAGTTAAGCTAGCCCTGGCAAAAGAAACACAGGTGAGGAGTACAGGCAAAGTGGGCAAGCATTAAGGATACAATACTTGAAGCAACATCCCATTGTGTTAGACAGAAAAGGAAGTGCAAAGAAGAAGGAAACCACTTTGGTTCTCAAATACAGTAGCAGAAAAGGTCAGAGCCAAAGGCTGGCCTTCAGAAAATACAAGGGAACACAGCGGGATGAAGATAGGGGCATACCAAACTGCCCTAAGGGAAGCAGGTAAGGCAGTAAGGCAGGCAAAGTCCCAAACTGAGGAAACACTAGCACAAACAGTAAAAGAAGGTGACAAGACTTTCTATAGATACATTAGTGAAAGGAGAAAGTCCAGAGGGGATGTGCTAAGCTTAATGGAGAAAAGGGAGCATGTGAGGAGGAGGACCTGTAAAAGCATCTATCCTAAATAGATACTTTTGCTCAGTATTCACTGAAGAGAAGGTAGGGCAGGGCCCACAGCTCAGCATCATGGACACAGAGGGGAGGGAGGTGAGCACTACTCCCTTCACAAAAGAAAGGGTCCTACAAGAGCTTGCTAAGCTCAGGGTGGATAAGGCAATGGGACCTGATGGCATACATCCCAGGGTACTTAAGGAGCTAAAGGAGGAACTAGCAGAGCCATTAGCAGAATTGTTTAGTGAGTCTCTGAGCACAGGAGAGGTCCCAGAAGACTGGAGAAGGGCTCATGTGATCCCACTCCACAAGAGTGGTAGCACGGAGGAGGCGGGGAACTACAGACCGGTCAGTCTTACCTCAGTAGTGGGCAAGATTATGGAAGCACTCCTTAAGGAAAGGATAGTGCAACACCTGGAACCATAGGGGCACAGGATCCAAGACAGCATGGGTTTACAAAGGAAGGTCCTGTCAAACTAATCTCATAGATTTCTTTGACTGGGTAACCAGAGTGGTGGACCAAGGGGGAGCAGTTGATGTCGCCTACCTTGACTTCAGCAAAGCTTTTGACACTGTTCCACATAGAAGATTGATAAATAAGCTAGGTAGGCTCAGGGTGGGTCAGAAGTTGGTCAGCTGGGTGGCAAACTGGTTGACTGGCAGAAAACAGAGAGTGGTGGTAAATGGTATACAGTCAGAAGAGATGCAAGTCACAAGTGGGGTACCTCAGGGATCAGTCCTGGGGCCAGTCCTATTCAACATCTTCATTAGTGACCTAGCAGATGGACTAGAGGGTAAGGCTTGTCTGTTTGCAGATGACACCAAGATCTGCAACAGAGTAGATGATCCAGATGGGGTGGGCAGAATGAGAAGAGATCTGGATAAACTAGCAGAATGGTCAGAAGAGTGGCAACTGGGATTTAATGCAAGAAGTGCAAAATCATGCACATAGGGAAGAGAAACCTGAAGCCACTTATAGGCTGGGAGGGAGTTGCTAGCAGTCACAAAGGAGAAAGAGACTTGGGCATCATCATCACTGATGACCTGAAATCATCAAGCAGACCTCTAAGCAGTAGGTAAGGCTAGGGGGTGTTAGGTATTGGTGGGGGTATCACAAGTCGTAAGAGGAGAGAATAATCCTCTGTGACAAGACATTGGTTAGGCCCCATCTGGAGTACTGCGTGCAGTATTGGAGGCCACACCTTCACAAGGACATTAACCAAATTGAGGCAGTCCAGAGAAGGGCAACCAAAATGGTGCAGGGACTGCATCAGAAGACATATGAGGACAGATTAACGGAGCTCAATATGTATACCCTTGAGCAAAGAAGGAGAGAGGTGATATGATCGAGACATTTAAACACCTTAAGGGCATAAACAAGGTGAAAGAGTCTAACATGTTTAAATATAAGAAAAATAGCAGGACAAGAGGACACAGCATGAGATTAGAGGAGGCCGATTAAGGGGAATGTGAGGAAATTCTTTTTCACAGAAAGGGTGGTAGATGCATGGAATGGCTTACCACAAGAAGTAGTGGCTATGAATACAGTGCAGGGCTTCAAACAGGCATGGGATAGGCATAAGGGAGCAATACAAATGACTATGAATAGATAGGTCACTGACATAGCAAAGGCCGATGGCACATTTATAAGGTAGAAAAAGAAATGGGCAGACTGGATGGGCCTTGCGGTCCTTATCTGCCGTCAACTTCTATGTTTCTATGTTCTATGATACTCCTATACAATATAATTAATGACAACTATTTCTGCGCAAAAATGGGACTTGTAAAACAAGAGCAAACTTATAAGGGGGCATAGTAAACAACTCCAGGGAAGACTGTGTAAAACCAAGACTAGAAGATTGTATTATATGCAGATGGTGGTGAAGTTTTGCAACCAACTGCGAGAACATATAGTCACAGCAACAAGTACGGATAGTTTTAAAAAACAATTAGACATCTACATGAACAACTGGACAGAATTTATTACTGGACAGTGGTGGAAGAGGTTTGAAGGACCACCATAGTTCAGTTCCTGTTTCTTATACTCCATAGTACCCATAATATCCTTCTACTCATCTTAATTTCTTCCCCTTTCATTTTTCCAAAATCAGCCCTTCTGAAGTCCAGGACCTTGGTCCTTGATTGCACCCTCTCAGCCCTCTCTGTTTTATAATCACCCAGTGGCTCCCTCATGTATACCTCTCCTACACTGTCCCTGTTTGTAAGTGAAACCCTGTCCTGGCTTAGGGATAGCTAACAACTTATTTATGTGGAGGAAGCCCATAAAAAAATAAATCCACTTACCTGACCTCCCAAGTCTGAGGTGACCTCCCAGAAACATGGGTGCTCTTCCATTCCAAATTCTTGTCAATCTGGGATTAGCACCCCACCCCCCGGGAAAACCAGGGTCAGAGGCTCTTACCTCGGCTCTTGTTTTGGCGCCAAGAAATATCCCACCTTTTACTCCTCAAATCCTCTTTATCAGTCCCATGAGCCTTCTGGCAAATCCTTGCCTCCCGATTGGATGTACAAGGGTTAAAGGGGGATAGAAACTCTCTGATTCTAACTGATTCAGATCTACCTCCTATTTAAGAGCTGAACCAGCTAGTAGTGGAGTCGAAGAGACCCACTGACTTTAGCTTGCTGAGGAGAAGAGGGTGGGAAACAGTGTTGACAGCTTTGGCTAAATCAACAAAGATGGTGGTGGTGAGCAGGGCCTGGTCCGTGCCTGTGTGGATGGAGTCAGTGAGCCAGAGAAGGGAGGAGGTAGTGGAGTGGTGTTACATAGATACATAGACAGTGTCAGCAGATAAGGGCCTATGGCCCACCCAGTCTGCCCATTTGAGCTTGTAAAGTCAGTTTGTTTTCCTAGAAGTCTGTTGCCCCTTATCCCTGACCTCCAGAATTCCTTTATGTCTATCTCATGCATTCTTAAATCCCGTGATTGTTTCAGCCCCCACCACTTCCTCTGGCAGGATGTTCCACTTGTCCACCACCCGTTCTGTGAAGAAATTCTTTCTCATGTTTCCTCTGAATCGTCCTCCCTCCAACTTCATCCCATGCCCTCTTGTCCTGGAACATCTTTTTCTCTTAAAAATAGTGTTTTCCTGCACCCTGTTCCTCCCTGTAAGATACTTGTATGTCTCTATCATATCCCTCTCTCCCTCCTCTCCTCCAGGAGTACATGTTCAGTTCCTTCAACCTGTCTTCATAGGACTTGTGATGCAATCCATGCACCATCTTTGTTGCCCTCCTCCGAACCTTCTCTACCTGTCTATGTCCTTACGTAGGTATGGTCTCCAGAACTGTACACTGTACTCCAGGTGGGGCCTCACTAGTGTCTTGTATAGCGGAATTATGACCTCCCTTTCCTGCTGGTGATGCCCTGCCTACCACCCCAGCATCCTATTTGCTTTACCTGCTGCCTTGTCACACTGTTTCCCTACCTTGAGGTCATCAGAGATGACAACCCCAAGATCCCTTTCCTGCTTGGTGCATGCTATATCCTCACCCCCCAACTGATATATTGTGCCAGGGTTTTTGTGCCCCATATGCATTATCTTGCACTTCTTTGCATTGAATTTCAACTGCCAAACCCCTGACCATTCTTCAAGTTTCTGCAGGTCCCTTCTCATTCTGTCTACACCCTCTGGTGTGTCTACTCTGTTACAGAGCTTTGTGTCATCAGTGAACAGTGAAATTCTGCCTTCTAGGTCCTGCACAATGTTACTGATGAAGATGTTGAATAGGACCGGTCCCAGCACTGATCCCTGTGGTACCCCACTGGTCACTCTTCCCTCTGTGGAGTGACAGCCATTTACCACCACCCTCTGTGTCCTGCCACCCATGCCAGTTACCTACCCACCACACTACTGTCCTGCCCACACCCATATTCCCAGTTTGTGTAATAGTCTTCTATGTGGCACAGTGTCAAAGGCCTTCTGAAGTCCAGATAGGCCATGTCCACTGCCCTCCCTGATCCACCTCCCTAGTCACCCAGTCAAAAATTCAACGAGGTTGGTCTGACATGACCTCCCCTGGTGAAACCATGCTGCCTTGGGTCCTGTAGTCCATTGACAACCAGATGTTCCACCAATCTCTCCTTCAGTAGTGCTTCCATGATCTTCCCCCCACCTACGAGGTGAGGCTGAGCTGGTCTGTAGTTCCCTAGCCTCTTTGTTCCCACTTTTGTATAAGGGGACTACATCTGCTGTCCTCCAGTCTTTGGGTACCTCCCTGTTTCCAGTGATCAGCTAAACAGGATAGCCAGAGTTCAGCCACCACCTCTCTTAGTTCTTTAAGGACCTGGGGAGCACCCCATCTGGCCCCATTGCTTTATCAACTCTTATTACTTCCAGTTCCTTCAGGACCCTTTCGTGTAAAGGGACTTGTGTCCATTCTGCACCATTCTCACCCCTTGTACTCCTTCAGACCCATTACCCTCCTCTTCCTCAGTAAAGACTGAGCAGAAATACCTGTTCAATATGTCAGCTTTACTGTTGTCATCCTTCACGCCGCCCCATCCTCCCCTTCGGTCTCACTATCCCTCCTTTGTCTTTCTTTTTCACTTATGTACCTGTAAAGGTTTGTCCCCTCTACCCACTGATTTTGCAATGTGTTCTTCTGTCTGAGCTTTGGCTTCCTTACTGACCTCCCTGCCTCCCTTGCTTCTCCTGGTACTTCTCCCTATCCCCTTCTGCCTGTGTCTTTTGTATTGCCTGAATGCAATCTTTTGGCTTTCACTTTCTTTGCTACCTCTTTGGAAAACCATAATGGTCTCCTCTTCCTTTTCCTCTTGCTAACCTGCTTAATGCATAATTCTGTTGTTCTTGTAATCCCCATTTTAAATACTGCCCACTGTTCCTCAACCCCTGATTCCTGTCCCATTCCCCTTAATGCCTCTTTCAAGTATCTCCCCATTTTCCCAAAGTCTGTCCCCCTAAAATCCAGGATACGTGTTTTTGTGTGGTTTGGTTCTGCTCTTTCTGTGATTTCAAACCACAATGACTGGTGGTCACTGTTACCCAGGTGCTCCCCACTGTTACCCCCATCACACTGTCCCTGTTTGTGAGCACAAGGTCCAGTATTGCCTTCTGCCGAGTTGGTTCCATGACCAGTTGCTTGAGGAAGGCACCTGAAGGGAGTCCAGGATAAATCTGCTCTAGTTGATGCTGCTGCTGGGATGCTCCAGTCCCGTCTGGAATATTGAAGTCTCCAATCAGTACTACCTCACGCTTGTCTGCCATCCTTTGGATGGCTAGCATCAACTCCTATCTGTTTCTTCCTCCTGGGCTGGTGGTCTATAGACCACACCTGTGCGGATGGCTGTCCCATTTTCCTTTCCAGCTAACCACAGTATCTCTCCCCATTTTGTTCCTCCTGGATCTCTGTGGCCCTTATGTCATTTTCACATACAGTGCCACTCCTCCTCCCTTTCTGCCTGCTCTGTCTCTTCTGAATATGTTGTAGCCAGGTATGGCCATCTCCCAGTCGTGGTTATCATTACACAGGTTTCAGTGATGGCTACAATGTCCAGGTCTGACTGTACCATGACAGCCTCCAGATCTTCCATCTTGTTGCTAAGGCTCCTGGCATTTGCACACATGGCTTTCCATGATTTGACCTCCTAGACTGTTTCACTGTTCTACTCAGCCCCTTCCTTGGTTGTCATTTATCCCTGGTTCTCCTTGCTGTCTGCATTTATGCTGAATTTTGCCCCTTTTCTGCTTATCCACCTCTTGGGCACTAATCTCCATCTTTTGCACACTGCTTTGCAGAGATAGCCACTCCTCTGGTTCACTGGTTCCACTGCTAGCTGTGGGGGGTGTGCAAGTAGGTACCCTCCTTGCTGGCCTGCCACCCCCCTTTGCTAGTTTAAATGCTTGTCAAAGTTGCATTTAAACTTATCATTGAGTGCTTGGATTCCCTCCAGGATGGATGCAGGCTGTCAGGCTTGAACAAACCTCCATCCCTCCAGGTGGGTCCCCAGTCACCAATGAATCCAAACCCTTCCTCACAGCACCAGTTCTTCAACCATGAGTTAAAGTTCCTGGTGCATGCACTCTATGCTCTCCTTGCCTCTCACAGGTAGTACTTCTGAAAGTGACAGAAGTAGCTACTTGCTTGAGACCCCTCCCCAGTTTCCTAAACTCTTCCTGAACTTCCTTTGGCTCCCCATTTGCCAGGTCATTAGTACCTAGGTGGATAATGACATCCAGCTCACCCTCCCGTCTTGCCTTCCCAGTGATCCCCAGGATCTTCCTTCTATCCCTCCATGCCATGGCACCTGGTAGGCACCTCACCTCCCTGTCCTCCCCCTCCTGTGTTCCTAGCTGGATCCCTCTTATGATGGAGTCCCCCACCAGGATTCGCTTCCTCCTCCACTGGGGTCCACTGCTTTCCCCGCTGAGGTCACCTCCTTGGCTAACCTCCACATCCTTTCCTTCCACTTCTCTGGGTACCTCTATTTGGTTGTCCTCATTTGCCAGTATGGCATATGAGTTCTTGAGTGGAATAGGATCTGGGATGTGCCTCTGCCTGACTGCTCTAACCCTCCCTGAGCCCACTGTCATCCAAGTGCTCCTCATTCTCGGCATCCTTTGAGGCAGTTGCATTGGACTGGGTGGTCCCTGGATAGGGGTGATGGTACTCCTGACCCAGTTTACTTCCGCTCTGAGTCTGGCTACCTCATCCCACAGTCCAGAGATGCATGCAGATAGGGCAGCACCCTCAGTGTCCAGAAGGTCTGCCTGAATATGACTGCCCCACAGCCACTGCATTGCACCACTCCCACATTATACTGCAATTCCACTACTTGTCTGCTACTGAAGCTCTCCTAGTTCCCTTTTTATTAATTTACTGTACTGAAAATCCTGCCACTGATCCTCAGATTTTTATTTTTTTTTTTAAAGAAAAAGAAACCAATCTAAGTTTAAAAGAAAAATAGCAATTACCAGTTCCTCTAAAGCACTGAATTGAATATGTTTCCTTCCTTCCCCTTCTGGCCTCTTCTGAGAAAATAAACTCTACTTGCTACTTTAACTCTGACTAAGCCCCACCTCCAGTTATCACGTAGCTGAGGTCAGAGGCCAGACAATTAACACCCTTCACCCAACTACAGGGCAGTCAGACAAGCCAAGATAAAATTTGCAGCAATTAAAGACAGCACAGAATTACACCACCACTATGTTTTAAATTTTCAACAGCCCAAAAACAATTATAAGTAAAGACAACAAAGAAAGTATAGTGTCACTAAAAGCCCACAATCTAAGTTTAAAAGAAAAATAGCAATTACCAGTTCCTCTAAAGCACTGAATTGAATATGTTTCCTTCCTTCCCCTTCTGGCTTCTTCTGGAAACCAGACTGGAAAGGGAAGAAGAAGGAGGAGTCAAGGAAGAAAGAGAGTTGAGACAGTACTATGTACTCTTGCAGTTTGGATAGGGTTGGTAGGAGGGGGATGGGGCAGTAGTTGCCGGTGTAAGAGGCTTCCAGGTGTCTGGGACAGATGCCAGAGAGAATGAGAGGTTAAGAAGGTAGACAATGAGAGACAATGGGTGGGGCAGAAAGATGTAGGAACTTGGGGTCTAGTATGTCAGGACTCCCTCTTTTCTGAGGGTTGAGGGCGGCCAGGAGGGCTCTTATGGAGGTGACAGGGATAACTGGTGGGAAGGAGAAGGGGAAAGAAGGAGGGGCATGAGGGAGGGGGAGTGGAGGAGGGAAAGGCTGATAGGAGAGAGAGGAGGCACAGGTGGTGAAGTAAGAGTTGAAAGCAGTAGTCACTGAGGGAAGGTCCGAAATGATGGAATGACCCACCCAGAGACTGGTAGGGGGGAGAAGAGGGCATGTATGACTTTCCAGAACTTGGAGGGGGTGATTAAGATTGTTCTGGAAAGAGGAGGAAAATAACTCAGCATTAGCAAGACTGGTAACTCTGATACAAGTGTTCCTTAGGGCATGGTACCTGTTAAGGTCAGCCAGTGCATCAGCGGATTTGTACAATATGTCTTTCATGCCAGATGATGTCCACGAGGCAGGCCAAAGGTTCAGCTGAGATCCAGCAGAGGTGAGAGCCTCTGACCCTGGTTTTCCGGAGGGGTTGTGTGCTGATCCCAGATTGATAAGAATTTGGAATGGAAGTATTCGAGTGCTGATTGATGTCACTGACATTTGAGATAGGGGACCAGTCTGAGGTTAGCAAATCAGCATGTAGCAGGGATAGATCAATTAACTGGAAGGACCTGATCTGGATTCTTTTTTGGGGTACTCTGGGGTGATGAATTTTGTGTATGCAGTAGACCATATGGTGGTGACTGAGTGCATAAGGGAGGGTACCAGCATCAATGATGTAGTGTGGATGATTTGTGAGCAAACAATCCAGTGGCGAGTGGTTTAGGGATTTTGAGTTGTGACAGGTTGGGACTGAAATGAGTTGTGTAAGATGTAGGGATTTAATATTTTGGCAAAGTTGAGATTAAGAATGGGAAAGCCAGTTAATAATGAAATCTCCCAGGATGAGAAGTTCGCCAGAAGAGGCATGAGAAAAGATAGTTGTAGGAATTCAATAACTCAGGAAGGGGATAGCCCTGGGCAGCAGTAGACGTAGGTCATGAAAATGGGGACAGAGAAAGAGAGGGACAGTTTGAGGATGAGGAGCTTGTATGCACCAGGGGAAGTGATGGAGGCAAAGGCATCCATCTTTGTTATGTACAATTTACATTGACAGTGACTATTCACAGTGCTAGCCACAAAGCACATGGGATCATGGGATACTTTCAATGAATTATAGGGGGGGGAGGGGCAGGAGCCTAACAAAAAACAACAATCCCATTCACTAGGAACTGGTCACAGGGAGAACAGGTTTAACAACAGCAACAGTATGTGGATGAAACAGTTTTCAAGAATAGTTACTGTTTGCTGACCTGTTTTAACTAAAACAGTTTTAAAACCAGTTTTATAAAACTGTTCTGTAGTGTGGACAGGGCTACTGACAGTAGAAAAGCACTACATAAAATTCCTTCCCTTACAAACATTTCCCCAACTCCATGTTCTGGCTTCACTCTGACTCCTACACTCTCTGTAGCAGGCATCAACAGCTTAAAAATTCCTTTCATTACAAGCACCCCCCCCCCGCCCCAACATACACTTCCACACCATCTCCTGGCTCCATTTCAGCTGTCAGCCCAGCTTAAGCCTCTGTTGATAGACCTGTAACTTGCCACATGCTGTCTGCCTGACCATCTACTGACTTGTGTCATGCTGACCCAGCATAGCCTATGAATATAGTTAATAGTTACTGTACCTCTTTATCTTGCAATGCTGTGCTGGACAGGGCATTGTGGGTCCATTCCCATGCTCCTCCTTTGCAGGCTGGGTAATACTGGTATTTTAATCTCTGTAGAGGCAGAAAATGGTCATACTGCCTTATCAGTGAAATTAAGCCACCAGCACAGACGCACCTCTAATGCTCTCTAAAGGTGCATTTATAGTACCCTGCTGCTGCACTGCTGTCTGCATCACTCAGCAGCCACTCTATCCAAAATGTTACCAGGTGGCATTTATGCACCAAACATGTGCATCATTGCAGGAAGACCTCCTATGTTTTTACCATATTTTCACTGAGGTCGGGGTTTAGGGGGATACACTAGTACAACAAACTGAATATGTATTTTCTTAAAGGGAAACGTCCATCTAGGATTAAATTAATCAATATTGTTACCAATGAAAATCTGCTTTACATAAGCTAGTGACTGAACCTGTAACACTTTTAGGACCAGAATTATACCCATTCAGTTTCCGCTCCCTTTACACCTGCAAGCATCCATTTACTAAGTCACAGGCACAGGAAATTACATCACATCTGGGGAAACACAAATAGTCAATAAATATTTTAACCAGGAGAGGCACACTAAGCTGACGTGTGAGTCCAGGTATGACCTGAGAGCACAAGAAAGTTAAGTGACTTGCTCAGAATCATACCATAGTGCAAGTGAAGACTGTGGGATTCAAACCCAGATCTCCAGGTTTGTAACTCAGAGCCTTTAGCCACTGCACTATACAGCCTCCTTGAAAGGCAGAGGAAATGAAATAAAAAATGCTTTTACCCAGTCCATGGGGATATGAACTTGTCTCTAATCCTGAAAGGGTTGCTATAAACAAAAGTTGTGTACTGCCAGTGCCAGCAATTCCCGATCTCCTTTGGGGTTTATATTGCTTTGTACAATGTTTTGTGACATTTCAATTTAGTAAAATGTTTAGTGCCAGCGAGATTTGTAGAATATTCTGCTACTGTGGTAACACTGTAAATAATTTTTATTCCTGTACCTATTTAGTTCCAGTATTTGTTAGCACTGAAGTAGTTGTGTTTAAACTTATTTTGTTGGCATCATGTTCTGTCATTGGTAAGAGTGTGAGCTAGAGCACAAGCTTGGGGCCCAGGAGATGAGAGTTTCAAACCTCAGTAAAGTCAAATACTAACTGTGTGACCTTGAGTAAGTCACATAACCCCCCAGTTCTCCTGTCCACCTACCAGCAGAAATGAATAGCAGCAGGACCCCACTGGAAATGTGGTGACACATCTCAGCTGGACTATCCTTGGTAAATAAGATGTAACAAAATAATTCCTTTGTGTTGGTGTGTGATACCTACATGTGTGTGTGTTGGGGGCGGACATCCCCCACTTTTGCCCATGAGCATTCAAATTGCCCCTAAATGCATGCAATGTCAGAAGGGAAGCAGTCATGGTCTCTTATTACTACAGTGCCCCTCCCCACACACACATACACACACAGACACACACACACGCACACACTCAGTTTTCCACATGTTCCAGCAGTATTCCTTCTGAAGGTTGCAACATAAAAAAATCTCTATTTGAACACCATCCAGAAACTGGTTTCTTTTCACCAAAGTAAAGGAAAAAATGCAGCAGATTTGTTTTTTCCTTTCATGATTCCATCTGCTTCACTCTGCCTTTCCAGCAGGAAATCTCCAGTAGCCCCTTCTTTCTGAGATAAAACCTTTTCACTTCCCTGATGCTCCCAGGCACAATCGCTAAACTATTAAGAGGCTGGCTGTGACAGCTCATCAAGAGGCCTAACTCTTCATTTCCACCTACCTTGAAAGAGGCAGTATAGTGCAGTGATTCAAGGCTCTGAGCTGCAAACCTGGAGACCTGCGTTTAAATCCCACAGTTCTCACTTGCATTACTGTATAATCCTGAGCAAGTCACTTAACTTTCTTGTGCTTTCAGATCGTACCTGGACTCAAGCTTCAGCTTAGTATGCCTCTCCTGGTTAAAATATTTATTGACTATATGTGTTTTCCCAGATGTGATGTCATTTCTTGTGCCTGTGATTTGCTAAATGGGTACCTGCAGCTATAAAGGAAGGGGAAACTGAATTGTATAATTCTGGCCCTAAAAGTGTAACAGGTTTAGTCAATAGCTTATGTAAGGCAGATTTCTATTGGTAACAATATTGATTAATTTAATCCCAGATGGACGTTTCCCTTTAAGATGCCTATCTCTCTTAATTTTAGTGGTAAGTGAATTTTTTTTCAGGGCTTTGCATCAAATAAATACATGCAACGCAATCCTGGACTTCACCAAGACCCTTAAAAAAGTATCACTAAGTTGCTATAAAAAGAGGTTTTCCTTCTGGTCATGTTTTCTATTGTTTTTTGTGAAAATGAGCTCATCTGTTATGAAGTAATGTTCTATCAGGATTTGTGAACCACTGATTTTGCTGTAGAGACAGGTCCACTGGAACCTTACACTTACAGATCAATTTACCAGTCTGAAATGCATTTGTGATATGCACAAATTATTTCTTATCTCTGCACAGTCTTCACAAGTAGCTAATGATGCAGGATCACCATAGCTCCACTTTTCTGTCATTGAATTGTCAGTGGACAACATAGAGGATAATGTATGGTCCTCTATCGGTAACCGGTCTGTTAACTGTTGAGAGGTTACCAGGGCGACCGTGTAAACCTCGAGAGCGAAGCTCGAGAGGTTTATGTCACCCTGGCAACCTTGAGATGGTTAATAGTGACCGGTTGCCGATAGAGGGACCATACATTATTTTTTATAGTGTATGGTCCCAGGTAAAAAGTAAAACGGCTCCTTACTATTTGACAAATAGTCACCGCCACGGCTGTTCAGTCCTTCCCTAACTGCTGCATTCATCTGTCAGTTCGCCATTTAAAAAAAAAGGCGCGCACATGTGCAGACCGATCACTGTTGTTAACCTATCGATGTGACGTAGCATCGATAGGTTAACAACATTGCTACGTCACATTGATAGGTTAACAACCTTAGGAAATGATGATTTCCTAAGGTTAACAGCATTCTCCCATACATTATAAGGCTTTTAGCTTATAATGTCATACCACAAACAACCAATTTACAGAATAAAGGTGAGTGTGAAGCCATAACAGTGTGGCGCGCAGTGCTGTGGGGTGCACTGCTGCAGGCGGAGCAGCATGTTTACACACTAGCATAACTGGGATTGGATTACTGTAAACTTCAATGGAGTGAATTACAAAGTTCCAGCAGATGTTTACACGTCATGATCTGCCCTGGTGCCACTCATCTGCACTACTTACAATGGTGCAAATCCAGTAGTGTGAACGCACCTCAATCATAGTGCAAGTGTATGAGACAGCATGGCTCATCATGGAGGGCAGAACACCACTCAGAGAGTTTTCTGTCTGCTAAAGTCAGATGCTGCCTTAAGATGCTGTCCAGACTTCTGACTTCCAGACCTGGAAAAAAAGGGGGGGGGGAGAAGGAGTGGGCATGTTTTTACAGCAAGTGGTGTAGAAAAGCTACTTAAAAAAACCCAAAAAACTATATTGTTTTGTTTGGTGGGAGCTCTGCCCCCCCATCAGTTTTCCCAGGGTGGCTTAGCCCTTCAGATTCCTTGTAGTCAGCATCTATGTGGGGGAGGGACTCGCAGGAGAGTCAGAGCACCCCAGGAAGGTAGCCGAGCTAAAGGAACAGTTGATATTTCAGCTTACAGTAATCTTTTATGAATCTGTCTATAGAGATGTTGCGGAGAACTGGAAAGTGGCCGATGTGATCCCTATCTTCCAGAAGGGGGCATGGTTGGGCTTGGGCAACTACATGTCAGTCAGGTTAACATCAGTGCTGGAAAGGTCATGGAAGTCTTCATTAAGAAAAAGATAATACAGAACTTGGTTGAGTCCAAGGTTCTTACCTCCTCTCAGCATGGCTCTATGAAGGGCAGATCATAGCAAGCCAACCTGATCACATTCTTCACGGTGATCAGGGAGGAGGACAGGGGCAGAGCCATAGATGTAGTCTATTTCAGCATCAGCACGTCCATTGACACTGTGGCACATGACAAGCTTCTGAGCAAAGTACACCATGTGAAATACATGAGACATCCACAAAGAGGACTGCTATTTGGTTTGGGGCAGGAAGCAGAGGGCTGTGGTGGACAGGCACTGCTCTGAGTTGGGGGGGTGCTAAGCAACATTCTTCAGGGATCAGTGCTGAGGACACTATTTAGTATTTTTATCAATGATTTGGAAGCTGTGTTCTTAAACAGTCTGCTTAAGATCACCGATGACACTTAGCTAGTCAAGGTAGTATTAGTAGGGGTATCACAAGTTGTAAGAGGGAGGTAATAATCCCTCTTTACAAGACACTGGTTAGGCCCCATCTGGAGTACTGCATGCAGTACTGGAGGCCACATCTTCACAAGAACATTAACAAAATGGAGGCAGTCCAGAGAAGGGCAACCAAAATGGTGCAGGGACTGCATCAGAAAACATATGAGGACAGTTTAACGGAGCTCAATATGTATACCCTAGAGCAAAGGTGGGAGAGAGGTGATATGATTGAAACATTCAAACACCTTAAGGGCATTAACAAGATGAAAGAGTCTAACATGTTTCAATATAAGAAAAATAGCAGGACAAGAGGACACAGCATGAGATTAGAGGGAGGTTGATTAAGGGGTAATGTGAGAAAGTTCTTTTTCACAGAAAGGGAGGCAGATGCATGGAACGGCCTACCTCAGGAAGTGGTGGATATGAATACAGTGCAGTGCTTCAAACAGGCATGGGATAGGCATAAGGGAGCAATACAGATGAGTATGAATGTATGAATAGATAGTTCCTTGACAGAGGAAAGACTGATGGCACATTAATAAGGTAGAAAAAGAAATGGGCAGACTGGATGGGCCTTTCGGTCCTCATCTGCCATCAACTTCCATGTTTCTATATAGTGGACTCCCTTCCCTTGAGGATGGGGGAGAACTTCTGGAGGACATCAACAAGTTGGATGACTGGTTAACTCCTGGAGTCTGAGACTTAATGTAGCCAAATACAAAGGACAACATATCGGGAAGAAAAACAGAGGTAGAAACTATGTACTGTGTGAGGCTCCTCTTGCGATACTAAATGAGGAAAAGGATGGTAGAGTTCATAACAGACATTATGAAATGGGTTTTAAGAATGCTGGATCCTGACTGGTTGAAAGCCACTTTCAGCAAGGCCATTATACCAACACAACAGCCCAGCTAAAAGTACTCCCAGACCAATAGGTTTACCACTCATCTTTGGAACCATCTGCCTCAGCCAATCATCAGGCTGCCCACCACACAAAGTGGATTGCACCTTAAAAAAAAGTGCCTGTTCTTGATAACTGTTTGCCTGCCATACGTGGTCATACCCTCCTCACAGTAAATGGCGAGGGCAACAAACACAACCTGCTTGTGACTTCATTCATTGCAACTTTTTTTAAAAACTGCGCATTTCTTCATAAACTCCCAAAACAGCACAGCACATCAAATGACCAACAGGGATTACTAATCAGACACTAACTTTCCCTTTCCAGACAAAACATTACCTTGATTGTTCTAACTTGTCACTCTGCTTGTACTCTTGGATATAGTGGACTGTGGTATTTTAAACTGTCACCCCATGTGACTCTTCTTCAAAGGCCCTGATGGTCCTTATTGAAACTGCCATTGAATGCAGCTCAGACCAACCCATCACTGTCTTTATTTAAAGAAAAAAAAAAAAAAAGCAGCTGACATACCGGTTTGCTGCCGCCTGCTGGACAAACACTAAACCTGCACTCCCAGAAGAGGACTGTTTTATCTATAATGCAATTTGTTTTAACTTTTTCCTTTTTACTAATTTAAAGTAAAATTTAAAAAAAATAAAAAATGTACTTCCTGTTGCTTATGCACCCATTTCACGATTGCAATACGGCACTCCATGGGTGCGTTATGGTGGAATAATGGGCCTTCTTGGATGGTGGAAGCACTTGGTTTCACCTTGTGCTTCAACCCACCTGAGGTAGGACATTATCCCAACATAATACACACTCTCTCATGCCTTATTGCTTAAATAGACTGAAGTATAAAAAGCAGTAAGCAACTACTGTTAAGAGGTTCTGCAAAATGCTGTAGTGCATCAAAAGAGGGATCACCAGCAGGCCACGAGAAGTAATTCTTCCTCATCTGGAGGACCCCAGGCAGCCAGCCTATTGGCAAAGTAGTAACACTACTGTGTGCAAAGCCAATGACCCAGGTTTGCACCCTGAGCAAGGGTTGTCAGAAGGCTGGCAGGGAGGCGGAAGATCCAGCATCCCAGAGGATGATCTGCTCCTGTGGAGAGGGAAGGAAGCAAGGTCTTGTGTTTTACTGCCAGCTGAGTGATTACAGGTGGTAGTGCACCTGAAGCACTTCATGGGAGGTAGGACAGCAATGGCGATGCATTCAGCAGGCTCAACATGCCAGAGCTTGCATGTGCCCTCGCATTGGTGTCTGCAGGTAGAAAACAGGAAAAACTGGGAGGCTGAATGAGGGCCCCGCCCCTCAGGGGCCCCACACTGGTAATGTGGCCCACCCCTTTGAACTGGACCCTGTGTATGGCAGGTGGGGGAGACCTGCCGACCCCACCCAGATGGTTAGCCATGAGGGTAGAACAGGATAGCAGTAATTCCTCTAAAAGCCAGTCGGTGGAGCTGGGGAGGGGGGCTGGACTAGAGACTCACCAGAGGGAGAAAGAAAAATGGAATACTATATGCAGTTCTGGCCTCATAAATACAAAGTACCAACGGTACTAAATGGCGCCAAGGTATGGAACTGTCATTTTTGTATAGTAAAAGGCAGATATACTGTACATGATAAACAAGGTATACACAGATGCAGCACAATGCAGACACATACATGCATGAAAGTGATGAAAAGCCATTGACCACTTAGGGTGAGTGGATGCATACATGTATAGGGCCTATGGGCAGACTGGTTGGGCCTAGCGGTCCTTATCTGCCAACAATTTCTGTGTTTCTATTTTTAAGTACTCACATACATCTCAAAAACTAAACAAGCAAAAGCCCATACATTACAGAAACTCAGAGCTTTTAACCCAATCTGTTTTTGAACTAGGGCCTCTGGAGTTGGCATGATGAAGTAATGTTTCCAAGTTGCATTCAAACCTCAAAGTCTCAGCTAGAACTTTTCAAGTTATTAACAATATTGAACTTCAAACCTTGCTGAAACTCTGTCACTAACTTCAGCAATGATGCAATTACATCTTACAATTTTTGTCATATTACAGAAATGATAATGAGAATGAAAAACATATCGCACACTGGGGATTGAACCCAAGCCCCCTACCAACTATGGCTTGGTACCCTGTGTCTCAACCATTGTACACAGGCTCCTTGACAGGAAATGCAAGCTGTGGAAAAGCATTCCACACTGAGTGCAGGTGCAGACTCCCCCACCCCCAAAAAACAAAAACACACAGCTACTGTGGATTTAGTAATGAACTGACCAGTCAGTCTGAAGTAATGTTCCTAAGTTGCATTTAAACCTCTAAGTCTCAGCTGGAAATGTTCAAGTTCTCAGCAGTACAGACCTTCACATCATGCTAAAACTCTATCACTAATGTCAGCAATGACATCAAACAATTTCTTTCATACTACAGTAACTGAGAAAGAAAGAAAAAAGTCCCATAGTGGGGATCCAACCCAAGTCCCATGCCCCCTACTGCTTGGTAGTCTGTATATCTACCACTGCACTACAACACATTGACAGGAGCTGCATGCTGCTGTAAGGGAAATCCAGTACTGAGTGCAGACCCCCCGCAAATAGCGTCAGTGGATTTAGTAATGCTCCAGTCTAGCAATTTGAAGTAATGTTTCCCAAGTTGTATTCAAACGTGAAAGTCTCAGGCAAAACTTTCAAGTTGCTGAACTTCTATCACTGACATTAGCAAGGGCATCTTACAATTTTTCTCAGAGTACAGAAATTGCAGTGAGAATGAAAAATGTCCTACACTGAGATCAATCCAGAACACATACCCACTTAAAAGGCTATGTGACAGGAAATGCATGCTGTGGCAAAGGACATTCAGCACTGAGTGTGGACCCCCCCCAAACACACACACACACACACACACACAGCTGCAGTAGATTTATTAATGAACCTGTCAGTCAATTTGAAGTAATGTTCTCAAGTTAAAGTCAAACATCAAAGTCTCACCTGGAAATGTATGTTATCAGCAATATAGAACTTCATGTCTTGCTGAATATCTATTAGAAGCATCAGTGATGACATCAAACATGTTCTCTTATACTACAGAAACTGATAAAGAAAGAAAAATAAGTCCCACGTGGGGGCTCAAACCCAGGCCGCCTACCTACTACTGCTTGGTATTCTGTAGCTTTGCCACTGTACTAAAGCTCATTTGCAGTAAATATATGCTATGGCAAAGGAGATCCAACACTGCACCCATCCCTTCCCCCACAGCTGCAGTGGATTTAGTAATGCACCAGTCTGTCAATCTGCAGTAATGTTGCCCAAGCTGCATTCAAACCTGAAAGTCACAGCAGGAACTTTTCAAGCTATCAGCAATATAGAACTTCAAACTTTACTGTAACTATCACTAACGTCAGCAGGGGCATTTAACAATTTCTCTAATGCTACATAAATTGTTGTGAGAGAGAAAAAAAAATGTTCTGCACTGGATATCGAACCCAGACTTGTCTAGATCTGAAACCCTACACCAGGACCTAAAAGCCTTATCACTGACATTACTAAGGACATAATGCAGTCAAATCAATCACAATGACTGTATCTTTGAACTTGACTAAGTGCAAAAATGAGTATGCATGACCACAGTAGGTGTTTACAGATACATTGTTGACACCTAAAAAGGACACTGAGGCAGCTAAGAGGATGTAACAGAGGGACACCCAAATGATCAGGTATATAGAAGAGAAAAACTGTGAGGAGAGACTACTGGCACTGGTAGCCAGTCAATATGGTGACTGTGGAATGGCGACCTGTGAAGAGGGTGACAGAAGAACAGTGCCAACACTTCTGGGTGATCAGCGGTTCTCCCCATCCCCGAGGTATCCTCTCTGGAGTTGGTATCTTAAATAAAGGGGGGTTTGGGGCCAAAAAATACTTTGTTTCCTGTCATCGTGCTGCAGGATTTGTGCCCTCTTCATGGGTCGCTGTTCCACAGTCACTCTTATGACATGGAACCCTGGCCCTTAACATGTTCTTGTTAGAGAAAAAGTGGCTGAGAGGGGGCAAGATCTCATACTTAAGTGCACCACCAAGATCAAACAGACAGAGATGTCAAATCGGGTGTCCACCGTCAGGACACATGAATACTTCCTGAAGCTCAGAGAGGGCAAATTCAGGGATAACATAGAAAGCATTTCTCCTAGAGGGAGGGGAACCTGTAGAACAGCCCACCAGCAAGGACAGTGGACATGAAGACAGTGCAAGCCTTCAAGGTAAGCCTAGACAAATTTCTGCTTACCAAGGGAATCACTGGATACCCTAAGTATTAGAGTGGGTAGGTAAATGTTTAAAATAGTAAATGTTTGCACAGCATACTCATTCGTAACTGCATATGGAGGATAGACAGATATGGACACAGAGTCTCTTCCCACTTAAAAGTACTCAATTACTATGTTATAATAGGCTGGAAATTATATAGAAACACTACACCTCCACAACTACCATCTCCCTAGGACACAACTGTAAGGGTCCCCATACTCTCAATTTACCTTCTTCCAAATTAACATAGAAACATAGAAATTAACAGCAGATAAGGACTGCTTGGCCCACCTAGTGTGCCCATTTTTCCTACCTACAGCAATCCCGCAGACCCTACTTAATCTCTGGCTTTACCCTCTCTTTCCTACCCAGTAAGGTTCCCTTATGCCTATCCCATCTATTTTTGAGTTCTAATGCTGTTTTTGCCCCCACCACCTCTGCTGAGAGGATGTTCCATGTATCCATCACCCTTTCTGTGAAGAAGTACTTTATCACATTACCCCTCAGTCTAACCCCCTCCAGCTACATATCATAAAAACTTGTTTTTTTTGAGGAGGCAGTATAATATCATGGTTAAGGGCACTAAGCTGCAAACCTGGAAATCAGGGTTTGAATCCCATCAGACCCCACTTGCATACTGTGTGACCCTGAGCAAGTCACTTAACTTCCTTGTGCTCTCAGGTTACACCTGGAAACAAGCTCTGGCTTAGTGTGCCATTCCTGGTTAAACAAATTCCCCTTTTCTTCCTTCTTGAACTTCTTTTTTTTCAAAAAATACTTCCCTCTTGTACCCTATTTATACCTGTGATGTATTTGAAAGTCTATATCATATCCCTCCTCTCCCTTCTCCAGTGTGTACATATTGAGGTCCTTGAGTCTCTCCTCATAGGACTTTTGGTGCAGACCCTGCACCATTTTAGTTGCCCCCCTCTGGACTGCCTCTGCTCTATATTCTTCCTGAGACGTGGCCTCTAGAACTGGACACAGTACTCTAGATGCGGTGCCACCAATGATTTGTACGGCTATATCACCACCTCCTTCTTTCTGCTGGTAACACTCCTCCCTATGCAGCCCGCAATCCCACTGGTTCTCCTCACTGCCTTGTCACACTGTTTGGCCACTTTCAGGTCATGAGATAATGTATGATTACCCTCAGGTCTCTTTCTTGTTTGGTGGTTGTCTGTACTACCCCACCCCCATCCTGTACTCTTCCCCTGGGTTTCTGTGCCCCAAGTGCACGATTTTGCACTTCTTCGCATTGATTAATTTGAAAACAATTTGAAATGACACCTATGCCTGCCAGGCAGGGCTTGAAATACTTATATCCATGATGTTCCCTTAAAAGACACAGTCTAAAAATCTGTAGTGCCTGAGCCTACCTGACATTGTCTGGAGTTGGCCTAGGGTAGGCAAGGAGGGCCTGGTGAAGAAACAAGAGGATTCCTGTAAATAAGCATATTTCATACAGGAAAACAGTTTTCTGACTCAGTCATAGTATAGCCAGATATTGCTTTCCTGAGACAGCTAATTATAGCACTTGCTAAAATAGACAGAACCCTTTAATGAAAGGCATATAAATACTCTCATACTGTTCATGTTCTGCAGCTTTTTCTCTGTCTTGATTAACGACTGATGAAAAGAAGTGTGGGGGGGGGGCTACTGGTAGAGCCCAGTTCTTTTTTTTCTGAAAACATTGTAAGCTCTTTAAAGCTATAATAGAGGCAATCTTATATTACTAAAATAGCTTTGTACATTTTTAGAAATTAACTTTCTTATTTTATCTTGTTACTATATCCCTCATTTGATGCATACCTTTCCATTTGGGGTAGGATTTCAGAATGATCTCATCCACTCTATTTTCAGAATGGACCAACATCGAATCACAAAATGCCCCAAACCCAGATCTGCATAATTTCTTGATGCAAACCGATGACAATTTTGACTTTCCATCAGAGACCCCCGTAGCTCTTGGAAAATAGGGTGAGCAATACAAAACACGTTTAGGCCCTGTCCAGACTATGCCTCTGTAACATTACAGAGGGCTCAAACCGTTACCGCAACGGTTTGCATTTATACCTGTAATGTTACAGAAGGCGTTTTCGTAACCGTTGTTGAATCCACTTATGAGGTGGTTTCAACAATGGTTATGAAAACGGTTCTGCCCCTGTAACGTTACTGGCCATAGTGTGGATGGGTGAGCGTGTAGCTCCAGCATTCCCCCAGTGCAGCATGAACTGCATTGTGGGATAGGGTGCAGCCATAACGGTTACACGGCACCCACAATGTGGACGGACTGTAACGGTTCCAACCGTTATCGAGACTGTTTGCCGGCAGTGTGGACACACTGTAACGGTTCTGGTCTGTAACAGTTTGGAACTGTTACAGACTGTAAATGGTGTAGTGTGGATAGGGCCTTCGTTGGAGATGGATGTAGGAGTATCATGCTGCTGCTGTGCCTGACCCCTTTGAAAATCTGTCCCTTTCTTTTCAGACCCCCTAATCCCCTAATGATAAAAAACCTGGATTTCCAAAACTATGATCTGCAGCACTTACAAAGATGCATGCATCACTTGTCTGACACAAGCTGCCATAAATGGCGAAAACTGTTGCACATGCATCTAAGGCCCTGTCCACACTACGCCTCTGTAATGTTACAGAGTGCCCAAACCGTTACCACAATGGTTTGTGTTTACACCTGTAACGTTACAGGAGGCGTTTTCGTAACCGTTGTTGAAACCACATATGAGGTGGTTTCAACAATGGTTATGAAACCGGTCCCTCCATGGTAACGTTACCGGTGGTAGTGTGGACGGTCGATAATGGTCCCCTGTATGGACCGAAGCGCAGCGTGAGCTGCATTGTGGGATCGGGCGCCGCGGTAACGGTCGCCCGGCTCCCGATGTGTGGACTGCAGTGCCGGTCCTGAAACGGACACCACTTAGGTGTGGACGCACTGCACTGCTCCCTGGCCGTAACGGATTGCATCCATTACCGGGCCAGAGTGGTGTAGTGTGGATGGGGCCTAAATGTTTGAAAATAGCAATGAACCATTTTTGTCGACTACAGTTTTACAGATAGGTTCTGCCCAGCTGCACCGTGCAGCCCCATCACCAATCTTCTCATGGAATTACTGATTCTCCACCACTTACCAAAGACTAAGATGTGGTGGGGTGGCCTGCTGTGTTGGTCATGTGAGAGCCTGCAGAGGGTGCCAGCATGCAGCAGATGGGTATTTTCCACCTACCTCCTATTGTCCTCCCAAGAGGTGCTGACATGCAATGATGAAAGTGTGCACATACGTGCTATGGCATGTATGCATTCAGGAATCTGGTGGTGACCTCTCCTGTGAATGTGTTACAGAGCCAGTAGCTAAGCACAGGAAGCAGTGCCCCCCCCCCCCAAGGAAGGAGAACTGTCACTGGGTGCTCAATACTTCCTCCACTGGCCAGCCCTCCATGGCCCAGGGTCATTCCTGAATGTGGGTGGCCAGTTTTGTGGGTGGTAGCACTACTGCTGTGCCAATGTTCTGGCTACAATAAAACATTTTGACTCATTTTGAAGGATGCAGGCACAGCCCCAAATCAGGAATTGCACTTGTATCCTCCCATTTGAAAATCAAGAAGAAGCTCTTTTTGTCTCTGCTGGAGGATTTTTGTAAAATACTTAGGTAACTAAAGGTGTTACTAGTGCCATTTCTGAGCTGTATTGGTGTTCGTTTATGGCAGTTCTCCTTTAGCTTAGTCATCTAATTGTTTGATATCTCTGTGCTCTTGTGTAAGCATGTGAGCACAAAAAAACAGCAAAATGAAGGGACTGAAGCACTGGTGCACAGAAAACATCATATGCCTGCAAGCTTGCACTTTGGTAGAGCAGTCACTATTTATTATTATTTTTCACTTGTAAGCAGCTCTGTGCATTGACTTTGGTGAATTTCTCTTTGAAGGAGAAGTCAGCACCAAAAGTCCCACACCCAAGTGCGGGTCTGGTCCCAATTTGCACTTTGTGTGCAATATTTTTTTTTTTTTATTTACCGTTTACTTCCGTATAGTACATTGTTTCAGACTGACTCTGACTTCCAAGCTGATATTTTCTGTAACTACAAATTCCATAATTCCCCGGGAGATTCAGTAGCCTGCAGTGACTGTTAGAGCTTTTATAAGCTCTGATGTTTGCCAGTTCTGCTGTCCTCCTGGGGCTAAGTACAGTACTTAGCCTTGGGAGGACAGTGGGACCAGCAAACAAAAGATTAGAGCTTATAAAAACAACTGAAGTGGCTGACCCGAACAAAACCCTGGATAAAGCCACTGTGCGAAATGTTTTTCTGAGTACGGCATCGGGTGGTTACCTAGGCTTCTGTTCCACTTAGAAAACTCAGTTGTTTTTTTCCCATGTCACACAAAGATAGTGATGGTGGGCTGGGTGTAGTTGTTTGTTTTACCTGGAGTCTCACCTGATGACACCAAACAACTCTGAAGAACAAAACCCAGTCAGGGAAAAGAGTCAGACTTGGGAGAGGACTGGGCTGGCAAGTTGGGCAACTCTGTAGTGGGTGTGTGGTTGCCAGTTTAAGGCAGCCATAGATGGATTGGTTGCCACAGTGCGGGGTTTCTTTGGAGTATCAGAGGACGGCGAAGATCAAGAACAAGGAATTAGGATGCTCTGGAGCCAGAGCCAAATCCAAAGCAGGAACTGGACCCTCATGGTCATACCTCCCATCCCCAGTGCAGCAGCAGTAGTCACTTAAGGGAAGTGTGGGGGGAATATAAGGGTGGAGGAACGGGGAACGGCTTTGTACTACTTGCCTTTTTTTATTACTGTGTGTACCATGTGGGGGGAGTTTTTTTTTTTTTTTATTCTTTGTTAACTGGGTAAGACCCACTAAGCACAACTGCCTTTTTTCAGGGGTGACCCAGGAGCTTTAGACTGGTTAAGTTACTTGCTCAGAGTCACACAGTATGCAAGTGGAGGTTGGGAGAATCAAACCCAGGTCTGCTGAAGCAAGCTCACCCACAGCTCATTACTCTAACCTCTAGGCTATACTGCCAGATTTAACTAGAAACCAGATGCGGAACAGGCTGTTCCGATTCTTTAACTGGCATTGTAATAGAACTAGAGTCAGAATTCGAATTTCAGATGATCTGATAGATGCAAATAGAATGGATTCTACTGAATCCAATCATCCCTAACTTCTCTTCCTTAAAAAGGAAGTGCTTGGAGACAACAATTGGTTAAATGCACACTGAAGGGCACATTGTTAGAAACTCCTCTTGCACGCTTCAACCTCAAAATTAAAACAAGCATTTGTCAATGCCGAATGTTTGCTTGCTGGTATTAGCATTGGAAATGCAGGAGTTAGAGGGATGCAGAATAGGAATGGCAGTGAAGTATTGAACTTCACGCCAACCCCACCTCCACCCTGCAGAGATGGACAGGCACTGGGGTATGCATTTGGTTCATCACCCATAACGTTTATGCTATTTCATTTCACCCTATCCTGCAGACACCAACATATGTGGAGGTGTGCCTTGAAGTGTTCGGCTGCACAGTCACCCCATTCCATAAGGACATATGCTGAAATGGGTGCAGTATAGGAGAACGATGTGCACTGTGGGGCTGAAGAGTTCAAGGCACACCTCGATGCCTGTCACTGGCTGCAGGGTGGTGGGATGGGGTGGAATGGCATGATCATTACGGTCGGCAATCCAAAGGCACACACCCCTGATGCCTGTCAGTCTGTACAGGGTGGGACGTCAACGTTTTCACCCTAACACCCCGGGAGTTTGTTGGTATTTGCACTACAAATTTTCAACATGGCCTTTTTGTGACCCCCACCTCATGCAAGCATTTGGGACCTCTTCTCATGGACAGTGGCACGTGATTTTGTTAATGTGTCCTGAACTTTGAGTTCTCACAGCGACCGTGCCATTCTGCGCCAGATGTACAAAAACACAGATCTGGCAGGATGTGAAGAATGACAGCTGTACCATTCATAGGGAGGTGTGAAGAGATGGTAATGTTGAAAATCTGTAGTGAAAATATGAAAAATACTCGAATGTCCGGTCTTATGCGGAAACTGTGCAACGCATCTGCGTAACACAGTCATTTAGTGGAATTTTTTTCATCAAATTTTCAACATAGGCATTTTGTGACCTCTGCTCATGAACAGTGTCACTATGATTTTCCTAATCTGTCCCGAACATTGATTTCAATAGGTATCATGCTATTCTGCACCAGATGTGTAAATGCATATTTTGGGCAGGATATGAAAAATGACAGCTGTTCTGTTCATAAGGAGGTGTGAAAAAATGCCAGTGTTGAAAATCTGGAGTGAAAATATTACAAATGCGCATAATTACAAGGGTGCATGAAAACTGCGCAACGTACACTCATAACACAGTCATTTCATGGACTTTTGTCACTACATTTTCAACACAGGCATTTTGGCACCTCTGCTCATGAGCACTACCACTGTGATTTTTTTTAATCTGTCCCAAACACTGACTTCCCACAGCGACCTCGCTATTCTGCGCTGGAAGTGCAAAAACACATTTCGGCCAGGATGTGAAAAATGACAGCTGTACTGTTCATAAGGAGATGTGCAAAAATGGCAATGTTGAAAAGCTGGAGTGAAAATTTTACAAATTTGCCAAGTTATGAGTATGTGTGGAAACTGCGCAATGCATGCTCGTAACACAGTCATTTTATGGACTTTCGTCACCAAATTTTCAACATAGGCATTTTAGGACCTGTGCTCATGAACAGTGTCACTGTGATTTTCTTAATGTGTCCCGAGCACTGATTTCCCACATCGACCGCGCTATTCTGCTCCGGTAGTGCAAACCCACATTTTGGTTAGGATGTGAAAAATGACAACTGTGCTGTTCATAAGGAGGTGTGGAAAAATGTCAATGTAGAAAATCTGGAGTGAAAATATTGCAAATTCACAAAGTTACAAGTGTGCGTAGCAACTGTGCTATGCATGCTCGTAAAACAATCATTTCTTGGATTATTTTCACCAAATTTGCAACATAGACTTTTTAAGAGCCCCCCTCATGAACAATGGCACTGTCATTTCGTTAATTGGTCCCAACAGGTGATTCCGAGCAGTGACTGCAAAATCACCTTTTGGGGACGATTAATGCCATGACAGTGCAAGAATTAATGAGGAGGGGTCCCAAAAACCCCATGTCAAAAATTTGGCGCCAAAATTCCAAAAAATGACTGAGATATGCAGTAAAGTTGAAAACCCCCCTATCTATCCCATTATACAGCTTACCGGCATTTCCTCAGTTTGCAGTCAGCTTTGAAGAGTGCAGACGTGTTCCCGATCCACCGAAGATCATCGTGCTGGACTCTGGAGGTAAGTATGGGGTGAGGGGGGGTGTGGGGAGCCAGGGTTCACAGATGGTGGGTGCAGGTTCGGGGCAGGGACACTACACTCAACGTGGGACCGTTTTCTGGTTTTCAGGTAAAAAAAAAACAAAAAAAACTTTGCGGGGCAGTTTTCTACTTTTACAGGGGCATTTGGCATGCTGGGGTGGGCTCCAGCATGCCACCTGACTGTTTCTTTCCGGGGCTGTAGCTGATGGGGATTGGGCACTCCTGGCCGGCACATACCGGGGCACAAGAGTCGAGGGGATTGGGCACTCTCAGCAGAAAGCAACAGGTTTTTTGGGGACATTATGCTGATGGGGAGTGGCCCCCCATTGGCAAATTAAACTTGGGCAGGGATGGGAGTGAAGCCGACAGGGATTGGGGCCCCTGTCAGAAAACAAATACATTTTTTTGGGGGGGCGCATGATTCCAAGGGGGATTGGGCACCTCCTCGGCACACAACAAATGGGGGTGAGGTGGTGGCAATCCGCCACCATGTTAAATTTATTGGTTGACTTTGGGAGGTACCTCCCTACAATGACAGGTCGCTCCCTCATTGCAGCAGAATGGCTGACGCTACAATGAGAGGCATCCCCTCATTGCAGCGGCGAAAACGTTTGTACTTGGTGCACTTTTGGAGACCAGTGTCATCGGCACACTGTGCCTCCATTGGTCCACCAGTGCAAAGCCCCCAAATGCAGTGCATCTGTTGGCTGCCACCTTGCAGCACCTCCACAACCCGCTTCTCTCCTAAGCTGCCATATAATGTTTCTTGCGCATGTGTGCAAGCAAACATAATGACTGTAGTCGGTATAAAGTAAAAAAAAAAAAGAATATATTTCTTCTGCAACTGGTCTCACTTTGTATTTACTTATACATGCAACTTATGCAATACACTACTTGAAAATTGAAGGATTATTGGTACAATAACTTTGTGACTTGCCAAGTTTAGTACACTGAGTGCTTTACAATCATTTACTTCATTAATACTGTGGGCACTTGTGGCTGCCCAATGGCCCATTGACTGCATGTTGCTCTATCATGCTGGCCCCTGGGATTCAGGAACAGACATGGGTACTAGTGATTGGGCGACTGGATAGAAGAAGCACTGCTCATGGCAGCACATCCCAGCCTGGAAGAAGGAGCCATTGTGCTCTGTTGCCACAGTGGCTCCTGCTAGTAGGACAGGGAACTTGCTCTGCTGGCAGGGGCATGCAGCATGCGTGCAAGACTAACATAGATAATGTGTTCTACCACAGGAAGGGGAAGCAGAAAGAAAACTAGTGGAAAATTCCTGCAGTCAGATTGAATGTGACACTCTGAAGCACATTCTGACCACCTGTCCTGGCACCAAGATTGCACTGTGGCACTGGAGGTGGAGACACGTGCCTCTCGTCTTGCCCCACCACATGGGGAAACTATGGAGGGGGGAAATTCTGGAGCGGGGCTGGAAAGAGACAGAGTTGGGTGGTTGCTGTTCTACCTGAAGGGGGCTGTCTGGCCAAGAAGCATAAATGCACAGTGGAACAAAATCCAAAACAAAAATTGAACAGGAGCACATGAGTACTTGCAGCACAACACAGTTTCTTCTTTAGATGTAAGGTTATGCCAATGCACTGATTCAATAAGAATGTAAGTAAAGTTATTTATCGGTTTCTTTTTTCTTTTTATTTTCCCTCCTGTAATTTTACCACCTGTTTGTTCCCATCAGCCCTTTTCTGTCCACAACCCCATTCTTACCTCTGTGAATTGGCAGGTGTCTCAGTAGATGGTGTGGAGTTGATGTTATCCTGCGCTGGGGGAGGTGCTTTTCCTTTCAGATTTCTCCCCAACTGGGGCCAGTACACATGCAATGGCATGCAAGTACTGTGTAAAGGGATCCAGAGAGCCTTGACTAGGCCAGGGACCCCTCAATTTCTTGAACCTAAACAGTGGTTCAGAAATCCTCCATGAGCTACAGCTCAGCTGATACTGCCAGGTACTAGCCCTGACTTTTGGATTTTGTACCAGTGGAAGCTGATTTCCAAGTGGCCCACACTATCTCCTGCTGAACACATCTCTAACTACTGTATCTCCCTCTATCTCTCTAGTTGAATTTATGTGCCAGGGTTTAATAATTTGTTTAATCCTCACAGTCATTTTAAGTTCTGAGTTGATATTAGAAGTGAATCTTGAGCCTTGTGTAAATCCTTCTCCTTGCTCTCTGGCCTGCACTCTGTGTCTACCCCAACCCCCACCCCCAAACAGTCTGCTGTGCTCTCTGTCCCTGCCCACTTCTTTTGTTCTTTTTTCTGATGTAACAAGTCTCATCTTCCAGCCTTTAAAAAGCCTGTTTTTCTACTTTATTTCAGGGATATGTTTTTTTGTTGTTGACTTTTCCATTAGCAGATTATATCCTCTCGCCACTAGAGATCTATATCTCTGGTAGCAGTGACATTTTCTGTGTCTACTCCTCTATTAGCAGGTTATACGTAGCTGCCACTAGGAGCTACTGTCCTATCTGGCACATCACGCACTCTGTTCCCCAGTTTTTATCAGATCAAATGTATCAACCCCAACCACCGCAGCCCACTCCTCAGACTTATCACCTTACTTCTTCTGCTCTCCAGGAATGTCCATCCCAACCCTGGTCCTGGGTCTTCTACCCCCCTCTCGCACCCTGCTGGGTGTGGCCTCCGCATTGCCTCAATGAACATCTGCAGTCTCGCAAAGAAAACTGCTGCACTCCAGTGCTGGGTCGCACAACACAGGCCCGACATCATTGCCATAGTGGAGACCTGGCTCTCTGCATCAACCCCTGACTCAGCTGTCTCCCTCCCTGGTTTCATCCTGTTCCAAGAGGATCGAGTTGTAAGTGTGATGGCAGATGTGCAATCTACTTGCATGACTCCCGCCTTAGCCATGCTCTCCCTATCCCCAAGCTCGGTCATGGTGCCCAAGCCATCACCTTAAAAATCTCCCCTGACCTGGGCAGGGACCCTCTCTGTCTTACCACTACATACATACCCCCATGGGCCCAAGGACCAGCAATCCACTCCCCTACTGACTATCTCTCCACCCTGCCCCACAAAGCTGAGCAGCTCGTCCTAGGTGACCTCAGTGTCAACTGGATAGGCTCCACTGTTGCAGACATAAAGGACTCCTTCACTGCCCTTGACTTAGCTCAATTAGTCACTCTTCCTACCAGATTTAACCAGTCAAGTGGCACCAGCTCCCTCCTTGACATAATACTTTCCAACCGCCCCCACAAAATCAAGACTGTAAATGTCCTAGCTAACTCCCTCAGCGACCATTCCCCTATCCTCTGTTTCTGGTCTTCCCCCATGCAAAAACCGATGCGTGAAGTCACCTCCTGCCGCCGCTTTCACCCAGGGGGCCTCAGTAAACTGAAGCAGTACTAGCCCAACTTGACTGGTCTCCGATCTCACTCGCGACTGATATGGACACTGTGCTAGCCGACCTCACCAGAGCCTTCTGCAAGGCCTGTAACCTCTTTGCCCTCTTTACCAGTACCCGCTCCAAAAGACATAATGCTGCCTGGATTTCCCCTTCCCTTATTCAACAACTGAGGCAGCGAGACAACCTCTGGCGTGTCGCGGTCGAGTCAGGCAGGACAGTGGACAGACAGGCCTATAATGCCGCTCGTAACCAATGCACCTGGGCCATAAGGCAAACCAAGTCCAAATACTACCAAACCACCCTGGCCGCCTCCTGGGGCTCTGTGTCTGCGTTCTGGGATAGTATTAAGGAGCTCAATGGAAAAACTCGCTCCCCCCATCTCATATATCTGTCAACAGCACTATCACCACTGACCCCCAACATATTACTGACTGCCTCAACACGGCTTTCTCTGACCTAAGCGCAGTCCTTTCTGTCCACTTTTTTGACCCTATCCCTACCTCAACCCCCCCACCCTGAATCGCCCCCCATTTCTCCTCTGCATCATATCTCCCCATGAAGCCAAACCACTCCTACTGAAAGCCCTCTCCAGCCACAACCCCAGTTGTGACCCCATTGACTCCAGGATTCTCCGTCTAACTCTAGATGTCATGCTAGCCCCTCTCACTAACCTGTTAAACCGGTCTCTGTGCCTCGATCAATTCCCAAGCACCTGGAAATCAGCTGAAATTACCCCAATTCATAAGAATGGAGATAGCACATTACCAAATAACTACAGACCGATCTCCATCCTCCCACCACTCTCTAAAGCCCTGAAAAAAATAATATCCACCCAACTCATGGAATATCTAACCAAATACAGCATACTATATCCAGAACAGCATGGCTTCCGCCCTGGACACAGCACCACCATAGCCCTCCTAGAGTTCTCAAACCAAATACACTCTGCACTTGACTCTGGGGACGTTGCTGGGGCAGTGTTTATTGACCTATCTAAGGCCTTTGACACTGTGTGTCACCCCCTATTGCTTGACTCCCTCCATCAGCTAGGCTTCTCATCTGGCCCCCTGGCCTGGTTCTCCAGTTACCTCCATGCCAGATCCCAATGGGTCAAGATAAACGGTACCCTATCAGCTGCCCTACCTGTTCACTCAGGAGTCCCCAGGGTTCCATCCTGGGCCCACATTGTTCAGTCTCTTCTAAACACCCTTCCTAGCTCCTGCCTGAGCAGTATGCTCTTTATACGACGATGAGGTTCCCAGCGCCTCCCACCCTGACCCCGCTACTCCAGAACTCTCTGCAACTCACCTTCAGCCAAGCTGAAAATGGTTCCTCACCATCGCCTAGTTCTGAATCTCAAAAAGACAAAATCTATGCTTTTTGCCCACCACCAGAGTAACTCCAGAAGTGCCCCCCTTCTCATCCTCCCCAGCACCCTACGCCCCCTTGAACAGGTGTCTGCATACAAATATCTGGGCATCACATTCGACTCAGCTCTCTCTTTCCACTCTCATCTTAATTCCCTGTCCACTGCTGTAAACACCCGGATTGGACTCCTCTACTGCCACAAAGACTGCCTCCCTCACAATGCCCTCCGGCTGGCTATCACCTCATCCATCCTGTCACTGGCCAACTACAGGCTCCCTATCTATGTGACTGCTGACCCCACCGCCCTCACCAAAGTCCAGACCTTGATCAACAAGGCTTGCAGGCTCCTGACCGGTGCCCCCAGCAGAAAGCACAGATGCCAGCTCTACTCCTTCTTGAACTTACTCACCTTTGATGAGCACCTGTGCTATCACATCTATATACTGGCAAAAAAATCACTACTTGGGCTCTCCCCCTCTAGGGGTTGCTGTATCTCTAAAATTGGCCTCCCACTCGGTCGCCACCCAAAGCACACCCAAAGCCACCTTTCAGGTCCCGAGAGCCAGGACTTCTCTCGCCCAAAGATCATTCCACTGCAGAGCCCCCTCTTCGTACAACTCCCTCCCCACTCATGTCACAAACATCCCCAAAATTGGCCCCTTCAAAATTGCCCTCCAAAACCACCTCACTGACACTCGGAGCTGTAAATGCCCCTGACTGGCCCATACCTAGAGCTCCACCTTGCCCAATTTACAGACAACATCCTTCTGGACTGCCTTCTCCCCTAGCAACCACCCCTCCCCCCCCCCAGGTATTGCTCCCTAGAACCGCCTTATTATTTATATACTAAACTAAATGTAACTAACTGAAGCCTTTGTACACCTTTGTATTACTGGAATTGCTTTGTGTGTTCTTTTATTACATCTCACCTGTAATGTTCTCCATTGTTGTACTCCACCGCCAATTGTTTTCTACCCTCCCTGCGATGAGGTGCCTTTATAACTGAGTCTTTTACTCAAAGGTTGTAAATCCAAATTATGAAATAAATAAATAAAAAATAAAGATGCAGCATGCCTCTGCACCCATGCCCGGCCAACCAGGTGGCAGCCAAGCAGCACTATGCCCTATTCCCCTTTCCCAAAGGAGAAGATCCAGATATGGATGCTCGACGATCCTCCTTGCCCCAGCTGGCCCTGGAGTACCCCAGGTCCATTCCCAAACCTGGGTCATTGGTGTGGAATGCAGTGCTTCAGCCCACCTTGCCACCAGGCTGGCCCATTGTTTCTTTTCTTTCTTTTTTTTTTAATCTTAGCCACAATAAAATAAATTCCTTGAAATCTTCCACATAAAATATTTTATTCGATGTTTCTATAGTTCACAAAATAAAAACATATCAATAATACTCTAAGCTTAACCATTGGCAGCAGTACTGCTCTGGAAGCCAGTAACCTGGGTTTGTGTTCCATGCCTGGTGTTAACTGGGGACCAGCAGGAGAAAGCTCGAGCATCACAAAGGATGCTTTTCTCCTTGTGGGATGGGGGGTCTTAAGCTTTCATTTTCTAAAGCCACCTGGGTTTTATTTACCCATTCATTTGTGGAAATGTACTAATTCAGATATATGAATTATTCAGACTCACTAGAAACATAGAATGTGTTGGCAGAGAATGACCAGTAGGCCCATCTAGTCTGCCCTATTTTCTCCAGCTCAGTGCTATATCCTAGATCCTATTAGGTCCCAGGTGCCCCTCTCTCATCCCATATCTCTACTTATGATACCCTTGTGCCTAGACCAGCTTATTTGAAGCTCCCCACTGTCCTCACCCTTACCACCTCCTCTGGCAGGCTGTTCCAGGCATCCACCACCCTTTCTGTGAAGAAGTATTTCCTCACATCCCTCTTAAACTCCCCCCTCAAGCTTCATAGCATGCCCCCTTGTTCTGGTGCTCCTCCTTCTGAGAAGGAGGCTCCCCTCCTGCACCTTGTTCACCCCTGTGAGAAACTTATAGGTCTTAATCATGTCCTGTCTGACTCTTCTCTCCTCCAGGGAATACATGTTGAGCTCCCACAGCCTCTACCCATATGGTTTCTTGTGCAACCCCTGCACCATTTTGGTAGTCCTCCTCAGGACACTTCCACTCTGTTGACATCCTTGTGGAGGTGCAGGCTCCAGAACTGGACACAGTACTCTGGGTTGGGTCTCTCATAAGTGAGTGATACAGAGGCAACACCACCTCCTTTCACCTGCTAGAAACCCACCTTCCTATGCACCACAGCACTTGAATCACCCTGCCTGCTGCCTTGTTACACTGTTCTACCACCATGAGATCACCAGATATGATCAGCTCAAGGTCCCTCCCCTGCTAGATGACTATAAGTACCTCCCCACATCTTATACACAGCCTCTGAATTTCCCCACCCCAGTTGCATGACTGCACATTTTGGTACTGAAACCCAGTTGCCACTCCCTAGACCACTCCTTTAGTTTCCCCAAATCCCCTTGCATTCTCTCCACCCCATTGCATATTTTGTGTGATCTGCAAAGAAACACACTTTCCCCTCCCCTCAACTTAGAAAGACATTGAAGAGGACAGGACCAAGTACTGATCCTTGTGGTATTTTACTGGTCACTCTCTCGTCCTCTGAGTGACTGCAGGTTACCACCACCCTCTGCTTCCTGTCTTTCAACTGGTTTGATACCCAGCTCACCCCCTTCTCCCCCACCCTCAGGCTGATAAGTTTTTTGTTAGCTTTCTGTGTGGTGCAGTGTCAGAGGCCTTACTGTTGTCCTGATAGGCCACATCCTCTGCCTTTCCTGATCCACCCCTCTAGTTACCCAGTCAAAGAACTCTATGAGATTTGTTTGATATGGTATGCCTCCCCAACAGCAACACCAACACAGCGACCTATGTTGCTGTCAACAAAATTAACCGTTTGCCGACAGGTTGCTGTGTTGTTGTGCCTGAGACGGGGCACACTGACTCCTGGTTCTGCACCTCCCCCAATCAACTCCGACTCAGAGTTGATAATCTTTAGTACTGGAGGTGCAGGGGCAGAGCCCCCCATATGGGGGGGTTCAGGGAGGAAAGCCCCCTGGTAAAAAAACAGGATCAGAAGACATTTGGGATTCATGTCTAGCGCAACTTGCAGTCGACATAAATCCTGTCGCTGTGATGCCGGTTGACAAAAGTGTTGCCAAACCGGCATCGTAGATCCATTTGACATGACTTTCCCCCTGTGAACTGACTCCCATTCCTAGTCTTCAATGTTAATATAATAAATTTATATCTCCAGTGGTTTGAGACAGGAGAAATATACAGTACACTGAGCAATAGGCGTAATTAATTATTATGGTTTATAGCCATTCACCAATAAAATAAATCTGTGTCTAAGCTACTGAATAAACCTCAAGTCAAGGAAGCCTTGAAATAAAGTGACAGCTTGTGTAGTGTTCATTTATTAAATGTATTTACTAGGTAAATTAATCTATTTGGGGAACTGAAGGTCAAAGAGCTCAAATTGAGCAAGGGCTGGTAAATATGTAAACTCTTTAGAGGCTCATAACCAGGAGTTAAATTAAGAAAATGGTATTTACTGGAAGTACAAAAAATATAACAAGGTGAAAACAAGGAACAACAGGCTGGAAAAGCAATGGGAAAAAGGAAAAAAATCTAAAAAAGAAAAAAATTACCAGAAATCAGCAAAATAGAATGGGATTAGGACTGAGTAGAGTACTCAGTAAGTGATTGCTATTAAGAAAATTCTATTAAGACATGCATGCAGTCCATTAAAGAACCATGAATGATATACTACTCTGAGGTCAAAAGTGTTAATGGCACTATTCATCCCTTAAATAATACAAATTGATAACATTTTCTGACTTTGAACAAAACCCACTGATGCAGATGACAGCAGCAGACTTCGATGCATTAGAAATAAATCAGATAGATACAAACAACTCAGCAGAGTTCCTTGGCTGTGCAAAAAAAGGTACCTGCTAAAAAAATTAAAACCAAATATATGATCTTTGGATCAAAAAAACAATTCAAATGAGGCATATAAAACTTCCATGCAAAGAGTTCTTGTGGGGCCCTGACTGAATGTGTCCATACATTCAAATATCTAGCAGTCCACCTAAACCCTAGTTTGACCTACTCAGAACAAATCCATACTTTATGCAAACTGACTATTCAAAGCCTTGGTGCCCTATATAGGCTTAAACATGTTCTCACACCTGAGGTAAGGTGTGAAGGGAGGCGGAAGGGAGAGGCAGCTGCAGAATAAGGGGTGCTAGCTGCACATTCGAGCAGACTTGATAGACCTCTAGGCCTTTATCTGCTGGCAAATTTCGTATGTTCGTAGGTAAGGCTGGTCATTACTAGAGGAACCCTGCTGCCCACCTTGGACAATGGTTTGCTCACCTTTTGCAACAAAACCAATGCAGAGCTTATGAAAAGGCAACATAAAGTACAATCATGCCTGTAGATTTAAACTGGCTTCTACCACATCCGCCACTGTGAGCTATATGTGGACCCTGAATGGCTTACACCTCAAGCACACTGAATCTATACATAAGGCTGTTTCACTGCTAAGCTTCTAGGGGATACCCACTACTATCCCTTATCGGGGATGCTCAAGCTCAAGAGAAATGGAAGAGATGTGAGATCTTCCTCCTAACTCCTGTTCTCTGAACCCTGGATATCCAGTACCATGGGTCAAAAAGGTTTCTCAGTGTCTGCCCCCAATTATGGAATAGTTGTCTATGTGAACTGACTCCCATTCCTAGACTTCTGCCTTTCAAAAGGGGTCTTAGGAATTACTTACCATCCCAGTGTGTGCCATGGTTTCCCACCTACTTAAATCGGGCCTTCTCATCACTGTGCCCTACCTTAACTCACAAATGTATTGCATCCTATAATTGGTAACTATTTATTTATGTATGTATTTATATATGTATGCATGTATGTATAATATATATATATATATATATATATATATATATATATATATATATATACACACATATAGTGTGTATAATATGTAGCATATGTCTTTACATAGGTTATGCTGCCTACATGGGATCTTGGCCCATACAGAACACTTGCGATCTTGCAGTGCATATCTTTCTGAACAGAATCAATACACTCCACTGTTTGTAGCTGTTGTAACCTTTTACCATAGGAATATAGAATCACAGAAAGTGTCGACATACAAGGACCGCCAGGCCCACCCAGTCTACCCAGTGTACCTACCTAATTGTAATGATTTTGTAATTTCCTACCGACTCAAACTCAAGATCCGCCAGACCTTTCTCTCTGTCCCATGCTCTCTTGAATCCCCCCACAGTCCTCTCCCCCACCATCCCCTCATAATAATTCATATACTTCATATATTCTTTATAATTCATATATGTTCATCATCTGTAACTATGTCCTGCCTTACAGCTTTGGTCATGCCTGAAAATGTGCTAGCCTTTGACCCAGTGCACCTACCTATGACCAAATAAATAAATAACTAAATAAAAAAATAAAAAAATATATAACTAAACAAAGACTCCCAGGGCAGAGTACTACTTGGGTGGAGTCTGAGTATCTGCATCATAGGAGGAAAAGAACCTGAGAGTGATGATCACTAGTTTAGGAAGGAGGTCAGGAAGCACTTCTTATTTATTTATTTTTATTTTAGCTTTTGTTGACGGGTAAGTGCACTAGACAAATCCTGCCTATTTTCAGGCATGACCCAGGGAAGGGGGATACAGATGAATGCCAACTGACCTTGAACCAGATTAAGCTGTTGGTGGTATTTTTAGTGAATGAGGGAAATTTGGCCAGGACACCGGGAAATTCCCCTACTCTTTTCGATAAGTGCCATGGGATCTTTAACATCCACCTGAACTACCACCAATCCAGGCAGATGGGACCTCGGTTTAACGTCTCATCCGAAAGACGGCACCTCAGAAATGCAGCACCCCTCTCATGCTGCACTACAGTGTCAGTACTGGGATATTAACCCAAGTGCCAGATGTGGGAACTGAACCCACAGCCTTCTGATCTCCCGGCCTCAGAGGCGAGTGTGCTACCTACTGAGCCACTGAGCCACTGACACAGAGAAGGTGATGGACACTTGGCATGTGCAGCCGGATGAGATCATCTCGTTGAAGACAGTAGGCAGCTTTAAGAGAGGCTGGGATGGCCTTCTTCTGCTGGTTTCTTTGTATGTTTGTATAAGGTTGATGAGGAGAGTTTCTTTAAGCTGAGTGGCAACCATGACATGAGGGGGCACAGTCTTAAGCTGGAGGGTGGGAGATTTAGGAGGGAGGCCAGGAAGCACTTCTTCACAGAGATGGTGATGGACACTTGGAATGCGCTGCTGGAAGAGGTCATCTCATTGAAGACAATGGGTAGCTTTAAGAGAGGCTGGGATATGTATAGGGGGAAGGTAAGAATTATGGGTAGGGAGGATGGGAGGTGTGGGAAGGAAGGGCAGGGACAGTAACTCAAGCTGTGGACCCTGCAATATTAGCAGACCAGATAGACTAAATGGCCTTCGCCTTCTTCTGCTTGCTTCTTCATATGTTTGTATATATATATAAAAAAACTAATTTGTTTCTGCAAACCTAGTGACATAGTAATTTAAGTTCAAAGGGACTCTGGGACCATCATCTTGCCTCCCTCATTTCATAAACAGGGCTTAATAAGTATGCTATGCAATCATGCTCTAATTTTAAGGGAATTAACCAACTACTCTACAACCCAGGTTATTTATCCTGCAACTCCCTTGGAAAGAAGAAATGTGCTCAGACTTATCTAGAATGCTTGCACCATCTTCCTATCTGCTGCTTCTACTGGAAGTCTGATCCATGGGGTCATCACTCTTTGGGGGAAGAACTGCCTTTAAACATTACCTCTGAATTTACCAGCGCTGGGCTTCAGGGCATGTCCCCACATCCTGTCGGAGGACACCAAATCGGATGTCTCTGTCTTTCAATCTGGTTCATACACTTGAGTATGCAGAAGATGGAGATGATGTTCCCGCTCAGTCTTCTTTTCTCCAGGGTGAGCATGTTAAGAGCAACAAGCCTGGCCTCTTAGCTGTTTTCCCCCAAACCACTGATCATTTTGGTGACCCTGTGCTGCACCCCTTGGACAGTCCGAATGACTTTTTTTTTGTATTGAGGAGCCCATAACTACATACAATACTCCAGGTGGGGGCTGCCCCAGGCCCTGTAATGTGGCAGGATTACTTCCCTCACTGGTCACCCCTTTTAAAGGCTCCCCAATATTCTGCTGATCCTCTTCAGAGTGGCTGTGCACTACTTGCCAAGCTTCAGCCCCATGTCTATCATAACTCCCAGGTTTGTTTCATCCTCTAATGCAATAAGGGGAGCCCTACATAGTGTGTAGGTTTTACCATTGCTTCTCCACCCCTGGTGTAGCACCTTGCATTTGGTTACTTTGAATCTGAGACTACTGGAGTCATGTCTATTACCCTGGTTGTTTAGGTCCTTCTGAAGTGTGTCCTCATTCTCAATAGAGTCCACAGCCCTGGTCAGCTTAGCATAATCAGAGAATATATGCATCCTACTGGAGATACCAGCTTCCAGATCACAGATGAAACTGTTGAAATGCAGTGGCCCAGCAATGATACCCAAGAGATGCCACCAAGTACCCCTATCCATTTAGAGTAGTACCTAGCTACAATAACCCTTTGCTCCTTGCCACAAGCCAGTATACCATACTGGTGTACTTTGCCCAGAGCCCTGTCATGTACCATGGTGTCAAAAGCCTTGCTGAAGTCCAGAACAAATCTAAATCTATGGTTCAGCCACTGTCCACCTCTCTGGTTACCTTCTCAAAAAAGTTGATCTTGTTGGTATTATGTGAGCCACCCCCTCATAAAGACAAATAAATGCTGACAGGAGGTAATAACCTTCACTTCAACCAATTGCTTCATTATTCTGTCCTTTGTAATGGGTTCCATGATCTTGCCCAGTACTGAAGTCAGGCTGAATGGCCTGCAGTTTCCCAGGTACGAATTTTATTTATTTACTTGGTTCTATGGAACGTTCAAAACACAAAACAGACAGAAAATTAAGTGATTCAGAAAGGGGAAAAAAGGAAAGTTGGGAAAACAAATGTGTAGAAACTACAGAAAGTAAAACAGTGAATAATGTACGTAATGGTCAGTCAGCAAAACAGACTGTTGTTACCAAATATCCTGAGAAATTGACATCTTTAATAGGAAATGAACAAGTGAGGCAAATTTTAACAATAATGAAAACTGTTGAGTCAGCTGAGAAACCTGTGTTACTCCAAATAATAAATGAACTGAAGTACAAACTAGATGGTTTGAAAAGTTGAATGCTCCAAATAAACCCACTGAGTGGGGCTCCCCCGAATAAACACACTGAGTGAGGCTCCCCTTGTTGCACTGGAGGAGAAACAGGATCTGGGAATCATAATAGAAAACAGGCTGATGCAAAACAAGCAGTTGGTTGTTGCTGTCAAGAAAGGCCATCAGAATGTAGGAGTGTGTTAAACCGGGGGTGATTAGCAGGGCAGCAGAAGTAATCCTACTCTAGTCAGATCCTGAATCAAACAAACAACAATGCACACAGGAGGTGTCAATGCCACCATCCCACGCACCAGAACCACTGAGAGCAACGAGAATCACATAAAAGGGAAGTGGGGTGCACACAAGGCCTGTAAAAATCAAATAAGGTCAAACTGCTGTAAAAAATACGTTTATTTCTTTTGCTGGCAAACATCTGCCACAGATGAACACATGCCCCAACATTTCACAGACACAACTTCTGCTTCCTCAGGGAGTCCGACCCTACCTGGAGTACTGTGTGCAGTTCTAGGCTCCTAAATGCATAAATAAAATTGAAGCAGTCATGAAGGTGCAATTATGGTCCACCAAAATGATCAAGGATTTGAGGGACAGGAGCTACGATGAGGGGTTGCTGACCCTGAACAGGCTCTCCTAGTTGAGGATTAGGCTGAAAAAGCAGTAAAATAATAAAAGTTATTGAATATATATTCTTTGCAAAAAACTTTGTTGATGCATCAGTTAGGGTTGTTTCCACAGCAATAAAAGTGTGGAAATTCAACTTTAGGGTTACCACCCTACCACCCCACCCCCACGCACCATCCTCAAAACCCTAACTCCACATTCCCCCCACTCCCCCCACACTTACACATAACTAAGGAGCCATACAGCAGCCCTATAGGGCAAGGAACCCTTGTAACAGTAATTTGCCAATATCTCAGCAACCGTAGCAGCTATGAAAAGAATTCCAGTGCTGCTGTAATCATGACAGAGAGACCACGACATGAGATAGCTCAATGAAATCCATATCTCACATCATTTTGGAAATACAGGCACCAAAAAGCGCTATGGGTGCTAACTTTGAGGGCTTAATACTCGCCTACGGACATGAAAATGAGCCATTGGAATACTCATTTCCAAATATCTCAGTACCTGTACAAGGTAGAAAAAAAATTTAAATTCATGGTATTCATGGCTTTCCAACTGAGAATTTTTTCGATGAAAAATCCGTATCTTGAACTGTTTTTGAGATACGGGAGTTAAAGGTGTGATGGGCACTGCAATGTCATCCTATGGGACAATTTCTCAACTTTGGAATGCTGTAACAATGAGCCCATTGAAAGTTTTGGTACCAAACCACCAAAAGACACATCTGTGGGACCAGGGCTTGCCACCCTGAAAATCTCAGCCCAAAAGGTCAATCCACCTTGGCACAATGAAATGACAAATAAAACGACACATTATAAAATGTGTTTATCGCGATTACTTTAATGTGTTCATGGCACTCCTATCTCTATAATGGAAATGTTATCACACACAGAAAAATGTTATCGATGTTATTGTTTTTATCGCGATTGTTTTCGTGACAACAAAAAATGTTGCCGCGATCAGAAATTGGCAGAAGTTTAAAAAACAGATTTGCTGACCAACTACTAAAAAACTAACGCCAGGGTCATGTTCCTCAGGGCCCAACTAGATAAGCACAGCTGTTACTGCTTACCAAATGGCATTATTTTTTGAGTTACAATGTTTTTTCTCTCTCACTAACTCAAAACAAGATGGCCACAGCACGAAAACAGTTTCAAGGAGCTCGACAACAAATATGTGATTGTGAAAGTTTTCGCAATGCACATATAAATTTTCGCATAGGCTATAATGGGACATGAAACACTTGAATAACTTTTGAACGGAGTATTTTTTTTCATCAAATCTTCAAAAGGCACCAGTTCAACCCAGGCCACATGTAGACAAACAAATCTGAAGCCACTCAAATGCATTCTTCAGTCCATTATGACTTACTGAAAAATGCGCAAAAGTTGGTGATTTTTCACATTTTAGTGCCTTATGGTTCTGCAACTGTACATCCGACTGGAATGAAACTTTTCAGATCCAGAGATCTATAGTTGGCGGTTATGCATGCAAAAGTTCAGGCAAATCAGACAAACAGTTGCAAAGTTATTAAAGTGCAAACTTTGAGGTTTAACATAGATGTGACCGTGCAACCCTAACTAAACCAGCCCTACTAGGCCGGTATAATATATTATATTATATTATTTATTTATTTATTGAATTTTGTTGACCCGGTAAGCCCACTGGGCCTAGAAGTCCCTTTTCAGGGGCGACTGGGGGAGGACAGATGGTAAGCAACTGAAATTGAACCAGATTAAGCTGTTGGTGGTATTTTAGAGAATGAGGGAAATTTGGCCAGGACACCGAGGAAATTCCCCTACTGGTTGTTGGTGGTATGCTGCAGTCAGAGTCTGTGCTGGATGGTGAGAGTACAGGGGGGCAGGCCTCCTCCCCTGTACTGCTGTTCTCAGGGGCCGTGGAGGAAGAATGTGCTGTGGCAGAAGTCGTGTTGGCGACTATTATCGATTCTGAAGAAAGAGAGGATGTTGGTTTGGCCGGCCAGCTGCCGCTGGTTGAGTGTTCTGGTGCTAGTAATACTCACTCGATGTGGTCAGCAAAGCGCTTGGCTTTGCTCCGAGAACTTGCTGTGCTCGATGATGAAATTGCTGCACTCCCTAAGGCAGCGTTTGGACCATCTATGGTGCCTTCTCTTCGGTCTGGGAAGACCCAGACTGATGCAGTGAAGTCTGCGTCACTAGCAAGCGACGTGTTGAACCCGGAAGAGGGAGCTGGGGCTGGCAGTTTTCCGAGTGCCTTCTCGGTGTGCCTACAGCCCCAGCAGGATTTACCTCATGGTGAAACTCCTTTCAAGTCATCAGCTGGAGATGAGGTTCTTACTGACCCGACTGTGTTGCCTGAAGTACTGAAGTCTACTCATTTACAGAAGCCGAAAGGATGGGAGGTTTTCTTTTTTACATCCTCTCAAGCTCCTGGCTGGAGTAAATCAGGTACTGTGACTCCCGATGGAAAACGAGTTTCTATGGCTTCTTTTGACACTTCTTCTGCCTTTTTTCAACAAGGGACTTCATGGTCTCCAGAGAAAGCTCTTAGAGGGGCTGGATGGGAACAGGGAGATGGTGGGGTATGGTCCCTGGTTTCGCAAGATCCCACCTATTTAAATATGCTGGATAAGGTTGGGAAATCTGTTAAGACAGTTACTCTGGCTGATCAGAACTCTAATGACTTTCCAGGGACTGTTTCTGGTGGTGTTAAACAATATACTGATAGTAATACTTCTGCTCCTGTTATTAAACCTGCTTTGCATGTGTTACCTTCTAAAACATTACTGGATAACTCTGTATTGCTTGATTACCCTGCTGTCGCTCCTTCTCTGTCTCTAGAACCAGAGGGTCCAGTTCGGATAGAACCTGGCCCTCAGTTACCTGACTTACAAGACAAAGTGTCTGATAGACCAGTTGGTTTTAAGCTGGCCGATTTGTTTTCCACCAAAGGTGAACCTGCTCCCAGACGGAATGCAGTTCGTCTCTTGTATAAAGGGGGGTTAGTAGATCCTCCAACTAGGCTCTATGTGGTTAAAACTTTACTTAAAGGGTCTATGAAATTTCTCTCTTCAGATATATTTGCCCTCATTAGTCTGGGAAATCATAACTATGATGTTAGTTTTAAACAAGTCTCTAGTTTAGATAGGTTCTGTGCCCAATATGCAGCTTGTCGGGCCTCTCCTACGTGGTCTCCCTTTCATGCAATTCCTTTGACAAAACCTGCTATTAGGAATATAACTGTCATGTTTAAAAATGAAGGTGTTCATATTGAGGATATGTTATTCTGGTTAAGACAGCATTGTGAGGTGCTTAATAAACCTTCCCCCACACTGGATAGCAAACTCATTTGGGATGGAGGATGGAGGATTCATGTGAAATTGTATTCTACAAATAATGGGCCTCGTCACTTACCAAGTTTTTTTATTTGGGGAAAGATAAAGGTTTTATTTTTTATCTGGGACAACCAAAATCCTGTTTTAAGTGTGGTTCAAGAGCTCATTTTAGCTCCGCCTGTGACACTATAAAATGCAGTCATTGCTTTGATTTTGGACATGCTTCTAATGCCTGTCTTAACCTTTTTAAATGCAATTTGTGCGAACGAACTGGCCATGCATATGGTCGCTGCCCTTGGGCTTCCCATAATAGGGAGAATTGCCCATCACATGTGGGTCTGATTTCCTTGGCCCAGCAGGCACAGGATAGAAGTAATTCAGCTAGTGTTCAGACTCCTAACGCATCTACCTCAGGATCTGGGGAACCACTGTTTATGTCACAGGACATTGGTGGAAAGGACCCTAGGGTCTCTTCTCCGACTGTGGTGCTAGATCAGACGGTGGGTGTGCAGGACATTCCTGTTTCTGAGGTGCTTGTTTCAGAACCTACTGTACGGGTTGATACTGTAATGCCCCCCCCTCCGGTTAACATGAAGTGTAGCAATGAGGCAGCTGGATTTGTTCCAGTACCCCATAAGAGAACACGAAAAGGTGCAGTGGTGTTAGGTCAGGGTAAGACTGTCCGTGGTACTACATGGAAAGTGGGAAATAAGTTTGCTGTCTTAGCTCCTGACGTCTCTGATAAGGATTCTGGTGGGGAAGATACGGATAGCTCTTCTATTCGTTCTTGTACGGACACGGAGGGAGGGGGGGATTTAGACCCCATTGCTAAACGGACCAGACAAAGTCGGAGGAGTAAGTCACCCCTAGGTATCTCATGAAGGAGACTTTATCTGTGTGTACATTAAATGTAAACAGTATTAAAGGACCTAGAAAGCTGGAAGGGGTGTATTTAACCTTACCTGATTTCAACTGTGACGTTATTTGCCTAGTGGATACCAGACTAAAATCTAACCGTGAGCTTCAACAAGCCTCTCGGGCATGGACTTCTGGTCCTTCTTTCTGGTCTTCTGGTACTGACAAATGTGATGGGATTGGAATTTTATTTTCCAACTCTGATTTTCGGGTATCAAGGTTGGTTGACATTCAGCCTGGTCGTGCCTTATTGTTGGATTTTTCCTATTTTGGGGAGATATTTCGGATTATCGGTGTTTATGCCCCTCAATCTAAAGCACAGAGGGTTTCACTTTTTCAGTTAATTCAGCCTTATTTGCATTTGTCTAGGTTACTTTTGTGGGTGGGAGACTTTAATTGTGGGCTGCATCAGAAGGACAGAGGGTTACAGACCACAAAATTATTTTGTGATTCTGTCGCCTTGAAAGATGTTACAACTGCTCAGTTGGTAGATGCATAGGTCATGTCACGAAATGGGGGATTTACCTTTTTAAAGGGCCATTGCGGACTCCGTATTGATTTCATTTTTTATCTCGAGTGTTACTGATTCTATCTTATGTTACTCTGGGTCTTGAATTTATGATCATTTAGCAATTAAGATGACTTGTTCTTGGCAGAACACCCAAGATGTAAAAATATGTGGCGGCTTAATGACTTTTGTTGGAGGACCATCGCCACAAAAGCTTTGGAGGAAGGAATGGGCAGCCAGTCTTTCAGTGGCAGATATTTATGAAGACCCTGTGAGTGGTGGATGATTCAAACTCAGATGGCAGCAACTTTTTCAGGGGCAAGCTGCAGCTAAACATACTGCAACTTATTTATCATACCTAGCACTACGGCACCAACTGCAGCATCTGATTTCCTTATCAGATACAACGGATTTAGATTATAGTGCACAGATTGCAGTGCTTTGCTCACAAATGAGATCTCTGCAATATGATAGGGCATGTTCCTTGGGGCAGGAAGCACGATTTGGGACACAGGTGACCAAAGGCGGACTGAATATGTTCAAAGACTGCAAAGGACGGGTGGATTCTAAATTTATTCAGGAACTCAAGTCACCTTGTGGTGATTTGGTATCAGATCCAGAGGTAATGGTTCAGGTAGTAGAAAAACACATCCTTGCTATGTTGGGCACATCTCCATGTTGTAAGGATGCTAAACCTTTCCTAGAATCCTTACATCTTCCACCACCTCCTTTGCAGGAGCAAGAAATGTTGTCTGGTGCTATTTAACCCTCAGAGGTGGCAGGTGCCATTGACAGTCTGAATGTTGCTTCTGCACCAGGGTCAGATGGCCTTACGGCTCATTTTTTTCAAACATTTAAGGAAGATTTAGTTCCAGCTTTATCTCTCTTATTTACTGATATGCTGACCATGGGTACAGTTACTAAGTCTATGAAGGAAGCCATTTTAGTTCTCATCTTAAAAAGCTGGGTGATCATTCTGATTTACATAATTGGAGACCTTTAAGTTTATTAAATGTGGATTATAAAATCTTGGCTAAAATTTTATTGGCCAGGCTTATAAAAATTGCCTCACGTCTTAGTCCTGCCCAAACTTGTGGTATCCCGGGAAGGAGTCAAAATGATAATTTAATTCTGTTATGGGAATTGTTTGTGCTGGGTGAACAAGGTAAGGTTTCTGGATGGGTGTTGGGGTTAGATCAGGAGAAGGCTTTTGATATGGTTTCTCATGATTTTTTATTTGCTGTGTTAGGTGCGTTTGGGATTCCTTGCCAGTTTCTTTTTTGGATTAAAGCTTTGTATAAAGAGGCTACAATCCTTCCAAACATGAATGGCTGGTTAGGTAATCCTGTCAGGCTAGGTAGAGGGGTCAGACAAGGCTGCCCACTAAGTCCCATTTTATATAATTTTTGTATTGATACATTGATTCAGGCAATTTCTCGTTGTCCCCAAATTTTGGGGTGGTCCCTCATCTTCCCCAGTTAAAACTCTTGCATATGCAGATGATTTGGTTTTAACGTATGATATTGGTACAGTTGAAACTGCCGTGTTACAAGTGCTAAATGCTTATTCTTCTGTTTCTGGTTCCTGAATTAATTTTGGCAAAAGTATTGGGGTTCCTATTGGACACCCTGTTCTTCCGCAATTAGGGAGGTATGCTGGGATTTCAATTGATATTCGCCCCTTCAAGTATTTAGGTATTTTTTTGGGACTGACAATGTATGTCATTATAATTGGCTTTTAGCCATGGGTAAGGCTGAGGGTTTGATTTCGGGATGGAAACAACGTGTAATGGGTAAGAAAAAAACGTGTTATGTTGCTTAAAACTTTGGTTCTTCCCATTTTTTTATACCTTTGTTATGTATTTCCGCCACCCATGGATTGTTTTTCCAGATTATATAGGATTTTTTTTCAAGGGTTGTGGGGGTTTAGATTGAACCCTGTCAAGCGGAGTATAACCTATAGACCATATAAGGAGGAGAGGTTGGGATGATTAACCCTGTGGTTTTTTACAGTATATTTTTACACTTATTTTGGGAAAGCCTTAAACCAGGGATGGTGAGTTGGAAGCCTTTGGTGTTACAGTGGTTAATGCCTTGCCTTCTCACTTGGGATTTGGGGAAAAAAGGGTGGGTTTCTCGATTTGCTGATGTTCCCTTATATGGGAAAGAAGCTATTAAGGTGGCGTTATCTTGGGATTTCCATTCTCAGGATTTTTGTATTCTATCTAGATTACTTTTTTATGACACCATTTGGTGGAAAGACACTCAGAATAGGGTGGTATTTCCATTTTGTCCTGAACATCGGGTTGAATGGATTCCCCATCAACTATGTAATCCCCGTTTGCCTTCCTATGTGTAGGATGTAGTTTGGTTAGGTAATTATGGGCGTCTTAGTGTTAAAGGCAATCATAAGCACAAAGCATTAGATACTCGATTTTGCCCCAGGGAGGGTTGTTCTGCAATTGTTGAAACCCAACAACACCTTTTTTTGGAGTGTCCCTTTGCTGTTTCCTTTTGGACTCAGTTAGCTGGTTTATGGTCAGAACCAATGTTGTTACATTTGTCTTATGCTCATCTTATGTTTTGTACGAAGGGTGCGTTATGTCAAAATTATCCTGAAGACACTTTATTTATTAATTTTTCTTTAATCCGTTATTATTTGTGGCAGGCCAGATGTATGCTGGTTTTGCATCAAAAATTAATTTTTGTATCCGAAGTTATTAAGAATGTCGGAATTGCTATTCATAGTGTTAAAGTACAGGACTTTGGGCATTTTGTAGGACCTCAGTTTTTTCATTTATGGTCACATTGTGATCTTTTTACTGGGGTTTGAAGGGTGGTTCCCTCTTTTTTTGTAGTTCTGTATGTATATGTTTAATTTGCTTTAATTTTGTCATATTGCAGTAATTTTTCTGTGTATGTTTGTTGTTTTGCTTGGTTTCCTTTTTCTGTAATGAAGCCCAACTTTCTCAATAAAATTCCCCTACTCTTTTTCGATAAGTGCCACGGGATCTTTAGCATCCACCTGAACTACCACCAATCCATGCAGATGGGACCTCAGTTTAACGTCTCGTCCGAAAGACAGCACCTCAGAAGTGCAGCACCCCCCTCGTGCTGCACTACAGTGTCAGTATTGGGATATTAACCCAAGTGCCAGATGATGTGACTGAACCCACAGCCCTATGTGTGTGTGTATATATATATGGATACATGATGGGCAGGAGTGGGATATGGAAAATATTCTGATTCCTGCAGAGTGAGAATGCACAACTCACGATGCAGGAGTCAGAATATTTTCCATATCTCATGATCATGTGTGCGGTTTATAACACTGGGGTGAGGGCTTTAGGAATATTTTTTCTGTTTCTGTGTGTTTCCTGCTCTTTCTGTGTGCATGTGTGTGTGTCGGGGGGGTGCTCTGAATGGACTGGAAGTGAGAAACACAGCTGACAGTGTTTTTGCAAAGCTAAATGAGTAAGTCAGAGGCTCACTGAGAAAAACAAATTGCTGCAGGTAGCACTGAGAAACAGAAACTGCTTTGTAAAAGAGTTTCATTTAGAATTCAGGTTATTTTGAAGCTGAGATCAACACAGTGATGGGCTAGGAATGTTAGAAATACAATGGGACATAGGTGGGAGTCTTTTGCAAAGCTAATTGAGTAAGTTGCATCTTCAGTGAGAAAGGGAAACTGTTTCGTGAAGTAGTTCCCTTCAGGGAGGCAGTATAGTGCAGTGGTTTAAGGCTCTGAGTTGCAAATCTGGTGACATTCAGCAGATTAGACCTGGGTTTGAATTCCCACAGCTTCCATGTGCATACTGTGTGATCCTAAGCATATCACTTAACTTTCTTGTGCTCCCAGGTTGCACCTGTAAACGAACTTTCAGCTTAGTGTATCTCTCTCTCCTGGTAAAAGATAAACTGTTTTCTGAAGCAGTTTCCTTTAGAATGCTATCTGCATTGCAGATATCCTCACTCCAGTGACATCAGCAGAGTGAGGATAAATATGATATCCTCACTCTGGTGATGTCATCAGGATTTCTCCTCACTCCAGAGAAAATAACCCAGGTTATTCCACTGGAATAGCTCTCACCCCAGTGGTATATAAATATATATATATATATATATATGTATATATATATATATATATATATATATATATATATGTGTTCTTTGCAAAACTTTGTTAATGCACCAGCTAGGGTAACTTAATGCCACAAAAGTAGGGACATAAGGTGTTAGGGTTTCTGGCCCTAACTCCCCACACCTACCTCCCAAGCAGCAAAAGGAAAAAATAATTTGTGTTTTGGATCTGTGGAGTCTTGGCGAATAAGTGTTGTGGTCTTCCTTGGGATTGTCAACCCTAATGCTCACCCCATTCTATGAGCAAACAATGTCACACATGATCTCCTGCATGCCCTGTATGAAGAAAGCTACAACAAATTGTGTTGACAACATGTGGCGAGACCTACTTCTCTGTCTTTTAAGAGTGTATCACTGTAAGGCAGTGGCTTGGTGCTTGTGCTTCGGATTGGAGGCTATGGGATGGGGGAAGGTGGGAGCATTAGGGCTGATAATCCCAAGGAAGACCCCACCACTGATTTACCAAGACTCCAGAGACCCAAAACCCTAATGTTTTTTTCCTTTTGCTGCTTGGGGTTGGGGAGTTAGGGCTGGAAACCCTAACACCACATTTCCATGACCTTGTTAGTCAAGTGGGGCCTTGACTGGTTATAATCTGAACTCTAAATTGTAATAAAAAGCATTTAAAAACCATCCTTATACTACTGTATGAAGCACGCCCCCCCACGCTCTCCATTTACGAACATCATAAAATGTGCGAGTGCAGTGGAGTTTCTCACAATAAAGAAGCGGTAGCACTTTGGCTTTTGGCTCCGTTGAGGAAAATATAATCTTTTACATTTTTTAATACTAGCAGAAATAAATGAAAATTTGCACTGCATTCTACTTGGGGCAGTGTAAGCTTTCTTATATGTTTGGGGGGAGAAGTAAGAGAGAGAGAAAGGGTGACAGTGTATTCTCACTGAGTTGGTGAGTGAAAGAACTCGATGAGCTGGGATTCTTTCTTTCCTAAATTCATATTTTCTCATGTTCATAAAATACATCAAGCTTTAATAGGATTGTGTTAGTGGTTGTACCACAAATATGGCCAGCATAAACTAATAGAGGAAAAGCAAGAGTTACTAATTTTAAGCAACTCTAAAGGTCACACCATGTGCGATGGGCTGGCTATATATGAAACCCAGTTGCCATTTTTATAGAGTCAATATGCTTGTCAAAGGATAATGATGAGGCAAGTCACACGTACTTATAACTTTTTACATGAGAAAGAGTGATCCCATCTAAAGTGAATAAATAAATTCAGTTTACGGTTTCTCCCTGGCAAGTTTTGCATTAGTATTGAATAGCAAAACCCACGTTTCCTTAGAATTTATATGCAACTTATTTTGTATCAGATTTTACTGTAAAACTGTAAATATGTTTGGTAGCTTGCCTAGTGCTTCAAATATTGTTTTCCTTACTTCACTATAGGGTGTCACTTGAGCAAGTCAAGTAACCTTCCTGTGCTTCACATCTCCTCTTTTATTGTTTCTGTCTCTGCATTTAACCTATTGAGATTTCTATACATGTCCTCAATCTCACTTGACCTCTCATTGTGGAACTAAGGGCTGCTGTCACCTATGTTTGTACAGAATATGGAGAAATAATTACAATAGTTACTAAGAAATATGTTACTTACAGATCATCACCAATATTTGTTTTTAAAGGGACACTGTCAACCCCCTTAGGTCTCAAAGTGTCCCTAGTTTAAAAAAATATTTTATGATTGCCAAATTATGTAAAGATTGCTGATGTAGCTGGTAGTTTGATTCTGACTCTTATTTTCTTTAAAAAAGTAAAAAACAGACTGCCGAACATACTGGTGTTATCACATCAAAAACAAGTTTGTTTACATTCCTTGATTAACTCCAAATGGTTCTTTCCTGGACTTGGGAATACCCACAAAACAGTCTAGTCCTCATGATGCAGTGGGAGTTTAGGAGGCTACTGCCTTATGAGTGACTGCATTGTTTGGATGTGTTTCTAATGCTCATGAAGTTTGCAGTAAGAGCAGAACCAGGATTGTAAACCAAAACAAGGTTGTTTATAAATATACATTACCATGCATTTCAGTTCTACTAAGCAAGGATACAGACAAAACAAACAGCAACGTCAGTGAATTTTAGAGAGGGTAAGCAATCAAAAAATGTGGAGTTTCAACTAGAAATAATATGATGAAAATCATGTTGAGTGTCCCTTTAAACCCATTTAATGTTTGTTATGCACTAAGAAAACAATAGGTTATTTTAGGGGGAACAAAACATCAAAATAGAATAAGACCGGGAAGGTGTCAGGCAACCCATCCATTAACACACAGGGACATGGTGGTAGCTTCATCAGAGGGGAGAAACCAGATAACATTTATAAAGGGAAAGCTTTGAAAATGACCGTGTCTAGGAAACCCCAAAAATAGCTGGATCATTTATAGTTATAAACAGTAAAGTTCAACAAATAATTAATTAGAATCTTATCTGCAAAAGTACAGATTTGGTGGTTCTGAATTTTCCTCAGCTTACCCTGATAACAGGAGCACCACATGATATCTGTATAGTTAAGGAATAAGTCACATTGTGGTAGCCGAAACATTTAAACCACGTCTGAAATATTTGGGCAGTACTAAATTCAGATGTGAAAGTGGAATACAATAATGTTGTTCAAGAAGCAAAACCTCTGTTGGAGCCCTATAGTGAGAAAGCCACTCAACTGTCACCATGCAATGAGAACACTAGACCTGGGCTGTTTTAAGGCTGCTGAGACCTGCACTCTAGGAAGGTAATGGTGACTTCTGGGCTTGTGGGAATGCAGAACCATTATAAGACAAGTTCTCTTTGCCACTTCTCCATGAGGTGTAACTGACTGTTTGGCTACATTCCTTATACTAGAAGGTGATGAACATGTTCTGTCTGAAAGGTATTGATATTCTTACTCTAAAGTCTGGCACAGTTGATTCTCAAGATGTGTGAAAGCGAGCTCAAAACACTCAAGCCCCATCAACACCTTTTGTTAGTCCCTAGTGAAAATGTACCAGATTGCCTATATCTGTAGCTGTACATCTTCCTACGGGGCAAAGAAAAGAACAAATGGACCTTTCTTTTTGAAAACTCTGTTATTTATTTTATTTATTTTTTTAATTATTTCATAACCAGGTAAGTACACTGATTCCCGGGACTGTTTTCAGGCATGACTCGGGTCATCTAGATGGCGCATATAATTAATGATGTGGGTTAAGAAATACATGAATATTTACAGTATACAGGTACATAAAACACCTGAGCATTTACAGTATACAGGTACATGAAATACATAAACATTTACAGCATACAGGTACATAAATACCTGAACATTTATAATATACAGGTACATAAAATACCTGAGCATTTACAGTACACAGGTACATAAAATACACTAGCATTTACAGTGTACAGGTACAGGAAATACACAAACATTTATAGTATACAGGTACATAAAATACATGCGCATTTACAGTATACAGGTACATAAAATACACACACATTTACAGTATACAGGTACATAAAATGCATGAGCATTTACAGTATACAGGTACATAAAATACACACACATTTACAGTATACAGGTACATAAAATACCTGAGCATTTACAGTATTCAGGTACATAAAATACACAAGCATTTACAGCATACAGGTACACCTCTGTTGGAGCCTTATAGTAAGAAAGTGACTCAGCTGTCACCATGCAATGAGATAACTAGACCTGGGCTGTTTTAAGGCTGCTGAGACCTGCACTCTAGGAAGGTAATGGTGACTTCTGGGCTTGTGGGAATGCAGAACCATTATAAAACATGCACTCTTTACCACTTCTCCATGAGGTGTAACTGACCTTTTGGCTACATTCCTTATACTAGAAGGTGACGAACATGTTCTGTCTGAAAGGTATTGACATTCTTACTCTAAAGACTGGCACAGCTGATTCTCAAGATGTGTGAAGGCAGGCTCAAAACACTAAAGCCCCATCAACACCTTTTATTAGCCCCAAGTGAAAATGTGCCAGGTTGCCTGCATCTGTAACTATACATCTGCCTACAGGGCAAAGAAAAGAATGAATGTATCTTTTTTGTTGAAAATTCTCTTAGGTAAATACTGAACAAGTTGAGAAACAATGCAGTATTTAGCTAACTATGCAATAATTTCAGAAGTACTGTAAAACACCACTGTAATTCACTGACGCTTATGCTAATAAAACCAAGTATGTCTTTTACATTAATAAAAGAAAGTGTGTGTTTGATAATTGAATACTCTGTAGTAGAAGTAGAACAAGCATTTGTCAATGCGGAATGTTGCTTGCTTCTATGTGCTGTTTAGGTATTTGGAAGTCGTTGGAGTGCAAATATTGAGAATCATAACTTACTTAGCTGCAGAATCCGCAATGCACGCTGCAGAAACAGTCATTTTTAGGAATTTTTCACCAACTTTTCAACATAGCCATTTTAAGACCTCTGCTCATGAACAGTGTCACTGTGATTTTGTTAATGTGTCCCATACATTGAGTTTGCACACCGACTGCACCATTGTGCGTTACATGGGCGGAAACACGCTTTGGGTGAGATGTGAAAATGACAGCTGTACTACTCATAAGAAGGTGTGGTAAAATGGCAATGTTGAAAATCTGGAGGAAATATCGAAAATTGAAACCCACGAGCGCATGTAGGAACTGCACAACGCACGCTCGTAAAACAGTCATTTTTAGGAATTTTTTCACCAAATTTTCAACATAGCCATTTTAAGACCTCTGCTAATGAACAGTGTTATGGTGATTTTCTTAATGTGTCCCATACATTGATTTCGCACACCGAATGCACCATTGTGTGCTACGTGGGCGGATACATGTTTTGGGCAGGATGTGAAAAATGACAGCTGTACTGCTCATAAGGAGGTGTGGTAAAATGGCAATGTTGAAAATCTGAGTGAAAATATTGAAAATTTATGAACTTACGAGCCTTCCGTATAGGACCTGCGCAACGCACGCTAGTAAAACAGTCATTTTTAGGAATTCTTTCACCAAATTTTCAACATAGCCATTTTAAGACTTCTGCTCATGAACAGTGTCACTGTGATTTTCTTAATTTGTCCCATACATTGATTTCGCACACCGACTGCGCCATTCTATGCTACATGGGCAGAAACACATTTTGGGTGAGATGTGAAAAATGAAAGCTATACTACTCATAAGAAGGTGTGGTAAAATGGCCATGTTGAAAATCTGGAGTCAAAATATTGAAATTTCGCGAACTTACGAGCCTGTGTAGAAACTGCTAATGCACGTCAGGAACAGTTTATTTTTTTTGATTTTGCACCACTAACATGGGGTTTTGGGACCCTTCTCATGAATAATGTCACTGTCATGGTGGTATTCAGGCCCAAAGGGTGATTTCACAGTCACTGCACAGTCACTGCACAAATCACCCTTCGGGCCTGAATAACACCATGACAGTGACATCATTCATGAGAAGGGGTCCCAAAACCCCATGTTGAAAATTTGGTGCAAAAATTCCCAAAAATGCCTGAGATATGCAACAAAGTTGAACCCCCTATCTAGCCCATTATACAGCTTACCGGCATTTCCTCAGTTCGCGGTCGGCTTTGAAGAGTGCAGACGTGTTCCCGGTCCACCGAAGATCGCCGCGCCGGAGTCTGGAGGTAAGTATGGGGTGAGGGGGTGGGAGGCTGGGTGCAGTGGGTGGGTGCGGGTTGTGGGGGCTGGGAGACGCGCCAGGGACCGCTGCTTTACAGGTTTAAAAAAAAAAAAGACGCTAGATGTTTGCCACGCTGCGGGCTCCCCAGCGTGGCACAAGGACGTTGGGGGGCTCAGCCAATGGGGATTGGGCACCCCATCGGCCATGGTATTTATGCTGCCACGCTGGATGGGCTCCCAGCATGACACAAGAATGGGGCGTTCAGCCGACAGGGATTGGGCACCCCGTCAGCCAAAGGACTGCTTGCCACACTGGGATGACTCCCAGCGTGGCACCTATCTGAGGGACACAGCTCAGCCGACTGGGATTGGGCACCCGTCGGCTATACAGTGCTGCGAAGCGAAGCACCTGCCTGTATGTCTGGGGAGCTGTGCGTGAGCAGCGATATCTTATCGGTGCTCACTGAAGCAACAACTCCCCTTTTCAACTAATACCACTGCATTTTGGAGCGTGTCATGGACAGCTCCAAAATGCATTGGCTTACAGGGGCCGCACCTGCCAGCACACTGACTGAATTGGTGGAGGAGGTGACACACCTCCGAAATCTCCGATGATGGCACTATGTTTCTTGCACATGCGTGCAAGCAGCATAAAAATGCATCACTTAAGAGGGATGTGCCAAGTATTTTGTTTTAGGTTAATGAGGCATGCACAATATCTGCTTACTGTAAGTTCCCAACCTGGCAAATTACCAATATGCATTAGTGTTTGGTGTGGTACGAGATGATTTATTTTGTAAAACAGTAATGGATGAACCCAGGAGACAGCCATCAGTTTGACTGAGAGACATGACATTTTCCACTGCTGTGACAGAGTCAGCCCTGTCAAGGCTGACAAAAACAATTTAGAAGTGTTCAGCTCAGGAAGAAAGGTGAGAAGAGCTCATATTACAACTTTTGTTCTGAATCTTTATTATGGATTATTGTCACCCTTCTTACTGACCGGAGCTGAGCACTCATAAATTGTATTTGTCAGCTGCAGAAGGATAGACAGCTTCAGTTAAGAAATGCATCACTTTAAAGGGACATGACAAATATATATGTTCTGGAGAGGGCAGATGGGTGTGGGGGAGGGTGTTTATAAGGCAAGCATAATATCTACTCAAGTTCAAGACCTGAAAAATTGCCACTATCCATTAGTTTTTGGTGTGGTATGAGATGTTTTATTTTGTAGAATAGTGAAGGATGAACCCAGGAGACAGTCCCCAGCTTGACTGAGAGACAGGACATTTTTTGCTGCTGCTACAGAGTCAGCACTGTCCTGTCACAGCTGACAAAAACAATTTAAAGCAGGGGCAGATCCAGCATTACTAAAGATCCTGTAGACATTTACATGGCCTGGAACCAATCCAACATAATATATTTCCAACACAATAAAAATCAAGTTTGCCATGGCCCAGTACCAGAGGTATACTGCTCTGTACAAGATAATAGCTACAGAGGTTTCTGACTGCTTGTTGACAACCCAAACCTTTTCATTCTTTCCTTATTCCCTATTATCGTAGGACACTTTTTTTTTTTTGCCCTTTACTACCCAGCCTGCCTTAAGTCCTCTTTAGGCCAACTGGAGCCCCAGCCCTTTCACCTCACCTTCTCCCAGGGCTTACTTCTCTCTGTGTTTGCACCCACAATATTGCCTTCTCATGGTGGAGGCCCTTGGGCTGTTCCAGTTCACTTGGAAAGGCAAGCATTGTGTGCAGGAAGCTAGCCTGGGATGGTGGATGTGGGGTCTGCAGACTTCTGCTTGGACATTTTTCTGCAGTGGCTGAGGTGCTTTCCAGTTTTATGGCCACACCCCCTCCATTTGGGATGCACACATCAGAGTTGATGGGACACAAGGCATCTGTTTGGCTCCACAAATAGCATCCCTCCTGGCCCCTGCTCCCACTCCAGTCTGCACTGCCATCTATATTCATACAGGTAGCAGCCGCATGCCAGCAGTTGGTCACCCCCCCTACTTGGGGAGGAGAGCGTCCTGTAGGATGCTCAATCCTCCCCTTCCCCATCTGGCCCTCAGATGCCCCAGGCATGTTCATGAACTCAGGTCACCAGCATTGCAAGTGGTAGCACCACCGGTGCACCAATGGGTCAAATACTGCAGGACCCTTTTTAAAATCCTGGATCCAACACTGTTTACATGTGTTCAGTTTGAGTAAGAAAGGTGACAAGAGCACATACTACAACTTTTGGTCAGAGTCTTTAATATGGATTATTTTTATTTATTTATTTATATGTTTCACCGGGAAGGCATACTGAGCATATTGCTCATTTCCAGATATTGGAGATAGCAGTTTACAGTGACATCAGTATACACAGCTTTAGAATTACAGTGAATAGCATATAGAAATTTACAGCAGTATCAGTATTTACAGTACTGTATTAGATTTAAATATGCAATAATTGTAAGAGATACTTCATGTGTATAGAACAATGCCATGAATGAAACACACTGCAGGTTAATAGAATATGTCACCCCAATAAAAGACAGTACTAATCATTAGATGCAAGCACTTGCAATAATAGACACTCGCCCCAAGTGCAGGTAATACCAAGCTGTGTAGAAGGAAAACAGGGATTATTAGTAGAGAATTGAGAAGTTGAGCAGTGGACAGGGAGGTTCCATGTCAGCAGGATATGAATATATAACTAGGCAGGGGTGTGGCATGATTAGGTTGGGTGGTATCAAAGGAGTTGCTGGATTTTTAGGGGACTACTGGCCTGAGAGGGGAAGTACCTAGTACTCAGAGGGTGACTGGGGCAGACAATAGGGGGAAGCCAGATAAATGTTTATTATTGTAACTCTTTTTACTGTGCCCAAGCCGAGCACTCATAAATTGTTATTTGTCAGCTGCAGAAGGATAGATGGCCTCAGTTACAGCAGCAGAAGGAGCTTCGTTATGCTTCTGGCACCAATGCACATCTGTGTGTCTTACCTCTATGTTGTGTTGTGGATGTCTTCTTGCTTCTTCAGTCTGTTTTTGCAAAATAAAACCTTTCGTACTGCATCAAACTTAATGGCTAGTTGTGAATTAGCAGGTCAGGCACTTAGATATTTAAAGTACCAGTCCAACGCCTCCAAAAAGACACTTGACATTTCACCTCAAGAATATTATGAATTTTTTATAAACTTTTTATTAAAAGTGGGCAACATACAAAGAACAGGTACAGATTCAATTCATTCTTCATTGTGTTGTGCATGAAAATAGGTTGCCTAGTCCCTTCATGCTGCTGACTTCCTCCTAGGGTAAGATATGTTGATATGCACTCGGTCAATGTGTCCACTTGCAATCTCTTTGTGTCTCATACAGTTCTTGAAGAGCAACTATGCACATCAGCATACAGTTTCATTAGCGTAATGTATCTATTATCACAGTTCAACAAGGGAATGTATTTTTCAATTTGCCTTTCCAGGGTTAATAGTACATTAAGGTAACGTATCCAAAAAATAATTGAAAAAGCATATGACTGCCTTAGCTCACCTCACTAGGGCCCCATTTTCAAAAGGTTAGTGCAGCACAAACCAGGTTTATGCCATGCTAACCTGGAATAGTGCCAGCTGTTGGAAGCGTGCCCATATTCAAAGGACACATATGTGCCACCCCCCCCCGACAGCACTGACTCGCACCTCTGAAAATGAAGGCTCCCTCATGCATATGCAGCGTAGCACAATATTGAAAGGTTTCAGAAGTGCTAAAGGGCCGCCAGCACCAGTGCATATTAACACTTCTGAAACCAAACCCTTAACAGTGTGTGTGCGTGTGTGTGTGTGTGTGTGTGTGCTCCACTCCCCATCTATGCACTGTCAAGGGATCCCAGCCCCGATCCCCACTCACATTGTTAAAAGAAAACAAACATTAGTAGTTCGGTGTCCCTCCCCTGCCCTGATCCCTGTTCACATAGATGAAAAAACAATCATTGGAAGTTCAGTGTCCCTCCCCTGCCCCGATCCCTTTCCCCAGACAATGAGCACATACTGTCTACTGTACACGCTCATTGACAGTTCAGTTGGTGGCTGGCCATGGTGGTGTGAGAAGGGCTGTGCCAGTCACTGGCACGGGTCGGGTTGGGGGTCAGCTGGGTGGTGGGACACTACTTGCTGGGTGGGTGTCCACTAGATTACTAGGATATTGTGGATGGTCAGTGATCGGGGAACAGGGTAGGATCCACTGGACCAATTATAATTATAATTATAATTATATACTGGAAATTTAATTATATGGAATGAAGGTGGCAATCAGGGAATGGGAGGGGGAGGGACCACTGTATCACCAATGTTACTATTCTTCTATATGGGGACAGGGATCAAGGAAGAGGAGGGACACTGAACTACCAATAACTATTTCTTCATCTATGTGAACAGGGATTGGGGCAGGGGAGGGACATTGAACTACTAATGTGTCTTTTTTTAACTACGTGAATGTGGATCGGGATGGGGAGGGACATTGAACTACCAATGTGCTTTTTTAACTATGTGAATGGGGATCGGGGCAGAGGAGGGACACTGAACTACCAATGTTTTTTATAGCTATATGAATGGGGATCGTGGCAGGGGAGGGACACTGGATTACCAATGAGTTACTTTCAGGGATCGGGATTGTGGGGTGGGACCTGGCCCAGCACACTCGGACCATGCTCACATGCAGATGAGCACATAATGGGCATGCAAATAGCCCCTTAGCACTGTGTATGCCCAATGGACTCATTTGCATATTTGCGCTGAATATTGTCCATGGGGGCCATGGCGCTAACCAGTGCATGCCATGTTTTACCCCATGGGTGGTCGTCAACCCTGCCCTCTGGTAGTGCTGCACCAAAAATGGTGACCGCTTGCTGTGTGCCATGGTACCAGGGTCTGATATTCAAAAAGATAGCACGGTCAGTTTGGATCGTGCTATCTGTTTGAATATGGCGCAAGAGTGGGCTAACGCTATTTTGTTGCATGGCACATATGTTTGCACGTGCAGCTGGATAGCTCTAAAAATGGGATCCTAGTGCCTTTGCTTATGGCATAATGGAGTTTACCTTGACAACAGGATGGTATATCACAAATAGCAATTTTGAGGTCAACTGGAGACAGTTTAATGCTTTTTGAAAGCACACATTGACAAGATACTACATTATCTGAAATATTAAGTAGACCAATAATCAGTGACACTGGTTTTCATTTTTTTACCAGAAAGCACAGTATAGTTCCAGAATTTGGATGGACTGTCTGTACACACTTGTAAAAGCAAAAAATTTCTTGGAATTTGCCATTTTATACCAGACCTGGGAAGCTATAAAACTTGTATTTTCCTTTAATATGCTTTTTGTACAGTTTTTATTTCCCTTTATGGAATTATTTGTATGCAGTAGTACAATGAAACATCTTTTTCCAAAAGCTTGTTTCATCTACAGTTAATAAAGTTATTAGCATATCTGTCAAATCTACTTTTCAAGTACCTTCTAGGCTGTGCACCATTTTTTTTATGGTCATAACCCTTGCCAGCTCTACAATGCTATTTCTAAACAAAATGTGGTGGCCATCTCTCTCTCTCTCTTTTAAAAAAACAAACAAAACAAAACAAATTAAAACATTTGTAAAATTCTCAAAATCTGGTGGCAATAAAAAAAAAATCAACCATCAAATAAAACTGTTAGCTACCTCGCATCTTTCATATTGTCATAATAAAAAAATATAATAGGGTCAAATGTTTTGCCCAATTTTGTTGTACTTCTGCTTTACTCTTTCTTTTATTTTGATTATGTATTTCACATACTAAAAGACTGACAGTAAAAGCTGGACATAATACCAGCAATCACTGGTGCGATCCTGGAATTTAAAATATTAAAAATGTAATGTCATTGTTTCAATCTATGAAAATCAGTGATTTTGCCAATAATGTAAAAGTATGTAAAGAAAACAGAAAACACTTAAACATAGCTTGTGTAGAGATATTAGTTTTTAAAGTGATTTTCCAAAATCCTGGAATAATTTTCAGAATGTCATTTTTAGTTACGATCTATATTTCACTTATGTTCTGTATTTAGCTCATTCATTCTTTATTATGGAGGACATTCACATAAAAAAGTATTTATGTCCTCCAGAGGTTATCTCATCCTCCCGTCTTTTACTCATAGTGCTGTGTTTGTGACATCAACATCTGTTGCCATGGAAATTATGATGTCACAAACACTGCATTATGAGGCAAAAGTAGGAGAATGTGATGAAATCTGAGGGATTCTGATCCTGTTTTAATTTAAATGTTCTCAGCAAATAAAAAGGAATTAGGGAGATAAATACAGATCATTAATGAATAAGTTATAATGTGTCTAAATATTATATTGTGAGAAGTGTTCCAAGATTTTGGAAAATCACTTTAAGGATTTTACTTTAGTAGAGACCTATTTAAAGAGCAAGTAACCATGTTGGTATCTAATTTCAGAAACATGCTGTATTCGGTAATTTACTAGGGAACACCTTGTTTAAAACATCACATGGCTTCACTGGTTTTGCAGTGTCTTTTGTCTACTTATCCATCAAGTCTGCATGAAAATATTTACTCTGGATTTTATGACATCAGAAGGTCATGGGTTCTAGCTCCCATACCACACTTGTTGGGTAATACCCATAACTGGCACTGTAGTGCAGCACAGTGGCGTGCAGCAGTACTGAGGTGCCGTACTTCAGATGGTACGTTAAACAAAGATACTTTCTGTCCATCTCTCTGGCCAATTTCTTTTTTTTTAGTTATGAGTTTTTTCTCTCCCCACTGCAGGCTATCTCAGGAGGGTGTTCCCAACCCCATCCCCCGGCGTCTACCAGCCGACGCTGTCCTGACCCCAGGGCTTTCCCCCCCAGTGGGGTCAGCGGGGGGGTCCTAAACTCCCCCACTGAAGTCCTGATATAGTTGGCCAGCACCGTGGCTAGCCGGGGGCGGAGTCTGCAAGGCGCCCTCCGCCGTCCTGCACCGCAGTCTATTTCTTCCAGTTTTTCTCCCTAGGAGTTGGGACCATGCAATGTCACCAGCGGAGGGGGGTGCGCACACTTCTGCACACGCTTTCCTCCAGGCATCTGGCCCAACTCCTCCCAGCTTGTGGTATGGCACCCTGTCCTCCAGCCTCCGCCGGGGGGGTGAACGAGCACCGACCATCAGGAACCCCCCTCCCCGAAGAAGGAGAGCAGTCCATCAGATGCTCAATCCTTCTCCTCTCCTGCTGACCCCCGATGGCCCGAGCTCGTTCCCGAACATGGGCCGCCGGCGTAGCGCGAGATAAGGTGCCAGTGCCTCAGCCCTCAGCACCACTGGGCTGGCTGTCTCTGGCCAATTTCCAGGTGGAAGTTAATGGTACCATGGCCCTTTCTGAAGAAAAGTAGGGACATTTTGTTAATAACAAATCTCACAAACTAAAATAAACAAAGAGTTAAGAAGATTCCCATATGCTATGGAAAGCATTCCCCTATCAATAAAACATGTCAATGTAACCCACCCCCAATGACTCACCTGGAAACAAGCCATAACAGCTTAGTGTGCCTTTCCTAGTCAAAAACAATTACAAATAAATAAACTAAAAGTTGGGGACAGTACGATGTTTTTTGACATAGATGGTATGATAAGAGCGTCTTAATGTTAAATATTTAAATGGTACATGTAAGGTGTAACACATGACGGGGTATGCAGTTGTAAGAGAATACTGCACACCTAGCATGGCTGTTAGGCCCGAGGCATAGCCTAGTGCTACAACCACCCCAGAAGTACATAATTCCCTTATGACCACACACCTTGGAATGTGTTATTGCACTTATAAAACTGATTTTGTTTGTTAAAAAAATATGTAGTTCAGGGTAAGGCATGTGAAAGACTGCTCCCATTTTGGCCACTGCAAATCAAACCTTGTCAGCCCATGAAGTACTCCCCAAGGGAGTGAAGAAAGTTGTTTTACTCTCAGGATCGAGTTTGGCTTAGTCTAGTGAGAGATTAGCTGTGCCCTGTTGTGAGGAGTTATTTTGCAAAGGAAACAACACTGACTGTACAAGCAATTTTGTGTCTGTGATCTTTCTGACATTGCTCTCAAGGGAGCTACTGTTATAACCCACCACTCCTTTTCTCTCCTGTGAAATAGTTTCTCTGCTCATTATAGTTTTAAGAGGTTGGGGGTGGGGGTTATACTTTTAGTAGTTCTTGTGGGTTTGGGGGGTTGTGTGTGTGTGGAGGTGTATGTGTAGGAAAGTTTCTTGTACTAGGTGTGTGTGTGCTGTGTGAGTGGGTAAGGTAGTGTGAGCTTTTTTTGGAGTGGTTTAGGCAGGCACTGTCATCTGTCTGGGATGTGCAAGGGTCTGGGACAAGCACGGATAACCTACAAGGTATCCCAGCTGTGCAACCTCTGGCTTTTTGTCGACTTCCCTGTGTCTGCTACAAAAGCAAGACACTGTCATGAGGTCGGTATTGTAAGGTGTTAGAATGGTCAGCTGTGGCGGGGTGCTGTAGGCTTGATGCAGGTGGGTAGGATAGAGATAGTGAGGTGCAGGAGATGTCCCAGGCTTAGACGGAACCTAGAGAGAGGCCAGTCATGTTTGGTTTCCATCCCCAGGGATCCCACCAGACTGAGTGGGCAGGCATCCGGAGGGGCTGCAACATCTACCAGGCCACTTTGGGTAGTGCTTTGCAATGCTAGATCGATCAGGAACAAGACTGCAATTATGGCAGACTTGATTTCCTTGGTTGATCTGGCTTGCATCATGGAAACCTGGGTCTGTGATGATGCTGGGCCAGTACTGGAGGCCATCATCCCCCCTGGATATTCTGTAGTGCACTGCCTGAGGGTGGAATGCAGTGATGGGGTGTGGCCCTCTGTTTAATATCCAACCTGGGATTCACCATACACCCGGTGGGAGCTACTAGATCCTTCAAAAGTGTGGAAGCGCATGGTGGTCTGGGTGCAGGCTGCAGGATTCTCCTCATTTACCGCCCTGCTGGGGCTGGGGGAGAATTCCTGTAGAAGGTGGTGGATCTCGTCATCGGTGAGGTGTTGGAGTCCCCCAGTTGTCCTCCCGGCTTGGTTCCAACCTCCTCCAGATGATGTAATCTCTGGACCTGACACAAGAGGTTACTTCCATCACCCACCACGGTGGCCACATGTTGGACCTGGTGTTCTCACTGGGGCTTGAGGCTGTTAACCTCAAGATTGATCAGATCATTTGGTCTGATCATTGCATGGTGAGGCTCTTGTTTGGGCACCCCCCAAAGCCCTCCCCCTGTTGAGATGGTCAGCTACTGAGGGGATTGTTCCCGGAGGGATTCTTTGTGGTAACATAGCTATCTAGTGTAGGTGTTGCCTGTTTGAAGGGCATGAGTGAGGTGGTTGCCGCCTATAACAGGGTGGTGTCCAAAGCACTCACTTGAGGCCTCCCGTGTTTGATGGGGAGCTCAAAGTGATGAAGATTAGGGATCGAAAGTTGGAGCACTGCTGGCAGAGGACCAGGTCAGAGGAGGACAAAATGGCCCTGCATGTTCACTGTGGTGAGTACCGGGGGCAATCAACCATAAGAAGGCAGAGTTCCTGCCCAGGGAGATTGCTGCAGGGAAGAACTGACCAGTTGTGCTATTTTGAACTGTAGACAGACTTCTACATCCAGTTTGTCTGCAGTTGAAAAAAGCCTTTTCAGTCACCTTGTGTGATGAGTTTGCTCAGTTCTTCATTGACAGAGTGTCCTCCATCTGGTAGGGAATTCCATCAGTGAGTCTAAACATGACTCACAGTGATTGCCTTGGATGTGGAAGAGGCACTTCACCTGTTTGGGAGGAGTTTAAACCAGTGGTGGTGGCTGAGGTCATTGAGGTTGTCTCAAAGCTGAAGCACACATACTGCGAACTGGACCCGGCTCTGTCACATTTCCTGATGTGAAGTGTTGATTCCATTGGCCCAGTGTTTGCCCTGATTGTCCAGTGCTTGTTGTTGGAGGGAGTCTTTCCAGATTCCTTGAAAGAAGCTCTGGTGAGGTCCCTTCTGAAAAAAATACTCTCTCGACCCGGACATCTTGGCAAATTACCGACTGATCTCCAACCTCCCATTTTTGGGAAAGGTTGTAAAGTAGATTGTTGTGCAGCAGCTTGAGGAGCACCTCATGACCTTTGACATCTATAAGCCACTCCAGTCTGGTTTCAGAGTCAGGCATAGCACTGAAATAGCTTTAGTTCAGGTGCACAATAACCTCTTCAGGGCGAGAGACAGAGATAGGTCAGTTCTTGTCCTCCTCGATCTCTCATCAGCTTTTGACACTGTAGACCACATTGTGCTGTTTGATCACCTTAGAGAGTACTATGAGCTTGCTGCCACTGTCATCAGCTGATTTGAGTCCTACCTTGCTAGCAGGAAGCAATGAGTAGTGATGGGGAATTTCTCCTCCTTCCCGAGGCCCCTGTCGTGAGGACTACCTTAGAGTTCGATCTTGTCGCCGATGTTTTTTGCAGTGTATATGCTGCCCCTGGGTGAGCTCATTAAGAAATACAATGTGGATTTTTACTGTTATGTACATGACACCCAATTGTATTTGTTCTTTGCCCCTGGAACATCTGATGCTGTGGAAGTGCTTAATATTTGCCTGGCCGATATCAATGACTGGATGTCCTCCAGCTGGCTGCGACTGAACCCCGACAAGATGGAGGTTCTAGTGTCAGAACCGGGCTGACGGCATAAAGGGCATGTCTCTGGTGATGGCTGCAAGTCTTTTCCTGGGGCCTATGCCATTGCTGGCCTCCTCTAGGGTGCGAGATCTTGACATGTTCCTGGATGATGGATTGACATTTGAATCTCAGGTGTCATCTGTCGTCCAAAGTGGTTTTTACCACCTGAGGAACATTGCCAGAATCAAACTCCTAGTTTTGCCTGAGGACCTTCCCACACTGGTTCATGCCTTTGTGACATCCAGGTTGATTACTGTAATGTGCTCTACTTCGGCGTCTCTGGAGGTACCTTCCACCAACTGCAGCTGGTGCAGAATGCAGCTGCCATGTTGCTGATGAGCCTTTCAAGGTTCTGCCATGTAACCCTGGTTCTGCAGGAGCTGCACTGGCATTACACAGACTAGGCCCTGGCTGCCTGACTGATCTCAACACCGGCCACCTCAGTCCGCTCCCTCCATTCTTCTTCTAGGGGTCTCCTTAAGATTCCCAGGACTCAACTCAGAACTGCTGGTGACAGGGCATAATGTCGCCAGCCCAGTCCTGTGGAATGCGTTGCCACCATCTATCAGGGAGGCCCTGTCAATTGAGACTTTTAAGTGCTGTCTAAAGACCCATCTGTTCTCCTTGGCCTTCCCGGATGTGGTTTTCTAACCCAGCGTAGTTATTTTAAGCCGAGTTATTTATTTAGCTTATTGTAATATCTGTTTTTATTACCGTTAATTGTATTCATTTGTTTATTGTATTTCCCTTGCTTATTTTGATTGTGATTTGCCAAGAACCTCCAGGATTGGGTACCATAAAAATAAACTTTGACTTGCCTTGCCTTGGTTGTCAGAAAATGATTAATGAGCATGTGACATACTTTGACCAATCAGGTTATGGGATTTTCATGGCCTAGTTTATAAGATGGGATAAGGTCAAAACCTTGAAAAAAACATTAGTAGTATATTTAATTGCTGTAAATGTAAAGGAGTTAATGGCTTTAAATATTTAATTTTAGTAGATACTTGCACTTTAAAACCTGGTTCTTGTAAATTGTGCATCAGATCCAGTGGTGGCAGCAGCCATCCTACTGGTTGTATCTTGTAGTTCATAGCCTGCTTTTGGCTCAGATTGGATGATACAGATCTCAAGGTTTGTAACCTTGGTCACACAGCTATAAATGCATTTTTAATTAGTGTACTAGACTGTAAAGCTCCACGCTTTTTTGTGGGAGAGCATGATGCAATATTTATTGTGTGTTATTGCTGCTTGATTTTTAGCACAAAAGGATTTGTCAAATCTGGCACTGAAGAATGCTAGGGTCATGTCATGAATAAAAATCAACATTTTCTCTCTTCTTAAGGATATAGTTATTGTCTTAGCTTATACTATCCTACCTATTATGTGTATTTTTCAAAGAGCACATTAGCCATTTTTATATTATATATATTGCTTTGATGAATCGTAATGGTGTTCACACTAAAATTCTCAGCAGAATGACTTAAGCCTTCTTTTCATCTGACTTTAAAATACCCAGGGATGCTTTGATGTAGTCGTTCATGCACACCATACATCCATTATCTGCCATGTCTAATGATGCCTTTTATCATGTTTTTTTTCAGCAGCAGATTAAGGCCCACTGGGCAAAAAACTCATTTACAGGATCAATCCAGAAGCACTAGGGAGGTTAAGTGACTTGCTCAAGGTCACATAACACACAAGGTACTGCCAGCCCAATTAGGTGTATAATTATATGCTCAATATAATTAGAGTAATAGTGCTCTGGCCACTAATGAGGTCACAAAACATGCTGAATTATCTTTTGAGAAAGATGCCAGCTTTCTTTCCCCAGCGGAAGTGATGAAAATCTGTCCCCTCATTTTGAGTCAGACAGTTTCCCCCAAGTGAATTACTGAAACAAAAAAAGACATGATTTTTTAATAGCGTGTACCATTGACAAATGCTGCTGACCCAAGCTGATGCCTGGGACCTGTTTGAAAGAAAAGCACAGACTTAATAGCAAAACCAAAGCAGGATCTCATGTTTGCAGAGGCAGAGGTTTGATAGCCAATCAGAGGGCCAATGGTGATTAGGTATAATGAGAAGGCTAATGCTAGCAGTCTGGAGACATGCCATCGGCTCAGACATTCATGTATTTTATTTAAAGTTTTCTTTTTCCACGCCAGGATAGCTTTGTTTTGGTGCAGTACACAGCTTACAAATGGGTTCCAGGCTGCATGTACAGTGGAGTAGTGGTGCATGTTAAAAAAAACTACACAGTACATTTAATAAAGAAAACAGTAAGTTATATAAATAATTAAAAGAAAGAACACAGCTTTGCGAGGCCAAGTGGTGATGTGACCACTCAGCATGTTGGTGGCCAGGATTCATGCTCCAAGCTTAGGATGAGAGCAATGAAGTTGGGGAGAAAAGAGGACCCCATAGGAGCAAAGAAAAAAAAAAAGACAGAAAAAAATAAGAAAAATGGAATTGGCAGTGATCATAAAATGTAAAAACTGTTGCTTGTCTGTGCAGTGATTGGCATTAGATATATGGAGGCTAGTGTCATCAAGAGTCTATTTTATTTGAGAAAATTAAATGTGTTGGACTATGGTGCTGAAGAAGACAATGTGTGGTTTAAAGCATTGCTATGTTTATCACAGCATTGTAGATAAGGGCTGAAGCAGAAGTACAATTCATTTTAGCATTTGGTATTGACTGGGGGAACTGGCAGCATAAACGGGCTCTTACTGTTAGGTGTTTCAGCTCAGCTGTAGCATGTATACTAGTTCTGGTGTCTAAAATAAAGCAGTGAGCTATAGCCAAAGCAGTATGCCTGTCCCTAGGTTTCTAAGCACAATAGTGAATCTGTTCGGTATGATGATGCAGTCCCCAGTAAATAAGCCCACTTGCTTTGGATTTAGAGGATTCTCTTCCTGCCATCTGGCACTTGGACTTAAAGCTTGGAAAGGTCACTGGGATAAACCAATTTGCTAAACAAAATGGTTAACAACTCATGAATAAAACTTTTTTTAAACAATTCTGAAGGGTAAAAACTTTAAGAGGCTTGGTTGTAAAGCAAAAAAAAAAAAAAAATCTGTGTTATGTCCTTCCCACCTCTCTTCCAGTTCATTTCCGTCATTATTTGAAGAAACGTGTGTTTTGTGTGAATTCTTAGCAATCTGTGCTGGTCTCCCCACCAGATTTCTAATGACTTTTCAATGATAATTTAAGAGGCTTTGTGTCCCCTGATTCCCACTCTTCTCCACCAGTCTCTTTCAACAAGGGAAACTTTTGTCCCATTTCTGCTTCATTGCTTACATTGCCCCTCTGTGTTTCAGGACTCTAGTCGGGTCACGATTTTCTCCTGTAGCTCCAGCAAAGATGAATGCCGTCAAGCTCATAATGGCAGCAAACCATGCAGAAAAAGTATCAGTAGCAAATTTGACACTTGCAATCCCTTAAAAACATAAAAATGCTTGGAAAGCAAACAAAAGGCAATATCTGACTTCTTGTATAACAGCAGTAGATAACGCTTGTCTAAACAGTTGTTCAGCTCTTGCAATCTGCTTCCTTTTAGTACTGAAGGAGGATATATTGTATGAGATTGGGGTTATATCCTAATAGGTTCCTCTCAGTTTTGCAACATTTAAAGGCAAGCAGCACGGGCTTTACATACCAACCACTAGGTCATTTATTTGCAGTTCCTTTATTGCAAGGTGCAGTACTAGTAAATACTAGGAAAAAAGCAGGTAAGTCCAAAATTTAGGGAAGGTTACAATGATCATAAAAACAACTATCTTTTGAGCTTAGTTCAAGTCTATTTTGTCTGTATTAGTGCCCCTTGAAACATGTGATGCATGCCTTCTGCAGATAGCTACAAGTATTCTAGTGCAGAGTGTAATAATGGTGTTCACCTTTATTAGTCAAGGCTCAGAATGTTTTACTCACTGGACAAAGATTGAGACCAATAGAAAATGTTCAGGTTTTTATGGTGTTTTTAAAAACTCTCCACATGAATTATATTTTCTTTAAAGTTTTAGTTCTCCAGTACTAAAAAAATAAAGAAAAATCCCAATGCCTTCTGTTAAATGAACCATTAGGGTAAAAGCATGGCTAATTTCATTGATGATACTACAAAAGCAGTAATGATTGTGACAAAAGGTTTCCTCTTTTGTTGAGACAGCTGAATAAAGTGAGTTTTCAAAGGCCATCTCTGTGGGGATTCAGGTACTCGATTGTGTTTGGAAAGCCCCATCTGATGCCCTTTCTCATAGAAACTCGACCACCTCAAATAAAAAAAGCAACGAAGCATTGACTTGACTCGCGTGTCCCAACTTCTAGCTCTTAGTTAAACTTTGCAGAGACTGTATCCTCTCTTCAGACCCCTGTGGAGTCCACTTCTACACTGCTATTTCAAAGGCGGCATGCATTCAGGGCCTTTCATGATTGTACTCTCAATGAACCTTTAGCAAACATCCCCAAAGAGCCGTACAGTATGTGGTGCAATCATCTCATTCAACTGCTCCACATTAGAATGGATGCCCACATTTTACCCCTCCAAAGCCCCCTGCTCTACTTGGTGTAGTTGTTGCCTGTTCCACATCAACACCAAGCTGTTAATGCATAAAATTAAACATGTCCAGTTTGCTTATATCCTATCTATAATTGGATTATATGCCTCACTTATTTTCTCCTTTTTATACATTGTGTTTCACATTTGGGAAATGAGAGGTTGAGAGGTATGGTTGCAATGGCAAACACTGTTCAGAGCCCCTGGCAAAACATGAACAGGCTATCAAAGTGCAAATAAGAGATTCTGTGGAGCAATTTCAGTTGCGTGCATCCTGCACCAAGGGCTCCTTGGTTTTCAGTGGCAACCCCATCTCACACTCTGTCCTGTGGCAAAGCGCTGCCTCACCTTGCTCCATACCAAGCAGGCTGTGGTGCCCAGTGGACCCCCTCCCTATCCCCATCCTTTGACAAGCATCACTGATATCCAGTGGTACAACCACCCCATTCTGTGCCAAGCATACCCTGGTGTATAGTGGCACCCCCTCCCTAACTACATCCCATGCCAAGAACTCCCTAGTGGTCAGCAGCACCCCACACTTTACCAGGCATGCCCTTGTATTCAGTGGTCCCAACTCTCTTTCTCTAACCCATGCCATAAACTCCTCGCTATCCAGTGGCACCCCAACCCCTTTTTCCATCCCATGCTGGGCCCTTTCTGGTGTCCAGTGGCACCCCACACTCACCCCATTCCATAACAAGCACTTCCAGGTGTCTAGTGTAAACCCCTCCATCTCCCCATTTGTGTCACGCTATCCCGGGCATCCAGTGGCATCTTCTCCCATGCTACACACTCTCTGGTGTCTGGTGGCACCTCCCACTCTCACCCCACAGAAACATAGACTTTGACGGCAGATAAGGACCGCTTGGCCCACCTAGTCTGCCCATTTCCCTACCTAATGGATAAGTTGCAGATCCTAGTTAACTGACAGCCTATTTCTTCCTACCCCCCACAAGAATTGCCTTATGTCTTTCCCATGCATTATTGAATTCTCCCACAGTTTTAGACCCCACAACCTCCTCAGGAAGGTGGCTCCATGTGTCCACCAAACTCTGTGAAAAAATACTTCCTCACATTGCCCCTGAGCTGTCCTCCCCCCCCCATCTTCAAATTGTGTCCCTTGTTCTTGCACATCTCTTTTTCTGAAAGATGCTACCCCCTTGGACTTTGTTGATTCCACGGAGGTAATTAAAAGTTTCAATCATGTCCCCCCTCTCCCTCCTTTCCTCAAGGGTATACATATTAAGCTCCTTTAGTCTCTGCTCATATGGCTTCTCTTGCAGATCCTGCACCATTTTAGTTGCCCTCCTCTGGACTGCCTCCATCCTGTCTATGTCCTTGTGGAGATGGGGTCTCCAGAACTGGATGCAGAACTGCAGATGGGGTCTCACTAACTGTCTGTACAGATGGATAACAACTTCCTGTTTTCTGCTGGTGATGCCTCTCCCTATACATCCCAGTATCCCCCCAAGCCCTCCCTACTGCCTTCTCACATTTCTTGCTAACCTTAAGGTCATTTCTTATGATTACCACTAGGTCCCTTTCCATTTTTGTTGTTGTTACTACCCCACCTCATTGTGTACTCTTCCCCTGGGTTTTTGTTTCCCAGGTGCATTATTTTGCACTTCTTTGCGTTGAATCTAAGCTGCCATACTTCTGACCATTCCTCCAACCTTGCCAAGTCCCTTCTCATGCTTTCCACACACCCCCTTGTGTATCAACCCTGTTACAGACCTTTGTGTCATCCGCAAAGAAGCATACGCTTCCTTCCAGATGCTCCACAATGTCACTTATAAAGACATTAAAAAGGACTGGACCCAGTACTGAACCCTGTAGTACCCCACTAGTAACCCCCTTTCTTCGGAGTGGACTCCGTTTACTATCACCTTCTGTGTCCTGTTGTCCAGCCAATGTTTTACACAGGCTACCACCCTGGGACCCACTCCCAGGCTGCTAATTTGTTAATTTATCTTTTGTGTGGGACTGTGTCAAATGCTTTGCTAAAGTCTAGGTAGGCCATGTCCACAGCCCTCCCTGGTCTACTACTTTGGTCACCCAGTCAAAGAAATCAATTAGATTCATCTGATGTGACCTTCCCACTGTGAATCAATGCTGTGTTGGGTCCTGTGCCCCACTGGCCTCTATGTACTCAACAATTCTTTCCTTCAGAAGTGATTCCATCATTTTCCCTACCACAGAGATCAAACTGACAGGTCTGTAGTTTCCTACCTCTGTCTTGCTTCCACTTTAGTGAAGGGGAATCACATCCATCATCCTCCAGTCATCAGGTACCACACCATCTTCCCATGATTTGTTAAAAAGGGTAGTCAGTGGTGTCACTAGTTCTCCCCTTAATTCTTTTAGAATTCTGGGGTGAATTCCATCAGGCCCCATTGCTTTGTCCACCTTCAGTTTTTGGAGTTCTTTCAGAACCCTTTCTTCTGTGAAAGGACTGGGATCGACTCCCTCCTATCCAGAGTGCTTCTGTTAATTGGATTAGGTACCTCCCCCTCCTCCACTTTTGTGAATACTGAGCAGAAGTATTCATTTAGTATCCCTGCTTTTTCACTGTCCTGCTCTGCCCACCTATCGTCCATTCTAGTCAGTCTCACTATCCCTCCCTTTGTCTTTCTACGCTCCCTAGTGTACCTATAAAAGGTTTTATCCCCCTTCTTAACCGAGTTGGCTATCTTTTCTCAGTTTGGGCCTTTGCTATTCTGACTGCTTTCCCTGCTTCCTTCTACCTTAACTGGTACAGTTCTCTGTCCTGCGCCTTCTGTGTTTCCTAATACTTCCTAAATGCTATCTTTTTCTCCCTAACCTTCCCTGCCACCTCTTTTGAGAACTATAGTGGCTTTTTCTTTCATTTTGATTTGTTTGTTTGCTTCACACAAAGGCTTGTTGCCTCTGTGTTGGCAGTTTTGATGTTTCCCCATTGTTGCTCCACCCCTTCTTCTTGCCTGTTTGCTAGTGCTTTTCTAAGGCACTCTCCCATTTTGACAAAGTCAGCCCTCCTGAAGTCCAGTACCCTTTCTTTTGTATGGTTTGACTCTGCAGCTGAGTTTATCGTGAACCACAGTGTTGGTGGTCACTTGTTCTCAGATGGCTACCCACTTCTAGATCTGAGATCCTTTCACTGTCTCCATTTGTGAGTACGAGGTCTAAGATTGCTCCCTCCCAAGTGGGTTCCAACACTAACTGTCTGAGGCATGCCCCCTGTAGGGAATCGAGAATGGTCCTGCTCTTGGTTGTGGCTGCAGCAAAGATGCTCCAGTTAACATCTGGCATATTCCGTTCCCCCATCAACAATTCCTCCCCTTTCTCTGCCATCCTAAGGATGCCTTCTATCATATCCTTGTCCATTCCTCCCCCTGAGATGGGAGTCTGTATACAACCCCTGTGCGGATTGTGGTGCCATTTCCAGTCTCTAAGGTGACCCACAGTGCCTCCTCTCCTCCCTGTTTACTCTTTTGTTCTGTTGCTTTTATCCCTTCCCTTACATAGTGAGCTACTCCTCCCTACCCTCCCTGTCTCTCCTGTAGGTTCTGTACCCTGGTATGTTAACATCCCAGTCATGGTTCTCTGTGTACCATGTTTCTGTGACTGCCACAATATCCAGGAATCTCTCTTCCATCAAGGCCACCAATTCAGGGAGCCTGTTACCCAGACTATGGGCATTGGTAATCATTACCCTCCATTTCTTGATGGCCTTACCTCTTTTTGCCTCATCCCTGTCCTTACTGCCTTTGTCGTTTTCTCCATTTACCCCTGCCCTTCTCCCTATTGACGTCTCTATCTTGGTGTTTACCTCACTAACTACCCAGATATTTTTTTTGGGGGGGGGCTAGGATTTCCCTGCTCCTTTCCAGTGCCTCCCCCCTTGGCTAGTTTAAATGCTTGCCAATGAAGCATTTAAACCTATCACCTAGGATCCTGGTTCCCCTCCTGGACAGATGCAGGCCATCACACCAGTAGAGGCCAGCATCATTCTAGGTGGACCTCCAGTCCCCAATGAAGCCAAACCCCTGAGCTCTGCACCAGTTTTTCAACCACTGATTGAATTCCATGGTGTAGAGCACCCTAGCCTCACTCATGCCATAGACAGGCAGTACCTCCGTGAATGTTAACGTGCATGCTACTTGTCTAAGGCCCCTCCCCAACTACACAAACTCCTCTTGCACTGTTCTGATCCCTTTTCCAGCCAGGTCATTTGTCCCTAGGGGGATAATGCCATCCAGCTCCCTCCCCTGTGCAGCTGCTCCCACAATCCTGAGGATTCTACCCTGTCCCTCCAAACCATGGCACCTGGCAGGCACCTTACCTCCTTCTCCCCCTCCCTCCTCCCACAGTTCTACCCTCCTAACAATGGAGTCCCCCACCAGGAGCTGTTTCCTTCCCCTGTGGGGTCCCTTGTCACCCTCCTGTGGGTCTCCTTTGTGGAGGTTCCCAACATCCTCCTTGGTCTCCACTGTGAGTGCCTCTGTAGAGGAACCACACTCTGCCATAGTGGCATATGAATTGTGGAGAGGTACAGCTGGAGAGATGCGCCTCTGTTCCACCACCCTCACCCTCCCTGAGCCCACTGTGGTCTACTTGGTGTCAAGCAGCATTCCCACACCCCATTCCATACAGAGCTCTCCATGGTGTCAAGTAGCAATCCCACACCCATGCCAAGGACTCCCTGATGTTCCGTGGCATCTCCTACATCTGATACTGTAACAGACATAGAAACATAGAATTTGACAGCAGATAAGGACCGCTTGGCCCACCTAGTCTGCCCATTTCCCTACCTAATGGACAAACTGCAGATCCTAGTTAACCAACAGCCTACTTCCTCCTACCCCCGCTAGAATTGCCTTATGTCTGTCAAATGCATTCTTGAATTCCCCCACTGTTTTTGACTCTATGACCTCCTAAGGAAGGCTGTTCCATGTATCCACAACCCTCTGTGAAGAAATACTTCCTCATATTACCTCTGAGCTGTCCCCCCTCTATCTTCAAATTGTGCCTCCTTGTTTTTGCACATCACTTTTTCTGAAAGTTGCTACCCTCTTGGACTTTGTTGATTCCCTTGAGGTATTTGAAAGTTTCTATCATGTCCCCCTCTCCCTCCTTTCCTCGAGGCTATACATCTTTAGTTCCTTTAGTCTTTCTTCATATGTCTTCTGATGCAGACCCTGCATCATTTTGTTGCCCTCTAGACAGCCTCCACCCTGTCTATGTCTTTGGAGATGGGGTCTCCAGAACTGTACACAGTACTCCAGATGTGGTCTTATCAACTGTCTGTACAGAGGGCCAACAACTTCCTGTTTTCTACTGGTGATGCCTCTCCCTATGCATCCCAGTATCCCCCCAGCCCTCCTTACTGCCTTCTCACAGTGCTGGCCCACCTTTAGGTTGTCTGATATGACTACCCCCAGGTCTCTTTCCATTTTTGTTGTTGTCAGTATCTCACCCCCCATTGCGTACTCTTCCCCAGGGTTTTTGTTTCCCAGGTGCATTACTTTGCACTTCTTTGCATTGAATCTAAGCTGCCATACATTTGACCATTCCTCCAACCTTGCCAAGTCCCTTTTTATCCTTTCCACCCCACCCTGTGTATCAACCCTGCTGCAGATCTTTGCGTCATCTGCAAAGAGACCTACTTTCCCTTCCAGTCCCTCTGCAATGTCACTTATAAAGACATTAAAAAGGACCGGTCCCAGTACTGAACTCTGCGGTACCCCACTAGTAACCCTCCTTTCTTCACTGTGGACTCCATTTACTATTGCCTGCTGTGTCCTGTTGACCAACCAGTGTTTAACCCAGGCTACCACCCTGGGACCCACTCCCAGGCTGGCTAATTTATTTATTAATCTTTTGTGTGGGACTGTGTCAAATGCCTTGCTAAAGTCTAGGTAGGCCATGTCCACAGCCCCTCCCTGGTCTACTGCTTTGGTCACCCAGTCAAAGAAATCAATTAGATTTGTCTGACATGACCTTCCCACTGTGAATCCATGCTGCCTAGGGTCCTGTGCCCCACTGGCCTCTAGGTACTCAACAATTCTTTCCTTCAGAAGTGATTCCATCATTTTCCCTACCACTGAGGTCAAACTGACAGATCTGTTGTTTCCTGCCTCTGTCTTGCTCCCACTTTTGTGAAGGAGAATCACATCCACCCTCCTCCAGTCCTCAGGTACCACACCAACCTCCCATGATTTATTAAAAAGGGTAGTCAGTGGTGTTACTAGTTCTTCCCTTAGTTCTTTTAGAATTCTGGGGTGAATCCCATGAGGCCCCATTGCTTTATCCATCTTCAGTTTTAGGAGTTCTTTCAGAACCCTTTCTTCTGTGAAAGGACTAATATCAACCCCCCTATCCAGAATGCTTCTATTGACTATATTAGGTATTTCCCCTGCTTTTCCATTGTGAATACTGAGCAGAAGTATTCGTTTAGTATCCCTGCTTTTTCACTATCGCTCTCTGCCCAACCACCTTCCTCTTTGTTCAGCCTCAGTATCCCTGCCTTAGTCTTTCTTTGCTCCTTAATGTACCTATAAAAGGTTTTATCCCCTTTCTTAACTGAGTTGGCTATCTTTTCCTTGGTTTGGGCCTTTGCTATTCTGACTGCCTTACCCGCTTCCTTCTGCTTTAACTGGTACAGTTATCTGTCCTGCTTCTTCTGTGTTTCCTTATACTTCCTGAATGCTATCTTTTTCTCCCTTATCTTCCCCACCACTTCTTTTTAGAACAATAGTGTTTTTTTCTTTCATTTTGATTTGTTTATTTGCTTCACACAAAGGCTTGTTGCCTCTGTGATGGCGGTTATGACGTTTCCCCATTGTTGCTCCACCCCACCTTCTTGCCTGTTTGCTAGTGCTTTTCTGAGGCACTCTCCCATTTTGACAAAATCAGCCCTCCTAAAGTCCAGTACCTTCACTTTTGTGTGGCTTGACTCTACAGCTAAGTTTATCATGAACCACACTGTTTGGTGGTCGCTTGTTCCCAGATGGCTACCCACTTCAAGATCAGAGATCCTCTTTCCATCCTCATTTAAGAGTATCAGGTCTAATATTGTTCTTTCCCGAGTGGGTTCCAAAACTAGCTGTCTGAGGCATGCCCCCTGTAGGGCATTGAGAATGGCCCTTCTCTTGGATGTGGCTGCAGCAAAGGTGTTCCAGTCAACATCTGGCATATTCCGTTCCCCCATAAGCAATATGTCCCCTTTCTCTGTCATCCCAAGTATGCCTTCTATCATTTCCTAGTCCATTTCCTCCTCCTTTAGATGGGGGTCTGTATACAACTTCTGTGCGGATTGTGGAGCCATTTTCAGTCTCCAGGGTGATCCACAGTGCCTCCTCTCCTCCCTGTTTACCCTTTAGTGCTGTTGCTTTGATCCCTTCCCTTACATAGAGAGCTACTCCTCCTCCTCTTCTTCCCTCCCTGTCCCTCCTGTAGATTGTGTACCCTGGTATGTTGACATCCCAGTCATGGTTCTCTGTGTACCATGTTTATGTGACTGCCACAATATCCAGGCATCCCTCTTCCATCAAGGCCACCATTTCAGGGAGCTTTTTACCTAGACTATGGGCATTGGTTCTCATTACCCTCCATTTTTTATGGCTTTATTTCTTTTTGCCCCATCCCTGTCCCTACTGCCTTTGTCTTTTTCTCCATTTACCCCTGCCCTTCTCCCTATCGACTGCTCTATCTTGGTGTTTACCTCACTAATTACCCTGTTTTTTGGGGGGGCTAGGATTTCCCTTCTTCTCTTCAGTGCCTCCCCCCTTGGATAGTTTAAATACTTGCCATTGAAGCATTTAAACCTATCACTTAGGATCCTGGTTCCCCTCCAGGGTAGATGCAGACTGTCACGCCTGTATAGGTCTCTATCCCTCCAGGTGGAGCCCCAGTCCCCAGTGAAGCCAAATCCCTGAGCTCTGCACCAGCTTTTCAACCAGTCATTGAATCCCATGGTGCAGAGTACCCTAGCCTCATCCATGCCATAGACAGGTAACACTTCTGAGAAAGCTACTGTGTGTGCTACTTGTCTAAGACCCCTCCCCAACTCCACAAACTCCTGTTGCACTGCTCTGATCCCATTCTCAGCCAGGTCATTCATCCCTAGGTGGATAATGACATCCAGCTCACTCCCCCTTGCTGCTGCTCCCATGATCCTGAATATTCATTTCCTGTCCCTGCAAGCCTTGGCACCGGGCAGGCACCTTACCTCCCTTTCCTCTCCTTCCCCCAGTTCTATCCCCTAACAATTGAGTCCCCCACACCAGGAGTTGTTTCCTTCCCCTGTGGGGTCCTGGGCCACCCTCCTGTGGGTCTCCATTGTGGAGGTTCCCAGCATCCTCCTTGGTCTCCACTGCAGGTGCCTCCATAGAGGAACCATGCTTTGCCAGAGTGGTGAATGAATTGTGGAGAGGCACAATTGTAGGGATGCACCTCTGTTCCACCACTCTCATCCTCCCTGAGCCCACCATGGTCCAACCACTCCTCTTTCTTGGCAACCTCTGAGGTAGTGGCAGTGGCCTGGGTGGTCCCTGGGTGGGAGAGCAGGTTTTCTGTATCCTTGCCAGGTCAGCATGGAGATAAACAACCTCCTCCCTCAGACCAGAGAAGTGCCTGCAAATAGAGCAGCAATGCAGTTTCCAGAATGTCTCCTGGAAGACTGCTGCTCCACAGCCAGTGCATTGCACCACTCCCCACATGTATGTGTCCCTTCCAGTTACAGATGCTTTTTGGTTTTTTGTTCTTGTTTTAGTGTGTGCAAGCTTGTGAGTGTCCTTACCCCCTATTCAGTGTGCTGTGCCTTTAAGGATATGGACAGGTGTATGTTGTTAGCAGTTTTGGGGAAGTGATGTCAGAGCCCCTGCTATAAAGGAAGTTATGCACTTGGGGCAGGTGGGGTGAGGGAAGGGTGGGTGGGAGCAAACCTATGCCATCCAGAAACAATCACCTACAATTCTAACCCTCCACCCCGGGGAGTGCCTTCCTTCCTTTCAGACACCTATTTCACAAAGGCTAAGTAACATGTCTAGTCACAACTGACTGCAAATATCTCCCACCTACAATTCCTCCCTGGCAAGTTAAAGTTAAAACTAAGAAAAGTCCACCACAAAAACAGAATCAATACTAGTTACTTACAAAGGTCCAAAAAGTAATAATTCTGTTTAGTGTAGTCTAGAAAATGACCTCCTTGATTCAAGGAAGCTGTGGTTGCTTTCTCACTCTCTCTGTCTCAGTCTCAGCACACAGAGACTACAAACAACTCCAGTTATAAATCCTCAGTTCAACTAGGCCCCTTTCAGCTCCTCCCCTTAACAGACACCTATTTCACAAAGGCTAAGTAACAGGTCTAGTCACAACTGACTGCAAATATCTCCCAGCTACAGTTCCTCCCTGGCAAATTAAAGTTAAAACTAAGAAAAATCCACCCCAAAAACAGAATCAATACTAGTTACTTACACAGGTCCAAAAAGTAATAATTCAGTTTATGCCAAGCACTTCTTAGTGTCCAATAGCACTGCTGTCTCTCTCTCTCTCTCTCTCTCTCCCCCAATGAAATTTGAATCACTCCCTGATGTCCAGTGGTATGGCATTTCACTCTAACCTCCACTGCCATATGGTGACTGGCATGGCCCTCCTCTCACCTCCTAGATGAAAAATAGCACTATCCCACATAATAGTTGCTAGACTTATGTTTAAGAAGATGGCCAGCAGCTGAAGAAACAAGAAGTGTGCTTTGTATTAGTCATCATCAGGGGTGTGTAGGAGAGAGAGTGTCCCAGCACTAGGGATGGGCTTCTGGTGGCAAAGTAACTTGGGGTGGGGTGGGGGATATTCAGCAGCACTGAGGGAGTGTTCTTACTGCTGGACTAAAGGAGGGTTGGGGTTGTTTGACATCACTAGGGATGGGCTCCTGGTGCTACATTAGGTGGCTGGGGGTTGAGGAAGGGATTTGATGATAGCAGAAATGTGGTCCTGGTGCAGCATTTTACCAAAGGGAATGGTGTGGTATATGTTAGGAAGTACAAGGAATGGGTCCCTGGAGAGGATATCCCTCAGCACTGGGGATGGGTTGCTAGTGCCACACTAATTTGGGGGCATGTGGGTTGTTCAGTAGCACTGCTGATGGGCTCCTGGTGCCAAATTAGAAAATTGGGAGAGGGTTCAGTGACACCAGGAATGTACCTGTGGTAGATGAGGGTGTTTGTTAGGCAGCAAAAGGAATGGGCTCCCAATCTCACAATTAGTTTAAGGGGTGGGAAGTGTTCAACAGCCCTAGAGATGGTTTCTTGGTGCTGCCATTTCAGATTGCTACACAAAGCATTTCAGGTGGTGGTGGTAGTAGAGATTGGTTCCCGATACTACACTTTCAAAAGGACAGCTAGTTTTTTTGGAGGGGGCACCAGGAATGTGCTCTTAATGTTGCATTTAACTTTGGGGATTTGGTGTTTGTTAGGTAGCACCAGAGATGGGCTTCTAGTGCTGATGTTTTACTCCACTGGATTGGGAATATTTGGTGGCACCTGGGTTGGACTCCCGTCATCACATGTTAATTTGGGGGTATGATGTTTTTTAAGTGGCACCAGGGATGGGCTCCTGGTGCTTTGTGAAAAGGTCCTTTTAGATCTCTTGCCATGGATTTCTTTTTATAGGGTCTTTTATGGAGGGAGTGTAGGTGGTAAGCTGGGCCACCACAAAAAGGCCCTCCTACAGTGGCTCAGGTCAAAATAATAAAATCAAACAATAATGGGTACTTACCTTTCAGAATGGGTCCTAGGTGGCTTTCATGGCTATATAATGGAGTTTGGGGTCCTGAGTTACCTTTGGGGATCCTAGCTATAGGCACTGGCTTGATTGGTTACCCTGTGATCTTCTGGAGCAGTTGTTACCCAGGTATTGGCTGGGCTATTGGGGTACCCAGGTTAGAGGTCCTTCACGAGGAGTTACAAGGCCCAGGGGTTAGTCCTGCTGGATAGAGCTGATGGAGTTTTCTTTTTTATTTGTTTTTTTGTTTTGTGGTTTCATTACCCTTTCATCCATTATGAGGCCTGGTGTGAAGAGCCCTCCTACCAACTGGAGTGGGAGAGGTTGGGTTCAAAGGGACATAGAATCCCATTTTCTTACTCGCTGCTGTTTGCCATTTGGATTCTTGGTGGAACAATGGGTTGACAGAGAGAGAGAGAGAGAGAGAGAGAGAGAGAATTGTGGTGTAAGCTCCTCTCCTTGCTTGGGTCAGCAGGTGCTCTAAAGGCACTGACGAAGCATAGGAGAGGGGAAGGGAGTGAAGCTGCAAAGAGTGGCCAGCTGGATGCCTGTATCTGTGGGTGGTTCCTGGCCTAGCTGGAAGTGCTCCAGGGTGACACCACTGGCAGGGAAGAGAGTGCAGGTGGTCTTTGCAGAAGCAAGAGTCACTGGAGGTTGTTTGGCATGTGTACTGCTCACTAGTGTGCCCCACCAATCAAGTACTCCAGATAATGGCATCAGAAGGGCAGGGGGTGCTGGATGTTGTGGGTTAGGGTCGTGCAGGGTGGGGAGAGAAAACAAGGCAGCCAACAACATCTGCTTGTCAGAGCCACCTTTCTTTAAAAAAATAAATAACACAGGCCTGTGAACTTTGGTTGGAAAGAATACCCTCCCCAACACTCATAAATAAATGGCCTGCTGGAAAGGTCCAAAAGTGGGAGGGTGGGAGGGAGGGAGAGGGAGGGAGAGAGAGGGAGAGGAGGGGGAGAGAGAGAGTGAGAGACAAAGAGAGAGATGGCTGTCACCTTAGGGGACAGGTACTTTCCTAGGCATCTAACAGGCCAGCTCTCCCTTCATTTAAAGAGTCTTGCATCTGCTCAACTGTTGTCTCTGTATTCTGGTTTTATGGTGGGAAAACCAATTAAGAGCTTTGCTACACTTTCTCTTCTATGAATATGTTTAAATGGAAGTGCAGTGTTTTGGTAGTGAAGTCCAGAGAAAGGTTTATGACTGGCTGATTTTAAAAGACCAGCTCATGGCATTTTGGGGCTTTATTTAGTGTGGTGGGCTAATTGGTTAGTGGTCAGGTGATCCCTTGGGTGGGTGTATAATAGCTTCTTTCAGCCCTGGGATTCGATCTGTTCCATGCAGCCAATATGGAGGCTTGTCCTGAGCCACATAAGCTTCTTGAGGCTGCTGTTCCCCATTGCTGCAAGGCTGCAGAGTCTGATGTTATTTTTTTTTTGTTCCTATCCAGCTGTGAGGTCCTAGTATGTTTGAATTTTTAATGCAGCAATGTGGGTCAGTCACTGATGCCTGAGATCTTCTAGGCACATGAACTGGTTACCTGAGCTTGTACCATTCTTACTTGGTTATCCTGAAAATATATCTTAATAAAACTGTGTTTAAAAAGAGCTCCAGTCGTTGCCTAGTCACTTCCTATGGGTCTCCACCCAAAAAATAGTAAATGTAGTGGGATCTTAGCACATGCACTGAAGCTGGCCACAAAGAAAGCATGATAGCTCATGCCCATTAATTTAAAGAAGACAGACTGAGGTCAGAATCTACCTAGAAGTTCTTGGACACTGGTGACCCAGATAAGACTGGAGAGAGAGGCAGACCTGACAAGTTGTTGTAAGATGGGAGATGAAGAGAGCAGACCAAGGGTTAGGTTGACAACCCATCCAAGAATCTGAGGAATAGGAGAAGCAGAAAACGTGGTAAGTGAAAGAGTCCCAGTTGGTTCTGTAGCCATGCCTGATGATATAGTTGATCTTCTGCACTAGTTGCCCATTTAGTACACAAGCCAAGAGATGGATGATGGAAAGCAAGGATACCAGCACGCAGAACTCTGAAAACAGAAGAAAAAGTGATAAATGGTCTTACAAGTTCCCCACGGTAGAGGGGTGACAAGTGAAAATGCAGGAATCCAAGAAAAACATACTGGAGAGGCTGAAGAGATTCCCATAGCCGCTGCAGTTGTCAAAAACTTAATACTCATGAAACTGAGCATGGAAGACAACACAGTATCCTATTTGACAACATGAGAGGGTAGGTCAAGCCTGCTATTTGTCATTCCATCACTGTGTCATAAGGCTTAGACCCTACTTGACAGAAAAGGCACAACTGGCCAACAGTAGTCAGGATTATGAAGATTATGATTGAGTGAAAGAAGCCATACTATGTTGCTACTATAGTAGTGAAGAGGCCTACTGGCAGAGATTCATGAGGTATTGATTTCAGACAGGAGACAATTCCCAAGAGTCCTACACCAAACTCAGTGACCTGTCCTAAAGGAAATGAAGGAAGACTAAGAAATGGGAAAGGTACTGAGGGGTCATGTCTTGAAAGGAAGGATGAATTTCCCAGGGATGAGGTTGATTTGGCACTCTGAATAGAAAAAGGACATTACTTCAAAATCTTTGTATGATGAAACATGTGATGCTAAGAATGCTGATGAAATAAATGTCCCTTGTATTTATTTAAATACAAATGATATCCTAGGCAGGGTGTGTGAGTACCCCCAAAGCTGGGAATGTATGGAACAATTGATTGTCCCCAAGAGATATTATGGGTGGTCAATAGATCCTTTTGGCAGGACATTTGGGAAGGGACAAAACATGGCCATGAACCCTGCATCACATTTACTGGCCCAAGGCACATATAGAGTTTGCTGAGTTTTGCCAGGCCTGCCTTGAGTGCCAAATAATGGCAGCAATTATAAGGAAAGGCCAGGCCAAGATGGCACCAGTTATGGTAACTCTGGTGGAAGTTTCATTTGACTGCATGGCCATGGACATAGTGGGCCAGTGGAAAAAGTTTAAATGGGATCCGGTATATTCTGATGGTCTGTGACTACGCAACCCATTATCCAGGAGCTGTTCCTATGCCAACTGTTACAGCCCCAAGGGTTGCACAGTAACTTGTTAAGATCTTCAGCAGGGTGGGAATACTACATTAGAGCCTTATGGATCAAGGTCCAAACTTTACCTCTTCCTTCTGGATAAAGAAGTGTATAAGTTGCTGAGGAGTGAGAGCAGTTAAGACTTCTTCATACCATCCGCAAACCAAAGGATTAGTTAAAAGGTTTTGCTATACCTTAAAGAGAATTTGAAAAAGTATACTGAGCAGGACCCCCAGCAGTGGAAACCATATCTCTCCTACCTGTCATTTGCTTATATGGAAGTGTTCCATTCTTCAAGCTCCTGTATGGCAGGCAGTCAAGGAGACCATTGACTGCACCGTAATTAAATATTTGGTAGGCCATGTCTGTGCCCTTGCAGAACGTGGCAGACTATATTCTGAAGCTCTGTGAAAAGCTGGATCAGGTTACTCAGTTGGCCAGGGACAGTGGGGAGCAAGCCCAACAAAATGGTTGGTATGACCAGCATGAGAAAGACACTTCAAACCTGTGGACCTTAAGCAAGCAATAAGGCATGATGTGGTGTGCGTGGAACACATTTTACTGCACAACCAGGGGCGTAATAGGGCATGAAGCCAAGGCCAAGTGACTTTAGCCACCGGCCATGTGGTAAAATGTGTTACATGCAAATCATGGAGTGCCTTAATGCGCTTATAAAATGGGCTCCTTTTTTTAAAACTTTTTACAGCCAGGAAAAGCATGTTTATATGTAGAAACAATAGAGTTACTTGTGTACATTTATGACCAAATAGTCCTTCTGCCCACTACAAATGATGTCATTGATGATGTAATTTTATTGTTGCCTACTTTCTTCTTCCTGTTTCTGTTTTTCCCCACATTCAAGATATGGAATGTTTGTCATGGAATGTTTACTATGGAATACATGGATTCAAAATTCTGCTCAGTTCCACTGGTAGAATGTTTCTCTCCTAACACACTGTACACATAGAAAACAAGAAAAAATTACTCACCTTAGTAATTATGTTTCTTCTAATGGAGTCTTGCTGTATTCTGACTATTGCAGTTAGCCCCAGCACTCAAACTACCCCAGAGAGTACATGGTTAATTTTCTATGCAGAGCATAGAATGTTGAGCTCGAGCTTGGTTCAAACCTCTGTCTGCTGCACTTTGAAGCGCAACTGTCAGATTCTTACGAGCTAATACTAACTAACTACCATACGGAAATTGTAAAATTTTTACTAGTCAAATGGCAACCAAATATTTTGGATCCCCAAAAGACTCAAGTCAAGAAATACAAAATCAAAAACCAGGTAGTGAACAACTTAAGACTGTTAAATTAATAATATAACCCACTCCTCCTCTCTAAAAGGAGGGAGTACCCAAATGCACCCATGGGATGCAATACTGCATCTGCCAGCCCACTTCCCAAAAACAGGTTCTGAGAGGGGAGGTAGGGAGGGAGGTCAGAATACAGCAATACTCCATTAGAAGAAACATAATTACTAAGGTGAGTAATTTTCTCTTCAAACAACATGAAGTTTTGCTGTATTCTGACTGTCGCAGACTACCAAGCAGTACCTCCATGGAGGAGGGAATCAAACCTACCTTGGGAATAGGCACTGCAGTACTGCTGTACCAAACCGAGCATTACCCTAGCCTGGATGTCCAGGAGTAATGCTTGCAAATGTATGGACTGTTTCCAGGTGGCTGCTTTACATATCTCTAGCAAAGGAATATCCCTGGCCACAGCCAGGGAAGCAGCTGTACCTCTAGTCGAATAAGCCCTCAGGCCTGAGGGAGGTATTTTGTCAAGCTTCTCATAGCAGAATTGAATAGAAGAGACAATCCACCTGGCAACAGTTCTCTTAGTGGCAGGTTTGCCCTTACCCACTTCCCCATAAGTGAGAAACAACTGAAGGGATTCAAACCTGTGAGCCTTAGTACGCTCAATGTAGTAACTAAGGGCTCTTTTAACATCCAGACTGTGTAAACTTCTTTCTCCTGAAGAAGAATGATCAGTGAAGAACATAGGGAGAGACATAGATTGGTTCAGATGAAAATCTGAAACCACTTTAGGTAAAAACCTCCTATTAGTTCTAAGGACCACCTTATCTCTATGGAATGAGATAAAATTAGGCTCCACTGACAACTTGCAATTCACTGATATGCCTGGCAGAGGTAACAGCTACCAGGAATACAGTTTTCCAAGTCAAGTACTTAAGCTCTGCTGAAGACAAAGGCTCAAAAGGGGGTTGCATAAGCTGAGCAATGCAAACATTAAGATCCCAAGCAGGGGTAGGATCCCTTCACGGGGGATTGGTATGAAGCAATGCCTTGAAAAATTTACAGAATACAGGGTGAGATGACAGTGAGGAAGGCTTTCCCGCTGACAGAAAAGCAGAAACAGCTGACAAATATACTTTGAGAGTAGCTGGTCTGAGGCCTAGGCCATTAAGATGAACCATATAATCCAGAACTGTAGACAATTCAGCGGTGTCTGAGGATATATGCTTCTTGGAACACCAAATGCTGAATCTTTTCCATTTGGAGTTGTAAGTTTTTCTGGTGGCAGGCTTTTGAGAGGCTTTGAGAATATCCAGAACCCCTTGGGACAGATGCAAATCTGCATATTCTAACTCTTCAAGAGGCATGCCTTGAGACTGAGTGACCGAAGACTGGGGTACCAAATCCTCCCCTGAGAGGAGGTTAACAGGTTGTAATTCCTGGGAAGAGACAGGGGAAGATGGACAGCTAGGGACAGCAACAGGGGGTACCAAGGCTGTCTGGCCCAGTCTGGAGCAATCAGAATCACATTGCAAGGTTGTGACCTTACCTTGACCAGAACCTTGAACAATAGAGGAAAGGGAGGGAAGGCATATAGAAATTTCCCTTCCCAGCTCAAAATCAGAGCATCCAGAGGGACTGAGCCCAATACTGGGGGTCTGCAACAAAACAGAGGAAGTTGGTGATTGTCTGGGGCTGCAAAGAGATCTATCTCTGGAGTGCCCCACCTTGAAAAAGTCACTTTCAACACCAGAGGGTCCAGGGACCATTCGTGATGGCCCTGGGAGATCCTGCTCAATACATCTGCTAGCACATTGTCCTTCTCTGGAAGGTGGACTGCTATCAGAGAGGTCTGCAGAGAATAAGCTAGGGACCACAATTTCATGGCTTCTGTGTACAAGGCCATGGACCGAGTGCCTCCCTGCTTGTTGATGTACCACATGGTGGTGGTGGTGTCTGTCCTGACCTGAACCACCTTGTTCTGCACTGACTGAGAGAAAGCTAGCAGGGCCAGAAAGACCACCCTGAGTTCCAAGAGATGGATATGAAGAAGGGATTCCTGAGAGGACCACAGTCCCTGGGCTGTGAGAGCCCTCAGATGGGTTCTCTACCCCAATAGAGAAGCATCCGTGGTTAGAACCACAGAGTGAGACTGAGTGACAAATGGGACTCCTTGCCTGAGGTTGCTCTGATCCTGCCACCACTGGAGAGCCTGGATCAGAGTCTGGGTCACTGGAACTAGTTTGGTTAGAGAATCTTTCTTCTGAGACCAAAAGGCCCTCAGGTGAAACTGAATGTCCCTCATCTGAAATCTGGCCCCTTGGACCACTGCTGTAGAAGCTGCCATGTGGCCCAGAAGTTGAAGGAAATGCCTTGCTGACCGAGAGACCAGAAGGTGGAATGAAGAAGCCAGCTCTAAAATAGTTCTTGCCCTTTCAAGGGGAAGAAAAGCTCTTACTCTGACTGTATCCAACTCTGCCCCTATGAAGGTGAGGAGCTGTACAGGCTCAAGAACTGACTTGGGAAGATTGAGAAGGAAACCTAGGGAAGTGAGCACTTGCTGAGTCACTTGAAGGTCTGACTTGACTTAGTCTGGGGACTGACCCACAATGAGCCAGTCATCCAGGTATGGAAATTTGGAAATATGTTTCCTTCTTAAAAAGTCCACTACTACTGCTAGGCATTTTGTGAATACCCTTGGAGCCAATGTCAGGCCGAAGGGCATAGCTTTGAACTGATAATGGCTTGAAGGCAATTCGAACCTGAGGTACTTTCTGTGGGAGCACCTGATGGGAATGTGAAAGTAGGCATCTTTTAAGTCCAGGGAGGCTAGCCAGTCCCCTGGCCTTAGAGAGGGAAGGATTATTCCCAGAGTCACCATTTTGAATTTTGGTTTTAAAAGACGTTTGTTCAGGTATCTTAAGTCTAGGATGGGTTGTCACTACCCTGTCTTTTTTGGGGTAAGGAAGTACCTGGAGTACAGACCTTTGCCCCTGTGCAATGTAGGAACTCTCTCTACAGCCTTTAGAGCCAGTAGAGATGAAACCTCTGCCTCTAGGGCAATGGTTTCAGAGATGCTTGCAGGTGGAAAAGATCTGACCCTCAGCTTTGGAAATTTCTTGAAGCTGAGAACCAGCCCCTGGCTTACCACCTCCGAGACCCACTTGTCTGAGGTAACAGACATCCAGTCCTGGATGAAGTAAGCCAGCCTGCCTCCTACAGGAATGGGAGAGTCAACCCGGGCTGACACATCAGGGTGTCTGCTTGGCAGGAGCCTTAGGTTGAGGGATGGATGCAGCCCCGCTCATCCCCCTTCTGCCTCTCCCTCTGAAGAACCCCCTCTGAGGAAAGGGAGAAGAGGCCTGTGCTTGTTAGAAAGGCCTATGAAAAGGCCTGCCCCTGCACCTAGCCTGCTGCCTTTGAGGAGTTGCCTGCCTTTCCTTGGCCTGTGCACTCCTATAGGTGGTCCTATGCTCATCCATCTTTTTCATGTAATTCTCTGTCTACTCCCCAAACAGAGAATTACCCACCACAGGGAAATCCATGGCCTTAGCCTGGGTGTCCTGTGAGAGACTAGTACATCTGAGCCAAGCCATTCTCCAAAGAGCCACAGATGTAGCCATGACTCTAAAGAACACATCATTGGAGTCCACAGCAGCATGGAGCTGTACCTTAGATGCCTCAATCCCATCATCAGCCACCTCCTCCAGCTCCGAGGCTAGCTGGGGGGAGGCCTGCTTAGCCAGTGCCAGTACAGTGTCCCACCTGGACTTCTGGTACCTGGCTGCATAGGCCATATAATTAGCCTGCCTGAGTCCCAAGGCTGATGCCATGTACTGTTTCTTTGCCAAGGCATCCAGCTTCCTAGAATCTTTATCTGGGGGGTGTGACTCCAAGGGTATATTAGCCTTATCACAGGCTGCAGCCTGCACAACCCCAACATGGCTGCATTGTTGATACAAGTACTCTGTACGAGAACCTGATAAGGTGTACCTTTTGTCCATCCTTCTGTCGACAGGAGGTACAGAATTTGGAGTTTTTAAAATCTTTTGTGTCTGTTTCCCAAAAGACTTATGAAGGGGAATAGACAGTCTCGTGGACTCTGGGATGTCCATCATCTCCACATAATCAGGTTCCTCTTGTCCCTCTACAGCTTCTTCCACGGGGAGCTGGAGGGTTTCTGCCACTTTCCTGTAAATCATGTAGTGGGAAGGGGACTCAGAAAACCTAGGAGGGGAAACACCAGAAGGCCTGTCTGGGGAGATGTCCGGTTCAATGGGCTCAACCAGACCTCCCACACCATCGTCATTGTCATCCTCATAATCTTCAACCCCCTCCAAATCTGGTTCATAGAAATCTTCAGGAGCATAATCTTGAACCGGAGGAACTGACCAAACTGAGCACCTGCCAGAAGGCGCTGGATCAGTCGGAACTGGACGAAGCAATTCTACAATCCTTATCGCATTGGCAATCTGTTTGGCGGTCGGAAGATGGGTCTCTTGAACTGAACCGGACGATTTTTCTTTTCTTTTTCTTTTTTTAAGAACTGATCCCTCAGGATTGGCTCTCCTCTTGCCCGAAGAAGTATCGCCCTGGTCAGAGGGCACTTCCTCAGGTTCGGTCGGAACCAAACCGGGCTGGCCATCTGGGTCAGCGGACTTCACGGCCTCCTTATCCCGGAGTCTACCTAATCTTTTTTCCAGAGTAGACATAGGGAAATTTTTATAGATTTGGCAGTCTGAATCGAGGTGGTCAAACCCCAGACAATAAACAAAGGTGGTGTGGGGATCAGCCTTAGCAAAGACCTCCCCACACACACTCCAGTGTTGAAACCCAGTGGGCCGGGTTTTTCTTTTGGGTTTCTCAGACATAGCCATCCTAACCACAAACTTACCCTTTTTATGGCAAACAACCAGGCAAGACACCCTTATCGGTTTCTAACCATGTCACGGGTATTGGAAAAAAAACACAAGAAAATGCAGTTTTTTTAAAACCGATAAGGACCGGTAACTACACTCTAAGTTTAAAAAGAAAGACAGAATATATAAATCACTAAACGGCCGGTTCAGCTGAACCGGTCGAAAAATCAGTTTTACAATTTCCACAAGCTTACTATATCTAGTTCACTACCTAGTACTTACTGCATCACAGACAGAGATCTGAACCGAAACTTGTGAAAAATAATCAGTAAAACTGAGGACTTTAACTGACTCACGAACCGTGAGGAAAGAAAAAATCTCCGGAGTGGCCGTTCAGTTAGGCGGAGTAAAGAATCTGACAGTTGCGCTTCAAAGTGCAGCAGACAGAGGTCTGAACCGAGCTCAAGCTCAACGTTCTATGCTCTGCATAGAAAATTAACCATCTACTCTCTGGGGCAGTTTGAGTGCTGGGGCTAACTGCAATAGTCAGAATGCAGCAAGACTTCATGTTGTTTGAAAGGCCTTTGTTACAGCCAGAGACTCAATTATCTCACTGTCAGGGCAAGAAGAAGAGAGTTCCCTGATGAGCAGGTAAAGATAGAAGGGGGATTTTTCACTGTCAGCAAAGAAATAGTTGTAGTGAAAACTATAAACAATACTTATTGTTTCTAATTTGTTTATGTATGTAAGGAGAGTGTGATAATCAAAGAAACAACATTTATTTAATTTGTTTTATTTTTCATTTAAGATAGTTTTATTTTTAGGGCCCAGTTGAAGTTATTTTTATAGTGTAAAGGTAGCAGCCATGTTTGTGGTAGAAGATCAGTTTTAGCTATAGGGGGCTAACTGAAATGCCTGTGTTCCAAATGCCCATTGATCTGGGTTCCAGACTCTTCACTGCTGAGCAGTCCTTTTTTTTAATCATGTGTAAACCATATTTTACACATAAATAAGAGCCAATCAGTTTACATGATTTTACCCTACCATTTCATAAATTGTTGTTGTTGCCAAGCAGCAAAAGCAAACTATGGCAAAATGGCAGGGTGCTTACAAAGTGCTAAGGAGGCCTAGGCTGGTCAACTATGAATCCTAGGAAAGTAAAGGGGAAAGGGGATATATGTGAATTTATTAACACTTTGGGTAGAACTGAAACCTGAAACTACCGTGACTATTTTTTGTGAATGAGGTGAAAGATCCTGCTGAAGAAGCCTATGGCAGGTCATGAGGTGACCAGGGTGGAACTCAGCAGGTGATCTTGGGAACTGTGTTAAGTAAGGAACAAAGGGGAGATTCAGACAAACTTACCTGAGAGCTTAGCCAGGTACTGAAAGATCTCCAAGGGAAAGCTAAGGTGTGTGAGCATCATACAGATATAGGTGACAATCCACCAAGCAGGCAAACGCTGTGCTGCTTGGCAGAAAGGTTAAAGTCCAGGGTCTCAGAGGAAGTTTGACAGATTAAGGAGATAAGGTGACTGAGGAGTCATGTGATATTTATCTCCCATTGTGATAGTGTCAAATACAGGTGGTCAGATAAGAATGCATTGAATTTCGGAAAATAAATGCTATTTGAAATTTGATAGTTATCCAGTCCCTGGCATTGATGATCTGATTGATCACCTACAGGGAGGCAAGTATAGCACGACCCTTAATTTGACAAAGGGCAACTGGCAAATCCCTCTTAGCAAGCAATGCCATGAGAAGGCCACTTTTTCCATTACAAAGGAGTTATACCACTTTACCACCTTGCCAGTTGGACTTTATGAGGCCCAGACCACATTCCAGAGAAAGAAGAATCAGTTGCTGAGTCATCATGGAGGTTACTGTGTAACATATTTCGATGATGTGGTGGTCCTTTATGGGATTGGAAACGCCACTTGAAGCATCTCCTCATGGTCTTTTCTGGATTAAGTTAAGTGGGCTTGACAGTGAACCCCACAGTTTGGTGAGAAGAATGTGACCAAGATTTTCAGGTTATTAAAACACAGCTGTGTGTTGATCTAGCCCTGGAAAGTCTTGATTTTTCACAGGAGTTCTTTGCTCTTTAAACTGACACCTCTGAGGTGAGGTAGGGAGCAGTTCTTAGCTAGCGGGTGGGTGAAGACAAGCACCCCGTGTTACATATTATCTACAAGTCTTTTCCCCAAGAAAAGAAATACTCTGCTACTTAGAAAGAGTGCTTGGTAGTGAAGTGGGCTGTAGAAGCATTGAAGCTGAGAAAGCTGAATTTCTGAGAAACGAATTCACCCTGGTCATGGATCATATTCCTTTGATTTTGATAAAGCAGATGAAGAATAAAAATGCAAGAGTGACACACTGGTACCTGACTTTAAACCTTTTAGATTTAGGGTGATATACAAGCCCAGAAATCAATGGATTATTTACTTCCCCTGCTCTGCTGGTCACCCCGTTTGATGTACCACTGCATTCTGCAAACTCTCTTGACCACAGCCACTTAATGCTTGTCATGCACCAACTAACATATTAGAGCTTTTAAAATCTCCCAGATAAGCATTTGCCCTAACTGAATCTTCTGAAATTATTCCTATTGCTGATATTGGCTGTGAAGGATTTCTGGATGCTGCCAGAGCAGCCATGTTTATAAACAGTCAGAATGGAGGATTGACAAAGTCGACCAAATAAAATTATAAGACAGATAAGTAAATAAAAATGTTATTGGCCCAAGGGCATGGAGGGCTGAGGTGCTTGCAACTCACCTGTCAGCACACTGGTGACCTGGGTTTGGGAACAAACTTATGTTGCTGGGAGCTGGCCAGAGGGGAGAAGGACCGAGCATCCCAGGGATTGCTCTCCTCTCCCCGGGAGGCATGGCCAAGCCATCTCAGCCTTTGACTGACACCAGGTGGCATCCTGGAGTACTGCAGGCTCTGATCCACTTTAATAGGTGGAACTGTGGTTCTGCAGTGTGTGTGCACCTTCATGTGCATACACTTGCATGCTGCTCCAACCATGGGAATCAGAAGGAAACAGAAAATGGAGCCTGGTGGGCTCAATGAAGCTCCATCCACTCTCCCTCAGCTCACACTGCCACTCAGTCACTGGGGCACTTCTAGACTATGTACCGGGGGCAGGACAACTTTCTTACCTCTGGTCACACCGTTGGGGTTCATGGAGGACTTAAGTCCTAGGAAGGAGGCCGTAGCCAGTCGTGGGAAGTGGGGATAGGGCATAGCAGCCACCTGCACGACTCGGGGGAGAAACAGGTCAATGAAAAAAATGTATTTTTGCACTAGAAGTGCAAAGCGTAGGCAACCCCACATCACAATTATGGGGCTGCGGGTTCCTCTTTATGTTATGGGGAATGTTTATACAGGCTAGGTATGCGTTCCCTGCAAAAAAGAAGGCTAAGAGATGACAATGATAGCTGCTTAGTTGTTTTCGTCATCTTGCATTTACAATCTATTTACTAACATACTATGTAGACAGCCCTTCTTGAGGTATGCAATGATCTCTAACTAGTGAGGGATCAAGGAACTGTTTTGTCTCGTATTCTCTTTGCCCAGTCATCTGTTTTCAACACTTTCAGTCACCAAGAGATTTCTGATAGGCTGGAGGTGCACGAGGACAATCAAGTACCATTCTTTCATGGTTCTGATTGTTTCTAATGGTAAGGAACAGTGGGCTGTGACACTATACAGTTCATCTCTGAGTGCCCTGGACTACAGCGAGCCTCAGGGATCTGTCCTCTCTCCTGTGTTGTTTGCAGTGTATATACTTCTTCTGGAGAGATCATGAGGGGGTAGAGCATGGAATTTCTTTCTTTTTTTTATTTAGGGTCTGAAGTTTATTGAAAATCAAAAACAAATCCTACATTTGCAGAGAAAGTATAGTAGAACAAGCATGAAGAGGTGCCCCTTTACAGCAGTTAAGGACACCCACCACACATAGTAATAATCAGACATAGAAATAGCATTGAATTTCAATGCAGACGGTACTTGGCTGAATTGGTCCTCTCCTGACAAGGTCTCATCTGTGCTATTGTTAGAGAAGTTCTGGGCTTCTCAATGCAAAAACCACACAAAGGCAGCTGAGAAGGTGCAATTGAGGGCCACCAAAATGATCAGGGTTATGGGGGACAAAAGGTGTGAGGAGAGGCTGGAGGTCTTTAACATGTTCCCCCTTGAGAAAAGAAGGCTGAGAGGGGACATGCTCTCAGTCTTCTACACAGACAAAGGTATCAACAAGATTGCAAAGAACAATGACACACGCCCACTCACCCAGAGGTATGCCTATCAAAATATAGACTTTTGATATAGTATGGAACGGTGACCACTACATCTGCCCCCTACATTTCGTGGTCTAACCACTTCATCATAAGAGTGGTCCACGAGCTCTTATGCCACATTTTTTTTTACTTGTGTGTTCTTAAAACAGTTCTGTTTATTGCCAGAACTTGTCTTGGTTGTCACTGATTTTTGGCTTCGCCCGGCAACAAGCAACAATGAATTAAACCTCCCTTCTAACTCCTTGTTCTGAACTGACAGACAAACCAGAGGTGGTGGGGTGGCTATTTATGTTAAGGATAAATTCTCGGTCTCTATCATAGATTCAACCTTTGTCCCAAGTGAGTTCAAAAGTCTCTCCCTGCAGGTAGAGATAGCATCTGGTGCATCGCTTTGTGTGACAGGTTGTTACAGGCCCCCGTCTGCTGGGTTGCAGCTGTTGAACCATTTAACCCTTATCCTAGGACAATGGTCTATCGAGACCATATTATTAGGCAACCTCAATCTAGACTGGCTATCTAGTGCATCTTCTCCACTAAAATCATTCTGTGACTCACTTGGGTTGTCTTAACTCATCAATGAAATTACACGACCAAATAAAACCAACCCTACTAACAGCACCCTGTTAGACATTGTCCTCATTAGCAAACCTTATTTATTCACCCACGCTGGTGTCTTCTTCTCAGACATAGTGATCATTGCTTCATTGCCTGCATAAGGTCCAATTGCACCTCTTCTTCAGGACCCAAATTCTCCACTACAAGGTGTTTACGCAACTTTGACCCCTGTGCATTCATCTCAGAGCTAACTCACTCTGGGAACTGGCCAGACTTTTATCTAGCAAAGTCTGTGGCTACTGTTTATAATATTTTCCAAGACATCGTTCAAGCTGCTCTCAACAAACATGCACCATTAGTGAAAACCCGGGTCAAAAAAAAAAAAACTGTCAGTGGTTTTCCAGCGAGCTAAAGAATGCCTTGCATAATAGAGATCTGCTGTGGAAAAAGGCCTGCAAGACTTAACTTGGGAGTGATTGAAATCTGTTCAAGAGGGCGAGGAATCTGTGCACCAAAATGGTTAGAGAAGCAAAGGCTAATTTCTGCCGCTCTCAACTTGATCTTTCATCCAATTGCTCCTCCAAATTCTGGAAACTAATCAAAGATATTGACGGCCATTCCCCTGCCTGCCTGCTGACAAAAATCTCGATCGGCACTACTACATTCACTGACAAACAATCAATCCTTGACTCCTTCAACAATCACTTTGCCACTGCAGGGTTAGCATTTGATACCCCCCCCCCCAGCTAGTACACTTCATACTCAACTTGGACTCAATGATCAAGGATGCTCCCTTCCAAATTCGTCCTTCTGTCTTCAACCTACAACTCTGAAGGAAGTCGAAGACCTCTTGCTCCAGCTGAATGTTAGAAAAAGTGCAGAAGCAGATCACATTGGACCATATTTCTTAAAGTTAGGCTACTGCGCCCTGGCAGTGCCCATTACACACCTGTTTAACCTGTTCCTCTCTCAGGGTGACCTTCCTTCTATCTGGAAAATGGCTCATGTTATCCCTTTGTTCAAATCTGGCGATACCAGTGACCTGAACAATTACAGGCCAATCTCCCTTCTACCAACCCTGTCTAAGATGCTGGAAAAAATTGTGAACACCCAGCTTAGGAACTTCCTGGAACCGTCGAACTTGTTCAGTCCATTACAGTCAGGTTTCAGAATACAGCACAGCACAATCTCGGCCTTAGCCAAAGTAACTAATGACTGGCAGTGTGAGTTGGACAATAAGAACTTTGTCGGTGCAGTATTCTTGGACCTAAGCAAGGCCTTTGGTACAGTCAATCACAACCTACTCCTCATGTCCCTCTGATATATCGGCCTGGATGCTCTATCCACCAGATGGTTCGAGAATTATTTATTTATTTATTTATTGTAATTTGTTGACCGGATGAGCCCACTGAGACAACAGAGTCCCTTTTTCAAGGGCGACCCAGAATTAATTACAGATGAAAGGCACATTAGCATACAAGAGACAAAGGTAGGGCAATTAATCACATTGGTTCATACATAAGGAGCATACAGTAGACAAAAGAAAACAGGTAGCAGTAGAGGAAGTCAGATATACAGGGTAGGTGTACAGGTGGCCTGCCACTAGTCAATGCAAAGGCAAATAGAAACAGGACAATACAGGTCAAAACATAATTACCTCATAGGTCGCTCACAGCAGGTAAAAGCAGAAGGTGAAGTCTCTCCCTTAAAGCCCCTCCTGAGAGGAGTACCTCAAGGTTCCATCTTGGGACCCCTGCTATTTGCAATCTACATTAACAGGATAGACGACACCATCAGAAAGGCCCATGTACACCTTTTTGTGGATGACACAGTGCTTTATGTCAGTGGACCCTCCCTCAATGCAATGTACTCAGTTCTCCAGGATGAATTCAGTCTACTGCAGCATCAGCTCATAAATCAGAAGTTGCTTTTGAACGCCAAGAAAACAAAAGCAAAGTTCCTCTCGCCTTTTCCCAGCCTACCTAACCCAGCCTTGGTTGGGTCTCTTCCCCTGGTAACTACCATACTTGGCGAGCAATTGGAGTACGTGACCAAATTCAAATACTTGGGGGTATGGCTCGATAATAGACTCTCCTTTCTGGTACATATTGAAGAATTGACATAGAAACTTTGCCAGAGGCTCGGACTTTTCTTCAGGATAAAAGATCTCCTCTCCAGGGAAGCCAAGATGAGGCTAGTCCAAACCACTTTTCTCTCCCTCCTAGATTATGCTGACTTCCTGTATAATCAAGGGCCTGCCGGAGCGCTATCAAAACTCGATACGCTTTATCACAGAGCCCTAAGGTTTATAATGGGCCTTCCCTACTCCACCCACCATTGCTTGTTGTACACGGCAGTAGGGTGGGCCTTTCTTAGCTTCAGGTGACAAAGAAATGCTGCCTTCTGGACATACAAAGTCATTTTAAATAAACTACCCAACTATATCTCTAACTGCCTACCGCTTTGTACTCTTAGTAGGTATGCTCTGACAACTGCCTCCTACTTCTCCTTGAAGGTATATTAGGCTAGATCTCACTTCGGTTGTGCAGCTATTAGTCATGTGCTGGCTTTAATGTGGAATAAAATGCAAAAAACCCTAAAACTAAAGTATGCCGGCAGTTTAGCATCTTTCAAAACACTATACTCTCATCATACTACAGAACCCTGTGTTTGCCATTCCTGAATGCGGATTTCCCTAACCACCCAGAGCCCACTATTTACCTTGCCGTGGCCTCCTTTCGTCACTGGTCCAGCTTCTGCCTGGCCCTCTCTCTCTCCCCCTTTCCCTCTTCATTGCCTCTGTCCTCCTTCTTTCTTTTCCCTGACCAGTTCCAGTATAGAGTTTGCTTTTACCCATACCCTGCCCTCCTGTTATTCTTCCTCCTAGAAGTCCACATATCACAACTTGCATTGTGCACCCCTTTCCATAAGCTGCTTTCCCTTCTCCTTCATCCTATCCCCCTCCCTGTCCCCCCCCCATCCTTCCCCTACTCCTACTGTACCCTCTGAGTTGCCCCTGTGGTTCCTGATGGCTCACCTTTGCCTCATGTCCCTTACATTTGCATCATAGTTGTGGAACTCATCTGCAACACTACTTGTTTGCACACCTTGTTTGACTGTACAATATTGTGGTTATCTGAATCTGCCCTACCTAGCTCTATTATTGCTCACGCCCTTGCTGTTCATGCTAGTGTACTGTATTTGTTGTGTATTATCTTTTTTTTCCTCGCATCACTATTTGTTGTACATTCTGCTTGATTCTATATATTGTTGTATTTAACCTGTATTATTTCTTTCTATTGCTGTTTCATGCCCATGCTGTTTACATTACTGTACTGTAAATATTGTGTATTATCCTGTAGTTCGTACTTGTTCCACCCAGGTCCACCTCGAAAACGAGCTTCGCTCAACGGTGTTTGCCTGGTTAAATAAAGATTTTGATTGATTGATAATGAAGAACCTGCCTCCTGACTTGAAGAAGTTCCTCTCTGCTGTTCTCCAGGGCCAAATGCTGGGTGAGTGAGTCTGTGTCATTGTTGTTTGCATTTAGTGATGTTTACGAGAACAGGCTCCTCTATATATTAGAATATTTGTATTATAGTGTTTTTTCATTTGTTCTTCAGGAGATTGGAATTACCCAGAAGTCCTCCTTTGTTATAAACAGGACAGAACCCATGGAGAAGTTTGAACTGGTTTCCTCCAATAGGATGTGGGGATGTGCCTTGAAGCTCAGAGGTGGTTAATTCAGGGGTAACATTAGAAAGCACTTTTTCCTCCCAGAAGCTGGGGAACCTGTAAAACAGTCTACCAGTAGAAACAGTGGAATAAAGACAAAATAGACCTATGAGGTAAGCCTGGGCAAAGTTCTGCTTACCAATGGAATCAAAGGGTACCCTGCATAGTGCCTCCTTCCTTGCTAACTTCTGCTTTCACTCTCTCCCCTCTTACCTCTCGTCCTCTATCTCTCCCAAACCTCCTTCCTACCACTCCCTTTGAAACCAAGACTCACAAACACTAAACCTTCCTCACAGATCTTTATCTGCAGGCCAATCAGCTACCACTTCCCTAAAATATGGAACTCCCTCCCCCAGTCTGTTAGACACTCTGCCTCACCTAAAATTCTCTCCTCCCCCTTAAGGGACCCCCCCGTCTGTACTTGTGCGTAATCTAAACATGCTAAATAAATACTCCCTCACTTTATTTTTTGCCCCCTGGGTGGCACATAAACTGTTAACACTTATAAATGCTAATAGCCAAATCACTCTGTCCCTTGTAATCTGTCGGAGTGATTATGTTTGTTTTGTTGCTGTGTTCTCTAAGTTTTGCACTTTTTATAACTTTGCCTGTAGCTGACCTACAGTAGTATCTCATTGTCTTCTGATATACACTGTATATCAAATTTTATACACTCTGTGAAATGTTAATCACTACATGTGTAAGTTTATACTGCATATGATGTTTAAATCTGTTTGTATCCCTTCCCTTTATACCTTCCCCCCTCCCCCAGGACGCATCTGGAAACAAGCTTTTGCTCAGTATGCCTTTCCTGGTAAAACATTTTAAATAAATAAATAAAATAGTAGAGTGGGAAGGGGATCCCTACAAATTTGCACATGGTTGCACACAATACTTTTTATCAGCCTTGCTTCTGAAGCAGGGGAATGGACATAATAGACCTAGAGTCCTTTCTGACCTTAAATTATTATGTTACTATGTCTCCTACACTCAACTTTTTCCCCATTTCTGTTGCTTAGTGTAGTTGCCTTCCTCCCACTTGCTGCCAAAGTCCCTCAAACTGCTTAACTCCTTGTCTACTTCAAATCATTGGATATGTGGATGTCCTGTTTTACATTTCAGTACTTGAAGAGCTAGCCCACACTGCCTTCTCTGCAATGTCTGATGCTGAGGACATTTCCTGATGGTTAACAACCAGCTGAAAGGACTGGATGCCTGGAGGGTAAGCCGAGAGACCTTATCCAGTAAAGTTCATAAAGTATCAGGTAGCCCCCTCAACAATGTTGTTTTGCTACAATATACTAGGATTCATACTAGGAAATATGAGGAGCATGGAGGCTATTAGCCCATAGGAGCTCCTATATAGCCTAATTCATAAAGTAATTAATGCTGTTCCCAGATAAAATGCATCCATCCAGTCTGTTTTTAAACTCCTGCTTAGTTTTGCTTATTATAATACCCACTGGCAATGTATTCCATGCATTCACAGTCCTCACAGTAAAGAAATATTTTCTTTTATTTGTTATGAATTTCTTTCCCAAAATGTGTAATGGGTGTCCTCTGGTGACTTATAACTGGGTTTAAATGTGATGCCTAATTCCATTACCAAGAATGGGTCCTGCATGATACACAAGTCGGAGTCACCCCTTATCTCTCCTTGTTTCCATGGGCATTAATTTTAATGTCTGTAGGACACTGGTCATAATCTTTTCTTTTAGTCCTTTAATAGTTTTAGTGTATCTTCTCTGTATAATATGTATATTTGTAATGGCATACTATTTTAAATACATATTGCATTTGATTTTTATGGTAAAGGAAAAACGGAAACATTCATGCACAGTGACCATGAACATCATTTGTAGAAAGCCAATGACGAGTTATTTTAAATGAAGTATTGTGCATGCCTTTAGCTGGAAGCAAAACATAATTTTATGGAACCTTGTGAAGCTCTGCAGGAACAAGCTGTGCATAATTACATGTAAGTCAGGCACAGCTTTGTTCTTGTATGACATCACACTGTTCCATAAAATGGTGTCAGTGTAGTATCAGTACTGAACAAAGTTAGCCACCTTTATTGCTGGACTGCTTCCAGCTACAAGTAGGCATAATATCTCATTTAAAACAACTTTTCATGGCACTTGTAATTGTGATTGCCATTGTGGATTACTGTTTCACTTTAATACATGTGTATATAAATTGTATTCACTAAAGTTACTGTATGACAGGACACCACTGAAAATTAACGAAGGTGCAATGGCATGTAGTATCTTTCCTGATTTTAGTCAAACAGAAATGATTATTATTATTACTATTGGCACCATATTTTTTGGTGGTGATATACTGTGTTTGCTTTTTTTGGAATTAAAAGTTAATAATTATAACTAAAAATTAAATCAAATGGCTGGCCTAGTAGCTCAACATGCTAGTGGCTCATCATAGTAAAGTACTGAGTCATTGCTACATGATCGTGGTTTAATTGACAGAAAGTAGTGTTGGGCAGAAACTGCAAATTCTGAATTTGTGGAAATTTCATGACATTTTCCAAAATTCCAGCTTTGGTGAAATTTAAATCCTTTGAATGTTTGGCAGATTTTTGCCCCAGTTTGCAAAATTTTCTAGCTTATACCACTGCAAGTTCAGCTCCATTGCTCGTGTGTACCTGGTAAACAAGTACAAGAGAACAACAAAACCAGCACTGCACTCTGCCAGTTGAAAATGTTTTATTGCATCATAAAGAAAAAAAAGAAAAATGCTGCCAAACAGCATCAGGATGAACAAAGACCCCGACCAGTTTCACAGTTAATGCATCATCGGGGGAGGGGGCGTGCAGGAGTCTTTAGACATATAAATCCAGTCCTTAAAGAGACTGTCCCAAAGTGTATAGTGCTGAATTAAATTAACAAATAAAGTGACCAGTGTCATACTGTGATTGGATTCACACTGTGCACTTTATTTGTTAATTTAATTCATCACTATGTACTTTGGGACTGTCTCTTTAAGGACTGGATTTACTGTATATGTCTAGAGACTCCTGCACTCCCTCTCCTCTGATGACACATTAACTGTGAAACCATTGGAGTCGTTGTTCATACTGATGCTGTTTAGTGGTATGTTTGTTATATTTCTGATGTAATAAAGCATTTCTAACTGGCAGAATGTGGTGCCGGTGTTGTTGTTCCCTCAAATGTTTCTCGCTGAATTATAGAATGATACTCATGAATGACAGGTCTTTGGAATTCTATCCCACATTTTAATACATCATTCTGCAATTCATGCAATCATTCTGCAGTACAGTGATCAAGTCTGCAAAATTTCCACAGTTAAATGCATTAATCCACAGTTTATACATTCATTCTGCTATTCTAAGTTAGAATTTCACAAAAATTGCCAAGGTGATTTTTGAAATTTTGTGGGATTGAAATTCTAACTTTCATGGCAATTTCACCAGCAGAATTTTATCTTCGCACAGCACTTGACAGAAAGCATGGTTTCACATTGAAAGAAACATAGGACTATAGGATCTGCAAGACAAAATCTGAACTACTGTACTTCCAGTCTGTGCCCTGTCCTTTTGGCAGTCAAAATTCAATTGACTTTCTCCTTGCATTGATTGATATTCAACTCATTAATTTTGAAAGTATGCAGACTCCATGCTTCTGAAGCTCCACTGGTAGTGAGTACCATAGGCTTGCCACCATTTGAGCTTAGAAATTTTCCTGGTGATTCCACCTATCATACTCCCTCACAGCCTTTACTCTGTGTCACCTTGTTAAATATCCTTAACTAGTTAAGAAGGCTTCATTTGGTCCATTCTGTCAATCCCATTCAATGTGCTAAGCCTAAGCAAGCAATAATACCCGACAGGATGGGCGGTATTGGTCAATATTTGACCGCCCAGGGGTGTAATGAGGTCTGACGCTGCAGGCAGAGGGCCTTATAGCCCCTGGAAGGTCTAGTATTGCCCATACCACCCACACTGGAGGGTATTATTGCGATTAGAAAATGTGCTTCTGTGTAAATTTTAATTAATTGATCAAATAAGTGAGGAAATGAGTTGAAACAAATATAAAAGTTAGAAAAAAAGATAAAATAATCCCTACATTTCACAGCTGTTCCATCTCCCACTGCTGTCCCCCCGCCCATGGAGCCATTCTCTTCTGTTTATCCCCTCCACACATAAAGTTAAGAACCACAAGTACAGCGTGTCACAACAGCACTTTAAGCTATTTTTTTTTTTTACGTCTGAACAGCATCTGCTGTTTGAGGCAATTACTGCATTTGAAAAGAGGCGGCCCGGTTTAAGAGGCTCAACTGTGGAGAATGAAAGGCGCGAGAACGGGAAGCTGCTTTAGCCGATCAGAAAGGCAACTGCAACAGAACTGAGAGGTCAGCTGAAAAAATAGGAGGTATTTAAAAAATTGAAGACACTGATGTGGGGAGGAGTATTCTATCTGTGATGGATAGTGAGCGACGAGGACTGTACTGGGACAGAGGACAGTGGGGGCCTTTGAGATGTCTGCCGAGTTCCTGGTGAGTACCGGAAGTGCAGGGCTGTAGGAACCGCTGCTTCTCTCCAAGCAATTTTTTACTGGACTGAAGAAAGGGGGTGCATTTTCTGGATCAGGTTATGTTTTTTTTAAAAGACAGTGGAGCTGGAGTTGTTGACAGGGTGTCTGCCTGTGAGACGGGGGAAGGGGTAACTTGATCGCTCGCCAAGCGGGGAAAAAATGGTGTATTTGATTTTTTAGATTCGGGGTGCCCAAGGATATGGTTGGTAATGGGGCACCCTGAACTGGTGCTTGTTTTGTTGCGGGCATCTATGGAAAGTTAATGTACCCCCCTGTTGTAGCTCTCAGCCAATCAGAGAGGTTCTAGTATCTGGCCCATTTTCTAAACACTAGTATCATGGACCTCCCCCCCAACTTCTCTCCTCCAATAGTTCCAGTCCCTCTTCATAACTCTGATCCTCTAACCCTCGAGTCATTGTTGTCTGATGTGTCAAATTCCCATCTCTTGGCCCTGCTAGGTGATGCTCTGTGATGATGATGGTGGTTGTAAAGTGGCAGGTGGTCAAACTGTTTTAGAACCCCTGGACCTTCACATTTCTGCCCAGATTTCAGCATTGTGACCTTGCAGATATGAGAGCACCATGAGTTCTTTTTAATTATTTTATTTTTTATTTTAGCCTTTGGGAACTGGGTAAGGCCCACTAGGCACAATTGCCTGTTTTCAGGGGCAACCTGGGAGCACTGGGGAGGTTAAGTGACTTGCTCAGAGTCACACAGTATGCAAGTTGAGATTGTAGGAATCAAACCCAGGTCAGCTAGATGTACCAAGCTCATTCACAGCTCATTACTCTAACCTCTAGGCTATACTGCCAGCCCAGTGTACCCACAGAATGGGTTATTACTGCCAGCAGAGGTTTCTGAATTAGGGATATATGAGAAAACTGGAACATAAATAGCAGTCAAACTAAAAGAGCTCACCTGAGTGCAGGACATGTCTCTTTTCATAAAAAATCTTCCTATGATGTTCCACAAAATGTAGTCCTACCCATAATTACTTAGCAGCTCCTGCTTTTCTTTTTCGCCTGTTAAACATGCAAATCTCCTGTCTGTTCTTTTACCTATGGGGTCTGTGTTACCATGGTAACATGGAAATTCTGACTTGAACATTCTACTGGACTCTTAAACTAGGGTCAAGCAACTGTTTTCATTGTTGAAGAAAACAGTGAATTTTGCATTTTCAGCCAATGTTAACGAGCTAGCGTAGCTAAAGCAGGCAGACAGGAAAATAATACAAATTTTAAGAAGTAGTCAGTTGTAACTTGGGAGGATAAGGAGCTGTATGCTAGAGATAGACTCCATCTCAATTTGGAGGGGAGGGGAATCCTTAAGTTGAAAATAGAGGGGTTCATTGGTGAAAAGTGGGGTTTAAACTTGTGAAGGGGGGCGGGATGGGAGAAAAGGCTGTCAAGGGGGTGCCGATAAAGGAGGGACTCTGTCTCCACCCCCCTGGGGACCAAGAGGATTGCAGGAAAAGGCTGACTGGCAAAGTGCAGACCAGGGGAAAACAGAATCCCCGTGGGAACACGAGCAGGGGAAATGGAACTATAGGGAAAAGGGTGGAAGGTAGTCCTGCTAAATGCCAGAGCTTGGGCAATAAAATGCCTGAGCTCCAGGTGATGCTAACTGAGGGAGCAGTGGATGTGGCAGCTGTCACTGAGACTTGGGCCACTGCAGGACATGACTGGGACCTGAACCTGGAGGGTTACACTATGTTCAGGAAGGACAGGAGGAGGGAGGGATGGGGAGGAGGGGTAGCAATGATAGTCAAAAACTGCATTGGCATAGGGGGAGTAGAGGAGGCGGAGGGAACCGTGGAGGCGATTTGGGTCACCTTGATAACAAGGGGGGGCAAGAGAGTAAAAATAGGAGTGGTATATAGACCCCCTGCCCTGGCGGAGGAGCTGGAGGACAGTCTGGTGGCAGATGTTGGGAGACACTGCAGACTGGGCAGGGGAAGGATGGTGGTGTTGGGGGACTTAAACATGCCAGGAACAGACTGGGAGACTATGACATCCTCTGTGACCAGGGAACAGAGGTTGTTGGATGTCTTTCAAGACGCGTTCCTAACTCAGCAGGTGAGGGAACTGACCAGGGAGGCGCGGGTACTGGATGTGGTCCTGGCAGACAGTGACCAGATTGGGGGCCTGGAGGTAAGGGACCCATTGGCGGGGAGTGACCATGCCACGGTCTGGTTCTGCCTGGACCTAGGAGGGGTAGAAGGCTGCACAAAGATGGAAGTAACCGACTTCAGGGGGGCGGATTTTAAGGAAATGGGAAGGATCCTTAAGGAGCATTTGGATGGGATTGGGTCAGAACATGGACGCTGATAGTAGGTGGGAAATCATCAGGAGAGGGTGCAGGATGCTACCAGCACCTGTGCAAGAGTAAGGCAATGCGGTAGGGCCCAAAAACCCTGCTGGTGGACCAGGGAGGTCCAGGAGGTGGTGCAGGGAAAGAAAGCAGCCTATAAGCAATTCAAGTGCTCAAGGAGTGAAAGGGATCGAGGGGAGTACGAGCTGATGGCTAGAAGGGCCACTAGAGTGGTGAGGGCGTCTAAGGCAAGGAAGGAGCAGAACCTGACCAGGGAAATTAGGAGAGGGAACAAGGGGTTCTTTAGATACATTGGGGAAAAACAAAGGGTGAAGGGGCAGATTAGCAGGATTAAATCAGGGAGAGATGGGCACAAGACCCGGGGGAGCAGGCTGAGGTACTAAATGAGTATTTCACCTCAGTTTTCACCAAGGAAAATAAGGTGCTGCATCATACATGGGAGAGACAGAGGTACTGAGGAGGGGACCCTTACCGATCGCGGGTCTGGGGAGAGGGGGAGGCATCACTGGCAGGCGGGGGGAGGGCTAAGCAGGGAGAAGAGGTACCGGAAGTGGAAATCACAGCAGAGAGAGTGAGGGAAGCCCTTAACTCTCTTAAGACAGAGAAAGCACCGGGGCCGGATAAATTACATCCCAGAGTGCTGAAGGAACTTGTGGATGTCCTGGCGAAACCCCTGGCGGAGCTTTTCACCATCTCTCTGAGGACAAGGTGGGTGCCCCAAGACTGGAAGGTGGCGCATATATTGCCTATCCACAAGGGGGGATCAAAGGAGGTGGCAGGGAACTACAGGCCTGTCAGCCTGACATCGGTGGTGGGCAAGGTGATGGAGGGCATTGTCAAGGAGAGGCTAGGGGGGGACCTGGATAAGTCAGGGTGCCTGGACGATAGACAGCATGGATTCATCCCGGGGAAATCGTGTCAGACAAACCTGGTGGAATTCTATGAGTGGGTGACTAGTGCCTTGGACCTGGGTAGACCAGTGGATGTCCTCTTTCTAGACTTCAGCAAGGCATTTGACTCTGTTCCTCATGTGGGCCTGTTGGGATAAGCTGGGAGAAATGGGGGTGGGGAACCAGAAGATCAGATGGATAGGCAATTGGCTCCAGGACCGGACCCAGAGGGTCGTAGTTGGCAGGATAGTCTCATCCCCAAGGAGGGTCATTAGTGGGGTCCCACAGGGATCAGTCCTTGGGCCCCTTCTTTCAACGCCTCTGTCTCTGACATAAGGACAGGAATCAGGAGTAAGATGAGTCTCTTTGCAGATGACTCGAAACTGGGGGCGGTGGTGGATGGGGAGGAGGGAAGGGGAGGGTGGCCCTACAGGGGGACCTGGGGTCTCTGGAAAGATGGTCTAGAAAGTGGAAGCTGAGGTTCAATGCAGGGAAATGCAAGGTACTCCACCTGGGGGCCAGAAACCCGGGCCAAGTGTACACCCTGGGCGGGGAAATGCTACAAGTCTCAATGGCTGAGAGGGACCTGGGAGTGGTGGTGGATGTCAAGATGAACAACTCTGAGACTTGTAGGAGGCAGCAGCCAAGGCCAACAGGATGCTGGGATGCATCGCTAGTGGGATCACCTCCAGAAGGAGGGAAGTGATACTCCCTCTGTATAACTGCTTGGTGAGGCCGCACTTGGAGTACTGCGTGCAGTTTTGGAGGCCACACTTAAAGAGGGACATTAACCTCCTGGAGAGGGTCCAGAGGAGGGCAACCAAAATGATTTGGGGCTTGGGGACAGGACCTATGAGGAGAGGCTTGAAGAGCTAAATATGTACACATTGGAAGAGAGAAGGACCGGGGGACATGATAGAGGTCTTTAGGTACATGAAGAGGGTAAATAGGGGAGGAACAGTCAGGGTGCTTGAAGGAAGGAGGAGGGGCCACTAGAGGGCATGGGTGGAAGCTGGAGGGAAGATTCAGGGAGAAAGGAGAGGTGCTACTTCACTGAGAGGGTGGTGGAGCCATGGAATGCACTGCCTAGGGGGCTGGTGGAGGCAGAGACAGTGGAGGGGTTCAAGAGGGAGTGGGACAGGTACAGGGGAAAGGTTCTGGAAGCAAAATCCAATGCAGCAAGAATATCCGGAACTGGGAAGGGAGAAGCCAGAGAAGGTGAGGGGGACAGCAAGGTCAGCACCCAGGGTGGGGGCTGACCAAACGAGCAGACACGAAAGACCGTTAGGCCTATTCTGCTGGCATTTTAGTATGTTAGTATGTTAGTATTTCTGAATTGTTTTACTTTTTCCTTTTGCTCATCAGAATGTTTTCTAAGTGGTAATATTGTGCTAGATGTGTGGAACAGCTCTCAGCCTGGCAGCTTACATATCTAACTCTACTGCTCCCCACTACGTCATCAGTATTGTGATCTCACTGACAGTGACATCACAGGTGAAAGACCTGGCAGTCATTGAAGCAAACAATAAGTCACGACAGGATGTGCATGGAACATATTTTACCACACGGCCAGGGGCATAATAAGGCACGAGGCCCCTGGCAGAGTGCCTTTAGCCCCTGACATGCAGTAAAATATGTTGCATGCACACCCTGGAGTGTCTTATTGCACTTATAAAATGGGTTCCTATATTTATTTTAATTTTTACAGTTAGAAAAATCTTGCTTGTATGTAGCAAAAAGCATTTAATGCTGCTAATCTATGATAAAATAGTTCTTCCGCAGACATTGTGTTAATATTCATGAGGTCATTTGCATTTATGTGACTCCAGGTTGCTACCTGTAGTGTGCACAGCCTGTCCTGCAAACGAGTGCTGAAGCATTTTTTTTTAAACCTCCTCCTATTTGTTTGGAAGGCGGGTTCAGTCTCTTTTCACTTCAGCAGACAGAAACGTTACAGGCTTTCTTCCATTTTGGTTAGAGGAGAAAAAAGGTAATGGGTTTTAATTTAATGTAATGAGCTGGTATTGGCACCAGCTATACTTCTGTTAGTTTGCGTTGTGCAACTCCATATCCCTGTCAGCTCATGACAAAGGAACATCAACTGAAAACATGGCAAGGTGACTGTAAATTATTTTCATTGAAACAGAAGTGAGGATTATGAAAAGATTTCATCTAGAGCAATGTTCTTGGCTGTGACGGCTGAACTGAATGTATGCTGCAAAGCTGAACTTAAACTTGTTATATCGGGAGGGAAATCATTACAATTCCAACAAAATAAAGCAAGTAAACACTGTTTGGGGCTGGGGCAATTTGCAAATACATATGAACCTAACGGCTGTGTTAGGAGCTTCATTCTCGGGAAGTTTTCTTATCTTCCCACGGTTCTGCCTGCTAGAGCTTAGGAGCATTAGCGAGGGAATAGAAGAATGTGGCATTTTAAATGCCAGCGTTCTAACACTCCTAATTTCTTTTGGAAATATGGTTCTGCTTCTCTGACCTTTTTTTTCAGCCATGCATGGAACAGATTTCATGCATGGTGAGCTAGGTCTCTGATTGGCTGGTTTAGCCTACCCATTTTATAATTGTTGTTCCTAGGCAGCAGTGATGTCACAGTCAGTGAGGTCACAATGCTGGTGATGTAGTGGGGGGAGGGGGGGAGGCAGTAGAGCTAGATATGTCTGCTGCCAGGCAGAGTGCTGTTCCACTCACCACACCTGCTAACATCAGCTACACAATTTTCTAATTAAAGGGAAAAGAAAAAGTACCTCAGTTATAAAAAGTAATGGTTGGCTGCTGTTAACATCTAATATTAGTTTTAGGCAGTATTCTAGCTCTTTAAAGAGTTACAGATGCCTCAAAGAAAACTTTAAAAAATACAATAATTAGGTACAATTATGCTTGCATTCCAGTTATATTCTATATATTTCTCCTCCCCATAATTTATTACTAAAGAAATGTGTATGAATATATGATTGTTGTCCCTTTGAGTTTATTTTGAGTTCATCTGTCTCTATAGCTTACTCTCTACTTCAAGTCTTAATCCTCTGTTGTGACATCACAGTCTGTTGCCATGGGAGTAACTGTGAGGTCATAAGCAGTGCTCTATGACTTCATGTAGGGAGAAAGCAGCGGGAAGGAATAGAGTAACTCTTTAGGAGCAAAGATCCTGCTTTCATGCAGATTACCTCACTGCTAAATAATGAGGAGGAAGAATATAGAACTAATGGGAAATATAAGCTGGACAGTGCCTTACTGTTTTCCTAAAGTTCTCCTGAATGTGCCACTAGTAAGAAAAAATGTTTTGAGCTTTTATTTTTCACTACTGTAGTTTTCATTAGCAAAATGGCTGTGAATGAAATTTAACTGATATTTCATGCTGTTTTGTCGTTGCCTGTGATCTTTTGCTGATTTTTATGTTTGCTTGCACGCATGTGCAAGAAACATAGTGCCATCATCCGAGTTTTCGGAGGTGTGTCACCCCCTCTTCCAATTCAGTAAGTGTGTTGGCAGGCACGGCCCCAGTCCGCCAATGCATGCTGGAGCTGTCTATGACAGCTCCAAAATGTAGTGGCGTACAGTTGAAAGGGGGAGCTACGCTTCAGTGAGCAGCGATCAGATATCGCTTGCTCATGCGCAGCTCCTCCTACACACACACACACAAACACACTCACACATACTGCGTGCTGCCCCCCCCACACACACACTGTATAGCCGACGGGAGTGCCCAATCCTCCGTCGGCTCCACCGCTAAAGCATCCAGGTGCCACGCTGGGGAGCCCACCCCAGTGTGGCAAAATGATGTAATAGCCGATGGGGTGCCCAATTCCCTGTCGGCTCACTGTCTCTCCCCACCCCCATGCTGTCACTGGCGGGGTGCCCAATCCCCCGTCGGCTCACTATCTCTCCCCAAGGACAGGGTGCCATGCTGGGAGCCACCCCAGCATGGCAACAGACTCCATGGCCGATGGGGTACCCAATCCCCATCGGCTCCACGCCCCAGCCTTCCTTCTGCCACGCTGGGAGCCCACCCAAGCGTGGCAAGCGTCCAACGTCGTCCCTCATAAAAAAAAACAAAAACCTGAAAATCAAAAATGGTCCATCGCTGTGTCTGCCCCCCCATGCCCACCCACTCCGTGCCTGCCCCTCACCCCCACCCCATACTAACCTCCGGACTCCGGCGCGAAGATCTTCGGTGGACCGGGAACACATCTGCGCTCTTCAAAGCTGACCTCGAACTGAGGAAATGCTGGTAAGCTGTATAATAGGATAGATAGGGGTTCTTCAACTTTGTTGCCTATCTCAGGCATTTTTTGGAATTTTTGCACCAAATTTTCAACATGGGGTTTTTGGGACCCCTCCTCATGAATTCTTGCACTGTCATGGCGTTACTCTGGCCTGAAGGGTGATTTCGCAGCCACTGCGTGAAATCACCTTTCTGGAATGATTAATGAAATGACACTGCCAGTGTTTATAAGGTGGGCTCCCAAAAAGACTATTTTGAAAATTTGGTGGTAAAATTCCTAAAAATGACTGTTTTACGAGCCTGCATTGCGCAGTTCCTACACACGCTCATAAGTTCGTGAATTTTCAATATTTTCACTCCAGATTTTCAATATTGCCATTTTACCACACCTTCTTATGAACAGTACAGCTGTAATTTTTCACGTCTCAGCCAAAACATGTTTCTGCCCATGTAGCGCGCAATGGCGCAGTCGGTGTGCAAAATCAATGTATGGGACAAATTAAGAAAATCACAGTGACACTGTTCATGAGCAGAGGTCTTAAAATGGCTATGTTTAAAATTTGGTGAAAAAATTCCTAAAAATGACTGTTTCACAATGGGTGCGCGAGTTCATAGCTTGTGAAGTTCGTGAATTTCAATATTTTCCTCCAGATTTTCAACATTGCCATTTTACCACACCTCCTTATGAGCAGTACAGCTGTCATTTTTCACATCTTGGCCAAAATGTGTTTCCGTCCATGTAGTGCACAATGGCGCAGTCGATGTGCAAAATCAATGTATGGGACAAATTAAGAAAATCACAGTGACACCATTCATGAGCAGAGGTCTTAAAATGGCTATGTTGAAAATTTGGTGAAAAAATTCCTAAAAATGACTGTTTTACGAGCGTGCATTGCGCAGTTCCTATGCATGCTCGTAAGTTTCAAATTTAATATTTCACTCCAGATTTTCAACATTGCCATTTATTACACTTCCTTATGAACAGTACAGCTACCATTTTTCATATGTCACCCAAAATGTGTTTTCGCACATGTAGCGCACAATGGTGCTGTTGGAATGCGAAAGCAATGTTTGGGACAGATTAAGAAAATCACAGTTACACTGTTCATGAGCAGAGGTCTTAAAATGGCTATGTTGAAAATTTGGTGACAAAAGTCCATAAAATGACTGTGTTACGAGTGAGCATTGTGCAGTTTCCACGCACCCTCGTAAGTTCATGACTTTGTAATATTTTCAGTCCAGATTTTCACCAGTGGCATTTTTCCACGCTTCTTTATGAACAGTACAGCTGTCATTTTTCACAACATGGCTGAAGTGTGTTTTCACACTTTCAGCACAGAGATGCATGGTCGCTGTGGGAAATCATTGTTCGGGACAGATAAAGAAAATCACAGTGACACTGTTCATGATTGGAGGCACCAAAATGCCTGAGTTGACAATCTGCTGTACAAAATCCCCAACCTAATTATATTACGGGTGTGCGTTGCACAGTTTCTATGTACGCTCGTCACTTCACCATTTTTTTCAATATTTTTACTGCAGATTTGCAACATTGCCATTTTTACACCTCCCCATGAACAGTACAGCTGTCATTTTTACATCCTGTTCGAATGTTTTGCACCTGTGGAAAGCAATGTCGAATCGCTGTGCATAAGCAGCTTTCGGCTAACAAACTGATATTCCCCCGTTCATGAGGTGGGTCACAAAAAACCATGTTGAAAATTTGGAGTGAAAATACCAACGAATGCCTGAGGTATTAGGGTTTCCAACCATAACGCCCAACCCTGTAGAGAATGACAGGCATCAGGGGTGTGACTTGGGATTCTTGCCTGTAATGCTCATACCATTCCACACCCTGCAGCCAGTGAGAGGCATCGAGGTATGCCTTGGACTCTTTGGCCCCAAAGTTCACCCCATTCTCCTATATCGCACCCATCTCACCATTTTTCCTAATGGAATGGGGTGTGCATAAGGGCCAAAGACCCCAAGGAACACCGTGACACTTGTCAGTGTCTGCAGGATGTGGTGTGGTGAAATGGCGTGGCAGTTATCCCTGACAACCCAAAGGCACATCCCAATGCCTGTCACTCTCTGCAGGGTGGTGGTGGGGTTGGCTTCAGTTCAATACTTCACTGCCATTCCTATTACGCAGCTCTGTAATTTCTACACTACCACTGCCAATGCCAGCAAGCAAACATTCGGCATTGACAAATGCTTGTTAGTAAAGCTATAACAATGTTACCTTTTTATGGCTTTTCTATGAATTTCTCAAAATGTTTTGATTTTGTGGCAGATATTTAATTGAATATTTAATATTTCTTTTTGTTCTATCCTAAACCTCTCCAGTTCAAATTTAATGTTTAATGTGAGTTAAAGAAGTAGCATTTGTTAGCCAGTAAAAAGTTTCATCATATTAATTTATGTATTTCAGGCAAAATCCTCAATATACCAGTTTTCTTTAAATAATATTCAATTTTGGAACTGAGGTTTTTAATTTTATAGAAGTTTGTGCTTTGTTCCACACCCACCATAAAAATACTAAACATCTTGGGTATGGTGCAGTGCTGTTTACCACCAGAAACCTGATACAATCACAGTATGAATCAAGTTTGTACAGTCAAAGTGTAACCTCAATGAAAAATATTTTTTTTTATTTAATTTTAGTACACTCTTCTTGTGCCTTCCAGAGCTCCCAGGCACTATCTCACTGACCTCCACCAACTCAGACACCATCCTCTATGGAGCTGTTACTATCCTCCCTCGAGTGGGGATGGTGGGAAGGGGCTATATCCCATGCTTAAGTCAACAAAGGCACTCTGAGGAGGTGAGGCTGGCTCCAGATATACTGAGGTCCTTTGTCACCAGCACTGGGGCCATGTTCCATTTTCTCCTGACCTCCTCATAAGACATCATGATTAGGACATCAAGGGACTTGCACAGGCAATGCATAGCAATGCCCCAACATCAGCAATTTCCTAGACCTCTCACCAGCCCTCCAACTGCTCTGTCACCTGTGGTCACCCTGGTGGGAGTACTACAGCAGAGGCAGGACCCTCCCACCCTGGAGAAGGAGACCATCCTCTGGGATGTGCATTCCTTTTCCCCTCAACCAGCCTCCAATGTCTTGGGCTCATTCTCAAACCAGGGGTGACTGTCAAGTGGTAGGTGTACTGTTGTGCTGATGAGGCAGCTAAAAGAAAAAAATATTTTAAAAATTCTAGTTGTGGCCATATTGATTGCCTTAAGTCATTAATTAAAAAATAGTACTAAAATCTGTTTTAAACATATCTGTCCAGAGATACAAAAAAAAAAAAAAAAAAAAAAAAATCTGAGGGAATTAAAAATACACTAACAATGACTCTAAACATGACAAAAATATATAGTTTTTTTTCTCTCTCCCCCAGTCAACCCTCCTTTCAAGTGCCCCAGCCCAATCACCCCGATGTCTGCCGGGATTTACCTGCCAGCTGTCTTCCCCCAAGGCTTGCCCTCTTCAGTGGGGTCAGTGGGGTTCCCCAAGCTTTGTTACAGAACAGATCTGGTTCTGATTGGCATGCCCAACTGTTCAGGTGCAGGTCCTGCGGGTGCTTGTCGCCATCCTGCTGCTGGCTTTTTCCTTTGTTTTTGTCCCTGGAAGACATGATGTTCAATGATGTCAACACTGGTTGAAATGTCCAGATTGGGAACACTATCAGCTCCTGGCTCTGCAGACTCTGTCTCCACAACACTTTGCACATTATTATCTTCGGACGAGGGCCCAGGTTGCTCATTCTGAGGAGACTCTGGCACAATTAGACTTTGTGGCACCGAAGGGGTGCTGTCAACTCTTTCATATTGTTCTTCAAGTTTTGGCATGTCACCAGGGAGACTCAGACCATCAGCCCCTTCTTCGGGCAAGTCATACTGTTCTACAAGACACAGAGAGTCTGCAACCTCAGACAGGATACATTGTGCCTCACTTTCAGGGGGCACTGGGTCCAGGGATGAAGCTAGGGGGTTAAGCAGTTCTGAAGGCCCAGCTTCATCCACACGATTCTGCAGAGGATTGCCTTGAAATGACTGACTCAGTTCACATGAGGGATAATAGGCATTACCACAGTCACTTTCATCAGAGGTGGATTGACAGTCGCTATCATTCGAGGCTTGCCGGGGGGAGGGCCTCGAATCTTTAACAGCTGGAGCAGTTGGACTCTGTCTCCTTCTTGTAGCAGCGTGAGTCACTAGCCCAGGGGAAGCAATTTCTGATTGTTCAGCATCAATAATAATTTGGCCGATGGGCAACAAGTGGTTACGGTGCATGGTTTTGACACCTTTGGAGTTATTCTCTGGGTGCACCTTTGGTAGATCATCCAATTTGCCAACTACTATATGGGGAAGATGGTGCCACCTATCAGCAATTTTGTGCTTGCCATGTAGTCCCAAATTGCATAATGACACACGGTCCCGGGCCGTAGCTCTTGAGCCTTTACTTTCTTGTCATGCCTCTCTTTGTTGGCAAGGTTTCTCTTGGCGGCCGTTGTCTGAGCCAGCTGATATGCACGGTTCAATTGAGCTTTCAATTTCTGCACATACTGCAAATAGTTCTGAGCTTGGACCCCATCTGGGGAGACCCCGAAGCAAACATCTACGGGCAATGGGGCTTCCCTCCTGAACATGAGGCGATAGGGAGAGAATCCGGTAGCATCACATTTGGTGCAATTGTAGGTGTGTACCAAGGTGCTAATCTGTTGACTCCACTTAGATTTGTCTTTAGGATGGAGAGTACCTAACATGTCCAGAAGGGTGCGGTTAAAACATTCAGGTTGAGGGTCCCCTTGCGGGTGGTAGGGGGTGGTTCGTGATTTCCGCACCCCCCACAGGGAGAGCATTTCTTTGGTTAACCTACTTTCAAAGTCCCTGCCTTGGCCTGAATAAATCCACTGGGGGGCACCACAGTGGACAAAGAATTTTTCTACTAACACTTTAGCCACAGTAGAGGCCTTCTGGTCTTTAGTTGGAAAAGCTTGTGCGTACCGTGTAAAATAATCAGTAACCACCAACACATTGTCAATGTTCTTTTGGTCAGGCTCTAAGCAAAATAAGTCTATGCAGACTAGTTCCATGAGGGCACTGGTACTAATATTGACAAGGGTTGCAGCCCTCTGAGGCAGGGCATTCCTTTGGAGGCAACGACTGCAGGTCTTTACATGGTGCTCAACATCGGCCCCCATCTTTGATCAGTAGAATTGAGATCGTACCAGGTTGAAAGTTCTGCCAATACTGAGGTGCCCCATGTGATTATGGAAGGACCTCAGTATCAAGTGTTTAAAGACCATGGGTAGTACCAACTGTTGCTTGTCTACTTGACCACTACAATCCACTGTCTCTCTGTATAACAACTGGTCATGCAGTTTTAACCTGGGGCCTTCCTTGGGCAATAGAGCAGTTCGCTGGTCAGGGGAACGCAACTTGGATACATCTTTCCCAGCACACAGGGTGTCAAGTGTGGGTCAGATCATAGGATCTTGGGATTGAGCCCACTGGATATTGTCATTCTCGAGCTGAGGTAAGGCACTAATGTGTAAAGCAGAGAAATGGCAATAGACAGCTGGTAGGCAGGTATCAGGAGGGCCTAAGCAGTCCACCAGATACTCCACTGTGTCCGCAGACTTCTGTTCATCTCTGTCAGACTTTTGGCACAATGCTCTGATGTCCAGTTCAGACAGCCTAACCCAATTACTTTTAGAAGCTGGCCTGTGTGACAGTGTGTCAGCATCAATGTGGTTTAGTCCTGGTCTGTTTCAACAGCGTACTCATAAGTCGATAAGACGGAAAGCCACCAGTGCCCAGTGGTGTCCAATTTAGCTGAAATCTGTACATAGGTCAAAGGGTTATTGTTTGTCTTCACCAATATCTTTGCCCCATATAGATACTCGTGAAACTGGTCGACTATGGCCCACCTCAGTGCGAGAAATTCCAGCTTGTGGACAGGGTAGTTCCTTTCTGATGGGGTCAAGCTCCTACTGGCAAATGCTACGAGTCTGAAACCACCCTCATGGTCTTGATACAGCACAGCTCCAAGGCCTTGCAAACTGGCATCTGTATGCAGCACATAGGGCTTGGTAGGATCGGCATAGGCAAGGATTGGGTCGTGGGTGAGCTGGTATATGACTTCAAAGAAAGCTGCATCACATTCAGGTGTCCACTGAGTCCCAAAAGGCTAATCTGTTCAAAAATACATTTTCTCTTGGTCTTTGCTAGCCCCCTTTTTGTATTTGCAGTTGGTAGGGGGGTAGCCTTGGGTAAGGTTAAGGAGCGGTCAAATCACCTTTGAGTAGTCTTTGATGAACCTGCGGTAGTAGCCACAGAACCCCAGGAAATGCTGTAGCTTTTTTAGGTTAATGGGCTGGGGCTGAGGTGGTCAAAGCTTCAAGTTTACTGGGATCTGTCTGTATTCCTTCCGCAGACACTATGTGTCCCACAGATTTCACAGATGTTTGAAAAAACTGGCACTTATCTATGGATAACTTGAGGCCGAATTCTCCCAAACAATCTAGGACTTTGAGCAGCCAGGTCTCATGCTCCTCTAACGCACGTCCAAAAACAATGACATCATCCAAGTACACTAAACATTCCAGTAAGTTCATATCTCCCACTGCACGCTCCATCAATCTCTGAAACGTAGCGGGAGCACCCAAAATCCCTTGTGGCATTCTCAGAAATTCATAGAATCCCAAAGGACAGATGAAGGCTGTCTTCTCATGGTCCTTCACGGCCATTGGAATCTGGTAATATCCACTATGGAGGTCCAATTCTGAGAACCATTGGCCTCCATTCAAGCAGTCCTGGGCATCCTGTATGCATGGTATGGTGTATTGATCTGGGATAGTCCATCAGTTTAGGGTCCGATAGTCCACACACATCCTCACGGATCCATTCTTTTTCTACACCACTATGATGGGGGATGTATATGAGCTCCTTGATTCTTGTATGACGTCAGCAGCAAGCATTTTCTGTAGATGTCTCCTAACATCATCTATGTCCGCTGGTGTGAGGCATCGGAATCTCTCTCGAAATGGCCAGTAATCATGCAGGCGTATGTGATGCTCTGCACCCTGGACACATCCCACGTCCCATTCTTCTAACGAAAACACCAGGTCTCTCTGGGTGAGTTTCTTGCTAATTCGAGCCTTCCATTCAGCTGACAAAGGGGAATCACCGAAGTCAAATAGGTCTGGGGTCACCCTCGCCTTGTCATCCGAGTGCTTGCTGCCGGGTAACACTGCAGTGTCTGTGAAGCGTACTGTAGCTAGGGTGCACCCTCTGTTCACCCAGTCCTCCCAATCTGACACATTTTGAATCTGGACCATCACTCATCATGCATAGGTGTGGGCACGGTCAGGCAAGATGCTGGGTTTAACCAATAATCCCTCTGGAAATTTTCCTTCACCTGGTGCATCCAACATTAATATTTTGTTCTTTACATCTTTCCAGAGGCAGACCTCCCCATGAATGGTACACTGGGCATTGGGTGCCAGTACCAGAGAGTCAGAATCCTTCTTCCACACGATCCCCACAGGCTCATCCTGGTCCACTTCATTGGGTTTCCATTGCAAGTCATATGCTTTCCTTGATTATAGCTGGAATTCTTAGGGCCCGTCTAGTCTGCCACCCTTGTTTCTCATGGCAGAGTTGCGCTAATCTCCCAGACATGTGGGCATTGGTTCCAGTCAGCAGAGGGACCCCATCAAACAGTACGGTGGGGGGACACACTAGGGCAAGTGTCTCGACTTGTTCATCCACCCCAGCCATGGTGGTAGGAAAGGACAACAAAACCTGGATGTACCCCGAGTACGGGTAGGACTTCTCGCTCAATACCCACATGTGCAACCCTTCCAAGGGCTGTAGAGGCACATCAGACAGGTGTTTCTGATACCAATCTTGAAAAACTATAGTTACTTGTGACCCGCTGTCAAGTACGGCCTGGGTGGACACACTGTTCACCCGCACAGTAGTTTCCATTGAGGGACCTACCACTACAGACCACTCAGGGGGGCTTAGACCTGGACATGGGTTTTGCAGTTGCCCTGGATGAGTAACTTTTCTGGGCAGCCCCCCTTTGTGGCCGTGAGTTGCTCTGTCATATCAATGCCAGCAGCCTACTAGTAACATTTTGCAGATTTTCAGCCGAGTGACAGGTGAACCAGGTGTGCCCATCCCCTCCACAGTGATAACAAAAGATGGTCTCCCTTGATTCTCTGAGTGGAAGTGAGCTATCTCCCAGTTTGGGCAGGGCAAGTGTATCTCGGGGCCCGTCTTTGACTCATGATTGGCTCTCTTTGCTTTCTGGACTTCCACCGGGGCTGGTGGCTTGCGTAGTGCGCAGCAGGTCCCTCACCAAGGCCCTCAATTCATGTACCTCTTCCAATAGGTTACTCTCAGTCTGAGTTTCAGGAGAGATGATGTGTACCCCTACCCCGCCAGGTGGGACCTCACTCTTTGACTCAGGAGGAGCCTGATAGCAGTTAGCCTCTCTGGCTGCCTCAGCAGCTTGTTGACTGACCCTCAATTTGGCCAATTCATTGATTGGTTCTCTCATTTGTTGCAACTCAGTCTCGTCGCTTCTCTCAGGGGGCTGGCAGGTACGGGGCAACCCCAACATAGGGCTCCCAACCCTCTTCGTCATTCTCGGCCTCATGAATCTCTTTCATGAGGTGGCAATACTCAGGAGGATCAGTCTTCCAGTCTTGCAATTTAAGTTTCAGCATCATCACACTGGAGTACCTGGCCACCTTGAGAATATGATCCAACCTGACCCGATTCAGTTCACTAGCAGGTGCCCCTCCTTTCCTGTGTGCCCTCTGCAGAGCCCTCTCAATTGTGGTAACAAACATAGACAACTTCTCATTCTTCTATTGCTTGGCAGATTTAAATTTCCACAGTAAATCACCCTCTGACTCAGTGCTACCAAAAACCCCTTTCAATGCATTGAGGTATTCAGCCGCTGTAGCCTCTGGGCTGGTGGCTCTTAGGAAGCGAATGGCCTCCAGTGCAGGGCCCCTCAAACTCTCCATGAGTCTTTTTCTTTTCTCCCTCTCAGAGCGCTGCCACTCCTGGACCGGAGGGCAGCATAGTCCATCCATGTTTCCAGGTCATCCTCCCCTACGGGTACTGGGACTATGCCCGAAAAAAGTCTAAGTTTACGGTAAGAGTCCAGATGCACAGAGGGAATTATTATGGGGAAGTTGACCATGAAGGAGACCCTAGGGGTGGCAGGAGACGCTATCGGGGACTGCAATGGTGTGGGTTCTTCGGAGAGGTCTAGTATCCTTACTAATTCTTGTGTGGAACGCCCCTCAGATGCTAACAATTTAAGCAGCTTATCCTTGAATCCCTCTGTACTGGGGTACCCTCCTGTGGTAGCCAGATCACTGTGCAAATGGATGACCCTCCTCCCCTTCTGGGACCCTTCTGATGAATGACAAGAGGTACATTCTCTGGGTCTATAAGAAAGCTGCAGGAGAGTAGAACCATCATGGTCTGATCAAACAGGTCCGAATCCCTCCCTTTCACTTCAACATCCCCTAAACACTTAACATGCTCCACAGCCTCTACAATAACAACATTAGTGGTCCCCAGCGGGAAATCCATTAACAGGAGGGCCTGTTGGGGGTCTACCCCCTTAGCCTCACTCCACCCCATCATTTGGTGCACTAACAGCTTATGGGAGGCGATCTTGAGCTTAGGCATAGCAAGCGCCTCCATTTTGTCACAGGTTCTAAACATAAGGGGGTAATTCCCACCTCCAGCCACTAGAGGATGCTAATCCCAGTGGTGCCTCCAAGAGGTAACCCCTAGGTGGCGCTATCCCAAGGGCTACTACCCCGCCTGCATGGCTAGTTGCAGGTTAAGGGGCCTGGGTACTGAAATGGGTGCCTCAACATGGAGGACAGGGTTATTAGTAACAAGGCCAACCTGGGTACAGTCCTCTGGCACACCCTAACCCCCCTCTTTCCCCTCTAGTTGCCTAGACAATATGCAACAAACACTTTTACAGTAGCCCCTCTTCAGCATACAATTCCCAACACTGTTTGAACTTACTACCAGGGCTGGTTCCACCAGTTCGACCCTGGAGCCCCCCTGTAAAACAAGGTTAGGCACAGCAAATAACAACAGTACAGTGCTTTTGGTACAAACTGGAACCACAGTCAGATTAGATGCAAAAAGAGTTAGAACTGATTTATTCAGGGGAATTGAACAAGGGAGGGGCGTAATCAGGTTGATTGGCTTACAGGCTAAATCAATCAGACAGTCATGCATGCATTTCAGAGTCCCTACTCAGTCACACACTTTGGGTACCCAGGTAGGAATGACGTGGGCTAGCCAAGAACGTTGCCCAGGGTAGGCCGGCATCGCAGCTGGTTGGGGCCCTGTGATGGAAGAAAGCAACGTGTACAACACACACTATTTGTAATCCGGAGCCGGAGGGTTCAGTTTGTGAAAGAAAAGACAACAAGACAATCACGTGACAACACTTTAGATTTAGCTGTTGTTGTTGGGAGCTACCCTTATGTTTTCTCATGATACCCAATTCAGGACACAGGCAGGACAAAACTGAGACTACAGGTTGATGAGCTGGAGTGCCAGGAGAAGCAGGGCCCACACGAATCACTGAGGTGTTGTTCCTGTTCAAGGCATTGAGCAGGGGGCTGATCCCCAGGCAGGTCTCTCATTGATGGCTTTCTCTGTGTAGCGGGTAATTTGGCTGGGCCAGTGTGACAAGGCCCAGGCCAAGGGGAGATGAAGGCAGATTCAGTCCAGTGGGGCTGGATGCAGCCTCCAGCAAGCAGAATACAGTTCAGCACACCGTAGGTAACCAGATCGTGACCCACTAGCAGCACACAGCACATTTATAGTAAGAGAATACCACTGTACCAGGCGGATGGCAGTCCAGTCGCAATCACAGAGTCTCTGTACCAAACTGGGATTCCAGCATTCACTGAGGTCCTGCCAGGCCGATCGCATTCAACAAATCTTCAGTCTTCTTCAGGGTTTAAGCCTGGTCACAGTTCAGTGGCTTTAATCTCTCTCTCTCCCTCTCTCTCTCTCTATTCAGATTCAGTCCAAAAATATCCACACTTTCCCTCTCAGGAACAGCTGGCAGGCAGGCCAAAACTCAGCCCTTCCACAGTTCTCCCATGTGAAACTATGCAGAACTGCTGCTCGACTATCTCGAGCTGCTCATTCTTTCACTTCCCAACTCAGGCTGCACATAGCTGCAAGCAGCCTGGGACTTTTCCCAGGATCCAAAAGGTTCAGTTGGCTGATATGTCTGTCAGTCAGTTCAAGAGCTCCCCCTCCAGGTCCATTTGGGTGCCAAAAGCCCAGAACTACAATTCCTACAGAGTTTTGCTCCCACAAGACCCCTGGGGACAGGCTCCATTTTAGAGTCCCCAAAGGTACTGATTGGCCCATTCTGGCAGTCCAGGACCAAGATGGTGGTGACAAATAGAACTGTCCATGCTGCAAAGAAGGCAGGTTAGACAAACTACAATATCATTACTACTGTAGTAGATAATCAGCAAATAAGTACAGCTTCTAACAGAGCTGTCTCTGCGCAAATAGCGATGGCAGAATGGAGCAATTATCTGGCAGTCCTGGCGGATCTTGAGCATAGAAACACTCAGCCCCCTCCCAGATTAAATAAACACCACGTTATTGGCAGCTCTTAAAGAGACAGAGCACAGAGGCATTAAGGCACTCTCACACAAACTCTTAAACTGCTAAGACACAGGACACCAGCCTGGCAGTGAGCATGTAGGCACACCCAAGGAAGACTTTTCGGGAACCCCCATTTATAGGGGGGTGACACCTACATTCAAACATTTTTAGGGCACTCAAAGTTTGCTTCAAACAAGTTTGAATATAGCAACTTTAGGGCACAGAACTAATTTATGCTCAGGATAGGGACTTTACGAGGAGGAAACTGAAAGTTCTGAATATGGGGCCCCAAGAGCCTTACATTAATCTTTTGTTAATATACCTGCAGAGCCTTCTGACACAAAAAACATCAAATGACAGCTGGCCAAGTGGCATGGAGGGTTGAGGTGCTGCAAAGCATCTTGCCTCCTGCCACACTAGTGACCTGGGTTTGGGAATGGACTTGAGTCATTGGGGATCAACCAGGGAGGGAGAGGATCGACCATCTGAGGGACTGCTGTCATCTCCCAGAGAAGGGGTTGCTTGTCATCCCAGTCTCAGCTGTCCCCTGGCGGAGGCCTGGAGGTAGAGCGGGTCAGGGAGGCAAAGTATGGGAGAGACCTACAGGGATATGTAAGATGGGCACGCCTCCATGTGCAAGTACTGTGCTCCGCAGGAGGGCTGGGATGGGAGAAAACCAGGAGGAAAATGGATGTCGGGGGGCTCCATGAAGCCTGGCCCAGCTGTCACCACACCTGCACCGCCGACCGGTGAGCAACTTGTTCCACCTTGGATCTGATGTACTGAAGGGGAAGATGGCCTTCCCCCTCATCCCTGCCACGAGAGGGGAACTCGTGGGGAAAAACCACAACAAAGCACACACCAGGAGAGGTGGAGAGCTGGCCTGGAAGGGCTGGGGATTGGGCTGAGCAGCTGTTTCCCTGACAGAGGAGGATAAACACTTGTATTAAAAAAAAAAATCAAATGATTCTATGAATTCAAAGGTAAATCATTTTATTCACGCAACTCAATTTTCATAATGGCAATAAGGTATGCTCCAGGGTTATATTAACAGTCAGGTAATCACCCTTTAGGGACATGTGGCACTTGGTTGTACATTGTGCAACATTATGTTATGGCCCAGGGGTAATTAACAAACAGAATGCAACCTCAGTTAGACTCCTGTCTTGTTGCTTAATTATGTCTTCCTCCCATTTAAAACTACAGTTATGCGAGTGCCGAGTCAGTACTGCTTATACCAAAATAAGATTCACTTGGTTACCAAAAATCTACCTATCCTTGGCAATGTAGAACCATGGGGCCACAATGCATTTGGGAGTTAGCCTGGGTGCCAGCAAGTAGAGGGTGACCAATCAGAGAGTGCAGATGATGGCAGTGCTTCTCTGATCAGGGATAGTTTGTGCTGTACCTGCACTACTTGTGAACCCTGTGGTATGCTGCAGATGTTTGCTTCCATCCATAGGGGAGGCTGCAAATGGGTGAGGCCTAAATTGGTACCACACAGCACTGTGGGGAGGAGGGTGGTTAAGGGAAGAAAAACTGGGGGGGGGGAACTTATCTGCTATCAGCATGATGGTGCAGCACTCTCAGAATCTTGCTCCATGGACCCAGCAGTGAGATAAGAGGCTAGTTAGTCACAGCTGGGATTCAAAGATTGCCACCCTGATAATGAGGGGTAAAAGCGGATGGGTAAAAAAATAGTCTCTTAAAGAAACTGTAGAATCTGGTTCTCAAGAGCATTAGAAAGCTACTGCAGGAGTCTGTGTAGTGCTATAAACAATCAGAACTGTGGCAAAATAATATAATACAGTACTTACAACAGTCTCAATGGATATACCCCAAAATGAGAAAGATTCCATATAGATACTAGTCCATAATTTATTATATGAATAAGAGAATAAAAAACTCATGGATAATATGTGGTGGGTGCTGAAATTCAGGACCAGCCTTACATGTTTCGCTCTAAACAGACTTCATCAGATGAAACATGTAAAGCTGGTCTTGACATTCAACACCCACCATGTATTGTCCACTAGTTTTATTCTCTTTTTCATAAAATAAATTATGGACTACTATCTGTTTCCAGCATTTCTTACTAAACAGGTTTCAATATGTTAGAATTGGTAATACCAACTCCAGTATCTTACAGGTTACTGCAGGGGTCCCTCAAGGGTCAGTGCCGGGCCCCTTGCTGTTCTCAATATTTGGGAATTAAATTCTTATTGTTTTCCCAACTGCAAAAACCCTGTTATAGGCTGATGATACAATAATTTACTGTCCAGCAGGCACAAACTAATAAATAAAAGAAAACAACTCAGCACTTGAGGTTTGGTATAGTAGAGCAGTGCAAAGTGCAAATTTTATTTGGCAAGATGCCTGAATTAGACCAGTAGCCCCTAGCGCCTCAACCTTTCAGCGGGCCTTCAAATGGGGGTGTATCTGGAATTGACACACCAGGTGATTATTTATACAAGTTCATTTAAAGTGATACACTCATATTGTGCAATTAGTACGTAAAACATAATTTATAAAAAAGCATTCAAGTACTGGACATTTTTCATCTAGGTGCTTTCTCACTAAGTAAGACATATCTATTCATATTTTATCAAGTTCATTCATTTTTACTCTTTTTAGTTGCACCTAAATTATTTCTGTTTTGTGAAATGAAGAAAAAAGATTCTGTTATTCAGAAGTCTCTAGCAGATCTCTTCAACCCAAAAATAACCTATTTACGTAGTTATTTACTAAGCAATACCAGTAATTAATTCTATAAGCACTAAACACAAAACAAAATTATCTATACAGTATGGATAATTTTGTTTAGTGTTTAGTGCTTATAGAATTAGTTACTAATATTGCTTAGAAAATAACTGGAAGGCTCTGCCTATGGTTCGATGGACAAGCAGCCAGCCACTCCCACATCCTGAGCTATATAAGCAGCTCCCCTCAGCCTCCTTCTGAAACACTTTTCTTTGCTCCACCATCCATCCCATTCTCCTCTTCCAGTGGCAGTGCCTCTCTCCCGGGGACCCTTCTTAAGGTATCTTTAGCCAAGGGAATCATCCTGTGGCACCTCTAGGGGTAGAACCCTCTAGAGGGTTCCTTACCTTTAGAACCCCTCCAGGGTGGTAATTCCTCTGGAATAAAGAGTGTGAATGGCCAAAACCTAAGTAACACAGTTGCACAAGCATAACATTATACTGGCTGCCTAGGCCATTGAACTATGTAAAGAGGTTATTTTTGGGTTGAAGTGATCTGCTAGAGAGTTCTGAGTAATAGAATTTTTTTTCTTCATTTCACAAAACAGAAATAATTTAAGTGCAACTAAAAAGATTAAAAATGAATGAACATGACAAAATATGAATGGATATGTCTTACTTAGTGAGAAAGCACCTAGATAAAAAATTACCAGTATTTGAATGCTTTTTTATAAATTATGTTTTATGCACTATTTGCACAATATGAGTGTATCACTTTAAATTAACTTGTATAAATCATCACCTGGTGTGTCAATCTCCAGATACGCCCCCATTTGAAGGCCCACTGAAAGGTTGAGGCGCTAGGGGCTACTGGTCTAATTCAGGCATCTTGCCAAATATAATTTGCACTTTGCACTGCTCTACTATACCAAACCTCGAGTGCCGAGTTGTTTTCTTTTGTTTCATTGAACTGAGCTGGCAGCTTGACTCGAAGCATCGTCATATCCAGTGCACACCTTTACTTGCTGCTGTGTTACAAACTAATAAATAATTGAACCAAAACTCCAGGCAAATTGTACTTGTTTACATAACTGACTTATAAATCACAATCTTGTAAAAAAATGGTAATGATTTCATAATATGACAAAAATGCTAAACATTATTGCAACTGATATCACCTTGCAACAAGTTTCTTTAATAAAATATCATAGGTTGTACATGGACAGTAAAGTTAATTTTTAAATCCATATCACATACATTACTGAGAAAGATAACACTCTACGTGTCAGTAACTACGGTGTAATTATAGTGTAACAACATTGCAGCTGCATAATAGTTACTTTACAGTGAATATTATTCAAATGGGTAACTACTTTGTAGTTGTTATGCACTTTCACATTTGAGACTTGTGCAACTGTACAATTTTCCTGAAGAGATGGTTACATGCGCAACTACTAGTGTCTCCTTTCTGGCATCATTCAGTTCATTCTGACAAAAGTAACTATATATTTTAAAGTTATTTCAAAGTGTAACAGCAAATGTATTATGCAACTACTACTGTATCTTTTCAGGCATTACTACATTTGTTCCTGCATGTATAACTATAAATAAAATTGATATTGCAAAGCGTAACAACATGTATTACGTTTACTATAATAATATCTGTTTTGCGCTAGCTAGCAATTGACTTGTCAACCACTGTACCATATACTCGAAACTAGGATGGCTGCCCCCAGCTGGTCAGCATGACCTCTTCCTCAGGAATGTCATTTATAGTGTTCTGAACAACCACACCCCCTTATCTCTTTCCTCTCACCTGGTGTCATATAGAACTGCCTACCCTCTCAGGTCTGCAGACGTGGACCTGCTCTCCATCCCTAGGGTTAAAACCAAATTTGAAATAACAGGCTTTACAATATCTGCCCCAAAACTGTGGAACAAGGTCCCTCTAACATCAGACAATGCACTACTGCTGGCACCTTTCGGAAACAACTCTGAATCTTCCTCCTATAATTATATGCTTGTTCCTGTACCTAGGCCTTATTACTGTGGTCATACAGCACCATGTAATGTTATGAATGAGAAACTGTAGTCTGCTTTGCACCCCAGTGTTGACCTGCCCCCTTGCTTCAAATCAAATCAAATCAAACTTTATTTGTAAAAAGCACCTTTCTGAAATCAAGGTGCTTGTACATAATTAATTAAAATAAATCAATAAATAAAACATACAATTAATTAAAACCATAAATACAAGTTAAAACTCATAACTATGGCATTAAAAATCAGTATGCGCTAGGCTAAAAAGAAACATCTTCAAAGCCACTTTAAAGCTTTGGGCGGTCAGGCAATCTCGCACCTGACGAGGTAGAGAATTCCACAGGGTTCGAGCCATAAAACTAAAAGACCTAGCCCCAGATGTCTTTAAATGAACCCTGGGAATCTCTAGCAATCCCTCATCAGTGGATCAGAGAAAGCGGGAGGGACAGTAGGGATGAAGGAGATCTTGCAGGTAACCAGGTCCCTGGTCATGCAGGGCCTTATAGGTTAGCAAGCTGACCGTGAAGGTGATCCGCCACTGTACTGGCAGCCAGTGCAGTCTGCAGAGCACAGGTTTTATATGACTGGTCCTAGATGTACCAGTCAATAGCCTGGCTGCCGCATTCTGCACGAAGCTGCAGGCAGCGGATATCAACCCTCGGTAACCCAAAGTAGAGGGCATTGCAGTAGTCAAGGCAGGAGGTAATGAAGACGTGGACCAGGGTTGGAAGATTGTTGGAAGGAACCAGGTACTTCACCCGGGCAATATTCCTCAGATGGTAAAAAGAGGTTTTGACAACTGCCGACACCTGAGATTTAAGTGTCAAACAGTCATCAAATATAACACCCAGGTTCCGCACCCGGTCTGAGGTAGTTAGCTGAACACCCCCAAGCCATAGACCTGAAGGTGATCCTGCCAACAAACCCACCTCCCAGCAACCTGGGTCCACAACCAACACCTCAGTTTTTTCTGGGTTTAACCGCAACCAACTCACATTCATCCAGTCCTGGATTTTGATAAGACAGTTGTTAAAAAACGAAATAGCAGCATCCTGGCCAGGCACAAAGGACACGTACAGCTGAGTATCATCTGCATAGCAGTGAAAACTCAAGCCATACTGCCTAATAATTGCTCCCAACAGCAGCATGTACACGGCAAACAACATAGGTGTCAAAATGAAACCCTGCGGCACCCTGCAGGATGGGGGAGCGATGCCGAGGAAAACATCCCAGACATCACCCTCTGAGTCCTACCCTCAAGGAAAGATCAAAACCATCCGAGGACCATACCAGACAGTCCACAGATGAACCACAGGCACTCCAGCAGCACACCATGGTCTACAGTGTCAAATGCCACAGAGAGATCAAGAAGGATCAAGATGGAACGGGTTCTTCGATCTCTCGCTATTAGGAGGTCATTTAGTACCCAGACAAGGGCTGTCTTGGTACTATGTCTCTTCCTAAATCCAGACTGGAGAGAATCATAGACATTGTGGCTGGTCAAATGATCATCCAGCTGCGATGCAACCACCTTCTCAATAACCTTTCCCACAAAGGGCAGGATAGAGACAGGCCTGTAATTTGCCAGACAGTCCAGGTCCAAGGAGGACTTTTTAAGAAGGGGCCGAACCATGGCCTCCTTCAAAGGATCAGGAAAGATCCCCTCTCCAAAGACATCCAGACTATCTTGGCAAGGACTGGACCGATTTTATCCACACAGCCCACTAGGAGACATGTGGGGCCAGGTCCACACTACAGTTGGTCAGACGCAATGACTGGATGACCATCACAATCTCACTGATTGTGGGGAGGCTGAAGTCACACCACACAAACTGGGTGTCCAACATCTCCTGCTGACCACCACAGCTCCCATTAGGGAGGGTCAAGCAGATGCTGGACCTGATTGTGGCAACCTTATCTGAAAAGAATTGAGCAAACTCCTCACACCATTCTTGAGAAAAAGCACTTCCGGGCTGAACACAGATTGGACTGCACAATCTGTCCACAATCCAGAAAAGCTGAGCTGGTTGATTTTGTGCAGCAGCAATTTCCCTGGACAGGAATTCTGCCTTCTTACAGGTAATTGCTGATATACAGACCACATAGTGGTCCATCAAACTAAGTCACATTCCAGGCCCGACTTCCGCCAACACTTCTCTAGCCTTCGTCTCACTCTCCTGAACTCCCTCAGAGTCTCATCAAACCAAGGAGACCTGGGGTGAACAGTGAGGGGACGAACATGAACAGGAGCTTACTGTATGTGTGTATGTAAATCTAGATTCTTACTGCTAACTTGGATTGTATTTCAAATGCCATGACCTACCTGTTTGTTTACTGTATGTTTGTAAACCTTGATTCTCACTGCTGACTTTCTTGGACTGTATTTTAAATGTTATGTATGTACTTCTCCCGGGTCATGTCTGAAAATAGGCAACTGCTTGTCTAGTGCACCTTACCTGGTAAACAACAACAAAAAACAATGAATAAATAAATTATGGACACATAGTTCTTAGAGATTTTTTGTAGTCCCTAGATTTCTTCAATCCCCAGGACAGTCCTTATTTCTGTCTGCTCTCTGGCTAGTACTTATCTCATCACTGCAACAACATGATGGACATCTTCTAGTTTTCCTCCATCCTTCTTACAGAAGTTACCTGCCTGTATTGAAACTGTGGGCTGCTAGGGTTCTGCAGCACTGCAGTGCGGTATGCAGATCACTCCCCCCCCCAAGGAGGAGCAGAGCATCCTCTGGGATGTTGCACCATCCCCCTCTGGCCCAGCATGAAGGATACAGTGTCAGGTCATAAACCCGGGGCACTGGCTTAAGTGGCACCCTGACTCCATATATGTGTAATACGTATGCTCACCCCTTACAAAATCTATTTCCTGAGTAGTTACGTTTGCAAGAACGTATTTAGTAGAGCCAGTTGAGATACTGTAGTAGCTCCACAAGTAGATTTACCATTGCACATTGCAATATCTTCAAAATGTGTCATTTCACTTGTCAGAATGAATCAATTAGAGCAAAAAGAATACACTAGTAGTTGCACATACTGCATAACTGTCTCTTCGGACAAATCGTGTGATTGCTGAATTTACAAATATGAAAGTGCGTATCAGCTACTGAGTAATGTAATATTTGACTACTTTAAGTGCATAGTATGTGCCATGCAATTAAAGGGCAGTTATATCATGAATACAGTGTACTGTAGTTCTGACACTTAAAGTGCCAACAAAAGATCATCAAACAATTGTGCTTTTGTGCCATGATACAATTCTCTGACTGAAAGTGCTAGGAATAGTTTGACAAAAAAAGTATTAATGCCTACTTCAGAATATGGCTACAATGTCTTATGTATGATATCAGAAGTTGCTTTTAAAAATGTTGATTTGCCACAGTGACTCCTGTTATTTTAAGATTCATCTCTGTGTTCTCTGTGAGCACCTTCAAATTTTACATCCAGCAGAAAGGACTGTTGTGAAACTCTATACTTACAGATGTCCAGAACTCCAAATAATTTGAAAAACTATATGCAAAAATCACAGTAGGCATTTGTGGCAGGGTAGTGAACTGGTCAGCTTCTCTGGGATTATTCTCAAAACACACCAGATAACAGTTTAAATGAAAAAAATCTGCTTTACCTTTCCAACAACAGAAGAAGAAACAGACAGCTGGTATTCAGCTTAACAACAATGCTTACAGATCTTTCTCTCTCTCAAACAGAAAACCTTCTTTTGCTAGTTCACCCCCCCCCTTTAGTGGGCTCAGGTGTTGCTTGTTAACACTTCCCCCCCTTGAGAAATAGCCAACAAGTTGAACATTCAGTGCGGTGAGGTCTTAATGGGTTAACTTTAAAGCAAAAGAGATTTGATACAAATCCCACCACAGCCCTGTGTAAATCTGTATTACCTGTGTTGTAGCATTGTGAAACAGTTGACGGGTGAAATGAGCATGACGGGCATACACTCAGTCCCATACTCTCTCCCTCTCCTGCAGAGTCATGCCCATGGCATGCTCAGTGAGGGCCATCAGAGACCCACCCTGCTGAGTAACAAAATCTGCATTACCATTCTGAGTACGTGCCCAATGGTGCACATAAATGGAAAAGGTTGCAGTGCCAAATAGCATCTGGAGATATGGGCATTGATACCCCATGACTTGAAGAGAGCATGGTCCGTGATGAGGGTGAACATCCAACCCAAAAGATAGTAGCATAGGGTGACCACTCTCTACTTTGCTGTCACTCTTTTTCCAAAGTGGCATAATGCTGCTCCCAGGGAAAATGTTTGTGAAATAGATATAAGATGGGGTGAATCCCATCATCAGTGTCTTGTGATAACACTCTCCTTGCCCCAAATCAGAGGCATCCATGTACAAAATGAAGTGGGAGCTGAAATTTGGACTTCATACGACTGCCCTTAACATAACACATTTTTAATGGCCTGAAATACCATCTGACACTCAGGTGACCAACAGACCTTATTCAGGGCAGTTGTCTTGGTCAGTTAGTGGGATAGCAAGGGTTGAGAACTCTGGAAATGAACTTGTGGTAATACTCTGCAAGTCCAAGAAAGGACCTAACCTGCTCTTTTGTAAGTGGGATAGGGCAGTCACCTAGGGCCATTTGCCGATAAGCAGGTGTGTGTGGTCATTCCCTACCATATACCCCAAGTATTTTGTCATCTGCAACCCTAGAGTGCATTTTGTGGCACTGACTGTGAGTCCTGCCTCCCTGAGCAATTGAAGTACTGTGGCCATATCCTGCAGGTGGCTGTCCCAATCAGGGCTAAATATGACAACATTGTCTAAGTACACTGCTCCGTACAACTATGGGGATGAAGGATGCAGTCCATCATTATCTGGTGTGTGGCCAGGTCACCATGCAAGCAGAAGGGAAACATGGGAAATTTTTATAAGCCAAAGAAAGGTTGTTTTCTCATGGAACTCAGGAGTTAAGGGGATTTGCCAATATCCCTTGGTCAAGTCCAGGGTACCAATGTAACAAAATTATGTAACAAGTGCTGAAATTATTGAGAAAATTATATCCCAACAAAAGTTCAGGGGCCAATGGTTTTGAGCCAAGATTTCTATGACTAATAGCTTCATATATCTATTTTCCCCTGACTAAGGTGTTTAATGTGTTCCTAATTACTGCTGAATTTCCCTCTTGCTGGAACAAACAACAATAAAACCTATTTTTAAAGGGGATTCACCAACTGACTAGGATAGCTACCAGCCTATTTCTTTTCTTCCATCTCTAGATAAATTGCTGGAGAAAATTGTGAATGAGCAACTTGTTGAGTACCTTGATTCAGTTGGTCTCTGTTCCCCTGAGCAGCATGGTTTTCATAAACATCATGACACAGGGATGGCCTTGGCCAGGTAAATGGATCACATCAGTGGGACCATGGATAATGGAAAACTCACCGGTGTTGTGTTTGTGGACCTGTCCAAGGCCTTCAGCCTGGTTGATCATTCCATGCTTCTCAGGGGACTGAGACAACTGGGCCTTGGGGAATCTGCTCATGGTTGGGTTGGTAGCTATCTGAAGGAGCGCCCCTTCAGGGTCAGCTTTGGTGGTACTATCTCACAAACCAGGTTAGTGGAAATAAGGGTACCCCAGGGTCAATTTTGGGGCCCCTTTTATTTCCGTTGTATATAAATAAACTGCCTTCTTTGTTAAAAAACTTGCATACTTTAATATATGTGGATGATATCATTTTGTATACTAATTCTCCATATGTGGAGTGCATAAATGCAACTTTAAATACCAATGTATTGGTCCTTGATACATGGTTAAGAGAACAGTGATCGCTATTAAATAGCAAGAAAACAAAAAGTATGCTTTTTGGAACTAGACAATGCTCCACTGGGAGAGACCCAATTGTAGTTGATGATACTAAAGGGACTACACTGGAACAAGTCTCTCAATTTAAATATCAGGGAATCACTCTTGATTCCGGATTGTCTTATTCACTTCACATAAATTTAATATGCAGGAATATTAATCAATGACTGGGGGCTTTGTTTAGATTACAAAATTTGATTACTGAACAAGCACAACTTGCTATTGCTAACAATGTCCTGCTGTCCATACTGAACTATAAGTCTTTTTTGTGTCATGGTTTGGTGAAATCTGACATGACTCTGCTTACATTGTAAGCTTTACAACAACTTTCCATGTGATATGTAGATTTGCATTAAAAAGCCGTTTTCACATGCATCATTGTATATTATATCAACTAACTGGTTGGTTGCCTCCGTCTTAGAGTTGTGCTTATAGTTTCAATTGTTTGACTCATAATGTATTGGGTTTAGGCCCTATTTCCCTGCTTTATTCTTTGTTACATCAACGACATACAGATAGGAATCTTTGTTCTAATACTTCCATTTCACTTGTGGTCCCAAGGGTGAAACCCTGGGCTGAAAAGTGAGTTTACTCTGTTTCTGCCCCTTTTTATTGGAATAAGCTACCTTCATATATACAACACTCACATAATCATGAAAGTCTCAAAAACCTCTCAAGAAATTTTATGCTGAATATTCTTATATGTAATTGTTAGTGTACTTGAATACTTGTATCTTGTATTGTTTGTAATCTATGTAATTCTTGTAACATCTTGACTGTATCTTATGGTCCTGGGTCATATTTGAAAAAGGGCCTTAGCTCATAACACTTACGTGGTTAACAAAAGCTTAAATAAAAAATAAAAATAAAGCCTGGGGAACTTAGAATCCTAAAAGAAATATAACACTCCTTAACATAGAGGAAACTGTCCCAGAACTGGATAGTCCATAGCAAACAAAGCACAAAGTTGGGACTATCTCACTCATCAATTTTATTGTGTAAATATTCATGAAGCCTTAATAGAAAATCATTGTGTTTCATAACATAGTTACTTCATAAGGACTAGGCTTTAAATATATATATATATATATATATATATATATATATATATAAAACTATAAAACGTATTTCTTAAAGTAGATATCAGTGAATGTATATATCATATACTCTTAAGTTCAATTGCAAACAATAAGAGACTCATGTGGGTCAGAGTTGTACATTCATCAGTGCGAATATTTTTATAACTTTATACATTCAAATTGCAAATTTCAAGTTTTCTATAAAAAATAAAGTTGTAAATCACTATTTATATCTGGTCCCGTCTGTTTATTTCAAAAATTCAACTCAAAAGATACATTATTGTAACAGCTACTAAGAAAATACAAAATCCAACAAACTGGTGAGTGAGATAGTCCCCGCTTTGTGTTTCGTTTGCTACTGTAGCAAGCCTTCCTCAGTTGGTCCAAAAGTTTGCCTACCTTTGGTATAAGGTATGCGTTGAACTTGGAGACAGCACTAACTTTTCAGAAGACTATACAAAACTGGGTTGTCCCATCTGGTTTTGGGACTAGCACAATAGGGCTAGACCATTCACTCTGGGATTATTCAATGGCTCCCAGCTCCAATATAGACTGGACTTCCTCCTATACCATCTCTTGGGTTCTTTCTGGTAGTCTGTAAGGTTGTTGGTGGATCCAAACACCTTGATTTGTGTCTACGTGGTGCTGGACCATATGGGCTTGTTCTGGCTTCAGGAAGAATGCACCAGCCTCTGGGCTTCTTGCCTTTTGGTCTGGTTGAGCTGGTTATAACCTATCTCTCTGTCTAGCACCCTTCCCCTAGCCAGGACTGATACATAATTATTCAGTTGCACTTACGTACAAAGAACTTGCACTTACATTGTTCAATTTAACTGTTATCTGCCTTACTCTGTTATATGTTTGCTATCCTGTATTCCTGCCATTGTTGTATATCATGTATTGTTCACATGTACTATTTTATCTCAGTGTAATGATTGTTCTGTATTTGTTAAATGCATTCCCCCTGTACCCCTTCCCCTCAGGTTGCACCGGTAGATGAGCAACTTGTTGTTCAGTGTGCCTTCCTGCTGAAATATTTCAATAAATAAAATAAATAAGTTATCCACTGGGGCACAATGTTATTTTTTGTCCACAGAGTTGAACTGAGGGCAGCGCTACTCCATGGCATTGTGTTCATCCCACCTTTTCTTTGTGCTGATTAAATGCAGCAGATTGCTCAGCTCATCTTTTCATTGGCCTGAATGTCGACACACTATTGGCTACTCACTTGCAACTCTGTAGCACTATCCTGCAGGCAAAGGGTCCGTCTACTCCTGAATGCTGAAATCAAGTGACATGATTGCTGAGTACTTATTCATAGTAATCTTATTTTTATGTTAAGCATGCTATACCCCCTGTTAATTCTCTGGTTTTCCCTGTCATGCCTGTGCTCTTCTGTCTGCTGTTCTCTTCTCTCCCAGTTGCCACAATAGCCCTGTATTAACAATATTTAATTATATAAATTATATTATCATGCATTTAATAACTGTGGTTGCTGTTGTTGATCTTGCAGGTGGCTTTGGTTCAGCATTTGCTCAGTTTTCTGTTTGTGCTGCATTCCAACCCCAATTTGCCATAGGTGCTTGCCCTGGGGTACCGGTTACCCACTTGGCACAGTTTATTGCCCTTGTAGGACTTGATGGGTATGTCTAAGAACGTGCTGCCCTCAGGGCAAATGTTTGTCATTTCAAACATGGATCAGGGGGGAGCGGTGGATGTTATCTACCTGGATTTCGGCAAGGCCTTCAATACCATTCCACATAGAAGACTTGTGAACAAGCTGGGCAGCCTGGGAGTGGGTTAGGTGGTAAACTGGCTTAGGAACTGGATGAGTGATAGAAGACATGGGTACATGGTAAATGGTGCTCAATCTGAGGAAAGGAGGGTGACCAGCAGGGTGCCACAGGGATCAGTCCTGGGCCCAGTCCTGTTTAATGTCTTCATAAGTGACATTGCGGAGGGGCTGGAGGGGAAGGTGTGCCTCTCTGCAGATGATGCTAGTATCTACAACAAAGTGGACACTCCGGAAGGGGTGGAAAAAATGAGGAGGGACCTAGATAAACTGGAGGAATGGTCCAGAGTGTGGCAGCTGAGATTTAATGCAAAAAAGTGCAAAATCATTAATTTGGGGTGCAAGAATCCAGGGGAGGATTACATGATTGGGGGGGAATGATGGTTACCAAACAGGAAAGGGATTTGGGGATAATCATAACTGATGATCCAAAAGTGGCCAAACAATGTGCCAAGGCTGCAGGGAGAGCCAGTGGGATGCTGAGTTGCATAGGGAGAGTTATCACCAGCAGAAGAAAGGAGGTGGTAATGCCACTCTACAGATCATTAGTGAGGCCTCATTTGGAATACGTTGTCCAGTTCTAGAGGCCACATCTACGTAAGGCCATAGACAGAGTGGAGGCAGTTCAAAGAAAGACAACAGAGATGGTGCAGGGCCTTCATCAAAAGTCATATGAGGAGAGACTGGGACAACTCAATATGTATACCCTGGAGGAGAGAAGAGACAGAGTAGATATGATAGAAACCTACAAATATCTAAAAGGCATAAATAGGGTACCAGAGGATAGCATCTTTTAGAAAAACAGATGTCCAGGGAAGAGGGGGCATGACATGAGGCTGGAAGGGGGGTAGACTAAGGGGTAGCATGAGGATGTATGTTTTCACAGAAAGGGTGGTAGATGCATGGAATAGACTCCCAGTGGAGATGATGGGGGCAAACACAGAGGGGGGATTCAAGCATGCATGGGACAGGCATTGGGGAACCCTAGGAATAGGAACGAGGCGGTAAAGCCGGAGATAAAATAGGGTCTGCGTTTTTTACAGTAGGCAGGGAAAATGGGCAGACTAGAGGGGTTTAGTGGTCCTTGCCTGCCGTCAATTTCTATGTTTCTATGTTTGTATTTGTTGCTGCCCTAAGGTATGCAGTTCTCTGTTGATACATCCCAAGGGCATCACATAGTGCAAACTGTACAAGCGGTGCCTCTAGGTCAGTATGTAGTGACTGTTTAACAACAAGCACCCCATGGGCAGTGCATATCCCCTATATATCTGCTTCCCTTTGACCCTGGTATGGTGCTCTCATGCAAACTCTTCAAAACACAGGTTTCTGAATACTTGCTTTTATTTTACACTTGTAAATATGTATTTTTAATTTCAGGCATGGCTGAAATGGACTTGTCTCAGTCCACCTACCTGGTAAAACAAAATAAAACAAGCATTTGTCAATGCCAAATGTTTGCTTGCTGGTATTGGCATTGGTAGTGCAGGAGTTAGAGAGAGATCCATAATAGGAATGGCAGTGAAGTATTAAACTAACACAACCCTCACCCCCACTCTGCAGAGACTGACAGGCATTTGCGGGTGTACCTTTGGGTCATCGGCCAAAAAGCTCATGCCATTCCACCTCACTTCACCCTGCAGACACCGACAGATGTTGCAGTGTGCCTTGGGGTCTTCAGCCCTTACGTTCACCCCATTCCATAAGGAAATAAGCTGAGATGGGTGCAGTAGAGGAGAACGCGGTGAACGTTAGGGCTGAAGACCCCAAGGCACACCTCAATGCCTGTCACTGGCTGCAGGGTAGGGGTGGAATGTCGTGAGCATTTATTTGTTTATTTATTTGCTTTTGTTTACAGGGTAAGCACACTAGAGAGCCAAGTGCCTATTTTCAGGTGTGATCCGGGAGGATTACAAGGTACATACAATCAGCAACAACAGGAAGAGTCAAAGTAACATACAAGAACATTAGGCATAACAAAGATTAATGGGTAGCTAACAGGATAACAGACCTCATGCACAACTGATTAATGTTTAGATAGCAGCATAAGATTCATAATAGATTAATTAGGTAGATAACAGCATAATACAGTATAGTACAGACATTTTCAATGGGGCAGTCAATATAGGGTATGCCATTACCCTTGGGGGGGGGAGGCTAGGTGGTTAACAGGAGAAGTACAACACTGCAGGAGAGAGACCTGGAAAAAGATAAGGATAGATTAGGCCAGGTAACCCTCTGGGACAGGTGGGCAGGGAGTGGGCCCAGTGCAAAATTGACAACTATTGTTATATCAAGCTGGTTACAGGGGTAGAAGTGCTATTAAAACGCTGGAGCCACGCCCCCATCAGTATGAAACAGGGAAAAAAGTGAGCCTCATTAGGTGGTCTATGAGGCACAGAGACAGGTGGAGGTAGATTTCAGGAAGCCCCACAGGGAGGCTTTAAAGCAGGGATGGGAGGAACAGGAGCAGATTAAGGCAGGAAGGGAGTTCCACACTCTTGGCACATAGGCGTTGAAAGCCCAATCGCCCACAAGGGTGTGGGTTTTTGGCACCAGGCGGTCCTGCGACTCCCTTGATCTTAAGTGGCAGGTTGGGATTCCATGTTTAAGGGGTAGGGCGAGGGCAGAGAGGGTAGCCATTCTGACGATGTTGTCGATGAAGTTGCCGAGCACAAGGTGTGGAGTTTTTCCTGGGGGGAGCCACTCCAGGCGCGTGTAAAGATCACAGCAGTGCATGAGGTGAGGGGTTGAAAGTGCAAAGTGGCAAATATTATTATAAGCAGTGTCACATTTTGTGAGACTAGATTTAGTGACAGGGGTAAAGGATACAAGCCCATAACAGAGAGTTGGTAGGAAGACCCCCTTGGCTAAGGCCAGTCATGCAGCCGGGGTGAGGCAGCTTTTTGCTCAATAAGCAAGTCCGAGCTTGCCATTGGTTGCCTTACAAATGTTCTGAATATGCAGGGTAAAATCCAGTAGCAGGTCAAGGGTGATGCCCAGATACTTGACAGTATCTGCTGTCTGCAGGAGGGAGCCATCTACCCCATGGATCTTTAGTGGAGCAGGGCAGGTTTTTGTCTTGAACAAGGAGCCAAAGAGCATGGCTTGGGTCTTTTTTAGATTGATGGTTAACTTATGGTCCTCTAGCCAGGTTTGAATAAGCATAAAGTCGGAGTTTAGCCAGGAGTTAATGGTAGTGATGTCTGGGGAGCTGGCCAGGACAACGAGGTCATCTGCATAAAGTGTTGTACGCCCATGGGCAGTGACAGAGGGCAGTTCATTAATGAAAAGGGAGAACAGAATGGGTCCAAGGATGGAACCCTGAGGGACCCTGCAGTTAACTGACAAGTAGTTAGAGAGGGTACAGTTGAAGTTAGTGTATTGCTGCCTGCTAGAGAGGTAGTTTGAGAACCAGGCAAGGGCAGGGGAGCCTTACAAATGTTCTGAATATGCAGGGTAAAATCCAGTAGCAGGTCAAGGGTGATGCCCAGATACCCAAGGGACTGAAGAGTGAAGCTGAGGAGGGGGTGGTCAACCCGATCAAAAGCCTTCGAGAGATCCACAAAGATGGCTTCAGTGAGCAGCAGTCCTGATCTCAGAGGTAACCACAGCAAGAGCTGTAGACGTGCAGCATTACGGATGGTGACCCCAAGTCACACCTCCGATGTCTGTCAGGCTCTACAGGGTGGGGCATTACAGTTGGAAACCCTAATGCCCTGGGCATTTGTTGGTATTTTTGCTCCAAAATTTTCAACATGGGCTTTTTGGGACCCCACCTCATAAACCGTGGCACTATCATTTCGTTACTCAATCCTGAAAGGTGATTTCACAAGACGACTAAGCCATCCAGTGCAACAGGTGCAAAAACACATTTTGTGCAGAATGTGAAAAATAACAGCTGTACTGTTCATTAGGAGGTGTGAAAAATGGCAATGTTGAAAATCTGGAGTGAAAATATGAAAAACTGGTGAAGATACAAGTGCGTATAGAAACTGCGCAATGCACACCTGTAACTCAATCATTTTTTTGATTTTTTCACCAAATTTTCAACATGGGTATTTTGGGACATCCCCTCATGAACAGTGCCACTGCAATTTTGTTACTCTATCCCAAAAGTTGATTTCCCACAGTGACCGCGACATTCTGCACCACAGATGCAAAAACACATTTTGGGCTGAATGTAAAAACTGACAGCTGTACTGTTCATAAGGAGGTGTGAAAAAATGGCAATGTTGAAAATCCAGGAGTGAAAATATTAAAATTGGTGAAGTTACGGTGCGTAGAAACTTATGCAATGCACATCTACTAAGTCATTTTTTGGAATGTTTTCACCAAATTTTCAACATGGGTATTTTGGGACCTACCACTCATGAACAGTGCCACTGTGAGTTTGTTGCTCTGTCCAGAAAGTTGATTTCCCACAGTGACCTCACCATTCTGAGCCACAGGTGCAAAAGCACATTTTGGGCAGGATGTGAAAAATGGCAGCTGTACTGTTCATAAGGAGGTGTGAAAAAATGGCAATGTTGAAAATCAGGAGAGAAAATATTAAAAATTAGTGAAGTTACGAGCCTGCGTAGAAACCGTGCAATGCACACTCTTAACGCAGTAAATTTTTGGAATTTTTTCACAACATTTGCAACGTGGATTTTTGGGACTCCACCTCATGAACAGTGGCACTGTCATTTCGTTATTCAGTCCGGAAAGGTGATTCCACGCAGCAACAGCAAAATCAACTTTCGGGACCGAGTAACCAAATGACAGTAACAGCGTTCATTAGGTGGGATCCCAAGAACACCATGTTGAAAATCTGGGGTCAAAAGTTCTAAAAATGGCTCAGACATCAACCTAAGTTGAACCCCTCCATTGACTCCCATTATACAACTTACCATCATTTCTTTAGTTTGCTGGTCGGCTTTGAAAAGTGCAGACGTGTCCTTGTCCATGGAAGATCACTGCTCCCAACCTCTGGAGGTAAGTATGGGGTAAGGGGGGGGTAAGGGGAGGTGGGTCCACAGAGGGAGAGTGGGGGTGGAGGAAGGAGGAATGGGGAGATAATGAGGGACATTTTTACAGGGGAAAAAAAGACTTCAGCAATGGTTTCCTTTATTTTACAGGTTACCAAAAATATTTAGGCATACTGAGGTGGGCTCCCAGTGTTTCACAATAGTGTTATGTGTGTGTGTGTGTGGGGGGGCATGCTGACACAGGGTGGGCACCCTGATGTTGGCACTTGAAATATTCAGGTGGGTGGGGAGGCTCATGTGACACTGGGAGTGGCATCCTGGTGTCAGAAACATAAATAAAAAATTATTTTGGCACACTGGGGTGGGCTCCCAGTGTATCACATTAATGGGGGGAGGGGGGATACATGCCGACACAGGGATTGGGCACCCCGCTGTCAGCTTTCTGGGGAGTGTGTGGCAGGAGCCACCAATGTGGAAAGCCATGCCATGGCTCATTTATTTATTTATTGAAATGGTTCACCAGGAAAGGCACACCGAACAAACAAGGTGCTTGGTGGCAGGAACCGACAAACACGAGCTGTAACTCCAGCCATGCGCATTACTGTGCACTGTAATGTGCATGGCCAGAGTCTTGTCTGCTGCTGCCAACAGAGAGAAGGTATGTCTGTGTGCCTGGTTGCGAGGGAGGAGGAAGATCCTTCTGCAATGAGGAAACTGTCCCTCATTGCAACAACAGATTTCTTTCAAGTGCGGTCCTCTATCTCAAAATGCTATCATAGACAGTTTGTCGATTCATTGGTGCCTGAGGGACGAGTCCCATAAAACATCAGCTTGTAACCATCCCTGACTGGAGCGGCACTTTTCTTGCACGTGAAGACTGCTTCTCTCAAACTGCTGTCATAGACAGCTCACCGATTCATTGGTGCCTTAGGGACGAGCCCCATAAAGTGTCAACTGCATTGGGCAGAAATTCACACACCTCTAAAATGTTATACTGTCCCAAGATGTTTCTTGCGCATGTGTGCAAGCAAACATAAAAATGACTTCATAAAGGCCACCCTAAGAAAAAAAGAGACTGAATATGACTGAGGTGTTGAAAACCGTGAGAGTTATACAAACAAACAAACAAACAAGCAAACAAGCAAACAAACAAACAAACAAACAGAAAAAAAGGAGCAGGAACAACTGCTTGGCAAAATCCAGGATGGTATAGCCAGGGGGTGCAAGTACAATCCAAGGAGTGTGACAGTCAAGTATGTAAGACACATTTATTACCCAGAGAGTAATGGGGTTGTGGGACAGATTACTAGAAGAAGTGATAATTACAGAATGTATTATAAGTTTCCAGACTGGGCTTGACAGCTACCTGAAGGAAATTACATTTCAGGTTATTGCTGTCAGGATGACAGCAAGGTGATCTTGATGGGCTGGATGGTTTTATTAAAGCACATAAAGGCATGTCAGGGTGTGCGTTACTGTAGGACAATGGCATGTCTTGCGAAGTGAAGCACGAGGCAATGCCATATGCCTTATGTACCTGAGAAGTGCTGTTATCCCACAGTTGTGCACACACTGCAGGGTCTTATTGTGATTGTAAAAATATTTCAATTATTTTTATTCTAAAAACTGAGTTATGAGGTTCAGAAATTAAGTATTTCTGACCTGTGTTGTACTGAAATAAGACACAGTCATGAGATCACATCTGACCAATCACAGGTCTTGGTTTCTCTTACCCATTTTATAATTTGTCTTGCTACATCTATGTACTGACTTGGACCAAAATGTGATTTAAATGGTGGCTACAGCTTGAAATAAAGGCAAGCAGGGGGTGGAGAGAAGTTTGCCAGCTGGGTGGATGAGGTGGGAAGTTGGCACCCATTGAAGGTCTGATAGATTGGGGAGGAGACCTGTGATAAGAGGAAGCAGAGAAAGACACACTTTTGTTCATTTTTTTAAACATAAACTGCGTGAAGCAGATCTGTTAGGGGATGGGAATTCTGACAGCGGGGTGGGTCTGGATTGGAGGATAGGTTTGTTTGTAGTGTGTTACTATGCTTGGGGAATATTTTTAATTTACTTAGTATTGAGCTGGGTGTTGCTGAAAATGGCTGCCACCTCGGATCTAAACATTCTGAAGGATATGGAAGAGTTCTGCGTTGGTTATGAGAGGGCCTATTCACAAACAGAAAGAATAATACAGTAGATAGAAAACTATGCATCACAAGCCTTTGCTCCCATTGAGAGATTTTGGCACCATAAGAGCCACAAAAGCAAAGCCTGCATGGTAGCAAGAGAGCATCGGAATCCTAACATGGGAACTCAGCTTTGTTATGTATGGAGTTTCCATTCTATCATTTGTTATAGTATATGGTCCACCACTCCTGATTTATACAAGTGCCACCCCACCCCCATAAACAAAACTGCACACAACTTTACTTGATTTTTTGGCTTGTTTAACTGAAATAAAAAAAACACCAAAGCTATTTTCAATGTTTGAAAAAAAAAGCTCCTTTTTTATTAAATACAATCTCAGGCAGTAAAGAAAACAAGTGACAGGTTCAAGGTAGGCCTCAAAATATTTTTTGGGGAATGCTGCTGTACCATTGATGTGATATCAGAACAATGACATAATGAAATCAAAGCAACGTTACAGCAGCACTTTGCTGAAGGGGAATTTCCATTGATGACAACACTTGAACCATATACTACAGCAAGAGATAGAGTCTCCCATTCTGTGTCAACAATCTTCTGTGAAGAGGGCTCCAGGGGCCTGATATTCAAAAATGGGCAAAGTGGAGCAAAACGTTCTACATTATGCTTGCCCATTGTCCATGACCCAGAGGATGCTATAGTCAATCGGATAGTGGACCAGTGCTATTCAACTAAATATAGGGGCACATTGGCACAGCACTAAGTCAGATGGTGCTGATCATGGATCCCGGCAGTGCAGGGAATAGTGTCCCCACACCCGATAGTGCCGGTAGCTCCCAGCGTGATATTCAGATGGCCATATGCAAATAAGCCCATTTGGCATGTAAGGTGCTAAGGGATCATTTATATGCTCATTACGGGTACATTTGTATGGGAAGTGGTGGCAGGATCAAGCCCTTGTGACCAGCTCTACCCCCTCACCTAATTGCCCAGTCCTGTAAAAATCTGGAATTCCCTGGCATCTAGTGGTTTCCCCCACCCTCCAATCACTGTTCCTGTTAATATGTAATAAGTCCCTAGTGTCCAGTGGTCCACCACCACCCTCCAAACCCCATCCCCTTTTGAATAAATTAATTCCCTGGTGGTCTGTGTTCCCCCCATCTTCAGATCCACATCCTCATTCTAATAAATAAGTTCCCTGGTAGTCACCCCCACCCTCTGATCACTAACATCATGTGATATCAGTAATTTCCTGGTGTCCAGTGGTCCCCCCCACCCCCGATCAGTGTCCTGTAAATGTGAACATATGTCCCTGGTGTCCAGCAGTCCCTCCCACTCTCCAGTCACCAGCCCTGTATGACATCTCTACAGATATCTGCAGGTACTCTCTGAAGTTGTCAATAATGAGCAAAATCGAAATAAATATATCATAGTCCTTGGTGTCTAGTGGCACCACCCCAACTCACTGATCCTTATCCCTATAGCAACATGCCATTTCCCTGGTGCCTAGCACCAACCCCACACCTCAGGCATAAGCCAACCCATCCGGCAACCCCCCCCCACCTCAAACAGTGGTGCCATGAGAGACCATATGGAGACCTGCATAGCTCACTTCTCACCTCCTCAGCTGACTGCTATATGGAGAGACAAGGAGCTTACGTACAATGTACAGTACAGGGTGTTCATCCCCTGTATTGTACAGAGAGCATGTGGCCTTTGTACTGTATGGGAAGAGTGCTCCCTGTACAGTACACAGATTGTGCACTCCCTGTACAGTACACAAGCCATGCACTCCCTGTACAATATGAAGGACATGCACCCTGTACTGTACATTGGATGCACGCTCCCTGTCTATCCATATGGCAACCAGCCGAGGAGAGGAGGGCTGTGCCAGTCCCTGTATGGTCTCCTGGGGCATCATTGCTTGAGGTAAGGGGGTTGTCAGGGTGGTTTTTCTAATGCCTGTGTTGAGGGGGGCCACTAGACAGCAGAGAAATGGAACGTTGCTATAAGGACATGGATCGGTAGGTTGATGGGGTGCCACTAAACACCAGGGACTATGACGTATTTATTTTGATTTTATTAGTTATTGACAGCTTCAGCGATTACCTGCAGATGTCTGCAGAGATGTCATACAGGGGTTGGCAATTGGAGGGAGGGTGGGAGGAGCTGCTGGACACCAGGGACATATGTTCACATTTACAGGATGGTGATCAATGGCAGTGGGGACAACTGGATGCCAGCGAATTACCAATATTACATGGGGTTGGTGATCAGAGGGTGGAGGAAACCACAGACCACCAGGAATTTATTAATTTGAATGGGGACAAGGACTGGAGGATGGGGAAGGGGGACACAAACCATCAGGGATTAACTTATCCCAATAGGGACAGGGATTGGAGGAAGTGGGGACCACAGACCACCAGGCAAGTATATTCACATAAGGAGATTGGCAGTCATTGGGCTGGGGGACAACTGGACACCAGGGACATATTTTCATGTCACGGAGATCAAGGAATGAGGGGGCACTTGATGCCAGGGGGCAGGTGTGCTCCCCCAACCACCAACATATTTATTTGGAAACAGTTGCTCCAGTGGCCACTAGAGTTGCCCAGATAAGTCTGAGTTTTGATAAGTAATATTTGTGCTGTGCAAAGTGGCCTGCGCTAACCCCTTTACACAACACAAATATGCTAAATATCATGCTATGTTGGTATTCCTGTCCTTGCCCCCTTGCCCACCACATACATTATGTTTCTTTGCATATGCTAACACCGTTAGTGCAGGCAAAAGCCCACTTTGGATATTGTGCATGGGTGCAAACCCAAGGCAAACAGGGCACAATCACTTGCCCACCAGGCAAAGTTTTGAATATCTGGCCCCAGCTGTCTGTGTGTGCGTAGTTCAGGTAAAGTGTGCCATTACAAGAGAACACTCAATGATAATGTGACATACTTTGACTAACGAAGTTATGGAACATTAATGGCTCATTTTAAAATGATATAGAAAAAAATATGTGAAAGCTGTATATTAATAAATGTTAACACATATTGACACATGGAAACCACACTGACATGTCTCCACCAAATCAAGCTGACTCCAAGCTTTAGTTTCAAAATGGTAAATCGTCTGTGTTGAGTTAGTCAATAAGCACTGGTGTTCACATTGTACATGAAGCCCATTTTAATCATAAGAGAGCCTCTTGGGCAGTATTTGAAAAAGTAGAATGTTCCACTTACAGAATGAGAGAGTAGAGGTTTTTTTACGTAAATTATTTTGTTTTGCCAGCAGTATTTGTTAGAAGACATTTCATCATATAGACTTTTAGCATTAATATATTTCTGACATACTTAGAATAATCATTTTTCTTTCTCGAAGATGTTTTTAAACAGCTTTTATTACCAATTGTATAATTAATGACTAAAGTCATTAAAGATGGCCACCACTAGCAATTTTTAGAAATCCCTTCCTTGGAGGTTACGTTTTGATTTTACTTAGTACATTTGTACTGTGAATGTACAGTATTAGGAAGGTGCTAGCACACATTTCTGAAGGTAAACAGCACAGCACCATTTTCGATTCTTATTTTTTTTTTTTGTTACAAAAACGGAAGGGAAATCCTGCATCCTGACCGGTCATTTGCTTTGTGTTAGATGTGTCTAATGAATGGTAAAAACAGGTGCTGCCAGCCTAGACGTGGGACACCGAAAAAATCCTTAAGCCACTGTACAGAATTTATTAAAAGAAAAAAAAAACAACAGGTGCCATATTTTTCCCCCCTCACCAAAATTCTATTTTCACACATCCCTCAACTGACACTGGACATCCAGTGATAGGATACCAGTCAAACAGAGAAGTCACAACAACACCAGCAACAATATCAAATTAATTCTCTGTTTTCTTTTTACTGTGTTCTTATATCCTTGAAGTTTTGTTTGTTTACAGTCTGCTTCCCCCCCCCACCCCCACTGGGGCTGGCGAGTTGGCCGCTTGCTTGCTGTATTGATTTTTCTCTTCACACTAGCCCACCACTATCTTGCTCTCTAGCTCAGTATTCTTTAATATGTAAAGGTAACTGACCTTTTATGATGGTTTCTCATCTTTTTTATTTCAGTCCTGTACTCTGCTCTGAGGTTTCCCCTGCCCTGCCATCAGATGCTACACTGCTTGGCTGCTCTCCCCCTCTGTCTCCAGCCAGTAAGCTCAGAATTACTATGCTAAAAAATGAAAAAAATTAAAAAATAAACAAACAAACCATGAAATCATCTGTTTCTCTGTGGGAGTGTCTTTGCTCTCTGTATGCATCTAAGCTCACTCACTATCCTGCAAGTCTGCTGGAGGGCTAGCACTCACACTCAAAGTAAAAAACAAAACAAAACAAACAAAACAGTCAAATAAAAAGCAGTTTTTGTTCTAAGTGTGTGGAGGGAGCAAATAAACCCAAATATCCTCAATCTATATTGGGGGCACATAAACTCATTACTCTGGACTCATTAAAAACTACAACTACAGAGGCCATGAAAGGGCACCTGTCATCTATGTGTGTGTGTGTGTGTGTGTGTATATGTATATATATATATATATATATATATATATATATATGTAATAGATAACCCGCTCTGAGGTGTGTGGTCTCACTCTGATATCATGCGCCTTGGTGTGCGTTGTTATGCTGCGAGCCACAGGCAAAGTCGTCAACCACCCAAGCGTGCATATATCAGAGCATGGCCGCACACCTCAGAGTGGGTTATCTATCTTATAAAATGGCAAAATTGTTTTGGGGGGGTAAAAGTGCAGCTGTGCGGTCATGCTCTGATATACGCACGGTCATGTGATGCTTTTCATTGAATAAATCCTAAGCAATTCTCCTACCCATTTTATAACTATATATATAGCATCCAGCAAATGCAGGCAGAGGAAGTACTTTATGTCAAATATATAGAATTATACCAGAGGTATTCAGTCTCAGCCAATCAGAACACAGGAAAACTGCCAGTTGTCCTCCCACAAACTACCACCAAGATACCCACAGAAGTTTATTCACCTATGACCATGCACACAGTAGTTTAATCACTTTCCCAGAGTAGTTTATTCACCTATAACCACGCCCACTGCAGGCTATCATGTCTCCTCTGCTGCCCACACTACCTGTTCGGTCTAAAATCTGCTGACACTCGCAGCCCCCCAAAACCACATATTCAGCTTGTACAATACAAACAAGTTTATTGTTCACTTCTCCAGCAATATTTATTGCAAACCTTTACCACATCACACCGATGGGACAGATGGATATGGAACGACCAGCCACACAGGATTTTACTGCTCAAGTGCGCTGACTCAAAGCATGTAACCAATGGCAAGACAGACTCCACAGAAACACAAGTTCGTCAATTTGGCTCACAACCAGCCAGCAACAGTAATAAATAATTGTATCCATTTTAAGCTTTACCTTTGACACACACAGTTTAGATTTTAAACCATACCAATTTGCCAGGCTTACCAAAACAGATGGACTGGAGAGACTGAGTCAAATGCAGCACACAGACATGATTTTGTTCCTGAAGTTCACAGGTCATGGCAGAAAGACGGCCACACAAAGAGAGACAGAATTTACAAAGACCACTGTGTATATTCAGCACAGAATAGGTCACCAACACCTGCATACTTAGTGTGAAAACGGACTTTCAAAACTTAAACCATGACTCTGAGTACACGTACTACTTCCGGCACTAAGGCGCGTGCCCAGAGTCACGGCTTTCCTTTTAAAATCGTAATTTCAACCTGTACTATCACTTGTTTTTTACTAGCAGTTTCATAAAAAATCTGTGCAGCTCCTGCTGGTATAATAGTAATAACATTCATCTTGTAGGAGTATACTCGCAATAACCAGCTTCTGTCGTGATTAAACGGATCAGCTTTGACTCGGCGTTTAATCATCCACAGAAGCTAGTTATTGCTTCGTATACTCCTACAAGATGAATGTTATCACTTAAATATCTTACTTTTTTATTATTTAAACCTAATAGTTTTTATTTGAACAAACATGCAAAATACTGTCACATTTTATAAGTGCAATGAAACACTCCGAAGATGTGCATTAGTTCTAACACACATCCTCTTGTGTCTTATTGCTTACATATACTGCAAATATATTATAAACTGGACAATGTATTATATATTAGTAGGCATGCAGAGCCACACTCATCATTTTAAGTGTACCTCTGCTAGTATACTTAGGGTGCCAGACCTGCCCACCTTTGTTTTACTGTTCTCTCAGCCTAAGAATGGTGAGAAGACATGGACAACCATAAGGGTGCTCTTCAGCATCTCAATAAACATATAAATGAAATTCTTAGAAAAAATGCTTACAAAGTTAGCCATTTCCAAAGGTAATTTCTATGAAGAAGGCTAATCTTGGAACTGTAAAGGCTAGGAAGGCTTCTTTTTTCATGAACGCTTGTCATTTGTTCAACATGGTAGAGCTGTATTAATGTATCTTGAAATGTATCATTATATATTTATGCACTTAAACTAGTTTTTTTTTTCATTTTACATTTTTTAATAATTTCTAGATTTTTGCTTCATGTTTAATGGAAGAAATAAGAACTGCATAGTTTTTCAAGGAATCCTACATTCTTAAAGAGGCATAAAAGCATTGAAAAAAATCAATTTCCTCTTGCCTAATCACATAATCTTCTTATGCTTTTCCAAGACTTGCCTGTGAAAGCATAAGAAGATAATGAACTATGTATGCCATAGCAGCATACTTTTAAGATTTATACAGTGTTTCTAGCACTCATTATTATGAATATGGCTCAAGCACAAGATGTGAACTTCACATACTGTACTGTATGTCTGACTCAGAGACTTTTATTTTCCAACTGTGAGCAACAAACGGTCTCAAGAAGCATATTTTTCATGTTTTCAGCCTTCTAGAACTTTTGAAACACTGAACAGATTGTTATCAAATTTTCAGAATCAAGACATCTGGGGCAAAGAAACATACATGCCAAATGCCAGGGAATTCTGCCAAAGGATGGGCAAGTAAATATCACGCAAAATCTGGGTTTAAGCCTTTCCAAACCTACCTAAAGTGGCACTATCACACCCCTATAATTAAAGCTTTTTACTTGTGATCTCAGGTGGTATATGCATACTGTTTTCCTAAGTAAGTTGCATAGCTGGCCAGGATAATTGCCCTTCATGTGTCTAAAAAGCTGCCAGAGGAGACTGTGATGATGTAAATAAAGTATACTAACCTCAAAGAAATCAATGCATGACTGAGATTAAAAACTGAACTCAGTTCCACAAACAAAGTAGAGCAGGAAGGTTGCATCTTCAAAACATGAATAAGCCAGTGCAGTGATAGGGCTACCACTCATGAAGCTGGTGACTGGGATTTTGGAAGGAGATTGGGTCATTGGTGGACCAGCCAGAGGAGGAGGATGCAGAGTCTTGATGCCTTTGCTGAAATGTTGCCACTCGGGTGACCACAGGTGGTGGCACAGCATTAGGCACAGTGGGAGGGAAGATGCTGTCTGGGCACATGGCCAGTGTACCATTGTACACACCCCCTGCATTGCACCCCTAGCATGCTGAAATCCTTGTGGGTTGGGAGAAACAGGAAAATAGCCCCAGCACCCGTGACAATGGGTCGTGGTATATCCAAGCTCCATGCCACTGCTGGTGATGCCTTCCAATGATACAGAAAACTTGGGGTAAATTCTTAGCCCAATCCTACCTCGGAGGTAAGCCATAGCTCTGTGAAGGCTGGGGTACTTGCTTCCATACCGGAGACCAGGTTTTGGCATGAACTTGGGAACCAGCATGCAAATGACCAGGTTGGGGGGGGGCATGCTGCTGCTGGCATGTGTCCTAGCCAGAGGAAAGGAGGGGATATGCTCCCACAGTGGATCCTGCTGATGGGCCAGGGAGTTTGCCTTCCCAGCAGAAACATGCTGCATGCACTCAGTCATGCTTTCCATACATGCTGTGTGTACTGCCTGCGGATGGGGAAAAAATGGAAGAGAATCACTGGCCACAGCTGGATGAAGCTCAACCCACTCCAGGCCCTACATTATCAACCAAGGTACCTGGCTCCCTAGATATGGACCCTGGAGGGGCCTCGTGAGTCCCACAGAAACTCCCTGATGGGACAGGGGGGTGTTGTAAAGTTTATGAGGTGGGCTAAGTTCTGGAGATAGTAGGTGAATGGGCTTGTAAGGTCAGTCTGAAGGGGCAGGTCAAAGTCTGGTGATAAAGGCTTGAATAGAAAGTGTAACACTACACCAAATAAAATGAAAAATGTAAAAATGCAGTTCTGTATAGAGAAGCATGCCCATCAAACACCCCATCACCACCACCACCAACACAAAGATGTTGCACCCTACAGCCTACACCAAATATGATGGGGTTCCTCAGTAACTGTTTTTTGTGCAGAGACATGCAGTGTGGATTCATTTAATGTTAGGCTAGATACATTTCCATTAGTGCAAACCTCACTGGATATAAGATGTAAGCAATAAGGAGCAGGACCCACTTACCAGAAGAATTCTGAAATAGCATCATTGCACCTACCATGAGAGCAGGGGATGAACTGAATGGACCATTGATCGGATTTCATCCTGTCGATCTTATGTTACTATTTGGTCTGACAAGACTCTTTATCAGGTGAAAATCTCCCTCACGTTCAAGCAATCTCCCTCTCTACACTCTGTTGGGAGTCCATATATTTAACCCTTAGGCTGCTGACAGAATTAGAACATATAGGAATCTTGGACTGATATATCAGTCCATGGCCCTGCAAAGGTTATAAAGCCCCCCCTCATAAAATCTGACCATATACAGTATTTATTAGAATCTCATCTTTTGCAACAACACCCCCCCCCCCATCTCCGTCACTGTGGTCCTTAGATGATGCCAGTTATACTGCTCCTGTATACCTTCCTATGATGTGGAAGTTGCCTGTTGTGCTTAACCACTGCAGCTTTTGCCACCATAAAGCAGGACACTAAGTGAGATTCCAGGGCAACTGCACACATTAATGTCTGGCTACATAACTGGCTTGCTTGATTTTCCAGTTCTACAGGGACAGTTTTTGACCCTGCTTGGTTATATTATTTTATAAAAGCAAAACAGAATAATGTTTTCCAAGGTCATACTGTGGCATAGGGGCCACACCTGGAAAATAAGTGGGAGGGGGGTCCCAGGAATGGCACACTCATATCAGCCTGATACTTAAATTTTGCATACTGGCACTTTTTAAATCTTACATTTATGCAGAGTGACAAAAAATTTAATAAAATGAGATATTATATGGAATGATATACAGAGTTTAATCAGTCCTCAGGAAAAATACATTTTTAAATAAATTTGTGCAAAAAAATACATAGGCAGATATTTGACTTTAAACTCAGGCCTGTGTTTGGAAACAGAGGTACACAGGGGAAAGTACTAGTTTAAAGTAAATGCTCTGCTAGAAATTTCAAATTGCAGTTACTCAGGCATTGCAAATATCTACTTCTTATATAGCTGTAAGGAGAAATACCCTAGCATCCATCATTTCAACTGGCAGATGGTTTGGATCTCACCCATGACCACCTGCAGTCAGTGTATCTGAAAAAGTGTTACCTTTTGGATACATCGGAGCAGCTGAGCTCAAGATAAAAAAGGGTGACAGCGGGATGGGGTAGGGCAGAGCAATGAATCCATAAATAGCTCAGGATGTGTCAGGACTCTGGAGCAGCTCCCCAGAGTTCAGGCCAGGCTGTCATCCTTGTGTCCCTGTCTGGTTAAATGCTGCCACGTCTGCTGCCTAGGGCTTTTTAAATGCCACAATGGATTCATGCGGTGTGTTCTATTATCAACGCATTAACCAAGAGGAGATGGAGAGGTTACTGTTTGACTGAAACAAACCAGACAATGATACATTGTGCATCCCAAGCATTCAGCCCTTTCGTTCTGCCTCGTTAGTTGATCAGGGTGTCACACCTTTTGTGAAGATATGTGCGTCTATCTTGTGACATGTTCATCTGCTAGATCTTGAAATCCCACTAGAAACTGTACTGAAAGGATGGTCCAACTTGCCCTAGGGTTTGTCTAGCATTTCATTCTGTTCACTTTTACATAACACATTTTTTTTCAGTCACTTAACAATTTTCCATACCAGGAATCCCTCTAGTGAGAAAATAAAATACTTTTTTGAAAGGGATCCTGGGAAGATGCAATATTCAGGTACAGATACATTCATGCAGAAAACATCTCAGATTACCATATGTAAACAAAAGTGAAACAAATAGTGGCATACCATTAGCTAGTTTAATATTGAAAACAAGTGCTTCCAGCATTAAGATATTTGAAATAATTGTTTTTCTTTATTTCTTTAGTTTTTGCTTATCAGAAAAGAAGGGCTAGGCAATACTGCTTGTTTCCAGCTTCATCGGGGGGCGGGGGGGTAGAGAGGCAAACCAGCTGAAGTTGAACCACATTATGCTGGTGGCGGTATTTTATAATGAAGGGGGGAATTTGGCCAGCACACTGGGGACATTTCCCTACTCCTTTTTGAGAAGTGCCATGGGATCTTTAACAACCCCTGAATGGCTACCAGAACAGGCAGTTGGCATAACATCTCATCTGATGGATGCACACCCCAAAAGTACAGCATCCCTTTAGAACTGCACTTTTCTTCCAGCATTTATGATATGAGTTCAATCCTGGGGTAGGATTAGAACCCACAAACTTCTGGGCCAGAGGCAGATGTGTTACCAATTGAGACCTGCCAACATCCTGATTTAAGAAAAGATGCAACCATATCTTCAACTTCTATAGCTCAAGATATAGTGGATAACTTGGGCTGATAGGGGTGACATCCAGCAATTACAAATGTGTGGTCCTGTTGACAGCTGATGTCCCTTGCTGTATCCAAGTTTTTATGTACAGAAAATGGGATCCCATTCACAATTTGTATCAAGAGCGGCGGTGTTCTTCTACCCAATAGCCCAATACACAAATAAAGGTTCATGCCACCAGAAGGAAAGGTTCCCCCAGGATCAGAGGAGCAATACAAATTCCAAATCTAGCTGATATCAGGCACTCACAAATGGGCAAAACTGCACATGCAACCTAACTATAGCATGGTTTTGCAGCAGGTGAGTGGTGTGATCGATGCTGACTGTTACACTGTTACAGCACTGAGCACAGAAGGCATCCTACTTAGAAGTGTCTCCCAGACTACCCATGAGTAATGGATCCTCATAATCCAGTAGGTCTCACAGTAGCACAGTGGCCAGTATATCTGGTGATCCACTGGGTCCCCCATCAGTGGCCCAGTGTCCAGTCAACCTGGTGATCCAATGAATCCCCACCCCTTGTTTTGTCATTTTGTATCCCAGTGGGCCAGTGATCCCAGCAACAACTTTGCAATGTATCTGGTGGTCTAGTGGTATCTCCTAGCTTGCTGGGATTCTGCACCCAGTCACAGTGCTGCTCCCTTTTTACTGCCTGAACAGTTACCAGGCAAAAACCTGGGTGAGGAGCAGGGGACTGCACATAGATTTGTGAGGGATGTAGTGGCTTTATTCATTTATTTATTTGAAATTACTCCAGCTGAGATAGCCCCACGAGATGTAGCATCACAGTTTCATGGGGTCCCAAGGAGAATAGCAGCAGTCAGCAGGTTAACGTAGTCCAGCAGGAATAGTTACATGCAGGCTAAACTATACACAGGAGAAAAAATAAACTCTAAAGGTAGGGACATCCAAACAGTAATTAAAGCTAGCTAACAAGGTGGGGTCACTGCACACAAAGAGTATGAATGTTGTTATGCAACATGATCATAGTCAGGTAGATGGGGATTCAAGACCAAAACAAATACAGGGGGCATGATTTTCAAAAGATTGGGACTGGGGCAAGGGGCTTGCAGCAAGGAGAAATGGTGCACAGGGCTCCTTGTACCACACCTTGCAACAGTCCTGATTTTGTAAGGCACCTTGCACCACAGGGGGGACTGCCTGTGCCAACTGGGGTTACGCCATCCTTGCAATGGCCATACCAGAGCATCATGGTGGAAGGGGGCTTGTGCCAGGGCAACACTGGGATTTTGCAAGCCCCACAATGGGCAGAGGGACCCTGCCACTAGACCAACTCAGACCTGGTCTAATCTGCTGTTCACCACTGCTGGAACCCTTGCTTGGTGTGGGATGGGTGACCCTGTGTCCCCCCGGGGATGGCACCTTTGGAGCTACTGACACTTACCAGACCACTACTGGAGCAGCCAGTGGTCCATGGCAGTTATGAGCCTGCAACCCCACTCAGTGGTGCTGGTGCACCTGCCCCCCACATGGACCCACACCAACTGTGCACTTTCCCCATCAGAGGCAGTGGCCATCCCACCACCCCCATCAGCTACTACTGCCAGCCACCAGGGTGACTGGTCAGTGGGTCACCATCACTGATCACTGCTGCTGTAGGCCCATCCCATGGCTTGCAGCATCCACCTTCCATGCGCTGTTTCTTTGCCACACCTGTCAGCTTGTGGCAAACCAGGGGACTTTGATGCTGGGATCCCTCTTTTTCTAAAATTCAGTGCAGGGTCCCTGGCATACCCAGGTTTGGTGCAGGTGGCAGTTTGGTGCATAATGTGCCAATATCGGGGGTGCTTTCTGAAATTGAGCTGTGGGAGTTTTAGGGTAGCTGGAAAGACTGGACTTAAACACTTGCAAGCTTTGAGAATGCCCTTGAAACAGAGGGCCCCCAACTGCTGGAAGGCGTTGTGAGCCACTGTTGAGTGCAGTGCAACACACAGTGTCAATGTCAATGAACAACAGCACTAAGTGACTGCAGCAACTACTAACACCACTCTTTGACACTGATGAGGGGCACCTGATTGTCTGCAACTCAAGAGTGAACCTTGGAGTACTAAAGGTGTTTTTTAACTGACTCCAGCAACTTGAATTAGAATTATTTTAAGAGAAACAAAATGAAACACTTGATCACAGAGGGCCTTTATGTCCATAAAGTCTGGGAGAGAGCCCCCCATCTAAGTATATCTTTCTGCACTGAGGAAGGGATGATATAAGGTGTATTTTAATGCCTCCCCATTAATTTTTAATTGTGTGCTTGCCAGAAATTCTCTTGGCATGACTTCATTGTAACTTAAACCTAGATTTTTGCCATAGTATTATGATCTGAGAGTGGATTGGTATCCTCAAGAGATTGAGAGATATTACATACTACAGTATATTATCTGTATGATAATCCACTGTGGTTATTTGTTGTCATTCTTCTAAAATAAAATAAAATGTACAGGTTTTGCATTTGGTATGTTTGCTTCATCCTTTCCTTTGCGTAGTGTACAGGTGCAACATGCGGTCTTCTGTGGACCATTTGGTTTGGTTGGGGGAGGGGGTGGTGATGTGGGATCTCTCGCTTCTCTCTCTCTCTCTCCCTGTGCGGTCAGCTGAGGGCAGTTGGCCCAGCAAAGAGGGACAGATTGCGAAACTGAAGTTGCGCGCTGCTCAGAGGACTTCTCGGATCAGAAGCCCATCAGCAGATGTAGACAAGATTTTAATAGCCAGCTAAAGACTTGTGCATGACAACCTCATTAGGAGATCAATCGACGCCTGGCAGCCGATTTCAAAGAAGACAATGTATCAATGTCTAGTTCGGGGGGCAGCGCTGCTCCCTCGATTGGCAAGGCGCTCCCAGCTCCCATTCATTCTCCTTTCTGCTGCTTTACAATCATACGAAAGCAGGCACCCCAGGCAGCCCCATAGGCTTTTGAGCAGCCTCTCCATCCCTGCCATCAGCTCTTTAACGTCCCCATAATTGAACGCAGCGAGGGCCGCCAATAAAAAAGCAGTTAGCGCTCCACCCTGCTGCTCACCTTGCCACGGTGAGTTAGGCCGTTTGTCTAGCTTTTGTCTTTCTTGTAACATTTTGCTAGATCCACACATCTGCAGGAGGTCACCAAACAGCACGTCCTGGGGGGTTAAAACCATCTGCCACAAAGAGGAGAAAGCAAAGGTTTAAATGACAATTTAAAGAGCTGTCGGCATTTCGGCCTATTTTACTAAATGGATGTCATCATTATTAATGGCCGTCGGGGAGAGCAACAATGACATCTACTACGTTATAAAGTTAAAAAAGAGCAGATTAAAAAAACAGAGAGAGAAGTTAGCTGAAACAAAAGAGAGTCCGGAGATCCGTGTATTTTTTTCTGGTTTCATTTGAGATTTTCAACTTGTCCTTATCAGGGTGGTGTCTTGATACTGCCCTGCTTCTTAATCCTGCACAAGGGTATCAGAATGTAAAGGAACGTTCTTGCTTGGAAAGTTGATGCAACAGGAGACTCCAGCTATTAATCCAGAATCTCATGAAAACGAGATGCTAGATCTCATGATTTCCTGACTGCACACGTTTTAATGACAACTCTAAAGAATTAGCTAACAGTAAAGAACCGATGGATTGGTTAAGAAGAGGTTAAATAGAAGTGAAGTTCCTTTTAGTTACAGTACATCCCGACAGAGCAGCAAGTAGAGACACAGTTCCCCATTACTGTACTGTGTTTTATATTAGCTGTCAGCAGTGCAGAGCAATCTCGCCCCCACATAACACACATAGTCTAATTAGGCTAGCACCCTCACAGCGACTATATGTTCTTTTGTTTGGCTAATGTATTTTTTTTCTCTCAGTTTCTCTTTGTATAGACCGCTTTTAGGGGGAGCGAGTATGTCCCTTTGCCGCCACATTAACTCACACGGCTTTCCCTGTCAACGCCTTTCTCACAGTGGTGAGCTTAGCCAGTAGAGAGCAGCTCCTGTATTTCCATTACCTGTCAAGGTTGGGTCATCGTTATTTTAAAAATAAGCAAGAGGTACACTCATAATTCAAATACCTTCAGTGAGCTTAGCCAGTAGAGAGCAGCTCCTGTATTTCCACTACCTGTCAAGGTTGGGTCATCATTATTTTAAAAATAAGCATGAGGTACACCCATAATTCAAATACCTTCTAGAGTAGTGGGGGTCCGTTTGTAATCTGAACACCCTGTTCTGGCAGCATGCAGGATGCGAGTTGAACTGCGGTCGGCTTTGTCAACTTCAGCATCACAGTCAGGTTCTGATCACCAATTGGAAAGCCACCTTCCCAGGAGAATGAACGTTTTTCCCACCTTCTGTCTTGGGGTCGTGGAGGGGGAGGAACGATGCGCGATGTAGAGACTGGGAACGAAGAAACGCAGTGGGGATTGAAATAGAACTGCAGCAGCGACAGTCCGCAGGAGAGCTGTGGATCAGCGACCTGCCTCAAACATCTCAATGGTGCACAAATGCAAATTAAGGTTGGATTGTTCTTGCAAAGTTATGAAACTTTAAAATGGGGGGCTCAGGTGGAATAACTGCTTTGTGTTGGTGGCAGTGGGCTCTACCAGTGCTGCTGTTATGGTTCCATCACATGTTGCCTAGGGAGTTGCACCAGGAGAGCCGTTTCAGGCAAGCATTGATAGGTCAGTGTGATGAGTTTGGGTTGGCTTAAGTAGTACCAGTTGCCAGTATATGTCCTGATAAGGACACGTCGAATGGTACCTCTTAACCAATCAAAATGCACACCATTTTCTACCCATTTTATAAATATACATATACAGAGAATAAATAACACCAATGTTTGAAGACTCAGCTGGTTTGCACACTTCATGGGTGCTGTGACATCATTTGGCATGAGAGCAAAGCTTTAGTACCTCAGGTATGTCACAGCACTCACAAAGTGCTGAACGAATTCTTCACACTTTGATGTTTTTTTTATTTTATAGACCCTGTACAGACTGCAGTGCATGAATGGTTTAATGAGCTTATACCATTTTTAGTCACTGCAGGTTGCTTTATATCTGCACTACAGGCGTGGTCTGGCACAGAGACAAAACCATGTTAGCACCCTGTTCATATCTGGGCTTTAACATGGTTTTTGAAACAATTTAAGCACTAGTTTGGGTTACCTTGGCATAGTGCAGATGCCAACCATGTCTCTTCCTGCAATGCTGCGGTCCTCCTGATGCCCACAGTCCACTGGGGGAGTATTCCTAGGGCATGGTCACCAGCATGGTGAATCCCTCAGTGCAGATGGATGGCAGTGGTTTTAAAACCATGTTTACACATGGTTGTCAAAAGTCTGGATGCTGCAGCATGGTTAGCTAAAACCATTTTTAAAAACATGTCATGCTACTGTGTTGTACTCTGTACAGGGCCATTGTAATACAAAAAACAGCATGTTTTTAAGCACTTGCCCTTTGTCCTTTTCAATCATGAAGTCCATGTGTTCCTGTATTGTTTATTATGAGAGACTGTGTTGGTAAGTGACTGGTTTTAAAAGTGAAAATATACTTTGAGCATGCAGTTGTTACAGGCATTGCTGAAATCACAGATGAGGTTGTGCTCATTGTTTCGAGTTGTTCTTAACATTCTGAAAAAGTTGTTCTTAACATATGCTAAGAACTTTTTCAAGTCATGAGCAAAACATGCTGGCCAGGGTACCGAAAGCCAGTTAGGGGCTGCTAAATGGGTTAACATCTCACTAACACCACTTAGTGCATGCAAAGCAGGGTAGCGGCAGAACATGCCATATTGGATGGCATGGTTTGTAAGTGGCTGACCCATTTGTGAGTGGCCCTAAACTACGTGCGTGCGCCTATGCAGAGCAGCTGACTTATCAATTTTGGAATGAACTGACATCATTTAAGCAGAAGCCTTGCATGTAAAGCTTCAAACAAGGGCTCTGCTTGGCTGATGTCACTGGGTTCCAGAACTCATGTAAGAAATCAGAAAATGAATACTGGGCTGGAAAAAAGCAGCAAGCAACATGAAGGGCCACAAATCAACATTTTATAACTTAATGCTAGGAGACTCCTACTTAAACTTGACCCCCTCAAAGTGCATCTCCCAACACTCCCTAGCCTCTTTTGTATTCGGAATCTTGGCTCTCGTCCAGGATTCCTGACTCTCACTTGACTCTCTCTCTGACTACCACCTCTTACATCAGGGCCATGTTAAATGTGGAGGTTGAGTCACCTTTATGTCCAACAGAACCTATCCTGCACTATAACCTTCAGTGAGTCTGTGCCATCCTCACATGCGCTCCTTCTATTTATGTATTTTTTTTATTTATTAAAATTTCAGAATTACAACCATTGAGTCAAAGACTCCTTTATAGGCTCCTCATCAGGAAACAGTATACAATACAATACAATGTAACACAATGCAATTTTTCTAACAGTCAATACGTCATCAGGGATAACAGTAAACTATCCAGCAGTACATAAGCAAAATGATACGGGTGAGTTAACAACATTACATAAGATAGAAAGCATTATGGTTGAACAGCAGTACGTGCTAGTAAACACAAGTTAGAGGCTATTCAGGCAAGCCCTGTGTTGAGGTTGATGAGGAACAAACAAGCAGAGGGCATATAGACTAACCCTGAGTCAATGTAAGAATCAAGAGTTAGAGAGATGGAAGGGGTGAGGAAAACAGGGGAGGCTCAAGTACAATCACAGTTGCTGGATGAGAGCAGAAATGCCCCGAGACTAGATTTGAAGAGGCCGAGTTGAGCTTCAGTCGAAATGGCTGTGGGTAGTTCATTCAGCCAATAGGGTGCCCTATGATAGAATAAAATACCCAGTGCTTACCGACTGTTGGAGATGTGTGGAGGAGCCTACAGGTGTTCAGAGGCAGGAACTAAGTACATTCATCCTTACTATCAGCAGTTTGAAAAACACTTATTTGGTGAAAAATAATTGCTGTGAGGAAACATTTTTTAAGAAAATAGTTTAAAGCCTCTGCCTATGGCCCACGGCCGGTATCGGGATTACTAAAGGAGAATTGAAGCATACTATGAACTCTATGGTGTGGGAGTAGAATATTTACTTTTGGAAAAGGGATGAAGCATTTATTAAAGATAAAAAGACCCAGATATAAACTGCCAGATGTGAACTGTGAACTGCGACCAGAACAATTTTTGTGTGCAAAACATGGTGTTGCTCAAGTGACTGGCAGAAGATAGCTGTGGGGTAAAACCCTGTTTGTTTGTTCGTTTGCCTGTTTCAAGTCTCCAATATGGACTTATTTAAATATTTATGTAGCTTAAATAACTCGTTCGTGTATTGCTGGAGTAAATTTCCTGAACCTTTTTTGAACCTTTGTAAAAGCGTTTTAGCTACTCTGATGTCTTCTACTCTTATACGTGTTATGAGATATTTTATAGTCATGACACTATGTTAGAGGGCTTAAAATTGTGAGTAGGACTTTGTTAGTTTACTAAGAATGGAAAGAGCAAACAATTGTGTATGTGGCCTTAAGTTTATATGCCCTTATAGGTGTTTATAGATGTTTTGAAATAAGTAAGTGTAGAATTTTTTTTTATAAGAATGTTTAATTGCTTTATAGTGTACATTAGAATGCTGTATTCTCTCAAAATCTAACTTTCCCTATTCTTGTTGTACCATCGTGAGTATGTCACATCAATGGTACAACAACTTGGATTCACACGGATACCCGCTAGCCTCTTTGAATGGTCGAACAGCCAGAAAGCTGTTTGAATCCATACATCTTTAGCTAAAGTTGTAGTACGGCAGTTCAGTGTCGGAACTAGAGGACGTCCTAATTGAAAAGTAAGTGCCGCTTTTGTTTTTCGTTGATCCTGTGTTGCGGGGGTCGGGTGATCGCGCTGCCGCCCTCATCACTGCATATCTGGTTGATCCTGCCGTTTCTGTTGGCTGCGGCTGTGCACTTCCCACCTCGACTCAAACCTAGTTTTATGCAGACTTGTAAGGTGCCCATACACTATAACAGACAGTGTATGGGCAGTAGTGAACAACAACAGTGCTATTCACTTCTCAAGGTGTCATGACACCCTCAAACCTCTCGAGCTTTGCTCTCGAGGTTTCAACGGTTGTCATGACAACCTCTCGAAGTGAACAAAACTGTTGTTGTTCTCTGTTGCCCATACACTATCCTCTATGGATTGTTTTGATAATTGTTGATTGATTATTATCATAAAGGCTGTTCTTAAGGGACTAAATCTAAATATTCCTAGGCCATCTTGCAGTTTGGTCAGGATCGGATGGAATGATTTGGATGCAAGACAAAATTTGCTGACCTTAACTTGTGGAACTGGAAATTCTGGGTCCAACTATTGTTACAAGAATGAATTGTGCAGGCAGGGATGGGACATTTAGTTGCTCCACTCCCATGTTTCTGGGGTTATTTATTGTAGGTTTCCCCATAAGTTGTGGGTTAAGGACCAGTGGACCCATTGGAGGCCTCTCTGGGAAGCCTGCCCAGGAGGGACTATTTAGGGGGGTTTCATTTGGTTTACCCTAACTGGGGATCCTAATGTACCTGAGTGGTAGCCCCTTAAGCTTACTCTGAGTTCCCAGTCAAGAAGGCAGGGTAGTACACTAAGTGTTCTTTGACAAAGTAAAGATGAACAAAAGTAATAGCTCTATGGTGTGGTGTAGTAATGATTGTGCATTCTCCGAGTCTTCTTATGTGATGTGGGCAATCTGTTAGTATAAGGTCTGAGATATGGTTAATTTTCCAACTTGTGTAGCCTGAAATGGTTACTTACGAACAAAATAGTGAGATCTGGGTAAAATGTGGCCTCTTTTAGTTTTTGTTTTGATTCATCACACAGGGCCGTTAGACTTTATACTATTTTGAAGGTGTAGATGCCTTTTTAGGTGATTATATAGTAAAATGTATAACATGTGTTTACTATATTAGGTTGTAATTATTCATATTTTGAGTTAGTCTGAAAATGAACATAATTTTTAAATATTGTGTTTTTAATTGTAATTCTGTTTCATGATGTGTATGTGTATATTTGCATTAGTTGTATAACTATTGTGATGGCTTAATAAGCCAAACAATAAAATCTACTTGACTTGCCCTATGATAGAAGGCACATTGCCCCATTGAGGTTCTACACCGGGGTACAAGTAGTGTGGCTTTGGAAGAGCTCCGGGTTACCCTAGAAGGGGGGGGGACTGGAAGAATGTGGTTCTGTAGTCCCAGAGGGGATCGATTGTTGGAGATTTTCTTAGCCAGGAAGCAAAGACTGCCTATCCCTCCAGGTCAGCCTGGAGCTGGTCACCATAATGGTACTTCCAATCTTCAATTAGTTGGATGGTTTCTATGGCATGCCCCTCCTCCTCCCTTGTCAGACAGGATGTCCTCTGCAATGCTTTCTGCCATTTAGCTACAAATTCATCCCCTCAGTCTCATCCCTTCTCACCCTACTATTCCCTTTCCATATTCCCTCTCCCCTAATGTGGCCAATCCCACTGCACCTCATTCATATCAAAATTCTGGTTTGGGTCCCTCCCCTCCTATCTCTCCTCACTCCTCTCTCCCACTCCCTCCTCCTCCTCTCTCTCTTCTCTGAGATCCACATACCTTCTCCATCCCCCACCTTCACACTTCTGCTGGGCAAGCCACCTTTTCCTACCTCCTCCCCTCCCTTTGGAACCGCTCTCTTCTGCCGTCCACTTTTCCTCCTCTGTCTCAGCCCTTAATAACACTGAAGGTGCCTTCCCAGTCCCACCTGTCACTGTCAACCCCCAAATTCTGACTCTACTCTTCACCTCCTATCAACCCCTAGCTATCTTCTCCATTTACTTGGCTGTTACAGAAAAGGAAGTGTAGGGAAAGGGGAAATGTGTTTAACCAGGAAAGGCACACTAAGCTGAAACTTGTTTCCAGGTGTGACCTAGGAGCACAATGAAGTTAAGTGACTTGCTCAAGGTCACACAATATGCAAATGGGGGCTGTGGGATTCAAACCCAGGTCTAAGAGAAAGGGGAAATTGTTTAACCAGAAAAGGCACACTAAGCTGGAGCTTTTTCCAGGTGCGACCTTGGAGCACAAGGAAGTTAAGTGACTTGTTCAGGGTCACACAGTATGCAAGTGGGGGCTGACAGAATTCAAACCCAGGTCTCCAGATTTGCAGCCAGGGCAAATTCCATCCTTAATCACCCTCTTCCATACATTATATAGAAATTGTTTGTTCAGGTTTTTTTTTTGCAAGATGTCTTTGGCTGGGAGCAACAGAGTGGCCAGTTTCACTGTCAGTGAACGTGTCTCAGTGTCTTTCAGTGTCTCGCAGTGTCCCTCCAGGCATCCCCCCACTCCACACATACAGCCTATTTTGTTTACTTTTTTATTTCCTTTTCATGGACATTGTGTTTCAGATTGATTAACAAAATGTTCTGTGTGACTCCAAGTGATCGACTGGCTTGAGCAGGTGCAAGCATGCCTCTTGGGAGCCACCATGCTGAGCGGTTTCTGTTTCATACTTCTCAAGCATGCAGCTTCTTGATCACAATGTGGTTTCATTAGACCACTTGCTCTAACAAATTCAGTTTAGTAGCAAGAAAGAAATGTTATTAAAAAGAATGGTTTTGTGTCCAAGAAATGTTGTGGGTGAGCTACTACAATACCAGAGTCTGAGGACAGAAAAACTACAAAGCAGGCCACTTAAGAAACACAGAAAAACAGCAAAGCAGGTCAGTTAATCAAGAAATGTTAATGTTTTAAACCTACTGTGGTGTTTCTTCTAGGGTGGTGATGGGTATGTACTAAAATGGATAGAGAAATGTATTTTAGGGTTTACGGCAACATAGGTGTTTACCATGCTGTAAGGCTGGCAGAAGGTTTTCTTTTCTTTTTTTTTAATATGCACTGGTCTCTTGGTGTGCTGTGTGTGGTTGGCATAAGTAGTACCAGTTGCCAGAATGTGTCCCGATAAGGCCATGGCAAATGATACTTCTTAGCCAATCAAAAGCCTGGTAATTTTTTTACCAATTTTATAACCTCCAATATAGCATTATTTTCTGAGTACACAGCACTTTCTTAGCTTTTATTTTATTTTTTGTACATAAACATTTTATAAAAACCAAAAACAAATGCATACCAACAGTATACACACATAAGAATCACCATCAATATAAAACACCATCCAGTCATAATCCAATGAGGAACCACCGCTAAAACCTCCTGCAATTTTGGGTGCTGACAAATCCCCCCCCCACGTCACTTACCATTTGCACAACCAATCCCCAAATGAGATCCCTTTAATGATTCAAAGCAGTCAAAGTCAAATCCCTGTGTTGAAGACCATGATAAGAAAGCCAGTTGCCCCAGGTGTCAATGAATTTTGATAATGCCAATCGTTTTTGGAATATCACCCTATAAAAAAAAATGCTGCTCTAGTTTCTGTCTCTGAAAGGGAGGAAGAGTTTGCAACCTCCAGTTCAGTAGCAATTGTCTCTTCACTTCTAGTGCTGCAGCATAAAGGAAGCCCTGATACTGTTTGGATTAATCATCCAGTAGGCCCATATCCTCCAGAACCCAAAATAACGGAGACTTTGTAATGGAAATTTGCAAGACTGCTTCCAAACATACATGAATTTCCTCCCACCAGGACCTTAATAAGCCACAACCCCATAAAATATGAAACATGGAGCCCGATTCAGAATGGCACCGCCAACATAAATCAGAACTTAACTGGCCTAGTCTAACTAACTGCACTGGGGTGCAATGCCATCTAGTTAATATCTTCTTTTGTATCAACTGTAGTTTAGGGTCTGTAGATGCAGTATGTGCAGCTCTCCAACATCTGTCCCACCCATCCTCTGTGATTTCTATCTGCATGTCTGACATCCACTGTAACCTCTGGGGTTCCAGTTTGGCACAAAGAATGTCTGTAACTCTGTAAAGACAACTAATGTGCCCTCCGGAAAGTTTAGCCCACTTCCCCAAATGGCAGCAAAAATCTGTCTTCTGGCTACAATAGCTTTCAAAAACCTGCCAGAAAGGTCATGTCTAAGCTGCAAATAATGCCAAAACTCACCCACCGGCAGATTATCTGTAACCTGCAACTCTTGAAAAGTGACCAATAATCCAGTCTTCCCACTCACCAGATCTTCCAATCGATATATCCCTTTAGAGGACCAAGAGCCCCACCTAACAGTAGTCTGACCAATCAATAAGTCTGGATTGTCCCATAAAGGTTCCCATTTACCGAAGAAAGTGGCAGCCAGTTTCAAAATCTTAAAAAATGTACCCCAAGCCCATCTTGAAAAAAGCATAGGGAGTATCAGCTCCTGGCCAGGTAACCCACCAGGTTTTAAAAGAACCAGTAAGGGAATATCTCCTATCAAGCATCTGTCAATGTTGACCCAAAGAGGAGACCCCAAACACAAATCTGACACCCAATTTAACATTTGCTTGACCCCCTGACAGACATGATATGGCCACAGCCAGGGAAAATTCCATCCCCCTTAGGAGTAACAGACCCTTCGTTTGACACAAGTAATGCATGTGAACCATTCATCCTACCTCTATCTCCCGTCCCTGAGTCAGGATCCATCTCCTTGACCATAGCAGTCTTTGGGAAGAGATCTCTGCGAGTGTTTCTGTGGTGCTTGGGATACTGCCCCCCCCAAAGCACCATGGTGAGGACCAGGACCATAGCTATTGTTGGCTCTACTCGCAGCAGGCAGCACGGATGGGTTTGAAACAGTCCCAGGGTCTTGATTTGAAGAAACATCTGAAGAGCTTAGTGTAGCTTTGTCCTGTATTGAAGCTAAGAAATTTTGAACTGCTAAAGTGAATTGAAGCGCTGCCAAGATGACCCTCGCCCATACATGGAGGACCGCAGGATACCTCAATTGAAATTTCAGTTTCTTGGCCACAAGTTGTTTCTTAATAGGGCCAAAAGTTTTATGCTTCTCAGCCAAATCCTTAGAGAAATCCTGGAAAAGAGAGATAGAGTGGCCATTCCACTGAAAGGGGCCCCACTCCTGAGCTAGCTGTAGAATTTGTTCCTTGACTGAATATCTTAGTACGTACACAATAATGGGGCATGGGGGAGCACACCTTTGTGGTTGGGGGCCCAAAGAACAGTGGGCCACTCTATCTCAAGTGGTCTATCCCAGGAAAATGTCAGCAACCTAGGGAAGAAGCTCTGCAGAAATTCCCAGAGGTTATCCCCTTTGGTACCTTCCAGGAGGCCAAAAATTCTTAAATTATTCCATCGGCTTCGATTTTCAAGATCATCCACCTTTAACGATAAAGCCAGCACTTGTCTCTCCAATTGAGAAAGTCTGTCCTCTCTGTGAGCTGCATCCAACTCAACATGCATAATGTAGTGTTCCGAGTCAGCAGTACGCTGCGCCGTCTTGTCCACTCTGCTTTCCAGCAAAGAAACAGATGTCTTGTTATTTGGGATGTCTTGGACCAAAGCCTAGAGCATTGCCCAAATATCGATAAGATCTTCCCAATTAATCATAACTGCTGTGACGTTAGCTTCAGGGGCCACCACTGACATGCTGACGCAGTTGTAGAGCAGGTCATAAAAATCTCATGTTCAATCCAAAAAATATCACCACCAGATAGCCAGACAGATAGATTATGCTTTCCGACCCACAGTGTGCCTAATTTCCAAAGGACAGGAGCAATTATGAAGTGAAGAGTGCAGGTTAGGAGTGGAGCTCCGCTACTGAGTAGCCATTCTAGTCACCCCCACACCGGAAGTCCCTTAGCATTTGTTGTAGATAATAAATTTGGTTGGCAAAAAATTGCTTGATTGAAAGTTTTTTTAGAGATTTAAAAAAAGTTTCCAGCATGGAGTTAAAGCTCATTAAGTGATGACTTGTCAAATGTTTCCTTGGTTACTGATTGAGAAGAGTTGGAGGCAAAGTGTCAGTTGACTGTTGTCAAGGTTGCTGCTTGCAAAGATGTTTGATTTAGTCATGTGGCCTGGAAGTGATGTAAATGGAACAAAGATGACATCTGACTTGTACTGTGTGTTTGGAACTGGGCTGCTTTTCAACAGTGGAAGTGTTATTTTTTTTTCTAGAGAAGTAGTGGCTTTTTCCTGCCACATTGTGTTTTGTGGTAAAGAACATTATTTTTATTGAGTCCGAAGATATGTTTTGATAGTTGAAAGAATCAGTTCTGTACTGTTTTCAAACTTTTGTTTGAAGTTACAGGAAAGCCCCTGCTCTGGTATGGGAGTGTGCGATCTTTCAACTTTTCTTTTAATTTTTGGTAGGTAGAGGAAATGATTTTAAGCTCTTGAAGTTGTCTCTAACATGTAGGCTGATTTTGAAGGTTTCTTTGGTAGCACCCTATATGAGCGTCTATTATTGAGTGACTCAATAATAGTGCTTTAAAGTACAGCGACTGGTGAAAAAGATCGCTATATCCTGCATAGTGAATGTAGCAGGGAGCTACACTCGCTAGAGCAGGTTATTTTTGTTTATTTATTTAGTTTTTGTTAACCGGGTAGGTACACTAGCCATAAAGACTATTTTCTGTCACGACCCAGGAGAGAACAGAGACAAATTTCAAAAGAACATCATGATACATAGTGCAAAGCACAGGAACATTATGATACATAGTACAAATTACATAACAGCAGGAATGTGACAAAGAAATTGAGGTAGTTTGAGCAAAATAAGCTTTTAAGTTAACTTAAGACAAAATACAGTCAGGTCAGAATAGGAACTTGAGGTAGCACAGCAATTAATATTTACACAAGACAATACAATAAGGTCAAAATTATGCGGCCAGGAACTGTGCAAGTAAATAAGGGAATAAGGTGCTGTGAGAGTGATAGCCACCAATCAAAGACTGATAAGGGAGGAGCTTGGGAGAAAGGTGGAGAAGGATGATAGGATAACCTGGAGGGGAGAGAGAAGGAAGTGGGGGAATGAAGTGAAAGAAATGAAGAGAAAGTGGAGAGGAGGAGTTTCACAGACAGAGGTGGGCCCTAGGCTCCTAGATGATGACAGGCAGTGGGTAGGGTTAGAGATTAAGGGCTAGGGTGGTTTGAAGCAGGAGCATATGTAGAAGGAGAGGAGAAGAGATAATGTCGGAGTTCTTTCTTAAAGGAGTTGTGGGATACAGATTGGCACAAAGTTATAGGAAGTGAGTTCCAGTAGTGGGGTGCATGACAGGCAAAGGCACGACCACCTTTATTTGTGCGATGTCTCGGGATGAGGACAGGGATATTTTCCACAGAGTGCAATGCATAGTGGGTTTTCTGGTAGGGAAGGAGACAGGCCAGTGAATTTGGGATACGGGACCTGATAATGTTATCAGTAATGGACCCAAGCGCATAGGACCTGAGTTCAAGTGGTGGAAGCCATCCTAGATTAGAGTAGAGGAGACAATGATGTTTGAGCCGGGGGGAGCCAGATGCAAAGTGACAGATGTTATTGTAGGTAACATCCCACTTACAAAGACTCGAATTGCTGGCAGAGACATACGTAGCAACCCCGTAAGTGAGAGAGGGAAGTAATATTCAATGGGCTATAGCGAGTCTAGCTGAAGGAGTGAGCACATAGCTTGTTCAGTAGGTAATCCCGAGTTTGGAGTTAACCTGCTCACAGATAGTATGAATGTGGAGGTCAAAACTCAGGGATGGGTCAAGAGTGACCCCAAGATACTTGAATGAATTTACCACTCCAACAGATGTGCCATCAGTGGAGGAGACATTAAAGTGTGTTTGGGAGTGTTTGAGCTTGGGACTGGAGCCAAATCTTTGCTGAGTTTAAGACTAGTTTGTGATTTTCAAGCCACTGTTGTAACAGCTGGTAATCACTGGAGAGTTTTGGTTAATGTCCGCGATGTTATTTGAACTGCAGTACAGGACAATGCCGTCCGCATATAGTAGGGAGGAGGTATTGTGGAGATCCGTGGTAATACTATTAATGAAAATGGTGAAAAGCAGAGGACCTAAAATAGACACTTGAGCTACACCAATGTTGATGATAGCCTTATCAGAGAGGGTGGAGTTGAATTTCACATATTGAGACCTATCAGACAGATAGCTCTCAAACCAGTTTACAATGTTTTGCGAGAAGCCTAGAGAGTTTAGGGTAGCAACGAGGAGGGAGTGGTCAACAAGGTCAAATGCCTTGGTCATATCAATAAAAATGGCCCTGGTGAGCCAGCCAGAGTCCATAGCCACTAAGGTGTTGGATGTGAGTTTGAGTAGGGCAGTGGTGGTACTATGACCCTTGCGGAAACCATGTTGGGTGTCAGTTAAGAGGTTGTGTTTCAGTAAGAAGTCGATGGTCTGGGTAGCAACTATTTTCTCAAGAATTTTATTGAGAACAGATAGGATGGCAATAGGATGGTAATTCAATGGGTCAAATGGGTTGTTCTTTTTGAAAACGGGGGTAATTCTGGCCGTCTTCCAAATATCTGGGACAGTACTTTGACGCAGAGAGAGGGTAAAGATTTTAGCAAGGGGAGCAGCTATGTGGTGAGCAGCCAATTTTAGGAGCTTAGGTTCCAGGTTATCAGACCCAACAGCTGTGCACTCCGAGATGTTTCTTAGGAGTTGGAGAATCACACTGGTTGGGACGGACTTGAAATGGAAAGTATGCTTGGAGGAGTTAGCAGGTGAGATGGGGTTCGACGAGGTAGGGAAAGTGGAAGAATATTGGGTGAGGTCAGCAAATTGCCTGTTAAAGAAGTTTGCAATAGTGAGGGGGCTGTTGCAATGTGTGCCATTTAGAGTCATGTCCTTTGGAGTGGATGACTGGTTCGAGCCCAGGAAGAACTTAATATGGGACCAGAATATAGAACCATATTTGGCCAAGCACTGCTGAGCTGGCCATTAAGCATAGCGATATATGCTACCACTCCTGAAGCCAGTGACCAGCATTTGGGTCTAGCGCCTGAGAGTAGAGATTTTGTTTTTTGTTTGTTTTTTTTTTTTTTCCCCTAAGTCTGCACCCCCCCATGGAGTTGATTATAATTATTTTGGGGGGCATGGGGACATAGCCCCCCGCATAAAAATACATATGATGTCTTTTTTTTTTCTTGTAGTAAGTGACTGTTGCTATTTGTGACGGTCGGTGTAATGTGTTGTCACCCTGTTCTGTCGGGCAGTTTTTGTATCACTCTTTGTGGTCGGCAATTATTAGTAGTCACTGTCATCACACAAAACCATTTCTTTCTGTATTGAAAAAATGTGCTTGAAAGCTGAATTGCACTCAATATGTTGTCTTTTGTTTTCCTGTCGTGTGATAGCTAAAGGGAAAAATGACTGTTTCAGCTCTTCAACATTTTTTTTTAAATTCAAGTTTATTTTCGATAAACAGGTACATTATTATACACATTCTGCTATAATTCATATGTTTCAGGTTACATTTCCAGTATTTGTTGTTCTCTTTTCTTCTTTTATTTTATATAATCAACTATTAATATAGAGTCTAAACTCATTTACATTTTAATATGAGTGGCAAGTTGTTGTTTCCCTCAACTGTATAAAATTTATTTATTTTCTTTTCTTTGAAAGAGGCCGCAGAGATCATGTCCCCAACACCCCTCCTTCTCAGCTGGAGTCTTATATTTTTTTAATTTCCTGAGTGTCTGTCTCCCCATTTCTATCCAGTGTCACTAGGGCTCTCCTCTCCCCCCCACCACTAGCAATTGGTGGTCCAGCAATTCTGGGTTCGTTAGCAGAACACTAATTCTCCCACCTTGTCCATCTTCTCAGGTATATGTGGATTCAGTTGTTAATTTTAAATGTTAGCTCTTCTAGTTCCGCTATTGTACCAATCACCTCTGCCTATTCTCGTATGGTGGGGGATATTGAGGACCTCCATTTTCTAATGACAGCTTTATGTGCTGCTGTGGTTAATATAGACCAAAGGTATGTTGTATCCTTGTCTCAGCTCTTCAACATTGTGGACAGATTGTTAAATCCTCACTCTGTGCAGTTGGGAAGAACATTTACAGCAGAACAGTGTAAAAAGTTTAATCAGCATTTCCATTGCAAGGTGTCCTCTATCCAGGATGGAATCTCTTCAGGTGATCTGTCATGGGCTGGCAGTGTTCATGAGGTGAGGGACTTCTAAACTCTGTCTCCCTCGGAAGAGTTTGACTCGGTCCCAGTTGAGGAGGTCTCCTGAGTGGTTCTGAGGCTGCACCCCATGTACTGTATTTTGAACCCAGGACCCAACAGTTTTCTCTCAAGTTACTGGCTGACCCTGGTTCCAGTTGTTGCTAAGATAGTCAGATGTTTGCTTCGGGAGGGTTTGTTCCTTATTGAACTGAAGAGGGCAGTGGTGAAGCCCCATTTGAAGAAGTTATCACTGGACCCTGACGATCTGACAAATTACAGGCCTGTCTCTAACCTCCCTTTTTTTTTTTTTTCACTTATTATTTATGCCCCCCTTCCATCTCCATGGCTGCCCCATCTATCAGAGTCCCAATGCGACCACAGGCTGTGCCGGAAAGACTCCGAGGACACCTGCCCCCATTAAGTGCTCCGCTCCCTGGAACCCTTCAAGCACCAGATAACCCCCCCCCTGGGTGGAGTAGAGGGGATGCCCCTACCCCTCCAAAACTCAAGTGGAGAGCGGACACTCAGAGCTGCTCCTCATGCTCTCTCCGGTCACAGATGCAGGGATCCATGTTCCGTCGTAGCTGAGGAGTGTTTTTCCTGTGTTTCTGGTCCCACCCCCTGCAGATGCCAGCACTCTAGGAGGGCCAATGAGATGAAGGCATGCAGAGGTATGCCTTTGCTCAGACCCTCAGCCAACGTCCACCCTCCCTACGTTACTGCATCCTTAGCTGCACCTCCACCTGGGGTGACCCAGGTGGTGGTATAGCAGCGAGGACTTCAGCCCAGCCTCTTCGGAGAAGGAGAGTGGCCCTATGGGTGCTTGATCCTTCTCCTCCTGGCCAGCCCTCCAGCAATCTGGGCTCGCTACCAAACCTGGGTCGCTGGCATCGTAAGCGGTAGCACTACCACTGTGCCGGCAGGCTGGCCTGAACCTCCCATTTTTAGGGAAGGTTATCTAGAAGGCAGTGACAGCTCAGCTACAGGACTACTTGGAATGTTATGAGATCCTTTAGCCATTTCAGTCTGGGCTTAGATCTCAGTATAGTACAGAAACTGCTCTCATCATGGTATTCATCATTCTTCTTTGGGCTAGAGACAGTGGTCTTTGTTCCTTCTTGGTACTGCTACATCTGTCCTTGGCATTTGACACAGTGGATCATGGAGCACTGCTATCCCATCTGAGACACTATGTAGGACTCTTGCGTACAGTGATAAGGTGGTTTGAGTCCAACTTAGTTAATAGAGTGCAGTAGGTGGCTTTGGGTGGAAACATCTTGGCTGTTGTTTCTTTCTGCTGTAGAGTGCCTTCAAATAACATGTGTGCCACAGTGAACCCCTGAGGGCTTCAGGAGTTGATTGTGTCACCCTTATTTGCTGTGTACACGGTATCACTGTGGGGGGGTATCATCAGGCAGTATGGTTTGAGTTTTCACTTCTATGCAGATGATACCCAGCTCTATCTGCTGTGTGCACCTGACATGGTAAATGCAGTGGCTGTGCTAGATGACTGTCCAGTGGAAATCCAGGATTGGATGGCTTCAAGCTGGCTCAGACTTAATTCATCAAAGATGGAGGTGCCACTGGTGAAACTGGGTCAAGTGGCCATGACAATGAATAGTAAGGATGCCTTGTTGGCATCATTAAATGGCACCACACTATGAGCTGTTGATGTGGTAAAGAACTTGGTGTCATTGCTGATAATAGATTGTCCACAGTGGTTTTTACCATCTACGTAACATCATGCAAAATTGTACCTATCTTCCTCCCTCTGATCTGGAGACACTAGTGCATGCTTTTGTCACCTCCTGTTTGGACTACTGCAATGCTCACTACCTAGGGCTATCTGCAGTGCTGTTCCATTGCTTGCAGCTTGTGCAGAACTTGGTAGCCTGACTGATAGCTTGGACCTACCACTCTGGGCATATCATGCTTGTTCTCTAGGAACTGCACTGGCTGACAGTGAGCTGGTGCATTGGTGTCAAGATAAGTCTGTTAGTTTACAACTCCCTACATAATTTGGGCCCCAACCAGGACCAAATTTACTGTTATTTACTGTTATGCCAAGTACACATGTGCATTGGACCTTTGCCTTCTGGGGGCTGTACTGGTTATTGTAGACACCTGCAGCACCACAAATACAGATAAAGTGAGTGGGGAGGGGTGCCCCGTGCCATAGGGGATACCACTGGACACCAGGGAGTTTTTTTTTTTATTCTGGGGTGGCAGTTGGGGGGCAGGGGGACCACTAGCACCAGGGATTCTTTCTCCCAGTGAGGGGCTGGCAATTGAGGGTGGGGGGGATCACCACCACCAGGGATTCTTTTTATTTTACAGTTGGAGTTGGCAGTCAGAGGGTGGAGGATCATTAGCACCAGGCATTATTATTTTACAGCTGGGGCTGATGATTGGAGGGTGGGAGGATCACTAGCACTAGGGACTGCTATTTTACAGTTGGGACTGGTGATCAGAGCATGGGGGGAACCCCAAGCACCAGGGTTGGGGCTGACAATCGGAGGGCGGGGGGACCACTAACACCAGAGATTATTATTTTACAATTGGGGCTGGCAATTGGGGGGGTGGACCACCAGCACCAGGGATGGCTAGAGATGCCATGGCCAGTTGTGGGGAGGGAGCGCCACACTACTTCCCTCCCTCTGCTACACATGCAAATGAACTCATAATGGGCATGCAAATATCCCCTTAGAGCTTTACATACCCAATGTGCTAATTTGCATGGGTACCTTTGAAAATTGCAGATAGCACTCTGGCACCATCAACTCTTGAGGCCAACTTTGGGACCCATGTTAGGGCAGTGCTCTCTGACTTAGCACTGTGCTGACATGGCCGTATATTCAGTCTGGTAGTGCCCAACTGAATATAACATCCTGGGACCTCTGGGTAATTGCAAAGCACAAACACTTGCGCTATGCTTTGCACCTTACTGACTATCAGGCCCCTGACTGGAGATTATTAAAGCTCTATCAGCACTGCAGGTTATTTAATCTCCTCCTCCTGCCTACTGCTCTGTCAGCTGCAGGGGATTCTTGGATTTATAAGAAAAGATATCAGTCTACAACTAAGCAAAATGATTCTGTTATAATCTACTATACTGCAGTAAACAGCAAGTAAACCAAAATGTTCTTGCCCACAAAATGCACATTGGGACTAGACCCACACTTGAGTGTGGTGTTCTTTGTGCTGACTCTTACCCTTTAATAGTGGTAGAGCAGGATATATTCTTGTAATTGTTTTGACTGTGTTTCCCCAAGATTGTGACAGCAGTGGCCCCACAAACAGTTCAATGAAATAATCTCAGCTATGCAAGCAAGTATAATAGACAAATGCATCCTAAACTTCAAGAATCAAATAGCAGTTAAGGGAATGGCCAATACTCCATATAATATTAGAGGGCAAATTGATAATGTAAAGAAGTAGGTGAAAAAGGTAGCATAAAAACTCCTCGAGTGTAATTCCAGTGAGTCAGAAAACTGCATAGTGAAAGTCGTGACACATTTATCAGTGAGGAAGTGATTATAGCCCTGGGTTGTTACCACATATGTGGGGTGTCATAAGTGTGAGGTGTTAAGTTGTTGATGGTTGATTACTTTCATGGCAGACACCTGAGAAAGTATTTTTTCATGGAGAGGGTTGTGGATGCATGGAACAGCCTTCCTGAGGAGGCTGTGGAGTCAAAAACAGTGGTGGAATTCAAGAATGTATGGGACAGGCATAAGGCAATTCTAGGGGATGAAGTTGGAAGAAGTAGGCTGTTGGTTAGCTAGGATCTAAAGGTTATCCATTAGGTAGGGAAATGGGCAGACTGGGTGGGCCAAGCAGTCCTTATCTGCTATCAAATTCTATGTTTCTAAGGAATGATCACAAGGGAAAGAGAGGCGGTGGCTGTGCCTTGTACATAAACAATGCACTGCACTACCAAGCCCTATCTGCAACCTCACTGGAAAATGGTGCCCAAGCCCTCTCCATAAAACTCACCCTGGACCAAAACCATGCCCCCTCTATTTCTCACGGTTGCCTATATTCCCCCGCAACCAACTAGCTGCATGTCAGTCACTCTCAGACTACCTAGCCAACCTCTCCCATAAGATGCAGCAGATACTGGTTGGGGACCTCAGTATTAACTGGCTAGCAAGCTTATCAGCCTATGCCAAAAACACCTTTGCGGCCCTAGATATGTCCCAACTACTATCCCAACCCACAAGGACTAACCCCTCCAATGGAACTCACACTCAATTAGACATCCTTCTCACAAATCATCCTCACCATATTGCTGATCTAGTGGTTCTCACTAACTCCCGGAGTGACCACTCCCCAATCCTGTTTAGCTGGTCCCTTCGGCTTCCAAAATCCCCACCAAACGTCACCTCCCATCGCTGACTAAGGACAGGAAGTCTCACCAAGCTCAAATAGCACCTATCAAACTGTGACTGGTCCCCCATTTCTCAGGCCCGGCACATTGATGACGCCCTGGCCTACTTCACTTGCACCTTCAACAATGCCTGTGATGCTTTTGCACCCATTGTTAAATCAATCTCTAAGAAGTAAAATGCTCCTTGGATAACCCCTGCACTACTACAGCAGCTCAAGCTAAGATACAACCTATGGCACTGTGCCACTGCCTCTGGCTCACAGGTGGATAGGCAAGCTTATAACTCGGCCTGCAATAAATACACATGGGCAATAAGCAAGGCCAAGGTGGACCACTATAGAACCACCCTGGCCGCCTCCTGGGGAAGCTCCCAAAAGTTCTGGGATGACATTAAGGACCTTAATAGGAAATCTTGCTCCCCACCACCATCCCAGCTCAGCCTAAATGGCACAACCACCACTGACCCACTATGCATCGCTAACTGCCTCAAATCCACCTTCTCCGACCTCAGCTCAGTTCTCCCTAGTAACTTTTTTGACCCGATACAGCCCATCCAAGTGCCAAACCACCAGTGACCCCACTTCTATCCCAGGGTCATTACCCCATCTGAAGCCAAAACCTACTTGTCCAAAGCTCTCTGTGGCTATAACTACTGTAAAGACACCTTTGATATGCGTATACTATACCTCGTACTTGACTCTGTCCTCTCTCCACTCACAGACCTACTAAACCAATCCCTATGTCTAGGCCAGTTCCCAACTCCCTGGAAAGCAGTAATCATAACCCCTATACTAACAAGCATTTGTCAATGCCGAATGTTGATTACGTTGGTCTATTGAGCTTGCGCAGTGGGCCTCTGTCAGTGGCTCAGTCTGTTTATCCCAGTGCTGCAGGCTGCTCTTTTGTACTGGGCTGCTGCGTGCGTTGGTACCTTGTTCTGCGAGGAAGAAATACGCAGTTGTCCCGACAGAGCTCCATCGAGGTGGCTCACTCCCCCTGTCTCACTCGCTCATTCTGTTTCTCCTAGTGCTGCAGGCTGCCCTTTTGTACTGGGCTCCTGCCTTTGTTGGTGGCTTTTTCTACCCATGAAGAAATCCACAGCTGTCCCGGCAGAATTCCGTTGAGGTCTCTCAGTCCGCCTGTCTCACTCACTCATTCTGGTTCTCCTGGCGCTGCAGGCTGCCCTTTTGTACTGAGCTCCTGCCTCTGTTGGCGCCTTTTTCTGCCCACAAAGAATTCTGCAGCAGTCCTGACAAAGCTCTGTTGAGCTCGCTCACTCCCCTTCTCTCACTCGCTCATTCTGTTCTGCCGGCGCTGCAGGCCGCCCTTTTCTACTGGGCTCCTGCCTGCGTTGCTGCCTTCTTATGCCCATAAAGAAATTTGTAGCAGTTACAATACAGCTCTGTTGAGCTCACTCACTCGCTCATTCTGGTTTTCCTGCCACTGCAGGCTGCCCTTTTGTACTGGGCCCCTGCATGCAGTGCTGCCTTTTTCTGCCCACAAACAAATCTGAAGCAGTCCCAACAAAGCCCCGTTGAGCTCACTGACTCCCCCTCCCTCACTCGCTCATTCTGTGTCTCCTGGCGCTGCAGACTGCCCTTTTGTACTGGGCTTCTGCCTGCATTGGCGGCTTTTTCTGGCCAGAAAGAAATCTGAAGCAGTCCCGACACAGCTCCACTGAGCTCGCTCACTGCCCGTCTGTCACTCTTGCATTCCGTTTCTGCTGGTGCTGCAAGCTGGCCTTTTGTACTGGGCTCCTGCCTGCGTTGCTGCATTTTCTGCCCACAAAGAAATCTGCAGCAGCCACACTAGAGCTCTGTTGAGCTTGCTCACTACCACTCTGTCACTCGCTCATTCTGTTTGTCTTGGCACCGCAGACTGTGCTTTTGTATGGGGCTCCTGGCTGCGTTGGCACCTTTGTCTGTCCACAAAGAAATCTGCAGCTATCCTGACAGAGCTGCGTTGAGGTCACTCAGTCTCCCTCTCTCATCGCTCATTCTGTTTGTTCTGGTGCTGCAAGCTGCCCTTTTGTATGGGGTCCCTGCCTGCATTGGCCCCTTTTTCTGCCCACAAAGTAATTCCAGCAGTCCTGACAGAGCTCTGTTGAGCTCACTAAGTCCCCTTGTCTCACTTGCTCGTACTGTTTGTCCCACCGCTGCAGGCTGCCCTTTTGTACTGGGCCCCTGCCTGTATCGACGCCTTTTTCTGCCCACAAAGAAAGCCGCAGCAGTCCTGACAGCGCTTTGGTGAGTTTGCTCACTCCCCCTCCCTCACTCGCTCTCTCGTTCTGTTTCTCTCAGTGCTGCAGGCTGCCCTTTTGTACTGGGCTCTTGTGTTGGGGCCTTTGTCTGCCCACAAACAAATCCGCAGCAGTCCCGACAGAGCTCAGTTGAGCTCAGTCACTCCCCCACCTCTCACTCGGTCGATCTTAATCTGTCCCAAACACTGATTTCCCAGAGTGATCGTGGTATTGTCTGGCAGGAGTGCAAAAACATATTTTAGCCAGGATGTGAAAAATGACAGCTGTAGTGTTCATAAGGAGTTGTGAAAAAATGCCACTGTTGAAAATGTGGCGTGACAGTATTACAAATTTGCGAAATTAGAAGGGTGCGTGGAAACAGTTCAACGCACGCTTGTAACACAGTCATGCTATGGAGTTTCGTCACCAAATTTTCAACATGGGGATTTTAGAACCTCTGCTCAGGAACAGTGCCACTGTCATTTTCTTAATCTGTCCCAAACCCTGATTTCCCCCAGTGACCATGTTATTCTGCGCCGGAACTGTGAAAACACATTTCGGTCAGGATGTGGAAAATGACAGCTGTACTGCTTATAAGGAGGTGTGAAAAAATGGCACTGTTGAAAATGTGGTGTGACAATGTTACAAGTCTGCGAAGTTACAAGGGTGTGTGGAAAGTGAGCAACGCACACTTGTAACACAGTCAATTGATGGGCTATCATCACCAGGTTTTCAACACAGGCATTTTAGGACCTCTGCTCATGAACAGTACCATTGTCATTTTCTTAATCTGTCCCGAACAGTGATTTCCCACAGCGACCGCTCTAATCTGCGCCGGAAGTGCGAAAACACATTTCGGCCAGTATGGGAAAAATGACAGCTGTACTGTTCATAAGTAGGTCTGGGAAAATGGCAGTATTGAACATCTGGGGTGAAAATATTAGAAATCCGTGAACTTACGAGCATGCATGCCAACTGCGCAACGCACGCTCGTAACACAGTCATTTTATGGAGGATCGTAACCAAATTTTCAACATAGGCATTTTAGGACCTCTACTCATGAACAGTGCTACTGTCATTTCTTAATCTGTCCTGAACACTGATTTCCCACAGCGACCGTGCTATTCAGCTGTCCCGACAGAGCTCCATTTAGGTAGCTCAGTCTCCCTCTCTCATAGCTCATTATGTTTGTCCTGGCGCTGCAAGCTGCCCTTTTGTATGGGGCTTCTGCCTACATTGGTACCTTTTCCTGCCCACAAAGAAATCCCAGCAGTCCTGACAGAGCTCTGTTGAGCTCACTAATTCCCCTTGTCTCACTCGCTTGAACTGTTTCTCCCACCACTGCAGGCTGGCCTTTTGTACTGGGCCCCTGCCTGTATTGAAACCTTTTTCTGCCCACAAAGAAATCCGCAGCAGTCCTGACAGCGCTTCACTGGGTTCGCTCACTCCCCCTCCCTCACTCGCTCTCTCGTTCTGTTTCTCCCAGTGCTGCAGGCTGCCCTTTTGTACTGGGCTCTTGTGTTGGGGCCTTTGTCTGCCACAAACAAATCCGCAGCAGTCCCGACAGAGCTCAGTTGAGCTCGGTCACTCCCCCTCACTCGGTCGATCTTAATCTGTCCCAAACACTGATTTCCCACAGTGACCTTGCTATTGTCTGCAGGAGTGCAAAAACATATTGTAGCCAGGATGTGAAAAATGACAGCTGAAGTGTTCATAAAGAGTTGAAAAAATGACACTGTTGAAAATGTGGCATGACAGTATTACAAATTTGCGAAGTTACAAGGGTGCGTGGAAACAGTTCAACGCATGCTTGTAACACAGTCATGTTATGTAGTTTCATCACCAAATTTTCAACATAGGGATTTTTGGACCTCTGCTCATGAACAGTGCCACTGTCATTTTCTTAAACTGTCCCGAACACTGATTTCCGACAGTGACCATGTTATTCTGCGCCGGAACTGTGAAAACACATTTTGGTCAGGATGTGAAAAATGACAGCTGTACTGCTTATAAGGAGGTGTGGAAAAATGGCACTGTTGAAAATGTGGTGTGACAATATTACAAATCTGCGAAATTACAAGGGTGCGTGGAAAGTGTGCAATGCATACTTGTAATACTGTCAATTGATGGGCTATCATCACCAAATTTTCAACATAGGCATTTTAGGACCTCTGCTCATGAACAGTACCATTGTCATTTTCTTAATCTGTCCCGAACAGTGATTTCCCACAGCGACCGCTCTATTCTGCGCTGGAAGTGCGAAAACGTATTTCGGCCAGGATGGGAAAATGACAGCTGTACTGTTCATAAGTAGGTCTGGGAAAATGGCAATGTTGCAAATCTGGAGTGAAAATATTAGAAATTCACGAAGTTACGAGTGTGCGTGCCAACTGTGCAACGCACGCTCGTAACACAGTCATTTTATGGAGTATCGTTATTAAATTCTCAACATAGGCATTTTAGGACCTCTACTCATGAACAGTGTCACTGCCATTTTCTTAATCTGTCCTGAACACTGATTTCCCACAGCGACCGTGCTATTCTGCGCCGGAAGTGCGAAAACACATTTCGGCCAGGATGTGAACAATGACAGCTGTACTGCTCACAAGGAGGTGTAATAAAATGCCAATGTTGAAAATCTGGCATGAAAAATATTGTAAATTTGCGAAGTTACGAGCGTACGTGGCAACTGCTCAACGCACGCTCATAAAACAGTCATTTTTTGGATTTTTTCCACCAAATTTGCAACATAGGCTTTTTGAGAGCCCACCTCATGAACACTGGTGCTGTCATTTTGTTAATCAGCCCGAAAGGTGATTCCGCACAGTGACCACGAAACCACCTTTCGGGACCGATTAACGCCATGACAGTTCAAGAATTCATGAGGAGGGGTCCCAAAAACCCCATGTTGAAAATTTGGCTAAAAAATTCCCCAAAATGCCTGAGATATGCACTACAGTTGAAAAAATCCTATTTATTACATTATATAGGTTACCGGCATTTCCTCAGTTCGCGGTATTCTTTGAAGAGTGCAGACGTGTTCCCGGTCCAGCGAAGATCGTCGCGCCGAGCTCCGGAGGTAAGTATGGGGTGAGGGGGGTGGCTGGAGTGCGCAGTGGGTGGATGCGGGTTGTGGAGGGGTGCGGAGACCACGCAGGGACCATTTCTTTCAGGTACAAGAAAACATTGCGGATGCTTTCTACATTTCAGGGCATGGGGCACACTGGGGTGGGCTCCCAGTGTGCCACCAGAGTCTGGGGGACAGCTGTAGCCCGACAGGGATTGGGCACCCAGTCGGCAAACAACAAAGGGGATTTATTTCTGCCGATGGGGATTGGGCACCCCGTCGGCAAACAACAAAGAGGTTTATTTCTGCTGACAGGGACTGGGCAACCATCAGCGTAACAAAAAAAGGGGGGACTTTTCTGCAGACGGGATTGGGCTCCCCGCCGGCACACAATTAAACGGGGTTATATTGAGGGTGCATATTGTTTGTGTACACATTGGCAAGCCACTGCCATGTTCACAAACAATATCACAATCCAGATCCGCCCTGCAATGACGAGGTTGCTCCCTTGTTGCAGCGGATGGCTGGCCGCTGCAATGACGAGGCAGCCTGATTGCAGCGGCTGATTTTTCAGAAAGTTGTGGCACGCTGGCTGAACTAGTGTCAGCAGCAGCATGCCACGGCATTGGGGACGGGGAAGCCTTGCAGGCTGTGGAGCACTGGGCACAACAGTGCTGCCCAACCTGCTTCTGCAGAAACCTGCCGCAACATGTTTCTTGTGCATGCGCGCAATCAACATAAAAAGCAGTAACTGCTCTTCCCCAAACAACTACCTGCCCATCTCTATTCTACCCCCACTCTCTAAAGCCCTTGAAAAAATCATGGCCGACCAGCTCATTGAATACCTTCTCACCCACAGCCAATTATGCAGGGAGCAGCATGGCTTTAGAACAGGTCACAGCACTACTACTGACCTTACAGAATTCTCTAACTCACTACACTCTGCTCTGGACAAAGGACACCTTGCAGGGGCCATGTTCATAGACCTCTCTAAGGCTTTCGACACAGTCTCCCACCCCCCTCCTACTGAACATTCTACAATGCATCGGAGTCACCCAGATACCCCTCTCCTGGTTCTCCAGCTACCTTTCCGCTAGAATCCAGTGTGTTAAAATTAACAATACTCTATCCTCCGCACTACCAGTGTGCTCCGGAGTCCCCCAGAGGTCCATACTAGGTCCCCTACTTTCAGCATTTATCTTAACGCACTGCCAGAATCCTGCTCTGGGAACATTCTCCTGTATGCGTATGACACAGCTCTTTATACCTCCAAGACTAGTTGTCAATGTCAAAAAGACCAAAACCATGCTCTTCACCCATCACCCAAACCAGGCAAAGGACTATCTCCTGAATATCCTCGCTAGTTCTCTCCTCCATCTGGAACAGGTTCAAACATATAGGTACCTGGGTGTCACCTTTGACACCACCCTCTTGTTCCATGAGCACATCAAAGTACTCACTTCAGCCACAAATACCCAACTCGGTCTCCTATACAAGCACAAAGACTGCTTACTGCCTGAAGCACTTCACCTGGCCATAACGTCCTCAGTCCTGTCACTCGTGGATTACGGACTCATGATATACGCTGCCTCAGACCCAACTGTGCTCCACCAAATCCAACTCGCCGTCAATAAGGCATGCCGACTCATCTCTGGTGCAGACAGGTGAATGCACACCTGCACCCTCTATGCACTCAGCAATGTCCTCACTCTAGAGGAAAGGCTACAGTATCAAACCTGTCTCCTCACTAAAAAAAATCCACCTGGGCTTAACCCCAGCAGGTGGCATGTCCTCCCTTCAATCGGCCGCCCTCTCCGTGGTCACTTGCATAGCCACTAAAGCTATCTGTAAGATCCCCAGAGTCAGGACCAGTGTAGCTCAAAGATCCTTCCCCTTCAGAGCTCCATCACAGTATAATGCCCTCTCCCCTGCTATCACTGTCATCTCCAAACTAGGTCCTTTCAACGCAGCTCTGAAAACACATATTTTATCATTATGTAACTGCCAGTGTGACCACTAATCCACACCCTAGGCCCTGATAGGTCACTCCAGGCCGTCTCAGGCCTATGACAATGTCTCGAACGAGGCAGCTTGCACTCCACTGCCGCTTTGGCCCATGTGTTAGGCCTAACTGAGTTAACTCTTTGGTAAACTTAGCTAACGCTCTTGCCACTCCTATGATAGGAACTTGACAATGCCTCCCTGGAAGCATCCCAGGAGGCAGCACCCTGCAATTGTACTGTTACCTGTATTGCTGAGTTCTGTTAGCTACCTCTGGATAGGCAGTTACTCTATATATGTATGTTACACGGTTCGTATTATCTGTATGCATGTTAGGCAGCCTCTGTTTAGCTACCAATTGTATAGGCAGTTATCCTATATTTGAGGCCACTTGTACAGGCAATTACCCTATGCATGTTTAATTCACATTCCTCTCCTACTTGCACATACACACCTATATGACTGCTGTATTGTTAAACTGGATTGTTGTCTGTATTACCATATTTGATGTGGAGCCTTTGGAAACAAGTCTTTGACTCAAAGGGTTGTAATTCCTATGCTATAAATATATAAATAAATAAATAAACATATATACATACACAGTTATGCATACATAGTTACACATTGCTAAATATGTACATGATCCAAAAACCCATGGAGCAACAAATTCATGTGGCATGGGATTCCCTGATAATTCAACATCTTTCCAAGCAGGTGAACTCTGGCCCTTGAGCCATGCAGACCTGCCCAGGGCCATGCGTCTCCCTCAGACAGTACCCTCCCCAACATTTTCCGGATTCGGTGAATACCCATGACCCTTGTATGAGACGGGTGCCAACCTAGGGCCTCCCTCCCCGCCCACATGTCATGCGCTCCTTGTGTTCTGCTCCATGCTTAATTATTACGTGACCACTTCCAGTTACCTGCAGTGTACCCACTTCTGGGTCGTGCCCCCGGACCATGTGTCACCCAATGCAAAACAGCTTAACTGCACCCTTTATTATCAACTACGGCCATGAATTTACTGCCACATTAACGTGTTTACCATATTTACCCAACTAAAGCCCCAGGGGTTTGGCTTCTTTTAGCATCTCATTACAGAAATCCTGCACTGTAGAATTAAATATGTCATTACCGATCCCTGACAGTACCCCATCTTGGTTGTACGTTGCACCACACATTTTTGGGATCAGAAAGTGATGATGATGGTAACCCTGCAAAAGGGCGGTAAACCGGGACACTTCCTTGTTGACCTCCCTGCGTGCTTTATCTATGGCCCTTTGGCTACGTGCTCCACTGCACTGTTGCCATGGGATAATCCGTGACCAAGCCAGTCGGGTTTCTGGGAGTAGAGTCTTCAGATTGGTCTGGTCCTTCTTGAGCTATGAAATTAGTTTTGGGGCCCCAAGTGCTACCAAGTCATTTCCTCCCAGGTGTAGCATGACAGCCAATGGTGGCTATCTTTGGAGCCCCGGCCTACGCACTGTTTGGATCATTTGGCCTCACCTCATGCCCCCTTTTCCCACTTGGTGAATTTTGGCCTGCTGCTCTGATACCCCTATCTGAGTGCTGTATGGGCAAGTTGTTGCTCTGTTTTGCACCTCCCGGATGTAGGAATGCCTGACAATCCATATCTCTGGGACAGCTCCACTCTTAGCTGGAATATAAACAGAATAATGTCAGTTGGTTGTATAGTAAATGTAATTTTCCTTAACACAGCTATGAGGCCTGCCTTATTGCATATTGCATTTTGAGTTGGCCTGTACCTTTCTGGGGCCTGATATAGCCCTTGAAGGCACCAGATGCCCATCTGCCAACCTCTTTTATCTGCTTTTCCCTCAGTCCTAATCTTGCCACCTCAGTAGCTGCCCCAGTCCTGAAGGAATGTGTACCATAGGTCCTCGGGTCTCTGCCCACAAACCATAGACCTTTTCACACAACAGCTGCAAACTGCTGCTTGGTGACCGGTTTTCCATCACCATGTAAAAATAAGTGTCCCTCCCTCTTGGGTCTGTCTGCCATGTAGTCCCACAGCAAGGACCATGGGCATGACTCCCCTACCCCAGCCCTGTGTAATGTTATGGTTGCTGGGGACCACATTGATTCATTTTGGACCTCTACAGTCAGAGGCAGACTTTGTCCTGTGACCATGTGATGTCACTGAGTTGGAGATTCAACCCCACTCCTGCAAAATAGATTTGGGCACCAGCTTTGACACTCTAAACACCCTAAAGGCCCCAAAGAAAGTGCATGAGAAGAGGGCCCTGAACAGTTTCATCTTACAATGTGAACTGCAATGGTGTCCAATGCTTTGTGTATCTCTAACAGTTTCACAAGGCCAATGGGCCTCCTGTGGTCCTGTTGCCTTCCTCTAGCTCTGGTCCAACATCTTTCTTGTTGCAATGGTGTTGGTTGGGTCAGAGAAGCCTTGCACCTGCCACATAAAAGCTATACCAGACAAATGTGACTGGATTGCTGACAGCGCCCTGTTCAACTGGACTAAGTGAAGGACATGGTCTTGGACCTGCTTTTGTGCTTCGTGCAAGGGCTGAAAAACTATCTGTGTATTTCTTCCATAATGAGGGGGCAACAGCAAGCTGAATCAGTTGTAGCTTTGTTGTTTCCCCAGCTAGCATATTGCTTCTGGAATCTGGTTGGGGAAGCATCTGCGTGTGGTGCCAGCTGTCTGAAGTGATCGAACTGCAATCGAGACACGGTATTGATCACATTCATCTTGCCGGGCAAGTGTCAGGCTCTGAATGTGATGTTCTGCATGAAACAGCATAGGACAAACACCAGCAGCACCCTCATCCCCTCTTCAGTCCTGGAAGTTTGTGAGTTGATTATGTCAACCATGGCTTTGCTGTCTGTGAAAAACAGGACTGCCTGGTCTCTCAGCCGATGTCACCACAGCCTCACTGCCACCATGATATGGAAAAGTTCCAATAGTGTGATGTTTTTTGTCAGTCCCTGGGTCACCCACTCCTGTAGCCACTGGCTGGCAAACAATGCACCCTGGAAAAAGGCACCAAAGCCCAACATGCCTGAAGCATCAGTTACCATGTCCAGTCCATGGCACCACCTTGCCTTGCCCTGCCACAAACTTATCCCGTTACAATCCCACAGAAAGATTTCCCAAACCTTTAAGTTGGCCCTGAGACCTTGTGACACCTGGACATGATGGTATGGCCTCATGGGGCCAGCCATAGAGGCCGCCAGCCTTCTAAAGAATGGTTGACTAGGGCTGACTGCCCTGCAAGCAAAATTAAAGTGTCCTAAGAGGGACTGTAACTGCAGGAGTGTGACTTTATTGGCTGCCATGACTTTGCTCAGCAACCTTCTCAGTGTCATAACCTTGTCCTGTGGGAGCCTGGACATCATAGCCATAGAGTCCAGATCGATACACTGGAAAGACATATAGGTGGTAGGGCCCTCTGTTTTTTCCGGGAGCCAGTGGTACACCAAAATTATTCATTAATCTCTGGAAACCTTCCATAGTGCTAATACAGTTACCTGATCCACTGGACCCTGCAGAAAGAAAATCATCCAGATAATGAATAACAGAGGTGTTGCCTGTGTAAACCTTGGTTGCCCATTCTAGGAATGATGAAAATGCCTCAAATGCTGCACAGCTAATAGAGCACCCCATTGGCATTGCCTTGTCATAGTACTACTGGCCCAGGAACATAAAACCCAATAGCTCATAGTCCTTTGGTTGAACTGGGAGAAGGTGAAAAGCTGACTTGATGTCACTTTTTGCCATGAATGTGCCTGGTCCTAAACCCCAAACCAGTTCAACCGCCGCATTGAATGATGCATACTTGATAGAGCTATCCTTGGGTGCAATGTGATCATTCACCAATTCTCCTTTCAGGTAAGAAAGGTGATGAATCAGGTTATAATCCCCTGGGGTCTTTTTGGGGGATGATCCCCAGTGGGGAAACCCTAACTGCCGGAAGGGGTGGCCTGTCAAATGGACCAGTCACCTGGCCTGCTTCTACCTCTTTCTGTATCTTGGCTGCTAATATACTCTATTATATTATATTATATAATTATATATATTGTATAATCGTTTTTATTCTTTAATTTAAATCACATCAGATTTATTTATATTGCACTTTTCAATAATCAAAGCGCACATACATAGTAACAAGATCAGCAATAAAAACATAAATATAAATCCTAAAAACAGTAAAACAGAATGATCTATCCAATAAAAGCTTGTTCAAACAGATACGTTTTCAGCACTGCCTTAAAGGACTCTGTGGACAGGCACTCTCGAATCCGGTGAGGTAGAGAATTCTACAGCGTCTGGGCCATAAAAGCAAAAGCTCTGACCCCAGAGGACTGAAGATGGACCCTGGGAATCTCTAGCAATCCCTAGTTGGCAGAGCGGAGTGAGTGGAGAGGGCGATAAGGTCGAAGGAGAACTTGCAAGTAGCCCGGCCCCTGACCATGTAGGGTCTTATAGGTCAGCAACGCGACCTTGAAGGTGATTCTCCACCGCACTGGCAGCCAGTGCAGCTTGCGCAGCACAGGAGTGATGTGGCACGATCTTCCCAATCCAGTCAACAACCTGGCTGCTGCATTCTGCTCCAGCTGCAGGAGGTGGAGATCCACCCTCGGTAACCCTAGATATACAGTAGAGCATTACAGTAATCAAGACGTGAAGAAATAAAGGCGTGAACCAATACCAGAAGGTCATCGTGCGGAACTAGGTGTTTTATCCGGGCTATATTCCTCAGATGGTAAAAGGAAGACCTGACAACGGCTGATACCTGTGCCTTCAGCGTCAGCTCACTGTCAAGAATTATGCCCAGATTCTGCACCTGTTCAGTAGGTCTCAACTGGCTTCCCCCTAACACAAGGCCAGAGGGAAGCCCAGTAGTCAACTTCTCTACATGGTGACCCGGGTCCACTATCACTGTGAATGTCAACTATTGCTTCTTTTCTTGTTTACAATTATTTTACCATACCCTGTTTAGTCTGTAAATCTGTTGATCTCCTTTCTCTATGTGTACTGTTTTGCCACACTTTTTGTTCTGTTAACCTGTTGTATTATGCTGCTGACGTGGAACCTTTGTAAAAGAGCTCTAAGCTCAAAGATATTTGTAATCCGAGATCTAAATAAATAAATAAAAAAAATATATGTCTGGCATGGTGGTTGCTGATTTAAGGTTGTGGGAGGTCATGACGATTTGGGGACCCCTATATGGGATTTCAAAACAAATGCTAAAACCTTCACATAGAAACATAGAATTTGATGGCAGATAAGGACCGCTTGGCCCACCCAGTCTGCCCATTTCCCTACCTAATGGATAAGCTGCAGATCCTAGTTAACCAGCAGCCTACTTCTTCCTACCCCCACCCCCTAGAATTGTCTTATGACTGTCCCATGCATGCTTGAATTCCACCACTGTTTTTGACTCCACAACCTCCTCTGTTCCTTGCATCCACAACCCTCTCTGTGAAAAAATACTTCTTTAAATTACCTCTGAGCTGCCCCCCCTCTATCTTCAAATTGTGCCCCCTTGTTCTTGCACACCTCTTTTTTTGAAATATGCTACCCTCTTAGACTTTGTTGACTTCCTTGAGGTACTTGAAAGTTTCTATCATGTCCCTCCTTTCCTCGAGGCTATACGTATTAAGCTCCTTAAGTCTCTCTTCATATGTCTTCCGGTGCAGACCCTGCACCATTTTAGTTGCCCTCCTCTGGACAGCTTTCATCCTGTCTATGTCTTTGCGGAGATTGGGTCTCCAGAACTACACGCAGTACTCCAGATGGGGTCTCACCAGCTGTCTGTACAGAGGGATAATAACTTCCTGTTTTCTACTGGTGATGCCTCTCCTGTGCATCCCAGTATCCCCCACCCTCCTTGCTGCCCTCTCACATTGCTTGTCCACCTTTAGGTCATCTGATATGACTACCCCCAGGTCCCTTTCCATTTTTGTTGTTATTAGTATCTCACCCCCCATTGTGTACTCTTCCCCTGGGTTTTTGTTTCCCAGGTGCATTACCTTGCACTTCTTAGCATTGAATCTAAGCTGCCATACATTTGACCATTCCTCTAACCTTGCCAAGTCCCTTCTCATCCTTTCCACCGAGGGTGGGACAAATCAGGTAGCCAGGTGGCCAATGGCTACTTAAAAAATTGTTTTGGCTACCAGATTCTGAAAGTTATTAGCCAACTTGGCTACCTGTCTGTAAAGTGACTTTTGAGCCTTTAAAAAGGATGGCCACTACAAATATTGGTTTGGCTACCAGATTTTGAAAGCTAGTGGCCAAATAGACCACCAGCTCACAAACTGATTTGTCCCACTCTGTTTCCACCCCACCTTGTGCATCAACTCTGTTGCAGATCTTTGTGTCATCTGCAAAGAGACACACTTTTCCTTCCAGTCCCTCTGCAATGTCGCTTATAAAGACATTGAAGAGGACTGGTCCTAATACTGAACCCTGCGGTACCCCACTAGTAACCCCCCTTCCTTCAGAGTGGACTCCATTTACTATTACTCTCTGTGTCCTATTCTCCAGCCAATTCTTTACCTAGGCTGTCATCTTGGGACCCATTCCCAGGCTGGCTAACTTGTATATTAATCTTTTGTGTGGGACTGTGTCAAATGACTTGCTAAAGTCTAGGTAGGCCATGTCCACAGCCCCTCCCTGATCTACTACTTTGGTCACTCAGTCAAAGAAATCTATCAGATTCATCTGGCATGACCTTCCCACTGTGAATCCTTGCTGCCTTGGGTCCTGTGCCCCTCTGGACTCTAGATACTCAACAATTCTTTCCTTCAGAAGTGATTCCATCATTTTCCCTGTCACTGAGGTTAAACTAACAGGTCTGTAGTTTCCTGCTTCTGCCTTGCTCCCACTTTTGTGAAGGGGAATCGCATCTGCCCTCCTCCCATCCTCGGGTACCACCCCATCCTCCCATGATTTGTTAAAGAGGGTAGTCAGTGGTGTCACTAGTTCTACCCTTAGTTCTTTTAGAATTCTGGGATGAATCCCATCAGGCCCCATTGCTTTGTCCACCTTCAGTTTTAAGAGTTCTTTCAGAACCCTTTCTTCTGTAAATGGGCTGGTATCAACTTCTGTGTCCAGAGTGTTTCTATTGTTTGTTTTAGGTACCTCCCCCTCTTCATTTGTAAATACTGAGCAAAAATATTTGTTTAGTTTCTCTGCCTTTTCACAGTCACCCTCTGCCCACCCCCCCTTTATTAAGCCTCAATATCTCCCACTTGGTCTTCCTTCACTTCCTGATGTACCTATAAAAGGTTTTATCCCCCTTCTTAACTGAGTTGGCTATCTTTTCCTCGGTTTGGGCCTTTGCTGTTCTGACTGCCTTCCCAGATTTCTTTTTCTTTAATTGATACAGTTCTCTGTCCTGCTCCTTCTGTGATTCCTTGTACTTCCTAAATGCTTTCTTTTCCTCTTGAACCTTCACTGCCACTTCCTTTGAGAACCATAGTGGTTTCTTACATCATTTTGTTTTGTTTATTTGCTTCACATAAATCCTTGTTACCTCTGTGATGGCAGTTTTTATTATTCCTCATTGTTCTTCCACCCCTCCTTCCTGCCCATTTGCTAGTGCATTCCTTAGGCACTCACCCATTTTGGCAAAGTCAGCCCTCCTAAAGTCCAGTACTTTTGCCTTTGTATGGCTTGATTCTATTGCTGTGTTTATTGTGAACCATACTGTTTGATGGTCGCTAGTTCCCAGATGGTTACCCACTTCTATATCTGTGATCCTCTCTCCATCTCCATTTGAGAGAACCAGGTCTAAGATTGCTCCCTCTCGAGTGGGTTCCAATACTAGTTGTCTAAGGCATGCCCCCTGTAGGGCATATAGAATAACCCCACTCTTCGAAGTGGCTGCTGCAACTGCACTCCAGTTAACATCTGGCATATTCAGATCACCCATCAGCAATATCTCCCCTTTTTCTGCCATTTTAAGTATACTTTCTATCATTTCCTTGTCCATTTCCTCCCCCTGAGAGGGGGTCTGTATACAACCCCTGTGCAGATTGTGGTGCCATTTCCTGTCTCCAAATTGACCCACAGTGTTTCTTCTCCTCCCTGTTTACCCTTTTGTTCTGTTGCTTTGTTTCCTTCCCTTATGTAAAGAGCTACTCCTCCTTCTCTATTACCCTCCCTGTCCCTCCTGTAGATAGTGTATCCTGGTATGATTACGTCCCAGTCATGGTTTTGTGTGTACCATATTTCTGTGACTGCCATGATATCCAGATGTTCCTCCTCCATCAAAGCCACTAATTCAGGAAGCTTGTTACCCAGACTATGGGCATTGGTACTCATTGCGCTCCATTTTTTGATGGCTTTACCTTCTGTTGCAACATCCCCCACTGACCTTTCTACCTCGGCCTTTTTCTCATTTAGTACCCTGTTTCATAGACAGAGGCTGGGATTTTTCTGCTGCTTATCAGTGCCTCCCCCCTTGACTAGTTTAAAAGCTTGCCAATGAAGCATTTAAACCGATTGCTCAGAAGACTTGCTCCCTTCCTGGACAGATGCAGACCATCCTGCCAGTATAGGCTAGTGTCCCTCCAGGTGGAACCCAAGTCCCCAATGAAGCCAAACCCCTGTGCTCCACACCATTTTTTCAACCATTCATTAAACTGCATGGTGCAAAGTACCCTCGCCTCACCCATGCCATTGACAGACAGCACCACTGAGAAGGATACTGTGTGTGCTACTTGTCTTCGGCCCCTCCCCAACTCTACAAAGTCCTCCTGCACTGCTCTAATCTCATGATGAGCCAAGTCATTTGTCCCTAGGTGGACAATGACGTCCAGCTCAGACTCCCTGCAGCTGTTCTCGATCCTGAGGGATGCTTCCTGTCCCTCAAGTCATGGCACCAGGCAGGCACCTTACTTCAGTTTTCCCTGCTCCCCCAGTTCCTATCCCCTAATAATTGAGTCCCCACCAGAAGCTGCTTCCTTTCCTGTGGTGTCCTCTGCCTCCTTCCTGTGGGTCTCCCTTGTGACAGTTGTCCTCAGCCTCCTTAGTCTCCTCTGCGGGTGCATCCATAAGGGAACTATGCTCCCCCAGAATGGTGTATGGATTGTGGAGTGGAACAACTGACTGGGTGTGCCTCTGTTCCACTATCCTCACCCTCCCTGAGCCCACTGTGGTCCAACTGCTGTGCTGTCTTCGCAACCTCTGAGGTAGTGGTGGTGGCTCTGGTGCTCCCTGGATGGAGGAGGTTCCCTTCCTACGTCCAGTGTGGCCTGGGGGAAGGTTTTCTTACTACTGTCCAGTGTGGCCTGAAGACGGGCAACCTCCTCCCTCAGGGCAGAGAGTTGTCTGCAAATAGGGCAGCATCTCAGCCTCCAGAAAGACTCCCGGAAGACTGCTGCCCCACAGCCATTACATTGCACTACTCCCCACATGTTTATCTATTTTTTTTTTGTGTGTGTGAGTGTGATTGGTTTGTTATATAGAAATATATATATTATACAATGTGTATGCTTATATTGTCAGTGCAGTGTGCTAGAGAAGATATGAGAGTGATATGCACCTTGCACTCTTGAGGAAATGTCAGAACCCCAGGTATAAAGGAACTATTTCCAGGGTGGGTGGGGTGAGGGTGGGCAGGGGTTGGGCCTAACTGTGCCCTCACGAAACAATCAGCTAAAAGCTCTGACCCACCGCTGTGATGAGTGCCTTCCTGTCAGCAAGATGCCCTACACAACACTTTGACAGAGAAAATACTCTGCTAATCAAACAGAGAAAAATCCAGACATGCAAGTCAGACACAGGTAAACCTCTCCAGCCCCAAAACAGCCTGGTGATTTGTGCTCTGAAAGCAGTCAGCCCCAAAATAAGTCAGCTGTGCACCAGGACAGACACGGTAAACAGTATTCCATCCCTCAGGGTTTAAACTCTTCCTGCACTGAAAATCTTAATAATTGTAACAAAAGTAAAGCAAGATCCACCTCCCTCTGTTGCTTGAAAGACTGTCTTTCCTGATAATTCTAAGTTCCTTATTTCACCTTTCAGTTAGAAGTAGCCTCCACCTGCAGAATATCTGCTATAAACTAAAGACAATTGTAAGGTTCACCTCCCTCTGTTGTGAGCACAACTTGCTTTCTTGCAAATCCTATGTTCAGTATTGCAGCTTCCAGCCAGAGGTAGCTTCAACTGAAGAATATTAGCAGTTCTGATCATAAAAATATAGCAGCCTGATCATCAGAGTACCAGGAAAGCCAAGGCAACATTCTGTACAGTTGTAACAGTGTGTTAGCCAGTTTTTTCCGGCACCTGGTTTTGCCTTGTCTCCTCCACGTGATCAGAACCAAAATGTCCAGAAGAGGCTTCTTTGTGGTCCCTGACCCGATGCCCCCATCACAGTTTTTGCAGATATTTCTGTATTTGTAGTAGCTACAAAACCATTTCCCTTTATTGTAGTCGTAACATGCTTCCTTGTCACCTTTCTTGAATTCCTTTTTGTGGTCACCATATGCGTGCTGTGAAATAACATGCCCACTATCTGTGTAGGTGACATTATTGGGTCCCCCCCCAGTCATGTACCTGGCCCATAAGTCCAAGTGCATGTTCTCTCATTTTAGACTAGGCTGTCATGCCAATTTCATCCAGAACTGCTCATCATATAGGATAAATGGGCAAACTTTATTGTATCCCTGTATTTAAGTAGGGGTGACAACTTGTCTGTGTACTTCATTCCATATACTGATATATACTGTATATGTCAAATGCAGGTGTCCAGTTTTCAAAGGTAAAGGGGACCTTGGACCTATATGACCGTTCCCTTTCCCCCCTCTCATCCTCCGGATGTTCCCTGTGTAAGAGGGAGAACATATCTGTATATTCACCCTTCCATATTTTCCCATACATTGTCTGACAGGTGACCCCCTAATACTGACATACCTGATCCCAGTTGTAGGGTGAGGGGAATTCCCCACCAGCCCCGTTGACCTGGCATTGGTGGCCTGACAACCAACTGACTGCCAATTCCTATGGGCACTGGTGACCACCATGGGAAAGCTGGCAACTGTAGCATGTAGAAACCCCCCCCCATATGCAGGTGAGCTGGTCTCACACCTTCGCTGTTATCCAAGCTCATTAGCCTCCTAGGGAGATTGACCATCCCCATCGGGGGACCCATGGGCCAGCCAACTGCTGATCCAATGCATCTTGATTATATGCCAGTCTCCCCTCCTTACTATTACCAACATTAGTTGTGCTGATTGGGAGAGTGACCAGTCCCCATGGTGGGACCCATGGGCCACCAGTCTACTGCCATGTGAAACCCTGGTCATGGAGAAGTTGTCCCTCATCCGTCACCCTGGTGAAATCACCTGGGGTAGGGGGTGAAGGGATTGTGGCATTTATGATTACCATCCCCGGCCCTCCTTCCAACCCTGTGTTTTCATGCCGTGGCTGTGCCACTGCACCACTGCACCACTGTCTTGGTCGGACTGTAGGGCTAACCCTTCCTGTTCCCATACGGACCTCCATACAACCAACAAGAGACTGTCATCGCCCTCTATGGCGTCTTCCCCGTCCTTTTGCCCATCCACCTCTGAGGTAGGTGATGAACCCCCAGATTGAGATCCCTCATACTCAGCTGAGGGTCTTTGTTCCACCTGGTCATCCTGCCTCTGATTCCCCTGTCTGCTAACCATCCATGGTGCTTCAAGTGGCGACGTTGCTGCTCTGACATCTGTACTCTCCGCCGCTATCTGTTGTTCTCTGTCCTCCACTGGAGTCCATGCTTGATGCTTGGCCAGCTTAGCTGGCTTACCTTGCCCCTTTTTCCTCCCTCTGGGATTCTGTGCTACTGACTCCAAAAGGTGGGTGGAGGGCTGTTGCTGGCTAGCAGGATGCTCTCCAATCCTGGACCCCTGGTGGATGACTGAGTTCCTGCTGTTAGTCCCGGGGGCATGATCCTATATGCCGGTCATGACCACTGACCTACAACTCTGCCTCCAGCTCAGCCATAGCCTCCAACCAATTGGGTCCACTAAGTTCCTTCAGTTGCCTGAAGGCATCAATGAAGGCCCTATCTGGTCCTTTTGAATGCTGTGAGCATGTCCCAGGGGTTGCCTGGTACTCCTGCCACTGACACATCCTCTTGGCTTCCATAATTAAATGATAATTCTGGACAAGGCCATGCCAGATGATGATGAGCCTAAACTATGGGAAGAAAAGAACAGTATGAGCACCAACATACAGCGTGAATTTAGCGGCACAACTGTAAGGCCTTTCACCCTGGCATATCCTATTGAAAAGCCATTGGGGGGAAATCTTAGACTCATCAGCCCCTGAAAACCAGCACCCCACAAGGATGCGACCCCTCCCACAGTGTATTTAATATATCAATCAATGGACCACCCCCTGCCTTCCGTATAAATATATGCATTCCTGCCTCCCGCCAATGCCAATCCATGGCTGAGCCCAACCAACCTGTAGAAAAAAAAAAACATGGCCTATCTTAACTGTTGCCCTAACTTTCCTATTCCTTCCTTTGTCCTCCCCCTTAATACCCCCCCGGAGCATGGCAACGAGAGCCCTGTGAGAGGATTCTGAGCACCTAGAGCCTATACACACTGCTTTTCTAAATTGTCTCCATATTTATTTATTTTTTGTGGGTCCACTTTCAAAGAAAAAAATACACATTCTGGCATCCCAGAAATTTACACATAAGTACACATATATAAATATATAATAAATATGTGTACTGATTCTTATATTATAGCCACTAGGTGGCAGGTGTGCAATGAGAACAGAGGGGGTATTGAGATTACTGCAGCTGCAGTTCAGGAAGTAGGCTCCATAGATGATCTGCCACCTAACCAGGGGAACCAGCTTACAGTCCACGGGGCAAGGAGCCAGGGCTGGGAAATCATTTAATCAATTGCAGGATTTGTTTTTTTTTTTTTTTTTTTTACTAACTGAACTGTGCCACACTACTCTGGAGCAGAAGAAATCAGGAGGAGGAAGAACACCCACACCAACACAGGAGAATGGAGAGCAGAGGGGAGGAGGACCCCTCTTTTTGTTGGTGGGGGCTAATGGAAATGGAAAGACTAAGGCTGAGAAGCAAAAGGAACAGCAAGCTAAACAGAGCTGGAACTGGAAGGGTCGCTTGGCCCAAGACTACTCATGGGGCACAATGAAAGGAGGTAGGCTGCCATGCCCACCAGATCTACTAACATCTCTAGTGGAAAGGTGTGCATTGGGGAGGTCCATGTGTGGGGCAGGTGGAGCCAGCTCAAAGGTAACAGATTCCCTAATTGCGATTTATACATTTAAATATCCCTAGGATGGCTGATATAATTTTTTTTCTGAGCATTTTATTTATTTGGCTGGGATGCAGGCATCATGACATGGGCAAAAGGCTGAGCAGGGCCACATGCCGGAGGGAGAAAAAAGGTGTAGGAAAAGAAGAAAGGGGAGGGCAAGCCATGGGGGCCTGGCCACATAGCAGGGAACCGTGGAGGGGGGTGGGAGAAAATTGTAAGCCAAGTGAAAATGAAGAGGGCCAGGCCACATGCCAGGAGGAGGTGATGGAGCCCTGAAAGGTCAAGGCAAGAAGGGGAAAAATGCAGGCCTCTAAGATTGGGCCATGAGGACAGTGGGGGGCCTGGGGAAAGATGTGGGCAGGGCAGAGGAAAACCAGCAGCTGGGCAACCATGGCACAGAGGTGAGGGGACAAGGGGGGGGCCCTGTGGCCAGGGCAGGGGGTGGGAAGGCCACCACAGGGAGTCTGGACAACAATGCAAAAGCGCCACCTGAAAGCTGGAAACCACGAGACCCGAATTGGGCCTGGAGGAGGTGCCGGGTCCCTGAAGGCGCAACAACAAGGTGGGGGGGGATTGCAGGTTGGGAAGGAAGCAGTGGATGAAAGCTAAACCAGAAGTGGGGGCTGCCATGTGGTGGAGGATCCAACAAAAGGCAGCTGAGCCAGAGAAAGCGCCATGGCCCAGGGGCCAGCGATGGGAAAACATAGGATAAAATATGGGCTTACCTGGTGGGTGGGAGGCCAGAAAGATGCCAAAAGAAGGCCTGAATGGGGCCTCTAGAGTGCAGGCGACTGGCGATCTCTGAAGTGCTGGACAGTTGATGGAGCGACAGGTGTGAGGCCAGAAAATAGCCAAAAGCAACACTTGGCTGAAGCTTCAAAATGTAGGCTGATATAGATCTCTGGAGCAGTGGACTGACAGATCTTTTAGTGGTGCAGGATCAGAAAAGGGAGCGCTCTCCTCTAACCTGCCACTATATACCCACCCTGGCCCCTCCCACTCGAGGGTCCCAGGCAAGCCTTCCCATCAGGTGCCTTCAACCTGATAGGGCTGACATGGTTCTGGAATACCTTTTGCTTGAGGGTTTAGGCAGCCCAGCCCCTTTCCACATGTGGGCTGTGTGCAAAGCACCCCCCCCACAGTGAAAAGGCAGGTGGGGGGGTCATTCCATGTGAAATACAGGCATCTCTGTAGATCTGGGAGCCCTGCATTCCTAACAAGGGGAGAACACAAATACAATGACTTGGTTTACTGTAAAAGAAGCTGGAGTGTAACTGTGGTCTGGAGCAATACATACACATATTAAAGGCAAACAGACTGAGTGTGGCTTACAAGCAAAGGCCAAGGCGAGCAATGCTGCTGCAGCAAAAATAGGAAATAAATCCCAGTCACTGAATCCACCCATCTGCATCCTACTCACAAAACTGTACCCAGAATTATGAACGTTAATGTACAGGATGCAGTTCCACCCAAACAGATGTAAGCTGCATCTGTTTTGTGCTATTCTGGAAACAGCTTCATCCAGTACATTAACATTTAATGGTGTCATGCATCCAAACCAAAATAGAAGGGATACAAATTGAGGGCAAAAACTGTAGAGTAGCATCCACTGTGAGCCACCATACAGATGGGTAGGGATGTCATGGCAAAATAATTTCTATGGGGGGGTCACAGAATTAAAAATTAATCAAGGGAAGGTATTAGTTTACACTTTTACAGATCTTTCTCTGAAAAAATGCAAAACTTGGATGGGAATGTGGAGGGCACATGCTCTCCCTGCCAAAATGGCCACGTTAGCCATGATAGAGACCAGCACAAAAATGGCCACAGCAGTATCAGAGGAGGGAAGGCAAAGGACAAGCCCTGAAGGAACACCCTAAGAGTATGCCAAGAAAGGAAGAACCCAGTGAATAATTCACTAACCAGATAATGATGAGAATCAGGAAATGCTAAACAATGGTCTCAGTGTTTGATCCATAAGAAGATCCAAATAGTGCCTACAAAGACTGGAGTTGTGCAGAGGTCCTGCTCCACACATATGGAGACCTCCTCACATCCTCAGCTGTGGCTGTGTGCACCCTCTGCCCCGATGCCCAGACAAGCATGACAGGTAGGAGGGTGGAGACATGCAGGAGCCTGATCCCAAATGAATACTTCACTCTGCGGAGGACTGTTGGAGGGAGCAAAAGCTGCACAGCCTGTGGGGCTGCTGAAGTACGAATGCCCCCTCTCCCACAGCAAAGCTGGATTGGAGGAACAGGGTCCCAGTAATGCCGCAGAGGTTGTGAGGGCTACATCGCTCTTGCCCTCCCCTACCCCACGGAAAAGCAATGCTAGATCAGAGGGACAGGGTCCCAGTAACGCCACAGAGGTCGTCAGGGCTACAGCGATCTCACCCTCCCCTACCCCATGGAAAAGCAATGCCAGATTGGAGGGACAGGGTCCCAGTTACGCCGCAGAGGTCATGAGGGCTACAGCGATCTCACCCTCACCTACCCCACCAAAAAGCAATGCCAGATCGGAGGGACAGGGTCCCAGTAATGCCACAGAGGTCGTGAGGGCTACAGCAATCTTGCCCTCCCCTACCCCATGGAAAAGCAACGCCAGATCAGAGGGACAGGGTCCCAGTAATTCTGCAGAGGTCATGAGGGCTACAGCGATCTCGCCCTCCCCTACCCCACTTAAAAGCAACGCCAGATCGGAGGGACAGGGTCCCAGTAATGCCGCAGAGGTCACGAGGGCTACAGCAGTCTTGTCTTCCCCTACCCCACAGAAAAGCAATGCCAGATCGGAGGGACAGGGTTCCAGTAACACTGCAGAGGTCATGAGGGCTACAGCGATCTCGTCCTCCCCTACCCCACGGAAAAGCAACGCCAGGTATGCAGCTAGTGATCGGTGCAAACAAAACTCAGAATTGCTGAGGGAAAGTGTTGGCGCCTTTTTACAATTTGAATCTAAATAAGGACTGACTACAGTCAGCGTACATGTGGAGATAGTCCCAAACTTTCACAGACTAGTGGCTGCTTAGTTTATTTTTACAATACTCCGAATGGTACGTTAATCACTTCTTACAGACTACTGGCAACTCAGTTATGACCTACAGTTACTTTAATTTGAACTCCAGTAGCAAAACTAACTGTAACCCTGTAAAAACTGAGTTTAGCTTCGATTAGCTGTTACCAACTTTTGCTGTAGCCAAATATTTATTCTCCTGTTAGCCCTACATAGTTAGCCTTGCTTTAATTAAGCTTTCTGTCCCAGCCCAGATTCTCTCTCTCTCTCTCTGTCCCCCCCTTTGTCTGCCCTACCCAGCTTGTGCTTACCATTCCCCTCTGCCTGTATTTATTGTAATCACATCTCCTATTCCCCCGCAGATCGGAGGGACAGGGTCCCAGTAACGCTGCAGAGGTTGTGAGGGATACAGCGATCTCACCCTCCCCTACTCCACGGAAAAGCAACACCAGGTATGCAGCTAGTGATTGGTGCAAACAAAACTCGGAATTACTGAGGTGTTGGCCCTGCTGACATTGTGTCAGCTCCCCACCGCCACCCTTGGTGAGCACGCCATTCTTTAGGGTCTGTGGCCACTGCTGAATCAGTCAGTCCACTTCACCATTTGCAGCCTATAGCACTTTGCCACTAGAGGCTGCTCAGCTCCCTGATTCAAATGGGTTGTACTATTGAGAGCAAGAATCTCAGGTCTCTGCTTCACCTTACTGCTAAGCTTAAGCGTCTCCCCCTGCAGCCCTTTGTGTTATGTTAACCTGTCCTTCCACCCCATCTCCACTAGTTGTCCCTTGGATTTACTGTCAATTACTGTCACATTTCTGACATCCCCCCACAATCTCTTTCATTCTCTTATAGCATCTCTCAAATACTGGCACTATGATTAATATTATACCATGCACACATACCTCTCCTTGGCTCATTTACCTCCTGGCCATTCTTACCCTCCCCCCCCGGCCGGTATTACTAATGGCAAACCTAATGAGCCCCAGCCTAGAGCCTCACATACACAAACTAGCACCATACCTAACAAATATGGTACTCTGGAGCACAAGGATCCTGCATCCAGTAATTCCAGGATGTTCACTTACTGGGTAAGACCGAACCAGCCAGCCCCCTTAACCCCGGAGGATGCCTTGGCACTGACGTGCGCAGATAACATTATGCTGCATCATCCTAACTAGGTCAATTTGAGGCTCAAAAAGTATTATGTCATTAAATCCAGGTGGAATCGACACCTCTCCAGGGTTATCATTATTTTTTTAATGCTTTCGGGGAATATTCACCCCAACCCTGGACCTCCTGGTACTGGGTCTCCATCAACCCATGGATGCCTAAAAATTGCATCAGTCAATATTGGGAGTCTCCTACCCAAACTACCCCTGTTCCAGGCATGGGTTACTGTCCACAAACCAGACATCATCTCGCTCACCGAAACGTGGCTGTCTCAGAAAACCCCTGACTCCTCCATCTCACTTGATGGATACACCTCCTACAGGCTTGATAGACAAGCCAAGCGAGGGGGTGGGTGCCTGGTCTGTCTGAGTAACACAATTAGTGGCCAGGTTATGCCACACAGTGTAAACACAATCGAAGCCCAGGTCCTTTCCATAAAGCTAGCTATTGGGCGACAGGGGAAAACAATGTATCTGACCACAGTTTACATACCCCCAGGCAAACAAGCCCTTGGGCTCAACCTTTTCTTCGACCATCATAGTAAGTTCAGTACTGACTGTGAGCAGGTTATTCTTGGGGACTTTAACATTAACTGGCTTGCCCAAGATTCTGCTACTGCAAGGGACTGAATACATGGCCTATACCTTACTCAGATGGTTACGCAGGCTACAAGGCTGAATTACTGCACTGGCACAAGCATGCTCATAGACTGGCTTCTTGCCACCCAACCCTGAGCACATCAAAAATGTTTCTGTTCTGCCCGACACCTTAAGCGACCACTCACCTGTAGTCTGCTCCTGGACTAATAAGGGCATTAAAAGACCCCCCCCCCCAGATCTCCAAAAGCCACTTTCTCAAAAAGGGGCTTGTGGACAACTTTAAGAGGTATCTGAAGGATGCAGACTGGTCCCCACTTGCTGGCTGCATAGACACTAATAATGCCATGGACCACCTAATAGCTACCTTCAACAAGGCTTGTGACTTTTTTGCCCCTGTCAGGACTGTCAGAGAAAGGGAGCTGTTAACCCCTGGCTCATGGGCCCCCTAATTGGCCTGATGAAGCAGCGAGACAACCTCTGGCACATTGCCAGGGAGACAGGCAGGCTTACTGACATCATTGCTTATAAAGAGGCTAGGAACAAATGCACCAGACTAGTAAGAAATGCTAAAGAAAAACCTACTATAGAGAACAACTTAATATGGCAGAGACTTCTGGAAAAGCATTAAGTCTCTCACCGGCAAAGAATCCACAGCTCCACCACATCTTATAGTAACAAAAACAGGCCCCTTACAGCAACCTATTGTCCTGGCTAATGCCTTTGATAATGCCTTCACAGATCTCAGCTCCGTCCTCCCACCCGAATTTCTTCAGACCCCACCAACCACGGACTGTACAGACCCTAACCCTCTACATACCCTCAAACCAGGCCAACCACCATTCTACCTTAGGCAAATTACTAGGGCCCAGACCATTACATATGTAAAAAAAGTCCTAAACAAAACAAGGGTCGGGAGTGACTCTATAGACATGAAGTTACTAGTTCTAGCCTTGGATGAACTTGCCTACCCGATAACCCTAATTTTCAACATCTCCCTGCGCTCCGGAATCTTCCCAGATAGGTGGAAGACTGCCTTTGTCACCCCAGTGTTTAAAAATGGGGACAGAACTAACCTGGGAAACTACCAACCAATCTCAATAGTTCCACCTCTCTCTAAAGCACTTGAAAAGGTTGTTTTTGACCAGCTCACTGAATACTTAAACAAGTACAATCTGCTCTGTCCGCAGCAACATGGGTTTCGTATTGGACATAGCACCATTACAGCCTTAATCGACTATACCTCCCATATCTATGAAGCCCTTGACACTGGAAAAATGGTGGGGTCAATATTTATACACCTCACTAAAGTCTTTGACACCATCAATCACCAAATCCTGCTTAGAGACTTAAGGACCCGGGGCCTGTCTGTAGATACCATTTCTTGGCTTAATAGCTACCTCTCACACAGGATGCAATGTGTGAGGATGGGAGGGTTACCTCTGAACTCAGAAAGGTAACCCTTGGAGTTCCCCAAGGATCGCTCCTAGGACCACTTCTCTTCTGCCTCTTCATTAACTCCCTTCCCTATGCCTGTCCTGCTAAAATGCTGCTCTATGCAGATGATACTGTTATCTCAGTACCTGGCAGCAACTCATCAGATATAGCACAAAACCTACAACATTGCTTTGCTATGCTCGAGAACTGGTTCACCAACAACAGACTCCTTCCAAACTATAAAAAACCTAAAATTAGGCACCTAACCTTACCTCATGCCAAGAGGAAGGCTGAGCACCTAGCTATCTATAGTAATAAAGGGGATTGCATTGAACAAGTCTCTATATTTAAATATCTCGGGGTATACATTGATGACACTATCTCCTTCGTACACCACATAGACCATGCCATCAAATCTGCTAATATTAAACTAGGAATCCTCTACAGACACAGGCAAGCCATGACCCATGAAGCACTAAGCCTCGTAACTCAGAGTTCAGTTCTGATGGTCATTGATTATGCCCTCGTCATATACAGTGCTGCCAATGACTCAGCCCTAAATCGAGTAAAAGTACTAATCAATAAGGCCTGCTGTCTGGTCTTGGGGGCAAATCACTGAACTCATACTTGCGCCCTCTACTCCTCTACTGGTTGGCTCCCGTTACACCATAGAGCTAAGTATCAAGCATGCCTTATTGGCAAAAAAAGCACTACTGGGTCTCACTACCAACTCCACCACCGCACTGTTCCAGCGTGCCAACTTCTCAAAAGTCACCAGGAGCTCGACTAAGGGTGTTCTACATGCCCTATTCAAAAGAACCTGCCTTGCACAGTGTTCACTTTCCTATCGAGGGCCCACCTGGCTCAATGAACTCCCTACTTCCACCATGGAACACACAAAAATTGGACCTTTCAAACGAGAACTACTAACCCTTCTGGCCCAAAATAACACATGTGATTGCAGGTAAAAACTTTCCATGACTACTCCTCTCCTGAACCTTACACCCCTCTGTTCACCTCCCCTTGCCCTCTTCCTCCACCCACTCCTCTCCACCCCCCTCCCTGACAAAATCCTACAGCCGCTGCCCACCTAACCCAACTCTCCCCTCACCTCCACTTTCCTCACTCTGTGACAAAGCCCTTCCAGGCTGCTCCCACATTTCCATGTGAAAAAACATCTGTTTGTCTCCTTCCATGCTTTGTATTTTATATTTATTTAACTGAGGCCTATTTGCCTGCTACCTGGACTGCCTGTAAACTATTGTGAACTCTGAATGTTCAGAAACTGATTGCGTACCCCGAAAGCTCAGTAACCTTATATGTACCCCTAATGTTCAGTAACCTATTGCGTACTCCTACTGTTCTGTAACGAGTTTATGTACATTTGTCTCTCGTCCATTTGATATGGAACCTTTGTAAAAGAGCCCTCCTGGCTCAAAGATATTAATCTGCAATCTGAAATAAATAAATAAATAAAGCCAAAGACTCTCCATGGGGACCAATCAGCCCAGTCTCTACCAGCAAACAGCCCTCTGTGTAGACAGGGAGGGCTGTAGGTTTAGCATATGTCAGGTGCTTACACAGATGTTTACTGGTGCTGACCCAGCTGGGATATGATAGTCCATGGTGGACCACCATGTAATGCATATCCTATGGTCCCCACTCTGTGTCTACTGTGCTGACCTGGGAATCTGATAGGATGCCTGGCTTTCTGCACAGCACTAACCCCTTGCTACCCTCTGCCCCTGTGCAGAGTTCCACACATATGAGAGGCACAGGAAAGTGACTGTGGATGCTGTCAGTTGTGGACTAGCATTGGGGTGCAAAGCTGTATAAACAAAGGGGAGAAGGAGTGCCATCCAAATGTGACTCTAGTGAAGGATGCCCACCTCTCCTGAGGGAGTGGGAAGGAAAGAGCTCTAGTTGAGTGCAGCTCCATTAAAGGATGCCCCCTCTGACAAGAGGGTGGGGAGGACTGCTGGCCAAGTGCAGATCCACTAAAAGAAGTAAAAGCAGAAGCACAGGCTGAGCACAGCTCCAATGAAGGATGCCTCCTCTTCTGGGGATGTGGGCAGGAGTGATGGCTGAGTTTGGCTCCAGTGAAGGATGCCACCTCTGCTGAAGGAGTGGGAAGGAGCATCAGCCAAGCACAGCTCCAGTGATGGATGCCCACTCTCCTGAGGGAGCAGCAGGACTACCAGCCAAGCATGGCTCTACTGATGGATGCCCCTCTCCAGAGAAGGTGGGTAGGAACACTAGCCAACACAGCTCCACTGAATGATGACCTTCTGCTGAGGGGCCGGGCAGGAGCACCAGCTGAGAATGGCTCCAGTGAAGGATGCCCCCAATCCCTAAGTAGCAGAAAAAAATCACCATCCATGTGTAGTTCCACTGACGGATGACCCCTTTGCTGACTGGGAGGGCCAGAATGCAGGTTAAGCATGACCACACTGAAGGAATCTCTTCTGCAGAGGGGGCAGGCAGGAGTGCCAGGTGAAAGTGGCTCTACTGAAGGATGCCCTGTCTCCTGAAGGGCCATGCAACAGTGGCAACAAACAGTGGCTCCACAGAAGGATGCCTACTTTGCCAAGGGGGCAGGCAAGAGCACTATCCAAGCATGGCTCCACTGATGGAAGACCCCTCTGTCAATGGGGTGGACAGGAAGAAGAAAAGTTAGCATTTATATAACACTTTTCATAAACACACTGCTTCCTTAGGTGCTTTACAAGCAATGAGAGACTAGTAGTGAAGTGACTAAAGATATAGTGGCAGCCATTTTGCACATCAACACCGATACACAGCCTTGAACAATTGCATTAACCAGCTTAATGAAAATGGGAAAATTCACCAGGACACCGGGGAAATTCCCCTACTCTGAGGTAGGGGGCACTGTTGCTGTCTGTCATGGTGGCAGTCGGTGTGGACCTGGTGAAGGAGATGGACATGGAGGAGGCAGGAGGGATCGTTCCACCTCCTGCTTCTCAACAGCCTGGAACGCAGCGGGCGGGATCCCCGCTCCTGGTTACTGATACTGAAGGTGACATGCAGCAAAAATCAGTTCAAGATAATGAAGATGATGAATTTTTGAGTTTAGAATGGCAGAAACAATGCTTACTGGAGGTGATTGAACAGCAAGAAGCTTTGCTAGCTAAGTGACTCGTTCAAACAGATTTACACTGCTCGATGGACGTGCTTCATGCTTTAACTTGGCTGGAGGAAGCTGTCTTGGATGATGACCTGTCTCACAATAAGCAATCACAGCTTTTATAGCATGGACTTCCTCATATTGGTCCTCAGGATTCTGCGATGGTACCTTTGAATGAGCAGACTTTACCGCTGACGAGTGTTAATGCTCAGCTGATTTTGGCTGCTGATGTGGCAGCATCAAAGATTTTGCACGATGCGTCAGTCTGTAATGCCCCACACCAGGCTGTGGTTTCTCCAGTCGAGCACCTCATCTCTGATCCATCTGTACACTCGAACAATGCTGTGCCATGGTCTGTCGACACCGCGTTGCCTGCTGCAGGTTGGGAGAAAACTGTGGATGGTAAATGATGAACTTCAGGTATGTCCCTGATGAAAATTCCTTTAGTTGCACAAAAAGTGCTAAACCCTTTGGAGAGATTCTCTCCCCTTTGCACTTACCATCTGATTCATGTCCACTGCATACTCCGACTCAACTTTTACCTGAGCAAACTGAACTCCCTGTCCCTGATGCTCCTCTGAATCAAAAGCCTGACAAACCTCGAAAATCTTTTGCTTCCTTGTTTCATCTACCAGTGACCCCTGCTAAATGCCACAACACTGTTCGTTTGCTGTATAAGGCGGGTTGGACTGTGTTCCTGATGTGTCTATGTGGGGAAAATGTTGTTAAAGGATTCTTTATGTTTTTTTGCTGCTGAAATTTATGCTCTTATACATGCGTCAGGCAAGAAAACTAGATTGGGTACCAGGAGTGGGGCTAGAAAGAAATTAATATTTTCTTCACAATCTGGTTTGTTCTTTTTATGTCTCTCTTTTTCAGCTCTATCAATGTTAATAGTATTAAAAGTCTGAGAAAGAGAGATGTGGCATTTTGGGATCTGCTTCTTCAGCAGCCGGGTATTTATTTTTTACAGGACACCAGACTACATACGTTATTGGACGTTCAGAAGGCTACTGCTGCTTGGTATGTGGGACCATCCTAGTGGTCAATAGGTATAGACCAATGTTCAGGTGTGGGGATCTTGTTTCACAGTCTTGATTTTACATGTCTACAACTGTTGGATCCGATCCCTGGTAGGGCCTTATTGCTAGATATCTGTTTTCAAGGGAAATTGTTTTGTCTCGTCAATATTTATGCAATGCAGTCAAAGGCTGACAGGGTTTCTCTTTTCAAACTGATTCAACCCTATTTACATACTGCACAGGTGGTTATATTGGGGGGGAATTTTAATTGTGGTTTAGATAAAAGGGATAAGGGATCACACACTAAAACACTAAAATCTTTTTGTGATTCCAACTGCTTGAATGAGGTATTCCACAAAGCAAATTTGATGGATACCATGTTTTTCCACCTTTCAAAAGTGGTGCCAACTTTTCATAAAGTCCCTTTGTCCACTAGGATAGATTTTTTCTTTGTATCACAACATTCCCATGTTTCAGCAGCAGGGGTTCGGGCTGTAGAATTCTCAGATCACGTTTTGCTTTTTTTTAGTTTAGAACCAAGGGTTCAGATTGGACAGGGTCTGTGGAAATGTAATTCCTCTTTGCTGCAAAAAGAGTACTGTCATACACAAGTTCTGTATTTTCTTTCTGCAGAAAAGACAATATTTTTTCTATATGACTTCCTGGTTCAGTGGTGGGAGGATCTAAAGTGAGAGTTGATAGTTTTGCTGAAAGTATTAAGCAAGAAAGATAGAGATACACACTATGTACAATATTTACGACATAGAAAACAATTACAATCTTTGATTTCCTTATCACATACTTCAGCACATGATTACCAAGCCCAGATTTCATGCTTGAAGGGGGAGATGTTCCAGTTTCATCAGAAAAAGGCAACTGTTTTAGCTTTTCAGCAAAGTTTTGGCTTAAAGAGTGTTGTTTCTACTATCTGCCCATATGATGTCTACAAGCAGGGGGTACAGCAAAAAAGAATGGATAGTTTACAAGATTCTTTTGGGCAGGTTCATGCTGCACCTCATAAAATTATGGATATGGTGTCTGCATATACTACACAATTTTTTTCACATAAAGCTATAGATCCAGAACATATTTGTCACTTTTTGCAGGGTATAGAGATTCCAGAGTTTCCAGCCACTTTGGCTCAAGAACTGCTGCAAGAAATTAATTGCACTGAAGTTGTAACGGCTGTCAGAACTTTGCCACTGAACAAATCTCTGGGCAAAGATGGCCTTACCACCGAAGTTTATAGACTTATTGTAGATGTTTTGGCTCCAGAATTGGCACACGTTTTTACTTCTATGCTCCAGACTACTTTACCCTTTGACATGGTACAAGGTTCCTTAGTGTATATTCACAAAGTGGGAGATAGACGCTTATTGGCCAATTGGAGGCCTATTTGTCTGCTAAATACTGATTTTAAACTTCTAACTAGAATACTGACTGTCAGATTGCAGTGAGTAGTGAATTATGTGATTAGCCCTGTACAAGCGTGCTCGGTTACACACTCTAATATTTTGGAACATTCACTTTTACTTCGGGAGATTATTACCAGGAGTAATAAAAATGAGGTTGAGGGTTTTTTATTTTCCTTGGATCAGAGTAAAGCCTTTGACTCAGTCAGCCATGTTTATATGTGGGAGGTACTGCAATTTTATAATGTCCCGCAGCAATTTTTATTTTTATTTATTGAGGATTCGGAAATTACCTTTGAGTTAGAGACTCATTTTCAAAGGTTCCATGTCAATACAGGTGAAAACAAAGAGGACAGTATGGTGCAATACAGAAACAGAATAACAAGAAAGCAAATTATGTACAAATATACAAGTATTAGCTATAATAACTCTGTTCAGTGAAGATCCAGATGAGGGCTAGAGGGAGCTACTAAAGTGAATGGGGGGGAGTTTATATCAGGTCTTGGTCAATGGAATATGGGGGGGTGGTCAGGTCCCTCTGCAGTCACATAGGTTCAAGGACTATAGGTGGTTCCTAAGTAAGGATTTGTAGGAGCCAAGCCTGTTCATACTTAAGAGCATGCTAGGCAGTTTATTGACCCAGGAAGGGGCTCAGTAGCTGAAGGTTCTTTGGAACTGGGAGGTACGGCACCAGGGAATCAGGAGAAGTTGCTTACTAGTGCTGCAGGTATGCTGTAGTGACTGGGCCTGCTGGATTAGAGGGTAGAGCTGGGGGGGCAAGACCAAGTGTAATCTTTTTCATCATGAGGCAGGTATGGAAACAGATTCTGTTATCTAGGTTAAGCTAGTTTGTGGTATTGTATAGAGAAGATGTGTGGCTTAGACAATCACAGCCCAGGATGAGACGACAGGCTTTGTTGAGTGAGAACCGCAGTCTGGATAAGGTCGAGTCACTGGCAGCACTGTAGATTATAATGTAATCAAGAAGGGAGAGGACAGAGGAGAAGACCATCACCCGCAGGGCATCAGGAGTGAGGCAGTGTTTAAACCGATAGAGGATGCCCAGCCGTATATTGAGGGTAGAGGACAGTATGTGAATGTGTTGGTGGAAATCGAGAGCTGGGTCAAGAGCGATGCCCAGATATTTAAAGGAGTCCACTTGCCCGAGTGGGGTCTGGTTCGCAGTAAGCAGTGGGGGACATTGGTCTTTCTTGGAGTTTAGTGGGTGTGAGAATTACATTACTTTAGTCTTGTTATAGTTTAGAATAAGGCGCTGTGAGGTGAACCAGTTTTCATCCTCCCTGAAAGAGGATTGGAGGGAGAGGTGCAGCTGGGAAGGGTCAACATTTGAGAAGTACAGGACAGCATTGTCCGCATAGAGTAGGATGTTTCCTAAGCAGGACTGGGGAGGGAGTTAAGGAAGAGGCTGAATAGCAAGTGGCCAAGGACAGAGCAATGGGAGACACCATAGCTTACCAGTAACTTGTTGGATAGTGAGGTGCCAATTCTGACTTTGCTGTGAGTGGTCAGCCAAGTAGTTAGAGAACCAACCAAGGGCATCTTGGGAGAGACCAAGGTTGAGGAGGTGGTCAGGAGGAGGGAGTGGTTGACGGTATCTAATACTTTGGTGAGGTCAAGGAAGACTGCACCAGAGAGCTGACCACTATCAAGGGCTACGTGAAGGTGGGTAGTCAACTCGAGGAGGGCGGTAGCAGTACTGTGTCCCTTCCAGAAGCCATGTTACTGGGTGCAGAGAATTTTGTGAGCGTTGAGGTGTTCTATGAGCTGGTCAGAGATGATGCACTCCAGAGTCTTCGATAGGGGAGGGAGAATAGATATTGGGCGATAGTTGTTTGTTGAGGTTCGATCACCGTTCTTAAATAGGGGGGTGATGGTGGCTGATTTCCAGCGGGATGGGAATTTCCCAAGGCATAGGGATCAGTTTATAATGTGAGTAAGGGGGGTAAGCACCTCATGAAGACTGAGCCGGAGAAGTGTCAGGTCCAAGGAGTCACTACTATACTGGGAGCTGCTAATGGCTTTTTTTAAGGTACAGTTCAGCAAACTTGGGGGAGATGCATCATAGGTGAAATGGAGGGTGTGTAGGGGAGGTGGTGGAGGTGTTGGTAGGGGGGTGGGTCGAGGTAATGGGGAGGGAGTACATGGCCGAGGTCAATGAAGGGGTGGTTAAATGCAATGGCATTCTGGAGGGGATCAGTGGTCAGGCCCCCTCGACTGTGATTTGTGTGGGGGCCGGGAATTTATTCAGTGGATTCAACTGTTGTACAAATCAGCTACTGTAACCCCGTTAGTTAATGAGCATGTCAGACCTTTACTTCTGGTACAAAGAGGGGTTAGGCAAGGCTGTCTCCTCAGCCCTCTCTTATATGTATTTTGTATTGACCCTTTATTGAGGAGAATTAATGCTCATGCAGGTATCAGATGTTTACAGTTAGAAAAGTTGCACAGTCCTGCTAAACGCCTTACCTATGCTGATGATTTACATCTTCTCTTGCCAGATGAATTTTCCATTGCTTTAGCATTAGATACATTTAATAGTTATTCTTTGATATCAGGAGCAAGTTTAAATAAATCTAAGTGTCAAGGTATCCACTTAGGGAGGCATCAGCAGACAGTTACTATGACATCAGGAATTCCTATTTATCAACATCCAATAAAAATGTTATGATTCTTATGGGGTCAGGAGGATTTGGATGTATTAAACTGGACCTCGAAGATAGAGCTGGAAAATGTGATGGTGTCCAAATGGAATACTTGGAAGCTTGATAAACAGAAACGTGTGGTATTGATTAAAATTAAACTCTTACCATAATTTCTTTATGTTTGTAAGGTTTATCTACCCCCAAAGAAATAAGAAGCTAGCCTGCTGAGCCTCTTTTTTCGAGCAGTTTGGGGAAGCAGGCTTAATCCTGTCAAGAGGAATATTATGTATTTATCATATCAATTAGGGGGATTAAATATGGTTAACCCTTTGATATTTTTTTATTGTATTTTTTTTTATGTTAATCTTAGGCCATTGTTAATTAATCAGGACAAGGTTTGGATTTCTTATTTATATGCTACTGTTCAACAATGGTTTCAATGTTGGGAGGGATCGAGGGCTTCTCACTTGAAACAAGATCCCACCCTTCCTGTTTTTTATAGAGACATTTTTCTTAAATTATGAACCTGGCGTGTGTCTAGCCATCTGTTAATTGGTAATACTAGGAAACAGTCATACCATCATATCATCACCACAAATTTTACTCAACCTTTGACTTTTCCTTTCTGACCACTGTATTTGCAAGAGGCTCACTTGGCTTTATTGACTGAACCGAGGGTCCCGAGAAAATGTGGGACTTTCATTGGCTTAGCTGACATGGTAAGATTAATGTTAAAGGAAATCAGAAGCACAAACAGCTTGCTGAAATATATTGTTTCAGACCAGGCTGTGTGCACATAGAGGAGACTGTTCAGCATCTATTTTTTCTTTGTACTTTTATTCATACATTTTGGCAAACTCTAGCAAATTATTGGTCTATACCTATTTTTTCCACAATGACTTGTGAGGAATTGATGTATCGCATTTACCATATGGGTTGACATAATTTACATAAGAGTACCATGAATGTTATTTTCTTGGTGATCAAGTGGTAAATCTGGATAGCCAGATGTGGGTTTATGTTGCAGCAAAAGGATACATCTATTGATGTTATTATTTTGAATGTTACTAGGGAATTGCATGATATTTTCCAGGGGGAATGTACTGCTTTATCAAGACATGTTTTGGAAGCACACTGGCGGAATATGCCTTGGATAACTACTTCTGATTTTCCTATTACATGAATGTATTATTTGTGACGTTTCCCTGTATTTTCTTTTCCTGGTTTATTTGTTTTTTATGCTGCATTGAACTTTTCTTGGTTTTGTTATTTTTTAAATGTTTGTATAGTTCTTTTTGTCTGATTTATCTTTTCAATAAATTCCCCTACTCACAGGTAGGGGAACCCTTACATCCTGTCATTCTGCCAAGATGGCTGACCCTGGAGGAGCTGTGGAGAACATGGAAGTGTTGGAGGCAGAAGAGATGGTTTCCTCCCCTGTCTCTGAGCTGCGAGAAACCAAGAAGAATGAGAAAGAACAAGGAATTGAAAATGGGCATATGGCACAGAATAAAGAAATCCAGATGTCTTCAGCTATAATTCCAGGAAATAATGTGCAAGGTATGCCTATAGACTATATAAAGGAAAAAGGAAAAGTTGTGCAAACATCTAGAACTGCTACTGAATCTAAGGCAGATATACTACAAAAAGAAAATGAGATGATTGAAATGCTGCTAGTGTTGGAGGAACAAGGTTATTTAGAAAAAAGGGTAGAATTTTTGGCTCGCAAACAGATTGACACAGTGTCAGAGAATGTCACTAGGGGAAGGGAAGGGAAGAGAACATTGTTTAACCAGGAGTAGCACACTAAGCCGAAGCTTGTTTCCAGATGTGACCTGGGAGCACAAGGAAGTTAAGTGACTTGCTCAGTATCACACAGGATGCATCCAGGCAGCTGTGGGATTCAAACCCAGGTCTCCAGATCTGCAGCTCAGAGCCTTAACCCACTGCACTACACTGCCTCCAATGACACCAGTGACAAACAATGACTCACCACAGCTGATAGGCACTGCTTTGATCTTTGACGCAGTCAAAACAGGAGTGGCACTGCTACAAACTCCCTCAAAGCAAATGTCAAGCAAAGGAGCAGTAGCACGCAAGGAAAATACACATGTCACTGGTGGGGGGAACATCCAGAATGGCAGAGACGGCTGAGAAGCAGACCGGCCTAAGATGTACCCCATTGAATAGGTCTGTAGAACCGAGTGGAGTGTGGTCAGTGGACAATGCTTTACGAGCGGCAGGCTGGAAAAAGGACCAAGATGCAGGGACTTGGTGCTCAGGGCCGACTCCTATTCAAATTCAAAACATGGGAGATGTGGCAAACAAAAATAATAATACAAGGGGAACCAGATCTTTCTTTATCTCCAGAGTTGTAGATGACTCCAAACTCAATTCTGAATCTTCCTTGTGACGGATCTAATGAGGAGAGCGCTTCTGAAAAGGTAACAGCTGCACAAAACCTAAAATCCCAGGGCCCTGGATCTCATGTACAATGAACGATACAGTCTTTTGCACACAGTAATTCTTCTAATGCTAGAACATATGCCTCTTGCTTTTCTGTCCCCACTCAGCAGGCAAAGAGGCACAAAGTGGTACGGCTACAGTACGTTGGGGAAATGGTAGAAATGCCAGACCGCATTTTTGTGGGATGAACTTTGCCTAAAAACGTAATGAAGTTTTTTGCTTATGAAATACACGCTTTAATACATGTGTCTCATGAACCAAATTTTGGAATTAGTTTTAAAATGTTGAATGGGTTAGAGAGATTTTGGACAAAGTTTTATCAATTAAAAAAATACTCCATTGTGGGCCCCCTTTAGTGCTATCCCCCTTACTAAACCTGCCCAGAAAACCATTACAATTCTATTTAGAAATGAAGGGGTGAGCTTAAATGACATAACTGTGTGGCTAAAACAGAGATGTACAGTTTTAAGTGACCCAGAGGCAATCTTTTATACAGAAGATCTATGGATTGGAGATGGAAGGCGAGGATGTTGCTTAAGACCACAGAAATAGGGATACAGCATTTTCCAAATAGCTTTATGTTAGGAAGGGACACGGGGATGCTTTTTAACCCAGGACAGCCAAAGGCTTGTTACAAATGTGGTTCAATCAGTCATCTGAGCAGCATTTGTGATAAAGTGGGATGCGTAGTATGTGGAGAAGTAGGTCATTCTGAGAATCAATGTGTAGAAGAACCAAAATGTGTTTTATATGAGGAATCTGGCCATACCTTTCAACAGTGTACATGAGCTGCTCATAACTCCCCAAATTTTAGCAGATGGGGAAGAACAAAGATTGATTATTACCTTGGCACAAAGAACAAAAAATAACTGAAAAACAATCGGTTTCAGCAAGGCCTGGACCTTCATCTCAGTCTTTGGATCCACAACCCCAGACTTCTGTACAGACCTCAGCTATATCTGGAGAAGAGACAGAGACTCCTGTAGAATCAGACCCCCTTCTGGGTAGTCCCAGACCAGCCCCCCACAGAAGAAGGAATTTCTGGTACAGGATTTCAGTACCTGCTCCCCAAGATTTGACTATGGGTAGAATGAGACCCCCCCAGAAGCTGTCACCCCCAAAACAAGAACCACAAGGGGAAGTAGGAAAAAGGGGTCACCCTTACCTAAGGTTTCCAAAACAGACAACATTCCCTTGGGGAATAAATATGAATTACTACAAGACAATTCAGAAAACACAGACTTTGATTCCTCGTCTGTAGTATCATCTCATCCAGAACAAACTACAGTTACAGAAGTACCCATAGAGAGTATGGGGCCCCAAAAAAGAAAGCAAAGTTGAAACATAAAGAAAGTATGTCTAGAAGAGGAAAACCTAGGTGAGGAAAATCTTGAAATGTGGGATACACTGTCTACTGCTATGTAAATGGCTACTTCCTTTTCAATACATACTGTGAATGTAAACAGTATAAAGAGACAGACAACAAGAGACATGGTTTTCTCTTGGGGGTATTATTTTTACAAGATGTGAGATTTCACTCTTTGAGTGAAGTAAGGCAAGCACAGAAAGCATGGTTTCTTGGCCCATCCTTCTGGTCTTTTGAGCAGGAGACTTGCTCTGGATTAGGTATCCTGTTTAGTATGCCTGACATAGAAGTGATTAAGGTGCTAGACATATTCCCAGGTAGGTTATTACTAGTGGATGTTAGAATTTATAATGTGGAGTACAGATTTTTAAACATATATGCACCACAAATGAAATCCCTCTGAATAGACCTACTGAAGATTGCACAACCATACTTGCACACTTCCCAATATGTTATTTTTTGGGGAGATTTTAACTGTGGATTATCCATGAAAGATAGATCAAAAAACACAAAAACATCAAAATTGTTTTGTGATTCAAATTTTTTAACTTCAGTCTTGAAAATAGTGAAGTTTCAGGATGCATACTTAACAGCAGAAAAAACACATACACCTACATTTCATAAGGAACCTTTAGCCACTCGCATAGATTTATTTTTTGTATTGCAGCATTTAATGATCTCTAAAGCTAAAGTAGAAATAGCAGAATTTTCTGACCACAATCTATTAACCATTATCTTAGGAACAGTCCATAACCGAGTAAATGGTCCAGGTACATGGAAATTAAACACATCAATACTACAAAATGTAAATTTATTAGAACAAATCAAGCACTTTATGATGACTAGGAAATCAGTTTTTATTTTATATGATGATTTACAAATGTGGAGGTCTGACACACACAAAAAAAGAATTACAAATCCTGTTAAAACAGTTTAGTAGACAAAATAATAATACACAATAATAGAATACTTGAGGAAAAGACAACACCTACAAAAACTTCTAACTTTATCATACACCACAGGCCATGATTTTATTAAACAAATTAGTAAGGCAAAAACAGATCTTACAGAATATCATTTACAAAAATCTAAATTATTAAAGTGACAACAACAATTTGGCACCACAGGATCCTTTGATATTGTTTGTCCTTATGAAAGCTGTAAAAAAGAATAAAAAACAAGGTTTTTGAAGTCTTGCTAGAGGAACATTAAAATGAATGTACAGATAATACAGTAATCCAGAATTGTATAGTTAATTACACCAGAAAATTGTATGGTCCTGTTACATCTAATATAGAACAGGCCTCTAGCTATTTATCCAAAATAAAGGTCCCGGACATCTCACAATCAATAAAGGACTTAAACACAGGGGATATACAACAGAAGGAAGTGGAAGAGGTGATTACACCTTAAGGACGGGAGCAACACCAGGTTTAGATGGCCTTTCAAATGAAATATATAACATATTAGGTACAGAACTAGGACAAGAATTGGCTGCAGTATTTAATTATATTCTTAAAAATGATACCTTACCATTAGAAATGAATATGGGAGGTCTGATTTACATATACAAAAAAGGGGAGAAAAAAACATTTACAAAACTGGAGGCCTATCAGCCTTTTAAACACTAACTTTAAAATTTTGGCCAAAATGATAGCAGTTAGGTTATTGAAAATTGCACAGCAAGTAATTTCTAAAGCACAATTCAGCACTATACCTGGAAGAAGTATATCAGACCACATAATTATGTTGAGGGAACTAGAAGAAAGAGGTAACAATGATATGCTTAATGGATATTTGGTTTCTTTAGACCAAAAACAAGCCTTTAACTCTGTCAGTCACGACTCTTTATGGCTTACATTGAAACAATATCAAGTACCTGATAGAACTATTTCTTGGATTAAAAAAATGTACCATACTGCTACAATAGTCCCCATTACAAATGGATGGAAAGGGCCCATGATAAGGCTAGAAACAGGAGTATGACAGGGCTTCCCACTCAGCCCTATCCTCTATGTATTCTTCCTAGATCCCCTGCTTAGATACATAAATGATTCCCAGAGGATAGTTTCAATACAGGTACATACAACATTAAATACCACCCCCATAAAGTCATGGCATATGCTGACGATATGAGTTTAGTAGTGGCTGATGCACAATAAGTTCAGGAAGCAGTGCATGACTTTTGGGACTATATCAGGAGCTGCCTTGAACCTGGAAAAGTGTGTAGTAAGGCAATTAGGGAACAGTGGCCAAAAAGAAACCATGATCACAAACATAGGAATAAGCCAGGATCCAGTGAAAATTTTAGGAATACATTTTGGAGATGGACCATTGGATATTCTAAATTGGAGCCCTAAAATGGAAATTGCACAAAATAAAGTAAATCAATGGAATAAAGGGAAACTGGGAAAAAAGAAGGTATGTATGATTATAAAAAGGCTCTCAGAAATGCTGCAATCTGATTGGCTGTTAGGATTCCAACAGCCTTACATTAATCCATGTTATACTGACATGTACAGCCTGATCACCATGGCACATGGATTCTTCCTGTCAACATTCTGTCCTCTAGTACTGCTGAATGTGTGGAATGATGCATTCTGATTTTGAACCAGCATTCTTAACCTGTTGGTGGAATAACTATTTTATTAAAAATCTCCCTCTAAGTGAGGAAAACATTCAAAATGTATACTTTTAACACTTTTCTTTTGGAATCTTTTTTTTATAATAGCAATAAGACACTCCCAGGAGTTAGATTAACAGTCAGTTAATCACCCCTAGGGGCAATATGGCACTCAGCTGTGCCTCGTGCCACATTACACCCCTAGGGGTGATTAACAGACTGTTAATCTAACCCCTGGTCATGCCTTATTGCTTAATTAAAACTTATTTGATTCCAGTGTTTCTTTTTTTAAGTTACTTATTTCCCCCACCTAAATTTTTAGAAACAAGATTGCTAAGTATATTTTTCCAGGCACTGTGGGGCAGTCGCCTTTGTGACACTTAGACAGCTAGTTCTGATAACTCTATGATTTTTGTAATATAAAAAGGTAGTGGGATTGTCTGTCCTGAAAAATCCTGTGCCTGGGATGACAAAACCCCACCCCCCAGGTATCAGTTCAAAAGACAGGATATATGTTAAACCAGCAGATCTCTGAATGCAATAAACTTGTCAGTTTGCTTTGAAGCCAGGAACTAATATATCCATTTTATAACATCCTCAGGAAAGTCATTTAATTGCACCTGGTGTCATAAGGAAGTGGAATATCCATTTTATGACATCCTCAGGAAAGTCAGTTGATTGCACCTGGTTTCATAAAAAGTCCTTTGATGTATGTGAGAAAGGGAACTGCTCATGGATCAAAGAGACTGAGAAATTACAGTCTTAATTAAAAGTGTCATCATTTGGACAATGGATCTTGCTGGAGTCATAGAATTCAATACCTTGATGGGACTTCCTGTTTTGTACATATATATATTTTTTATATATCCTGAAAGGGAGGAGCTAGATGATGACATAATGAAGAGGGATGAAACACAGCATTTTTAAACTGTAGTCTGTACTCCATTGATACACTTTCATATACTTGGACTGAGAGAAGGAACACCTAAGAGCACTGAAAGATTATAAGAAATACCTTAGATAAATAAGTATAATGGTTGGTAGGAATTTTGCATTTTTAAACCTGTTTTGTTTTTAAGATTGTATGCGTTGGGATATTTTGTTCTGTATTTACTGTTTACCTATCTTTATCTATTTTAAAGTAAAGATATATGCTTTAAAAACAGAAACTGCCTGGTGTGCCTTGAAACTTCTTTTTTTTTTTGTAAGTGAAGCTTAGATGGTTAAAGTTGACACTATGCTTCAGCTTACTGGGATATCAAATTGGGAAACAGGTAAGAGTTTCTCTAAGGTCTTGCACAGAGTTTTAAGGATTCATTTTGTAATACCTGGTTTGGTGCCCATAGGTGAAAGATATCTGGCATTTCCCCAAAGAGCAGATTATCTGAGCCTGACAATTGGGTATGCTAGCAAAAGGTTCACAGTTTGAATCACTCCAGAACTTGAGTCCAAAGTTTGACTCTAACCCACAAAACAGACAGGAAGGTTACCCTGATCTGTTAACTGTTCACAATACTATGCTCAGAGGTTGGCACTTTGGGAGTAGAGGGCTGACCTGCTGAGTGGGGTTGTGACAGATTGGTTGGTAGTGGTGAGATAATTTTGGTATTATAAGCTTTATTATTCAGTGTGTCAGCTTGAGACTGTTCAGCTCACTTGGAAAAAAGAAAGGCAGTGTTTTATTTTAAAAGAAAACTGAACTATATCCCTTGGCTTACAGTCAAGTTCCTACCCATTTTATTTTTTTTCTAAAGTGCTAGTCAGAGTAGCAGTAGTTAGGGAAGATGGCTTCCAACTACAGCAGGCACACTGTAGATTACTTAAAGGAGTTGTGCGGGGACAGAGGAGTCCCGTTCGAGTTGAAAGCCACAAAGCAGAACCTCATGGATGCCCTGATGATAGCAGATACCCAGAGCATAGAGTCATAGACAGTGACCGTAAGGGACCAAATCTTGACTGTGGAAGGGCTAGCGGCCAGTGCAGGATCTAGATCTGATGAGGAGGAGGACAACAGGAACAGGGCCAGTACCAGCGGAGGGCCATAGCAGCAGGGGAAGATCACCAGTATCCTGGATCCAGAAGTACTCAGGCTGCAAACTGAGTTGTGCAGGATGGAGCTGGAGTTCCAGAGGGAGAGGGAGCGAGAGAAGAGAGAGGTGGACCATGAGGCAGAGCAAGAATGCCGTGAGGCAGAGAGAGAATGCCGAGAGGCAGAGCAAGAAGAGAGAGACACAGACCATGAGGAGCGTGAGCTGCAGAGGAGAAGAGGGAGTGAGAATGCTGAGACACAGACTGTGAGGAGTATGAATGCCAGAGGCAACATGAACTGGAGAAGCTACGACTCCAACCACCAGCACCAGAGCAGGTAAGTGGCTTGGGTTTAACTGGGACTACAGGACTGGGTTACAAATTTAATTCCAAATTGATAGCCAAATTTAAAGAGGGGGAGAATATGGTTGCCTTTTTAAATTCTTTTGAAAAAGTTTGTATTCAGGCTAAAATTTCTACGGAGTCCTGGAGCTTCCAGCTATCCCCGCTACTTACTGGAAAAGCTTGGGATGCATTGGATCAAATGGACAATGAGGACAGTGATGATTACAGCAAACTTAAAGTTGCACTGTTAAAAAATTTTTTATTAACTGCTGAATCATACAGAGCTAAATTACATAAGCTCAGGAGAAGCCCTGACATGAGCTATGAGGAGCTAGCCATGAAACAACGTCAGTTTTTAAAACGTTGGTGGGAAGGAATTGAGGCAAACTCTGTTGATAAAATTGAAAATGTTATTTTGTTAGAACAGTTTTATTGGGCAGGTCCATCAGAGCTGAAAACCTGGCTGGAGGACTGAGATCCCAAAACAGTGCAAGAGGCTGCTGAACTCTCGGACCGTTATGCGAAGAGCAGACCTGCTCTGACAGCAAATGGGGCAGGCATGGCAGCACAGAAAGGGAAAAGCATGCCTTCAGGGCAGCTAAAACCCTCACTGCCTTCACCAAAACCAGTTAGCCCCAGGTTTCAGAGAAAAGATTTCTCTGAAAAGAGAAGTGAATGTTGGTTACGTAAAGAAACTGGGCATATTGCCAGACAGTGTCCCAAAAGAATGAGCAATAATACGCAGAATGGCACTAGAAAAGAAGTGGGTTGTTTGTGTGTCCCTGGAAGCATGCCTGTGAACATGAGGGAACACATGCACCCAGTCATGGTGAATGGGGCACAGACGCAAGGGTTAAGGGACACAGGGGCATCCCTGACATTAATAAAAGGGGATCTGGTATAGCCTGGTCAGCTTATACCCAATAAATATGTCACTGTACAAGACTTTTCTGGTGGGGAGACAGCACTACCACTCGCTAGTGTTCTCCTAGAGTGGGGTGAAACAGGGGGAACTGTGCAACAGGTGGCTGTAGCCAAAACTTTAGCAGTGGATGTGATCCTGAATAATAACCTCAAACAGGGGATGGTATGTGCAGTTACCCATAGTCAAGCAGCAAGGGAAAATGGTAGTTCCCTGAAACCCACGGGAACAATTGTAAAGACAACTGGGAGGCTGGTTCCCCGGCCTGTATCTCCTGAGATGGGGACTAATGAAGATGAGGTAGAAATTTCACCAGTAGCAAGTAACCACACAGCTACAGAGTGTTACTCTGAAGAGGGAGGGGTGACCCATTGTCAGAGGGTTGGGACTGACAGTGATCCTGAGTTCCCTGATGCTAGTACTAGGGACCCTAGTTTAGTGACTGAAGTGGACCTGTCCCATAATGTAGGAATGTGTCAGGAGTTTGCTGCTGCTCAGAAGAGTGACCCTACACTAGAGAAACTGAGGGCTTGGGCAGACTCTGATGGGGCACAGGGAGGTGACAGCAGACATAAGGTTTATTGGGAAAATGGACTTGTGTATACTCAGGCTGTGCAGACAGAGGGAGGGATGCTAGGCAGGCAGCTTGTCATTCCCCAGGGGTATCATGAGCAGTTGCTCAAGATTGCACATGATATTCCCTTGTCTGGTCATCTGGGAATTGCGCACACTATGCAGCGGTTAGCCCAGAATTTCTATTGGCCTAACTTCACCCAGCAGGTGAAGGAGTATTGCAGGTCTTGTCACCGGTGCCAAGACATAGGGAAGGCGGCCAAGAAAACCCAAGCCGCCCTGATTCCATTGCCCATAGTGGAGGAGCCATTCCAGAGGGTGGGAATGGATATTGTGGAGACTTTAAATACCCCCAGCTCCTCAGGGAAGAGATTCATCCTGACTGTGGTGGATTATGCCACTATGAACGCTGGGTACATGGGTCCCTAGACTTGATCTGGGAGGACTGGGAAGGAAAGCATACCACCCAGGGAACTCCCATAGTGGAATACATCCTTAAGTTTAGGAAAAGGCTAAAGGAGCTTATGGGGACAGCCCAGAGCAACATGGCAGCTACCCAACAGAAATGAAAAGTGTGGTATGACCACAGAGCCAGAGCTTGCTCGTACATGGTGGGTCAGGAAGTCATGGTCCTTATTCCGATCCAGAAAGACAAGCTGCAGGCTGAGTGGGCAGGACTGTACAAAGTGGTTGGGAAGGTAAATGATGTGAACTATATTATAGAGTTGCCAGACAGAAGACAGACAGAAAGTATATACCATGTCAACATGATGAAGCCATGTGCAAATAGGGCTGACATGGTGTTTGCAGTGTGTAGTCATGGTGTGCACGTGCATGCCTACCACACATGGGGAGGGAACTGATGAAGGAGACCCCCTTCTGGACTTGCTGGAAGAAAGTAAGCAGGAGTCCTCTGTGGAGGCAGTTAAATTGTCTCCCCAGCTGACCCTGGACAAGATCCAGGAAGTAAGGGAGGTTTTAGCAGACTTTGCCCCATTGTTTAGTGCCAAGCCTGGATTAACCCCCTTAGTGATGCACAATGTAGAGACAGGGACATAGGTGCCCATATGGTGGACAGCACATCGGGTGTCAGAGGCTGTCCAAAAGGACATTAGGAGAGAAGTGGAGGAGATGCTGGATTTAGGGGTAAACCAGAGATCCCACAGCCCCTGAGCCTCACCCATAGTCCTTGTGCCCAAGCCAGATGGCTCTACTCATTTCTGTGTGGACTATCGTGGACTGAATGCAGTCACGAAGTCTGATGCCCACCCGATGCCCCAGACGGACGAACTCCTGGACAAGTTGGGAGGGGTGACCTACCTTACAACCATTGACCCGACCAAGTGGTATTAGCAGGTAGAGTTGACAGACAGAGCTAGGGAGAGGTCAGCCTTCATCACTCCAATAGGCTTATTTTAATTCAAAGTAATTCCTTTCAGAATGAAGAACGCCCCAGCCACTTTCCAAAGGTTGGTGAACCAGGTGTTAAATGGTACTGAGGAGTATGCCATGACATACCTGGATGACACTGCCATCTTTAGTGCCAGCTGGGAGGAACACCTATCCCACCTTAGGGAAGTGCTGGGCAGGGCTCACTGTCAAAGCCTGGAAGTGCCAGGTGGCCAGGGAAAAAGTGGCATATCTCAGGCATGTGGTAGGCTGAGGATAGCTCCATCCTAACCAAATAAAAATAGAGGTAATCCAGGCATGGACCAGACCAGAAACGCAGAAGCAGGTCAGGAGTTTTCTTGGGACAGCAGGGTACTATAGAAAATTTGTACCCAATTACAGTGCCCTGGCTGCTCCCCTATCTGACCTGGTAAAGAAAAGGATGCCAAAGAAAATTACCTGGGGACCAGCCTGTGAAGAAGCCTTTACCAGATTGAAGGAGGCATTATGCAGTGCTCTTGTTTTGACAAGTCCTGACTATAGCAGACCCTTTATAGTTCAGACTGATGCCTCAGACATGGGTATTGGGGCAGTACTGAGTCAGACATCCAGCCAAGGGAAAGATCACCCTGTAGCATATCTGAGTAAGAAGTTACTTCCCAGGGAGCAGGCATACTCTACTGTGGAAAAAAGAGTGTCTTGAGCCACACTTATATGGGCAGCATTTTGTGGTACAGACTGACCACAAGCCCCTGGTTTGGCTGACGCAGATGGGAAAAAACAATGGTAGATTGCTAAGATGGAGTCTTGCTTTGCAAGGGTATGACATGACCATTCTACATATTGCTGGAGTGACCAATCAGAACTCGGATGGGCTGTCTTGTGTCTACGGGGAGTGAACTGATTTGGGAGTGAACTGATTTTGGAAGCTCATCCCATGCAGGGGATAGAGACCCAAAATTCAGGCTAGGTAGGGAGGATTGTGACACTTAGATAGCTGGTTCTGATAACTCCATGATTTTTGTAATATAAAAATGTACTGGGATTGTCTGTCATGAAAAATCCTGTGCCTGGGATGACAAAAACCCACCCCCCAGGTATCAGTTCAAAAGACAGGATATATGTTAAACCAGCAGATCTCTGAATGCACTTAACATGTCAGTTTGGTTTGAAGCCAGGAACTAATATATCCATTCTATAACATCCTCAGGAAAGTCAGTTGATTGCACCTGGTGTCGTAAAAAGTCCTTTGATGTGTGTGAGAAAGGGAACTGCTCGTGGATCAAAGGGACTGAGAAATTACAGTCTTAATTAAGAGTGTCATCATTTGGACAATGGGTCTTGCTGGAGTCACAGAATTCAGTACCTCAATGGGACTTCCTGTTTTGTACATATATATATTTTTTATATATCCTGAAAGGGAGGAGCTAGATGATGGCATCATGAAGAGGGATGAAACACATCATTTTTAAACTGTAGTCTGTATTCCATTGATACACTTTCATATACTTGGACTGAGAGAAGAAAATATAAGAGCAGAGAAAGATTATAAGAAATACCTTAGATAAATAAGTCTAGTGGTTGGTAGGAATTTTGCACTTTTAAACCTGTTTTGTTTTTAAGATTGTACGCGTTGGGATATTTTGTTCTGTATTTACTGTTTACCTATTTTTATCTATTTTAAAGTAAAGATATATGTTTTAAAAACAGAAACTGCCTGGTGTGCCTTGAAACTTCTTTTTTGTATAAGTGAAGCTTAGATGGTTAAAGTTGACACTGTGCTGAAGTTTATTGGGATTCCAAATTGGGAAACAGGTAAGAGTTTCTCTAGGGTCTTGCATAGAGTTTTAAGGGTTCATTTTGTAATACCTGGTTGGGTGCCCGTAGGTGAAATATATCTGGCATTTCCCTGAAGAGAAGATTATCTGAGCCTGACAATTGGGTATGCTAGCAAGAGGTTAACAGTTTGAATCCCTCCAGAACGTGAGACCAAAGTTTGACTCAAACCCACAAAACAGACAGGAGGGTTACCCTGATCTGTTAACTGTTCAGAATACTATGCTCAGAGGTTGGCACTTTACGAGTAGAGAGCTAACCTGCTAAGTGGGGTTGTTACAGCCTTGATCCTATTAAAAGAGATATAACCTACCTACCAATCATAAAAGATGGTCTAAATATGGTCCATCCATTACTTTTTTATAATAGTATTTTTTTTTGTGTCGAATATAAAACCTTTATTGATAAATATGGATACAGGATGGGAACCTTGGGTTTTTAAGTCTTGTAGTCCTTGGTTCAGACAATGGGAAACAAGTCAGAAGTATCTCTTCAATTCCAAAATATGTCAGGGAGACTTTTTTAAGGCTAAACAATGGAATATTTCTAGTAATATGATAGTGGCTCTCCATAGGAAAAACTTGTACAAACTTTTAGTGGATCAGATTTGTACTATGTCTATAATTTTCCAAAAGTGTCCAGAGGTATATAGGAACTCCCTTAAAAAACTCCCAGATCCCCCCCCCTGGATGTGGGACTTACATTAGCTGAGCTGCCATGAAAGAATTAATATCAAAGCAAACCCAAAACACAAACAGATAACAGAAAGATTATGTAGTAGACTGGAATGTATACAACAAGAAGAAACTATTGATAATTTATTCATTCAATGTACATATATACAGGGTTTGGGGGCTTTTCTTGTGGTTAGTTGGAATGAACCCCTGTTTGATACAGTATCTTATATAAATCTGATGTATTGGGTTTTCACATGGGAATGGAACAAATGTAACACTAACACTTTGAATGTTATTTTTACAGTGTTAAAATGGCATATTTGGACAGCACAATGTCTTTTTATTCTGCAGCAAAAATACCAATCCCATCAATAATTGTTGAAGAAAATTGAGGCTGATTTAAAACATGTGTACTACCTGGAAATGAAATATATGCATGGACAGTTGGTTTTAGAATTATGGAAGTGTTTACCTTGGATAACAAACTCAGTTGTTCCTGTAACATGAATTGAATGTAAATAATTTATAATGTACTGGAGTGAATGTATGAAAAGTTTATTTTGATTTGTGAATAAGTTTTCTTGTAAATAAAATGTTCCCCTACTCTTCTGTAGTGGGATCTCTAGCTATCTTGCTGTTGGCCAAGATGGTGAACATTGAGGAGGGAGAAAGGATGGATGTAGTTGAAACAGGGAAGATAGCCTCCTCCCCTGTTTCCTTTCCTCAAGAGATTACCATAGATGATGATATGGAGTTTGATAAGTTTGCCATGGCTGTTGAAGCGGAAAATATGTTGGATGCACAGAATTCTGAAAAAGAGACAGAGCTCATATGTACTGACAGCTGAACAAATACTGAGAGCCGAAGAATGGAAACTGCAAAAGGACTTAGACAATTATTTTTGTTAATGGCAGCAGCAGAAGAGAAGTACAAAAAATAAAATGAATCCCTTACCCAAAGTTTAATAAATACTGCTAGTGTGAGTGGTAATTCCATTGACAGTCTGGTTAGTGCTGTCAAACCAGCCCAGCTGCTGTCTCAAGCAACTGATGACGCAATGTCATCAAAGGAAACTGCCACCCACTTCTCAAGCGGCAGTAAAGTGAGAAAAGTGAGTCTTCTGATAAAATTAACACTATCTCTCTTGAACCAGTTTTAGTGCCTTCTGCAGCATTACAAAGCACAGGAGTGGGCTTACAGAATGGGCAAACAACATCAGAAAAGCAACGATCTGAAAAGGCATTGTCTGTCAATACGGCAGTTGAGCAACAGTTGACAGGGTGCATTTCAGAAGTTAAAGAAGCAGGACAGCCCAGCAAACAATCTGCTATGAACAACAATCAAAGAAGTGAAAGGCACAGGGAAGCCAACACCTGGAATGGCACATATGAGACATACTCTTAGCCTAAGACATGTGCTTCCTGCTACAACTACTCCTACATGGAAAACTGCAAAAATGGTCTGCTGAGGTGTTCTTACTGGCAGTGGGCTGAAGGAAGGTGGATGATGGGGTTTCTTGGATCCCGCAGGACCCAAATTGTTATGGCATTCAACACTGGGAGGTAGCAGCAAACCAGCAGAAAACAAAGACATTGAGCATGGGACTTCCCCAGCAAATTATTTGAATATAAACCCATCCAATGCACTAAATAAAAATGTCATAAATAAGGATCCTCTGCCTCAGTACTGGAATTGAGGGTACTTTCTTGTTTGAAGGGCACTGATAGTCCTTGGTCTTTAACTAATCCAGATGAGAGCCGTTCGGTTAACTGTACGAAGAGAGACAATAATGGACAGAAATGTAATAATTTTAAAATGTCAGATTTGTTTTCAGTACAGAGTGAACCAGGACAGTGTAAAAATGCAACAAGGCCTAAATGTCAAGGAGATTTAGACCCCCATCCTGATAGAGTATATGTGATCAGGAGACTGCTTAAGGAATTTATGTTTTTTTTTTGTGGTGGAGTTGTGTACAGTTATTCATATATCAGGGAAAAGTACCTTTGATGTGAGTTTCAAAACCATAAAAAGTTTTGAACAGTTTTGGGTTAAGGATGAAAACTGAAAAAGCTCTGTATTATGGTCTCTGTTTCTAGCAATCCCCTTGTCCAAACCTGCTATAAAAAAACTACTACAGAACTTTTCAGAATTAAGGGGTTAATGTATCAGACATCTGTTATTGGTTAAGGCAATGCTGTGAAGCAATGGGTATACCAATGCCTATTATAGATAGTGAGCAGGTTTGGACGGGAGGCTGGAAATTCAGAGTCAAGCTTCACTGGACAAATACTGGGATTTGCCATTTGCCAGGCATTTTTTTATTGGGAGAGTCAGAGGAGTTTGTTTTTACCCTGAGCAGCCTAAAACCTGCCATAAATGTGGAGCATGTACACTCCTTAGTTCTGCATGTGATGCAGGCTGATGTAGTAGCTGTTTGGAATATGATCATCTGAGTAATAGCTGCCCAAATCCATTTAAATGCCACTTGTGTGAGGAGCAAGGGCACTGCTTTAGGCAGTGTCCTGTGGGCATCACATAACAGATGCGATGATCTCAGTCAAGAAGACCTGATTTATAAAGGACTGGTGAAGGGAGTGGATAAAGCTAGAGAACAAAAGCTAGTATGTCAGATTAGTATGCAGCAGGGAAAACAGTCAGAGGTAAATGAACAAGAAGATCTGCAGACTGAAAACCTTCTCATCTCTCTGTAGATGCACAAAATAAAAGTCAAGAAGAAGAGACAAAAGCTGTGTTTACATGGCAGCAACACTGCAGCATGTAAGCCGCTCCCTTCCCAATGCAACCCCTGCATGCCCATTTACACAGCCCGCCCTCACAGCGCTTCAGGTTGGTATGAGGAGGGTCTTTGAATTCACCTAGAGGCTGATGAAAAACAACCTTTATTGCAGAGTGAGCGCAGCAAAGCGTTTACACTACCATGTAATGTGCTCACTCCACTACTGATTTCACAGCTGAATCAGATCCAGAAAATGATCCGACGGGCAGTTATTGCGCTCCTGACAGTGTTTATACTGCTGACTTTGCAGCGCATCAACCCATGTGCATGGATTGATGTGCTGCAAAGTCAGCAATGTAAATAGGCTAAATTTCCAAGGGGTCCAGCACCCTATAGTGCACAGGGAAATAGATACCCCAGAAGACACAGTGGTGCAAGAATTGTAGGGCTCACAGGAACAAGATAGTATGCTTCCCCAACCCCCTTTAAATGAGACAGAGAAAATAAAGATGTCCACTAAGAAGAAAAGACAGGGGGAAAACAAAATTAAAAATATTTAATCCACTTCCTATAAAAGTGAAAAACAGATATGCAGTATTGGCAGGGAGGAACACATTCTGGTCAGAGGCAATATGGCTGTGAAGAGCTTTTGGGATGCTTTTACCCATTACTTCTAATGAATTTGCACAATGCAGATGTGCTTAGAGGCAGTTTCAATGTGGTCTTCCTTTTACACATTTTTACAATTATTTTCCTAGAATATGCCTGCTGACTGCTATATATTTAGCCTGGATAGTTCACAAAAGAAATGGCATCTTATTTTTGGGTGGCGGAGCACTGGCAGTAGGACGCTGGAATGTGTCATACATGGCTACGAGCTGTGTGTGGGTAATAATGCCAGTGGCCATACCTTCCCGGGTCATAATGTTGTATGCTTAATAGTGTACGACATGATAGCTAACCTGAAAGAGCGCTGTCCAGGACAGTGAATGGTGCAACACTGCGTATACTGCTGTACGCAGTATTGCACCATTCACATACTCCCAAGCAGAGGATAAGACCTCTGCTGGGAGTGGATTCTGCCAAGCAGCTGCCATGGCTCACTGAACTGAGCCACAGCAGCAGGAACCCAGGTGCTGTGTCTGGGACCGGGTTTAATTCCCGGTCCCAGAAATGTTATATTTCTTCACAAAATTTGTGCCTTCCCCGAGTTGGACCCAGCCGGAGTTGAGAATCTTTAGTGGGGTGGTCCAATGGGTGCAGCACCCCAAAATGGGGGTAGGGTGGGGGTGGAGTTCCCCACAGAAAACAGAATTATGCGGCATGGCAATATCGCACTGTATTGGCAGTGCAATTTTGCCATGCAGCATAATGTCTTGCGACATTATGATTCCATGCCTGGCCATACACCTCAGGCACTAACATGCAGATCCATCATCCCAGTGCCATGGCATTTCTCAGTGTGGGTGACAGCCAATACTGTACCCACTCACACAGGTCCCAGAACAGGCATGTTACAACCAAACTCCCATTTGTTTGTACAATCGAGGAACTGCAGACACACTATCCATAGCCTGGAGCGTACACTGCAAATGGCATTGCAGAATACTGCACTCCATGGCACTCAGGATATCTCAGCAGTCTGGAGGGTGGCATGTTACACAGGGGAATGGGGGAGAGTGTGGGCCTGCAGCAGTGTGTTACAGCAGGAAGATACAGCATTGACAAGGCATGCATTGGAGATATGTCAATTCCCTCTTACAGTTTGCCAGGGACATACAACCGGCTGCATAAACTGGTGGGTCCACAGTTTGCGTAGTGCCCCAATGCATGGTACAGCCACTTGAGTCATTCTGGAGTGCAGGTCACTGGCCCAGGTCCAGTGCAGTCAGTGGCTGGCTATGGCAGGGTGTGGAGGGCAGTACCAGTCTCCACAACACATCAAGTATGGGGGGAATGGGGGTGTCTATATAGCAAAGCAGTGGGTGTGGTCCTCTATGCTGTAGATATGGACCATGGCTTCCTCTAGTGTGATTAGGTCCATGGGGGCCCCTACACTATGAAGCTCTTTGGGGATAGAGTTGGATTGATCGGGGATGGAAGGGGGTACCTCTAGTCCACCATGGCTACCAAGCTGCTGTGCACCTGAGTGCACTTCTGCAGCCTGCCTATGGGTGGGTGGTTGGCTGGGTTAGGCCAGGTAGTCATGGCCTAACTGTGAGCTGTGCTGCTCTGGACTGCAAGGGGTGCATTCCCACTGAGTATGCCACAGCATGGCATATGTATAGGAACGCACCCTTGACTTATACAGCATACTATTTGTGTGTACCCTGGCCCATTTCCTTGCAGTCGTCGCATACCGCATGTTTGAATATCACGCTGCAGTGCACTGTTGGAGGTGCACAGGTCATCTCCCTTTTCTATCAGGTTACACCACACATCTCCTTTGAATATGGGGGCTCTGGACTAGGCTACCCTGAAATACATTATCAAGATGGCAATATCATGACCCTAATGAAAACAAGATATTGCATTTAATCTGGGACAGCCTGAGTAAATTCAATGCAAAAATGTGTAAATGAAGATCCGTATGACAATGAAATGTAGCATCTCCCCTGTGCTATCCAGGATACAAAATACAGGATAAAAAATATTTAAAGGAAATCTACTCTAAACTGAACTTCACTGTGTTCACTTGACATAAACAGTTTCTTTATTGTTTTGTAACATATTAGAATGCAGTATTTATTTTGAATGTTGTGGCCGTGAGGATGGTGTGTACAGTGTGTGTGTGTGTATCCAGGATACAAAATGTAGGATAAGGACTATTTAAATGAAATCTATTCTAAACTGAACTTCACTGTGTTCACTGACATAAACAGTTTATTGTTTTATCACATATTAGAATGCAGAATTTATTTTGAATGTTGTGGCCATGAGGATGGTGTGTACAGTGTTTGTGTGTGTGTTTATTGTGTGTGTGTTTACTGTAGCTCAATATATTTTTTTTCCCCAAAAAGCATAGTAGAAAATGCCTTCTGATTGCTACATATTTAGTCTGGGTAATTCACTGAAGATCTGGCATACGTCTGAGACAGTTCTTATCAGATAGTGTCTTTAGAGGTTAAAACAACAGTGTAAATTATTGCTGGGAAAGGGATGACATTTATGAGGTTTGAATCTTTCTTGAAAAACAATACATTCCCAAGTGAAACTAGTAGCAAGAAGCTAAGTATTTAAATGTGCAAGTTGTTGCATTCCGAAGGGGGTAAACAAATCTCCGGTTTAATAGGCAACCAATATCTAACAACCTGTTTCAGTTTCCTAATGGCATCTGATAAGTGGCTTGGAGTTATGTCTCCAACATTCTTAACAGAAGGAAGGGAGTATTTTATTCCAGTTGGCATGGAAGGATACATTGAAAAGTCCAAAACATGTGTTCCATGATACTCTATTTTTCAGCTACAGATAGCAAGATGGCTGTAGGCTCCACCCACAGCCATAAAAACTGGGGCGACTCAGATGAAGAAGAAGATGGGAACTCTGAAGTCTCTATAAGTTCTTCTTGATAAGGCTTATCATCTGATGATTCACACACAGAAATGTCAGCAAAGAGGGTAAAGGGGCATACAAGGTCACAGACTAGGAAAAATCTAGACTCCTCAACTTAATTTACTTTACACACGTGTAATAATTTCACTGCTCACTTCAACTGTTAAAAGTATTAAAATGTACAAAAATGAATATCTACAGTACAGTATCACTTTTAAATACATTGCCTGGTGATATTATTTTGTTACAATATACCAGGATAAAAACACTGCATAAACTGACTGTGGTTAAAAAAGCCTGGGTACATGGCTTGTCTTTCTGGTCACAAGGCCCAGAAAAGTGTGATGGGGTCGGTATCCTTTTTAGAGGTACTACTTTCAAATTATAAAACCTTGTTGATATTGTACTAGGGAGAACCCTGATGCTTAATGTCAATTCTGGGATGAAACAATTACGAGTAATAAATGTTTATGCCCCCCAATCAAAAGCAGCTAGGGTGCAGGCATTTCAAGAAGGTAGACCTTTCTTACACACTAGCAGACTAGTAATACTGAGGGGTGATTTTAACTGTGGTTTAGCTATTACAGATAGGGTTGGGAAGACGAAGAAACTTTTTTGTGATTCTGCATATTTAAAAAATATGGCAGAAGTTGCTGATCTACAAGATGGATATCTTTCTACACATACAACACCAAGTGACACATTTACTAAAGGGTAACTAGCTACCAGAATTGATTTTTTATTTTTATTTAAACAGTTTAAAGTCACAACAGCAAAGACAGTTGCAGCAGAAACTTCAGATCACCTAGCTCTATATTGTCACTGTACTAAAGGGGTCTCTTCCCCACCACACACACAAGAAGCTTTGGGGGTTAAATATTATTATGTTGAATAATATAGAAGTTCAAGAAAAATTGATAGATTTTTGTTAACATGGACAGTTTTAAGTGCATTTGAGGATTTGGGGAGATGGTGGGAAGATTCAAAGCAAGACTTTTGAAGTTTTTTCAGAATATTGCTAGCAAAACAGGGATTAATACATATGTGCACTACTTACAACTTAGGCCACAGCTTCACAAACTCATCTCAAGTACTGTATGTATGAGACAAATGCATATATATCCTCACAAATAGATACTATTAAACAAGAAATGAAGCAATATCAATATGATAGTGCAAAAACACAAAAACAGGAAATAACATTTGGAATGCAGGGAAAAATCAAGCTTTAGATAGTTTTGAAGCAAGTCAAGACAGTACACATTAATGTAATGAGTACTGTGTGTAGTTTTAGAAGTCTCTGTTAAGTTACTAAAGTAATGTTTATCTTTTAAGTGATGCATCAATGATTATTGCTGTATTGTTTTGTTGATTACTTATGGCATTATTTTTGTGTATTGTATTTTAATTCAATAAAATTTTATTGATAAAAAGACAGTACACAAGAGAATTTTTACAGGTTTATATGAGAATGAAGGGAGACATCTAATAATAGACAGTGAGAATATTTAGGATATAATAACTGATTATGTTAGACAGAATTTTAATGCTACTCAAGAACAGAGATCTACAGTACCGGAGTTACAAATCCCTAGTATACCGGAAGATATGAAAAAGCAGCTGGTACAACCTAGTACACTTCAAGAAGTTGAAGAAGCTGTTAAGAGTGTAAATAATAATACTGCCCCATGAAATGATGGATTGTCATCTGAATTTTATCAAACATTCTCTAGCAACGTAGATCCTACTTTACAAGTATTATATAAGCAGATTTTGAACATAGAAAACCCACCACAGTCACTAACTCAAGCCTTACTTATATTTTTACACAAGAAAGAAGATAAGCAGTTGTTGAAGAATTGGAGACCACTTTGTCTACTAAACACTTACTTTCAAAAATATCAGTAAAGAGGTTATCTAGGACAGCAAACATTGTAATTTCACAAGTGCAGAGTTGTGCAATTCCAGATGGGAAAATCCAAGATAATTTATCGATCTTGAGGGAACTTTTTGAGAGAGGAAATAAAGGACTTTGCAAAGGTCCATAGATCAAGAAAAGCTTTTGAGCAGGTTGATCATAACTATTTATTTACTGTACTGCAGATGTAAGGGATACCATATAGTTTCATACAGATAAAAAAGATGCATTTAAATGCTGTTATGATACCTTATGTTAATTCACTGCTAGGAGTGCCTAATCCAGTGAAAAGAAGAGTTCGACAGGGCTGTCCATCAAGCCCTTTACTGTATATATTTGCATTAGACCCATTAAACATAATGATTTAAAACAATAGGTATATTATAGGGTTACCAATGACACCAGATTCAGATGAAGTGGAAACTTTGGCTTATGCAGATGATTTTTGTATTGTAATTCCCTGTGCTGCATCAGGCGAAGAAGTAATAAGAACAGTGGAACATTTTTCTGGTATGTCTGGATCAAGAATACATTATGATTAAAGTAGAGCAATATCTATAGGTTCTTCTCAGACACATTGAATTGCATAAATAGCTGGAATCCACATATGTACAGACTCAGTCAGAATATTAGGGATTTATTTTAAACATTGTGATATAGCTACATGTAACTGGAATGAATGTCTTCTGAATGCAGAAAGAAAATTAGAAAAATGGAAATCTAGAACATTGTCAAAACATAAGAGGGTATTTTTAATAAAGAACCTTTTATTACCTTGCTTTATCTTTTTAAGCCGCATTTACCCACCTCCAATAGAAGTGGAAACCAAATTATGTAGTACATTTTTTTTCAGGGATTTTGGGGACACAAGCTGAATCCAATCCAAAGGAACTTTGCATACTGTATAGAACAGAGGCACAGGGTGGGGTAAATATGATTAACCCCATACTTTTTTATATGCTATATTTTCCTATAGTAATTTAACCCCTGTTTTAAGACAAACAGAGAAACTGTGAGTAGAACTAGTAAGTAATTGGCTTATCCTGCCTTTTCTTGAATGGGAAAGAGGGAAAATGTATTATTTCAGGAAGGAGCATGATCATGTACTACTTAGGTACATAAAACAGATGTTTGTTAAAATACAACAATGGAAATTAATGAAGGAAGACTTTCTTTGCAAAAGATTATGTACTCAAATAATAAAACAAAATTTTTCACCCTTATTAGTGATAAAAAAATGCCCACCTGCAGCATTACAGGAAGCTGCGTCACAACTGGTTAATAAAAAAATTATCTAATTTTATGTGCAACATTGTATGGTTACATTTCCATGTGGAACTTGTTGTTAAAGACTCTTTAAAGAATGAAGTGATAAAAGAAAGAGAATGCCCCAGAAGAGAATGTATTGGTATCTTAGAGACTCAAAAACACTTTTTTAATTGAATATCCTTTTAGTGATAATTTTTGGAAACATCTTAGTAGAGAATATGGAAGAACTCTTTATTTGCTTCTGTGGAACTATGAAATTGTAGTCCTAGGTTTTTATTCGAAGGAGTGGCATAAGTACTTTACAATTATGTTTTGCTGCCTGTAAATATTATCTATGGCAGGCTAGATGCTCTGACATTAAAGCAAAAACAGATAACTTTGCAAGCACTAATAGGAACGATACCAGAAATGTATGCAAACTGTTTATTTACATGAAGTGTCGAATTTACATTGCTATCAAGTAAAAAATCCATGGAAAGATTTTTTTTTACCAATATTGTATTCTTAGACAGTTGAATGGTTAATTTGTAAAGTACTGTGTATGTGACTTTTTGAGATGTATGTATCATCTATTCTTTAATAAAATACCACTACTCTACCTGTAGGGAGAACCTCTGGTCATCTTGTTGCTTGCAAAATGGCTGACCTGGAGGACTGCGGAGGTGGACATGCTGCTGCTAACTTGGCTGATCCAATTCTCAAAACTTTGTCTGGTGGGGAAATATCTGTTGAAGTTTTAAAAGTTTCCACCCAGCCTGAGGTGCAGAAAGACACAAACGTGGAAACCGAAGAGGGGGTATTGCACCTTCTTTCACATAGCAGAAAAGTTTTGATTCTCTCTCTCTCTTTTTTTTTTTTTAGTTATTTTCGGGTTCAGATTAATTTTTATTCCAGAAAAGAAACACAACAAGTAAGATGTCCAGTGATTCTCAATACACATATATGTAAGGACTAGTCCCATGCTGTCGAGTAGTACATCCTTACCTGAGAGTATGTGCCTATTTCCCCCTCTCAAAACTAATTATTTTACAAAAATAACGCTTGTCATTTCCTTGCTATGATTATGTCTTTCTCTTTACCTCTCCCTCTTTATAGTAATTGCCTAGAAATTAAATCTTGTATTAGAGCTTATAGTTCATAATATATGTTAAGCTGATCTTGATTGATATTGTGTATTTTTTCAAATTCATGCATTCTAGGAATAGGTTTCTGCAGAGGAAAAATTCTGGTGGTATGTTATATTCCCAGTGTCTTGCGATACACCTCCTTACATTTATTAATGCCATATTATGGGCCAGATATTCAAAACTTTGCCCCAGGGCCAAATTAGCACTGCCCGGCATGCTAAATTAGCCCGGACCCAATAGCCTGCTATATTCAAAAGGGATAGCCCTGGTTCTAACCCTGCTGAATATAGCATGCTGAGGAATCCAGGAAATCTGGGCTGGGAGTGCAGTGCAAACATAGCCCAGGAATAAGATGGCTCTGAATCTAGAAACCAGGAAGTGCACACCACAACAGCAGCCAAGTGCACAGCAATGTGACGGTAGGTAGAGGTGAACTATGTGGCAAATGTGTGGGCTCAGTACAGCTGCAGGCAGCAGTGCAAGTGAAAGTACAGTGTGCAAAACTGTATAATATTCCCTGAACTGTTTGCGCTGCACTAACACGTTTGCATGGGTTTAGCATGGAGCTAGGCCATTTGCCCGGTGAAAACATGTTTACCCGGGGCTAAACTTTTCCAGCCTTCAAAAGTGACATGTAAATGAGCCTTCTTAGGTAGTCTCTGGGCAAACATCCAGATTAGCATCTCATTATGCCCTGATTTGCATGCAGTTTGCCCAGCATTACTGCAGGGTCCCACAGCTCCACCTGTAGGTCAGTCTGGAAGTACAGGGGCTGGCCAGGTCTTCCAGCAGCTCTACCTGTAGGTCAGTCTGACATTGCATAATGGTAGCTGCAGGCTACATGTATACAGTACAGCATAGCATATTGTTCCCCAGGGGGACAACACAGCATAGGCACAGGTGGTGGCGGTGCTGCATGCAACTGTCACACTGTAGGTCATGCTACAGTGCACAGCAGACACTACAGTAGCAATGGGGCAAGTAGTGTGAGGGACACAGCAAGCAATGCCTATTGTGTGTAGGGCAGTGATGACCACTGCACTGTACACAGTGACAGGCCCAACTTGCAGGTGTTTACTGACAGTAGACATTACTGTTATGCTGTTGTGTGACCCACAGATGCTGGACCTCTGGCATGGGATGTTCACAGTAACATATACATGGCTGGCTGTATGTGCTGGGGTGTTTGTACAGCTGTGCAGTATGTGGCTGGGAGGGCACATATAATCAGACAGGCACACTGGTGTTTGAGTATTCCCAATACTGGCCCATGTGCACTGCGTGATGTGTCCCAGCCTCGTGGCTGCACCCCATCTGTGGCACAGCCTGGTCACCTGTACACTCTCCCCTCAACACCCTCCATGCCCAAAGTGCTGCATGTGTGTGCTGGCATTTGTTGGTGTCCACAGAAGGGTGGCCTACAGGTGTGTGCTGTATAGCCACACTGCCATGATGTCCACTGGGGGCCTGGTTACCACTTACTGCCTGGCATGGCTGGGACTGGTGGCAGATGATGGCATCATGGTGATGCCATCAGAGAGCAGCATGTTTCCTCTATGTCTGGCTTTTTCTATGTGTCATACTTATTGGTTAGGGTCACACAAAGCTGCTCAAAAGCCACACAAATGCCACGCAAAGTCACAATGTCACACAAAGCTGGATTGCCCAAGGCTAAGACTACCTTTTCCTGGGTGGTAATTTGCACCACGCAAAGTGTTATGCTAAGTTGCTCAAAACCACTTTGTGCAGCGCTAGTCACTGAATATAGCATTACGCCTGTATTCATGTACACGCCCCCTCAGTTTGCCCCTTGCATACATTATGATCTTGCCCAGCACTAATGCAGTTTGCGTGCGCTATTTGGCCTTTTGAATATAGCGGACCCACGCTAATCCTGTGTTAAACCTGCAGAAATGATTTGAATCCAGCGAAAAGTTTTGAATATCTGGCCCTAAGTATTTTATGCAGATAGCCTACTAGTAGTTGTTTAGATGTGGCTCCTATTAAACACAATTCAGACTCAAAATATAATTTTATTCCAGGAATATTATTTAAGAAGTCAAAGACTTTCTCTCAGAGTGTTTTTATTTTCTGGCATGTTGCAATTAAATGCTGCAGCGTTCCTCTTTGTGTACCACAACTGTTACACATAGGTAAAATATCTCAGCTCATCTTGTTTAGCAGGTGTGGTGTGTAGCATATTCTATAAACAATATTAAATTTTATCTGATTCAACCAGTTGTTTGTCTGTATCTTTAATGATTTAATAATCTCTGACCATTTATTCTCATTAAATACCAAATTGAACTCCTTTTCACAACTATTTTTTTTACTTATCTAACAACATTATATAAGCCTAAAAATGTGTTATATACCTTTGAGATTATTTTGTAATTTTGATCTTTTAAGTATATCCACTCTTGAACTGATGTTAGGCTTGGTTTGGTCAAGTTTTCACATTGTTATTTAGTATAATATGATCTAACTTTTAAATAACTAAAATACTCAGTGTCTAAAAGATTGTATTTATTTCTTAAATTTTGGAAAGACATACATTTTTCTCCTTCAAATAAACCTTTTTAAACACACATTTTAACCACTTACATACGTCTTGTTAAGGACAGAGATAACTGTCCCCATTTTTCTAGGTCCAGTTTTATTTTTTAAACTAAGTGGATCCAACTTATTGCTTATCATTGATTCCTCTCTTTAAATTTATCTTTTACTTGTAATATTAGAGTATTCACTCTTTGTGTGTTATTACTCAGTAGTAATAGTTCTAATTTTGTCTAGTTAACTTTATAACCTGAAATATATCTGAAGTGAGAAATTAAATCTCTACATTTTGGTAAAGCTGTATCCGGGTTCATTATGTGTAACAGAATGTCATCAGTGTATAATGATACAAACATATGACCATATAAAATTTGCCAGCAGATAAAGGCCATTTTGGTATAACTGATCTACTCGAGTGTGCAGCTATGTGATTTGGTTACGAGAGCTGCCCCTTCCCCAACTCCCCAGATTCAGCCCCTCTCCCCTTCTCACCTCCCCAGTCATCCCCCAATACAACCCTCCTTTCACCCTCTTCCACCACCTCTTAAAGCTTTCTACTGTCTTTGACGATACCACCTCCTCCAGGAGCTTGTTCCACCCAGTCACCATTATTTCAGTGAAAATGTTCCTCTTTGTCTCCCTTCTAAACTTACCTCCCTCTAATATAAGTAAGTGCCCCTTAGTTGTCCCTTTTCCCCGATGCTGAAGATGCCTTCTGCATTAACCCTATTGATACCCTTTAGGTACTCAAAGGTTTCAATCATGTCCCCCCTCTCCCATCTCTCCTCCAGGGAGTACATGTTTAGCTCCTTTAGCCTCTTCTGATAGGGCTTGTCCTGTGTCTTTGTTGCTCTTTGCTGCACCCTCTTGAGCAAGTTAATGTCCTTCTTCAGGTTTGGTCACCAGCACTATTCACAGTGTTTCAGCTGCAGTCTCACTAGCAACTTGTACAGCAGCAGAAGAACCTCCCATCTAATGGAGGTGATCCCTCTAGCAATGTACCCCAGCATCTTGGTGACTTTGGCTGTAGCTTTACTGCACTGGGCAGTATGCTTCAGGTTTTTGGTAATGACCCCCCAAGATCTCTCTCCTCCTCAGTCCTAGTCACCTGTACCCCACCTAGCCAATACTCTGCCCCTGGGTTCTTGGCTCCCAGGTGCATAACCTTACACATCTTGACATTAAAGACCAGCTGCCAGATACCCAACAACTTTTCAAGCCTAGCCAGATCCTCCCTGAGATCCTTTCTCTCCTCCTCCATGTCAACTCTTCCAAAGAGCTTTGCATCATCTGCAAACAGGCAGACTTTACCAATTGTCCCTTTTGCCTTGTCATCAAGAAGTCATTAAATATCATAGGGCCAAGTACAAAGCCCTGAGGTACCCCACTGGTTACTGGTCTAGATTTTGAGGGTTCACCGCCCACTACTACCCTCTGACTTTTATCCTGGAGCAAGCTCCTGACCCATTTTAACAGTTCCCCCCTCCACTCCCTCCAACTTGCTAAGCAGCCTTTTAGGTGGCACAGAGTCAAAGGCCTTGCTGAAATCCAAGTATAGGACATCAGCTGCCTGGCCCCTGTTCACAGTTCTGGGGACCAAATTAAAAAAGTCTACCAGATTTGTCAGGCAGGATCTCCCCAAAACAAACTCATGCTGCCCGGTGTCCTGTAGACCATTCACCTCCCAAACATCCACCAGTCTCTCCTTTAGTATAGACTCCATCAACTTTAATATCCAAGTTGTCCCTTATCAGTTTTGCCAGGGTTTCTATTGCGAATGCAAAGAGCAACGGAGAAAGTGGGCGACAGTGCCAGATACTGCTGGACATTCAGAATTAACTAAGAATTCCTGATTTGTTGATACTGAAGCATAGAGTTTGGTATATATTAATTTAATTCAGTTTGCATAATTGTCCCCTAGATTTGCTTTACATGTTAAAAAATAGGTTGCCCCACTCAATCCTACTGAAGGCTTTTTCTGCATCTAGTGATAAAAATACTGTTTCCATATTTTTGTTTTTTTTAGAATAACACTTATAGTATTTTGAATGTTGTTAAAACTTTTACTATTTTTCACAAAACTCATCTGATCTTCCTTTATTATAGTCAGTAAGGTATTTTCTAATCTGGATGCTAGAACTTTCATAAATATTTAGTAGTCTGTGTTTATTAAAGAAATTGAATGATATGATGTGCAAAAGTTTGGGGTTTTACCTTCTTTTAGCAACACTGCTATCAGGACATCTTTGAAAAAATTAGGTAGTGAGCACTGTTCCATAAAGAAACTGAAAAGTTTTGCCATTAATGGGACTAGCTGTGATTTTAATATCTGATGACATTCAATATGAAATTCACCCAAACCAAGAGATTTTCTCTTTTTAGAGTCCTTGATAGTTCCTTCTGCCTCTGATGATATTGTTTTATTTTATCTTTTTCTTAAATCTTCATTGATTTCCGGAATGTAGTAGTTTTTCAATTCGAGATTCATATTTTCAGTGTCCTTTATAGCATTACCATCAGTTTCTAACTCCTTAATCATCATTTCTGCTTTTTCTTTTTGCAGTTGTTTCACCAGTATTTTGCCAGATTTTTCCACCCATGCATAGTACTTTGCTCTAGTTCTAAGGATTTGCCTTTCAATTTTTCCATTCAGAATTTTATTGTATTTAAGTAGTTACATACTTAATTATAGATTTTCTCATAACAGCTTTCATAGTATCTCAAATATTATTTAAGGATGTTTCTCCATTCAATTTGTGTTCCAAAAAGGTCTTCAACTCTTCTTTCAAAATTATTTAAATTCCTGACCCTTACTTAATAATAAAGCCATTCTCTATCTTTTAGGATTCACTTTATGATTCAAATTTAAACTTCATTTTACTGAAGAATGGTTTGATAAATTTATACCTTTGTATGTTATACTATTTTACTCTCGTAATACATTGAAGGAAGCCAGTACCTAATCAATTCCTGAATAAGTATTTTGATAGCTGGAAAAATGAGAGCATTCATGTACCTTTTCATTACTGTATCTCCATACTAGCCCTAATGCTTCCATTCTATTGAGTATAGTTTTTGAGACCTTCGATAGGGTTGAGTGGGAGCCCATTTCTGAATTTAATACAGTATTAAAGTCCCCTCCTATAATATATGGTTGTGGAAATTCAGCAAGACAAGTGAAAAAGTCACTAACAAATTATGGGGAATCTTTATTAGGTCCATATATACCAGTACAAGTTTTAACTGTTATTTACTTTGACATGGGATAAAACAGATTTGTTAAGCTCATCTACAATGAGTTTATCATTTCCAAGTTTTTTAGAGAAAAAAATCATAGGAATCATAGGATTTTATATAGGTGAAGTAGGCTGTTTGAGTCCATGTTATGCTTGCCATTTCTCAATGGTTGTACTCCTTGACCTCCCTTTTTTCAAGTAAATATCCAATATGTTTTTAAAACTATTTACTGACTAGCGTAATATGACCTCCTCTGAGAGTGAGTTCCACATGCTAATAATCCTCTGAGTGAATCAGTTTTCTCTTTTGGGGGTTTTGTAGTTATCACCCCCTAATTGTTAACTGTGCTGTTAACTATGTGGCTATTTTCTTTAGCTTCCATACCTAAACATTTCCTGAGGTAAGTGCTTTGGAAAGCTTTAAAGATCAGGCACATATTCTTTAAGCTTCAAACTATACATATCCATTTCCCTCAATCTCTCCTCATAACTCTTTCTCTCCATTCCCCTCACCATTCTAGTCACCCTCCTCTGCACCCCCTCCAGCAGCCTGATGTCCCTTTTACACTGTGGAGACCAAACTGGCTGCAGTACTCTATATGTAACCCGACTAGTGAGTTGTAGAGAGGCATAAGTGTTAAAGAGTACTGATGCTAATACCAAGCCCTGAGTGACTCCTCTGGTCATTGATCCCTTGGAAGATTTAAAGCCCCTGATGGATACCTTCTGCCTTCTGTCTGTCAGCCATGTTTGTACCCAGCATGTCATAGAAACATAGACTTTGATGGCATATAAGGACCGCTTGACCCACCCAGTCTGCCCATTTCCCTACCTTTTGGATAAGCTGCAGATCCTAGTTAACCAACAGCTGACTTCCTCCTACCCCCCACTATAATTGCCTTATTTCTGTCCCATGCATTCTTGAATTACCCCACTGTTTTTGACCCCACAACCTCCTCAGGAAGGCCATTCCATGTGTCCACCACCCTCTTCATGAAAAAATACTTCCTCACATTGCCCCTGAGCCATCTCCCCTCTATCTTCAAACTGTACCCCCTTGTTTTTTCACATTTCTTTTTCTGAAAGATGCTACCCTCTTGGACTTTGTTGATTCTCTTGAGGTACTTCAAAAGTTTCTATCATGTTCCCCCCTCTCTCCTTTCCATGTGGGTATACATATTAAGATCCTTTAGTCTCTCTTCATATGATTTGTGGTGCAGACCCTGCACCATTTTAGTTGCCCTCCTCTGAACTGCCTCAATCCTGTTTATGTTCTTGCAGAGATGGGATCTCCACAACTGCATGCAATACTCCAGATGGGGTCTCACCAACTGTCTGTACAGAGGGATGACAACTTCCTGTTTTCTGCTGGTGATGCCTCTCCCTATGCATCCCAGTAACTCCCAACCCTCCTAACTGCCTTTTCACATTGCTTGCCTACCTTTAGGTCATCTGATTACGACTACCCCCAGGTCCCTTTTCATTTTTGTTGTTGTTAGTACCCCCTCATTGTATACTCTTCCCCTGGGTTTTTGTTTCCCAGGTGCATTACTTTGCATTTCTTTGTATTGAACCTAAGCCGCCATACTATTGACCATTCCTCCAATCTTGCCAAGCTCCTTCTGATCCTTTCCACCCCCCCTTGTATAGCAACCCTGTTGCAGAGCTTTGTGTCATCTGCAAAGAGGAATATTTTTCCTTCCAGTCTCTCTCTACAATGTTACTTATAAAGACATTAAAGAGGACAAGCCCTAGTAGTGAACCCTGCAGTACCCGCTAGTAACCCCTTTTCTTTGGAGTGGACTCTGTTTACTTTTACCCTCTGCGTCCTATTGTCCAGTCATTTTTTTACCCAGATTACCATCCTGAGACCCACTCCCAGGCTGGCTAGCTTGTTTATTAATCTTTTATGTGGGACTGTGTCAAATGCCTTGCTAAAGTCTAGGTAGACCACGTCCAAAGCCCCTTCCTGGTCTACCGCTTTGGTCACCCAGTCAAAGAAATCTATTAGATTCATCTGACATGACCTGCCTGCTGTGAATCCATGCTGTCTTGGGTCCTATGCCCTGCTGGCCTCTAGGTACTCAATGATTCTTTCTTTAGAAGTGATTCCATCATTTTCCCTACCACTGAGGTCAAACTAACAATCCTGTAGTTTCCTGCCTCTGTCTTGCTCCCACTTTTGTGAAGGGGAATCACATCCACCCTCCTCCAGTCCTCAGGTACTGAACCATCCTCCCATGATTTGTTAAAAAGAGTAGTCAGTACTGTCATTAGTTCTCCCCTTAGTTCTTTTAGAATTCTGGGGTGAATCCTGTCAGGCCCATTGCCTTGTCCACCTTCAGTTTTAGGAGTTCTTTCAGAATCCTTTCTTCCATGAATGAACTGGTATCAACCCCCCGATCCAGAGTGCTTCTATTGTTTGGTTTAGGTATCTCCCCCTCCTCTTCTTTTGTGAATACTGAACAAAAGTATTCATTCAGTATCTCTGCCTTTTCACTGTCACCCTCTGCCCACCGCCTCTCTTTTATTAAGCCTTTTATTAAGCCTCACAATCCCTCCCTTGGTCTTTCTTCACTCCCTAATGTACCTATAAAAGGTTTTCTTTCCCTTCTTAACTGAGTTGGCTATCTTTTCCTTGGCTTGGGCCTTTGCTATTCTGACTGCCTTTCCCACTTCCTTCTGCTTTAACTGATACAGTTCCCTGTCCTGCTCCTTCTGTGATTCCTTATACTTCCAGAATGCTATAATTTTCTCCTTAACCTTCCCCATCACCTCTTTTGAGAACCATCATGTTTTTTTTCCTCCATTTTGTTTTGTTTATTTGCTTCACGCAAAGGCTTGCTGCCTCTTGGATGGCATTTTTGATTTTCCCCCCTTGTTCCTCCACCCCTCTTTCCTGCCCGTTTGCTGGTGCATTCCTTAGGTGCTCTCTCATTTTTCCAAAGTCATCCCTCCTAAAGTCCAGGCTGTATTTATTGTGAACCACATTGTTTGGTCGTCGCTTGTTCCCAGATAGCTACCCACTTCTAAATCAAAGATGCTCTTACTGTCCCTGTTTAAGAGTACCAGGTCTAAGATTGCTCCCTTTCAAGTGGGTTCCAACACTAGCTGTCTGAGGCATTCCCCCTGTAGGGCATCAAGAATGACTCTGCTCTTGGATGTGGCTGCAACAAATGTGCTCCTGTTAACATCTGGCATATTTAGGTCCCCAACATTTAACCCTATTCTGTTCAACTCTTTGATTAGTTCCTTATTAGGCATTGTATTGAAGGCTTTGATGTAATCTATGTATATAATATCCACTGGCTGTCCTCTGTCTAAGGCTTTGTTCACTGGTTCAAAGAACTTAATAAGGTTAGTCTGGCACAATCTTCTTGCCTAAACCCATGCTGTGTACCATCTAGTAAATTATATTCACAAATGCCTCCAGCACGTTCCCTTGAGCAGATGTCAAACAAATTGGTCTATTGTTCCTAACTTCTGCCCTAGGCCCTTTTTTGTGTACAGGTACTACCACTACTTCCTTCCAGCACTTTACAACCTGTCCCTCATTTAATGATTTTTCAAATAGGTATTATTCTACCAATTCTTCTGTCAGTTCTGTTACTACTCTTGGGTGATTGCCATCTGTTCCTTGAGCCTTATCTGCCTTTAGTGCCTTGAGTATATCGACCAATTTGCCCTTGTCTATAGAAAACTTTGGGGTGTCCCTTGGGATGTCAATTAATTCAGCTTCATAAGCTTTTTTAATGAAATACTGAACAGAAAAAATGGTTAAATGTTTCAGCCATGTCCCCTTCTCTCAAAACTGTTTTATCCCCTCAATAAATGGACCTATACCCTGATTAGATTCTCTTAAGCTATTTATGTAAGTATAAAAAGCTGTGTGATTATTTTTTTTTGTAACTGCTACTTGAAATCCCTTGACTGATGTACTCCTCCTAATTTCTTTTTTACATAGCCTAACCAACTACCTATGTCTACCCCAGTGTGACCTGGTGACACTGTGTTTGGCCTCAAGATATGCATGTTTCTTTTTCTTTATGTACTTTCTAACTCTGTAAGTTAGCCAAAGTGGAATTCTTCCTCTGTTATCATATTTTGTCCTTACCGCAATGTACATTTCAACCAAGGTGCTTAATATATACTCAATCTTGCTCCAGGTTACTTCCACTTTCAGACCCTCAAGTTCATTTCCTCATTCCCTCATTTGAAGCTCTTTTCTCACTGCACTGAAATCAGCTTTGGAAAAGCACTTTACTGTTGTTCTCCCTCTCTGTGATCTTCTGAAGGTGCCAATTACAAATCTTAACTGTATTATGGCCACTTTCTCCTAGGGGTTCCTCCACTCTGCAACCTGATATATTCCCTTTGATTTTTCCCTAGTAGGTTGTTTGACATACTGGTCAAGGTTAAGTTTACAAGTGATTTCCAAAAAATCTTCATATGTGGTTGTGCCAGTTAGATTATCCCAGTTGATATTGAGCATGTTAAATTCTCCTACCAGGATCATCCTATCCTCTGTATTAAAGGACCTTTAGGAGTTGTAAAATTTCTCAACCATTTCACTTGTTATAGAGGATGGCTTGTATAGAACAACAAATCTGATCTTTTTTACTTCTTTTGCCTTGATATCGACCCACATGATTTCTGTTTCATTGTCCATATCATTTCTGATTTTAACTGCCTCAGTGCTCTCCTTCACATACATGGCCACCCCCCCAGCTGGTCTAGGATCCATGAAGGTCGGTCAACAAATTTGTTGTTGATCCACACTACAGTGACACCTTTATGTGAAGTGCAATTGTGGTCAGCATAAAGGCAGTCTCTTGAGACTGTGTTTTCTTTGGGGGGCTTTGCCCCTCTGAAACACCCATGCAGGGGGCTCTGCCCCTCACATCCCCTTAACTAAAATAATCAACTCTGAGTCACAGTTGATTTGGGGAGGGGGTGCAAGATCCTCAGAAAGCAGTGCTGGGATCCCGTGTCGACACTACAGTGACCTGTCGCTGTTGTCACTGTAATGTTGATTGTGGTACAATTATCGCCGTAGTGATGGCATACCTCTAGTCTGCCCCCTTCTAAACAAATTATATCCATTTATTTTTTTCTCCCAATCACCCACCTCTTCCTAACAGCTCTCTGTGATTGAACATATGTCCATATCACTACTTAAGAGCTCGGCTTCTAACTCTTCCTGCTTGTTTTGTAGGCTTCTGGCATTTACAAGGAAACAATTTCAATCCTTCCTGTTAATATTTTCTTTTCTTGTACTTGGATTATGTTCTTTCAGGATCTTAGCTGTCTCTCTGATTGAAGTATCTCCTCCAACCTTTCACTTTGTATTCAATTTAAAAAATGTTCAATCAACAACCTACTTTCTTTCCCTTCTCCTTACATGTCCCTATTCTTTTTTGCCTCTCCCTTTTCTTCCCCTACCCTCTCCCATTTATCCCTGCTGTTATCCTTTCCCTTTGACAATACCCTGCACCTTTCTTCCCTTTCCCTCCCCCTTTTAAGACCCTCCCTCTCTTCTACTCCACCTCCTCCCATTCTTATCTTCTGTTCTCCATTTCACCCAGGGTTTCTTTTGTTCCTGCTTTTGTTCTGGCAGTATAGCCTAGAGGTTAGAGGAATGAGGTGTGAACAAGCTTGGTACATCCAGCAGACCAGATCTGAGTTTGATTCTCACAACCTCCACTTGCATACTGTGTGACTCTGAGCAAGTCACTTAACCACCCAGTGCTCTCAGGTCACCCCTGAAAATAAGCACTTGTGCCTAGTGGGCCTTACCCAGTTACCAAGACAAAAAAAATATATATATTTGGGTTGTACATGCTCTCTATAAAATGATTTTTCAAGGTTATGTTTATAATTGGTACCTTTTATGTCTTAAGTGAGCACTATGCACCACATGTGCCACATATTTTATGTACTATGATTTCAAGTGTGTAACTTCCTTTTTATGTATAGATGCCTCAGGACTTCCTTGTGAATCAGCTTGCTCAATGGAGTTTTCCTGCAATAAACTTGAACTTGAACTCGAAAAGGCAGTTAATACTACTACTACTAAACAATCTGTTACCCAATTTTCTGGCTCCATTTGGAGTAAGGTGTAACCCATCTCTTGCATATAATGAGATATAATTCACATACAGTATCTCTCTTTCTGTTCTGCTGAAACAGGAAATCATCCTACTTGTACCATCTTCTTATCCAGCCATTTACATATTTCATTATTCTTAGCAACACCACCCCAAGGGATAGGTAGAATTTCAAAATGGCTATACCTTTAGATTTACCATCTGATCCTGTATAAATTGCCCCCCCCCAACAGTTTACCAAATTTTGTAACTTTGGATTCATTAAATGGGTCTCCTTTAACATCAAACAATCTGTGTTAGGTTTTTTAACATAGCTAATTATTCTTTTTCTTTTAAAAGGGTTGTTAATGCTCTTTACAGTCCATGAAGTGATATTATATCCTGCCATTTTTCTGTTAAAGTGTGCATTTTATACATAGCTGATCTCTTAATTTTCTATTTGGGCCCTTATGTCCAATTAGGTACCAGGTCGATTGTAGTTCTTTCAAATTACCTATTCCTACCTTACTATTATTATTCTGTGTTATACCAAAAAGCTATTGATTAGTTATGACCCTACCCTAGTTATGTTGTAACTTGATTTCCACTCTACTTAATTGACTTCCATTCCCCTTATATTATTCCCCCAGTCCCCCTTACCCCACCCTAGTAATGCAACTTATACCCCTATAGATCCTAAATCCGCTGATATAACACAAGTGGAGCCTATCTTCTAGTACTGCTGTGCTGTCCTGTACAAGCTCCTCTTTAGCTAATTCGATCTTTATCCTTGAATTTCTCAATAACCTTTAATGACTTTGCCCTAGTTCCCTAAACATGTTATGTTCAACCAGTGAATTGTACGTATGCAAAGAGAGGAGACAAAAAGAAAAATATATTTTTTTAATATCATTTCCCCTCTCTTCCTCATCTTCCATTTTTATCTTCCTGCTTCTTTTTCAGACCACTTCCTTGCCGCTTCCTCATCTTCTCATTGTCTTTAAACTTGAAACAGTGTTCTCATTAAGGATGGTCTCTTTCTGTTTTTAGCCCCCTTTTTTTTTTTTTTTACAAAATTCTCTGCCTAGTTTCAAAACATTATAGACAAAGTCCTCTGCCTCCTTTGAGGAGTCTACAATTTTTGATCTTTCCATATAAACAATCTTTAAAGTGGTTGGTGTTGGCTGGGAGAACAGTACCTGTCTTTCCCACAATAATTTTTTGGTCTCTTTGTATGCACTCATCTTCTTTTGTATTTCTGGGCCAAGATCTGGAAAGGTCAAAATCTGGTTGTTCTCAAAAAACAGAGTTTTTTTTTGTTTGTTTCTGGCAATATCTTCAGATAATCTCTTTGGGATCTCCATTCCAAACATAGAAATTTTTCCTGGACCTTTAGTATTCTTCTGTTTGTATGCCAGGATTGCTTTTTACCTCTGGAATATGATCTTCCATTCCTGAAAGCCCCTCCTCAAAGTGAGCCATTCTATTATTTAGCTTCTGTACTTCCCCCTTTATTCCTTTCATTTCATCTTGAATGCCTTCCAATTTTGTCTCCAACCTAAGGAACGCAGCTCTCACTTCTTGCAGTAATTCTTAGATGAAGACCTTAGTTTTTTCCTTCTTGCCTTCCTGTTTCACACCTACACTCTTTTTTTCTTTAGGCTTTGCCCCTTGTGCAACATAATCAGGGTCAATGTTGTACTCAATCATCTGTACCCCCTCTACTGGTGAACCTTGCTGGGTCTCCCGAAGGGTTCCATCCCTAGCACCTGTGCCACCTGTAGCATTCTCTTTATTCGATGTTTTACCATCCATGTTTGCCTGAGAGCTTTCAGTAGTCCATCCTATGTTATTTTCTGAACATAATCCAGGACCTACTACAAAGCTATCTGCAGTGAGTGCTATTGTATTTACTGCAAAATTTCCATCTCTTCATGTACTGCCCTATTTCTGTGCTCCCAGCGTATTTGTTAAGAAAGGTTTTCCCTTATTTCAACTGCTTTTCCCCTTGTTATATCTTCCCAACCTTCCTGTATATTCCATGCTTCAATCGCACAAGGATGGAGTGCTCTGTTCATCAAAGACTGGACACTGTCATCCGGCATGAGACGGTTTGAGGATATCTTAACCCAAATAGAGGACACCTTGTCCAGAAACAACCAGTTAAACTCCTCACATTTATCTGTGGGAAAGGCTGTGTAGGACTGCAGACAGTATTGAACAGCTGAGCTGGCCAGTTCATTCCGGCAGCAGTCACCTCAGACAAGAATGCTGAATTTTTCAGAGTGATTGCCCACCGGTACTCATCATAATGAGCCCTTAGCACCAATTTATCCTCTTCCAAGCAGGACATCTACCCACAATGCTTCAACCTCTGCCTCTTAGTCTTAAACCTCCTCAGATCACCATCAAACCATGGTGGCATGAGGCGGTAAATCTAAGGGCTGACACAGAGAGGTGTTAGTTAGCCAACTGCAGCCATAACAGCCACACTGTAGCTTTCCATGGCTGCCTTGACTCCCCATTGCACAGGCCGCCTCCATGCCTGAGATGTCCAGTCCTGCCAGGAGACTCTGAGGCTCCAGATTTCTTAATGAGAGGTAACTGACCATCTCTGCCAAGGAAGTTAAACAAGCAGCCTCACAAAGAAGCTGCATGGCATGATGATCCAACCAAATGACAAGATCAAACTTGACATCACTAATATTAAAATCTAATGAGAAAACCAAGTCCTAGGCATGGCCATTCTGGTGAATACAAGTGGTAACTTCTATACTTCTTCTCAGAGAACTATTTCATCATAAAATGAGGACTGAAGTGCAGAAACATCTACTTCAAAGAAAATAAAGAGACTGGATGCCAGAAAGAGAACAATATCCAGAAAAAACATTTAATTTCTTTTTGTTTTGTTTTTCAGATCTTGGCCTTTCTCCCTTTCCTCCTTCTAATGTCTGACTTTGCTCTCCCCATGCAACCCTAATACTAATAGTATAAACTGCTCTTGCCTTTCTACTGTCTCTGTGATTTTAAATCTTTTTTTTTGCAAGACACATGCCTATGCACCCTTAATGACATCCATAACACTCAGAAATGTGTGTGCATGTGGTGCTTCTTTTGGTCTTTATGGGAAGAATCCTGTTTCAGGGTAGAAATCTGTTTCAATATCTGGAGATCCCAGCAACTAAAATCATGGATGTTGTACTTGGGAGATTCTTGATCTGGGATACCACCATAAATGGGTCTCCTTTCCACTTAGTGAATGTTTATGGTCCCCTGGACAAAGGTGAAACAAACTGAGTTTTTAAAAATGATAGTCTTTTCTCTGCACCCCCTGCAAAATCCTACTAGGGAGTGATCTGAACGGGTCTCTAGCTTCCTCAAAAGGCCAAATCTGTTTCTTCTGTGATCACAGTGTCCTTCAAAACATGCTAGGTACTGCAGGATTAATAGATGTGTACAGAAGTATGCACAAAACTGGGGGTAATGCGTTCTTTAAAGGTCAAGCATTAACCCAGATTGACTATTTTTTCATCTCCAAATCCATTCTTCCAGGTACTGCTGAAATCATTCCTATGGAAGCATCAGACTAAGCACTACTACAATGTAATGTAGGGAATCTCAGTATAGTTACCAGTGGCACAGGCCTACAGAAAATGAACAATCTTATTTTACAGTACTCAAAGGTTAAAAATAATATTCAAAACTATTACATGGACCACTCGCCGGTCAAAGAGCCCCCTGAAGCTGCCCCCTCCAAAACAGAGCTCAGTCAACAGCAGCTCACACCAAGGCATTAGAAGGTTGCGAGGGCCCCCCGAAGCTGCCCTCCCCCCAAAACAGAGCTCAATCGACAGGTACGGTAATGTTTATTACAGTGTGGAGGTGCTTAAAATTGTGGTTGTTTGATCTCAGCTAAAGTAAAGACTGTTGACCTCACCAATGCTATGCATCAGCTACCCCACCCCCACCCCCACCCTTGGTGAGCGTGTCATCTTATAGGGCTGTACACATGACCTGAAGAACCTACCAGCCCATTTCCCCACTAGCAGCTTATACTCATTCACCACTAGTGGCTGCTAGCCCAACCAATTATTCTAAACACAACACAGCAATAACATGTAACTTCACTTCCTGGTGCTAGTCATGGTTGCCTCACTCCCACACCCAGCATCTCTACCACCATCCATTCACCCTGAGGAATGGTCACATAATTTGTTTACCAACACCAGGCATCCACCATGCCTTCACAAAGTGACCTACCCCTGGGGCTACCTAATGCTTGTTGGACTACTACCCCCTCTCTCGCTTTCCCATCATGTTCACCCTCACCTCCCTCCTGAGCTTTTGGTCTGTCCTTACATCCATAACCTGCACAGTACCTATATCCTGACAGCCTCTGGATCACACCCCATCACCCAGTCAATCACTACACTCTCGGCCCCATCTCTCCTCATCATCCACTCTGTTAGCCTACCTCATATGCACCCTTCCCACCCTGGTCATGCCCACTAAAAACCTCTCTGCATCCCAGTCCTTTCACACAAAACCTAAACTACTCAGGTTAGCACTGCTCTGGCATGCACTCCTCCTCCTATCAGGAAATGTGCTTCCCAGCCTTGGGCCATCTGCATCAGGTGTCACCCCATTGGCTGGCCTGGTAGCCTGCTACAGGCCTCCCTCAACATCTGTAGCCTACAGAAAAAGTTCACACCTCTCCAAGGCAGGATTGCTTAACACTCTCCAGACATTCTAGCCTTATCTGAGACCTGGCTCTCCAAAGATATCCCTGATGCATTTGTTGCCTTCAGTGATTACTCCATTTTCTGAGCTGACAGGCTAAGCAAACGGGGTGGTGGCTGTGCCCTCTATGTTAGAAACTCTCTACATGCCCTCCCAGTCTCCCTCTCCCCCCCGTACATGGTGCCCAAACCCTAGCTGTTAAACTACTCCTTGGCAAACCTGGCAAGACTCTCTACATCATGGCAGTCTACATCCCCCACGTAACCAAAAGCCCACCTTTGACCAATTATTGACTAACATAGCACACCTACTTTCAAATAGTGAAGTCATTGTTTTGGGAAATTTCAATGTGAATTGGTTATCTCCTGCATCTTCCTCCTACAAAGAATCCATTTGATCTTATGACTTTATCCAGGTTGTCCAGTCTTCTACCAGACTTGACACCAAAACTGAGACCTCAACACTGATCGACCTCATCTTCACTAACCACCGTAATAACCTCTCCCGTGTGTCAAAGTGCTCCCAGACATGCTATGTGACCACTCTCCAGTAACCTGCTGATGGTCAAATAAACTTCCCCCAGTCCTCCCAAAGTGTCCTTCCAAAGGTGCATCAAAAAAGGATCCCTCTCCTGCCTCAAATCATACCTCACATCCTGCGACTGGTCCCCCATCCACACTGCCCAGTCCGCAGACACTGCCCTCACCTGCTTTGTCTCTACCTTTAATTCTGCTTGTGACATTTTCACCCCCTTCTCCAAGCAAATAGTGAAACACAGAGACACCCCCTGGATCTCCCAGGCACTGCTTGATCAAATGCGCCTCAGATATAACCTCTGGTATAGAGCACTGGACAAATAACTACCCCAGAACAGACAGTGTTACAGTGAGGCCAGAAACAAATGCACCTGGACCATCCGTCAATCCAAAGCTATTTATTTTAAACAAGCCCTCACCTCCTCCTGAGGATCTGGACAAAAAATATGGAGCAATATTAAAGAACTCTGTGGGAAAGCTGTATCCCCTGCCCAGCTGCTAGTTCATGGGGTCATCACCCAGGACCCTATTACTATCTCCAATACCCTCAATACCACCTTCTCTGACCTCAGTCATATCTGCCCCTTGAATTTTTTTGACCCAATTCAAAGCTGCCCTAAGGATAAATCAGCCACCACTGATCCCCCCCTTCTGTCTGCAAATCATCTCCTGGAGTGAAGCAAAATGCTACCTCACCAAAGTTATGGTGAATTCTCGGTATAGCAGCGACTCCTTGGACCTCAAATTCCTCTGACTTATGCTGGAAGAGACCCTGTCCCAGCTCACCACAATTCTTAACCTGTCCTTATGCCTCAGCCAATTCCCTATGCCCTGGAAATGAGCAGTAATAACCCCTATCCTGAAGAGTGGTGACCACAAATCCACCAGTAATTATCGGCCCATTTCAATCCTACCCCCCATCTCAAGGCACTTGAAAAAATTGTTATGGTCCAGCTCACAGACTACCTGTTCAAGCACAACTTGCTCAGTCATGAACAACACGGTTTCTGGAGGAGTCACATTACCACTACTGCCCTCCTCGAATTTACATCATTTATACATGAGGCTCTGGAATAGGGCCACCTGGCTGGGGCAATCTATAATGATTTGACCAAAGCATTCAACACCATCAGTCACACGCTGCTCCTCCACTCCCTTCCATCCCTGGGCATCTCTCCTGAGGCTACCTCTTGGTTCAAAGATTATCTCACTGGCCAAACACAACAGATCAAAATTAACCAACAGCTTAATCTGGATCAAGGTCAGTTGGCATTCATCTGTATCCCCCTCCCCTGGGTCATGCCTGAAAATAGGCAGGATTAGTCTAGTGCACTTACCTGGTCAATGAAAACTAAATAAATAAATACTAAAACACTGCAGTCTCCTCCAGTAGACCAGTCCTATCTGGGGTGCTTCAAGGGTCCATACTTGGCACTTGCTGTTCTCCCTTTTCCCGAACTCCCTTCCTAAACCTGCAGTGGGAAACTACTGCTCTACATGGATGACACTTTAGTTTTCTGGAAACACTCTCATCCTAACTCACTCCAAATTGCCCTACAGGGTTTCTTTTGGGAACCTGAAACATGGTTCTCTATGCACCAACTAATACTGAACTACAAAAAAAACAACTCCATGATCTTTGCCCACTGCCAGAGCCTGCACAGTAGCTCCCCGTTAATAATCACAAACTTCCTGGGCACCCCCACTTGAACAGATCTCCTCATTCAAGTACCTGGGTGTCACGTTGGACACCTCCCTCATCTACCACACCCATATTCAACACGCCTCCTCCTCCATTAACACCAGGCTTGGGATCCTATACTGACATAAAGACTGCCTACCCTCAGAGGCCATTCAACTCACTGTGTCTTCCTCAGTCCTATCCCTGGTGGACTATGGCATCATGATCTACAGAACTGTGAATCAAACTGCCCCACACCACATCAATCTAGCCCTTAATCAAGCCTGACACCTAGTCTCTGGATGTGGCTGATTAACACACACCTGCTAGCTTTACAAGCTTATGAACTGGCTGAACTTTGAAGGTAGACTTAAGTATCACATTTGTCTCCTTGCCAAGAAGATACTACAGAAGTAAGCCCCCTATGGCCTCCACCCCTTCATTCAAATAGTCCCTCACAGAAGGGCCTCCAGATGCTCTGCCAAAACCTCCCTCCTTGCCCCCCACTGTAGGACCTCCCTTGGTTAAACGTCTTTCCACTATCATGCCTTCCTCTGGCTAAATAGCCTGCCATCCATAATCTCTTTGGAACCCAGTCTTGGCCAATTAAAAGCCAGTCTAAAGACCCTCCTCCTTGACTTTGCCACCTGTGACTGTACTTAGTCACAACATCTCATGGTGGATATGTCTGCCCCCCCAAGGCTTACTATCCTGTCTCCTGGCTAGCCTAACACTTCCTGCTAGCAGAGTTGGCCTGACTTGCACACTAGTTCTACCTGAAGCTATCCTCCTAATGTCTAAACCTATGTAATTACTTCTTACTTTAACCACAATTTTTGTACAACCTGACGCTGGGTCACTGGCCCTAAACTGCATGTACCTTCAAAGATTTGCCACTGTTTATATTGCTGTATTGTTTTGCATTCTTTTATTCCTGATGTGGAGCCTTTGCAAAAGAGTCCTTTACTCAAAGGGTTGTAATTCTGATTACTTAATAAATAAAACAAATGCATGTATGACTGTCATACAAATGTGGGTGGATATTAAAGATGATATTCATCAATATTCCCAAAGGACATGAAAAGACAGAGCACATGAGGACCATTGTAAATATCTCTCCTCAAGGCAGCATTCATGTGAACTAATTTCCTTCTCCTATGAGAATGGAGAAAATTTATCCTCCCAGATCCATGCCAATAAGGAGGCCACAAAGCAGTACCAAAAAGAAACAGCTACATCTCTGTTGGCTGAGCAGATGTATGGGGTCACAAGCAAAACAGCCTTCCAGTACATGTTTTGATAGCTGTGCACATTAGGTATAGAACAGGATCATTTCAAGTCTAAGGAACACAGAGGGGGTCATATTAAACAGAAAACAGGACCTGATAGAAGAAATAAATAAACATATAAGGGAGGGACAGGAACCCAGCTTTTTGTCAACAGATAACATGCCCAATAGTAATGAAGGACTTAGGAAAGGGTCTCATCAGACCCACACAACAGGGAGAAATCATGAATGCCATAAGGTCACTGAATTCCAGAACAGCTCCTGAACCAGGCAGCTTAACAGTGGAGTTTCAGAAATCATTATTGGAAGTTCTGTTTCCTGATTTAATAGAGTTTTATAATGCCTGCCTCACTAATAACAGCTTTCCTGCAAAAAAGCAGAAGTCTGTTTTGATTTATTTATTCAAGAAGGGCAACAAACAGTCATTATCAAACTGGAGCCAAAACAGTCCAGTAAATGTAGATTTTAAAATCCTTATGGTAATCCTAAGCACTAGACTAAGTCAAATAATGCCCTCCATCATTCTCCCCTTGCAGACTTGTGCCATAACAGGGAGAAAAACCCAAGATCATCTTATACTTCTCAGAGAGATTTTTAACATAAAAAGTTTAACACACTAAGGGGATTTGTGTTATCCCTGGATCAAGAAAAGGCATATGACAGACTTTCACATGTATACTTGCAAACAGTAATGAGCAAGTATGGGTTTCCTTCCACATTTACACAGTGGATATTCATGTGTTATGATATATCTAAAAATTACTGGGTGGATGGGTGACAGAATTCTAGTATTGAGAGGTGCTCTACAGAAGTGTCCCCATAGTCCCCTTTTTTATATATTGAACTTTGACCCTCTCATATGGTATATAAATCAGAACACTGCCATTAGGGAAATAAGTACTGCTGGAGACATGGAAGGCCCTAGGACATTGGCCTGTGCAGATGAGCTTTTCCGCCTTATGGGAGATGAGGACTCATTCCTAGAAGCATTTGCAAATTTAGCTGGGAATTTTCTCATGCATCTGATTCTAAAATAAACAACAATAAAAGCACCGGCTAAATGTTGCATGATACTGAGTCATCAAGGATTAATAGACTAGTTGCAGGCATTCTGATTGTTTCAGACCCCATAAAACTCCTGGGCATTCAATTTGAGAGCCAAGATAATACCAAATTAAACTGGAATCAAAAAGTTGCAGAGGGGTTGCAGAAAGTTGCCAGATGGAAATCATGGCAAATAAGAACCCAGACCTATAAGGTATGGAAACTAATAGTATGCATATTGCTTGCCTTAGTGGGGTAATGTTGAGTTAAACCCTGGACCTCAAAGAACAGAATAGGCATTAGGGTGTGAAAGGGGCACAAGAATACACAAAGGAATAAAAATAGCCCATTTAAGTACACGTAGCGTACAATCACATTTTGTGAAGCAGTAGCATGGGCCCAAATGGAACAATTTGATGTAATTGGTCTCCATGAGACTTGGCCAACACCTCATGTACCTGATGAACAAATTCAATTAAATGGTTACAAGCGTTTCCAGCAGGACAGAGGTGGGAAAAAGAAAGGGGGTGGAGTGCTTTTTTATATAAAGAATTCACATATGGTAAAAGAGATAGAGAAAGGAAATTTCAAAGAAAATGTAGATTACATAACTGTTAAAATGTTGTTTGGAGGTTAATGTGGTAAACATATTTTCCTAACTTGTTTTTATTGCCCACCTAAATACATAGATAGCGAGTTAACATTTTTTCAACATTTGGTGGCAAAACATAACTTGAGGCAACATATAATGGTAGGGGACCAGAATTTAGATTGGATATTTTTTTAAAAAGCAAGGCATGTAACAAGATTAACTTCTTTGGGCCTACACCAGTTAATATCACATCCTATTCATTTTAATTTTAAAACTGGGAACCACACTATTTTAGACTGGCTTGTGATTAATCAACCAGGTAACATATTTAAATGGGAAGTACAGGTAGACATAATTTCAGATCATTGTCCTATCATTTGTATAAGGAAATTTCAAAGAGTTAGAGTTCATTCAAAAATCATTGAGACTAGAAGTATAGCTAGGATGGATGTACATGGTTTTAAAACTGAACTGGCAAAAATGTATTTGAGCCAAACTGAGCAATTTCAAAATCCAGATCAGGCAGCAAAATGGTTAACACAGAAGCTTTGAACAGCATATGAGGTGCATACTCCAATTACTAAACAAGAGAGTTAAAGGAATTTACTCTACCTGGTTAAATAAAAAACTGAGGCATCAAATGAAAATAAGAGATAAGAAAAGTCAGCAATATTTAAAAACAAGGTACCCTAATTATTTGAATGAATATAGACAAAAATGAAATAAAGTAAAGGAAAAGATTAAACAAGCAAAATCACTGTATTTTCATCAACAACAATTAAAAAGTTAGAAAAATCCAAAAATATTTTAGTCATCTTTTCAAAACATTTGTAGCCCCAAGGATAGTTCTGACATTAATTGTTTGATTAAAGAAGACAAGATAATAGTAGGGGAAAAGGAAACTGCTGACTGTGTAAATGAGTATCTTGTAAGTCAGGCAGTGAAAGACGAAGAAGGGAATAGTGCAGACCAGTATTGTGAAATGTTAAAGCAGAAACAGTTAAGAAACACAGATGAAAGTAAAGGAGTTTATATTTAGTCCCATATCTGAACAAGAAGTTTTGAAAATGCTGCAGTTGTTGGATGATAAAAAGGGCAGTGGACAAGACTTACAGTATTCAAGAGTATTGTGGTTGTCGGCTGTAGAAATTGTGAAACCATTAACCTATTTGTTTAATTTGTCTATAAACACAGGGATTGTTCCATCAATTTGGAAGTAATCCATAGTTGTCCCAATATTTAAATCGGAGGAGAAAACAAATTACAGGCCAATTCATTGTTGTTAATTATGGGCAAACATCTGGAGAGATGTGCATTCGGACAATTGGTTTTGTATTTGGATGGGACAGGATTTTTGTCTGAACAACAACATGGTTTCAGAAGGGGCTTCAGTATGATGACCACTCTGGTTGGGTTGACAAGCACGTACTCAACGCCTGTGAGAATGGCTTGATGTTGGGAGCAGTGTTCATTGACCTAACCAGAGCATTTGATATGGTACATCGTAGCAGATTGCTCCTGAGACTACAATTTTGTGCGATATCTGAAATAAGTTTGAGGTGGTTTGATAGCTATCTGAGTTCATGAATACAAAGAGTTAGGGTTGGAGGTATCTTATCAGAGCCCATGAAAGTAATGGTAGGAGTACCCCAGGGCTTGGTATTGAGGCCATTGCTATTTTCTAATTTTGTAAATGATAGCCCAAAGAGTTCTGTAAATCAAAATGTGTATTATATGTGGATGACATGGTCTTCCTCACCTCAGGTCCCTCTGTTAGTGAAATACAAGCAACTTTGCAAGAAGATTACTTAACGTTACAAAATTGGTTATCCCTGAACAAACTGAAACTGAAAGAGACAAACAGAAAAGCTATGTTGTTTGGGATGGCCCAGAGGTTGGCCCGAGGTGGGGAAGACTTTTGCATCAAAAGCAGTAATGTGGTGCAGATTTCTCCAGTTATATCCTTTAAATATTTGGGTATTCATTTGGAACCCTCCTTGTGCTTTATGGGACACCTAAATACCATTGGCAAAAAAATACATCAAAAGTTGGGTTTTTGTATAGAAACATAAATGCCCTGACTGATGAGGCTAGGTTGCTTATAGCTAGGCAAATCCTGTTACCAATACTGGATTATGGTGCACCCCTGTTCCTCAACGGGGGGGGGGGGTTCTTTCCTGTCTAAATATCAACTAATATCAAACAATATATGTTGCTTTGGGTTAAGGGTTCCAGTTAGAGCATATCACTGCCTTTTATATGAGGGAGTGAAGATTCTCTCACCAGAACATAGAATAGAATGCAATACCACCCTTTTTGCATTTACCATTTTTCATAACTCATCTCCTGGTTGTCTCTTTGAGAAATTCACAAATCAAAATGGTTCCTATTTAACAAGAAATAGTGTGGAAACTTTATTTTATCCAATTTCAGTGAAATTATCAATGACCAATCGCTCATTTTCATGGTATGGTCCTGTATTACTAAATAAGTTTTCATTCATAACCCATAAAGCATTTTAAATCAATTTTGGTCTCTTACTATGGCAAACTGACTCACTGTTTGTGCAATTAAAAAGGAACGGTGTAATTGTGAATTAATTTGTATTTGTTGAATGTTGTATTAATTTTATGTATTTGTAATGTGTGATGTATTTGTGGTGTTTTTACGTGTCAGGCATGACTGAAAAAGGGCTGTGCCTAGTCATTTTCCTGGTTAAAATTAAAAAAGAAACAAATGTCTAAGAAAAAGAAGGTTAATATGCCAAAAATCCTTCATATCCCCAGACTTTTTGTATATCCCCTCAATATCTCTAGAAGCCAATATTTATAGTATTTTCTTTCACCTTATTTGGGGGGACCAGATTAAATCCAATAACAAAATACGACATACTCATCATTAAAAGGAGGGGGTTAAATATGATGTATCTAATCATACTTTTCACAGTATTGTTATTCATGTGAACCTGGAGGGATTGACAAACACTACATAACCAGTTTGGTCCCAGTCTGGCTTGATCCCTTTCTTTCTCAATGATGGAGAGATAAATATACATGGCCAAAATCATGTAACTTAACCTTTTATCCATAATGCATTAAGAACACCAAGATCAAAATTTGTCAATGGAGGCTCACTTTTTCCACTGTCACCATGGGTACTCAGAAAGGATTATATCAGAAAAGTATTCATTCATCCTTTTCAGCAGAACTAGAGTTTATGAATGGTCCAAAGGCAAAAACTTTGTCAGTGCAAAAAACACAAGTAGATATTAGAGTGCCATCAAGCATGTGGGTAAGCTGCGATGTTAGAATAGGAGTCTGTAACAATCGAAAACATAAAGGGGTCGAAGAACATTATTGCCCTAAATTATGGTCAGAATTCATTCTCGAAATTCAAGAATATCTATTTTTCCAGTGTTCTTACATTCAGACCTTTTGGAACCATGTGACTAAGGCATGGAAAGAACCCTTGTTCCTTTCCTTTTCCTATAATGAACTAGTTTTCTGTCATGTAACACCAGAATGATCTAAGTATCATTCCAGCTCCCTAACAGTTTGGTTCATGAGTTATATTTGGTAAGTTCAATGCCAATTGGTTTTTTAGCAAACAAACAAACAAATAATGCAGTAATAGACTTAGAAAAGATGATTTCCTCAACAGAACAAAATGTGTATGAGAAGGACAAGTTTTCATTGCCAATGGGAGTTAGACAACAGTACTGGGAAAATTTAACTGGGTTAATATATTAATAAATCAGAATGAGATAGATAGACAGATAGATAGGTAGACAGACAGACAGATAGATAGATAGATACACATTACTTGTTTTCTTTTTGATGTACACTGCCTAGAAATACTTGTGGAGTAGGATGTTTTGAGTTGTTTTTGCTTTTCTTTCCCCTTTTTCATTATTTTGAGTTATTAATGAATTTTCTGATTAAATTTTTGTTGACAGTTTTCATTGTTTTTGGAATGATATATAAATGTTTGGTTGTTGTGTGTTTTCTTGTTTTTGTCTTATTTTAATGCAAACTTCCTCTACTCTTGCAAACAGTGCCTTGGTTTGTGGACACCAACGAGGACAGCACCAGAGTTTAACAGAAGGAACCAGGCCCAGCAGCACATTTTTTACAATCAGACAGGTTTGGTAGTTTACTTTGCCAGGTAGGAGTAACCAATTGGTGAGAGTATACAGGGTGCAGCTGTGGGTGAGCTTGTCTGCTCTGAGCACAAGACAACAGGCCTTGTTGCATATCACACTGACTATTTTAATACAGTGTCACATGTATGAGCATAGACAAGGAGACCATGCTCAATGAGTGACAGGACAGTGCTGGATACAACAAGACATCTGTCTTCAGCAGTAAGGTTGAAGTGGTTCCTATACAGTTCATCCAGTCTTCTGTCAACTATTCTAACAATGTTGCCCACATATGGTGCAAATGATAGGATATCATCCAGAATTAAACCAAGGTACTTAAAGGTTTCTACCAGTTCTAGATTTTGGCCCTTGGCATAGAGGATAACCAGAGGGGGTATTTTTTTTCATTTGT